>OZ024815.1:64964728-66266122 GCA_964017055.1 Chloromyia formosa
AACGCAGATAGCAGCCTGAATGGCTGACCAACACCTAAGCGTCCTAGGATTATTATTATAATATGTTTTGAGAAGCTAGACCTGCAACATGCAACATAGTGGTGTGAACTCCAGCAAGGTTATTAAACCATCTGAGCCAGCTATCTCCGAGGCCATCCCCTGAATAGGGTTAAGCGATGTGCTGACAACTCGTGTAAGAACCACTCCACGTCAAGAAACCTGGAACGAAAACCTCGGATTGGACGGATCAACAACGATTACCACGCAAACGACTAACGGATTATTCTTTCGCATCCTGGAATGTACGCTCCCTGAATAAACTGGGGCCGAGAAGGCCCTCCTGCAACAGGTCGAAAAGTACAAACTGAGCATTACTGCAGTTCAGGAGACAAATTGGCTTGGCAGCGAAATCAATGACAAGAAATCGCACACAATATTTGCAAGTGGCAAACCATCGGGCCGCAAGGAGTTTGGAGTAGCATTTATAGTGAACAATCACCTCAAGCCGCACATTATTGACTTCAAACCCATAAATGACCGGCTGTGTGCGGGTTCCCTCAAGACGGGCTTCCATGAAACTTTCTTCGACTCACTTCCAACAATCAACGTCAAACTGCTGCTGGGAGACTTTAACGCGAGGCCACTGGAGGCCACAGTCTTCATGAAAAATGAAACGACAACGGCCAGCGACTTATTGACTTTGCCTGCAGCAGGATTCTGGTCATAAGCTCTACGTATTTCTCGCATCGACGCATTAACAAGCAGACCTGGAAATCTCCAGATGCACATACAATCAACCAAACTGATAACGTCCTGATTTGCAGGAGATGGGCGTCTAGTGTGGTGGATGTCCGCTCCCATTGAGGAGCAAACTGCGACTCAGATCATCACTTGGTTAGGACGACCTACAGATGTAGAATTTCCTCAGTGCTTCAATCGAGAAACAGCCCTCCAAAAATCTTTGCGGTTGATAAGCCTTCTGAACGATGCTACGCCGGTGGCGTAGACTAGCGCCTATGTTACATAACATCAGCATCACAGGCGTCCATGGGTTCTGGGAAGAACTCCAGGGTAGCATCAAAGATGTCGCACAGAAGGTCGTTTGATATAAAACCCGGCGAGCGCAAAATAACTGGTTCGACGACGAATGCAAAAATTCACTTGACGCGAAAAACGAGGCCTACAGACAATGGATTCAACGAGCAACCAGAGCCAGAAGAGAGAATTATGACGAGCTACGGCGAATATCGAATAGAATAATTAGGTGTAAGAAACGTAAATACATACTTTGACGAGCAGTTGCTGAACATAAACGAAAACTTAGCTAATAGGAACACCAAACAAGCGTATAAACTAGTAAATACAATTAAGAACGGCTACCAACCCAGGACTAGCCTTTGTAAGAACAAGGATGGAAACATCGTCAGCAACACCGATGGCATTAACAAACGATGGACTTCTTATTTTGAAGAGCTTCTAAACCGACCATCTAACATCCCCACATAAGAAGCTCTCGACGATATTGTTGATCTAGGCCCACCCATTCAACCCCTGACAGTAGAGGAAGTTGATCTCGCGTTGCGGTCACTAAAACGAAATAAAGCGCCGGGCGCTGACGAGATTCCAGCTGAACTGCTAAAATTCGGTGGAACGAGTCTAGTTGATACCATACATCAAATACTCCTGCGAGTATTTGAAGACGTAGTGATCCCAGACGATTGGCGCAAAAGCATCATCTGTCCAGTTCAAAAAAAAGGGAGAGAAACTGCGCTGTGAGAATTACAGGGACATATCACTAGTTTGTACGTCCTATAAAATTTTGACGAAAATTTTGGAAAATAAAATAAAACCGTTCGCAGAACGAGCCATTGGCGAATATCAAAGCGGTTTCATACCTGGTCGCTCGACAACCGACTAGCTCTTTACGGTCAAATTGATACTCCAGAGTTGCTGGGAATACGACGTAGACGTATACCAAATCTTTGTCGACTTCAAGCAGGCATACGACAGTATCGATCGTGGAGTACTGTACAACATCATGGTATACCGGCCAAATTAGTGCGACTGACAAGAATGACGATGACCAACTCCGTCTCACAAGTCAGGATCCATAATAGACAAACTGATCTATTGAAAACACGCACTGGTCTGACACAGGCCGATGGAATGGTACCGACGCTCTTCAACCTAGCACTGGAATACGCTATTCGGGCAGTAGATATTGATAACAGCAATACGCTACTCATCAAGTCGCCATAATTATCAGCGTACGCCGACGACATCAACATCATGTCTCGAAGATTGGCCGATGCGGAAGAACTTCTGTATATGCTCGATACCGCTGCAAAAAAAGTTGGACTACGTATCAACGAGGGAGAAACTAAAATAATGATGCAATCGACGACAAGGACACCTGGACAATCGAGCATCAATGTGGGGGACCTCAACATCCAGTTCGTGAAGGCTTCATATACCTGAGTAGCAACTTGCCAAGGGGCCCCAACGAAACTGACGAAATCAGGCGACGGATACAGTTAGCCAATAAGATTTTTTTCTCGGTTCGTCCCATAATGAAGTCGAAGCATGTACATAGAAACACGAAGCTCCGCGTGTACAAATCCATACGACCAGTGCTATGCTATGGCTGCGAAGCATGGACCCTAACTCAAGCCTCCGGAAACATGCTACACACATTTGAACGTAAGGCTCTACGGCGAATTAAGGGGGCTGTTTGCGATCGAGATGGATGGCGCATCCGGTACAACCATGAGTTGTATGAACTGTACAACGAGCTGGAAGTTTCGAAAATCGTCAAACTACAACGACTTCAATGGGCAGGGCATGTACAACGAATGAACGATGATCGCATGCCAAAGAGAGTAATGAGCGCAAAAAGAATCGACGGAGCGAGACTGCGAGGATGACCGAGATCTCGTTGGGAGAGCTCAGTATATGTGGATGCCGCGCAACTACTGGGCTTCCAAGATTGGAGGACGCGGTTACGAGACCAAGATAATTGGAGGACAACTATCCAGGCGGCCAAGGCCCGACGTCGGGCTGTCGCGCCATGATGATTGTGATGAACAACTTTCGCAATTATAATATTTCGCTCGGATCACAGCAGGTCTTCTGCAATTGCATGAACCTCTGCCTGGAAGCCATTGCAACAGTTTAAGAGGCGGAAAGTCATTACAAGGCGAAGCCAATCGGAAAAGGCTCCAGCACTCCTTCGTCGCTTTTGTATTCATCTGTTTAAAAAAGGAATTATTGCCACCGCGTCATTTATTTCCCATTGTTTAAATTACGCAGGTGTACCAATGTTTTGGACCACCAAATAACCACCCATACAGCAAAATGGAGTGCACGATCGATTAAGAAAGCCAATGGAGCAGTTCTATTTGCAGACAACCTTTTTCATCTATGGTCTTCTTGTAACAAGTACTATGGTTGCTTCGTGAGCACGTTCCTGAATATTCAGCCTCAAGTTAGTTTTCTGTCTAGTACAAGACCTAGAAATCTCGCCTTGTCCGTTAAGGACAACCCCAGCCCCTCCAGTACATAAGGTTCAACGAAAGCCAGGTGATGTTTTCCTGCGAATAGAACGAGCTCGGCTTTGTTTGGGTTAATACTCTGACCTCAGTGTTTGTCCCAGTTTACTAAAATAGTGAAAGCATTCGATGTTACTTCATTAAAGCCCGACACACATGGCGAACTATATGCTTTCGACCACTATCGTCATCATCATCATCGTGGCGCGACAGCCCGACGTCGGGCCTTGGCCGCCTGGATCATTGTCCTCCAATTATCTCGGTCACGTGACCGCGTCCTCCAATTTTGGGAGCCCAGCAGCTGCGCGGCGTCCACACCTACTGAGCTCTCCCAACGAGATCTCGGTCGTCCTCGCAGTCTCGCTCCGTCGACTCGTTCTGCATTCATTACTCTCTTAGGCATGCGATCATCGTCCATTCTTTGTACATGCCCTGCCCATTGAAGTCGTTGTAGTTTGACGATTTTCGAGACTTGCAGCTCATCGTACATTTCATACAACTCATGGTTGTACCGGATGCGCCATCCATCTCGATCGCAAACAGCCCCGAAAATTCGCCGTAGAATTTGCGACCACTATCGAACAATGTCAAAATTAAAAGAACAGTATAGGTTATGCGATTGTTTTTTCCCGCGCGAGTTACGTATCGGATTTCTAATTCCGATGTAATAAAAAAATTCATAGAACAGGTAAATGCAGACGTTCCCAGAAACTCAGTGGAAAATTCCATTTAAGTTTCCGGTTACAGAAATGCACCAGACACTACGTTGCATTTTTGCATTTACCTGTCCACATTTAAATTTCATTTTTTTTACTGTGCATTTTTGCATTACCCACTCGCGTAATCTTCAGAGAGGAAGACTTCAGTTCGTTACCTGGCTTTGCCTCGTTCAATTCGTTTGTTCTAGAGAAGTAAGGTAGTTTTCAGTAAATAAAATTTTGAAGTTTAGAAAAGTTAGATACGTGTTTTATTGAAGAAAATGATAAAGTGTGATGAAAACTTATTTTTTTTTTGTGAGTTGAAGAAACCACAAATAAAACGCACGTTCTCTTGAAATTGACGTGGTTCGATGGTGGTCGCGAACCATTTGGTTCGCCAGGTATGTCGAGCTTAACGGTTTTAGGTAATTGACCTGAGATGGAAGCAGAGATATCATTCGCGTATGTTATTACAATATATTGCAGCCCACCTTCTTCGGGCCCAAAGTAGCCTATTGACCGCTATGTTCCAAAGAAGGGGGACAGCACTCCACCTTGCAGACTACCCCTACATACACTTCCAGGCTCAGAGGGTACCCCCAATTTGAAAAAAATAACCCAGGTTGTTAACATCAGGTTGATTAGTCCAGCCAGGCTAAGATCCACGCCTAGTCCGCGGCCCAAAGCACGGTTCATTACATCCAAATGCAATGTAAATGGTACAAACAAAATAAGTTAAATGCCTCTAATTTTGCTTAGTTTTTAATCCAGAATTAAACTTCAAAAAAAAAGTCAAGTGGCAGATCGTTTGATTGTTACAATATAACACCCTGGAACTGCCGAAGTTTGTACAGTGAATTAAGATAAGTAACACATAGCTTGTTTTTGCAGATTCATAAATATTTTTAAGTTGTTCAAAAATATCACACTAAACTATAAGCACAGAGCAGATATACCAAGAGCTGGGACTCAGAACAAATTTAGTCTTAAAGCAGCATGCAAATAATCCCACGCACACAAATAAGTCTCGCCACTGTAGGAGCAACGGCTATTATTTAAAGTAAATCACCCTTTAGAGTGATAAGAACAACAAATCAGCTGTGTCTGTTGATTAAAAAGCCACGGGCTCTTTAGGTGCCATTGCATGCATTACACGGCATCCCAGTTGCATATGTGTGAATCGCCATTTTTGTGTTACACAAAAATGCATGTGTGCATTTTCGCTGACGTTTCACGTTGCCAGCAACAAAAAAACAACAACCCTAATGAAGCATTACTATATTCGTTGTTCGATAAGTTTTTCAATTCGTTGAAAGCTTTGGTGCCAAAAAATTTCCCGTTTCTCTTTAAAAAGTAAGGAGTCTTGCGAGACTATGAAAATTAGTTCCGATTTTTTTTTTTTAAATACGAGTGTATTAAAAATGAAGTACTTATTGTGTGGAACCATTCCAAGTGGATGACGGCGGCTTTTTAGCTTTATAAAAGACGTTGAAGCGTGAGTTGTGTTAATTTAGAATCTTTATTTCTAGTGACAGTCGCTTGGTTTAAAAACAACCATTTGAAAATGCGCCCCAGTTTTATTTTTTCGCGCAAAGTGATTTGCTACGGTCAGATGTGCTTGATCAGATTTCAACGCAATCAGCCACTTTTTTGGTCCAAAGAGTTTCTTCCCAAGAAAGTTCATTCTACTCATCCGGGTATCCCCCGTGGTCCAATGTCCAATTTCAATCAAATTTGGAGAGCTCTCTTGAGCGATTCGACATTTTTGTGATACTGCAGGTGCCCATCAGAACAACATGGTCCTGTGATGTTTGATTGTGAAATGAAACGTAACACAAACTAGGGGAATATGGGTATTTTTTGAATAGGAGTGATGATCCCAGTGCACTGAAGTACTTTTCAATAAGCCTATTCCTAAAGCGGGGTACATTCATATTTCTCCGAAATGCATCATTGTTCGCGCTTTACCGCTTTAGCACAATAGAGCGAGCGAAACGAGCACTCTTGTGTCTTATATCAACACCTACCTCAAGTTAGCTAATTACACCCTAGAATTTTAGTATAGGGTATATTGTTTTTGTCACAACGAAAATATGTAACACCTTAAAGGAGGCTCCGGAGGTATAGCAATGTAGTATATACAATACATAAATGATCAGGGTCACCTCCTGATTCGATTTAACCATGTCTGTCTGTCCGTTCGCACGATAACTTTCGATAGAATGGAGCTAGAGCATTGAAATTTTGGTTAAATGTTGCAAGTACGATCTACAATAGTTGGTTGGTATTGGGTTAGTTAATACATTTTGAGTATGGTCAACATCGCCCTGAATGAGTGCCAACCTCCCCTATAAGCTGGTCAAATAGGAAACTCACTTTTAATGCAAATGATCGTTGCCAATTGGTACTTTTGGTATCACCACTAAATCTGTACAAGTCTAGGGTATATACGCTTCGGACTTTACCCTAACGTTTCACCTTCTTACAGGCATTCGGCTTAAATTACATTGAAGCATGGACCAGGTGAACCGGGTAAGCCGGATGAGCCGTGTGAACCGCATACGGCGCATCCGGGAAACCACTTTGGACAACCAACACAAAAGTAGATGCAATGCAATATGAAAAAAGGACTTGGAACGTTTCCCGCGCTTGTTTTTTTTTGTTTGCGCAACAATCATATATTTTGAGTGGGTTCCCTATAGCCATGGTTGTGGCGCAAGAGCAATGGATATTTACAGCGCAACCTCATAAATTTGAACACAAAAGTTTACTCCTGTTTGAATTCCAATAAATTTCAAATTTCCCAGCATTGAACTTTCCTCTCAAAACTACAATAGCCGGCCATACACACACGTTCTATCATCTGCAAATGTGTGGCACCTGGATCGCCCAATGATACGCCGCGTTTCTATCCCCTGTACAACCGCGGCACCTGGAAACG
This sequence comes from Chloromyia formosa, assembly GCA_964017055.1. Classification (NCBI taxonomy): domain Eukaryota; kingdom Metazoa; phylum Arthropoda; class Insecta; order Diptera; family Stratiomyidae; genus Chloromyia; species Chloromyia formosa. Next base: position 64,971,916 of record OZ024815.1, read on the forward strand.
GGAAATGATACGCCAAATGATCTTTCCCCTGGAAAATCATGGCAAATGGAAACGGGAGATGATAGAGCGAGTAGTGAAATTATGTGCAATAACTTTGTGTGACCAGATGATTTATACCATGATACGTAGAGCCCAGGAAGACAAAGTGGCCATTCTGGGGTGAGCAACCCCAATTTTTTTTTTACTTCAGATTCGAAATTAGCGACCCGAAGTTACTTTGAAGTTCGAACCAGCCCGAAGGACAAATCCTTTTATCCTGACGCACACCTGCAGCAGAACCAAAATATCAACGTGGACCCATCCTTCTCATATTTTACTATGCAAGCTACTACTGCCAGTACTAACCCATAAACCCATAAAAATTCAGTCGTGGTGAACTACCGAAATCATCTACAAAATCACAGCACGACTGCAGGCCAGCCAACTAGACACCGTCTTCACACAAATAGTTGTTGTTCTTTCATCTGAAAACCGAAAACGCCACGTATAAATCATTTGGTCGCACACATTTACCTAATTTTACTACTCGTTTCGTTTTATCATCTCCCTTTTCCAGGTGTCACGATTTTCCAGGGGAAAGATCATTTGGCGTATCATCTCCCGCGGAGCACTCATTCTCTGATCACCGATACCTTCAGTTTGGACTGAACGAGTACACCAGTAATAATTCGGTTTTCAGGAATCGTAAAAGAACCAACTGGGTTAAATTTAGGGAGTGTCTCGAAGAAACACTATCCCCCGAACCGTGCCAACCGTGTAGTAGGCAGGAGCTGGACGCCATGGCACAAACCCTGGCAGAAGCGTTCGGTAATTTAGCCACAAAATCATTCCCAGTTACCAGACATAATGGAAGGAGGAAACCGTCCTGGTGGAATGCTCGGATTGGAGAGCTAAGGGCTGTGAGCAGAAACAGCTTCAATGTGGCGAAGTCCTCGGGGCTAGACTTCAATTGCTCAAACTACATAGGATACCTAAAACTCCGTAAAAAAGAAGTCAGAAGATCTAAGCGGGAGTCATGGAGGAGTTTCTGTGAACAAGTTGAGGAATCCAGCGAGACTTCCAGATTGCGGAAAATTTTATCCACTGCTCCAAACATGCCAAACTATTTGCTGTAACACGGTGGAACGTGGATAACCTCTCGTCAAGAAACTATCAAGGTCTGTTTGACACTCACCTTCCTGATAGCTCACCTGGTGGAATGCCAGAATACTCTCGGACTGTAATAGCCCCCAGTGATTGTGGTTATATTCTATCGAAGAGTAAATTAGTTTGGGCTATTAAAAGTTTTGACCCGTTTAAACCACCGGGACTGGATGGCATTATTCTGGTGGACGTACAACAAACCATAGACATGGTGTATCCCTGGATTGATAGCATGTTCCGGGCCTGTTTGCAGCTGGTACGCATTCCTCGCAAACGGTCGGATGTGAATGTTGTTTTTATCCCGAAGACGGGAAGAAGCTCTCACCCTCGTCCGAAGGACCTCCGTCCTATAAGTTTACCGTCTTCTTCTTCCTTGCCCTTTCATACCACTCTGCGGCTTCGCGTTGCTCTGCCTGTGGTGTTGGCACTTCGCCCATTCTGGCGGTATAGTCTCAGCTTCCTTCTGCAGGCAGCACGGTCTTGGATCGTATCATCGCCAAGATTAACGCGTTGTTGTTGCTTTTTCGGACGCCTTAGAACGTGGCAATACCAATCCATACGACGATCTTCGAGCTTTTCAGTGATCGGTTGCTCAACGAACAAGCTGCCTGCCTGGATGTAGGTACTTTTGATGTAATCCTTTTTGGTCACACCGGCTGACATCCGTAGCATTTTCATCTCGGTCGCAGTCATTTTGCTTTCATATGTCTTGTACATAGTCCAGCATTCAGACACATTCATGAGTGCGGGACGAACGACCGTTTTGTACAACTTGCCCTTAAACTTTCGTGGCATTTTCTTGTCGCAGAAAACTCCAGCGTTTTCTCGCCATTTCATCCAACCGACACTGATGCGATGTTTGATGTCATCATAGCAGGTAGCTTCTTTGTTGACCATGGAGCCCAGGTATTTGAACCTTGTACAGGACCTCAACTGCTCTCCTTTAATGTAGATATCTGGTATCGGTCTCTCTGGATCTGAGAAAGGACAGCAAAGATATTCAGTCTTTGGTATGCTAATCATCACTCCATGATCCACACGTTTGCAGGTGATAGAACGTGTATGTATGGCCGGCTAATCGTGAAATACAGAACATTTATGCTGTGTTTTGCTAGACAGCGGCTGGGCGATTTGCGTCTGCGGCTCGAGAGCAATTGATTCATCATTCAATGTCGAGGTTTTGTATGAAAATAAAATAGTACTATGTAGTATGTTGGGCAGGTTGTCTATGCAATCAAGGATTTTTATATGTACGTGAGCAGAATGGATGGAAAGAGACGAATGTACTGTAGATGTAGAGTCCTTCGGTGGCAGCAAGGACATTCGAGAAAGGATATTTTTTGCAGTGAAGCGATATATGGGGAATATGGGTGTCATATGAACCGGGATGAAGAGGTGAATGTCCAGGAGTAGTGTAGATGGAATTCCGGATCCTTCGGTGGCGACAAGGATATTCGAAAAAGGATACTTTTGGCAGTGAAGCGAAATACGGTCAATATGGGTGTCATATGAATCGGGGTGGACACCCGAATATCCAGGAGTAGTACGGATGGCATTTCGAGTCCTTCGGTGGCGAAAAGGACATTCAAGAAAGTCAAGTGAAATATGGGAAATATGGGTGTCATATGAACCGGGGTGAAGAGGCGAATGCCTAGGAGTACTATGGATGGCATTTCGAGTCCTTCGGTGCCGACAAGGATATTCGAAAAAGGACACTTCTGGCTATGAAGCGCAATACGGTCAATATGGGTGTCATATGAATCGGGGTGGACACTCAAATATTCAGGAGTAGTGCGGATGGCATTTCCTTCGGTGGCGAAAAGGACATTCATGAAAGTCGAGTGAAAAATGGACAATATGGGTGTCATATGAACCGGTTTGAAGAGGCGAATGTCCAGGAGTACTGAGATGGCATTCCGGATCCTTCGGTGGCGACAAGGACATTCGAAAAAGGATGTTTTTGGCAGTAAAGCGAAATATAGGCAATATGGGTGTCATATGGACCGGTGCGAAGAGGCGAATATGCAGGAGTACTATAGATGGCATTCCGGATCCTTCAGTGGCGACAAGGATATCCGAAAAAGACTTTTTGCAAGTAAAGCAAAATATATAGGTAATATGGGTGTCATATGAATCGGGGTGAAGAGGCGTAGATGTAGATGGCATTTCGAGTCCTTCGTCTACTTGAGCAGCATTTCCTCGAAAATTGTGGTGCGGACCAGGACAACGCCCGTTCTATCAACCAGGCTAAATGCGCATACGGCATGCTGTCGAAAATCTGGCAGAGCAGTTGTCTCAGCATCAAAATCAAGCTGATATTTTTTCGCTCTCGGGTACTGTCTGTAGTTTTGTATGGGTGCAGTACATGGAAAATTTCCGTAGGAGTTACCAGAAAGCTGCACTTCTGCGCGCCATCGTACTCTGTTCTGGGGAATAGGGTGCAGCTTACAACAGACTAACCCAGCGCGCTACACTCCTTTGCCACGGATCGTGGCCATGTGATTCTAGGACCCCCTCTTGGTCGGCCTTGGTTGGAAACGGGGTTCTATTTCATGACGTGCAAAGCAGTGCAGTTATCACTCTTCCGACATGTGTGACCTACCCACTGCTATTTTCGCCTGCATATCAATTCGTCGATTGGCATCTGCCCCGTACGCCAACTTAGCTCTTCATTTGATATTGTTTCAGGCCAGAAAATTCTTATAATTCGACGAAGACATGAGTTGACGAATACTTGCAGCTTTCTGGTAACTCTTACTGGAACTTTCCATGTATTGCTACCATACGCAAACGCAGAAATTACCAGGGAGCGAAACAGACCCAGCTTGGTCTTGGTGCTGAGATAACTCCTTTGCTAGATTTTGGAGAGCATGCCGTATGCGCATTTAGCCTGGTTGATAGAACGAGCGTTGTTCTGGTCCGCACCACCATTTTTGAGTAAATGCTGTGCAAGTAGACGAAGGACTCAAAATATTATCTACATCTACGCTTCGTCACCCCGGTTTATATGACACCCACATTGCCCATTTTTCACTTGACTTTCGTGAATGTCCTTTTCGCCACCGAAGGAGTTGAAATGCCATCTACACTACTCCTGGACATTCGTCTTTTCACCCCGATTCATACGACACCCATACTGCCCATATTTCGCCTTACCAGCAAAAATATCCTGTTTCGAATGTCCTTGTCGCCACCGAAGGACTCTAAGTGCCATTTATAGTGTTCCCGGACTTTCGCCTCTTCACCCCGGTTCATATGACACGCATATTGTCCATTTTTCATTCAACTTTCGTGAATGTCCTTTTCGCTCCAAAGGACTCGAAATGCCATCTGCACTACTTCTGGATATTCGGGTGTTCACCCCGATTCATATGACACCCATATTGACCGTATTTCGCTCCACTGCCAAAAACATCCTTTTTCGAATATCCTTATCGGCACCGAAGGACTCGAAATGCCGTCCATAGTACTCCTAGGCATTCGCCTCCTCACCCCGGTTCATATGACACCCATATTGCCCATTTTTCATTCGACTTTCGTGAATGTCCTTTTCGCTCCAAAGGACTCGAAATGTCATCCGCACTACTTCCGGATATTCGGGTGTTCACCCCGATTCATATGACACCCATATTGACCGTATTTCGCTTCACTGCCAAAAATATCCTTTTTCGAATATCCTTGTCGCCACCGAAGGATCCGGAATGCCATCCATAGTACTCCTAGGCATTCGCCTCTTCACCCCGGTTCATATGACACCCATATTGCCCGTATTTCACTTGACTTTCTTGAATGTCCTGTTCGCCACCAAAGGACTCGAAATGCCATCCGTACTACTCCTGGATATTCGGGTGTCCACCCCGATTCATATGACACCCATATTGACCGTATTTCGCTTCACTGCCAAAAGTATCCTTTTTCGAATATCCTTGTCGCCACCGAAGGATCCGGAATTCCATCTACACTACTCCTGGACATTCACCTCTTCATCCCGGTTCATATGACACCCATATTCCCCATATATCGCTTCACTGCAAAAAATATCCTTTCTCGAATGTCCTTGCTGCCACCGAAGGACTCTACATCTACAGTACATTCGTCTCTTTCCATCCATTCTCCTCACGTACATATAAAAATCCTTGATTGCATAGACAACCTGCCCAACATACTACATAGTACTATTTCCATACAAAACCTCGACATTGAATGATGAATCAATTGCTCTCGAGCCGCAGACGCAAATCGCCCAGCCGCTGTCTAGCAAAACACAGCATTACAAAGAGAAAAGGAAATTGGTTTTTTGCTTGCAAATTTCAAATTTCTGATTAAATTTCCCAGCAATTCTAAACTCCTAGTGTCCAAATATGCAAGCTCGTACTGTACCTGTACTGTACACTGTACGTTTCAGGCGACGAACCCATCGAACCACAATCTAGGTGCCATATACAAGCGTGCGAAATTATAAAATGAAAAATGCTATCCCAGTTTTTCACGGCAATTCCACTGCCCAAAGTCACATTGCGAACCGACTCAAAAGATATGATTGTGGCGCAAAGAAAAGAAAGCGCGGGAAATGGTTGCGAGAGTTAAGGCACACCTTTATCTCTGCCAACCTTTGACCCTCAATTTATATGAATAAATATTTTGGAAAACGAATGTACGAGTATTAAGATATAAGAAAATAGAGATAAGAAAAGATGCATTTTTGAGACATGTGTATTAGAGATAAGAAACATGTTTGTTAGGGAAAGATGTATTAAGAATAGAGATAAGCTAGTGTTAATGTATCATGTGTAAGAAATGTATAAATATCGAGAACACTTTTGCAACAGGGCAGTCAAGTGAAGTAGATTTTGGAAAGCGGTCACGCTGATCGATAATAAAACGTAACCAATATTAAACATCTTTTTTGTATTTCACAAGACGACCGAAAATAATTGGGGGCTCAACCGGGATACGGTTAAAATCATTGTAATATTGAAGTAAAAAAATTAGTGAATTAAATCAGGATTCAGTACCGCCGTTTGTATAGACATAAGCCGCGAAAAATCCTGCAACCTAAACTAAAAATAAACTTTCAACTCAATGACCGTATCCAGCCAATAATTTCCTGTGAAAACTTCGACCTGAGTGTCAAACCAAAGAAGCCGTGATCCTGCAGTTAAGTGACATCGAAACATAGCAGAGGCATCTGAATAATTTCGAGCGAAGTGATCGAGTATCCAGGAGACGTCAACCACATCGAAGGACGCTAAAAATTCGATTCCTGAGGTATCTTACAGTAAGTAAGGCTAAGGATTTATTAAATTAATATCTATTAAGGCGATTGCATGCCGAGCTGAATTTTAAGAGAATTCGCTCACGCCCGAACTTTTCGAGGCGGATTAACTGATCAAAGTGGACGAGATAATTAAGTCCTTTAGTAAATTAAATTTCAAACGTGAAGAAACTAAAAGTAAATCTGACATGGATCTACCAACTCTACGAGCTAAACAAGAAATCCTTGAAACTCAAATCGTACAATTATCCCAAATCGTGAATAATCAAAAAGAAACAATAGATAATCAAAATCAATTACTAGCACAGTTAATAGCTGTACATAATTCAACTCCTGCGACTTCAGAAACTAGAACAGATCAAATTTGTACTTATGAAAATCCTAAAGACGTTAATTTCGATATGTTCAAGAGTCTTCCCATATTTAATGGTGAAGGAAAAGAATATCGTTCATGGAGGAAACGTGCCATGATCCTTTATAAGTCAGTTGAAAATTTAGAGAATCAGAATGTGTTTAAGGAAGCTTTAGTTTTAATTCATAATAAAATCACGGGCGCAGCAGCTCAAGTATTACTAAATAACAACACTCCTCACCATTTTAAATCTATTATTGAACGTTTAGACGCAACCTATGCCGATAAACGACCACTGTATATATTAGAAAATCAAATGTTTTGTATTAAGCAAGGTGGGAACAGTCTGGAAGTATTCCACAATAAGTTAAATGAGCAATTAAATTTAATCATTTCAAAGATCGAAATGTCATATACTGAATCTAATGTTATTAAAGCTTTAGTTCTCGAGATGGAATCAAAAGCCGTTCGAACGTTTATGTTAGGTATAAACAGCATGGCAACTCGAAACATGCTTTACGGGCAAACCCCGCAAACTTTAGGCGAAGCCTATGCTCTCGCACAAACCATGTACCATGATATAGAATACCAGAATTTAGATCGACAAAACTTCAGACCACACCATACACCTCCAAGACCACACAATTCCTTTCCACAACACCAACAACATTTCGGACACAATAATAACCAATTCAGACCAAATCATAATTTCCAACACTTGAGACCTCCTCAACATAACAACTACAACCAACAACATAACAATTTTAATCAACAGAAACTGGAACCTATGGACATAGATAGTAGTAACAGATTTAAGCGACTTCAAAATAATAATCCACCCTTTAAAAGAGAAGCAGGAAATTCTTCTAACAAATTTATACACCCACAAGAGTTCCAAAGAATAAATCAAGTAGCAGATCAGGATAATTCCTCAATAGCAGTAAACCGAGGAAATGTTAGGGAAGAAGTAGATGCAAGTCCTTTTTTAGAATTATAAAAGGCTTGCCTTGTTTTAAACTCAGATTAAAATCGGATAGCAAGCCAATTGAAATATTCATGTTAATCGACTCTGGTAGTACGAATAATTACATCAGAGAAAGTTGTAAGTTAGGGAAAAACATTAAGTTAGACAGACCCATTGAAACCCGAACTATGCACGGATCAAGTAAGGTGAAATATAAAAGAGAAATATATATTTTAGGAGAGAAGTTGACATTTTTCGTGTTAGACAATTTTGATGATTATGAAGCATTAATCGGGGTAAATGGAATAAAAAAACTGAGAATGAATCTGAATTTAGCAGACATGGGACTGACAATATTTAGCAGGAAGAAGAAAGAACCTATAGAAGAAATACAAAGGATAAATTATACATTGAATGACGAGAAATACAGGAAACAAATTGACGAGATAATGAAGAACCATAGAGCAGACGAATTTTTACCGTTTACGACTACAATTCAGGCGACTATCAGGACGAAGGACAGCTCTCCAATTTGGACCAAGCAGTACCCCTATCCCTATAGTGATAGCGAATTCGTAAACAAAGAGATAGAGAAGTTGTTGAAAAATGGAATCATTAGACCAAGCAAGTCACCATACAACTCACCTGTATGGGTCGTGCCGAAAAAAGGGACTGATGAGAAAGGTAACCCTAAACGTCGACTAGTGATCGATTTTCAAAAACTCAACGCACAGACGATAACTGATAGATACCCAATACCAGATGTGAACCTGACTATTCAGAATTTAGGCAAGGCAACTGTATTTTCGACATTGGATCTTGAATCAGGATTTCATCAGATTAGGGTAGACGAGAAGGACATTGAGAAAACAGCTTTCAGTATAAACGGAGCTAAATATGAATTTGTGAGAATGCCGTTCGGATTGAAGAATGCACCGAGCATTTTTCAGCGTTGCGTGGATGACATTCTAAGACCATATATAGGGAAATTTGCATATGTCTATATGGACGATGTGTTAATATATTCTTCCTCTCCCGAGGAACATATTAAACACATTCAAATCATAACAGACGCCTTAAGTAGAGCTAATATGAAGCTATCGTCAGAGAAAAGTCATTTCTTCAAATCAGAGATAGAATATTTGGGGCATATTATCAAAAAGAATAAAATCACAGTGGATCCGATAAAGATTCAAACCATTGAATCCTACCCGACTCCTACTGATCTTAAATCTCTAAGATCATTTCTAGGACTAGCATCCTATTACCGAAAGTTCATTCAGGATTTCGCCAAGACTGCGAAACCATTGACTTTATATTTGCAAGGAGAGAACGCCCAAGTCGGAAAAAATAGAAGCAAAAACGTTACAATTAAGTTGAATCAAGAGGCTAAGGAGGCACTTGAAAGATTAAAAGGAAAACTGAAAGAAAAAGTAGAATTATACCAACCTGATTATAATAAACCGTTCGAGCTTACGACGGATGCAAGTAATATAGCAATAGGAGCTGTACTTAGTCAAAACAGGAACCCTGTAATGTTCATATCCAGGACGCTGAACAAGACCGAGCAGAACTATTCTACCAATGAGAAGGAGTTACTGGCCATAGTCTGGTCATTGCAGAAATTGAGAAATCACTTGTACGGTATAGCGGACTTGACAATTTATACAGATCATCAGAGTTTAATATTTAGTATATCAGAAAGAAATCCAAATGCGAAACTCAAGAGATGGAAGAACTTAATTGAGGAATATGGAGCGAAAATAATATATAAACCTGGCCATCAGAACGTTGTGGCAGACGCATTATCGAGACAAAAAATAAATACTAACAGTACGGATCACAGTGATCACTCAGAAGAAAGTTCAATGGGAGAAGAAATAAAAACAGTATCACAACCACTGAATAAATTCAAAACACAAATAATTCTAGCCAATAGCCAGCAAGAACAAGTACAATCTAAAAATATATTTGAGAACCATATTCAATGGACTATATCATTCATGGATCGACGGTTTTTAATACGACAGTTAAAAACAATCATGAACCCAAACATCGTGGTAGCCATACATTCAGATTTAGAACTTTGGCACAGAGTCAAAGATGAGGTACGGAAAACTTACCAAAACTATAAAATAGTTTTCACTCAAATAAACTTAGAGAACGTCGAAGACAAGGAAAAACAATTATATATAATCCAAAAGACTCACAATCGAGCACACAGAAATTATAAAAACAATCTCAAAGATCTAGAAACGGAATTTTATTGGCCAAACATGAAGAAAGACGCGAAGAGTTTTGCAGACATCTGTGAGAATTGCTTAAAAAACAAATACGAAAGACACCCTAAACAACACACATTAGGAAAGACACCATTACCAGAAGTACCAGGAGAGAATATCCACATGGACATATTTCACGCAGGAAAGGAACTTTATATCACGAGTCTTGATAACTTTTCAAAATATATTTATCTTCACAAAATCCCAGATAAAAGCAATATAACAGTACATTTAGAACATATTTTCAGACAGGTATTTCCTAAAATAAAAAATCTAGTAACCGACAATGAGAGTATCTTCGTTAGTAACGTAACAAAAATTTTGTTAGATAAATTAAAAATTAGCCATCATACGACCCCAGTCAATCATTCCACGACTAACGGAAGTGTAGAAAGAGTACATTCAACCCTATTAGAAATTAGCAGAGTTCTAGCCACTCAAAATAATACCCAACCACATGAAGAAATCTATAATGCAGTTTTCGAATATAATAATACTATACACTCGGTAACAAATCTAAAACCAGTTGAGATTTATTTTAATCAAGAAAAGCACCTTCATATCAAACAATCATTAGTAGAAACTCAAGAGAGAGTTATAAAATACCAGAATAAAAATCGGATCTTCAAATCGTTTCAGCCCGACGAGAACATATTTGCAAAAACTAACAGGCGAAACAAACTAACGTCGAGATATAACAAATACACCGTTAAAGAAGATCGCGGGGACACGATCCTAACCACCACGGGGAAGATTATCCACAAGGATAATATCCGCAAAAACAAAACCCAACATGGAACTAACAAAGATAATTCTGATACTAATTGCAATAATCAGCCGAGTTAAAGGAGAAGTAAATATTACAAACCTAGAGGGAAAAAATTTCATATTAACTAAAGGAGACGATGTATACACATTTGAGAAATCAGATTTTTTGTACCACATAACAAACCTATCACATTTTAGACTAGTTATAGAAGATGTAAAGAATAAAGATATTGAGGAAGTAGATAAAATCATACTAGGTAAAATAGAGACTTTGTGGTTTCAATTAGTAGAACATAGTAGGAATAGAAGAGCATTGAATTTTTTAGGGACTATGATAAAATTGATAACAGGCAACCCTGATCACGACGATTTTTTTGAAATTAAGAACGCAATTAACAGATTAATAGACAATAATGAGAAACAACGTACAATAAACGCAGACTTTGAGAAACGATTTGAAATAATTAGACGAGCTGGTACACATTATTCGTACATTTTAAATGAAGTTTATATCGAACTAAAGAATCTGATCGAAGCCATTAACTTAGCACGAAATCAAATTTTCCTCGCGACAATTTTAAATTTAGACGAAGTCCGAAGTTTAATCCAAAAAGAACATGCCACTATCCCTATTATAAACGTTTTGGAATATTCAAAAATTTTCGTTATTCAAATTGAAGATTCAATTATATTTATATACAAATATCCTATCATAACCAACAAAATGGAGTACTATCAAATAACCACTTTAGGAACTAAGTACGGAAAGTATATTATGAACAAGGAAATTGGTGTACTAAATAATAAATATATTTCTGTCGAACAATGCAAAAACTATCTAAACAAAAATATATGCAAACTATCCAAGCCTAACAATTGTACTATACCGATGCTTGAAAACAGAAAATCTTATTGTAATATTATACAGGAAAACAATGCAAACTTTGTAAGGATCAATCCCGGTTCTATAATTATATCTGGAATAAATAAAATCGACAATCAGAGTTTAATAGGTATATATTTAATAACTTTCACAGATCACGTAACAATGAATGAAGAAACCTATGTAAATTATGAAGAAAAAGTAAAAGAAATTTTGCACAATTTCGAATTAAGAGAAGTAGAGATATTAACGGTATTAGAATCAGAATCTGAATTTAAATTCTCAAATATACAATCATTGAACAAATTTATAATACCAATTGAAAACAATCCTATAAGAAGTTCACTTATAATAATTGGAGTAATAGCAGTTTCAGTCTTAATAATATTTTTGATCATCAAATTATTGAAAAGATGTAACGAATATAAGCAAAATAAAATCAGAAAACGAGAATACGAAACTTATCTAAAAGTCTTAAAAGAAAATAATGCCGAGCACCTATATAAAAAGTGAGGACACTTTTTCTTAAAGAGGAGGAGAGTTAAGGCACACCTTTATCTCTGCCAACCTTTGACCCTCAATTTATATGAATAAATATTTTGGAAAACGAATGTACGAGTATTAAGATATAAGAAAATAGAGATAAGAAAAGATGCATTTTTGAGACATGTGTATTAGAGATAAGAAACATGTTTGTTAGGGAAAGATGTATTAAGAATAGAGATAAGCTAGTGTTAATGTATCATGTGTAAGAAATGTATAAATATCGAGAACACTTTTGCAACAGGGCAGTCAAGTGAAGTAGATTTTGGAAAGCGGTCACGCTGATCGATAATAAAACGTAACCAATATTAAACATCTTTTTTGTATTTCATAAGACGACCGAAAATAATTCGAGCACTTTTTCCTATGGACTTGCTCTGGTGCGACAACCATATACTTTTGAACTGGTTTGCCGGATGCGCCGTATACGGTCTATCCGGCTCATCCGGTTCACCCTGTTCATACGGCAATGTAATTTAAGCCTTAGACCTTTTCCTCGCTTTCACAGAATATAGGTATAGTAGAGCACTTTTAAACACTTAACTCAAAAATATAGTTAGCTTGTTTTTGCAGTAACCCGACGATATGTGTGTGTAAGTACTCTGGGCTTATTTAAATTCTGTTACAAGATTTACGTTTTGATAGTGTCAAAGAGTCTCACCAGAACATTATGAAACCTTCAAGAGCTTAACTTTGAGGAGTTTGTTAATTGGAATTGCAAAATTTTTATCCATATTACAATTTAAAAAAAAAAAAATTCCTTTTACAGTTCAGTTACTGTTACCTGCTATTATATGTTAACTTTAGAATTGATGAAAACGTGCGTGATGCCTTTCGCACGCTCACAGTACAGAAGCATTAAAGGAGGAAAGCTCAAACGGAAAAGTCTCCACACAAGCATTCACCCAAGCAGAAGTCTACAAACCGAAACGATTTTCCTCGTGGAAATAATGGAAAAGCTCAAAACACTGAGCTTAGGCAACATTCAGATGATTTTGAGGAGGAAAAATCATTTTCCATGTCCGTGCTGAGTTCAGTTTCTGTTGGGAAAATCTCGAAGGCAGTAGTCCTGAACACGAGTTCTGTTCGTCATTGTACACCTTAAGACATCATCTTCTGTTTATTTAAATGGGAAAAGTGCCAGTACAGGACTAGTTGATCCTTGCCCATCAGATGAACTCGACCCTAATTGTGCATGTTACTCTATGAAGTGTGCTAAGAGTGTTTGTTTGTGCAGTTCGATAAGACGGTAACGGCGGTATCCCGAAAGTTAATTTCGTGCATTATAACAACCGGTAAAGCATCCCCGCCCGGAACCGGAAAATAATTTTTTTTTTTCTTTCTTTTTTGTTATGAAATGGCGGTGCAGTAGATGCGAAGGTTTCACAGAACTACGTTGTGTTTTCGGCGAAGCTGAGTATGTTTTATGGAAAATTTGAATTTAATAGCAGAGCAGTCATCCGTGATAAAAGTGTGGTTGATAATTCGGAAATCACGAAATTGTGAACCAGTGGAAAACATGGCCATTCGAATCCTGCGTTGAGTGCTTGCTAACTTAGTCTACGGCACCGGGTGTTGATAAGCCCAATCCCTTATTGGCCTGTTTTTTTTCTAGTATTGTTGTTTTTGCTTTAGATGGAAGTTCGCCCTTAAAATGGTGAATTTGTGCTGAGAGTAAAGTGTGGTTATCTGCAGGATAGACATAATAAGTCCTTTGCCTATTCAATAGCCCAAAGTTGATTGAAGTTGTTGTTATATTCAGCAATATTACTGTTCCTGTTGTGATATTCTCGGTATTCAATTGTCACGATAAGACGGTAAAAGAAGGACGACCAAGACGAGAGGGTATCATTTGATTCAACGACACATTCAAGCTGCTTCGTGTGGATTACAAACGACAGTCAACAATATCACTGGAAGGGAGGACGAGTAGACGGAGCACATGGAATTATAGGGGTTTGTAGAAAATAACAATTGAAAGATTTTCGTAGGAATACATGTGTAGAAGGAAGCAATAGAGGCTGTTGAGATATTTCGCATGGCTTGATACTTTGGTACAATTGATTGAATATGACAAGATTTGGCCAAGCATCCCCATAAGCATTCGTATGAATGCCAATATATTGTACTACTACGTATTGTGTTTCAACTACATTCAAGTATGTATAGTCAATAATACGAATTATAAATTTATTTACTTGTATATAAAATTGGAGAATATCTTCGAAAATCCTTATCAGAATCAAAACATTTCACGAAACTTGCTGTGATGGGATCAAAATCCGATTTAATACCCGAATAGATGTACATACATACATACATGCTTACTCAAGAATAACTTTTACGGGATGGAAGATTTAATTATTCATAAACAAATTACCCGACCCACATGTAATTAGTGAGTTAGTGAGCTTACGGATTGTAGATAGTGTGTTTGTACCCAACTATACCTGCGTTACAATGGCACTATGCAAAGTGGTCGTTATCGTTAATCGTAACTCATTAACATCATTTGTATTTGTAGTGTAAATAACCGACTTTGACATTTATCCAACCAAGTATGAATCGAGCCTTTTTAACACGGGAGGAAATTGATAGTGAACTCAAAAATGTATTCTCTCCCATGAATAGATTTTCCACATTGGATCGATACCACCTTTTTTTTATAATAACGCGAGCATATTCACGGGGAGTTGGGTTGGGCTACATACATATGAAGGTGCTCCCCTTCATACGTTGCTAATACCTAATGCATATTATGCACACTAGAACTTTCATCTTTTAGTGTGCATACATCCCCCATAAAAGGATTTATGCAGATTAATGCAGTTTCATTTGAATCTTGAAAATTTGCCGGTCGAAATGTTTTTTTTCTGTGCTTTATTTATGCTATTATTAGTATTAGTACACAGTTAAAAATCTCGGACTTTTTTTTTAAAACCTGACCTTGGACTACCAGCATTTTTAATAATTTTAATTCTGCAGTTTAAACTCTTTTAAAGTTTACTTCTATTGTAAGCCAATTTGAATTAATTCTAATTCAATTCAAACCATTTGTGTTCTTTTAGTTCTCGTATTTAGTTTTAGTTTTTTAATCCAACAGTATTTAAAATGTAAACCACACAAAGTATATTTTTTAAGTCTCAAGTCTCTGCATAAATACTCAAAATATTATGCTGCGTGGTCTAGATCACAATTCTATAACACTGAGTTCACAGGTTCGATGCTGCGCCACGGCAAAAAAAATAAAGACCAGCTGGCTAACCTGCGATAGGCTTAACAAAGGATTTGGAATTTTAGAAAACTGAAAAAAGAAACGAATGGAGAAAAACTTAGAGGGTTTAAAAAAACGCAGTAAAATTGATATTTTTTCGTAGATTATAATATCTGTATAGGTAGATTAAATTAAATACATTGTCGCGCTCGGTGGCCGTGATCGTTCGGTCACCGCTCTACGATACTATTCTAGAGCTCGTAGATCAAATCTTGGCGCGATCAAAAACTGCCTTTGAGTACTAATAGAACTCTCACAGTGCTCCGAGCTTGTCAGTATAAAGACGGGGCGGATAGAAGGTGCATGCTAGCAACTGCACTTCGGAAAAATAGATATGCTATTGAAACGCCAACAAAGCATAGAAATGCTTGAGATGTTGACGCGCCAATTGACAATTTGATTAAAAAATAATGCCAGCAAAGTACAATATTTAAACCAGTGAAGTTTACGGAAGCAATTGTAATAAAGGGTGTTCCATTAATACGTGTGGTACTTTGATTTTGAATAAAACGCTAACTGTTCGGAATTTTTCCAAATATTTTTTTCGAAAGGACACACAATAGGATTATGTGTGGAAAATTATTTCGCGGATATATTCACCGCGACTATTCCGTAGATATCTCACTCTTTCGGCCATATTTTCGATGACATTTTGCAGTATGGCCTCCGGAATGACCCGAATCACCGAAGTAAAATAATATTGCGTTTCAAGTCTGGAATCGTCTTCAGATCATTCACATAGATTTTACCCTTCGTGTAACCCGAGAGAAAAAGTCTAACGGGGTCAAATCGCACAACATGGGCGGCCAATTCACACCACCGCGACGAGAAATTACTCGGTTCAGGAATTTGCGACGCAAAAAATCCAAATTGAGGTGAATTGTGTGTGGTGTGGCGCCGTCCTGTTGAAACCACATATCGTCCAGACCCTGAGCTTCAACCTCCAGCATAAAATAGTCCTCCAACATAGTGTGGTATCGCTTACCTTATTGGTGTTTCCGTCCTCATCTTCGATAAAATACGGCCCGATGATGCCTCCGACCCATAAACGGCACCAAACAGTGACTCGCGGTGGATGCATTGGCTTCACCACGATCACTTGTGGATTTCCCGAGCCCCAGATATGGCAGTTTTGCTTGTTAACATAGCCGCCGAGGTGGAAATGAGCCTCGTCGGAAAAGATGTTTTTTTTGGAAAAAAAAATCATCATCTTCAGCAATCATTTGCAGGGCCCAATCAGCGAATGTACGGCATTGTGCATGGTGACGAGGCAACAGCTGCTGCATCAATTGGACTTTATTTAGGAGTAACTTCAAGTCCAAGCGCAATATTCAATGCATGGAGGTCGCGGAAATGGCCAATTTTTGCAAACGATGGCGAATAGACATTTCAGGGGACTCGACGACGCTTTCATTTACGGCAGCAATATTCTCAGCACTGCGTGCATTCCGCTCTCTGGTTGGCCTCGAAGCATCAAGTACGGACCCGTTTGATAAAATTTATTCACAATGTTGCGCACAGTTGTTTCACTAATGTGGTGATTGCGACCCCATTTTTGGTTATTCGATCGTAGCGTTTGCACCGTCGACTTGGAATTTAAGATCCAAAATTTGACGATTTCAATGCGTTGTTCTTTCGTGTAGCGATCCATAACTAAAATCCTATACTGTCACAATGACACAAAATATGGCGGAAAAGGGTCGATAATGCTGATTTTAATGATAACAAAGTACCACACCTACTATTGAAACACCCCTTACTTTGATTTTATTAAAATCTAATACAATTTTGGTATCGTCATATGTATATGTAAATCGAATTAGCATTGATAATACCCCAGGATTTTTAACTGTGTACATATTATGCCCGGTTCACATTATTCCAGTAACCAATCCAGTCCAGTAATCCAGTCCAGCGCTGGATTGCTACGGGAATAATGTGAACCGGCACTGGACAGCAATTCAATCCAGCAATCCAGTCCAGTAATCCAGTCCAGCAATCCAGTCCAGTGACTGGATTGTCGGTCTACTTTTTCATTCCAGCTCGCCCAGAAATTCTTGTCACTATAGTTACCGAATCAACAACACACTCGCCAGACTACTGGACTGGAATCATGTAGACGATATGATCCAGTCCAGCACTGGACTGAATTGCTGGACTGGATTACTGGACTGGAATAATGTGAACCGGGCATTATTTTTTTCGCCTTGATGAATAACAACTTCTAACGGCCTCACGAAGTACATAATTTTAGGTAAATTTGGTTTTATTGACCAAGTTAGGTGTTAATTGTAATTTTATATAGTGAATTCAGTTTGTTTCCTCATACGTTTTATGTTAATACAAATCGCAAGCTGTAGGTCGATATGGGGCTAATTCGTACTTGAGTAAGTGGAGCATTTTCGTACTTTACGAATCTACCTCCCAGTAATTGGTTTTGCTTAGTGCGAAATTATAAGAAAAGAGAACCATCAGCGGGGAAGTGGACCTATTCATATAATATTTTTATGGAGCTGATTACAAATATTTGGTCGGCCACCAAAAATTGTCTGTGGAATTTAAGCTTTAGCAAATAAAATACAATAAAATACAATTTTTTTTATAATTTTTGTTAGAACGGTTAATCCTAACGGAACACTTTTTGGGACAGAATGAAACATCTTGAATCTTCGTTTTTGGCGTTATTTCGAAAACCTCTGTCAGTTTTTACTGGGCCGTTGGGCAGTTTTTTTTTAGAGTTTGGTATTGTTTAGCAAGCCATGGGTGGATGGATTTCGGGATGTGAGCAGAGACGGGACATTTCATAAAAGTTTAAGGACAGGACAGGACGACCAAGAGCAAAAACTTACACCAGCGGCCGATTTATACGCTTTAACGCCTTCAGAAATCATCGAAACACGGCACCTTCCAAACTAAGTGACCTCAGAGACGCCAGAGGAACCGTTATTTCCAAATAAATCGTGTATTCAATAAAATTTCTGCGATTAATAAGCACCACAAAATCGCCTGACATCGTTTTCCCGCCGCCACAATTGGAGTATGAGGCATTGGTGGAGAGTTCTCTTCTCTGGTGAATCAAGATTTTCCTGTGTGGATACGATATGGTCGAGCTATACAGTTTGTGCTTGAGAAATATGATCTTCAACCAACCCACATCACTTTTTGGCGGTGGAACCATTATGGTGTGGTGCGCTATTTCCTTAAGTGTCAAAAACGATTTTATTGTGATCGCTAAGGCAAGCGATACGTTAGCTAAATTCTAAGCCTTCATGTTACTGGATGAACACGTGCTGGTGGACAGGATTTCAGTTTTTATGCAAGAAAGAGTGTGGATGGGCCACATACTGCAAACATAGTGCGTGAATTCCTCACTATCAATAATATTGATTTTCTTCACTGGCCAGAGTGCACGTAAATTTTAGCCGCGACAAAAGTCTGACCACAGCATTCTACGACGATGCCCACATCGACGCGAAATTTGTCGCGGCGACAAAAATTGCTGAGTGCAATTTCATTCTCGTCGATACCTTCTTGTTTACTTCACATGTATTATAATTGTTACTGATCAGTCCTAGCCTTTCGGATTTCCGGACCGTGTAAGTAGAAACTGGACTGTTCAGTCGGCCGGATTCACAATCAAAAATCGCGCCAGATATACTCCAGAAAACCTTTTCGACTTTCGATTGTACATCCAGTCGACTGAACAGTTTAATTTCCAGATGCACGGTCCGGAAGGCCCAGACGGATCAGTTTTCCGAAGAGGCATACCGGAACGTCTGTGGTGAAGGCCAGAACTACTTTTTTCGAATCGATTTTTGGTTGTGGATCCGGCCGACTGAACAGCCCAATTTTGACAGGGCCAGGACCGGTCAGTTTTTCCATAGAGAAATTCCGGATAGACGTTTTAGTCGTCCGTTTTGTTTGAAAGGCAAAATGTGCGGTTAGACGACTCGTGTAAGTCGCGCTTAAGAGTTGGTGACCACCATTTCAGTAAATTCTGCAGGATATTGTTCTACTGCATGTGAATCAGGCTTTTCCACCTTTTAGCTTTTAGACCAAGATTATGCAAAAATATCCTCTGTTTATGTCTTTCAAACTAACCAGGGCTTGCGCATTAAGGTTTTATCTTTTAGCTGAAGAAGAAGATGGTAGGTTAGGTTGAAGATGCTGCTGTGTACAAGCACAGCACACATAGACTGCCACCAATTACGTCTTTTAAGTCATCCAGGTAGGTAAAGTAGAAAACCGTAGAGTTTCTTTCGTTTTACCGGCCAAAGCAGGATAGAACCTCAAAAAGTGATGGATGGTTTCCTCCTTTTCCTCGCTCTCACAGCTTCTACAATAATCGTATGGAAGTCGGATACCTAGCGTGATCAGTGATTAGGCAGTCTTCCGTTACAATCCTATCCTATCTTTAATCCAAAAACAGCAGCCCTAAGGAGCGGTTAGGATTAAAAAATGGTTAAATTCGTCTGGCAACATAACAGGTATCGCCAGTTAGCCACCTGGCCGATTGACCGCATTTGTCCTCACGAGCCTGGCATTCTGATAGAGGCCTCCTGGATCCTGGTAGTGCAAAAGTAACCCATAATCTTGCTGACCGTTCCCGCGCATCAGTTCACACTGAAATTACTGTGGTCAGGAATTCAAAAAAAAAAAAAAAAATTAAAAATCGCCCAAATCCTTTGGAGTGGTGTAACACACCACCACGGTTTTCGAAGTGGAAAGTGCTGCGTCGAGGGATTTGATTGTCGATTGACCATCGGTATAGATGTTGATATCCCTTACCGAAACGATATAACCATGTAAAAATTTTATAAATCGCCTTTTTTTCTGCTCGAAATACTTTACGAAAATCCGCAATATTCGGGGGGGGCAGGTGTATTCTCACGTGAAAAGACTATCTTAATGCTTCTATTTTTAAATGATTTTTGAGTAAAACAAATCAGTTATTTGACTTTCCCTTGATAACGAGTTTTGGCTTTGGAGTTGGTTTTCTTTACGTTTCATGACACCAGGAATCGATTAGCATCATTAGTTTTTTTAGTGTCATTATTTATATCTATATCCAATTCAAGTCTCTAGCTTCACTATATCGAAAGTTATCGTAGTTCAAAAAATATTTCATTTTTTGAAATTTGTAGGGGAGGTAGGCGTTCCTTTGGTCTGATTATGCCCATCTTACTAAACCTGAAGCAACTTCTCATTTGAAGGCTATATGCCAAAAATCAGTTGTCTACGTCAATTGGTTCAAGGGTTATAGACAAAAAACGTGAAAAGTAGGGTAGCACGGGGGTAAGAAAAGTGCCGTTAGTTTCCAACTGATCGATTCTATTTTCCCGGGAGAATATAAGCTAATTTTTAAGAGCCATTTACCAAAGCTAGTGCTTGTCACGTTTATTTAATCGTGAGTTAAAAATACATTTAATTACTCTATATATGTAGGGAAGGTAGGCGTTCTCTTGGCCAGAATATGCCCATTTTCAATACCAACCAACTAGATCATACTAACAAAATTTGACCAAAATTTCAAGGCTCTAGCTTCATTCTATCGAAAGTTGTCGTGCGAACGGGCAGACAGACGGACAGATGACAGACAGACAGACGGACAGACGGACAGACTTGGCTAAATCGAACCAGAAGGTGACCCTGATCATTTGTATATATATACATTGCTATGCCTCCGGAGCCTCCTTTGTGTTACATATTTTCGTCGTGACAAGAACAATATACCCTATACTATAAGTTTAGGGTATAAAAATGATACAACATTACAACATAACTATTGCGCTTTTACACCTGATAATAACAACAGATGTTAAGTATCGCACCCAACATCTTAATTTTACATAAACTTGGAAATTATCCCAAATTAGCTCGCATCAAAAATCAGTTCCTCCGGCTACACTGCGCCAGGTGTCTTTTCATCTTTTGTTCCCACAAAAAGAAATTTCTTTTCTTCTGACTCTTCAAACACTGAATATTTTTTTCCCAACAATTTAAAATCTTCGTTCTGTATCCAGTTTGCCTAAAATAAATTGTAGAGTAGTTTGGCTTTTTCTTCAATAATTTTTTTTGATGTGCCGATTGCGAGTTTAAGGTTTGCTGCCAAAACTTTTTGGAGGATTTTGATTTAATATTTTGTTAATATTTTGAAAACGGTTAACCCAGAAAACTTTCTCAGACAAAATGGAAAATTAAAAAAAAGAAGAAAATCTTCGTTCTACTGATGTTTTTTTCAAGTGAGTATATCTCGAAACTATGGATGATCAAGCAGTTACATTTTAACTCATCAAGTTTTTCGCTAGTGCTGAGGAACTAAAAAAAGGGCTTTTTGTGTTTGGTTGGGCCAAAGATTACCAAAAGCGAGTCCAATGTTCTTAGCCCGCCGATGCGAAAAAGAGGAACTCCAACGCGTCCAATTGCCATCAGTATCAATAGGCAACTTGTGCAAAAAGTAGACAACTTCGTCTACCTAGGTAGCATTGTTGCGTAAAATGGTGGTACGGAGCAAGACATCGGTCGTCGTATCAACCAGGCTAAATGACCGTTTGGCATGTATTAACACCTCCCTGTTACTGTATGTGCTTTTATATGGCAGCAGCATATAGAAAGTCTCCGTAAAGGTTATCAGAAAGCAGCAAGTCAACTCATGTCTTCATCGAATTTTAAGAATTTTTGGGCTAGAAACAATATCAAATGAAGAGGTTAGCCGGCGTACGGGTCAGATGCTAATCAGCGAACTTATACGCAGGCGAAAATGGTAGTAGATAGGTCACATATTGCGGAAGGGTGATAAATGGATTGCTTGACATGCCTTGAAATGGGATGATGATTCCCGATGAAGGCCGACCAAGGAGTTGTTCTAAAAAGTCATTGCGCCGATCTGTGGCGAAAGAGTGTGAGTTTCTGGGTAAGTAGTGTGGGCAGATGCGTCCCATAGCCCGGAACCAAGTACAATGGCGCGCAGGAGTAGTGGATGCACAGCTGGGATAAAGCACAGACGGCTGCAAACGATTGGTTATCAGGTTTTCGCAACCGGAATCCAAATTTGAGCTTGAGGTCTTTCGCCTTCGACAAAATATAAACGATATTTTTGAAAATCTGGAAATATTTTTAGATAATTACAGCATTACACATGTTGTTTTATTTGTAAATCTTAATACACACCACTATGTACGAAAGTGCCCCAAACCATGTACGAAAGCACTCCGTTAATGGGGCGCTTTCATACGATTCGCGCCCTTTGTAAAATCAGTAATAACTTCAAAAAAGTCAGTATCTTTGATTATTTTCGTTTCATTTACATAGCACACTACTTCAGTTATGAAATGAGCTATATTTCAATAATAAAAACGTCTTCTTTTAAAAGTTTTTAATGTGAATGTTAAAAATCGTACGGCGACGTCTCGCCAATTTCCCCTACATGTTCATGTTTTCATAACGTCAGAGTGCATTTGAAATATTAAACAAGTCAATAATGCCCGGTTCACATTATTCCAGTCCAGTAATCCAGTCCAGCTATCCAGTCCAGTGCTGGACTGGATCATATCGTCTACATGATTCCAGTCCAGTAGTCTGGCGAGTGTGTTGTTGATTCGGTAACTATAGTAACAATGATTTCTGGGCGAGCTGGAATCAAAAAGTAGACCGACAATCCAGTCACTGGACTGGATTGCTGGATTGAATTGCTGTCCAGTGCCGGTTCACATTATTCCAGTAGCAGTCCAGCGCTGGACTGGATTACTGGACTGGATTGGTTACTGGAATAATGTGAACCGGGCATTAAGAACTCCAAACATAAATTCGTCCTATCACTGTGTGTATAGCCCAAACGGGCAACATTTTTCAACACCAAACAAATTAGGATAAAAATGAAACCAATCTATCTTTTTGTTGCGTTTTATGGGAAATCAATCAAAAGCAGAAAAAACAATCTGAAATAGCAAAATTGTTCATCAATTGAATTAGAGTCCGCGTAGTAGGGAGGCACGCAAGTATTTTTAGATAGACATGTGTCGTTGAAATGTTTTTCCGATAAAAAAAAAAAAAAAAAAAACAAAAATATTTTTTGAATTTTGATGGATCCAAGGAGACAAGTTCGCGAAGTGATAATATGCACCTGTTGAAATTACATACTTGTATATAGAAGTCATATTGATATAAAAGGAAAGCCTTCTGAATTTCATATACATATTAATAAAAATTCTGGTTTTGATTATTTTCCGTGTGCTGTAATGCAGACTAAAAGTCGGTTCTGATGAACGTCAGAAGTAATTCGTAACGCCGTGTCACTTTCAATCCTATTCCTTTGAAACCTATCGGCGTTTCAGTGCACATGGTGTGATAGGATGCGGTGTCAGTCTGTGTTATATTAATCCGGCTACTGTCGGGTGCAGGTGTAATCTCGAAGTTTTCAGTGCAAGCAATACCTGAATGTTAGTCCACGGACACAAGAATTTAACTTAGGCAATAAGCAGAATTTTTGCAAATACGTTCCCTTTGACTTCCTAAACACAGGGTAATAGCCATATAAAATCACGTGTACGCGTCATAAGATATTTAACGGTGAAGTAAAACTGGCTGACCTTGGAAAAGAGATCGGAAACAGAAGAAGCTGTAACGGTGAAACTTGTAAAATTGGTGAACGTTAGTAAGAACGAGGTTTGCGTTCAATTTCAGCAGTATCCATCAACATCCACAGCAAGATAACAGCAGAGTTTTATTAGCAAAATATTTATATAACAAAAGAATTTAGCTAAGTAAAACTTGACCATAAGTGAGAAGTAGGCTCTAATGTCAGCAAAATTCGCAACCCATTCAAAAGTGGAAGCCGTCTATGGTTTGAGACCCCATGTACTGAAGTAGGCCGATCGACACGCACGAGACGCTGCGCAGGCGTTACCAATTCTGTGCTTCAGGCTAGCCCTCCAGAGCAGTTTCCTGTCCAGAATTAGGTCCAAATGTTTAACAATGCTAGCAAGTCTTATTTCGTTGTTCCTTTCCGGCCCACATTTGGTTCTGTTCCAACACCGATTGCACAAGTTCCAACAGAGTTTGAGGGAACTTCCCTCTCACAAGCACCACAATCTCATCGGCATATGCCACCACCTCAAAGCCGCTGACCCTTGACCTCTCTAGTATTTCATCGACTGATCCTGAGCAAATCCGACGCCGCTATCGGGTCATACCGTTAATAATACTTTTCACAGCGACATTGATGAAAGCCCCATCGATATCTACTAGGGCTATTAGCGTAAATTCCTTTTGATGTGAAAATTTTTCTATCTTCCGGACTACTTTGTGTAAGGCCGTTACCACTGATCTGCTCGAAACGTATGCATGCTGGTTAACACAAAGTCCCGGGCATCCATCGAGTTTGAATGTGAGAAGCCACCAGCCTATCTAACGTTTTTAGCAGAAAAGATGTTAAGCTGATTGATCTGAAGTCCTTCACATTATGGTGATTAAACTTGTCTGGTTTGGGAACGAAGACCACACGCGCTTTAGACCATTGTTCGGGTATTGTCCCAAGAAGTCGTAAGCAAGCGCTGAAAATACGTTCCAGTATAGTGATGAAGGTCCTGTCCGCTCTGCGGAGCATAATTGGTGAAATTTCATCAAACTCTATAGCCTTGAAATGTTTGTATGTGCTTATCGCCCACTAAATTTTTACCCGTTTGTTACTTCCAACTTCAGCGGTTCCCAAGTTACCTGGGTTATGACCTTCTACTCATCTCAGCGTGCTTGGACCTCTGCACAGTGTCGATTTTCCCTTCGTAAGAAGGATGACAAACATGGGGTTACTATTATGATTTTCTTGAGTCTGTCAGCATCTGCGCTTACCTCAATGTTCCCACAGAATTCATTACATAAGTCACGTTTGGCTCGTCTTATCTTCTTTTTAAAGATACACAACTCCACTTTCTATCGGTTCAAGTTCTTCGCCTTACCTGACCGCCTTACGTTGTTAAATGCACTCGGTGTGTTGCGTCTCGATTCCGTAAGTTCGCCAATCCAAAATAGGGCGTCGCGTCGATATAAGGGCTTTTGTTATTTGCTCCACCTGTTTGCTGGCTTGTCCTTAAGACGTGAGGTTCAGTTCGTCCAATGCTGCGGGATTTCTCTTTGTTTTCTCGAATAAACCTTCCACTGGCCTATTCTTGGGTGTTAAAAACGCTTAGTAACGGTCTTAAAGATTCCTAAATCCCAGCGCAACCACTGGTGGTCCGAAACCAACGCAGGTCTGAAATTCGTCAACCGCATTTCGTTTCACCTCAGCTACCTTCCCTGACTAAACTTTATGGTTATCCTCTTCAAACCAAATTGGATCAGCCCTTCGTCGGTCCATACTTTATTCGCGGACCCCCTGTCTACTCCGAACGCCAGCACCAATTGTGATGCCGCGGATTGATATTTTAGTTCCACTGTTTGGAGCGAAACACCAAGCTCTGGGTTCTGCATTTTCTTAGAGCCAGAACCTAGACCGAATCCAATCCGCAGGGAAAACGTCGCTGTAGGTCACCGCTATCTAGACGTGGGCAATCTGACGGGGCGATCCCGCCTCCGATGACATGCCAAATTCTAGCAGTTCTTCGGTGATGCGTTTGAGAACTCTCTTGCCCACGTCATCATCGAGCCAGCTCAAATGGCTGCTTAAGTTTGTTGACGACAGATAGCTTGAGGTGACACGCGGCCACATCCCTAAAGAAAAGGGTCGTAGTCTCCAGTAGCCACCTTTTTGTCACTTTGCTTTCTGAAAATGATTTCTCCTCCAATCGTTTTCGCTTAATAGCAGGCGCAGGCGTTTCGTCGAAGTTTCCACAGGCTTTCCACAGAATTCGATATCGCCGTTTCCTTAGCTGCACGCTTAGCCTCTCTCTTTCTAAAGCATTTATCGCCTCGTTTCTGGCATTTAGGGGGCACAGCCGCCGCTTCCCTTCCGCCAGTTTGCGGTTCCGAGGTTCCGCTACAGTCCAACCGGTTCATAGCCCGCTGCGTCTATTGGACTTGCTGTAACCTCCAGAGCAGAGCTCTTAGTCACCTCCAGAGCTACTGAACTTTGAACTTCTTTGGAAGGGGTTCTTTTTGGGTGACTACGCGCCAGAGTTACTGGTTGGAAGTTTAGATTTTTGTTGTTGTTGTTTTGATTAATATCCTTAACTTCACTTTTTTTTGTGATTAAGGTTGTGTTTCCGTTCTCCGACCATTGGCGAGGTAACTGCCAGCACTTCCCCTCCCGCTATTCACCGCCCCTATATGTACAACGTAACGCTCCGGACGTCCCTTCTCATCTTTGGGCCGTGAAGCAGACTCTCTCGCGACCACCTGAAAGTTCTGAAGGCTTTCACGCTACGCTTAATACGAAGCAATAAAGGTTTCTCGCCTAGTCAAACTGGTCACTACCATGTTACCCACGGTCCACTAGACACTAGATTAAATGAAGGAGCATAGTGAAGTGTTGGATGCGGAGCTCTGCAGGTGGACCTTGCAAAAGAAATTACATTATGAAATTTAAAAATGTCAGCACTACTTGAAAATCAAATTGCGCAGTAGGGAAACAAATTACATATTATTATTATTTTTTCTACCGAGGTGGCATATTTTTGGGCCTATTAGCCGATATTTGCTCGCATATGGTTCAAGCACCAATGTACTGGGCTCGGACGTAGTTGGCTGATGTTTCGCCGACACCCAGACAATCATTAATGGAAGTCGCCGAGCACCATCTGCACCACCAAGTATGCAGAATAATATACTTCTGCATTGTGTCGATAAGGCTGTGCGGCAGGTTCAACTAGTCCAGGAAAGTAAGAAGTGTTTTAGGTAATATACCGGTAGCCGACAATATTACAGGCACTATCTGCATATGGTCAAAGCTATAGTATCTAACTAACCAAAGGCGGAGCTGCCTCGGTAATGCATCCAGAATCAATCAAAAGAAGCACGAAAGGCAGCTCACGAGGTGCACTTCCTTAATGATCGCCTGAGATGCTACATGGAAGCAATACGAGTATGTAAGCTCCGAAGTTACACATCTTTCACACATCAACTCATTTTAATTTTGTACGCGAGTATTAATTTATTATGAGTCTCTGAAATTAATTTATTTCAAAATATGCACCACTTCAGACACCATGTTGTGATAACACTTGGACCGTTAAGTTGAAACTGTATTTATTGTCATAATTTTATATTTATGTGATATCAGTTGTAATTATGTATTTATAGTATGTATGTATTATGTGAGATGTGACAATATGTGTATGTCGTCTAGTGTGAAGCCGGGACCTTCATCGAAACATTTTTCCAATTCGAAATCCATTCGAATGTCTCAACTGAAGTTTTTTGTGATCCGCGACAGACTTTTAAGATCTTTATCGCTTCCCGAGTATAATTTAATATCATCCAAGTACATTAAGTGAGTGAGTTCGAACTTTGACAAGATACCGTGCTTGATGGAAAGGTCGCACCGCTTAGCCGAGTTCAAAAGTGATGGGGTTCAAAGCCATACAGAACCAGAGAGGACTCAAAGAGTCCCCTTGGAATATGCCTCTACGAATAGATATCGGTTGCGTGAGCCTTGGCTGATGGCACTAAGAGTGTTGTCTACCATGCTTCCATCACTTTTGTTTAGGAATTTCTTAGTGCAGGATCCACTTGAAATTATTATTATATACCTATATTTTTTTTAAATGTATAAGAAATATACAACAAACTAAATCCGGTTTTGGTATGATTGTCCATTTGTGCCTTCACTTACTTTGTACGGCAAGCACAATCTAGTATCCAAGGTAAGAAGAGAATCTATAAGATCATAATTTACGGAATAATCGTGATGATTAGAGAGCCCTTGAAATCCTCCGTTTCATTTCAATGTCAGTGGTATCCCACAATAATAAACTTGAATGCTAGATAATCGTCTGCAATAAAGAACTTTATCCGACTTGGGACAATTCTAAATTGTTACAATAAATTAATTGTATTGGTCAATGGTCACATGGTGTTGTATGTACTAGACAAAAAGATCTATGAAGGAATGGTGAAATAAATAATACGATGCTACCTAATAGATTGAAAAATTACACAACGTAATATTAAAAATCGTATACTTGATGATTCAATAAGAGGAATTTAACTTGAATAAGAAGCAGTCTTTTGAAATAATTTCCATTTGGTTCGCGGAAAATATTCCGCATACGTCTTTGTATTATTTGTTACTTATTCACATAAAGTTGTACTTTGGATCATCAGAAAATCAGAATAGCCGTCGTGACTGGCACTATAGCGCAGTTCCAAAGGGTTTGAATACGAATATATATATGGGTCAGATGATAATAATAATAAGTGAAGGAAAAAAGGTGTCGACCCTTTTTGTCCTTTTTGGTACGACTCCGTCCAATATTTTTGATATGGCTTTTGTTACAACGGGTATATCAGTTTAGTACCGATTTCAGTACCAGTACCAATCCCGACCAGCGACAAGTACCGTTTTTGTCTGGTTTTTAAAGTTTCTTTTTTTGAAGTCCGGATAGCGCAACGATTAGCACGTTGGCTTTCTACGCACTGGGCCCCGGTCTGATTCCTACTGAATGCGGTAGTTCTCGATAGAAAAAAAGGGGATTTACGTGTCGGACTATGAGCCCACTCAGCTGCTAAATGAGTACCCATTTATGGGGTAAATAACTCGGTTGAGCGTGTTTCTGATCACACACCTCTGCACAAGACCGTGACGATCTAGAAAATGATGTGATGCTAACTCATCTCGAGGCCATGGTTCAGATTGAACTGTTGCGCCAGTTATTTATTTTATTATTTTATTTATTTTTGTATGCAGGAATAAGAAAACGAGAAGTTTGGCAAGCCTCCGAGGGTGGGTTTGGCGACTGTAAAGAGTTGAAGTTCGCAAAAAAAAACTTCAAATTAAGTAACTTTAACAAGATTGCTGCTTTGTAATATGCAACATACTGCATACTACAAGATATTACAACGCTCGCATTTACGAAGGCTTGTCACACTCTCAAAGATATTCCAGATGGCTTTACTTCCTTAACTCCTCCGGTTGGATCTAGGCATCCTAGCATTCCCTTTCCAACTATTGTATTCCTTTTCACGAGGGGTTTGTGGCTTCAAAACCGCACCTTCTGCGCTAATTGGACTCTGGCTAGTCTTGCTTCAGCTACCACTATTAACAACCAACCGATAAGATAATATTTATTATTTTTGAAGTGGAGTTCATTGAAGAAAGTGCTCTTGAATGCGAAGTGAACTCGGAAAAACTATTAAAAAAAAAGAATTTTCAAATAATATTTTGAAAACGGCTAACAATAGCCAAAACATTCTGAGACGTAAGGAAATTTATAAAAAATGCGACAATAGTTTTTTTTCGTATTTTAAATAGTTTCCAAGATAAAAACGAGAAAACACCAAACAGAATAATTTCTATAGTTTTTTGAAAATATTTCGAAAACTTTTAGTCTTGCGAAAAATTTTTGACACCCAATGAAAGGTCACACAAAATTCATTAAAGAAAATGTTACAACAATTTTGTATACATCTGAAACAGTTTTCAAGATAGCCTTCGGCAAAAACTCGGAAAACAATAAAAAAAAAACTATTTTAGTTTTTTTTTTTGACAATGCTTCGAAAACGATTAACCCTATCGTCAAGCTTCTAAGACAACCTTAATGAACACGAGGAAGTTAATAAAAAATGTTGTATGCATTTTTTTGTATCTCAAATAGTTTTCGAGATACATCATTTTTAAAGAGTATATGGTATATTTGTCAGAAACTGCAGTCACAGATTTTTCCAATCAACTATCATGTTCAATTGTTCCGCTCCGCTATTGGAAAATCTTTGACTGCAATCTCTGTCAAATATATCACTTTTTAGACGATGTTATCTCTAAAATCATTCAGAT
The DNA here is from genome assembly GCA_964017055.1 of Chloromyia formosa. Taxonomy (NCBI): domain Eukaryota; kingdom Metazoa; phylum Arthropoda; class Insecta; order Diptera; family Stratiomyidae; genus Chloromyia; species Chloromyia formosa. The sequence goes on from OZ024815.1 coordinate 65,002,323, forward strand.
ACAAGAAAAATTATTAATTTTTTTTTATATTGTAAATTTCCTTGTGGTGTTTCATTTTGTGTCCGAAACTTTTTCGCTAGGGTAATCGATTTTCAAAGTATTTAAAAATACAAAAACCGTCCTTTTTATTGTGTTTTTCCCCGAGATTCGAAAAGTTCACTTTGCATTCTTTCCTGAACCCCACTTAAAAAATATAAAATAAAATCAAAACATTCGTAGCTGCTTCAAGTACGAATGGGCTTAAAGCCACTTTGAGTGGGGAAATACATTTTCCCGTCTGGCACCCAGTTTCCACTATCCAGAACGTCTCGTGATTTTCTTAATTATCTCGGAATAAAAATTAAATTAAAATTAAGTCAATTTAACAAGGGTGCCGCTTTGTAACATGAATGGTAATACATACATTTTATTCGGGCCATCGATTCCATACAACTTATATGAATCTTCGCATCCCGCCGCCCTTACCGATCCAATACGATCAACCTCTTGAGAGGATAAATTCCCCAACGGGGACCCAGAAAATGTTCGCCGGTTTCGAACACTGACACGAGATACGTCTCGTCAGGCGCCTTCACCTCGTATCTCGTGTCAGTGTGAGAGGCGCAACCGGGAACGACCAGGCTGATGTTGTCTCGCCTTATATGGTCGTTCCCGGTCGCGCCTCTCACACTGACACGAGGTGGAGGCACCTGGCGCCTGACGAGACGTATCTCGTGTCAGTGTTGGAAACCGGCAAACATTTTTGGAGTCCCCGTTGGGATATTTATCCTATGAATGATAATGTAACAAGCGGTACCCTTGTTAAATTGACGTAATTTTAACGTTTTTTTTTTTAAACTTTAACAACAGCCGCTAAACCCACCTTTAGAAGATTGTAAAACTTCTCATTCTCTTATTCCTACATTACAAAGTACTGATTGTAAAAGTTCCAGGCCTTGTTACTTATAGCGTAACAAAATCCGCTGCAGGCTTCTCAACTAAAATGAACGTACCCAGTTCCCGAGATTGTCATCGACTCTGTATAAATCACCATTTACAACCTAACAATGGACGTTGTTAGAAGGATGACTTACCTATTACCTTAAGGAAAATTTCCCCTATCCTGAACTTATTATTAAATTAGCAATCAGAAAAGTTATGATTAGTTTAAACTCTGTCCTGACTTTAGGTCCACCTTGTATTATTGTTCCTTAAACACATCTTCCTTTTGTTGCTTATTTAATTTTATTATTCCTTTCTCTCAAAGTTCAATCATTGTTTTTTTTTCAAGAAGTTAGTAGAAGACTACTCATATTCTTTTAATTGAAAATTTCGCTGACAAAATGTTCATCTGTTCAGTTTTCAATATTGAAACATGATAAAGAGGATATCATTCAATCATGAAAACATTAAACTTCTTAATATTTACGAAATGTATGCCTACAAATGTTTGTATGTCAACACATTTGGGTCACAAGGGGCCACAATACTTGCTAATATTCATGGCTATTCCTTCGAACATTGAATATTCAAAAGCCAATTTCAGATATTCGTATCCACCAGGAAAACAAAATCGAAAATTGAAAAGCGTCGAAAGATATGAACATTTTTATACGTTTTGAGTATCAATCAAATGAATCAACAAAAAGATGAAATATTCATTGCGGATGTTTGTTTCTCGTTTAAAAAGAAAAGAGAAAATTCAAAGGAAAATCGAGATACTTTTTGTATGCCGAAAATTCATTGCAAGTAGCTGGTAGCTTAGTAATTGATAGGGAAAGCGTTTATTGGGTCTCGAAAATTGACATACATCGAAATGTCATGCCAGGTGGATGATGATTTGGTTTCGTTGTGGGAAATTCCGTATCACTTTGATGTTTTTTTCTAAATATGACATGATGATTGGATGCGTTCTAAAGATTGAATCTTTAATAATTTATTTAAATTTAATAGTTATTAATAAAAAATTACCTTTAGATCTATAGAGCCGATCAGATCTTAGAAGCGAATAGAGACTTTTGGAAAATAGTTCCCCGGGTAGATGGTATAGGACTAATTCCCGAAGAAGACGGTACAGGGTACGCCTTTGGTTAGCCTACAAACCTCAAACCAAATTTCAAGCGAAACTTGAATTCTAATATATCCACTGTGCGAAGACCATTAAAAAAAATCATTTAGCCAGTAGGATCATTTATATTGTTTGCTATTCCATGTAATTACACAATACTTTTTTTGCCAACTTTTCTTTCCCATGTTACTATTGTACTTTATTCCAAAGAAAAAGCCAGTTCATGACAGCAATTGGGTTATACCTACATGGTTACTGGTAAATCGACGTGTTCCTTGTAACACGTTATATTATAGCTAAAATGCAACAAAATAAAGCCACAATTATCCTACCGATTTTCAGTGGTTACTGAGTTATTTTATTTGAATTTTTAGTTAAAAAAAAACCTGGATTTAGCCATTTAAAATAAAAAATAAACCAGGCCGAAGCAAAGCTTCGGCCCGGAGTCCGAAGCGTATATACCCTAGACTTGTACAGACCTTGTGGTGACACCAAAAGTAATAATTGGCAACGACCATGCATTAAAAGTGAGTTTCCTATATAGTCAGTTTATAGGGGAGGTTGGCACTCATTCAGGGAGATCTTGACCATTCTCAAACTGAATTAACTAACCCATTCTACAAATATTTGTTGAATTTTTCAAGTCGCTAGCTTCATTCCATCGAAAGTTATTGCTTATTTGAAGTCTCACTTGAAGGGGAGGTAAGGGTTCCTTGGGTCGGATCTTGCCCATCATTGCCACCAACCAATTAGATCACCTTACAAACATACAAACAAAATTTTAAGTCTCTAGCTTCACTCTATCGAAAGATATCGCTTATTTGAAGTTTCGTTTGTAGGGGAAGTAGGGGTTTCGTTGGTCGGATTTTACGCATTTTCAATATTAGCCGACTGGATTCTACTACAAATATTTGGCCAAAATTTCAAGTCGCTAGCTTTATTTTGTCGTAAGTTATCGCTTGTTTTAAGTGTCGGATATAACCCGTCTTTAATGCCAACTAACTCAATCTCACTTCAAACATTTGACAAAAATTTCAAGCTGCTGGCTTCATTGTATCAAAAGTAATCGCTTATTCGAAGTTTCATTTGAAGGGGAGGTAGGGGTTCCTTGGGTCGGATCTTGCCCATTTTCAGTGCTAACTAATAAGACCTTACTACCAACATTCTACCAAATTTTCAACTTGCTAGTGTCATTCTATCGAAAGTTATCGTAATTAAAATAATATTTAATTTTATGAATTTTGTAGGGGAGGTAGGCGTTCCTTTGATCTGGTTATGCCCAACTTCCCAACACCTAAGCAGCTTCTCACCCCAGGGTTACATGCCAAAAATCAGATGTCTACGTCAATTGGTTCAAGAGTTATGAACAAAAAACTTGAAAAGTAGGGTAGTACGGGGCTCTTTGTAAGAAAATTACCGTTAGTTTTCAACTGATCGATTTTATTTTTCCAGGGGAGTATAAGATTACCATCACGAGCAATCTACCAAAGCTAGAGCTTTTCATGTTTATTTAATCGGGAGTTATAGATACATTTAATTATTTTACATATGTAGGGGAGGTAGGCGTTCTCTTGGCCTGATCATGCCCATTTTCAATACCAACCAACTAGATCATACTTCCAACATCTAGTCAAAATTTCAAGGCTCTAGCTTCATTCTATCGAAAGTTATCGTGCGAACTGGCAGACAGACGGACAGACGGACAGACGGACAGACAGACAGACAGAGAGACAGACATGGCTTAATCGAATCAGGAGGTGACCCTGATCATTTATATATATACATTGCTATACCTCCGGAGCCTCTTTTAAGGTGTTACATATTTCCGTCGTGACAAAAACAATATACCCTATACTAAAAGTCTAGGGTATAAAAAAACTTCATTAACTAAGAAGTTTTTGAAGTGGGTTAAAACTTATTCTTTTCTCTTAGCCAACACTATGACAGATATTTCTCAGTCACTCAAAATTTCAAAAATACTTCATTATCTGGAAATATTTAATTAAAAAAACATTATAATGCTTTAGTTGATTTAAAATGTATTTTAGTATTACGAGTACTTAAGAAAATGTTATACTACTACTACTTTGCATTAACCCCTAGTGGGGCATAGCGCGTCAACTACTCCCACGCGCCATCGTACACTGTTCTGGGCAATGGCGCGCAACTCCCCAAAAGACTTACCAAGCGCCCTACACTCCTTTGCCACAGATCGACGCCATGGGACTTTAGGACCCAATCTTGGTCGCCGTTGGTTGGAAATGGGGTTCCATTTTATGGCATGCAAAGCAATGCTTTTATCACTCTTCTGCAATGTGTAACCTATCCACTGCCATTTTCGCCTGCGTATCAATTCGTCGATCGGAATCTTCCCCATACGCCGACTAAGGTCTACATTTGATACTGTTTGGGGCAGAAGATTCTTAAAATTCGACGAAGACATGAGAGAAAACTTGCAGCTTTCTGGTAATCCTTACGGAAACTTTCTATGTACTGCTACCATACAAAAGTCACAGTCGCAGTCAGCACCAGGGAGCGAAACAGGCCCAGCTTGGTCTTGATGCTGAGATAACCGCTTTGCCAGATTTTGGACAGCATGCCTACGCACATTTGGCCTGGTTGATACGACGAACAATGTCCTGCTCCGACTTTGTATACGTCTACGTTGTATTCCCAGCACTTCTGGAATATCAGTTTTGGAGCGACCAGGTCTGAAACCGCTTTGATATTCGCCAATGATTCGTTCTGCGTACGGTTTTATTCTATTTTCTAGAATTTTCGTCAACATTTTATAGGACGTACAAACTACTGACATGCTTTGTAATCCTCATACCGAAGTTTATCTCCTTTTTAGGGTTTTGTAGTAAAACAAAACCCTTATGAAATCGGTCAAATGTCTGTCTGTCCGTCTGTCCGTCTGTCCATGGAATATTTCAGGAACGGCTGAAGCTACATACATGAAATTTTGTAGGAATGTGTAGAATTACAATAATTCGCCGGAGAAAGCGAATCGTCGTAATAGGTCAACTTTAAGGGGAGGTCCCCATAGAGGGGAAATGAAGGTCGAAATTTTTTTTTCGTTTGGTACAAGCAAGTGGGGTATCATAAGAAAGGTACCGTCGAGTACATTCCATTTTTGAAATTTTTTTCAAATTGGAAGAAACGGGAAAAGAGGGAGAGGGGAAAATATGTCATCCGAGTTTGTCCTCCCCCCTTGCATTTCGAGACCGTTATACTTAGAAATATGAAAATTTACAGAAAAGCGCCATTTTAATAGTGTAGAAAACCTAGATTTCTAGAATTTTGAAATTTCATCAGAAAAGGTTAATAATAGTACATTTCTATAGTTTCAGTTAGCACAACCCTGCACCCCTTACGCGTAGCCGAGGTCAAAAATATTGATTGCCAATGATAACCAACATCATAGGCAATAATATCTTTGAGTTTCATTATAATCACATAATATTTAATAAAAGTATTTTACATTCATTTAAAGTTCGGCATTTTGACACTATCCACACACAAAATACACCTACCGGCCTCATAGGTGTGAGTACTACTTTCATGTTGTTTTTCGTAGTGCGAATTGCAGTTATTTAATTAATCATTTTTTTAAAAGGTAAAGATTGGTTGGGGGCGCTGTGTCTTAATTGGCCAACTTTACCGGGTAGAAGGAAGGGGGGGGGGGGGGGGTCCACATAGAGGCGAAATTAAGATCAAATTTTTTTATCGACTGATATAAGCAAATGAGGTCGTGAGAAAGGTAATGATGAGTACATTCGTTTTTTTCGCATTTTTTCGAAATTTATAGAAAGGGGAACAGTGGGGTAGGAGAAAATATTAGTTCGTAATTTGACCCCCCCTTGCCTGCATTTTGAGACCGTTATACTTAGAATTATGAAAACTTACAGGAAGTGGGTTTCGAAAAACATATAAAATGGAAAATAGTGGAATTTGTATATCTTCTCAGAATAGGTCAATAATAGTTTATTTGTATAGTTACAGTTAGCAGACCCTTGCACGCCTTAAACACGTTCGAGGTCAAAAGTACTGATGGCCAACGATAACCAACACCTTAAGCAATAATATGTTCTAAGTTTCGTTACAATAACGTAATATGAATTAGCATGTAAAATGTAAAATAAGTGGGTAAGACATTTTAATTACGTTTTTTCTATCCATCTGAGTGATATCAAGAAGAGCAAAGAGCCGATATTTATATACCAAAATAAGAGCTTGCTACAAAACCCTCGGATTGCGGGCGTAGCCCTCTATATTCCGGTTTCATTGTTAATTGGACAGGTGATGTTTCTGCGCCAATTGTCTGGGCTCGTCCTCCCATACTCGCAGAAGTAATTGATGTATGGCCTCAACTAAACCCGTTCCACCGAATTTCAGCTCTTAGGCTGGAATCGGCGGCCGGCGCCTTAATTCGTTTTAGTGACCACAACGCGAGATCAACTTCCTCTACTGTCGGGACTTGTATGGGTAGTCCTAGATCAACAATATCGTCGAGAACTTCATGTGTGGAGATGCTAGGTTCCGAAGCTCTTCAAAATAAGAGGCCCATCGTTTGTTAATGCCATCGGTGTCGCTGATGATGTTTCCATCCTTGTCCTGATAGCCATTTTTAAGTGTATTTAATAGTTTGTACGTTTGTCTGGTGTTCCTAGCTAAGTTTTCTTTAATATTCAGCAACTGCTCGTCAAAGTTTTTACATTTTTTACATCTAATTATTCTATTCGATATTCGCCGTAGCTCGTCATATTTTTCTCTTTTGGCTCTTGTTGCTCGTTGAATCCATTGTCCATAGGCCTAATTTTTCGCATCAAGTAAATTCTTCGTCGAACCAATCATTTCGCGCTCGCCAGGCTTTATATATGATACCACGACCTTCTCTGTGATCTATTTGATGGTACCCTTGAGTTCTTCCCAGAACACATGGACGCCTGTGCTGCTGAAATTGTGTAACATAGGTGACAGTCTTTCCTCAAGAGTAGTAGTATCCGTATACGCCACCGACGTAGCATCGCCCAGAATTATGAACCGCAAAGATTTTAGGAGAGCTGATTCTCGATTGGTGCACTGAGGAAATTCTACATCTGTAGGTCGTCTTCACCAAGTGATGATCTGAGTCCCAGTTTGCTCCTCGATAAGAGCGGATATCTATCACACTATACACCCATCTCTTGCGAGTGACGACGTGATCAGTTTGGTTGACCTTATGTGCGTGTGGAGATTTCCAGGTCTGCTTGTGAATGCGTCGATGCGGGAAGCACGTAGAGCTTACGACTAGACTATTCCTACTACAGGCGAAGTTGCTGGCCATTGTCGTTACATTTTCCATTGAGACTGTAGTCTCCAGTGGTCCCCCGGTGCTAACTGTCTGACTAAATTCTCCCAGCAGTAGTTTGACGTCGTTTGTTGAAAGCGAATCGCTTGCGTAGTACTCGTCTTTTACAGCGTCTTCTTTAACTTCAGTGGGGGCCTGCACTTTGATGAACCGGAGATTGAAGAATCGAGTCTGAGCTATAAATTCTACTCAAAACTTCTTGTGGCCCGATGGTTTGTCATTGTCATTGATTTCGCTGCCAAGCCAATTTGTTTCCTGGACTGCAGTAATACTCAGTTTGGACTTTTCGGCCTGTTGAAGGAGGGCCTTATCAGCCCCGGGTTTGTTCAGGGAGCGTATATTCCAGGATCCGAAAGAATAATCCTTTAGTCGTTCGCGTGGTCGTCGTTGTTGATCCGTCCAATCCGAGGTTTCTGTTCCGGGTTTCTTGACGTGGAGTGGTTTTTAGCAGGACGAGTTGTCAGCACATCGCTTAACCCCATTCAGGAGATGGCCTCGGAGATAGCTGCTTCAGATGGTTTAATAAACGTACTGAAGTTCACGCAACTATGTTGCAGGTCCAACTACACAACTCACACCTGAGACGCTTAGGTGTTGGTCAGCCATTCAGGCTACAGCAGTCTACCGTTTTCCAAACTGCGTTATCGCTAAGACTTGGCTGTCAGCGGTTTGACACACTGCCGTTACCAGGGTGCACCCACGTGGAGGACTATGTAAAAGGTCTTTTGCCACCGATGTTCAAAATCGGTCACCTGAAAATAGGAAAAGTGAAAATAAAGGTTCAGACACACAGAACGCGTTATAACGCGTCGTTCGGCGTTCCTGTACCGTCGCGTTACGGCGGTACGGTTGTATTGCACTGCATTGCATCATCCCTGCCACACACGTGGCGTAATCACTCAGCGTTACCTTTCGGAACGCGACGTTAACTTTTCGGGTTGTACAAAATTACAAAAGTAACGCGCGTTACCGGCGTTGTCCTCAACAGAACTACTCATGATTGCTGTACAAACTCAACCACAGTAATGGATCTCCCGCCCAAATAACGCTGCGTGTGTGACGTAGCCAATATCACCGAACGCCGCGTTGAGGGGCGTTCCATGAACGTCGCGTTATAACGCGTTCTGTCTGTTTGAGCCTTAAGAAATTTTCGTATACATGGAATTAATTTCCGATCTATTTATTGCCGTTGCCGTATTCTTCTGCAAGCAGCATTGACATGTCGTTAACCTGAAATGGCCGAAAAGGAGAAAAACACAAACAATTACCACCTATTATTTGCATTAAAATCTAAAAATACTTACGAGTATCTAATGAGTACTGTCTGGCTGTAACATTTTGTTTGTTTATATTCACTTGTCACTGAATTACTTAATCTCACATTTCTGAATAGATTTGTCTATGTCAAGTCGTCAGCAGCCTTTTGATTTTGTAAATGCTGCTGATAAATTATTTAGATAACCGCGAATATAGTTGTTCAAGGTTGTTGAACTAACGTCATAAAATAACCGTTTGTTAATAGTTTGAGTCAGTTAGGATTCACTCTTTGTCAAAATTTTATTGGGTTCGGTCGTATAGATTTGGCATATATTTTAATATTGAAACTTGAAAGTTTAAAAAGTTGTCGATTATTTAAGAATACCGTTACTCGGAGTCTTTTTTTTCATAAAACAAGCTTTTGTTTTCTTTCACTTAATACGTTAAATTTAATTCAACTGCCCCCAACAAATCTTTACCCTTTCAAAAATGGTTAATTAAATAACTGGGACTCGCACTACGTAAAACAACATGCAAATAGCACTCGCACCTTCGTTATGCAGGGGTATTTTTTTCGTAAGGATAGTATCAAAATGTCTAACTTTAAATTTATGTGCTTTTATTAAATATTACATGATTGTTATGAAATTTGGAAATATTATTGCCTATGGTGTTGAGTATCACCGGCCATCAATTTCTTTGACCTAAGATGTATTTGGGGGATGCAGGGGTGTGTAACTGTAACTTTAGGAATATTTTATTATTAACCTATTTTGAGAAAATATTAAGCGAAATAACACCTTCCTGTGAGTGTAACGGTTTGAAAATTCAAGAGGGTTGTGCAATTGCATTGCTTTTCCAGCGAATTATAACTTTTCTACACATTCCCATCAAATCTTAAGTAAGTATGTAGCTTCTGCCAATCGTGAGATATTATATGGACAGACAGAGAAACATTTGACCGATTTTAAAGGATTTTGTTTTACGACAAAACCGTAAAAATGTAAATGAATTTTTCACAATACTCTCATATGTACTACTACTACTTAATTGCCCTAACCCCTTGTGGAGCATAGTGCGTCAACTGTTCCATGTGGCCCAATTGACGTTTCGTTGGCATAAATTAGTTTCAGAGAATGCAGTTGCCAGCATGCACCTCCTGCACATCCATGGACGGGATTCGAACCCGAAACAAACATGAGACTGATGCCTCAACACACTACGCTACCGGTCGCCCCAATACATACTATACATTCATTTTTTTATCGTTATGTTGTCCCATTCCTTAGAGCGAATGCTTCCGTTATTGTTACTACAGTGGTGTCTCCATGCCTTCATGTCACAGGCTGAAGATTAATCTTTTTGTATTTCCAAGAATCGACGAATTACTGAATTGCCTACTGAATGGATTACAGTGGTAATTACCCTTAAATTGGATTTGTGTTTGATTGTATCGCATGATTGAGTCACTTTTTCCAGGGTTAGTAATGGCCAAAATTGCAGTCATAATCCATTTGTAAATACAGACATACTTCCGAACAAAGATTTTCGGGTACGATTTCTACGTTACTTTTTATCGAACTTACTATAAGTCATTATTCCCAGTAATAAAATGCCTGTAGAAAAGTGTTCCCCAAAAGTAGACATTAGAGTACTAATCTTGATTTCAGGAAAGTGACATCATGAGTGGTACTCTGAAGATAGTAAACACTTGGACGACAGAGTGCGGCCTAAAGCTTCAAACACACAGAACGCGTTATAACGCGACGTTCGACGTTCCTGTACCGTTGCGTTACGGCGGTACGATTGTATTGTATTGCATTGCATCATCCCTGCTACACACGTGGCGTTATCACTCAGCGTTACCTTTCGGAACGCGACGTCAACTTGTCAGGTTGTACAAAATTACAAAAGTAACGCGCGTTACCGGCGTTCTCCTCATCAGAACTACTCATGATTCCTATACAAACTCAACCACAGTACTGGATCGCCCGCCCAGATAACGCTGCGTGTGTGACGTAGACAATATTGCCGAACGCCGCGTGCTGAGTGGCCGATGACGTAACGACATTTACCAAAAGTATAGCGAACGCATGCAAATGAGTAGCAGTGCGCATGCGCGAGTTGGTTCGAAAATAACCTGAAGCACAGAGTGGGGATAGTAATATTACAGATCTGTTCAATTTATATCTACACAGTAAATTTTTTTCAACTAGATTCTAGTTAAACACAACTAGAATTTAGCTCCTAGATATTCTAGTTAAGATCTAGTGATTTAGTACCCACTAGAATATCAGGGAAATTTTTTAGTGATTTTCTACTAGAAGCGTGTCGAGAATCTAGTTCTATTTACTTGTATTTCAGTTGTTTTGACAAAAATCTGGAAACGAAAAAGACTAGTAAACTAGTAAATGAACCTAAGTAGACAGTAGTACCTCAGGTATATACACCTATATAGTAAATATAGGTATATATTGTCGCACTAATGCAGAGGCCAAGTTTTCGGTTAATTTTGATAGGATACTTTTAAAATGTCTGTTAATTGCTTTGATCTCTCCAGGAACATAGACGTTTCAACACTCAAGCATTGTTGATGTTCAGAGAGTATATCTACTTTTTGGGCGTGCAGTTTCTAGCATACACCTCTTAGCCGTGCCGTCTTTATATGTACTATCAAGCTCAGAGCACAGTGGGAGTTCTATTAGTACATGATTCAAGAATAGAAGGTTACGCAACGCGGAGGTCCGTTATTCAGCCACCGAATGAGAGAAAAAGCTCGTGACGTCCCAGTTTCAATTTTTCATATGAGCGCGTGTATTTTGTACGAAGTTTCATGTTTTTTGAAAGAAAAATTGCTTTCAAATCTGCAGTTTTATTTTAATTTTGATGAAATTTTTTTATTTTGGACCTCCACAACAAGGGGAAGGTTGCTGTCTGTAGGGCATTTTGAAAATCCACCCTATCCCCCTTTATAGCCCCTCCCGCTTAAAGTAAATTTATATTTTTACATACGATTTTATTCGTATCTTGACGAAATTTTATATAATGCACCTCCAAGATTAGTGGAAGGTTAGTGTTCACATAAGATTTCAAAAAACCACCCTCATCCCCTTTCCCAACCCCTAAAACGAAATCTGCGAATTTATCTACAGTTTTATTCCGATCTGAATGAAATTGAGTATATGAGACCTTATACGCAAGGAGAAGGTGACTGAATACATCGAATTTCGGAAAACCACCCCCCCCCCTTCCCCCCCCCCCCCTCCCCCCCTCCCCTATCACCACTAAAATTAGATCGGCAAATATATCTACAGTTTTATTCCGATCTTGATGAAACTATGCATATTTGATCTTCATGGGTAGATGAAGGTGACTGTCTACATAGGATTTCGGAAAACCATCCCCATCCCTCTTCTAATCCCTAAAAGGAAATCTATCTTCTTTTCTTGAACCATGCTATTAGTACCTATTAGGCAGTGTTTTGTTCGCACGTAGGATCGAATCCCCATTATCTAGAACGTAGAGCGGTGACCGAACACGGCAACCGAGCGCGAATGGGATCAAGTGTTTTGAGAAAACGCAAACACTACCTCCAAACACGTGAACACTAATGATGCCTGCCTTGTCTTTGTCTACCGCTTTAGCAGTAAATTTATCCAGTTTCCCAGATGTAATACTTTTTTTCCTAGAAACAGAGTGACGAGCACTAGAAAAACAGTCGAATTGACAAGACGAACTGAACTTCTAGTTACTTTCACTTGATTTTTGGACACGAACTGTATATCTAAGTACAATATTTTCACTGGATTTATGAGCATACGGGTTTTTTTTTAGATTATCAGTAGGAAATTTTCACTAGATTATCTCTAGTTGAACTTTATTGGAACAAAGATTTGCTGTGTATGTGCCGAACAAGTCGGCGTCGCTCTGCAATCTTGTCCAGGGGACGCACTAAATGTTCTCTTACAGTTATTCCCCCTCTACCCCTATGTAGCGCCATTTGACTCAGAGTCTGAGAACTAGATAGCAAATTCATATGGGCATAGTAACATATTGTTATCCCTAGCGGGAGAGGTGCAGAATATGCTACCGTAGGACTATATCGTCGCCGAAACAGACTGCAAGAAACACTTCGCTACTGGATATCCAACTAGAGCGGAATAGTGTGATTAGATGTGATGTTCAGACATGGCCTGAAGATTTTCACCGATGGCTCGAAAATGGTCTATGGGGTCAGCGCAGTGTTTTTCTTTAAAGACCTCGCAGTCTCTACGTCTTTCCGCCTCCCAGATTTTGATAGTGTATTTCATTCTGTCAGATGATGAGGCGCTCGGCAGCTGCACGGTAGCCGCACAAAATATTGCTCTTGATGCGGCGAACATGTTATCAAAAAGTAAAACACGTAGTTACCTTCCACACCTCCTTTATATAGTGTTCATAAAGCTTTCGTTTTTCTCTCGGTTCTTTATTTTTGTAAGCCTAATTTCTCTTCTTCACCGCTTCTAAGCGCTCATCGTCAAACCAATCTTTCATCCTGCGCCGGGACTCGTTCCCCAACTCCCGTTCTGCGACCGCCTTTATGCTTACTGACATTCCACATATCGTGCACGGATCTTGCTAAGATGATTAGTGAACTGGAGTTGTCGTTCAAGTATTGATACGTATTTCTCCCCTATTGTCGGTATCTGCAGCTTCTCGATGTTGAATTTTCGGAGGGCTTTATTTAGGTAGGCTTTGACATACTGCAGCGGTATTTAGTCTTGAAAAGATAGTGATCAGAGTCACAGTTTGCTTCTTTAAGTGTACCTACGTCGAGGATTCTCGATGGCTATCTTAGTTGGTTGTAAGTACAGCTATCAGGGGATGCCCAGGTTCTTTTATGTATGCGTCGATGTGGGAACCTTGTAGAGCTGATGACTAAGTCTCTACTGCTGGCAAGATCTATAAGGCATTGGCCATTTTCGTTGCATTCTTCGTGGAGGCTGTATCCTCCGGTTGTTCCACGGTGCGTCTCTTCCGTCCCGACATTTGCATTCAAGTCTCCCAATATGATTTTTACGTTACTTGAGGGTAGAGAATCAAAGAGTTTTTCTAGGGTGTTTTAAAAGTCATATCTGATGTTTTCATCTTTGTCTTCAGTCGGCGCGTGGACGTTGATTGGCCAGATTTTGACGAACTTCGCTTTTATGTGGAATGAAGAGGGATTTAAAGACTTTATCTACCATGAAACGTACTCCAAATTCGCGTTTTCCTGTTAGCTTTCCACTTTCGTATGTAAATAGTGTGCAATTTCATGCCGTTAACATCTTCTCCGGTCCCTTTTGTTTCCTGGATTGCCAAAACGTTGAGGTTATAGCTACTGGCCTGACGTAATAGATTTTTCGCTCCACCACTTTTGTTCAGCGTTCGGATGTTTCCGGTTCCAAGAGAGTATTCCATGTTTCGTATGTGTGGTCGTTTCCGTAAATCCGACCGTATCCGAGGCTTGACTTCAGTTTTCTGGAAAATTGTTTTCTGCGAACGGGCTGCCGACCCATCATCGCCCGAGTTGCTGCCTCAACCATATCACTTACCATACGAAGTACAACAAGAGTTGGTTAGCAATGTCTTACCATCACTGATCTAGGGGGTGTCCGCGAAGAGGACTCTGGAGAGGTCTTTTGTCCACCGATACATATTATACATATACTTCAATCAAAGTCAGCCTTGTGGGATCTATTCGTCTTTCGAGCCAAATTTTGATTTATTTGAATGACAATGTATCAAACACGCTGGTTTGAAGATTGACCTCCTTGTCCCGAATATATTAAAAACATAATAAATTATCGTCTTTATCTTACATATACGGTACATATATCAAATATGTTCACATACATATTTATAATACAGCCAATGCATATATGTAAATGTTAATTGCCTGAAAACACGTAATATAATGGATTGTGCTGTCAAGATAAGATCGTCACATTATGGACACGTCTATTGAAGAGAACAGTCATAATAATTCCAAAAGGATAATAGAGCAGTTGAAGAGCCATGACATATTGCTGAATATTTGAGCATATCTTATCAGCTTCTTAATTATGCAGTCACGGAGAATGGATTCATAACATTCACGCATATAATGCGTGTGCAATTACAATAATGGCAAGTGTGCGTTCTTTTATTTATGTATTTGATATTTTCGCAGTTAATATAGTCGCCGGGAACTAAGATTTGTTTTTGCGAAAAAAGCTATTAAGAATGTTTGCTCTTGTATGCTAATTAGGCGAGACGTCCTTTTAACAAAAGAACTATTATACTGGTTATACACATAGCAAAACAAGTAAAGAGAAGTGCGGATAGCACAAGGGTTATCACGTTTGCCTTCTTTGTACTGGGTCCTGGTTCAATTTCTGCTAAATACAGTAGTATTCGATAAAAAATGTGATTACGTGTCGGACTATGCACCCACTCAGCTCTCAAATGAGTACCCATTTGGGGTATAACTCGGTTGAGCGTGTTGCTGTTCACACACCTCTGCACAATATAGACCGTCGCGATCTAGTAAACGAGATGATGCTAACCTTTTTCGAGGTCTTGGTCTAAAATTGGACTCTTGCGCCAGTTATTTATTCAAAACAATTAAAGGGTCACTTTGAAAAGCCACAATTCATCCTGCTGGAAAAAATAACGAAGCCCAGACGGGTCCATTTAGGAAGCCCAGAAGGGAGGGTAAAAAGCATTTTAAGACTAAACTTGTAATATAACGGTATATTTCATTAAAATTTTACAAACTCTTCAAAAAACAAATATTTTTCAATGTTTTATTTCTATTTTTTAATACCTTATTAATTTAAATCGCTTTTGTCATTTAAGGGAATTGCGCCCCACACCATAATGGATCCACCGCTCAAAGGTGATGTGGGTTGAACGGCTCCGGTTGGGAAACGTTCGTTTTCTCTTCTCTCGACTCTAGCTCGACCATAATTTCCACACAGACAAAATATTGATTCATAAGAGAAGAAACTCTCCCCCAATGGCTCATATTCTAATTGCGGTGGTTCCTGGTAAACTGAAGTCGAAAGATTTTATGCTTTCTTGTTACATCGCGGTACTTTACGGAATATCTGGAAAGCAGGCCACTTTCCCTCAAACGGATACGCACGGTTTGTTTGGAAATAGGAGTTCCTGTGGCAAGTCTGGAGTCACTTAGTATTGAAGTTACCGTGTTTCAACGATATCTCGGTGCATTTAAGCGTATAAACCGGTCTGTTGCTCTTCGTCGGATCTGTCACCGTCTTCTTGTCCTGTTTTTTGGAACCTTTCCCAAACTCTTTGGATGACAGAATGCCTCCCTCCAAGCTGACGATAAACACTATGATTTTTACTCGTAAGAGGAAAGACAAAGAAAGACATTGAAACATAACTCCATTACGGCTTTTTGGTGGAAACTAAGGTGTCCAGGGAAATGAAGTATCTAGGAGTTACCTTAGATGCGAAACTAACTTAGAATGTTCACGTTGATTAGAAGATCCAAGAAATGAAAAGGATTTTGCATCAATGTAAGAGAGTGTATGCTCGTAGGTGGGGAATTTCACCTAAAGCGGCACACTGGATTTACACAATGGGCGCGGTCCTGGAAGCCTTCTGATATGGATCTGACTTTTCTGTTTTCTCCTCTATATGCTTTCCCCTCCGATAAATTTAGTACAGACAACTGTCAATTTTTAGATCTGAAAAATATTCCCACAGACGGCATACGCCGCCGTCTTGTCAAAAAAAGATCAGTCAAGTTGTTGTCAAACCATCCTGTTGTGCCACCCGTCCGTGAAGTTGTATGTGCTAAAATAAATGAAATTGTGAAGAGTACGGAATGGAACTCTGGGATTTCGCGAAATTTGTCGGTTAATTAGACAAAAGGAAGTGTATGATCGGGAAATTTATCAAAATAACCGGAAATGTCCTATTTACTAGAGCAATAAAATGTCGCCATGTTTCATATGTTGTTTATGGAATATAAAAGAAAAGTAGTTGAGTTTGGGGTTTATAATTTTGTTTCAGGGATCTTAAGTGTTCAAGTGTTTATAATTCCCATAATCAATAACCTCTGACAGTACCATTCAAATGGAACTTCCTCGAATGACAACCATCTGGTTTGATCAATTAAATTGAACCAGTAGTGCTCATTCCGGAAATGGAAATTTCGCACATTTTATGTTTTCTCGAATTTGCAGGATTTAACGTGAACGAATATTTAAAATTTGGTTTTCAATTGTTGTATCAACCATGATATTTCAATAGATGTTCCGGGAATAACAAAAATCTGAATTTGAAAAAAAAAGAATTGTACTGCCAGGGTTTGTAAATTGTTTTTGAAATATTTTTGATAGTCTACTCCTGCCCTTCTAGACGATTGTGAACCACGTGAGCCATCTACCAAAATCCAGTTATAAACGCGTTGTTAACGTGCACTAATTCGCAGCACAATCACCCTACTATAAGGCAATTCACTATAACAAATTTCTCAGGGAATTTTTAACTAGTTTGCTCAAATAGGTTTGTAGGCTATAGGCAGCAAATTAATAATAAAACACTTCGCAACACGTCCTGGACGCTGGCTAACGGAGGACTGGTTATGTTGCTTTGGTGACAGGGGCGCCGGTGATATCTGAGAACTGTCAAAATTGCTGATTCTAGAAATTGACCGCAAAAATATTCAGATCCAGAGGGGAAATTGTCAAATCCAAAAAGTGACAGTTGTCTGTACTAAATTTACCGGAGGGGAAAGCGTATGAAGGCGAATTTGGGAAATGTCAAACCCTGATCCGCTCGCAGGAACGCAGCCAATGATGGTAAGATCCATTCTAGCCTATGCATCAGTCGTATGATGCCATGTGGCATCACTTTGGAACAAGCAGTATTCATAAGAGCATCCTTGGCATTATATATGATGAGGTCAGGTAAACTCTAATGCCAGTAGGAGGCATGAGTAGACGTAAGGTAGTTGAAAGACTATACAAGACTCACATTGTGGATGGAAACATACACAATGAGTGTATGTACAATGATATCAGCATTTTTACTGATGGCTCTTTAATGGACGGGAAAGCGGGTACTTGAGTGTGTCCGGAAGCTCAACACGTGTGCCTCAGTCAATGAGGTTACACTGATGTGGGTAAAAACACACATAGCCACAACAGGAAATGAAGCGGCGGGTGCCCTAGCAAAACAGGGATCTTCGGCGGCTTTCATTGGATCAGAATCCATAGTTGCTCAGACTAACGGCATAATTGGAGCGAAGATCGGGAAGTGGATGGACTCCATGCATCAAAGAATATGGCAGGAGTTAGTCACTTGCAAACAAGCTCGGAATGCAGTGACCACTCCTTTAGGCAGGGAAGCGAAAAAGGTACTCAGGCCTGACTCCGGTGAGTGTATCGGGATGGTTCATATTTCAATAAAGTGATGGAGAGAGTGGAGGAAAGAGTATAAAAAAATTCACAGTCCTACACACTTCAAATTCGTCGAGATGTCTCCTAACACGTTGTGGAGGTTCCCTCACTTGTTAAACAATAGCGAACTTTAAAGAAAACCAGACAATAGATCGATAAAGGCTGACAGAGGTTTTGGAAATAGCTGCTAAAAACATGAGACTCCTTCATGTGGGCTATTCCAGGCTTCGAACCATTTAAGTCCGCCGGACCGGATGACATTATACCACTCCTGAAAATTCTCGAGAGGCTCATTGATGTCTACCTACATAGCACGATACCAGAAAGTCTATTTGCGGCATCGCAACATGCCTATACCAAGGGTAGATCTGTGGACACAGCTCCATATTCCATTGTGAGTTATGTAGAGAAATCACTTAGCTACGGCAAATTTACTCTAGTTAGCGTTTTGGATATAGAAGGCGCCTTAGTTAAAGGCAAGACAGAGGAGATTATCGCCGCTCTCATAGGACTAGATGTTGAGAGTTCTTGGGTCCAACTCATTAACCTGATGTTAACATCTAGGGTGATTTCATCTAAACTAGGGACTTCATCAGTTTGGCGTGGTGTTTGCAGGGGTACTCCTCAAGGCGGTGGGCTCTCACCGCATCTTTGGAACATTACGGTCAGCAGACTCCTTTTAGATCTGAAGGAATATGGTTGTAAGATGACCGCATATGCCAATGATATTTCCATTGATGTCTCTGGTGAGCTCCCAGGAACTCTCAGCGAAGTAACGCAGCATGCGCTACCTCTGTTGACTAACTAGACTAATAGATGTGGCCTGGGTGTTAACCCCTGTGATACCAATTTAGCCCTATTCACTAGGAAATGCAGCATTCCACCAGTGATGCCTGCTATCTTGGAGGGGGTGAAGCTTGCGTTCACGAAGAGTGCTAACTTCCTTGATTTCATACTAGATAGTAAGCTAAATTGGAGACTGAACATCCAGAAGCGCACGGACGGAGCTGGTCTGGGCTTAAAACCCAAAGTACTGCACTGGCTCTAGGTGGCGGTGCTCCACCCCACACTGCTGTAGGGAGTTGTAGTCTGGTGGAATGGCCTACAGAAGGCTGCTAATTTGCTTTGACACGGACGTGGATTTTCAGCTTAGCAGCGATATCGCTACATCGAAGATCAGCTGTGGTTAGGGAATCCCACCTTAGATGGACTGATGGCGCTTCTTGTTATAATGCCAAGCTAATCTGGCCGAGGCAGAATATCAACCGTACTTAAGTAGTAGTAGGCCTGGAGTCCCAAGCGTATATACCCTAGACTTGTACTGACCTAGAGATGATACCAAAAGTACCAATTGGCAACGATAATATGCATTCAAAATTAGTTTCCCATATGGGCAGTTTATAGGGGAGGTTGGCACTTCTTCAGGAGGATCTTGACCATTCTCAAAATTACAAATATTCGTCGAATTTTTCAAGTCGCTAGCTTCATTCTATCAAAAGTTATTGGTTATTTGAAGTCTCACTTGTAGGGGAGGTAGGGGTTCCTTAGGTCGAATCTTGCCCATCATTGCCACCAACCAATTAGATCATGCTCCAAACATTTAAACAAAATTTCAAGTCTCTGGTTTTATTCTATCGTAAGTTATCGCTTATTTGAAGTTTTATTTGTAGGATGGTAGAGGTTCCTTGGGTCGGATCTGGCCTATCTTTAATACCTACTAACTCTATCCTACTTCAAGCATTTGACCAAAACTTCAAGTCGCTGACTTCTTTTTATCAAAAGTTATCGTGCGAACGGACAGACAGACAGACATGGCTTAATCGAATCAGGAGGTGACCCTGATCATTTATGTATATGTATACATTGCTATACCTTCAGAGCCTCCTTTAAAGTGTTACATATTTTCGTCGTCACAAAAACAATATACCCTATACTGTAAGTCTAGGGTATAAAAAACTATTATATTTTATTCCCAAACTAACAACGTTTGTTTATTTAGTGCTAATTGCCCTTTCGGGAATATTAAACTTTGATAAAATATTGCAGTTAAATGTTTTACATGTCCATAAAATTACATAAAGATTTTCACAATTTATTACCATTTTTAATGAAAACTTCACCAATAACAATTCGTAAATAGCCCATTAAAAATTATTAACTTAACCAGCGCAAGTAACAGACTCCAGTTACTACCATAAATCCTCTTTTGATTTGGTTGCTGTAAAATGGACCATTTTCTAGCATTCTAATTGCTACGTCAGCATAAAACACCAGACGTTCTTATGAACTGGCCGCCCCCGATAGTACCTATCCGAACAACCACTAAAGATAATCAAAAATGTACAATGACAACACCATGGGTGTGGCGAATTCCACAAAGTTCCTTCTGACGTGGGCGTTCAAGTGGAAATGGTGGCCATTTAAATGTTATACGCTTATTTGAATTTCTCCAATTTTCATGATTCCCTACCATATCCGTTTGAGACCTGCGAAGAAATTTTCGAAACATTTTCCTCAGGAAGTACTTTGCCTGTCTTAAGTGGTTGTAACGTTTCTTGGCAAGCATATTGTTCCCTTTAAATCGCGTGGATTCCAGGAATAAAGATTCTTGGATATTATCGTTCAGTTTAAATATGCTTAACGGTACCTTTCATACCTTGACCAATTTTCGTATGACACTTGTGGGAATTTTTTTTCTTTTTCCTTTTCCGGAGGTAGCTGGCTGGAAGGAGTAAGATACTGGGAGGAGGTGGAGTTCTCTTGGATATACAGCTACGAATATGGAATCTTTGTATACATTTTTGTGTGATTTAGGTGGACGGATGTAGGCGATTATTTAAATAATAAAATTCATTTCTATTTTTAATATGAGAATGAACCCTCAGAAGGTTTTTTTCTACCCCACATTGAGTACATACTAATAACATAATAATAGTATTTTCGACTGTGTTTATTCACGCATAAGCCATCCGGATGGTCGCCCTCGGCCCCGTGCTCCCCTTACAGAACTCATTCTGTACGGAATGGATAAAAAAACACCATATCTTTCCTGAATAATCTAATTCTTCTTTGTGGCACGAATGAAGTTTAAAAAGAGAACTATCTTAAATTTCGGATGAGAGTTTGAGCTTTAAAAATACGATGAAGAAAGAATTAGCTTGCACTTTGCCGCTGAAAAATGGAACAAAAAGGAATTGGTATTCCTTAACAGAATATCTTTAAGATGATGACTTCGTGGATGTGGACAAGACTTGCTTTTTTTTTTTTAATTGAACTGAACTGCACTAGAAGCTCTAAAATTCATAATTTACGTTCAAATTCGGTCCCAAATTTCACTACATATCTCAATTCCAACTGAATTATTATTTTTACTCTACTATGAGATAGGATCATTTGAACGCATTGGCAACAGTATCAATGGAAAGTGAGACTACTAGAAAATCGGACATGGAAGATATAATACACGAGTTTGCTTCTTGTGCAATAGATTGTTTATACGGAGGGAGGGTCTAACAAAAGTTCACGTAGTTGGTAATTTTCCGTCAGAATTTCACAGATTAAAAAATTGTTGTCGATAGCTTATGGTTTAAGTATATTTCATAGCAATTTCAAAATTTTTTTTGTTAAAAATACAGGCGAGTAAAGGTAAAATTGGAGAATGAAGTTCGGTAGAGTCACTGCAGCTAACATGGAAAGAAGTTTGATTTGTCATTCTCCATGGATCTCGACGGCATTTGTAGCCAATACAAATAGTCTACCAATGTCAAATTGCCTATGAAGTGGATGCGCATCTCTAGTGAATGTTTTTAAGTGGTATAAGCCATCCCAAACAGGATAATTTTCTGTGAAGGATGAGTCTCGCGAAGGTTACTCAAAATCTTCCACCGACGAGAGAACTGTTGCTCTCGTGAAATCCAAAATTAATGCGGACCCAAGAGTAACAAAAGAATTGATTGCTGACGATTTAGACTTGAATGCCATTGGCTGTATCACGAATCTTACAATAGGTGCGTTTCTTTTAACAACGTGTTAGGGTAGGTTAACTCCCCAGCAAAAAGTATGGCTAACCAAATAAGGTAGGTAGCTGGGTGGCCAAAACTTGAAAGTCGTAGCCCCCGCATGGATGGTACGAAATGGTAAGGATAGGGTAATTCATCAATGTCACAGGTATTTGCCAACCAACGATGCCCGCCAACGTAGGCTACTACCGTATTTACCTTGGAAGCCAACTATGCTGACCATTTACCTTTCCTAAGTTGTTCCCCTAAATACCCACCGTAATTAAAAAAAAAATCAGTTACATCCGGTTAGTATGCCTATTGGATTTTACGGTTGGGTCGTTTTCCTAAGAATTGTTTTTATAATTTTTTTCAACATTTAAATCTAATTTTTGTGTTTGCTTGTCCGACTGGGATTCGAACTCAGGTCGTTCTGCCTCAGAAGCCATCGCGCTACCACATATACCATCGGGACTAATATAGAATGGTTTCCAAAAAATGATTTATAAGCAATACTGTCACAGCATAACAAGTGGTTAACTAAGCTGGGTACGTAACTGGGTTACCTAAATGATGAACATCGTTGCTCCCGTCGTTGGGTACGTGCCTGGGTTAACTAAATCATGAAAATCGTACCCCCGCGCCATGGATCTCTTGGAAATCCTATGGGCTGAGTAAAAGTAGTGGTAACGCGAGAACGGCTATTTAGCATAGCTATTTTGGGTGGTACGCGTTACCGGAGGGTACGGTTTTTTTGCTGGGTCGTGGAGCAAAAACGATCGAGGGCAGCCATCCAGGTTAACCTTTTAAATGTCACGTCATGAGAATTCGAGTAGTCTGGCTTTCAAAATTTACCGTAGCGACAAGCAATTGTAATACCGCAAATTAGTAAAATATCTACATATGTATGTACATTGTGATGATCTAGCTGCCGTGTATTTTCTACCCACCAACCTTGGGTAAGGTAGCCACTAGTGTAGAAACCGTCTGAATATGGTTTCATTTCTGTCGGTTACATTTTTGAATTGTTTCTGGCGCCGTCGCCATCTCGAATTTGGCTCGGTACTGCTCCGACCATTTTTCTTTAGGAAAAGAAAACGCCTTCTGGTAGGAGAAAGTTTGGTGTAATTATGTGAATATTAACGCGTTCACGGTAGTGATATTTTTAATAAATGCACCAAAATTTATCCTACCGGACTGGCTGAATAAAATCCGAATTAAAATTTTCTTGGCGGCCAGAACAATCAAAATGTTCGAAAACCACGCCCCCTACGTGCGATGGACCGAGAGATTTTGCCGAATGGCCTGTGTTCATGTCCCGCAACGTTGTAATTGCGGTACGGATTTCCCCTCCACCCAACCATCAACTCTTCACCCGAACAACTTGTTTTGGAGTTGTCATGAATGAAACAGCTGACAGCCGATTCACTATTGAATTTCAAACAAAACTTCAATTAAATTCAAATGAATAGAATAGAATTTCAGGAAAAATGAAAAACACTACAAAATCGCCACAAATTTGTGTAGCTTCGGTGTAAATAAGCACATAAGACGCCATGTAAAAATCAAGAAACCGAAAACTAAAATCCAAACCATCTGAAAGTCACATGCAATACGTCAACTAAGAACTGGCAAATGCGCTAATACCCAGCAAACAGTTGAACCAGGAAAAATGTCTTGTTAATTTGCCTAGGTGTCTGGTTGATCAAATGCAAACTAAACCCGAGCGTCCGCGAGCCAAGTCAGTCGAAATGTTTGAAACTGCAATTACAACGTTGCGGGACCTGAACCCACCCATGGTCAGCAGTTGGTTCCTGGCCGCTGGTGTGAGCACAGGGAGAAAAGAACAGAAAAAGTTCGTCTCGTCACTCAGTGCAAACGACAGTCGAATTTTGCAGGTATTTTGCTTTGCGCCAAGTGCACAGTGCATTTGTCCAGGTGCTTCATCATAGTTTTGGTTGCCGCCGCGAAAAATCGCACATTTCGAGACAGATCAACACCTTTAGTGGACTCTACGCACCAGACGGTACGCGGAAAAAAAGAGAACCAGACCGAGGCATTGCTTCGGCCTGGAGTCCGAAATGTATATACGGATACCATTGACTTATACAGACCTAGTGGTGATACCAAAAGTACCAATTGGCAACGACCATATGTCTTAATAGTGAGTTTCCTATATGGCCAGTTTATAGAGGAGGTTGGGACTCATTCAGAAGGGTCTTGATCATTCTCAAAATCAATTAATCAATTCTACAAATATTTGTCGAATTTTTCAAGTCGCTAGCTTCATTCTATCTGAAGTCTCACTTATAGGGAAGGTAGAGATTTCTTTTGTCGAATCTTCCGCAGTTTTAATAACAACCAACTAGATCCCTGTACAAATATTTGACCAACATTCACCAGCTTAATTTTGTCGAAACTTATCGCTTATTTGAAATTTCATTTGTAGGGGTTCCGTTGGTCGGATTTTATGTATTCTCCATAAGCCAGCTGAATCCTACTACAAACATTTGACCAAATTCAAGTCGCTAGCTATATTTTATCGTAAGTAATCGCTTATTTTAAGTTTCATTAGTAGGGGAGGTTGGGGTTCCCTAAGTCGGATCTTGCCCATCCTAAACATCAACTAACTCGAGCTCACTTCCAAGTCGGTGGTTTCATTCTGTCAATAGTTATCCCTTATTTGAAATTTCATTTCTAGAGGAGGTAGGAGTTCCTTGGGTCGGATCTGGCCCATCTTTAATATCAACTAATTCAATCGTACTTCAAACATTTGATCAAAATTTCAAGTCGCTGGCTTAATTATGACAAAAGTTATCGCTTATTTGAAGTTTCGTTTCTAGATTAGGTAGGGGTTCCTTGTGTCGGATATAGCCCATTTTCAATACCAACTAACTAGATCCTATTACCAACATTTTACCGTATTTTCAACTTGCTAGTGTCATTTTATCGAAAGTTATCGTAATCAAAGGAATATTTAATTTTTTGACATTTGTAGGGGAGGTAGGCGTTCCTTTGGTCCGGATGGCGCAACGGTTAGCACGTTCGCCTTCAACACACTGGGCCCCGGTTCGATTCCGGGAATTTACGTGTCGGACTATGAGCCCACTCAGCTGTTAAATGAGTACCCATTATGGGGTAAATAACTCGGTTGAGCGTGTTGCTGATCACATACCTCTGCACAAAAACCGTCACGATCTAGAAAATGAGATGATGCTAACTCATCTCGAGGCCGTGGTTCAAATTGGACTGTTGCGCCAGTTATTTATTATTAGGCGTTCCTTTGATCTGATTATGCCCAACCTGAGTGTTACATGCCAAAAATTAGGTGTCTACGTTAATTGGTTCAAGAGTTATAGACAAAAAACGTGAAAAGTATGGTAGTACGGGGCTCTTTGTGAAAAAATTACCGTTAGTTTTCAACTGATCAATTTTATTTTTCCAAGAGAGTATAAGATTACTCTCACGAGAAATCTGCCAAAGCTAGAGCATTTAATGTTTATATAATCGGGAATTATAGATACATTTACTTATTTTCTATATGTAGGGGAGGTAGGCGTTCTCTTGACCTGATGATCATGCCCATTTTCAATACCAACCAAATAGATGACACTGCCAAATTTTAGCCAAAATTGCAAAGCTCTAGCTTCATTCTATCGAAAGTTATCGTGCGAATGGACAGCCAGACGAACAGACGGACAGACAGATATGGCTTAATCAAATCAGGAAGTGAGCCTGATCATTTATATATATACATTGCTATACCTGCGGAGCCTCCGTTAAGATGTTACATATTTTCGTCGTGACAAAAACAGTATACCCTATACTATAAGTCTATAGTATAAAAAACACATTTTCGGTGACCGTGTGTGTGTGCTGTTCGGATTGGTCGATCGCGGTGATTGTCAACAACAAGGCGAACGCAGAACTTTACTGTGCCCCAGCTGTATCTTGCGTGCAAGCAAGTCGTGTCGTCGTCGTGCTCGCTCATAGATATATGTAGGTATATGGAACAGATCTGTAATAGTACTATCCCCACTCTGTGCTTCAGGTTATTTTCGAACCAACTCGCGCATGCGCAGGCGCACTGCTACCCATTTGCACGCGGTCGCTATACGTTCGGTAAATGTCGTTACGCCATCGGCCACTCAGCCACAACTTTGACATTTACGAAGCATTTGGCCCCTCTCTCCTCGGGCTCTCGGCCAAATGTTAATACGTGTTTTGCGTGTTTTACTGCGCAGACGCGAATATGTCAACCATAACTCGATATTCAAATTTTTACCCCCACTCTGTGCCTATTTCGTATCTGTTTAATATGTTTCTATGTTCTCGCTACTTTCCACCCCATTTTTGTACTATTTTCTCAATCCTGTCGGGTCGAACGTCCGCTTTACGAATCCAATTTCATCTCTGGTGTTTAATTAAGCGATCCGTGTGAGGCTTTCATAGAAATTCATCGAAAAAAGGGCAGTCCGAACGGTCGCCATTCACTGTCATTGATTTCTTTCTTTCGGACATCTCCGGGGACTCTTGCAACCTAATTTCTTCAGTGTATGGCAACCCGACAAAATTAACTGTTCAGGGAAACTCTTAGCTTTGCGGAAGGGCTATTTTGACTCCCAGGGGCGACCAGGCATCTGCGATAAACGCTGAAATATTCAAATGCGTTCCTGGGGAATGTGTTGAGTATAGCTGAATCAACCGAGTAACGGATCAAAAAGATGCTATCCATTATCCGGTTAAATTTTAAATTCCCTAAGCACACCTGGGCTACCGTCTCACAAATTAATATAAAAAGTCGGCGTCCCTGTAATTCTGATTAGAAATTTGAGCTCGCCGAAACTATGTAAAGGTACCCTAGTGAAAGTGAAGTTACTTTTAGTTAAGCTTAAGTTTAGCCTTATCGTCATGGGGTTGAGTAAGCGGAGAACGAATTAACTATGTGTGAAAAAATTGGTCGAGGTAAGTGTCAAGTTTTGAGCGAAGCGAGCACTAAATGACAGAGCAAGCGAAGCGATCTCTCGCAGCTAGTTAATTTATAATACTATACCTTTGTGTAGATTCCCAAAATAATCTGCAAAACAAAATTCTGCGTATTCTTTGAAATTGACTGAATGACTTTCGATTAATTGATGATGATTTGTAAAGCATTTGTTTTCAAGAATTTCCCGGTGAACTATATGTAAGCGAATCCATTCAATTACAATACATTACAATAATTGGAAATACCACGAAAACTAAATGAAATTGGTTTTCGTTACCGTTAGTACATCATTTGCGATGGAAATTGGAGTTTAATAAGTTAATGCTAAAATTATGGGAAAATATTTGTATAAATTCTGTTTTTTTTTTTGGAATTTAATTACTCATCACTCATACATCATAATTCCACGAATGTAAATTGAATTTTGCTAAGAGAATCAAAATATGTTAAATATTCAATTAAGAAGGATATTTTTATCGCTACGTAGAGGAATTCAACAATATGAGTTACGCATTCCGGGTACTTGCGCTAGATTGAAAATAATGATGATGGTTATGCATATTGTTCATCATGGCAATCGGTTGGAGGAATACAAGGCCGCTCTTACCGCATACAAAAACATTTATTAGGCGTAGGCACTTCAAACGAAAGAGCTGGACAAGAAATTGTGTAGCAGTTAGTCCCCATCAAAATAGTAATATATGTTGGTCATCTGCATCGTTACATTGATAGATTCGGGTGGTATGACGACTAGTTTCACATGCCGTTTTTGTGCCTATGAGGTATCACAACGGGAACGGACCCAGTGGTGGTCTGTATGTGCTGTGTTTGTGCGCAGCTGCCTCTTTAACCTAACCTAACCTAGTCCCTATCGAAAGCGGGTCTCCTTTCGAAAGGTCTATTTAAAGACTCTAGTGTGCAAAGGGAATCACCGCTAAAAAAAAAGTTTTTATCTGACGATATATTTTCTAGGTTCGTCCTATCGGGATTATTTTTTACTCATACCTGGAAACCACCGGGTCTCGCCGTGTTAGTTAAACTGCCTACCCGGGGTTATCTTTGATAACTTAAACTCTTTTGAGCCTCAATGAGAGGATGGTACCTTCGTTGAACTCTTGTAGAAAACTTTTGATACTATCATCTCGCAAAAGACGTTCTCCATAATCCTCTACGTGGGCGCCCCCTAGTAACGGAAGTGTGCCAAATCGCTGACGGCCAAATCTTAACATAGTTTGGAAAAAGGCAGATAGCTGTAGCCTGAATGGCTGACCAACACCTAAGCGTCTCAGGTTTAGTAGAATGGAATGATTTGTGTAGTTGGGCGTGCAACATATGTTGTTGTGTGAACTCCAGTACGTTTATTAAACCATCTGAAGCAGCTATCTTCCGAGGCCATCCCGTGAATGGGGTTAAGCGATGTGCTGACAACTCGTTCTTGTAAAAACCACTCCACGTCAAGAAACCTGGGACAAACCTGGAACAAAAGCCTCGGTTTGGACGGATCAACAACGACGACCACGCAAACGACTAAAGGATTATTCTTTTGGATCCTGGAATGTAAGCTCCTTGATCAAACGGCGGCCGAGAAGGCCATCCTTCAACAGCTCGAAAAGTACAAACTGAGCT
Organism: Chloromyia formosa; assembly: GCA_964017055.1. Lineage (NCBI taxonomy): Eukaryota > Metazoa > Arthropoda > Insecta > Diptera > Stratiomyidae > Chloromyia > Chloromyia formosa. The sequence goes on from OZ024815.1 coordinate 65,031,025, forward strand.
TTACTGCAGTCCAGGAAACAAATTGGCTTGGCAGCGAGATCAGTGTCAAAAAATCGCACACAATTTTTACAAGTGGCAACCCATCAGGCCGCAAGGAGTTGAGACTAGCATTTATAGTAAACAACCACCTCAAACCGCACATTACTGACTTCAAATCCATAAATTAACGGCTTTGTGCGATTCGCATTAAGACTCGATTCTTCAATCTCTGGCTCATCAATGTGCTCGCCCCCACGGGAGTTAAATAAGACGCATTAAAAGACGAGTTCTACGCGCGCCTTGAGACTCTCTTCCACTCACTTCCAACAAACGACGTCAATTTGCTGCTGGGAGACTTTAACGCGAAAGTCGGAAATGAAAGTTGGCACCGGCGGACCACTGTAGGCCACAGTCTCCATGAAGAATGTAACGACAACGGCCAGCGACTTATCGACTTCGCCTGCAGTAGGAATCTACTCGTAAAACCCATACAACCCCCGACAGTAGAGGAAGTTGACCTCGCGTTGCGCTAACTAAAACGAAATAAAGCGATGGGCGCTGACGAGATTCCAGCTGAATTGCTAAAATTCGGTGGAACGGGTCTTGTTAATACCATACATCAATTACTCCTACGAGTATGGGAGGACGAGATGATCCCAGACGATTATCGCAGAAGCATCGTCTGTCCAATTCACAAAAAGGGAAATAAACTGCGGTATGAGAATTACAGGAACATCTCACTAGTTTGTACTCGTACTTCCTATAAAATTTTGACGCAAATTCTAGGAAAGAGAATAAAACCGTACGCAGAACGAATCATTGGCGAAAATCAAAGCGGTTTCAGACCTGGTCGCTCCACAATCGACCAGCTCTTTACAGTCAAATTGATACTTCAACCAAGGGTGCTGGGAATACGACATAGACGTATACCAAATCTTTGTCGACTTCAAGCAGGCATACGACAGTATCGATCGTGGAATACTGTACAACATCAGAGCCGGTACACATGGACGTCCAAATGACGCCGGACGCTGCGTCACTTAAGCTCCTCTCTCTTTGATACCTATCTGCATTTCAATTCACATGATGCGGTAGGACGCAGCGTCACTCTGTATTATATAAGCCGGGCCACATAATAGCGAACCTGAATTTACAATTTATGTTACTTTTAGTTTTAAATAAACTGTTTTTTGGCCATAACTTCTAAAATATAGGGAATTTGGCATTTTTTTCACATTATTTTCACCCCCCCTTACAACCCGGGCTGAGGAGTATCCATCCCCACTATTTTTTTTTTTTCAAAATTAATTGTCAATTGTAGTAGTCACGATTAACAATTAATTAATTGGCACTTAAAAGTGATCCTCAAGCAAATGGTTTAAGAAACATCATACAAATCAGACATTGTGACCGTGTCCGTGTTCCGGGTTCGAGTGTATGTGGGCCAGCTTATTAAAAATTGATATGCGGACGCGTGAAGTGACGCAGATAAGAACAGAAACCAGCGTCATCCCAGATAGCTATCTGCGGCCATGTGCATCGCTTCATTGCCCGTAATGTATTTCTTCCTATCCGATTGAAAGTGACGCAGCGTCAGGCGTCATTTGGACGTCCATGTGCACCGGCACTCATGCTGCAATTCGGGATACCGGCAAAACTAGTGCGACTGACAAAGATGACCATGACCAACAACGCACAGGTAGAGATCCATAATAGACTTACTGATCTATTTGAAACACGCACTGGTCTGAAACAGGGCGATGGACTGGCACCAACGCTCTTCAACCTGGCACTGGAATACGCTATTCGTGCTGTGAAGATGGACAACAGCAATACGCTACGCATCAAGTCGACACAATTAGCAGCGTACGCCGACGACTTCAATACCATGTCCCGAAGTTTGGCCGACGCAGAAGAACTTCTGCATAGGCTCGATACCGCTGCAACAGAAGTTGGACTACGTATCAACGAGCGTAAAACTAAAATAATGATGCAATCGACGATACCTGCACAACCGAGCATCAATGTGGGGGACCTGAACATCGAGTTCGTGAACGACTTCATATACCTGGGTTGCTTCTTGTCAAGGGACGCCAACGAAACTGATGAAATCAAGCGACGTATACAGTTAGCTAATAACACTTTTTTTCTCGGTTCTCCCCATAATGAAATCGAAGCATGTGCATAGAAACACGAAGCTCCGCGTGCGCAAAACCATTATACGACCAGTGCTATGCTATGGCTGCGAAGCATGGACTCTAACTCAAGCCTCCGGAGACATGCTGGACACATTTCAATGTAAGGTTCTGCGGCGAATTTCGGAGCCGTTTACGGTCGAGATGGATGGCCCATCCGGTACAACCATGAGTTGTATGAAGTGTACGATGAGCTGTAAGTTTCGAACCGTCAAACTACAAAAACTTCAATGGGCAGCGCATATACAACGAATCGATGATGATCGCATGCCAAAGAGAGTAACGAACGCAAAACGAGTCGACGGAGCGAGACTGCGCGGACGACCGAGATCTCGTTGTGAGAGCTCAGTTTATGTGGACGCTGTGCAACTACTGGGCTTCCAAGATATGAGGACGCGGTCGCGTGACCGAGATAATTGGAGGACAACGATCCAGGCGGCCAAGGCCCGACGTCGGGCTGTTACGCCACGATAATGATGGTGTGTTAGTTAGTTGATTTTGAGAATGGTCAATATCCTTCTGAATGATCTCCAACCTTCCTAACTATGTAGAGGCCCAAATACATGTAGACATGCACTGACGGTAATTTTCTATTGATCATCTTTTTTGATCCATTATTCACATTCGCAGTCAATTTGGCAGAGAGAACGTATGCATTTTTTCTCAATTTATACAAATTTCTGCTTCAAAATGTTTTGCACCACAAAATGAGCAACGGAAATTCAGAGGACCGCAACTAAAAGGTTCGAAATCCCGTGAAACTACAAGGTATATTTAAGGCGCATTTATATGTACCATCTAAATGATTGATTGCGTTGTGGTTTCTTATTACCCTCATGTAATTTCGTCTACCACGCCGCTCAATCCTACCAGTAATTACAGAATGCCGTTGGGAGGGCATTTTGCAAACTACTACTACTTCCTTGCTATTTACCTATTTACTTAAAAACACTTATTCGCCCGAAAGCACTGCACAAAAAATAATTATTTACCACGAAAGTAACTAAAGTATGTATTGACCTTCACATATCTTGGTCACCACGATACTTATATATGTATTACTTGAGAACACCCACAATAGATCTGCGTATCACACTTATCACACTTATTGGCCCGAATTACTTGAGAACACCCACAATAGATCTGCGTACCACACTTATCACACTTATTGGCCCGATTGAACACCCGCAACAGATCTCTCCTCATAACATTTCTTTTCCACTTGTTAAGTGGACTATACTTTCATTTTTTCAACTCGACGCTTATCATTTTTCAATTCGACGCTCACTTGATTCATATTTTCAATTCGACGGTTTATTTATTTCGTGAGTATCTTTTCTAGACGGCTCCACTCACAATCCAAAGAACGCTGTTCCACCCACAATCTTATGAAAGATCCTTAGCGGATACATCTACCCAAGCTTGGTACAGCTTGGATTCTAAGCTCGCAATGTTTTACCGAATCCCCACAAAGCCACGAACCGCTTCTGGCCAAGCTTGGATTCTAAGCTCGCAATGTTTTTCGCGGATTATAGCTAAAGTATTTCGCCAATTTTAATAAAATATAAAATTTGCACATCTTCGAAAGAATATCTTTCTAATGGTGTATAAATCATTAAAATCGGTTCAGTAGTTTGGGAGGATTTCCGGTCACAAAATTCCCATACAAAAATTGTTAGCCTATTAATATATAGATTCCATAACAGCTTGTGCTTGCAAACAAAAGATTAGAAATTTCATTGCTCTCCGCGAAAAGTAGACGAACAAGTATGTATGCCTAATTTATAGTGTATATGTACGACGATCTCTCCCTAATTGCCTTGACCCCTTCAGGGTCATTGGCGCGTCAACATCTCAAGCATTGCTATGCCTTGTTGACGTTTCAATAGCATATCTAATTTTCGGAAGTGCAGTTGCTAGCGTGCACCTCCTATCCGCGCCGTCTTTATACTGACAAGCTCGGAGCACTGTGAGAGTTCTATTAGTACTCACAGGCAGTTTTTGATCGCGCCGAGATCTGATCTCCGAGATCTAGATTAGTATCGTAGTATTCTGCATCTACGAGTATAAACGTAATGAACTTTTGAAAAATTTTGTTTCGTGAGCAATCCAATGGGAAACAATTGATAGCCGTTGAATGAAAATGAAATTCAATTGAAAGCATGCATGTCTGCTCCCGACCCCGTGATAATACCCAAAATAACATACGTCCGTCCGTCCACGTCTCCAGTTTCGGCCTTAAGTTCGCTCGGCGCAGAGCCGTAGCGTTCTTTTCGGTCTGAGACCGAAATGCAGTCAATTGAAAGCGGCTAATGTCTCCAGGCGTTAGTAAAACTCGTCTTTTTTCCTTCACTTCAGTTTAGGCGCACAAGTTGATCGACTAAAGGTTGAGAAATCGAGTCCTATCACAGAAGAGAGAGTTAGAAGGAAATGAAAAAGAGCTAGAGAAATGAAGTAATTCGGCACAAGTGTGGAAGTAGGAAGGGGGATTGGAGTTTGACATCTCATCTGTCGGTTATATGGACCGGGCGGGTGTTCCGCGGTAGATATACAAAATGGAATGTTATTGTTCACAAAGGAGAAGTATGAGGAGATAATGCGAGTTTGACACCTCATGTACTTCTATATGGTCTGAGCGGGTGTTGCGGGGAAGAAGACGTGTGTCTCTCTGTTTACTTTTTACGAGTGAAGTTACTCCAAATATTTTAGTTTAGTGTTGAGTATACGCGAATTGCTCCTCCATAGATTCTCTATGAATCCTGTACATAACTTTTTATTGATGGGTTTGGAGTCAATAACGTGAGGTTTGAGGTGTTTGTTCACGATGAATGTAACTCCAACTTGTTGTCTCCAGATGGTTTGCCGATGAAAATTGTGTTCGATTTTTTGTTGCAGATCTCGTTGCCTAGCCAATTTGTTTCCTGTATTGCGGTGATGCTTAATTTGTATTTGTCGACCTGTCGTCGGAGGGCCATAGAAGGGGTTGAAGGGGTCGAAGGAGCGTACATTCCAGGATTCGCAAGAATAATCCGTCAAACGTTTGCGTGTCGTTGACATGGAGTAGTTTATACAATAATGGGTTGCCGGCCCATCGATAAACTCTGTTCAGGGGTGTTATCGGGGTGCTGCTTCAGGTGGTTCATAACGTGCCTGACTTCACACTACATGTTGTAAATCTGACTAACTAACTAGCTAACTAACTCAGCCAGTCAGGCTACAACTATCTTATTGCCTCAACCAGATGTTTTGCTTTGGCAAAACTGAGCTTGGTTAACAGTTCTTGGAGCGCCCACTAGTAGGACTATGGAAGAGGCCTTTTACCCCTTGAACTTTCTTTTGATTAGGATTTTCTTGTCAGAACTAATTTCGAGTAGCAGGCAAGTTTACCGTAATTGAAGGCAAATTAATCTTCTGCAAAAGAAGATGTTTTTTTAACATTGCCAACAGTGGAAGAATGCTTAAGTTGAGAATGGAACTATCCACTCATTCAGACTGCTCGCGACGGCGTTTCAATTGCATCCGTTTCACTCTCTCAAAAGGACAGTATCTTTAACTGCATCGATTTCGATTTTCAATTTCGTGTCGTATCATATTATAATAATTTCAATGTCGTTATATTTCCTCTCACACCCTTTTACACTAGATACTTCCACGATTCCTGAGTCTATTCAATCAAATTAAATCGTTGCGTCTGAGTCCTTTGTAAAATAACTTTCACACAAACTCGGCGAATTCCACCAGTTTTTTTTCTTCTACACCAGCCCCAATTGATCCAACACCGTCATCGTCTGTACCCTATAAAATTATATTCCATAGCGCTACAGGAAGAAGGCATTCTCTCAATAAATCGTTCATTTCACAGACTCGTTGTTTCAAGTAGAATGGGCTCGTTTCCACCCTGGACCATGTTTCAACTCGGTCGAAATATCCCTTTGTATAATAAATATGTATATTTGGATGTGAACGAAATTTATAGCTGCCAAAGGGGCCGAGTGTTCAGCCAGCCGGGCACGGAAAGGCTGCAGGAAGTTGCGGGGACTGGATGTTAAGCATTGTGTAGAAATTAATTAACGCTCCGTAACCCAACGTTTTGAAATATTTAATACCATCACGTTAGAAAACATGGCACCTTGATTTTAACGAGTTTAATACATAACTGAGTAGAGAACAGTCAGCTGGTGGGAGAGTTCTGCTCCTCCAACGAATATTAAATTTTGTTGAACAGGAGAGCTGGAACAATGTTGGGATAGGCCCCATTTAGGAAACAGTTTGTTGTTTTTTAAAAGAAACAGATGAAAAATCTTTAAAATGTATGTCGAATTCCGGAAATTGGGGGGGGGGGACCCTTTTATATAATTCTCCTCGTGGCGGCCACCCTGGAACGGCAGCGGCTGTCGACCAATGTCAGCTAAGCTATGCCGCCAGTCATGCCGGTGTGATAATTTGGTAAACATCTCCCTCTGTGGTGTGGGGCGTAAGAATAAGAATACTGCCACGGCCTTCCCCCTTGCAGGCATGTCGTAAAAGCCGACTAAAAAGACAGGATGTGTATGTCAGCAGCTTGCATCATCGGAAATCTTCTACATGCTAAGCGTCAAGTATGTCAGGATTGGATTCTGGAATGTGCATACTCTCCTGGATCACAAACGTCCTCAGAACGCACGATTTTTTCAATCAGAGAGTGAATTTCTGCGGTATAAATTAAACCTGTTAGGAGCTAGTGAGATAAGGTCGTGGGATAGCGGTAAATTTATCTCACCAACGCGCACTGTAATATTATAGTATACACGGTAAAGCTACTGGCAGCTGTGTAGTGCTTCTCTTAACCACAGCCGCACGAAACGGTCTCTTACCCTGGGATCCAGTCTCCGACAGAATCATGACTACGAGGTCCCGGAACAAAATGAGAAACAACACAATAATACAATGATATGCTCCAACTGAACCGGACAACGTCGTCACGAAAGGGGTCTACGAACAACTAAACGCAATCTAGAGCAGAACACCTAAAGGCGACATTGTAATGGCTTTAGGGATTTGAATGCCAAAGTGGGTGCTGATAAAAACGGGTTTAGGCATGTGATGGGGGAGACACGGTCTTGGGGATCGTAACGATAACGGTATAAGATTTGTAAAGTTATGCAACTTTCATAATCTCTTCTTCGGTGGCACCATGTTTGAACACAAGTGCCTCCACAAAGCCACTTGTTCCTCTGTTGATCGCCACAGAGCACAAAATCGCTAATATTCCATTGCGTACAGCAACCATGCGAGATCCAAATGACGAAAGTATCAGGCGCTACAAATTCAACACCCCTCAACCCAAAAATCCAGCTGTCTTTCAACAATACAACAACCGTCTTGTGCAAAAAGCAGCTGAGATAACTAGTCACCCAGAGAGTGACGTAAATGAACACTAGGCTGTCACCAAAGATATGTATGTACATTGATAGCGCAGATACCACCCTTGGCACAAACCCGGATTGCCGGCATAAGTCTTCAAAATCCGACGAATGCTGACAGCGGATTTTTGAAAGGAAAGTGCTAAAGGCATATTTAACCGCAGCATCAGATGACAATCGAAGCAACGCCGAATTCCTTTACAGTCAGAAAGCTAGATTCAGCGTAGTGTGCGACGCTATAAAAGACAATTTTCGAGCTCTCTTGTAGCGTCGTCAGAAGAAGCCGAAAGAACAACTTAAACGCCGCATACGGTGTCTTCAAGGAGTTTACAGGTGGTCGTAACTCCTGCCAACATCCGGTGAAGGAAAGTGATGGAATGCTACTTATCCAGCGGCGCGAAGCGTAATTGCCGAGTTGCTGCACCCACTTGTTGATAGACCCAAAGACCCTTCCCACTGAGTCGCAGAAAGGATTGTTATCAAACTTTACTTACTTTATTTCACAGACTGCAATAATTGGAGAGACATTTGTGTGCTTTCTGTCGTTGTTAAAAAAAAATAGCTTCAATTGTCCTGGATAGACTTAATGACTCAATTAGAAACCACACTGAATGAAGAGCAGTCCGGATTTTCGATCCGGATTCTCCAGTTTGGATGACATTAGCACCTTGAGAATCATCATCGAACAATGCGCTGAGTACAAGTCTCCACTTCACTTGTTTCTCATTAATTTCGAGAAGTATTTCGAAAGTTTGAGCTGGGATTCTGTATGGGCGGCCTTGTGTAGCAGAGGCATCCCTGAGTTGTTTGTGGCTATTATTAAGGCAACCTTCGATAAAGTTGGGCCTGTTTCGCTCCCTGGTACTATGCTTTTGTATGGGAGGAACATCTAGAAAGCTTCCGTAAGAGTTAGAGGAAGAAGGAATCTGCAAGTCTTCGTCAAATCATGTCTTAATTGAATTTTAAGAATTTTGTGGGCCGATGCAATATCAAATTAAAAGCGGAGTCAGTGTACGAGTCAGATGCCAATCTACGAATTGATATGCATGCGAAAATGGTAGTAAACAGGTCACACATTGCGGATGAATGATAACTGCATTGTTTTAGATGCCATGAAATAGAACGTCATTTCCAATCAAGGCCGACCAAATGAATGTCCTAAAATTTCATTGTGCCTCGCCACCGTTCTGTGGCGAAAGTCAGTTACGAACAGAGTACGATGGAGCTCAGGAATAGCTGACGCGCTTTGCCTCACTAGGGGTTCAGGCAAAATAGTAGTAACATTATTATAATATTAATATAAAATCACACACATGTTTACAGGTCAGGCTATATATAATATCATGATCATCATTCCTACATAAATGTTCACCGATATTATCATTAAGTATTAAGTAAATAATCTATAAATAATAATGAAAATTTTACTAATTATTGATTGTCCCGAAACCAAAATGAATTCCTAACATTAACCTAACGATTAATTGTAAAGCTTTGCACATTTCTGCCAAAAATTTTAAGCATGCAATGTGGGTCAAAAGATAAAATACATTCAAACGTAATGCCTTCACCTGAATTCGAAATTGGCATGACCGACGTATGTATATATCCCACCTAAGCGTTCCAATATGGAGTAGAGACGACGAACCAAATTGACAGAAACGATTTATTTAACTTGCAGATAGGATCAAAGGATGACATTTGGTTATATTTAGTGAGTTGCAGATATCTTGTGATCAAACTGAGAATTGCAAATAAATTTAGTTGATGATGATACCGAGTAGTAAATTGTCTTGAGAATGATAGCTATAAATAGACTGCAAGGTTTAGTGGTTTTCCTTTTCTGAATTTCGGTGATGCAGTAGATTTAATGATTTTATAGTCAGAAGGAAATAGGCAAATGTCAACGATGAGGGAACTTGCTAAGGTTTTTCTTTTTCTTTTTAAGGCTAGTACTGTAATTTCTTTCCTCCATGGAAAAGAAACAGTGGAAATTTCCACACAGCTTATATCTGCGGCGCTCTACACAACATATGAAACTTGCACCTCATAGCTTAAAAATTCCCGGGCTTAGTACTAGCACTTATTTCAATTCAATTAAATTCTGTTGTATTTTATTTCGTATTCTACTACAATTTGTATTTACGCAACACATCAAGTTTGGGTTTTCGGACATCTGTAGCTCAGGCCCCTGGTGGTCGTGGGGATTCAAATTTGGTAGGGCTATTGTCGCAAACCGTCTAAGGAAGTACATCTAATTTGAAGTCGATACGATGAAAAACACCCGAGATATAACAGTTTGAAATGTTTTTTTTTTCATGTTTTTCTTATTCTCATTGTCGTTGTTCTCGTTGTTGTCCTTTGACAGGACTACAGCCTCGTGAGGTCCGTATCGAGGTATGCTTTCTTTTCTCACAGATTGACTGTGTTCCAAAGGTGGGCATAGGCTATCATTTGCTCTGATCCGTGCAGTTGATAAAAAGATACATCCAACCGTCCGAAGCGTATATACCATAGACTTGCACAGATCTAGTGGTGATACCAAAAGTACCAATTGGCAACGACCATTTGCATTAAAAGTGAGTTTCCTATATGGCCAGTTTATGTGGGAGGGTGGCTGGCACTCATTCAAGGACGATCTTGACCGTTCTCAAAAATCAATAAACTAACCCATTCTACAAATATTTGCCGAATTTTTCAAGTTGCTAGTTTCATTCTATCGAAAGTCATTGCTTATTTGAAGTCTTACTTGTAGGGGAGATAGACGTTTTTTTTGTCGAATCTTGAGGATTTTTAATAACAACCAACTAGATCCCAGTACAAACATTTGACCAAAATTTCAAGTTACTAGCTTCATTTTATCGAAAGTTATCGCTTATTTGAAGTGTCATTTGTAGCAAAAGTAGGGGTTTCTTGGGTCGTGTATTGTCCATCATTGCCACCAACCAATTAGACTATGCTACTAATATTTAAACAAAATTTCAAGTCTCTAGCCTCATTCTATCGAAGATAATCGCTTATTTGCAGTTCCATTTGTAGGGAAAGTAGGGTTTCGTTGGTCAGATTTAACGTATCGCTGGCTTCATTCTATCAAAAGTTATCGTTTATTTGAAGTTTCATTGAGTCGCTGGCTGATGTTAACGCTAAAACTTAGGAGATCCCTTTAATAAAATAGTATAGCCTTGGCGAGTAAGGGAAATTGAGGTAAGCGAGATGCGATGGGTTGAGATGCATCAGATGGAATTAAATGTCAGTTAAGCTTTAGTTTGTATTTCTGCAGGTCGTAACTGTTGGGGAAAAGAGACGATAGTCAACCCTTCCACATTCGGGTTGTCCTACATGCGAATGAATCACGACATTTTAAAAGTTCGACTGATGCTAGGCTCGATGGCAAGATGGTGGGCACGACTAGGCTGCCGGGTCTTGCGTAAGGGAAATGCAACATCGACAATTATATTGCTTATTTCAGGAGAGCAGCGGCAGTTTAGGTATCGGAAAAAAAGTAATAGGCAACCAACGTCACGTCTGTGCTATAGTGCTTCAATTCGAGAGATTATAGCATAATCACCCCTAATTAAGTAAGGGGGCAAAAATTCCTTTTCCATAGTCCTCCGCGTTGGCGCCCCCTGGAATGGCAGCGGTCACTGACCATTGCTAACCAATGTGAAGCCGCTAGTGACGGCAGTGTGATGATGTGGTTGGGGTAAACCTTCCCCCTTGTGGTGTGGGGCGTAAAAATAATACCTTTCCCTTTGACGGCCTATTGTTAAAACCGACAAACAAAGGACAGGATGTTTATGCCAGCAACTTGCACTATCCGAAATCTTTATATCCTAACGAAATGTCAACTATGCCTCGGATAAGGACTGACTCAACGATTACGACTTTTGGCTATCGTACAATGACAAAAATTGGATTCTGGAATTTACGTACTCTCCAGGACAATGGATCAGATGGTCCGCAGAACGCACGATTTCTTCAATTAGAGAGTGAATTTCTGAGGTATAAATTAAACGTGTTAGGAGTTAGTGAGATAAGATGGTGGAACAGCGGAGAGTTTATCTCTCCAACGGGCAACACTGTAATCTTGTACTCCGGTATAGATAACGGTGGTGGTGGTGGTCGTGAGTTAACCAGAGCCGCACGAAACTGTCTCTTATCCTGGGAGCTGGTCTCTAACAGAATCATGACCGCCAAGTTCCGGACCAAAATGAGAAACATCTCAATAAGACAATGTTATGCTGAACCCGACCCGACAATGTCATGGCGAAAGACTCCTTCTACGAACAACTAAACGCCGTTCAGAGCAGAACACCTAAAGGTGACATTATAATGGTTATGGATGATTTGAATGCAAAGGTAGGGGCTGATAACTATGGGCTCAGACATGTGATGGTGAGACACGGTCTTGGTGACAGTAACGACAACGTTGAAAGATTTGCAGAGCTCTACAACTTTTTCAGTCTCTTCATCAGTGGTACTATGTTTGAGCATAAGGACCACCACGAAATAAGTTGGCCCTCTGTTGATCGGCACAGAACGCAAAATTAGACCGACCATTTTGCCATTAGTAAAACATTCAAGAGTTGCCTCCTGGACGTGCGAAACAAAAAGGTGTCGATATTGGAATGGGAAGAGACCATAACCTTTTGACCGCTAATGTTCGATTGCGTATTGCAGCCGTGCGCCGTCCTAGCAACGAAAGGCCCAGGCGCCGCAAATTTAACACCGCCCGACTAAAAAATCCAGCTGTCTTACAACAATATAATGACCATCTTGCGCAAAAAGCAGCTGAGATAACTAGTCACACAGATAGTGACATAAATCAAAACTGGGATGCCATAAAAGAAGCGTACAGTGATAGCGCAGACACCATCCTTGGCACCCGGATTGCCGGAAAAGCCCTGGATGTCCGACGCTTCATGGCAGCAGATTGTTGAAAGAAACGAGCTGAAGGTTTGTCTAGCTGCAGCAGCAGACGACAATCTGAAGAAGCATCGAACTCCTTTACCGTCAGAAAGTTCGAGAAGTTTCAGCGTAGTGTGCGACGCGATAAAATAGTTTATACGAATTCTCTTTTAGACTCAGCAGAAGAAGCCGCAAGAAGTAACAACTTAAACGCCGTATACGGTGTCACCTAGGATTTAACAGGTGGTCGTAACTCCTGCCAACATCCCGTGAAGGACAGTGATGGAAAGCTACTTATCTTGGAAGAAGATCAAATTAGGCAGTGGAAAGAACACTTCGCCGCTATCTTGAACCGTGTTACCTCCGGTGAAGTTCCCCCTCATATACAGTAGATAATTTAGCTAATAGTTCCTACGTTTACGCTGGACTCGAAATCTCGTAAAATGGGATTTCGGCGAAATCTCCGTGAAATCCAACGGATTTCGCATACATTTTATTGCCAAACGAAATCTAGATACTTAGCAATGACACCATGAAATCGCGATTGAAATCCTCATTTGACAAGGTAATGCTTAAAATTCTATCGTGGTGAATATTCGAGTGACAGTTAAAAATAAATATTTAATAGTCAACTGTCAAGCAAAGTTAAAATTTGACTATTAATTGACGTAAATACCCAATTTAATTTATTAATTGTCAAATGAAATCGGAAAAGTATCAGCGTAAACACTTTCGGGATTTGGGAGCCAGCTATTCGAAATCCGCGATTTCAAGTCCAGCGTAAACGTACTATTAAAATGTCCGTATACGGTCCACTGCTTCGACTAAATAGGAAATAGTCACTGCAATTATTTCACTAAAATGAGGAAAGGCCCCCCGACTCGATGGTTTCCCTGCCGAAATTTAACAAGCAGCGTCAAGCGTAACTACCGATTTGCTGCACCCACTTGTTGATGAAGCGTGGAATACAGACCATCAAATTTCCGAAGAAGGGTAGCCGCACAGACTGTAACAATTGGAGAGCCATTTTTATGCTTTCTGCCGTTGCCAAGACAATAAAATCGTCCTGGAAAGACTAAAGGCCCACTTAGAAACACAATTGATGAAGAACAGGCTGGTTTTCCATCCGAATTCTCCTGTGTCGATCACATTAACACCTTGCGAATTATCATCGAGCAATGGGCTGAGTACGATTCTCCGCTTCACTTGCTTTTCATCCATTTCGAGAAGGCTTTGGATATTTGAACCGGGATTCTATATGGGCGGCCTTACGCAGCAGAGGCATCCCGCGAAATGTCGCGTTCTGCATAAAGCTAAGGTATCGAGGGACTTTGAGATTCGCATTGGAGTTCGGCAGGGTTGCATCCTCTCACCGATCCTATTCCTCATATTGATCGGCGATGTGTTGCATGCAGCATGCATCTGGACTCGACAGAGGAATTCAATGGACTTTGACATTTTATCTGCAACATCATGACAACGCTGATGACATATGCCTGCTCTCCACAAAATCATGGATCTGTCCGCAATGGCGTTAGATCTCGAGAGGAAGGCAAGCAAGGTTGGGCTAAAGATTAATACCAACAAGACCAAGGTTCTTAGCCCGCCACTGTGTAAAAGAAATCCGACACTTATTGGCATCAATATTAACCGGCAGCCTGTGGAGAAGGTGGACAACTTCGTCTACCTGGGTAGCATTGTTGCCGAAAATGGTGGTACGGAGCAGAACATGCCTCGTGGTGTCAGCCAGGCTAAATGCGCATACGGCATGTTGTCCAAAATTTGGGCTTGTTTCGCTCTCTGGTACTGTTAGTGCTTTTGTATGGGAGCAGTAAATGGAAAGTTTCCGTAAGAGTTACCAGAAAGCTGCAAGTTTTCGTCAACTGTTCGGCTTCACACTGACAATTTGATCTGAGCTGCTCTGGATAGAACGTTAGTGCAAGAATTCTACTCTGTCAAGCAGTTCGCGTTTTTAAAATGCAGGCGGCGCAGGCGGTTCTCGGACAGTTTGTAGTTTGGGAAGGAACTCATTTCCTGTCAATAAAATGTTCGTTTTGTATAATTATATGGAATAGTACACATACAAAATGATTTTGCTGCCTAAAGGAAATTTGTTCGATTGTAACTATGGATTTAAGTTTCTTCTTGAAATTTGAGTTGACATTCGAATGATAAACTAAACCTAGACACTATTCCAGCAAAGACATGCTCCGTTTTCGTCTTCGCTACTCTAATCTGCCCAATAGCGTTTTTTGCCGCTTATCCTACTCTTCTCTGCTCTGTACAAAAAACGCAGCTAATATACCATATCCAACTTTTGTATGTATTTTTATGACAGAATTACATTATATGATACTGCACCGACAGCCACTCCAGGCACTCCTTGCGCACATTAAACATTGAATTGCCAATGTTTCATGTAAAAAAAAGACGACGATCCATGACTATAGTATGGAGCATGGAAGATGATAAAATTAGATACAGGATAATTCAGAATATTGCGGGTGCAGGTGGGGCTTGCAACTAGATACAAAAACTTTATCCTTGACGTAACCAAGCATGTATGGAGAGAGACAATCCACCTTTTACAATATATTATGGAAACGAAATTGCACTGCACATGGGTTCCCAGATATAATACCTATATATTGCAGATACGTATATTTCCAGTGAAAATTTTTCGGTGAATGGTAAAACGATGAAGTAAAAGTTTTCATTAATATTCATACATTTAGAAGTTTACATTAATTATACTCTTAGTAAACTCAGGTTGATTTTAATAATAGCTCATTACTCGGTGACTTTTTTTCCTCGGTGGAATAGCAGGGAAAGTAAAATTATGAAAAAGAATACATGCCCGCTTGTTGGACGAGTACAATTAGGGGCGTTCTATTGCGAATTTTTTGGGTTGTCCGGAAAGTCATTTTGCTACCTTTCAAGAGATGGCGCTGTTATTGAAAAAAAAATGGTGGCGTTAGCCAAGACTTTTATTTTGCCATTTGACAGCTGACATTTCAAGCTATAGTCAGTCACAAATTGGTGGTCCTCTGTTTACAAATCTTTATTTGGCATCGACAGTGATCACACACCCCTGTACAAGACATACCGTCACGATCTAGAAAATGAGATGATGCTAACTCATCTCGAGGCCAAATTGAACTGTTGCGCCAGCTATTTATTATTTATTTATTTTTATGATGAAGACTCATTAACAGAACGCTAATGCCAGAATTGGTTCGGTCGTTTTCGTTCCGGAAATTTTAATGTCAGTAATGCACCACGCTCTGCAGTGTTGTCAGATTGCGGGATTTATCCCAAAACGAGGGATATTTGGCCAACAAGAGGGATAAAGGGATTTTTCCCAATTTTGAGGGACATTTTACGTTTTCGGAGGATTCACACATTTGCTCATAATAGCTGCATTCGATGCGTTTTGGTCTGACCCATGAATGAATAAAACAGCCTGGATCTCAAAATCTAACAGTTGGTAGTACTTACTAAAATAAGAAGAAGACAACGTCAAAGTGATGGGAGTTGTCAGATGGGAAATTGGTAACATGAAGGATTTCACTGACGAGTCTATATGCAAGCAACTAGCAGTTCTCGCTGAGGCTGTTTTGATTCTTCCCCACGCAAATGCTGACTGTGAGCGCGTCTTCACTGTCGTCACGGACACCAAAACCAAAAAAAGAAATCGAATTGGCAACAATCTCGTCAATTCCATCTGCGTGACAAGAGCTGCTTTTAAAAGCAAGGCTATTGATTGCCGAACATTCGATGTAACAAAACAACATCTGCAAAAACATAGTGCTCACATGTATGACTAAGTTGCTCCAATATCTAATTGTTAATAAAATTCATAATTTTGTAAGTATGGACTCTTATTTATTCTAAATACATATTAATATTATTGATAAGTTGATTGTTATTCACTGGTATCTTCGTATATAATAAATGAAATTGTTCACTATCCAGCTTTGTTTGTAAATATTTATTTGACGACGTTTCGCTTTTATAGCATTATCAAGTCTATTATATAAAAATAATATTTTTAATATAAGTATTCTAAATCGTATATAAGAAAATAAATAAATAAATATTTTTCTTCTATACGATTTAGAATACTTATATTAAAAATGTTATATATTATTGTTATATGATAGACTTAATAATGCTATAAAAGCGAAACGTCGTTAAATAAATATTTACAAACAAAGCTGGATAGTGAACAATTTCATTTATTTTATTATATTAATATTATATTCCTTGTTTTTTCTGGATATCGAAAATGATCCAAATGAGGTTTCATGGATATATGAAATTCATGCTTAATGCTGTTGTGAGTTTTTATATTTGCTTTTTGTTTATTTTTGCAATATTATCAACGTTTCCCCTGCAAAATGTTAAAAAAAACTAGAGTTGAGGGATTTTTCATGTTATTGTGGGATTTTTGGCCAGCCTGCGAGGGACAAACTTCTGAAATCATCTGGCAACACTGACGCTCTGGCCGTCCAACAGCTGTCGATGACAACAAAATAAAGGCAATCATCGAAACTAACAGGCGCAGTACGACAAGGGAAATAGCGGAAAAATTCAACTTATCCAAATCAACCGTTCACGAAAATTTACAGAAGCTTGGATACGTTAACGAGCTCGATATTTGGGCTCCACACGAATTGAAGGAAATTAACCTCACCAAACAAATTAACGTTTGCGATTTGCTGCTGAAACATAAAGAAATCGACCCATTTTTGAAGCGATTCATAACGGGCGGCCAAGGCCCGACGTCGGGCTGTCGCGCCACGATGATGATGATAACGGGCGATGAAAAATGGATTGTTTACGACAACATCATGCGAAAATGATCTTGGGGGCAAGCGAGATGAACCTGCACAATCCACATCAAAAGCATACAAGTATATCCATCAAAAGAAGGTTATGCTGTCTGTTTGGTGGGATTTCCAAGGTGTTGTTTATTTTGAGCTACTCCCAAGGAACCAAACGATCAATTCTGATGTGTACTGTCGCTAGCTAGTGAAATTGGACAAAGAAATCAAGGAGAAACGACCACAACTGGCAAATCGTAAGGGTGTTATCTTCCATGAAGACAACGCCAGACCCCATACATCTTTGGTCACTCGTAAAAAATTATTGGCCTTAGGTTGGGAAGTGATGCCTCATCCGCCGTATAGCCTAGACATTGACCATCAGATTACCATTTATTCCGTTCACTGCAGAACCATTTAAATGGAAAAACATTTGTCTCGGATGAGGCCGTAAAAAATGAGTTGATTCAGTGTTTTGCTTCTAAAGACCACACTTTCTTCGAGCGCGGCCTTATACAGTTGACTGAAAGATGCCAGAAGGCCATCAAACAAAATGGCCAATATATAATTGATTAATGAAATCAATATCATTTTAATCACGCATAGCGCTTTTTTCTATACTTTATAAGTTTTTAGGAATGAATGAAGTGTAGCACTACCAACTCAATACAACAAGATTAAGTTGGCAATGCATTACAAGCTAGTGCGATCGGCTTTAATGCTGAGTAATTTTGGTTGAGTGCATTCCCAACTTAATCTTGTTGTATTGAGTTGGTAGTGCTACACTTCATTCATTCCTAAAAATAATTGATTAAAGTTTGTTACTTGTATTAATAAAAAAAGTTTGAAAATTATGAAAAAAAAACGAAATGACTTTTCGGAAAGTTTTTTATGGTTGATGGTATCGAACGCTTTTTTAACCCAGATATGCTGAATGGACTACATGTAGTACAGTCAATACATTTCACTATCTGCTGCAAATTGTGCAACTGACATGAGTTGAATTACTTAAGGCCGTTCTCACAATGTCTGGTTAAAGTTTATTTTATAGATAAACACTAAATGGCACCCATCTTTCAGTTTAAACTTATCGGACGACAATTCCCACCAGCTTATTCGGGCTGCTGAAATTTTGACATCTAGAACTGTTCATTCAAATGAGACAATTAAACTTGAAACCAACTCAGCCTCAAATTCATGCTGAGAGAAAGTACAGACGTCTACGGCAACAGAATTCCGCCATGAAAATAAAGCTGATTTTGAATTGGAAATCATGTACAGTACCAGCTCAGAAATTTGGACACTTAGAGTTTTTTTCTCTTTGTTAATGTTCTGTGTTTCATTATTGTAGTTTTGAGAGCAAAGTTCAATGCTAGCAAATTTGAAATTAATTGGAACTTAAACAGGAGTGAAATTTTGTGTTGAAATTTACGAGCTTGCACTGTAAACATGCTTCGCGCGCGTTTTACTTAGCTCTGCTTTCGCGCCACAACCATTCACTTTTGTGTCGGTCGCCAAATGTGGTTTGCCGGATGCGCCGTTTGCAGTTCACACGGCTCACGCGGTTCTTCCGGTTCAGCGGCAACGTTAATTAAGCCTCTTTTTTTTAACGGGGTGATGCAGGAATCTTCAAAAGATAATGCTGTGCTTGAGCAAGTATGCCGGATTTTTTCCGACTAAACCCAAAAACACCTCTTCCGACGTTCCTCCTGCGGGACTACCTTTCGGTATTACTTCATAGGCAGGCATGGCTCTGGCTGATCACCGATTATGGTTTATCGACTTACGTCTGGCTTGTTCTTTTTGTAGCTCTTGGTGGATGGTGCATACTGTCCGGCTCACTGCGTCCCAATCTTTTTGTGATCGCAGCATCAAATCAACTAGATTCTGTGGGTTTATGACGCTCCGCAGTCATACGGCAGTCGAACAATACGTATTTGGAGTCCTCCGCAACTCCCTTGCACCTGTGACAGTCTGGCGAATCGTCCAGGTTGAACCTGTGCAAATATTCCCTGTATCCGACATGACCCGTAAGAAATTGGGTCACGTTGTGGTTCACTGCACCGTATTTCCGGTTCACCCACTTCCCGATATTCGGGACGAGAGTATACGTCCATCGACCGGTTGAAGCCTGCTCCCATCGCTGCTGCCATTCTCTCAGAGATACATTCCTTTTGATGACTTTCCGATCCGCTGACGACTCTAATGTTTCCAGGCGTCGACCACGGTACAGTCTGCTTGTTTCGTTAACCAGAACCTCCATTGGGATCATTCCAGTGACGACACAGACGGTTTCGTGCGAAGTGATTCTGTATGCGCAGCATAATTTTAATGCGCACCTTCGGTAAACCGAGCTAATTTAACTGGTATTGCAAGCGTATTGCAGAGCACTGGCCCAAATTGGTGAAGCATACAGTTCAATAGAAGTTATCATCCTAGATAACAGAAGCCTCTTGCTTGGTCTTGGACCGCCTATATTTGGCATAATTCTTGTCAAGGCCACGGTAGCGGTCGCTGCCTTCTCGCATATATACTTTAGATGCTCTCCAAAGCTCAGCCTCGCGTCGATCATAACCCCCAGGTGCCTAAAGGCTAGCTTAGAGGTTATGACACTGCTTCCGACTCTGATCTTCAGAGAGGTTTTTTTCTGCGCTTACTGATAAGAACAGCTACCGTTTTTTGCTCCGAGAGCAACAATCCAACTATCTCCAACCACAACTTAATAGTTATGTGGCCTCGCTGGCGTACATTTCATAGCCCGGGTCTTTTGCGCCGACAATTACCGCTACATCATCTGCAAACCGGACTATCTATAGGCATCACGAGGTTCAAAATGGCATTGTACATGATAATCCACAGCAGAGAACCAAGAACGGATCCCTGTGGAACGCCCTCTATTACCGTGTACTCCTTAGCTCCCCATCAGTATCATACTGCAGAATACGATCTGAAAGGTAGCTCTTGATTATTCCAGCTAAGTAGTCCGGCACTCCCGTCTTTTGCAGAGTGGCATGAATGCACTCCCAGTTTGCGGAATTGACCGCGTTCTTGACATCGAGTGTCACCACCGCGCAGCATGCGCCCTTCGTAGTGAATCCCTTGCCAAGCTGGTAACCGTCATAATTGCGTCCACCGTAGACCGTGCGCGTCTGAAATGATAATGTCCGTCCGACAGGCCGCCTTTTTCTTCTACCACCTCAGATAGTCGGTTAAAAATTATCCGCTCAAAAAATTTTCCCGTAGTGTCGAGCAGATAGATTCTCTCTCTCTACCTCAATTGCCCTAACCCCTTGTAGGGCACAGCGCATCAACTGTTCCATGTGGCCCAGTTGACGTTTCTCCGGTATAAACTGGTTTCGGAGAATGCAGTTGCCAGCATGCACCTCCTGCACATCCATGGCCACGAACGTCGTCGTGGACGGGACTCGAACCCGAAACGCCGGCAGTCAAACATGAGACTGATGCCTCAACACACTGCGCTACCGGTCGCCCCGAGCAGACAGATTGGGCGGTATGAATTTGGTTCTCCAGGCGGCTTGTTTGGTTTGGGCATCAGTACCAATTTTTGCCTTTTCCATGGTTTTGGAAAGGTCCGTTTTGACAAGCAAGTTCCGAATGCGTCGATGAACTTCTCTGGTATTGTTCGGATTGCCACCTTCACCGCCTTCTTGGGGACCCCGTCCGGGTCTATCGCTTTACCATCCTCAAATCTGGATGCGGCTTGAAGAAGTTCATTCTCCGTTATGGCAGGTATGTCCTCGTTGGCCAATTTTGGACTCTGTCTCACGGGTTCCAGCTCGTGTTGAGGGAATAGAACCGAGACAATATTTTCCAACATTAATTAAGCCTCTGAAAGACGGGGCCCGGGGGGAATCGCCTCGTTCGGCCACCCACTCGCCAGGCCAGGCTACAGGCATTTGAATTTTGGAAGTTATTAAAAAAGAGGCAGAGAGAGTAAACATTCAAAAAATTTAGTTGTTTATGCTTCTGGTACTGGTACATTTCTGAGTATTAAGAATTCCGGACAACAACAAATTTAGGTGGAAGTCTTTAAATAGAAAGTACTGTAATGTTTCCTCTGATGAGCGGAACCAGAACGAAACCAGGTTCGTTAGATATTTTTGTGCTGAATAATGAAAACACTCCGATTGAAAAACACACACACTTTACTTACAAAACGAACTACTATACACTCGCGTACTAACAACCAACGTCAAAACTAGCTCGAACTATCTCTTAACGACGATCCGACTACCACCGAGTGTCGAGTCTTGATACTTCTCTCCTCCTTTGATGACAACTGCCTTTATATAGCTGCTAGACCAATGCATTCGTCAATTAGCGAAGACTTGATTTTTCGAGATGTTCCAGTCTCGGGTTTCCGCTACTCAAGGAAGGTTCGAGAGTCCGCTTCATTATCGATGGTTCTGTTTCGAGATGGATCGAGACTATGGTAGAGCTTAGTACAGTGTGGGTCGTAAAAGATACCCACTCCGTACACGCAACAGTACTGTATATCATCCACGATTTACATAAATAGTCGTAGCGCAAAGAATTGCGGGGTGACCGTTAGCTCAGTGCGTAGAGGCATCACTCATGTCTGCCTGTTCGACCCCCGTCCACGACCACGTTCGCGGCCATCGATGCTTGTGTTGTCTTCCCTCTGTGAAGCGGGGTGTAATAATAAGCCACAGCATCTCCCGACTTATCGCAGCTAGGCGGCTAAATGGGAAAGCAGAGGCGCATGTGCATGCTGGCAACTGCATTCTCCGAAACTAGTCTATACCAACGGATCAACCGGGCCACATGGAACAGTTAACGCGCTATGCCCCACAAGGGGCTAGGGCAACTGAGTTGTAGTAAAGGATAGTTGAAATTTATTGTGTAGCTAGATCAAATTTCGCCGCATACATTCAGAAACCGAATGCCATATCGACGTTTAAATTTTCCGAACCGTTTCGCTGCCAGTTAAATGCATAACAGAAACACTTTCATACGAACATCAGGCGAAAACACAATGACAATTCGGCTAAAGTTTTCATGTTTAGGACTCTATATCATGCACAACTCTTCCTCAAATTCATTCCCACCATGAACTATGTTTGGCACTTTTCCCAAAGTTTTACCGAATGAGCACCTTTTCGTCGTGGTTTGGAATTTTCCACTCGAAATACCATGAATCTATAAACTAAAAATATCTACCCATATTTCCGCTTGTCTGTGCTCCTTAAATGCTGATGACGACAAAGCTTTGAACCTCGAATAAATTAAACTTTCTTTTTCTAAATTTACTTCTATTATCGATTTGAATTCTTAGTTTAGGCGAAAATAGATAGTAACGAGTCCGAAGCGTATATACCCTAGACTTGTGCACACATAGTGGTTACACCAAAACTTCAAATATGCAGAAACCATTTGCAATGAAAGTATATTCCCTATATGATTGGTTTGAGCAGAAGTTAGGCGATAACATTTACAGGGAAGGTGGATGCCATTTGAGACGAGTGAGTCCTTTTTATTACAATTTTATACTGAAGAAGATAGAATCTTGCCCATTCTTCATAATAATCGTGGCGCGACAGCCCGACGTCGGGCCTTGGCCGCCTGGATCGTTGTCCTCCAATTATCTCGGTCACGTGACCGCGTCCTCCAATCTCGGAAGCCGACTAGTTGCGCGGCGTCCACATAAACTGAGCTCTCCCAGCGAGATCTCGGTCGTCGTCGCGGTCTCGCTCCGTTGACTCGTCGGGCGTTCATTACTCTTTTTGGCACCAGACAATTAGCTAAGTTTTCTTTAATATTCAGCAATTGCTTGTCAACGTATTTATGTTTCTTATGTCTAATTATTCTATTAGATATTCGCCGTAGCTCGACATATTTTTCACTTTTGGCTCAGATTCCTCGTTGAATCCATTGTCTGTAGGCCTCGTTTTTCCTGTCAAGTGAATTTTTGCATTCTTCGTCGAACAAGTCTTTGCGCGCTCGCCGGGCTTTATATCCCACGACCTTCTCTGCGACATCTTCCCAAAACCCATGGACACCTGTGTTGCTGATGTTGTGTAGCATAGGCGATAGTCTTTCCTCAAGGGCGCTAGTATACGCCACCGCCGTAGCATCGCTCGGAAGCTTATCAAGCGCAAAGATTTTGGGAAGGCTGATTCTCGATTGGTGCACTGGGGAAATTCTACATCTGTAGGTCGTCTTCACCAAGTGATGATCTGAGTCGCAGTTTGCTCCTCAATAGGAGTGGACATTAGGCGCCCATCTCTCGCAAATGAGGACGTGGTCAATTTGGTTGACGGTACATGTGTCTGGAGATTTCCAGGTCTGCTTGTTAATGCACCGATGCGGGAAACACGTAGAGCTTACGACAAGATTCCTACTGCAGGCGAAGTCGATAACTCGCTGGCTGTTGTCGTTATATTCTTCAAGGAGACTTTGGCCTCCAGTGGTCCCCCGGTGCGAACTTTCATTTCCGACTTTCACGTTAAAGTCTCCCAGTATCAATTTGACGTCGTTTGTTGAAACTGAGTCGAAGAGAGTTTCAAGGCGGTCGTAGAACTCTTTTACTGCGTCTTATTTAATTTCAGTGGGGGCATGCATATTGATGAGCCAGAGATTGAAGAATCGAGTCTTGATGCGAATCGCACACAGCCGTTCATTTATGGGTTTGAAGTCAGTAATGTGCGGCTTGAGGTGGCTGTTCACTATAAATGCTACTCCAAACTCTTTGCGGCCCGATGGTTTGCCACTTGTAAAAATTGTGTGCGTTTGCTTGTTATTGATCTCGCTGCCAAGTCAATTTGTTTCTTGGACTGCAGTAATGCTCAGTTTGTACTTTTCGACCTGTTGAAGGAGGGCCTTCTCGGCCCCCGGTTTGTTCAGGGAGCGTACATTCCAGGATCCGAAAGAATAATCCTTTAGTCGTTTGCGTGGTCGTCGTTGTTGATCCGTCCAATCCGAGGTGTTTGCTCCAGGTTTCTTGACGTGGAGTGGTTTTTACAAGGACGAGTTGTCAGCATATCGCTTAACCCCATTCAGGGGATGTCCACGGAAGATAGCTGCTTCAGACGGTATAATGAACGTGATGGAGTTCACACTACTATGTTGCTGATCCAACTACGCAAGTCATTCCATCCTACTACACCTGAGACGCTTAGGTGCTGGTAAACCATTTTGGCTACAGCTATCTGCCTTTTTCCAAATTGTCTTATCGCGAAGACTTGGCCGTCGGCGATTTGACACACTGCCGTTACCAGGGGGCGCCCACGTGGATGACTATGGAAAAGGTCTTTTGGTCTTTAATATACACATTTCATTATTTTACAAATGTTGGGGAGGTAGGCGTCCTCTTGGTCGGCTCACGCCTATTTTAAATACTAGCCAACTAAGTCATACTGTCAACATTTGGGCAAAATTTCAAGGCTCTAGCTTTATTCTATCAAAAGTTATCGTACGAACGGACAGACAGATAGTAGACTGACATAGCAAACTCGAATCAGGAGGTGACCCTGATCATTTATATAAATACATTGCTATACCACCGGAGGCTCCTTTAACGTCTTATTATTTTCGTCGCGACAAAAACAACATACCCTACACTTTGTAAGGTCTGGTATATAAAACTTCGTAAAGATCATTTATGCAGTTTTCAATAAAAAAGGTTTCTCTTCCAATGGGTTGGGTTAAATTCACACAGTCGAAATTTGAGTTTACTTGACTCAGCTTCAAATGAGAATGTGGAAATATTTCCATTTTCAATTGACCTAGTTTTAAGTTCTCTCTGCTTTTGTTGTTGCTGTTATTGTCAGGTCATGTTATTATGGCATTCAATGTGGAGTTTTTCCTCGGTTCTTTTTCCGGTTTCTCGTTGCTTCTCGCTGAAGTGTTTTCCTTCCGCTATAATGCTCGTAGTTGAGAGGCATACCTTTTTTTTATGTTGACGGATGCAAACATTTCTTTTAATTACATTCAAATGATGCCATCGATCGATTGCATCGAACAGCAAAAATGACAGAAGTCTAGTGAACGTTAATATATTAAAATCTTCTTGTCGGGTTTTTTGGGAAATATTCCTTTCCTTGACCCCTAGCTTGGCATAGCGCATTAACGTTCGATTGGCATAAACCAGTTTCGGACGATGCACGTTGACAACATGCCCCACCAGCTTCCAATTAAACGCATACCCCAAGTCGGGGAATGTTGAGATTTATTATTATTATTACGTCAATCATATTAACAGAGCTCGATCACCTCAGCCCTTCGTGCATCCACGAAAGTGGAAGCCACCTCCTTGATTGCTACCCGCAGATTGTACCTTTCCGCAAATTCTAGCTGTTGCTGTCTTCTGGGATTATCGTCTGTGCTGCTCCACACAGTGTTGTGTGCGTCACAGCCTATGATCAGGGCTATATCTCTTTGCTTAAAATATTTTACCAGATTCCAGATATGTACCTTCTCTGTTGGAGGTGGTTCTGGTGCATAATAAGGATACGTTGATGCAATTAGGAATTACCCTGCACCACTGCCGATCATTATTACCGTAAGATACTCGTAATGCGAGCAAGATGTACTGCACGCATTTTATGACGCACGAGGATGCAGGTCCTTATTTAACCGTTCCCCTGTGCATAGTACAGATTTGCGGTTTGTTGTGACAAACCCCTAATTTTGTTATGTAAAATCCAGGGTTCCTGTTTTAAAGCTATGTCCAGTTTTTTTTCCTCAAATCGCCTCGTCATCATCGCTGATGGTGCTTTGTTGTGAACAATGTTTAACTGGCACACAGTTAGTATTTCTTTGTGCCTTATTAGTTCACCTTGGTTAGCCTCTCTCGCGGGTGGTCAACCAAGTGAAACAATCCTTCCGCCGAGACTCGCCTCCCCCCGTGGTTGGTGCGGTGTTGAGTTTCCCTACGACACGCCTCCTCTTCATTCTCTGCATCTCACTTTTGTTGTGATCCGCATCGATTCAGATTCGGCATTTTGGTGTTTATTCGGAGTACACGTAATCTGAACTAACCTCTCCGTGCCTTCCGGCGCATCATTGCCCGTTCCAACAACGCCTCCCTTCTCTCCTGGAGCTCTGTCTTCAGAGATTAACCTCTCTCTTGCGAGTCGTCGCTGTTCATTTCCTTGAAATTCCTCCAGCCGATCTTTTCAAGAATGTCTTCATTTAGTTCTATATCTTGTTTTTTTTTTATTCAGATTTGAGTTTCCCGTTACCGGACCATAGCCGAGGCAAATACCAGTATATTGCTTCCCGCTACTCCCCGCCCCTATAGGAACATCATGGCGATCCGGCCGTCCTTTCCTCTCTTTGTGCCACGAAGCAGACTCCTTCGCGACCTCTTGAAAGTTCCTTAGGCATTCATTCATTCATTCCACTCTGCACCTACTACCCTTGATGCACAGCAATCAAGGTTTTTCCCCCTAGCCTAACAGATCGCTACTCTGTAGGCTACGGTTCACCAGGTGGAAGAAAGGAGCAAGGTGAAGTGTTGGATCCGGAACCCCGCAGGTGGACTTTCTTCTCAGTCACCAGCTCCAACTTCACAACTAGTCGCCGTTTCACCTATGCAGAGTGTTTCATGGGCGCTCCTCTGTCAACGTGCGTTCGGGGAGACAGTTTACATAGCCCATACAACTGGTTATTGTACAGGTATGTGGCAGTAACGTGTATGGTGGCGCTTAAGGTCGCCACCCATTGACGAGCACGACCACGACCAAACTTCCATCGAACCATCCAATATCATAGGACGTGTGGAAAAAAAATTCCCCCTATTTTCACCGTTCAATGATATTTGATGGTTCGATGGAAGTTTGGTCGTGGTTGTGCTCGTCAATGGGTGGCGACCTTAAGTGTCGCCATACATTGTCGAACTCCATAATGACGACTAATGGTTCCAAAATAGTGAATGATTTAAAAACTTATAGTATCTTTGCACCACACTCCGATATTTGTATCTGAATAAATCTGCGGCAATATTTCCACATCATGCGTTGAAACGCAGGCATATTTACATTGAAAAATCGAACGCTTGCGGTGGAAAATACGCAACGCAATTGAATATATCTTCGCGCAAGTACAGCTACGACGGAGTAAGGGCGAAAAAATGGTTGGAATTGCATTTCATTACGATGCATGTAATCTCGATAAATATTAAACGATTGATATGAGACTAAAAAGTCAGTCTGTACTCGCTTGGGTAAATTGTATAACTGCCGAATGGTAAATAATAACATAAACAGTATTTCTGCCAAGTTTCATATTAATTGCATAATATTTGACGATATGAAATGCAATTTTTTTTCTGTATTTTGTGGCTATTTCGCTCCTCATAGCTGGGGAGCTGGCGGCCCATACGGTTACGGTATAAGTACCAACGTTAGAACTTTCACGATCGTTTCTTTGTAATGCAGGAATACGAAAATAGAGGGTCAAAATTTACAAAAAACAAACGTTAAAATTACATATCTTTTCCAAGTTTGCCGCTTCGTATTTTGAAAGATACTAATTATCCAGGATATTTTTATTTTCTGTTTTTGTAGTGGGGTTCAGAGAAGATTCTACCGAAAGTGCTCGTAAATACGAAGTGAACTTTCGGTAAAATCTCGGAAAAACTACAAAAAAAGACCTTCTTAGTTTTTTTTAACATATTTTGAAAACGGTCAACCGCATCGTAAAGTATGAAAGATCACCAGGAGACTCTTAAAAATGAGATAGCAATCTTTTTCGTGTCTCAAATAGTCTTCGAGATAATCAATACAAAACACGAAACAAAAAAATTTGTGTTTTTTTTAAATAGTTGGAAAACCGTTAATCATAGTGACAAAATTCTTAGATCAAATGAAAGACCACAACAAAATCCATAAAAAATGCCATTACAATTTGTTTTCGTAGTTTAAATAGTTTCCGAGATAACCTTCCGCTAAAACTAAAAAAATAACTATTTTTGTGTGTTTTGGACAATATTTAAACAATATAAAAAAAAAGTATTTTTTATGAATTTTTTTATAATCTATAATTTTGTCTTAGAACGTTTTTTGGTACGGTAAAGGGTTTTTGAAATATTGTCCAAAACAAACAAAAATAGTATTTTTTTTTTTGGTTTTCTGAGTTTTAACGGAAGTTTATCTCGAACACTATATCAGATGCAAAAAAATTGTTAAGATGTTTTTTATGAATTTTGTTGTGATCTTTTATCTGGCTCCAGAAACTTTTTCGCTATGATTAAAGCCGCGATTTCGCATACACTAGCACCAAAAACAGCAACAGGACAACAATTCAGTAGATTTACGAGATAATTCTGTTCTTGTCGACAAAACAACAACAAAACGGATCATGTTTTTTGGTTTTGACGATAGCACCAGAAACAATACACGAATGCATTATTTCTGCCCTATCGCCAAAAACAACCATTTTGCTTCGACGATTCTGTTGTTATTTTTGTCGCTATAGACAAGAACAGAATTAGGTATGTCGTAAATATACTGAATTCTGGTCCTGTACCTGTTTCTGGTTCTGGTGTATGCGAAATCGCGGCTTAACCGTTTTCGAAATATTTTTAAAAACCATTTTTTTTTCTGTTTTATGTTTTCTAGTGATTAACTCGAAAACTATTTGAGACAAGAAAATGATTAATATTAGGCTTTTAGGAGTTTCCTGGTGATCTTTCATTTTGTGTTAAAATGTTTTACGCTGTGGCTAACCGTTTTCAAAATATTCGAAAAAAATAAAAAGGTCTTAATTTTTGTAATTTTTTCGAGTTACTACCGAAAGTCGTATTCACTAGCACTTTCAGCAAAATCTACTCTGCACCCCACTACAAAAATAGAAAATAAACCAGGCCGAAGCGTATATACCCTAGACTTGTACAAACCTACTGGTGATACCAAAAGTACCAAATGGCTATGGTCATTTGCATTAACAGTGAGTTTCCTATATGACCAGTTTATAGGGGAGGTTGGCACTCATTCAGGAGGATGTTGACCATCCTCAAAATCAATTAACTAACCCATTCTACAAATATTTGTCGATTTTTTTCAAGTCATTACCTTCATTTTATCGAAAGTTATCGCTTAGTTGAAGTCTCATTTATAGGGGAGGTAGGAGTTCCTTGGGTCAAATCTTGCCCATCATTGCCGCCAACCAATTAGATCATGCTATGAACATTTAAGCAAATTTCAAATCTCTAGCTTCATTCTATCGAAAGTTATCGCTTATTTGAAGTTTCATATGTAGGGGAGGTAGGGGCTCCTTCGGTCGGATCTTACCCATTTTCAATACCCACCAATTAGACCTTAATATCAACATTCTACCAAATTTTTAACTTGGTAGTGTTATTTTATCGAAGCTTATCGTAATTAAAGGAATGTTTGATTTTTTGAAATTTGTAGGGGAGGAAGGCGTTCCTTTGATCTGATTATGCCCAATGTACTAAAACTCGAACAGCTTCTCACCTCAGGGTTACATGCCAAAAATCAGGTGTCTACGTCAATTGGTTCAAGAGTTATAGACAAAAAACCTGAAAAGTAGGGTAGTACGGGGCTCTTTGTAGGAAAATTACCGTTAGTTTTCAACTGATCGATTTTATTTTTCCAGGAGAGTATAAGATTACCCTCACGAGCAATCTGCCAAAGCTAGAGCTTTTCATGTTTATTTAATCGGGAGTTATAGATACATTTAATTATTTTAGATATGTATGGGAGGTAGGCGTTCTCTTAGCCTGATCACGCCCATTCAATACCAACCAACTAGATCATACTTCCAATATTTGACAAAAATTTCAAGGCTCTAGCTTCATCCTATCGGAAGTTATCGTGCGAACGGACGGACAGATGGACAGACAGACAGACGGACAGACAGACAGACAGACAGACGGACAGACAGACAGACATGGCTTAATCGAATCAGGAGATGAGCCTGATCATTTATATATATACCTATACATTGCCATACCTCCGGAGCCTCCTTTAAGGTGTTACATATTTCCGTCGTGACAAAACGAATATACCCTATACTAAAAGTCTAGGGTATAACTAGGGTATAAAAATATCCGGGATAATTAGTATCTTTCACAATACGAAGCGACAAACTTTATAAAATGATATAATTTTAACGTTGTTTATTTTGGCAAATTTAAGCCCTTTTTGGGGCGCCAAGCCCACCCTCGGAGGCTTGCAAGACTTCTCATTTTCAGATGCCTGCATTAAAAAGAAACGAGCGTGAAAGTTCTGGCCTTGGTACTTATAACATAACCAAACGGTCAACAGCTCCCCAACTATCACTCCGTCGTCGTCGCTACTTCAAATTAGGTAAAAACACCAGAAATGTGTTGATCTCATTATCTCCTTTGATATGACACCCAACATGCCTACAGTCGAAGAAAAAAAATTGGCCCCATTTTTTGGTCTTTTTCGGACCCTTCCGAACAATTTTCTTTTTATTTTACAGCAAAATTGGCCTCAGGTTAATTTTTTCTAGCTTAAATTTTGTTCGACCGTACTATACATTTGATACGATACGACGACGAATCAGCAGTGACTGCGTTTGCTTATATTTTTTTTAGCATACATCTTCTTAAGTCTCTCGAAGCATATGTTAACACGAGCTGTATATTTTTAGGGTTTTGTATTAAAAACAAATGTCTGTCTGTCCGTCTGTCCATGAAATATCTGACGAACGGCTAAAGCTACATATATGAAATTTTGTGGGAATATGTACAATTATTATAATTCGCCGGAGAAAGCGATTCGTTGTAATAGGCTGACTTTAAGGGGAGGTCCCCATAGAAGGGAAATGAAGGTCAAATTTTTTTTCATCTGGTATAGGCAAGTGGGGTATCATGAGAAAGGCAAGACCGAGTGTATTCCATTTTTGGTATTTTCATCAAATTTTAAAAAAAGGGGAAAAGAGGTAGAGCGGAAAATATGTGATCTAAGTTTGTCCCCCCCCCCTGCCATTTCGAGACCGTTATACCTAGAAATATGAAAATTTGCAAGAAAGCGGCATTTTACTAGCATAGAAAGCCAAAAATCGTAGAATTTCGATATCTCATCAAAAAAGGTTAATAATAGTACATTTCTATAGTTGCAGTCAGCACACCCCTGCACCCCTTAAGCATACCCGAGGTCAAAAATATTGATGGCCAATGATAACCAACATTATTGGCAATAATAGTTATAAGTTTTATAACAATCGCATAATATTTAATAATAGTACATTCATTTAAATTTAGGCATTTTTACACTATCCACACAAAAAATGCACCTACCGGGCTCATAGGTGTGAGTACTACTTTCATGTTGCTTTTCGTAGTGCGAATTGCATTTATTTAATTAATCATTTTTGAAAGGGTAAAGATTGGTTGGGGGCGCTGTGTCGTAATTGGCCAACTTTACCGGGTAGAAGGGGAGGGGGGGGGGGGGGTGTGTTGTCCACATAGAGGCGAAATTAAGGTCAATTTTTTTTATCGACTGGTATAGGCAAGTGAGGTGTCGTGAGAAAGGTAATGTTGAGTACATTCCATTTTTTCGCATTTTCTTGATATTTGTAGAAAGGAGAACAGTGAGGGAGGAAAAAAATTAGTTCGTAGTGTCCCCCCCCCCCCTCCCCCTGGCATTTCGAGATTATTATACTTAGAATTATGAAAACTTACAGGAAAACCAACACAAGCTCAGTGGGCTGAAGACTGGCTTACAAGATCAGACACATCTACACCGATGGCTCTTAGACCGATCGTGGAGTTGGCGCGGGCGTTCACTCCGACACACTGAATTTATTCCTATCGATACGACTGCCGGAATATTGTAGTGTTCTTCAGGCGGAATTGGTAGGAATTTGGGAAGCTTTGGCCTGGCTGCGGCGTCATGTCCTATCTGTGAAAAACATTTTGATTCTAACCCCTAGTCCACATTCATAGACAAGTTCTGCAACTTGTGTCTATAGACAAGGTTCTGTGACTTTTTAAAGACAAATCGGGAATAATTCGAGTGTTCTGCAACTGCATGTACATGTCTATAAGTTGTCTATCGTGTGTCTATGAGTTCCCATCAAGAATGTAAAACTTGAGACATTTTGTGCAACATTTCGTTGTGTTCGCAAGAGCATATAGCGTGCGGTCAGTTATTATGGTTTATTTGTATGGTATTTTTGAAATGTGGCCAACAGCGAAAATATATCAATTAATTGAGGAATTTCATTTTTCAAATTGTTTGTGGGATGTCACGTCGGCGGATTAGAAAAACCGCAATTAAAAGAAAACAGCATTGGAAGAAAGTGCCAACAGAATGGAAAAATCAACAATTTAAAAACACAATTTCATCGAGAGAACTTAAGGATATGCGGAAAAGTGGGTCTTCCCCTGTCCAATCACCATGGTTTGCCTATAACCTAATACTGTGTTTGGGGAGCATGTCGCTAATAAATTACGAGCAAGAAGCAGGTCCCATATGGAAATATCGATAGCCCAGCACCATAGTCATGATATTCTGTCAAGGCATGAAATGGGAATGTATCATGAATATACTGGGCAGAATTTCATCCATAAACCGCCGTCGTTTCCTTATTGTGCCTCAAATACCCCAAGCACTTCACAATCTCAAACTTCTTCTTCAACTGATTGTGAAATTTTCAGTCTCCATTAAAAAATCCCATATTATGGCCAGTACCTACCAATGAGAAAAACTATGACACAAGGGGAAACTCAACATGAATTTGAAAATTTTGAATTTTTTTGAACGTTAAACTCACTCATTTATATTTTCTCACTTTAATAAATGTTTTCACCCAAATTACCATTTTTACTTATAAGTTCAAATAATAAAAAAAGTGATAATTGGCAACTGCAAAGTTTTTTAACGAACATATTATGGCTTCACAAACTTCCGAGACAAACAATGATATCCCCTGCTTGGAAACCCTGAATGTGTAAATAAGGCTAGTAAATGAATCACCATTCGCCAGATAACGAAACGTTATTGTCAACCTGAGGGCAGGTGGGATGCTTTCTCTGAATCTTGTATCTTGTTTTGAAATTTTACTTTCAAACATTTGTAGCAATACTTCAAAATCCGTAGCGGTTAATCTTGCAAAATTTTGGAAGCCAAACCCATCTTCCAATTTCAGCTTTTTTAATAGATTAAGTCCAAATTTGGGACCATCTACAAATAAGGTCCGTTTTCTTCCCTTTTTTTAGCAAAGATAAAGGCTGCACAAGTAGCAATCCCACAGACCGCCATTTCACTTGCCATGTCTCCCAAAAACTAAATTTAGATGTGGACGCGCAACAAAGTCCACACAAATGTTCCGGATTGTTGGCGAATGTCTAAATACAAAATCCGCGATTTGTCTATAGACAATCGCACGATTTTGTCTATGAGTGTAGACTAGGGGTAACAGACAGCCAAGCTGCGACTAGATCGCTAGAATTCGTACTTACTACCTCAAGGATTGTGTTGGAGTGCCTTACATATATCGCTAACGGAGTTGTGTAGCTTCTTCGACATTGTTGTGTGCTGGATTCCAGGTCACAATGGATTCCTTGGCAATTCTAGAGCTGATGAACTGGCTCGTCGGGGTACAACGACTGAAGCTGAAAGTACTCGTTGCACGGTTGAAATGCCTTTCGACTCATGCAAATTCGCCATTATGCAGGCTGCGGTCAGTAGGACTAACCCGAGATGGCTGATCAGCGGCAAATGTAATTTCCCTAAACAGATGTAGCCAATGTTGGACTTGGGCTGCTCTGCTAAGTTTTTGTCGTTAAGGAAACAACATATCGGTACTGTTGTTGGGGTCATTACTGGGCATTGTCCAATCGGAGAGCACGCCAGGAGGTTTAGGCTGACGTATAACGACATTTGTAGAAGTTGTGGTGATGAGGAAGAAGAGGAGACTAACTTCCATTTGCTACGGATATGTGGATGCTCATGCTTAGCGAGTCTGAGGAGGTTAATTCTTGGCTATTACTATTTTAACGAGTTGGTCACTTACAACGTTTTATTGTGTGCTCAGGTTGGTTCGAGGTATAGGATGATTGATTTCTGTATCCCGTGTGGCAACACAACCGACCCAGATGTAGCCTATGTGTGCTGTGGATAATCATGGCAGCCCTTTAACCTAACCTATACAGGAAGGTGGGTTCCAAATAGCATACGAAATGGAAAATAATGGAATCTGTATATCTTCTCAGAATAGGTCAATATTAGTTTATTTCTATAGTCACAGTTAGCACACCCCTGTATGCCTTAAACACGTTCGAGGTCAAAAGTACTGATGGCCAACGATAACCAACACCTTAGGCAATAATGTGTTCTAAATTTCGTGATAATCACGTCATATGAATTGGCATGTCAAATGTAAGTGGGTAAGACATTTTAATTATGTTTTTTTTTTTTTATTTATCTGAGTGGTATCAAGTAGAGCAAGGAGCCGATATTTATTTACCAAAATAAGCGCTTTCTACAAAACTCTCGGATTGCGGGCGTAGCCCTCTATATTCCGGTTTAAATTTTTTTGTCGTTTATTCTGCTCTACTCTGCTTCTGCTCTGCTCTGTACAAAAAACACACTTAATATTTGTACTTCTCCTGCTTCATATATGTTCATATAAACCTGAATAATCCCTCTATAAATCACATTTTATATTTAATCTGTTGAACGTAGCACACATGAATACGGAAGAAAATTGTCAACTTTTTCAAAAGAAAAAGGTAGATGGTTCCTTCATGACCCAAACATTATTCACTACACGCAGACTTGCGAGTTTTACATTGCATAAATATTTTCATGTTCCCGAGGATCACGTTTTTCACTGGCCATAAATTCCACTTAGAGGAAAAAAAACTGTTATGAAACAAAATTCCTATCGCAATATCTCACCAAAAATGACTTCTGTTTTCTCTTAGCATTAGTATCAGTCTTTCTGATTTGCATACGGCGAACTTATTGTGCAGTATTCATGCAGTTAAAGATACGAGTATATGTAGTATACGTAGTATGGTACATGGAGAAGTACATACATATGTACGTACGACAAGCAGACGACAATTCTCTACTATTTGAGTTTATTTTAATTCTCGCTGGATTTATGCGTCATGATGCAGATAGGCTAATCCTTATCCTAGTTCATGATTGAAGGCCATTGACGTGTCCTGTTCAACATGAAACTAAATTTGGTTGTATCCATTAATTAGGCAAAAGTATGCGTTGTTACCAATCAAAAGGACATTGATGCATGTGACGAGCTGGACGATTCGCCGCGAGGTACGATTAGACTTTTGGTTGAGGATGCTCGGCGACCACATATTCGAACGACGGCCAAGGAGAGCTGGGACGCGTTGGGTGAACATCACGAAAGGAACACATTCCCGAACAAATTATTTTGATGCGCTCAATTTGCCCGTTGAAACCGGTAGAAGGGGGTGACGCAAAGGCACATATCCGACAGAAGCAGGATATTCACCAAGTTGTACGATATTGGCAAGGAAACGCTATCAGATCGGTGGAGTGCAGCGATGCTTTTAAGCAGTTTCCCGGAGGGCTACGATGTCCTAATCACAACGTTGGAATCGCGAAAAGAAGATGAAGTGACGTTTTCATTGGTACTGCAGCGAGTCATTGCAGAATATGAGCGGCATGCAGCATCACCTGGTAGCAATTCCAGTTATACCGTGTTGAAGGTCGTCGCAAAGACAACGACGAGCTTTTTTTTTTGTAAAATTCCCGGTCACATTAAGAAGAACTGTCGTAAATATAAAGACAGGTTGGCGAAAGAGGGAAAAAAGGAACGTATATCAGATGAAGGAGATTCGATTGAGGATAACGGCCCGGGTACATCGAACCCGAATAGAACTGCGAACAATTTCCTTTTTACAGTTAATTCGAAGCAACGGAAAGGTTGGATCATCGAATCCGGAGCGTCATGTTGTAAATGACATACAATTTTGCACGACTATCATAGCGAAACGTATCAAAGTACAATAAAACTCGCAAATGGTCATGCAGTTGCCGTTAAGTGAGTCGGCATTGGAAATTTATCGTTGGTGCTGTGAGTAGGTTGCAGCAAGAGAAGTTTTGTTTGTGCCAAGTCTAGTCAGTAATACGCTTTCGGTAAAGCGGTTTTTGCGGTAAACGGGAAAAGCATCGAATTTAGCTATAATGTACATTATGTATGTGTGATAAAACGAAAAACTGCGGTTGATTCGTGCTATGTACATGAACCAGAGTTAGTTTGAGCAGTTCTTGAGTATAACGATAAACGTATTAGGGATGCAAGTATCGGGAAAAAAATATCGACTTACGAGGGTAAGGTAAAAAGTCCTCGGCCTGACACGGAAATACCGTTACAATCAGCAAAAAAATTTCATACCTGGGTGAACGTGTCATTAGTTCGTATGACAAGTTTCAACTTGTTCTCTCAAGTAATTTGTTTACACGAATTTTTCCAGTAGACGTCTTACATATTTTTCGTTAAAGTGGAGAAACTTGAATATTGTGCAGTCATAAAATATTTCGTTTTGAATGGATTCACTCCGAAGGAAATTCATCCGAAGTTAACAAAAGTTTACGGGGACTCTGCTCCTTCGATGTCAACCTTTACAAAATGGGTAGTTGAATTTAAACGTGTTGGACGATAGGCGAATGAAAGTGAGTGATATTGCTGCGGCTGTGGGGATATCGGAAGAAAGGGTGCGAAACTGGACCAAGTGTGTTGAAGTCAAGGGAGATCATGTAGAAAAATAAAATAATTTTTTAATTGAGAATCGCAGTCTTTCATTATCAGGTCGAGAACTTTTCACCTTACCCTCGTATATTGTATCGATATTTATACCCTAGACTTTATAAGTATACGGTTTGTTGTTTTTGTCACGATGAAAATATGTAACACGTTAAAGGAGGCTCCATAGGTATTGCAATGTATATATAGGTATAAATGATCAGAGTCACCTCCTGATTAGATTTAGCCATGTCTGTTTGTCTGTCCGTCTGTCCTTCTGTCCGTCTGTCTGTCTGTCCGTTCGCAAGATAACTTTCGATAGAATGAAGCTAGAGCCTTGAAATTTTGGTCAAATGTTGGAAGTATGATTTAGTTGGTTGGCATTGAAAATGGGCAGGATCTGGCCAATAGAACGTCTACCTCCCCTACATATGTAAAATAATTAAATGTATCTCTAACTCCCGATTAAATAAACATGAGAAGCTCTAGCTTTAGCAGGTTGCTCGTGAGGGTAATCTTATACTTTCCTGGAAAAATAAAATCGATTAGTTAAAAAGTAACGGTAATTTTCTTAGAAAGCCCGGTACTACCGTTCTTTTCGTGTTTTCGTCTATAAGGGCAACCACAGAGTGAAAGCTGAAGCTGATGCTTATCTTTTTGATTGCGAACACTCAGTGAAGAGAAACGTTTACGTGAAACGTACTCATGGAGCTTTCCCTGCCAATGTTGCTGAAGATCACATTCGTAATTGTACGGTGTATTCGTTCATTTTTATATGTGTTATGAATGGATTTTATAAAGAAAATCACCGGACAATTACGAATGCGATCTTGAGCTTTAGCAATAGCATGGGCAGGGAAAGCTCAATAAGCACGTTTCACGTCAATGTTTCTCTTCACTGAGTGTTCACAATCCAAACACCAGCATAAGCATCAGCTTCAGCTTTCACTCTGTGGTCGCCCTAACTCTTGAACCTCTTGACGCAGACACCTGATTTTTGGCATATAACTCTTCTTGAGTCTTAGCAAATTGGGCATAATCTGATCAAAGGAATGCCCACCTCCTCTACAAATTTCCAAAAATTAAATATTCTTTTAATTACGATAACTTTTGATAGAACGACACTAGCAAGTTGAAAATTTGATAGGATGTTGGTAGTAAGATCTAGTTAGTTACGTATTGAAAATGGACAAGATACAAACCAAGGAAACCCCTACCTCCACTACAAATGATATAATTATATAATTTTGGATAAAATGAGGATTGTGACTTGGAATTTTGGTCAAATGTTTGTACTAGAATCCGGTTGGCTAATATTCAAAATACATTAAATCCAATGAACGAAACCCCTACTTCCCCTCCACATAAAATTTCAAATAAGCGATAACTTTCGATAATGAAATGAAGCTAGTGACTTGAAATTTTGGTCAATGTTTGTACTAGAATCCAGTTGGTTGTTATTAAAAATGCACAAAAACCTCTACCTCCCCTACATGTGAGACTTCAAATAAGTGATAAATTTCGATAGAATAAAGCTAGCGACATCGTCGTTTTACATGCCCTGTCCATTGAAGTCGTTGTAGTTTGACGATTTTCGAAACTTCCAGCTCATCGTACAGTTCATACAAGTCATGGTTGTACCGGATGCGCCATCCATCTCGATCGCAAACAGCCCCGAAAACTCGCCGTAGAGCCTTACGTGGTCTTAATGTGCCTAGCATGTTTCCGGAGGCTTCAGTTAGGGTTCATACTTCGCAGCCATATAGCATGGCACTGGTCGTATAATCGTTTTGTACACGCTGAGCTTCGTATTTCTGTGCACATGCTTCAATTTCATAATGGGGAGAACCGAGAAAAAAGCCTTATTAGCTAACTGTATCCGTCGCTTGATTTCGTCAGTTTCGTTGGCGTCTCTTGACAAGTTGCAACGCAGGGATATGAAGTTG
Source organism: Chloromyia formosa (assembly GCA_964017055.1). NCBI lineage: Eukaryota > Metazoa > Arthropoda > Insecta > Diptera > Stratiomyidae > Chloromyia > Chloromyia formosa. The sequence goes on from OZ024815.1 coordinate 65,070,000, forward strand.
TTCACAAACTCGATGTGGAGATCCCCCACATTGATGCTCGGTTGTGCACCTGTCCTTGTCGTCGATTGCATCATTATTTTAGTTTTACCCTCGTTGATACGTAGTCCAACTTCTTTTGCAACGGTATCGAGCGTATGCAGAAGTTTTTCTGTGTCGGCCAATTTTCGGGACATGATGTTGATGTCGTCGGCGTACGCTGCTAATTGTGTCAACTCGATGAGTAGCATATTGCTGTTGTCCATTTTTGTGTATTGGACAGATGATGCTTCTGCGCCAATCGTACTACTAGTTTGTACACTTGTCTGGTGTCCTTATTAGCTAAGTTTTCGTTTATGTTCAGCAACTGCTTGTCAAAGTATTTGCGTTTCTTACGTCTAATTATTCTTCTTCTCTTCTGGCTCTGGTCCTTTCTCCTGGCTCTGGTCCTTTGTTGAATCCATTGTCTGTAGGCCTCGTTTCTCGCGTCAACTGAATTTTCGCATTGTTCGTCGAATCAGTTATTTCGCGCTCGCCGGACTTTATATCCCACGACATTCCCTGCGACATCTCTGATGGTACCCTTGAGTTCTTCCCAGAACCCATGGACGCCTGTGTTGCTGATGTTGTGTAGCATAGGCTATAGTATTTCCTCAAGGGCGGTAGTATACGCCACCGCCGTGCCATCGTTCAGAAGCTTATCAACCGAGATTTTGGGAGGGCTGATTCTCGATGGGTGCACTGAGGAAATTTTACATCTGTAGGTCGTCTTCACCAAGTGATGATCTCAGTCGCAGTTTGCTCCTCGATAGGAGCTGGCATCCATGACACTAGACGCCCATCTCTGCAAATGAGGACGTGGTCAATTTGGTTGACAGTATGTGTGTCTGGAGACTTCTAGGTCTGCTTGTGAATGCGTCGATGCAGGAAATACGTAGAGACTGTGGCCTCCAGTGGTCCCCCGGTGCCAACTTTCATTTCCGACTTTCGCGTTAAAGTCTCCCAGCAGCAATTTGACGTCGTTTGTTGGAAGTGAGTCGAAGAGAGTTTCAAGGTGGGCGTAGAACTCGTCTTTTACTGCGTCTTCTTTAATTTCAGTGGGGGCATGCACATTGATGAGCCAGAGATTGAAGAATCGAGTCTTAATACGAATCACACACAGCCGTTAATTTATGGGTTTGAAGTCAGTAATGTGAGGCTTGAGTTGATTGTTTACAATAAATGCTACTCCAAACTCCTTGCGGGCTGATGGTTTGCCACTTGTAAAAGTAGTGTGCGTTTTCTTGTTATTGATCTCGCTGCCAAGCCAATTTGTTTCCTGGACCGCAGTAATGCTCAGTTTGTACTTTTCGACCTGTTGAAGGATGGCTTTCTCGGCCCCCGGTTTGTTCAGGGAGCGTACATTCCAGGATCCGAAAGAATAATCCTTTAGTTGTTTGCCTGGTCTTCGTTGTTGATTCGTCCAATTCGGGGCTTTTGTTACAGGTTTCTTAACTTGGAGTGGTTTTTGCAAGGACAAGTTGTCAGCACATCGCTTAACCCCATTCAAGGGATGGCCTCGGAAGATATTTGCTTCAGATGGTTTGATATTATTATTATTATTATTATAAGAGCTTACATAATACAATTATGTTGATCTTAAAGTCTAAATTAAGCGCTATCTACAGAGGCCTTAGGCTTAAATGGTTTAATAAACGTGCTGGAGTTCACCCAACTATATTGCAGGTTCAACTACGCAAATCAATGGTTTGATCGTTCGATAATAAAGACTTGATTTTTAAAGCAAAACCAAAATTTATGTATACGAAAATGCAAAGAAAAAGAATAAAAAGAAAGATTTTGAAAAAAAAAAAAACAAAAAATTTAATTTACGGACAAACAACTGAAAAACTTTTTTGTGAGATAAATTTTTAATTGAAGTTTAAAATAATAGCCAAGATTTGGTGTTTAATTGACAAATCTTGCGCAGTTTTTGAGCTATTGCGTAGGTAGTAATGAAATATCGACACGGTATAAATGAACCAATCAAGGAAAAAAACCGACGTCCTTTATTTAAACGCCCGTAACTTGCCCGTGTCACGCAATTAAAAAAAGCATGTAAATGCCTGTAGCAGCTAAAGGATTAAGATTTCATCAAAATTTCCTCTATTATTTTTTGTTGAAAATTGCATGGGGACAGGACGCCCTATATAGTTCGGATGACGCAACGGTTAGCACGTTCGCCTTCTATGCACTGGCCCCCGATTCGATTCCTACTGAATGCGGTAGTCTTTGATAAAAAAGAAGATTTTCGTGTCGGATTATGAGCCCACTCAGGCACTCAGCTGTTAAATTAGTATCCATTTGGGGTACATAACTCGGTTGAGTGTGTTGCTGATCACACACCTTTACTAAAACACACCGTCATGATCTAGTAAATGAGATGATGCTAAATAATCTCGAGGCCTTGGTCCAAAATTGGGCTGATGCGCTAGTTATTTATTTATTTTTTATTTAATCTGTGTAAATACGAGTTCTATTCCAAGAATAACGGTTTTCTTCTATTGACATATCGATGGATCGTCATAGCGATGGGCGGCTGACAGCACGGCAATTATCGTAATCTTTCGTATAAAAGACTACCTGCAAGTTGTTCATATCTGGCTTATTTTCCGAGATTCTGGAATTCGAGTGCGACGTGTGTCAGTTTTCGTGGCAGCAATGCCGGATTTATGAGAGTAACGATGAAATTTCGAATGAAATTCGGAAAGATATTCACGGATCGTCAGAGGGAACGAAAGTTGAGTTAACGGATACGACATAAAGACAAAAGTCCAGGCATCATGACAATAGATTGGCAACGGTGGCGGATCCAGGATTTCGTCATAGTGGCGGTTGGATTTGAAAATTCGTTTTCCATTGAGAGGGAAATGAAGGTGAATGAATGAATTTGTTTTTCTTTGCTCAAAGGTAGCCAGACGTGGGTTAACAAATCCGTGAGAAGAATTTGAAGTAATTACAATGGAGTGACGGAGCAAAGTATGTGAATATTTTTGGGCTATGGCTGGAGGGCTTGATAAGGAGATTTTGCAGAATATGTACTATAAACGCTTCCTACAGGAGAACGCTTCTCGTAATAAGAAGTCTAATCTGAGAGAATGCTTGCAGAAATGGAATATTAATTAAACAATATTTCAGAGGCTAGTCATAGAAGGCTTCGAAGTTGCTGTAAATGATTTCGCCATGCAATTTATGAGTTTGATTATCGATTTCTTCAACTCTTTAGCTGGTACAAGCGTTCTAAATTGATCTTGCATTACTAAAAACACAATAACTGAACAACGCCTGAAGGTAGAATACAAAAGCCACGTGTAGGGGCGATTACATTGAGCGAGTTTACTAGCTACACATCAGTGAGAAAAGTAGTTGGCGAGTCGAGTCAGCTAGCGCTGTTGTAGCAATTTCATATTTTCTCATATCACTTTTTCACGCACACACTGTCCGTCGTTTCCTTCTTTTCATTTCGTTTGAATATAAAACACCAATACGAGTTGTTACTTTGTTATGCCAAAGGCAAAAGGTCGAAAAAGAATCCTTTTTTATTCATTTGTAATTTTCGCTGTTGTTTGCCTTTTCTTGAAACTCAGATACGAACACCATTTGTGAATCCTCCAGACACTGTTTTTTCTCAGGCATATATTGCTTGACTCTTATCGATACTTGCCAATCTATAAGAACACTTTTTCTAACGCGATAAAGAAAAAGGATACCTAAAATGAATGTGAGAATCCTATCAGCTCGTCGTTTTGAACACCCGTTCACTCGCAGAAAGATAAGTTAGCATTTGGTGGCAATTTAAAGGATATTAGCCCGATTTTTCAGGTTTTCTTTAAATGCCCACAAGGATTGATGAACAGTTCAAATGAGGGAGGTGTATTTGTATGCATACTCGTGTGTATAACGCATAGCATAATAAGCAAAGTTGGAGTTTTTTTCAACGAGTGGTTTTTCGGTCTTTTTATTCAAATGTCAAAATGTTTTATGTTATTTTGTGGTAGAAACCATAGATATTCTTTTCATTCGCTTTCAACATGTGTACCCGCATTATTATTTTATCTCATAAGTACGTGACTGAGGTAGTAAATGGATTCATTCCTATCAGAAATTACCCTCTGTGGTCCTTTTTATGAAGATAAATTTAGATAAAGTATGGCTATATCTTGGGGCATTTCAACTCTGTTATAAATGACTTCATAAAGTCTGCCCAAAAAATGTACGTACACATTAGATCAACTATTTTATTTAAACCTTTCATTGATTTCATTTATACACATTTTCATGCGACATTTTGAGTTAATTCCATAAGCACATTCGTCATAATTTGTATGCCATTATGTTTGAAGCAGCTGAAAGGGGACCTACTTTTCATAAACGAAAAATCAAAATTCGGGTGTCATATGGTTTCCAAAAAATTTATTTGTGACTGGAGTGGGTTTGGGGCGACCGGTAGCACAGTGTGTTGAGGTATCAGTCTCATGTTTGACTACCGGCGTTTCGGGTTTGAATCCCGTCCACGACGACGTTCGTGGCCATGGATGTGCAGGAGGTGCATGCTGGCAACTGCATTCTCCGAAACCAGCTTATGCCGTCGAAACGTCAACTGGGTCACATGGAACAGTTGACGCGCTATGCCCCACAAGGGGGTAGGACAATTGAGAGAGAGAGAGTGGGTAATCATAATCTATTTTCCAATATTTTCTTGGGACAATTTGAGTTTAAAACGGTGCAGACGGCTGTCATATGCCTGGAATAAAGTGCCTGCTAGCAGAATTTCATTTTCTCAATATCTGTTTAGAGTCTATCTGATTGAAAACGCTAAAAGGAACCTTATCTTCCTTATACACTTTATTGAAAAAAGAAGCTTCCTACACCAAGCCTCCGCTTAATCGCTTATCCAAAAAAAAGTCCTAACACCTCATAATCGAATCAAATTTTATTCAAAATAAATCCCAATACCTCACATTCGATTCATATTTAATATTAAATAAAAACCCCACACAATTTCAAGATGCGTTGCGTAGTTTTTGGCTTGGTAATTTAATATTCGTATGGTTCGTGGCCTTGGTAATTTAGCAGGCGTAAAATGGAAATATTTATTGGACAGTTTGTGATTTGCTTAAGCGTATTTCTTTGTTTTTCTCTGTTAGCTGTCGGGCGTTTAACGCGACATTGAGAAAACGGGCCATAGTTTTCTAGATACGGCTTTTAACGACTTAACAATTTTTAGAAAAAAACACGAAATTTTTGTTAGGTATGAGGGGTTTTTTTGTTGAAGCACTGGTTTTTCAGCAAAGTTAAAATTGAAAAGCTTTAATGCTAACAAAATTTGTAACACTTTAAGACCAAAATGCTGTCTATAGCCCAAAAAGTTTTCAAGTTACAGCTCGTTCAATTCATACAATGTTTCGACAGTCTTATACGATAGATACTATGGCCCAAAAACAACCCTGTTGTAAAAAGTTTCCCGCCAAAAAAAAACCATCCGCGAAAAGGATTGATATGAATATAATTACGCCAAAGTACTCGTAGCTTTGCGCCTCGCTGTATAATATGCATATTGAACCCTGATTAATAATATATGTATATAAGTTCATTTTTTTTAGGTACGCATCTTAAGATATTTAACGGTAAAATAAAAAAATTGGATTTTAAATGATTTTTGAAAATAAATCGGTCACGAAAGAAGCGATAAGGGTGAAACTTGTCAAATTTGTAAGGTCTGTGAAGATGGCACCTCGGGATTATTTTTTTTTCCATGCAAACTGAGTAAATCGTTTGCCCATTGTAATGGACGGTTTGGTGGGCATCCGAAGATGCCCGTGGGGACGGAGCGTAAGGTAGCTCAATTGACCGTGAAGGTCGGGCTTTGCCTTCTGGTGAAGAAAAATGCTCCTCAACGAGCTAAGCAGCGGCCTATGCTTGCTGTAGCTCAGTTCGGGAGACGTGGGCGGGGTTTTCGCCGCTCGTTACCCCTGTCCTTTACGTATTAACAAAAATTCATAGGCCTGGGGAAGACAACACAAGCAAGGGAGGTAAAAATGGGGAACAAAAAAATGAGGCGATAAGGATGGAATGGTTGGCAGATGGCTCGCTTGCCCTCGCGCTCACATTGGTGTAATGGGACCCTCGGCTTCTGGTTTCGTACCACCGACAGATCCTTACTCATCAGGTGCTGCCATAGATCTGCCGGTGGAAGCAGCACTACCATGGTCTATTGCAGGTGGTTCATTACACCATCGTTAGCCCAAGTTTGCACAGGAAGAATTTTCGTTTGCCTACCTTTAGAAAAAAGTTATTACCAAATGTATTTTTTTAAATGTTAGGAAACACTGAAAATAAAACCTTTACTTTTGTTTGCCCACCCGTAATTTTTTTTTTATTATATCAAAATGCTTGTAAAAAATAAAAAAAAAAAACCCAAACTTAAAATTTTATTCGCGCAACTCGTTTACCCATCGTAGGCCCATGTTTGTCCAAGAAGAAGTTTCGTTTGCCCACCCTTAGAAAACAAAAATGACCTTTTTTTTTTAAAGAGTGCGAACGAAATTTTAAATTTGCGTTATTTTTTTTTTAAAAGCATTTTGATGAGCGAATAAAAAAAAGGTGATGGGCAAACGAAACAACGTGAAATAGCGCATAAATATGGAAAATTTAAAAATTTAGTGTTGTTTTTTTTTGCGATTTGCCCCAGAAAAATTGTTTTGTTAACAACTTTTTTTCTAATAAAATGCTGGCGTTATATAGGGTGTTCGGAAACTGATAACCGGACTGCCACGTGATTCTCCATGCAATTTTCAGAGAAACATTTTCATTTCATGGAGTTACACACTCTAAACTTTTTCTCTGAATTAATTTAAGAAGCAAAAGTAAAGTATTAGCTGAGAGCATGAGTTTATTTGGGAGTTATTGCTTTCGTAGTTATCGAGTTATTGCGTTTTTATCAATGCAAAATCGGCGTAGTATTCAGCGTCTCAACGCACAAAAATGCCTGTTTTCCAACATTCAAAGGGCTATAACTTCCAAAAATTAAGAAATTGGAAAAAATAATGGTAACACTATTTGCTTTTTATAAAAGAAAGAATTTATTTTTAAAACAGGACATTATGCATGGAAAAAGCTAAGAAAAAGTTGTTAGAAAAGAACAATTTTTTGGAGCAAAACTAAAAGTTTACATTTAAAAATGTTTAATAAATAAAATAAATAAATAGCTGACGCAACAGTCCAATTTGAACCATGGCCTCGAGATGAGTTAGCCCCTGCCAAACCCCACTGCGAATCTCAAACTCCCCCGACACCTTACCTTTATGCAGAATGCGATATTTCGCGCCTTAATAATATCCACAAACTTCTCAGCGATGCCTCTCCTGCGCAAGGCCGCCCATCTAGAATCCTATTTCACTCTATCGAAAGCCTTTTCGAAATCGAAGAAAAGCAAGTGAAGCGGAGAATCGTACACACCGCGTTGCTCAATGATGAATCGCTAGGTGTTAATGTGTTCGACACAGGAGAATCCGGATCAAAACCAGCCTGCTCTTCATTAATTGTGCTTTCTAAGTGGGCCTTTAGTCTTTCCAGGACGATTTTAGCTATTATCTTGGCAACGGCAGGAAGCACACAAATGCCTCTCCAATTATTACAGTGTGTGAGACTGCCCTGCTTCGGAAGTATGATGATCAAACCCTTCTTCCACTCAGCGGGAAAGGTCTCTGTATTCCACGCTTTATCAACAAGGTGCTGCAAATCGGTAGTTACGCTTGGCGCTGCTTGATAAAGTTCGGCATGGATACCGTCGAGTCCGGCGGCCTTATCTCATTTTCGTGCAATAATTGCAGTGACTATTTCCTCTTTAGTCGGTGCAGTGGACCATATATACATATTTTGATGGTTAGCTAAATTATCTATATGAGGGGGAACCTCACCAGAGGTTTCACGGTTCACGACCGCGGCGAAGTGTTCTTTCCACCACCTCATTTGATCTTCTTTCAAGATTAGAAGCTTTCCATCTCTATACTTCATCGGATGTTGGCAGAAGTTACGACCACCTGTAAAATAATTGATGACACGACATACGGCGTTTAAGTTGTTACTTCTTGCGGCTTATTCTGCTGAGGCTAAAAGAGAATCCGCATTAACTCTTTTATTACACCGAACTTCTCGAGCTTTCTGACGGTAAAGGATTTCGATGCTGCTTCGATTGTCGTCTGCTACTGCAGCCAAACGAACATTCAGCTCCTTTTTTTCAACAATCTGATTCCATGAAGCGTCGGACATCCAGGGCTTATTCCGGCAATCCGTGCTTGTGCCGAGGATGGTATCTGAGCTTTCAATGTACGCATTTTTTATGGCATCCCAGTTTTCATTTATATCACTATCTGGGTCACTAGTTATCTCAGCTGCTTTTTGCGCAAGATGGTCATTGTTGTAAGAGAGCTGGATTTCTTAGTCGAGCGGTGTTGAATTTGCGGCGCCTGGCTCTTTCGTCGCTGGGGCGGCGCACGGCTGCAATACGCAATCGAACATTAGCGATCATAAGATAATGGTCTTTTCCCATCCCAATATCGGCACCCTTCTTGTTTCGCACGTCCAGGAGGCAACTCTTGAATCTTTTACTAATGGCAAAATGGTCGATCTGATTTTGTGTTCTGCGCCGATCAACAGAGGACCAACTGATTTTTTGGTGGTCCTTATGCTCAAACATAGTATCACTGAAGAAGAAACTACGAAAGTTGTCGTTACGATCACCAAGACCGTGTCTCCCCATCACTTGTCTGAGTTCGTAGTTACCAGCGCCAACGTTTGCATTCAAATCACTCATTATAATGTCGCCTTTAGGTGTTCCGCTCTGAACGGCGTTCGGTTTCTCGCAGAAAGAGTCTTTCGTCAAGACAGTGTCGGGTTCAGTTGGAGCATAATATTGTGTTATTGAGATGTTCCTCATTTTGGTCCAGAACCTGGCGGTCATCATTCAGTCGGAGACCGGATTCCAAGATAAGAGCCAGTTTCGTGTGGCTCTGGTTAAAAGGAGCCCCACACCTGACTCACGGCCTCGACCTTTGGGTCTACCGGAGTGTAACATTACAGTGCTACCCGTTGGAGAGATAAATTCTCCGCTTTTCCGCTATCTTATCTCACTAACTCCTGAAATATTTAATTTTTACCTCAGACATTCACTCTCTAATTGAAGAAATCGTGCGTTCTGGGGACCTTCTGATTCATTGTCCAGGAGAGTATGCACATTCCAGAATCCAATCTTTGTACTGTACGATAGCCAAAAGTGGTTACCGTTGAGTCAGTCCTTATCCGAGGCATAGTTGACGTTTCGTTGACATATAGAATATTTCGGATAGTGCGAGTTGCTGGTAAACACATCCTGTGGTTTGTTTGTCGGTTTTAACGACAAATGTACAAATGTACATATCTATAACTCCCGATTAAATTAACATAAAAAGCTCTAACTTTGGCAGATTGATCGTGAGGATAATCTTTTACTCTCCTAAAAAGATAAAATCGATCAGTTGAAAACTAACGAAAGAAATGAAACTTAAAATATGCGATAACTTATGGCAAAATAATGCTAGCGGCTTAAAATTTTGGTCAAATGTTTGTAATGGGATTCAGTTGGCTAACATTGAAAATACGTAAAATCCGACCAACGAAACCCCTACTTCCCCTACAAATGAAACTTCAAATAAGCGAGAACTTTCGATAGAGTGAAGCTAGAGAATTGAAATTTTGTTTAAATGTTTGTAGCATGATTGTTGGTGGCAATGATGAGTAAGATCCGATCCAAGGAACCCCTACCTCCCCAACAAGTGAAACTTCAAATAAGTAAAAACTTTCGATGGAATGAAGCTAGCGACTTGAAAAATTCGACAAATATTTGTAGAATGTGTTAGTTAATTGATTTTGATAATGGTCAAGATCCTCCTGAATGATTGCCAACCTCCCTTATAAACTGGCCATATGGGAAACTTACTTTTAATGCATATGGTCGTTACCAATTGGTACTTTTGGTATCACCACTAGGTCTGTAGAAGTCTAGGGCATATACGCTTCGGACTTTTTTTTTTCATTTGGGGCATCCGTTTTGAAGAGCTGTGAGCTTGAAAATGAGTAAAGTGTGATTTTACTCCTAAGCCTTAAAAACTTTACATTTGTCGACTATCGACTTTGACTATACTACTGAACCGAATTTCGACTTTGAACAGTGAGTGCACTGGACGCAGAATTAAACGCTCTTAAATTTATATCTTATTACATTTTTCTTTCCGGTGCACAGTTTAGAAGTTGTGAGGAAAAGATTGAAAAAGGGGGCCCTAATCTCTTGGTTTTACGCCTGCAGAGCCGCTCTAGCGCGGGTTCCAGAATGGCTTGATCTAACTATTAATATACCAACATTCGTGCCAAGCGGCATCTCTCTATGCCATTTTGCAAGGTTAAAACGCTTAGCGTTTCAACTAACGTGAGCCCTTTTCAAAAATTGTTGTCCTCGCTCATATTAGTCTGCCTCCTAGCCCCATTTCTGATTATAACAAAACCGCACCTCATATTCATCCCTAAATTTGCGAGTAATTTTCTGCTTCTTTTATGTATTATATGCTGCTTAATGAAAGTTCGTGAGCATGCAAATGAAACTGCTTGATTTTATGGCTATCCTCTCCGTCGGCTGCTATCTGTTTGCTATGCCATAGCGGAAAAATTAAAAGAACGGATTGTATAGTCGGCGAAGTGTAAAGGTGTGCGCTAGACATAAATGCGACTGTATCGCCTCTAATGGAGTCCAGGTGAGCACGACCGATGGGTGTTCTGAACTTTATTGTGCCATAAATTTCGATTCCCGGCCCATAAAGAAAACACATATGCGCCCAGGTTTAATGAAAGGAAAGTATCCTGACGACGTATTCATCTTACCACCACCCCACCTTACCTTACTATACTGGTTGAGACTGCTTAGAGGTAAAGGATAACACTAACTTAGCGTTTCTAAGCAGAATGGAGAAGGCCTGGAGGGTGGATTAGAAGGCTGAAAGATTCAGTGATAACCTCTGAACGTGCTTTATGGCTAATCATTTATAATGGACCAACGGATATGGCGATTGTCGTCTGCCTAAAAAGTTTGCCTAGTATTAACGAAACACATTTAGGTTGTATGTGTATTTAGTATACCATATTTCCATTCATCTGGAGGCGAGTATGTATGCAATTAAATTTTAAGTAGAGCAACTTTCGTTGTGGTTGTTGTTGCTCTTTTCAGGTCTAGTGTGCTGGCCCCATTAAATACGAGTAGGTGTGTGCGATGACCTTAGATTAGATTAGAGGATCTGGTCTGAAGGTCTATTGGGCTAATGTCTAAAGTGTGCTTGCAGATATAAAGCTGATAAACTTTGATAAGACCAACAAATCTGCTCAATTGCCTAGGCTCGAAACGCTCCAAGCGATGTGCTGGGATGTCACATCATCACTTTCTCGATGATTGGAGTCCGACGCAATACTCATTCTATTCAGATGATTCCTTAAAATGAAAAGATCTGAGAGGAGTCCATAGATAATCTTAGCGTTATTACTGCTTAGCTCAGCAGTTTGTTTTGTTTGCCTTACGCCAGGGAGAGTGTTCAAATATGCCATTATTCTGATAGTTCTCTTACTTTGGTACGTCGTTTGACACTACAGGTAATAAACTAAATAAACTAAATAAAGGTAATAAACTATACTTCAACTCTTTTATTTCGCCCTCACTATTATAAATCATACTCCTTCTGCGAATGAAGGGTGTCAAACCAGATTTACTTGAAGGGAACGTGCTTGATAAGTGTTAGACCCGCTCCTTTACAATTCAACCTATGAAGAAATTCTGTTTGCAAACTTATACTAAAATTTTATGGGCCTTCCGAAAATGTAATAAAATTTGGTGGTTAATCAGGTCCTTCTTGGAGAAAACAGGACTTTTTTGTATTTTGTATTTTGTATTTTGTTTTTTTATTTTTTATTACTTTTGTGCCATTTAAATGAATTTTTCTCAAAAGGTTTAAGACTGATTGATACAGTTGACAGCAATTAGAAAGAAGAATTTGTGACCTTTCCAACGAGCCCAGAATTATTACGTTACGCTAAGTGCAGCAGAAGTTAGAGATCAAAGAGTGATCACAGGTACGATGAAAATCTCCTTAACGGTGCAAAAACGGGAGTATGTGTGGAACCATTTTCCACTCAAGACAAGTTCCTCTATCTCCCATTTTCGTTTGAACCTCAGTACTGGTTACACCCTGTATACAATGTAAAATCGTTGGTGCATATGTTGCTCCTTTTATAACGCTGGAAACATTAAAGCTATCCATCTCATATTGACACCATATATTCGTTTGGTCCTCCGATGTGCATAACTTCGTTTTGTACCCGGTGGGTGACACTGGAGTGGAGTTATTTACAAAATTCTTATTTATGGCCCAATTTAGCTCAAGTTCACAACGTACCTACAGTATATTACTTAAATAAGAATAAAGTCGTTGACAAAATTTGGACCCGGTAGGTGGCGCTGGAGTCGAGATATTCATGAGAATGTGCATTTTAGGTCTTATTTCGTTCAGTGTGTATAGATTTGACATTTTTGTATTCAGAGAGGTAACACCGCTCATAAAGAAGCTTTGTTGAACCGTGAAGTTACTTTAATTCAGGTTAACTTTAGCCCCATCGTCACACAGTGGATCGATGCCATGGGCGAGTCCGGACATGGGAATAATTCGGAAACTACTGGACCGATTTTGAGGAAATTTTGTGAGTGGTTTAGATTAATGGTCTAGCATGTCAAATTTCAAGAAATTTGGAGAGCAGCAAATAGAGAAATACTTAATAAACATTTAAAATTTCACCATCCTTTTTAAGGGTTTTGTAGTCAAACAAAACCCTTATGAAATCGGTCATGCGTCCGTCTGTCCGTCTGTCTGTCCGTCTGTCCATGGAATATCTCACGAGCGGCTGAAGCTACATACATGAAATTTTGTAGGAAAGTGTAGAATTACTATAATTCGCCGGAGAAAGCGAATCGTCGTAATAGGTCAACTTTAAGGGGAGGTCCCCATAGAGGGGAAATGAAGGTCGAAATTTTTTTTTCGTTTGGTAGAGGCGGTACTTTCTACGTTCTTATGATACCCCATCATAAGAACGTAGAAAGTACCGTCGAGTACATTCCATTTTTGGAATTTTTTTCACATTTGAAGAAACGGGAAAAGAGGGAGAGGGGAAAATATGTGATCCGAGTTTGCCCCCCCCCCCCCCCTTGCATTTCGAGACCGTTATACTTAGAAATATGATAATTTACAGAAAAGCGCCATTTTACTACCGTAGAAAACATAGATTAATAGAATTTTGAAATTTCATCAGAAAAGGTTAATAATAGTACATTTCTATAGTTGCAGTTAGCACACCCCTGCACCCTATAAGCGCACCCGAGGTCAAAAATATTGATGGCCAATGATAACCAACATCATTAGCAATAACACCTATAAGTTTCATTACAATCACATAATATTTAATAATAGTACATTCATTTAAATTTTGACATTTTGATACCATCCATACAAAAAATGCACATAACCGGCTACATACTAGTACTGCATACTTGAATATTGTTTATTGTTTTTCGTAAAGTGAATTGGAGTTCTGAAAGGGTGGAGATTGGTGGTATAAGAGTGGTAGGGGAGAGAAGTTTAAGGGGGGAGGTAGGTGGGTTGCTGCTTTAAGGGGAGGTCCCCATAGAGGGGAAATTAAGGTCAACATTTTCTTTCATCTGATATGGGTAAGTGGGGTATTATGAGAAAGGTACTGCCAAGTACATCCCATTTTTGGCGTCTTCATCAAATTTGAAGAAAGGGGAAAAGGCAGAGGGGAAAATATGAGATCATAATTTGTCCCACCCCCCTTTCCATTTCGAGACCGTTACACTTAGAAATATGAAAACATACAGGAAGATGGCTTGCAACTAGCACAGAAAACGAAAAATTATGGAATTTTGATATCTTCTCAAAATAGGTTAATAATAGTATATTTCTATAGTTACAGTTAGCACACCTCTGAATTTCTCAAACTCATCCGAGGTCGAAAATATTGAATTAAAATTTGTGTCCATTGTTCTTACAGTTGCTTATATGGGTAAAAAGAACTAGGTTTTTCCTTATACTGTAAGCGTTTTTATTTGTAGGCATACAATTGTTTCGGAAGCAACGTACTTCCTTCATCAGTGCTACCTAATCAATCAATAATTAGGTAGCACTGATGAAGGAAGTACGTTGCTTCCGAAACAATTGTATGCCTACAAATAAAAACGCTTACAGTATAAGGAAAAACCTAGTTCGAAAATATTGATGGCCGACGATAATCAACACATATGCAATAATATCTCCAAATTTCGTAATAATCACGTAATATTTAATAGTAGTACATTCATTTAAATTTGGTAATTTTGATATCATCCATACAAAAAATGCACATAACAGGTCTCTTGTACTACATGCTAAGTACTACTAGTAAAACATACTTGCATATTGTTTTCCGTAGAGCGAATTGGAGTTAACCATTTTCGAAAGGGTAATGATTGGTAGGAGAAGAGGGAGGAGGGGTTAGGTATGCTGGTCGCTGACTCTACTGTCTATAATTATTCAAACAATTTATTTTCAATATTTTTTATGCAAACTTGCAATTTGCAATACCGTCTTAACATTAATGGTTAAGCATCTCCAAGAGAGGGATAGTTCATCTCCTATTGGCATGGGACACTACAAAACCCTCGGATTGCGGGCGTAGCGCTCTATTTTCCGGTTTCATTAATTCTTAATCTTTTTGAAAAATACAAATTAATTTATAAAATTATGACATTAAAAAAAATTAAATATAATTTCGCGTAAATAAAATTAAATTACGGGTACATATGAATTTTTTATATGATAATTTATCGGAAGTAATGTTTATTTAATTAAGTTAATGAACTTGATGAACATGGTTTCGTGTGCTCCCCTTCCATCTCGGTATCACTTGCTCTAATCAAGAGCTTCAGGCAAAAGTTGTTGCTCCGAATTTTCTATCCTCTTTGGCTTAATACCTGAAATAAAGGGACCGGATGAAACAAGCAATGCACGAAATATATCTTGGTAGTTGCATATCTACACTTGCGAGCTAAAATACTGAATCAAACCGAAAGCACGTGTATTTGTATGCATATTTTGAAAAGTACATTCCCTATAAATCGTATATCATTTGAAAACTTGAAATCTTAGCTTTACAGTAATATCATTTTTAACAATATTTGAAGATAGATTTTAAAAGAGTGGGGCTTGAAATCAAAAAGTAGGAAAAATAGGGATGTTAGAAAATGGTCAGGTTTTTGTTAAACAAAACAAAAAATGTTGAAAAAATAACAAAATTATTTATTAATCAATATCTGGTATTACCACCTCTTGCTCTAATCACAACTTGTAATGGATTTTTAATTGACATTATTAATTTTTTAATGATATCTTGAGGAATTTCGCCCATTCCTCTATTAAGGCCTCCTTCAATTCGTCGATAGTCGAAGGCGCGGGATCTCCGTGTCGGACTCTTCTTTTGAGGTCGTCCCACAAGTGCTCAAGGGGATTTATGTAAGTCTGGACTGCGTGCAGGCCAGTCAATTGTCGCAATATTAGCTTCGTTCAGGAACTGCTGTGCTTGACGCGATGTGTGACATCGTGCATTAAAGTAAAGTTGTCGCCAATAGATGCTGCGTAGGGAACAACATGGCCACGTAGGAAACCGGTAATATACCGTTCGGCTGTCAGTCCTCCTCCTCGGCCTACAGAGGGCACGAATACTATTTCCGTTTTTGAATCCAAAGATATACCGGCCCACACCATACACGAATCGCTCACCTGGGTGCCTGTATACCCGACCTCTTCTGTCACTGCCATGTAGACACACTCTGGTCTCGTCGGTGAACAATACGGACCGCCATTGTTCGAGGGTCCAATTTAAGTGATTCCTGGCAAACGTGAATCGCGCTTGTCGGTGATGTGGGGTAAATTTTGGGCCTGTGATGGGCCGTCTTGGAGTTAAATTCGCTTCCTTTAGTCGTCTCCTCACTGTCCACTCGCTTATAGGAACTCCGTGAACGTCCCTCAGATTCTGCTGCACGTCAACTTCCGTGAGGTGCCGATTTCGTAGCATACTTGTCACAACAAAACGATCGTCTCTTTCGGAAGTGCACCTAAAGCGGCCGGGTCGGGATCTCTGATTGTAGCTACCTTCCTCTCAAAACCTGTTATACACTCTTGATGCAGTAGACTGACTCATTCCGAGCTGGCGAGCGACTGTTCTCTGAGTAAGCCCTTCCGATAATAGGGCGACAACTTGAGCCGCTTGCTGAGGCGTGGTACTCATGAATGACAAATTTTGTGACTTTTATTGCGTTAAACTTATTCAATCAACCTTCCAGATTGAACTGACCATTGAAACCCCTTTGTAGATGCATTTATAGGGTTAGTTTGCCTTGTAATAACCCAATAAATGTTCAATTTTCCGACTTTTTAGCTCCAGGTAGCGTTCATTCATAAAACACTCATTACGAGTAAATGGTGATAAAAAAGGTATCATTGTAAAGCTAAGATCTCAAACTTTGATATGACATACGATTTGTGGGGATGCATAACGTACTGTTCAAAATATACATACAAATACACGTGCGGTTTGATTCAGTATTTCTGCTCGCAAGTGTACTTAATTTACTGGATTTGTGTTCTCTAAATTTTCGAAAATCTTTGTTTCTCGCTTCCTGTGCTTCCTCCGATAATTGTCCGATTTTTGCTATGAATCAACACTTTGAGAACAGTTGCGGGTATATAATACCGTGGGTATTGGGACGCAGAAAGCTGGGCAGCTTCTTTGGCGAAGGATTCAAACTTTCTCAATGAATTTTCGATGAAATAACTTGAAACAACACTGCAAATCTACATATAGTACTCGTATAAATCAAACATTCGTTGATTCCAGTGATTTTGGATGATAATAAAATCTGCGGGCAGAACTTCCATCATTTGTGTACCTTTACGTACCCTTGCTCTGTTTTACTTGATCTACTATCAATCCTAATTCCGTGCGAAATTTAACGCTCTTTCCTCCGGTAATTTGAAAGTACTGCGGAATCAGGAGCCAGGAGGTAAAATTTACAAACGGAATCGTCACAGACACCTCCTTTAAGATATAATTGCGAATAAAACAATATTAGGAGCCCGCACGAACAAAATTCAAATTAATAAGGCTCATTAGGCGCAATATTTACATTATCTTTTAGTTGTTTCAAAGCTTTTTATTAGTTGAGGACAAATACCAAAATACTTTCCAAAGGCGCAGATGGCCGCTAAAAGTCAATTCAAAAATAAAACTGGAATGCTATATATTTTTGTTTTTGCACTTTTCAATCCGGTAATTTGCGGGAGATCGACGGAAATGCGACTTAAACTACACAAAACAAATTCTTCGTGGAAAACCCCCTTAAATAACTTCTTTTTGTTTCGGCACTTAATTGATTTAATTATATAGGTATAGTAAAATGATATTACGGATCTCTTGCCACCAAATTTACATTAAGACAGCTCATTAGTCACAAGATATAATTATTTTATTAAAATAAAAAAAAAAACACACCTAAAAGATGCGAGAGAGAGAGAAAAGATGCGCTATAAAAATATTTACGTTCCGTTCATTTTTTAGTCTAGCGAAGCCTCTTTTCGAAAAAGGACAATATAACAAATAAATAGAAAAAACAATTGATGAAATTCGGAAGTTTGATTTTTGGACGATGTCCGAAGCCATGAAATGTCGGATTTTGCAATGACATGAAGTTGGCTGCGTTTTTTATGTATCAAACTGCCACCAGGCGGCGCTAGTGATGTTTTATCACTATTGAAGTATAAATACTGCTAGCTTGGCTTATGGAGTCATTTCAGTTTTGCACTTCATGGTGATCGGTGAAAAAAAAACATGAAACGAGCCAAAAACGGCTACTTTTCCTTTACGAATTTAATCTAGAGCACTACGAGGAATATCGACAGGAAATTTGGACTTGATACGGTTAACGAACGAACCACCCACTGGTGGTTCGAAAAATTTCGATCCGGAGATATGAAGCTTCGAAATGAGCCACGTGGAAACCCAGGACCATCGATAGATAACGACGAGCTTGTAATGAACCACCTGTAACGAACCATATTATGGTCTGGTAGTGCTGCTCCCACCGGCAGATCGAAGCAGCACCTGAACAGTGATCTGTTGGTGGTACGAAACCAGAGGCAGAGGCCGAGGGTCCTATTACACCCGGACCCAGGTGCGACCGCGTGGGCGTCTGATCCGTCCGCCATCCATTCCATCCTTATCGACAATTTTTTTTATTCCCCATTATTACCTCCCCTGTTTGTGTTGTCTTCCCCAGGCCTATGAATTTTTGTTAATACGTAAAGGACAGGGGCAACGTGCGGCGAAAACCCCGCCCACATCTCCCGAACTGAGCTACAGCAAGCATAGGCCGCTGCTTAGCTCGTTGAGGAGCCTTTTTCTTCGCCGGATGGCATAGCCCGACCTTCACGGTCACCATGCATCCTTAGGCTCCGTCCCCATGGGCTTCTTCGGATGCCCACCAAACCGTCCGTTACAAGCTGCATGCATTAGTGGAGTCTGACCCCCGCCAAACCATAAGGGATTTTGCGAAAAAATTGGGCGTGCACCATTTGACAGTTTGTCGCCACTTGCAACAACTTGGAAAAGTGAAAAAGCTTGACAAGTGGGTCCCACGTCCTCTTACCGTGCAAAACATGGCGTGTCGAATGGAGATTTCTAGTTCTCTTCTCTCCCGCAGCAGAAACGAGCCGTTCTTGAACCGAATTGTGACCTGCAATGAAAAGTGGATACGACGATTATCATGTCGCCGAGCGGCCCAATGGCTAGATGCCGATGAGGCTCCAAGACCAACCAACCAACCAAGCCTCATCCAAAGAAAATAATGATGACTATTTGGTGGTCTGTAACTGGATTTATCCACTATTCTTGCAACTTGACGAAACCATCAATGCTGATAAATACTGCGCCCAAGTGGGCGAAATGCATCAGAAATTGACAGTTCGACGACTTAGGCTAATCAACAGGAATGGAGTTATACTGCTTCATGACAACGCAAGACCTCATGTATCGAGAAAAACAATCCAAAAATTTAACGAGTTGCGCTATGAGACTCTTCCTCACCCGCCATACTTACCAGACCTCTTGCCAACAGACTACCATTTCCTTAAACATTTGGATCACTTTTTGGCAGGGAAACAGTTTAAAAATGAAGCAGCTGTCAAAAATGCCTTCGAGGAGCTTCTTCGAACCAGAAACTCGGACTTCTACGAAACAGGAATAAATGCGGTTGAATCTCGTTGGGAAAAGTGTTTCGCATCCACTGGTACCTATTTCAATTAATAAAATTATCTTTATAAAAAGTTACAGCTGTTCAAAAAAACTACTGAATCCGACATTTCATCTGCACCAACCTAATATAATGCTAGATGAAATTCCATATCCTTAATGGAAAATGAGAATATGAAATTTCGTCTACCATGCGACCTCTTCCTAGTGCGAGTGAATGTTCTCTTTTTCGCTTACTAAAAAGTTTTCAGTATTTATGCCAGTCAAAAACTAGAAATACAAATACCACTTTACTTAAATTCGTCTTAAAATAATGGAAAACAAAACTAATGAAAAAAAATTTCTCCGATTTATCCTTCCAGCTGGATGCAACGAAATGAAGAACCACAACTATTGAAAAAGAAACCGATTGCGAGCTTGGCAAAACAAAGGAGTAACTTGCAATTTGCACAAACATAGACAATGCCCAACGTACGTGAAATGGAGCCCAGTTGAAATTCAGATAGTTCCAAGTGAGAACGAGTGCAGTGCGGTTTTTTGGTGAATGTCTAAAAGCTATGGATAAACTTTTGTGGTCGTGGTTGTCATGGCTGTGGAAAGACCAATCAACGTCAACAACTACATCACCATCGTCCTCGTCAACGACTACCACAGAATCGTCCAGCCTCAGCGAAGTAGGCACTAGGTCCGATGTACGCACTTCGGCAACAACAGTTGCTGGTGTGTTTGATAAGATCATTCGTCGAAATGGATCACACAGTCTAGTGACAGATGTTTCGTCATCCATTTCCAATGGACCGTTTTCGTTAATTAATAAAACTGCAAAGACTCTTCGCAAACTCGCCGAGGGTAGTAGCTCGACTTCAACAACGTACGTGCCGTCAACGCAATCGAGTCACCAAGGCTTCGTTGCTACACCCACTAGTTCCTCAAGTCAAGCATCATATTTCTCAACAACTGCACAATCGTCCATCGTAAGGACACTCAACACTTCGTCGAGTATCCACCAACAGCTGCACAAAGTACAAAGCTCGTCTACGTCAACATCAACCCAGTCGTCGTCCTTGCCGACGGTAATTTCCACTACGTTCTCGACATTTCTCGAGTATGAATCCAGCTCATTTTACGGATATGGTTCGGATTTGTTTGGGAATTTTTCAATATCATCCACCTCGGTGGCATCGCCATCGAGTGCGGAAAATTTCACGGATGACCTTTCGGACGTAGTGATCAATAGTGGTGGAGTTTTCAGTGGTGGACTAGGGAGCATTGTTGGTGATGAGTTCCTATCTGAATTGTGGAATTGTAGTGCACTGAATGGCTGTTGTACGCGAACGTCATCAAATGGTAGTGTGATTTCACTCTTCCAGAATGCGTCGGGCAATTGTACGACATCGGGTGGAGCCGGTTTGTCGGAAGTTGAGACTACATTACATCTGCTGATTGTTTTGGCGACTGCAATCATCCTGGGAATCATAATATTAGCGACTGTTATAGGTACGTTTGATAACTGTCGTAATTACATACACTTTTACCACTATTATTCTTTATAAAATGTGCTGTACCCCAACGACTCTTTGATATCGACAACCTACTTTAGATGGTGTGTCCATTAACTCAGGACAAATTAGATTTATTTGTTTTATTGTTTCGAAATACTTCTCGGTTCAACTGACTGTATCGCTGCTGTACTAAAGATAGCGTTTGTGAAGCAAACTGAATACCCCTTCCATTTGGCTATATTTGGCTCAAAACTGCACCGACGCTAACCGGGCTTGCATCTCTAGCTAGAACTAGTGGCAGTTTTGGGTCATAATGGGCTAAATGAAAGTTCGATTTAATTTTCTACTTCACACGTTGGAATGATTGGATGACATTCAAATTTTACTCCGCCCTTTAGTAGGTTATGTAATAGGTATAAAGCTGTACCTAAACCATTTAGGAATCGTGCATAGTAATTAAGAAAACCCACGAATGAACGCACTTCATCTTTATTTTTCGGCCGCGGCATGCTTGTGATGGTTTCAACCTTTTCTTTTAATTTATGTACTCCTTTTCATCGATTTTGTATCCGCAATATTCAATTTCTTTGGTTAAAAATTGGCATTTGTCAAAATTTATCTTCATATTGAAGTCAGATAATCTTCGGAGTACTAATTTCAATCTTTGGAAGTGTGTGTCATCATCCGGCGATGTAATTTTGATGTCACCGATGAATACGCTGACTTCCTCGATGTTTTTCAAAGTCGTTTCCATGATGCGTTGCTATTTAGCCGGCCCTGAACGAATCTCTCTCAATCGCCGTAACCCCTTGTGGGGCATAGCGCGTCAACTGTTCCATGTGGCCCAGTTGACGTTTCGTTGGCATAAACTGGTTTCGGAGAATGCAGATGCCAGCATGCACCTCATGCACATCCATGGCCACGAATGTCGTCGTGGACGGGACCCGAACCCGAAACGCCGGTAGTCAAGCATGAGACTGATGCCTCAACACACTGCGCTACCGGTCGCCCCAAAACGAATACCATACTTTAATCGCGTTGGATTCGGGTTTTCTTGTTATGTTTGACTACAGGAACTATCGGTGTAGCCCATTTACTGTAGCCAACCTTTTCGAAAACGCCACTTTTCACCAACTCGTCCAACTCATCTTCGACAGCTTTGAAAATAGCAAATGGAGCTCTTCGATGCTTGAAGCAAATATTCTACGCCTTGGGTTTTAGCCGGATTCTCGTTTGAACGCCTGTGATTTTGCTTAGACTTCCATCGAAAACGCTAGCAAAACGACTTCTCTAAAGTTCGAGACGGTTATCTTTCGTTACCATAAAACAAACTGCACGGGGCTTGATGATCGCATTCCAGTTCAAACGAATCTGCCGCAACCACTCGCGTCCCAGCAATGCATGACGATTTGAATCGACTACGTACAATTTCAGTTGAGGATGATCAATACTGGTTCCCACGTCAACTTGAATGTAGCCGAAAACTTTGATTTTTGTTTGGCAATAACTAACCAGCATTGTGTTCGTGGATTGCAGGGTAACATATTCGAAAAACTTTTGTTTGTCTTTCATGCTTATGGTTGACACAGGGGCACCGCTATCAATTTTGTGCGATCATTATTTTCCGTCTCTGCCTAAACAATTGAACAATTGACATCGAACAAATGCAATTCATCGACACCATCAGAGACCTCCACGTATTTCACGTCTTCTTTCTCCTTCCGAAATTTGAGTCAAACGTTCTTCTTTTTACAATAGAAACACTTGGATTGTAAATTGCAGTTTGTAGCAATATGCGCAGAACTTCCACACCGATAACATTCTTTTTTCGCATTTGGTTTACTTGGAGCCTTCTTGGACGTATTTTTGACAATACATAATGAGCAGCATAGTTAACAGTGACAATACGCCAGTATTCCACAAAAAGCGGCTACAGCGTTCATTAGCTACTGCAATCGGCGTTTCCAGACGCAAGACTCATCGTAAAGTGATCACTGTAATTTGATCTTGGCGGCGTGCAAAAAAAAACGGATCAGCTCCTCCATTAAGTGTCAAAGTACGATGGACCCCTAGCGTCAATTTAGTTTTTCATAATTTTTTACTGTGTTCGCGAGATTAAAAATTTCGAAATTTCGAAAATTTATAGTTTTCCATAATAAATTCCCCATCTTGCGATGCGGGCGACAACTCTGGACATATCTATTCAGTGCAGCCATGTCAATCCTAAGGACTTTAGACTTATCAGTCCTTTCTACTAAAAATAATGAAAAATTTATAGATGGGTAGATTAGGTAAACCATTTATCCTTCCTACCTCTCTAGAACACAGCAGGGTTACATGAAAAGGAAATCGGTAGAAACCGCTCTATACAAGGTGGTCTCCACGATTAAAACCTTCAATATAAAGATTTCGTTATTGGTACATTCCTGGACATACCCTTCAACAATGTCACCATGGAGGCTATAATGGAGGCCCTGGAACTTGCTAAAGTGAAGAAAACTCGAAGGAAATGGATCGAAGCACTACTCTCGAACAGACTAATAACGTCTAAATGGGGAGGTGCCAATGTCACCAATAGTACGATGAGAGGCACTCCGCAAGGAGGAGTACTACCGCCACTCCTATGGATACTCGTACTAAATAATTTACTAACATCATAATATTAAACATACTAAACATAATCGTCGATAATACGTGCGGTAGCTTATGCAGACGGTGTTGTGGTACTCGTATCAGGCAAGCACACGGGCACACTGTCAGAACTTACAACTATGGCTCTCAGTAAGATACTAAGGTGGGCGGATAGAAGAGGTCTAATTGTAAATCTTCAGAAGACTGAACTAGTCCTCTTCACAAGGAGAACCAGGATTCAGGAATTTATCCTGCCAAAAATGGGTGGCACCGAGTTAATTTGATCAACTCATGCAAAGTACTTAGGGATAACCCTGGATAGTAGATATTAACGAAATAGGGAGGCCAACATCGCCTTTTACACCTGCAAAACCTTGCTCATACCGAGAATAACTCACTGGATATACATGGCTGTCGTAAGACCAATACAAACGTACGGAGCTGTGGTCTGGTGGACAGCACTCAACACGAAAAGAATCCTACAGAAAATGAAGAAGGTACAGAGACTATGTTGATTGGGGATCACTGGTGCCTTAAGAACTGTATTTTCGCTCTCTCTGAACACCCTTCTAAACCTGCCTCCGATTGATATATTTCTGAGAATAAGGCTGCTAAATATGCCCTAAGGCTTACTCTAATTTGCCTTAACCCCACCAGGGGCATGGGCGCGTCAACATCTCTAGCATTTATATGCCTTGTTGACGTTTCAATAGCATACCTATTTTTCGGAAGTGCAGTTGCTAGCATGCACTCACAGGCAGTTTTTTGGTCGCGCCGAGATTTGATCTCCGAGCTCTAGATTAGTATCGTAGAGCGGTGACCGAACGATCACGGCTACCGAGCGCGACTAGGCTTAAAGAGGCAGGGTACTTCAAAGAAAGGACATACGGTCCCCGCAGTAGGGTATGGAACCACAAGTAGGTTTCAACACAAACTTCGAGGTCTATATACTCGATAGGGAACAGATCCCGATGGTTGATCATGGACACAGAAAGGCGCTGAACCTCCATATGGCTCCAAGATGGAAGCGGGAGTTGGTGCAGCAGTCGGAACTTCCATGCAACCTATCCTACAGACTAACGAATGAGTGCAGCATTTTTCAAGCGGAGGTACTTGCGATCCAGCCGTAGCCGAGGTGATGATATCATCCCGGAAAATAGGGTAGAATCGTCATAAACTCGGACAGTCAAGCACTACTAACGGTGCTACACTCCGTCACTATCAAGTCGAAGATATTACTTACTATTAAGTCGAAGACATAACTGCTTACCAACTCTACAGGCACTGGGATTAACTACGGCCGTGAAACTCTGGTGGGTTCCGGGCCATAGCGAAGTTCTAGGTAACGAAATAGACTGCCCCAATAGGTAGCTAGCCTTGAACGAGGAACATCCTAAGAGCCAACGTCAATACAAACATGCAAGAAGATGCTGGACGAGAGTATACCCGAAAAAGCTTATGCTAACTGGCTTAACACAAACGACCCCCGAGTAACGAAAATATTCTGGAGCTCTTATGACAAAAGGAGAACCAAAACTTTCTTAGGACTACCCATAAGTCAGTGTGCACTATTAGTGGGCATACTAACGGGCCACTGCCTGATAGGGGAACACCCGTACAGACTGAAGCTACTATCTAGAAATGACTGCAGGCCAGATACCAAACACGAAAAAAACTCTAAAGAACCTGCAACGGACGGTTTGGTGGGCATCCGAAGATGCCCGTGGGGACGGAGCTTTACGTAGCATAATGACCGTGAAGGTCTGACCGTGCCATGTGGCGAAGGAAAAGGCCCCTCAACGAGCTAAGCAGCGGCCTATGCTTGCTGTAGCTCAGTTCGGGAGATGTGGGCGGCGTTTTTGCCGCTCGTTGCCCCTGTCCTTTACGTATAAACAAAAATGCATAGGCTTGGGAAAAACAACACAAACAGGGCAGGTAAAAATGGGGAATGAAAAAAAATAGTCGATAAGGATGGAATGGTTGGTGGACGGATCAGACGCCCAAGCGGTTGAATCTGGGTCCGGGTGCAAAAGGACCCTCGGCCTCTGGTTTCGTACCACCAACAGATCACTACTCATCAGGTGCTGCTTCGATCTGCCGGTGGGAGCAGCACTACCAGACCATAATATGGTTCATTACAGGTGGTTCATTACACACCTTTTATTACGAATCTCCTGCACTCGCTTGAAGAAAATTAAAGTACCTAGGAGCTTACTTCTTGAAGGAGTCGCAGGACTCAGTTGGATAAGCCTCTTGAGCTTCGCCAATGTGTCAGGTTCCTTCCAGCTCAACAACGATCTTCTGGTAAGGGCTAGCAACAACACGGGATGAGTACCTGAAATATGTGGTATTGTTATGAACCCCGGCCGTCTATGCGGAGCCGTTAGGCTGTCACCCTACCTAACCTAACCTATCCAGTGTAGGTCCATTAACCCGTAGTCCTCTCCAAGTTAATTCAGGTTAACTCATTGTTGTAATTGCGTGCTATTAACCTAAATTATGCTTCACTGGAGTAGAAAGGAACGCTTCTAATGATTCAAAATGCATGAAAAATACTAACAAATAATATTTAAAGCAATGCATCATTCTAGTTTATAGGGGAAACTATTTGCTCAGAACAGTATGATGGGGCGCCAAAATTGTATTGCCTGCTCCTTAAATTACACTTGCACCGGTCCTGTCACCGACACTAATCGCCATATTGCTTTTTGTCCGAACTTAACACACGCGACTCAGAACGTACACAAACCACCTTCACATTCACTTCCAAAGCAAAAACGAACACCAAATTTTTCCCATTTTTAGGGTTTTGTAGTAAAACAAAACCCTTATGAAATCGGTCAAATGTCTGTCTGTCCGTCTGTCCGTCTGTCCGTCTGTCCGTCTGTCCGTCTGTCCATGGAATATCTCACGAACGGCTGAAGCCACATACATGAAATTTTGTAGGAATGTGTACAATTACTATAATTCACCGGAGAAAGCGAATCGTTGTAATAGGTCAACTTTAAGGGGAGGTCCCCATAGAGGGGAAATGAAGGTCGAAATTTTTTTTCCGTTTAGTACAGGCAAGTGGGGTATCATAAGAAAGGTACCGTCGAGTACATTCCATTTTTGGAATTTTTTTCAAATTTGAAGAAACGGGAAAAGAGGGAGAGGGGAAAATATGTCATCCGAGTTTGTCCCCCCCCCCTTGCATTTCGAGACCGTTATACTTAGAAATATGAAAATTTACAGAAAAGCGCCATTTTACTAGTGTAGAAAACCTAGATTTCTAGAATTTTGAAATTTCATCAGAAAAGGTTAATAATAGTACATTTCTATAGTTTCAGTTAGCACAACCCTGCACCCCTTACGCGTACCCCAAGTCAAAAATATTGATGGCCAATGATAACCAACATCATAGGCAATAATATTTCTAAGTTTCATTATAATCACATAATATTTAATAATAGTACATTCATTTAAAGTTCGGCATTTTGACACTATCCATACAAAAAATACACCTACCGGCCTCATAGGTGTGAGTACTACTATACTTTCATGTTGTTTTTCGTAGTGCGAATTGCAGTTATTTAATTAATCATTTTTGAAAGGGTAAGGATTGGTTGGGGGCGCTGTGTCTTAATTGGCCAACTTTACCGGGTGGAAGGGGGGGTCCACATAGAGGCGAAATTAAGGTCAAATTTTTTTATCGACTGGTACGAGTATAAGCAAATGAGGTGTCGTGAGAAAGGTAATGATGAGTACATTCCATTTTTTGGCATTTTCTCGAAATTTATAGAAAGGG
Organism: Chloromyia formosa; assembly: GCA_964017055.1. Taxonomy (NCBI): domain Eukaryota; kingdom Metazoa; phylum Arthropoda; class Insecta; order Diptera; family Stratiomyidae; genus Chloromyia; species Chloromyia formosa. The sequence continues at coordinate 65,097,357 of OZ024815.1, forward strand.
GAACTGTGGGGGAGGAGAAAATATTAGTTCGTAATTTGACCCCCCCTTGCCTGCATTTTGAGACCGTTATACTTAGAATTATGAAAACTTACAGGAAGTGGGTTTCGAAAAACATATAAAATGGAAAATAGTGGAATTTGTATATCTTCTCAGAATAGGTCAATAATAGTTTATTTGTATAGTTACAGTTAGCACACCCTTGCACGCCTCAAACACGTTCGAGGTCAAAAGTACTGATGGCCAACGATAACCAACACCTTAAGCAATAATATGTTCTAAGTTTCGTTACAATCACGTAATATTAATTCGCATGTAAAATGTAAGTGGGTAAGGCATTTTTATTGCGTTTTTTCTATCCATCTGAGTGATATCAAGAAGAGCAAGGAGGCGATATTTATAAACCAAAATAAGCACTTGCTACAAAACCCTCGGATTGCGGGCGTAGCCCTCTATATTCCGGTTTCATTTTCTTTTCGACACATGACAAATACTTCGCTACAAAACATATTCCACTAGCCGCATGCCGACCGAGAACCGCATTTTTTTAATCAAATATCACGCGGGACACCTCGCAGTCCATATATTAAAATACTATAGAAATTTGTGACTGACATCTGACTTCCTTTGAGCCATGATTGAGAGTTGGTGTCCAGGTCTTTTTCCTGGCTTTGTATGTAGATGGTTTTGGCTAAGCTCATGAGCACGACTGTTGTGCGTTATGGAAGGACGAGAGTCGACGACGATAGCTGACTATTTGACTTAACTACGGAATGACAATAACCACTGATAGTTGACTGTAGTCAACTATAGCTGTTATAGAACTCACTCTAAGTCGTAGATGATTCCTTCCGCGCGTTAACTTTATGAAAAAGATAATACTCTACAAAAACTACACTAGAATATAATATTGAAAATAGCATTCATTTCTAAAAGTATGAAGTCTATTCACTGAATTCAATGACTATTCATTTGATGAAAACCTTTTCCAAGTTCAGGGAAACCGAATCTCTGATTTCCATGGAAACTTTTAAAATGAAAAATGCAGATAAATAACTAGTCTCTGAAATTTTATTTCCTGCGTGCATGAACGTAACATAGTTTCGATTCCAGATAAATCTGTCAGAAGAAAATACGGAACTGAGTAAAACTCAGTCAGTGCAAATCCTTGTCAGTAGAAACTTATAGACTAGGAAAACTTCTAAATGGCAACCGTACTCGAATACTCTGTTCTAAAGAAAGGCTAAACGAATACGGGGATGTACTCGGACATACAAACATACAAAATACACTGGTATCTGTGGTACTTATTTTCAGGAAAAACCGAGGAAAATTACCTATAAGCCCTTTTATCCTTCACTTCCGAAACCGGAGCCTATATTCAGTGGACTTTCTTCAGCTCATGTTTTTTTTTATTCTTTAATCCGTAACATTCGTAAATTTTCAAATCTAAGTCCTTGAAATTTATATGTTGTTCGAAAGCTAGCACAATGGGGCAAATTTCTTCAACTTTCCCGTTTCTGTTCAGTTCAAAATACCGTAGTAAAATTATCATTTAAATTTGCGATGAAAATCGATTTAGAAATTTCTTTAAATTTTGAACAGATATATCTTTGAAGTAACGGTGATATTCGCAGCTGGAATAAAGTCGTTTTATATGAGATTTTATGTGGTTTCAGAAAGTGAAATCTCGGATTAAATGATTGGGAGAGTGGCAAATTTGCATTTTCTTCGGAAAGTCCAGCCAATTATTGACACAATTTACAAAAAATGCTATAACTCAGTAACGGCAAAGACAGAGTTCTATCTACATTGAAGTATATACCATCTGAAGCGGGACACCATGCATAAGATATAAACTTCACGAAGATTAACTCGCTGGAGTGTTTTTGTATCTATGTATTAAGGCGGTGATACATTAGCGAGTAATACTGCGGTTTTGTTTCTTCTACGGTAAACCTCGCTTGTATATCGCCACTTCAATACTGCGACTTTCTATATATTTATTTTATTTATTTATTTATTACAGAAGAATATAACAAACTAGTGTTATTTTATATACTACTTAAATTAAAGCACTGGCTACTAAGGCCTTAGGCTTAAATGTTATACATATATATGTTGAAATAATTAGAATATTCAGATTTTTTTGCGTATTACGCAAAAAAAAAAAAAAAATCTGAATATTCTAATTATTCTAATTCTATATATAAAACCCTCGTCATTTCTGCTTCAAATTTCGTCTCGCATCGCAGGTAAAACCGACAGCTTATCACGTCAACAAGCCAAATTAACAGCCTCCCAGTTCAAACAGCTGATAGTGAGTCGCTCGGGCGTTAGCAAAATAGATTTAAGAACGCTAAATCATTGGTCGCGCTCGGTGGCCGTGATCTTTCGGTCACCGCTCTACGATTCTAATCTAGAGCTCGGAGGTCAAATCTCAGCACGATCAAAAACTGCCTGTGAGTACTAATAGAACTCTCACAGTGCTCTGAGCTTGTCAGTATAAAGACGGTGCGGATAGGAGGTGCATGCTAGCAACTGCACTTTCGAAAAGTAGATATGCTATTGAAACGTCAACAAGGCATCCAAATGCTAGAGATGTTGACGCGCCCATGCCCCTGGAGGGGTCAATTTAATTAGAAAAAACCGTCGACTAATACTGACGAGCCATACTGCCAATGTCAGGGTACCGAGTAAAATCAACGAATAATACCGCCGCGAGAAAATATAGATACGTATGTGTGTACTATATGAATTCATCAAATAAAATGACACAAAAAGAGCGATGATGTTCATCGGCATTTTAGGCCAGTCCCATGCAAGTACATTTTAATTTTAATCCACTGTCTTTCAAGCTGTCTGTGAGCTGCTCTAAAAATTGTTGTCCTTATTGCCCCGGTTTAGGAGATACCAATCGACCAGGTGAATGTTAGAATGTCCTCATTTGATCTGACGCAAGGACTCAGAAAACCATCAAGAGTAGTCTAGTACATAAGATCATCACTCACAATTATACCCATCTTGCCTAGATATCATTCATTTGCCAAAATGTCCCTTTTTCCACACCAAACGACTCAAAATGCCCTTAGCAGTAGTCTAGCGCATTCGTACAGTGCTTTTTCCACACCAAAGGACTCTAAACCTAAAATTCCACTAAATGTGCAATGTACATATATATACGTATGTTCACAAGAGTATGTGCAAAATATGCGCAATACTTGTGTATGCTCACATTAATATGCTCAACATATTCCACCGTATGTACACTTGAGCATATTTTTGAATGTGCAACGCTTGCACATACATGATTTGCACATACACTATGCTCAATGTGCACATACAGTATGCTCATAAGTATATTACATTATCTGCTCACACAAAATATGTGCACATCGGAATAAAGTACGTGCACATCGCAAAAGTATGTGCAAAGCCGTCATAATTTTCATTCGCATTCATATGGTGGAAAAATAATTGAAGTGTGCCGGAAGTGGTCATGGTAGCTCAAAATCGAACCTGCTCACTTGAACGTAGGTCACTCACTCAGACCTAGGTCTGGTAGGAGCGATTAGAAAAAAACTACGTCCACATCGACGTAGGTTCAATAGGAGCTAGGCTTACTCAGACCTACGTCCGGAACTAGATCTAGTCAGACCTAGGTCGGGAACTAGGTCTACTTGGGCCTAGCTCCGGTAGGCACGATTTAAAAAATAACTAGGTCTGCTAGTCTAGGTAGGTCTACAGTTGGGTTCGTAGGTCTAAGTATGCCCTGCTAGGTCTGCAGGTTTAACTACTAGTTCAATGTTATGACACACCAAAGTTGCGTAAATGTTGCGTCATTAACAATCAAAATCGCAGCGTTTGAAACCCTAAACGTAGCCATCGTTTCTGTAAAATATTTAGTGCAGCAACGTCTGCTGCACTCTTCACCACCTCTCTTAACCTTCATCTGCCCCTTAAAAAACTTACGTTAGTTACCCTCGTGTGTAGATTTCTACACATATGGCATTTCAGTAAATTTGAAACGACTAATTGCTGCATTGGGATTGAAATGAAAGAATTAACTGATTTTATAATGTTATGTACAATAGTATCTCGTAACGATACATTTGAAGGTGAACTTTCACGTGAAGTCTTTGCAAGCAAAGATGCTGATGATCCTGATCTCGGTTTACCACTTCTCGCTGCCAAATATGGTTTTGCAAGTGAAAATCCAAGCTCACGTAGAAAATTTCTACGTATCGTGGTTTTTTGAGTTTTTTGCTAGTTTGGATTAACTTCTTTGAAGATAATTAATGCATTCAAAACCGAAATATCTATAATATTTGAAAACACAGCCACTGGCCATCGATTTGATTTTCGTTTGCAGCTATAGCACGAAAGCATTTTACCGACTGTATCTACACCACCTACAATGGAATAAACAAGAGATTATGAAATGTAATAATATTTGAAGGCGCATCGTGTTTGAACAAACCTTTCGTTTTGTTGTAATACTCTATAATCGACGGCCGCTTTTTTTCGCCGGATCCAATTTCTTTAGAGTTATGCGTTGTGCTCTGTAGAATAGTGCATTTGTTTTTTCTCCCAATGTACGAAACAAGAGCTGTATTTTCTGTAAATGCAAATGTCGATTGATACAAAGGCATTTTTTTTACATTCAAGAAGCTTAGGTGGAATGCTTCTTTTATTTTTCCTCATCGTGCCAACCATTGTAAGTCCCTTCGACAACAATGTTTGCCCAAGATCATACGAAGAAAAAAAAGTATCAATTGTTACGTTGTGACCTTTGAAACCATCAACAAGATCCATCACAATGTGTTCACCTACTCTTTTTTGGTTTGAACTGGCATCAACTTCTTTTCCCAAATATGGTTTTATTTTCCAGACGTACATGTTTTAGAACATACTAACAACCAAAATTGTATACCATATTTTACGGGTTTCGATGGCATGTATTGACGAAATTTACATCTGCCACGAAAACCAAGTAACTGTTCGTCAACTGTAACACATTCGAAGGGATTGTAATAATCTGCCAAAGAAGTAGACCATTTATCAAATAATTCGCGAATTGGTCCAAATTTATCCGTAGATCGTTGTTGTCTTCTACTTATGACATCATCAAAACGAATAACTTGGTTCATATATTGGAATGTTTTTTTGGGCATAATTGCTCTAAATACTGGACGACCGTATCGAATAATTCGACTACTGTTTCATTTTTAGATCTAAAAACAAACAACATGAAATCATTTGAAAGAAAAGAAAGCAATAACGACTCATCTATAAACACCGGCTAATATCAAAACTCCAATGTATGCTTGCAACATTTTCGAATCGATTTTTATGAAGTCTTCACCATATTTACTCCGTGCATATGCGTTGGAATGCTTCAATATAATATTTTCGATGTGTGGTGGAAAAAAAAGTAAAAAAGCATCCTTGACATCATCAACACGAGCTTTTGCATATCTCGTAGCCCCAGGATGAAGAGAAATCACGTTTTCATTTCTGAATCTTCCACTTTGATGTTGAAATGGTTCTGGTTGCCACGCAACACCATCTTTTGAAATAAATAGTGGATCTGTATTTTGACAGCCAATAGCTGATTCGTTTGCTTCATTGGCTTCGTCCTCAGCATCTAAATCACTATCTTCTGAATATAAATCATCTTCACTATCGGAACATTCCTCAGGCATTATTCGTCATCACTGCCTCCCGAAAAATCACCATCATCATCACTTTCGTTCAGTAGTTCTTCCACTTCCTCAGCTGTTAGGTAGCTTTGTCTAGAAGACATTTTGTCGAACTAAGATAATGTTTTATTTTTATTTCACTTTCACTTTTTATTTTATTGTAAATTTTCAACTAGTGTTTATGTGACTTGAAGTGTCCCGAGATTCTTTTTGAACTGACTTTGGCACACTAGGCATGCTCGTTTTATAGCAATTCTTTTACTGCTCGGGTCAAAGGCGTTAGCTTCTACCTGAATCAACAACACTTCCTTTCTAGGCCTCAGATGCTCGCTGAGTCAGTTCAATAGCGTTGACAGAGTGCGTTCATGGGCGCTGAGATGCTACTGAGTGCGTTCAATGGCGTTGCCATATTTATTTTTCTGTTTTTTTTTTTTTTTAATTCACAATTTTCAATGAAGTTGGCAAAATCTTCAAGCGCACTTAAAGTTCATATGTGTAGAAATCTACACACAAAGGAGAACAACGTAAGTTTTGAAATTAAAGCTACTTAATAATATTATTTTTACCGCGATATTTGTTTTTATGCTTAGAATGACGGTAGAAATAAAGTCACGAAATCTCATTAGCTTACATATAAAGGTTTTTGAAATAAATTAAAAAAACAGAAGCATTTGTGTAGTTTTCTACACAAGGGGCAGATGAAGGTTAACCTCTTCCGTCTCGGGTTCTTTGGGGACTCTCGAAGTGACGCCATACTCACTACCGTACCGCTTTCCATCGCCGTGAAGTACTCTTTTTCTGCTTGGGCAGCATTTTGGCTGCCGCAGACCACTCTTAAAATTCGGGACACCCTGTTATGGTGTCGACTTTGGCTTTCCTCTTGAGGATAGCCTGTGTTAGATCACAAACAACACTTGCAGTCACTTATCTGCCATTTCACACACTTTTTGACGTTTTTTTCCGTTCAGGTCACTCTGTGCCAAAATAAAACCAAATATTTTCGACAGCAGACGTCGCTCTGTGCCAAACCACCAAGTATGGTCACCACCACTTCAAAATTGTTTTTACTAAAATAAAACTTTCACGTTTGGCATTTTGGGGCCTGTTTGGGACACCCTGTACCACCATTAATCTTTAATATTTGCGACACTTTGAGTGCTGCCACTTCCCATAATCACTGTGTCACTTCTTTTCTTTTTGTGTCAAATCACTATGAAAATTTCCACTTTTGGAGCACCCTGTGTCACTGTCAAACTATTCGCAATTGTGTCACTATCAAAATTCACACTCTGTGTCCCAACAACTGTACTCCATAGCTTATGTGTCGTCACCCAGAAAACCCGTATCTACTTAACTTTCCAAACCGTGACGATCGTTACGTTACGTGACGTTACACAAAAGTTTAACAAACCCCCGGGCAAAAGGCATATACGAGTACATTTTTCAAATCGTTCCTACGGGATCTAAGTATACCTAGTTTCGGGCAAAGGTCTGAGTGAACCCAGTTCCGGACTTAGGTCCGAGTGGTCGTAGCTCCCACCGGACCTAAGTCTTTAGACCTAGTTATTTTTCAAATCGTTCCCACCGGACCTACGTCTCAGTGGACCTAGTTATTTTTCAAATCGAACTTACCGGACCTAGGTTTCAGTGAATGATCTAGGTTCAAAAAAAACAGGGTTGATTTTGAGCAGCCACATCTACAAGGGAGTCACATTCCAAATCCGGTTAAAATCGGATCACAGGAAATGCCCAAATAAAGGAACAAACACCAATGATAATGAATTTGTACAGGGTGGGCCAAATACAAGCTTCTTTTTAAAAATGCAATAAAATGAACAAAATTATTTTTTTTTTTCATGTATTATGGCTTCATAAGTAAGAGCAAACGTTCCCATTAATGATGAAAGACAACTTCGTTCAAGTGGCTGCCTCGGCTGGCTTCGCAGTAGCGCATTCTGTCATTCCCATTTTCCATGACCATGTCGATGGTTTCGGGCTGAAGCTCACTGATTGCTTGGATAATATTGACCTTAAGTGCTTGAATCGTTTCTGGATTGTTGGCATAACATCGGTCCTTCACGGTTCCCCAGAAAAAAAAGTCCAAAGGGGTCAAATCGCTGCTCCGAGGCGGTCAATTGACATCGCCAAGACGGCTGATAAAACGATTTGGTGCGTAAAAGATCGATTGTGGCATGGGCTGTGAGGCATGGCGCGCCATCCTGCATGAACTAGAGGTCGTCCAAATCCATGTCTTCAATTTCAGTAAAAAAAAAAGTCGGATAACATGGCTCTGTAACGTTCACCGTTGACCGAAACGTTGTTCCCAGCCTCATTTTCGAAAAAAAATGGTCCAATGATGCCACCACTCCACAATCCGCAACAAAGTGTCACTCTCTGTGGATGCATTAGCTTCTCGATAATAACGTGCGGGTTTTCTGAGCCCCAGATGCGACAATTTGGTTTGTTAACATAGCCTCCGAGATGAAAATGCGCCTCGTCAGAAAAGATGATTTTTCGCCCAAAATTGTTGTCCAATTCAAGCTGCTCTAGGGCCCAAACTGCGAAGCGATAACGAAGCGGATGGTCGTGTGCCTTCAATTGCTGAGTCAATTGGACCTTGTAAGCGAATACTCCGAGATCTTTGTGCAGAATTCTCCTCAGGCGAGTGCGTGAAGTGTTAAGCTGTTGAGATCGATGGCGAGTTGATGTTCATGGAGTGAGTCTCACACTCTCGGCCACAGCAGCCACATTCTCGTCTGTGCACACCGTACGACGACCGAGACCATGAGTGTTGTCCACTAGCTTGCCCGTCTCACGGCGCGGTGGGTGCTTCATTTCGGCCAAAACTTCTTTTCGAAAAACGCACTGTTTGGGCTACTCAGCACTCACTTTGGAAATAAATAAAATAAATAACTGGCGCAACAGTTCAATTTGAACCATGGCCTCGAGATGAGTTAGCATTACCTTATTTTCTAGATCGTGACAGTCTTGTGCAGAGACATCATTTCATTGCCAAAAATAACACTTTCCCCACACCAAAGGACTCAAATCGCCTTCATTAGTAATCTAGTGCACCTCCTATCATATGATACCCCTCTTACCTAGATATCAGTTCATTGCCAAAAATGTCCGTTCTCCACACCAAAGGACTCGAAATGTCTTCAGTATTCGTCTATTGCATTCGCATCAACATCCCTAGTCATATGATATCCATCTTGCCTAGTCATCACCTCATTGCCAATAATGTCCTTTTTTACCAAGAATGTCCTTTTTTCCACACCAAAAGAAAAAGGGGAATACCCATTTCAACCAAGTTTGGTTTCCGTTTATGGTATTATCAGTTCATGATAAAGGGAGTCCTTTTGTTTCTGACGCACGTATGCAGGAGGACCAAAATATCCCATTTTGGTACTTTTAATAACCCAAGGAAGCTACGTACAAAATTTGGTTAAAATCTGACCACGGAAAATGCCTGGAGAAAAAATTTTTAAAAACAGAATCTTTAAAACAGAATCTACCGTTAGTACAGTCGATAATCAAATTTTCGGTCCCGGATTGTGGTCTGGGGGATACAAGGAATCTACGTACCGAATTTGGTTAAGATCAGAATACGGGAAATGCACGGACAAACGAACAAACGAACAAACGAACAAACGAACAAACGAACAAACGAACAAACGAACAAACGAACAAACGAACAAACGAACAAACGAACAAACGAACAAACGAACAAACGAACAAACGAACAAACGAACAAACGAACAAACGAACAAACGAACAAACGAACAAACGAACAAACGAACAAACGAACAAACGAACAAACGAACAAACGAACAAACGAACAAACGAACAAACGAACAAACGAACAAACGAACAAACGAACAAACGAACAAACGAACAAACGAACAAACGAACAAACGAACAAACGAACAAACGAACAAACGAACAAACGAACAAACGAACAAACGAACAAACGAACAAACGAACAAACGAACAAACGAACAAACGAACAAACGAACAAACGAACAAACGAACAAACGAACAAACGAACAAACGAACAAACGAACAAACGAACAAACGAACAAACGAACAAACGAACAAACGAACAAACGAACAAACGAACAAACGAACAAACGAACAAACGAACAAACGAACAAACGAACAAACGAACAAACGAACAAACGAACAAACGAACAAACGAACAAACGAACAAACGAACAAACGAACAAACGAACAAACGAACAAACGAACAAACGAACAAACGAACAAACGAACAAACGAACAAACGAACAAACGAACAAACGAACAAACGAACAAACGAACAAACGAACAAACGAACAAACGAACAAACGAACAAACGAACAAACGAACAAACGAACAAACGAACAAACGAACAAACGAACAAACGAACAAACGAACAAACGAACAAACGAACAAACGAACAAACGAACAAACGAACAAACGAACAAACGAACAAACGAACAAACGAACAAACGAACAAACGAACAAACGAACAAACGAACAAACGAACAAACGAACAAACGAACAAACGAACAAACGAACAAACGAACAAACGAACAAACGAACAAACGAACAAACGAACAAACGAACAAACGAACAAACGAACAAACGAACAAACGAACAAACGAACAAACGAACAAACGAACAAACGAACAAACGAACAAACGAACAAACGAACAAACGAACAAACGAACAAACGAACAAACGAACAAACGAACAAACGAACAAACGAACAAACGAACAAACGAACAAACGATCAAACGAACAAACGAACAAACGAACAAACGAACAAACGAACAAACGAACAAACGAACAAACGAACAAACGAACAAACGAACAAACGAACAAACGAACAAACGAACAAACGAACAAACGAACAAACGAACAAACGAACAAACGAACAAACGAACAAACGAACAAACGAACAAACGAACAAACGAACAAACGAACAAACGAACAAACGAACAAACGAACAAACGAACAAACGAACAAACGAACAAACGAACAAACGAACAAACGAACAAACGAACAAACGAACAAACGAACAAACGAACAAACGAACAAACGAACAAACGAACAAACGAACAAACGAACAAACGAACAAACGAACAAACGAACAAACGAACAAACGAACAAACGAACAAACGAACAAACGAACAAACGAACAAACGAACAAACGAACAAACGAACAAACGAACAAACGAACAAACGAACAATCGAACAAACGAACAAACGAACAAACGAACAAACGAACAAACGAACAAACGAACAAACGAACAAACGAACAAACGAACAAACGAACAAACGAAGAAACGAAGAAACGAAGAAACGAAGAAACGAAGAAACGAAGAAACGAAGAAACGAAGAAACGAAGAAACGAAGAAACGAAGAAACGAAGAAACGAAGAAACGAAGAAACGAAGAAACGAAGAAACGAAGAAACGAAGAAACGAAGAAACGAAGAAACGAAGAAACGAAGAAACGAAGAAACGAAGAAACGAAGAAACGAAGAAACGAAGAAACGAAGAAACGAAGAAACGAAGAAACGAAGAAACGAAGAAACGAAGAAACGAAGAAACGAAGAAACGAAGAAACGAAGAAACGAAGAAACGAAGAAACGAAGAAACGAAGAAACGAAGAAACGAAGAAACGAAGAAACGAAGAAACGAAGAAACGAAGAAACGAAGAAACGAAGAAACGAAGAAACGAAGAAACGAAGAAACGAAGAAACGAAGAAACGAAGAAACGAAGAAACGAAGAAACGAAGAAACGAAGAAACGAAGAAACGAAGAAACGAAGAAACGAAGAAACGAAGAAACGAAGAAACGAAGAAACGAAGAAACGAAGAAACGAAGAAACGAAGAAACGAAGAAACGAAGAAACGAAGAAACGAAGAAACGAAGAAACGAAGAAACGAAGAAACGAAGAAACGAAGAAACGAAGAAACGAAGAAACGAAGAAACGAAGAAACGAAGAAACGAAGAAACGAAGAAACGAAGAAACGAAGAAACGAAGAAACGAAGAAACGAAGAAACGAAGAAACGAAGAAACGAAGAAACGAAGAAACGAAGAAACGAAGAAACGAAGAAACGAAGAAACGAAGAAACGAAGAAACGAAGAAACGAAGAAACGAAGAAACGAAGAAACGAAGAAACGAAGAAACGAAGAAACGAAGAAACGAAGAAACGAAGAAACGAAGAAACGAAGAAACGAAGAAACGAAGAAACGAAGAAACGAAGAAACGAAGAAACGAAGAAACGAAGAAACGAAGAAACGAAGAAACGAAGAAACGAAGAAACGAAGAAACGAAGAAACGAAGAAACGAAGAAACGAAGAAACGAAGAAACGAAGAAACGAAGAAACGAAGAAACGAAGAAACGAAGAAACGAAGAAACGAAGAAACGAAGAAACGAACAAACGAACAAACGAACAAACGAAGAAACGAGCGAACGTACAGTATGCATCAAACTATATGCCCGTCCATATTCATATATATATTTTTTAAATGGGACAGGCCAAAAACTGAGGTTGCTTTCGAAGAGGAAGCAATTGCCCGATTTTCCACGCACCCCTGCGGCTCACATGTTCCTCCATTGTATCGGCAGGATTCAAATTAATTGTTCCGTGTCATATTCGAACTACAACTGTTATTCGAAGACCTACATAAATCCATCGAAACGTCCTTTGTCATCCGAAACATTTTACATTCTTCCGCTGGGTCATGAACGTTGTGCATGTCATTATCATTATACGTATGTACACATTTCATAGACTCGAACTCGGAATGTTGTCATGCCTTGTGAACCCACACAATGGCAATGTTTCTTTCGAAAGCATATCAGAGCATATTTCATTTTCCCAAGCACTTTGCATTTGTCTTCCAGTCAGCTGTGAAATGAATCTATTAATTTTCCCAGTCATTGGAAATCAATTAAATTGCAATCAATTAATAATAAACTGAAGCAATTATAAGGATATATTATATTGTTATGTCATAGGCTTCCAATTAACAGTCGATTAACTAAGTGGTTCCCTATTAGTTTTGAAAATGATTTGCATATCAATTCCAATTGGAGAATATTTGACCAGGGCCGGCGAAAGGTGTGTGTTGTGTGTTGCGCACCCTACACACCAAATTTCAGCCTGTGTAGAATGCAACACACCAAACTCATCCTCTCCGGTACATTATTTTTGGACGTTTGCCACTAGTAAAATTCTGCTTTTACACAATAAAAAGGACACAAATAGTATGGAATTCTTTCTTATTGATGTGTATTTCGTCCTTTATTCAAAACTCTGTCAAGAATTTTTGCCGACTTGGATACATCTAAGGATTTTACGTAATTTAGCGAGCATGACTTGGGTAACCTCAATGAACTATTTTTTTTTACCTCGAACTACTTTCTACCTTAGTCCAGTTTTCGAGTAAGTGATCCACAATTTTTCTTAATAAAGTCCGGGGAGCTCGGGAGTCCCGGAGTCTTATGAAATTCACATTTCCAGCTTGGATACACTTTTTTATTAATCGGACTGTATGAATTGGAGCATAATCCTTCTGCCAAATATATCGTGGAATTGTGGAAAAAGTATTTTCAGTATCGTATGTTACGATTTGTTGCCATTATGTACATTTTGTACGCACCATAGTAGGACGAAGCTCCCAAAAGCATAACGCAGCCCTCTCTTCTACAATATAACGACACGTTTTGAACAGTTGACTGTAATTGATTTCGCCGATTTCAGAATAAATAGTTTCATCAGGTGAATAAGAAGCTAACTTGAATCGTTCGAACGGACTTAGCCACTATATTCGGGATCTGCTAAAGTAACTACGGTTTTTGACGAGTCCTCATACAATCGTTGCGATTGTCCCTATTCAACTGCCCTGTATATTACATACATATTGCCAATTTTGTTCAAATCTCTCTCTCATTCTTGCTGCTTTTTTTCTTCTCTCTCTCGGCAAACACAATGAGAAAAGGAAGAACAATGTCCTTTTTTCATTCTCTTTGCTGGGACTATTAAAAACAATATTTTTTTCTGGTGGCACTTTTATTTCATAGCAACGAGTTAAAAACAATTGAAATTGAACATATCCAGAAAATTATCTACGATATTTACTAATACCTTGATATCTAAAATCAAATTAAACTATGAAAATTTCTAATTTTTCATAATGAATTCGCCATTTAGCGATACATGCGACATCTGTTGAAATATTTATCCAGTGCAGGTCTATTCACCCGTAGAGTTTCCCAGTATAATGCATTGTAGTAAATGCATACTGTTAACCAGAATTAACTACTTGAGTACAAAAGATGCGCTCGGTAGCCATAAAGTTTTGGTCACCACCCTACGATGCTGCATCTGTAGCATGAGTTCGATACCCGGGGCGTTAATAAAAAACTGCCTGTGGATATTATTAGAAATCCCACAGCGCTCAAAGCTAATCAATAAAAGACGGCTGGAATAGGAGGGGCATGCTACCAACTACACTATCCCAAATCTATATACTATTATAACCGTCAACAAGGCATAGCTATGCAAGAGATTTTAAAGCGCTCATTCCCCTGGAGGGATCAAGGCAATTAACAATAGAACAAAAATATATTTAAGATAATTTGAGTAATAGCCGTTTTTTGTTACTTTTTGTTTAATATTTTGAGAATCCTAGCAAACAAATTTCTGAGACAAAATAAAAGATATTAAGCTTTTGAAAAAAGGTAGCGCCACTTTTTCTGTATTGTCAATAATTTTCGAGATACTCTCACTTGGAAAATACATCATAAAAATGAAGATTTACCGCTTTTTAGTCTTTTTTAAGTGCAAATATCTCGAAAACTATTGAAGATTCAAAAAATGTGGCGCCAACATTTTTCATTGAACTGCTCAAGATGGTAGGTAGGTAGATAGGTTCAGGGGTTGCCGTGAATTAATCACAGCACACATATACCATTCATGGTCCGCTGTGATACCACCAAGATTCTGTTACCTGAAACTCTTAACGCCAAGTATCCAGCCAACCGACGCTGGCAATAAACCGATTAATTTGAATCGCATTAACATTTACGAGACTCTCTAGGTCCATTAACATTTACGAGACTCTCTAGGTCCTGGAAAAAAGAGAGTCCCAAAAACCTTCTCCTCTTATTTGCCAAGGCTGGGCAGTAACAAAGAAGGTGAGCAACATCTCATTCTCATCATGACAACTTCTGCAGTAGTCGTGATAAGGAAGGCGGATCCTCCTCACATGCTCGCCGATAGGACAGTGCCCTGTTATGACCCCCACCACCTTGCCAATATGCTTCCTGTTTAGTGAGAGCAGTGAGGCAGAACGATTAGGATCTATCCTGGGCCATATTATCCTCGTTGTTTGTCAAGTACTACCGCCGAGCCATCTACCATTGGCCCTACCGATGGCAGCGGACCCGATTGCCATTTTAAGGCTGTTATGGGTGTCCTAATGTGGCTAAGATACGTATCAGTGGATGCGATTGCCCCTTGACTGGCCAGCTCATCAGTCTTGCAATTGCCCGTGAAACCACTGTGACCCGGAATCCAACAAACAGTAATATTGAAGAAGCTGCTAATCTCCATGAGTGCTCTCACGAAATAACCGATTCAAGCGACCGTATTGCCGCTGTGTAGATAGTAATATCCTTAAAAGTAGCCACATGCCTCCCCAGCCAGGAAAGAGCTTCCGCGATTGCCGAAATCGAAATCTCCGCCTGGAAGACGCTGCAGTATTCGGGAATATGGACCGATACGTTAAACCTAGTCCCTCCGAATAAATGTCCGCACTCTCTCCTTCATCGGTCTTGGAGCCATCTGTGTAGATGGCCAAGGAGTCGGGTGTAATAGGGGTGCTGCCCGCCCATTGATCTCCAGAGGGAATCAGGCTGATATGGTTGCTGCCAAAGGTAACTTTTGGAACGGTATAGTCGGTTACTGCTGGAGATCCAGACTACCCTGTTGTGGCCGCCAGTTGCTCGCCAAAAATATCCACCGGAAGCAAGGTGGCATCATGTCCAAGCCAGCTGATGGAGTAGTTCCCAAAGCCCCAGTAGCGGCAATCGCCACAATTCTTTGTACTTTCCCCAATAGATTACAATAGGACGCCACTCTGAGTGCCGTCCACAATAGGCATATGCCGTATAATAAGATAGGCCGTAGCACTGCAGTATGTATATAACCAGTACACCACTTTCGGCTGGAGGCCCCAGTTTTTACTTATGGCTCTTTTAAACGAGTAAAGTGCAACAGTTGCCTTTTCCACCCGTTTACTTTCTGGTCAAGATGTCATACTTTACAACTTATACTTCTTGCATTTTTACGTATTAATATCCGTTTCCAAGTTACAGACGTTCAAATCTGACCATAACAGGGTTTTTCGCAAAGTTAAGAAAAATCGACGTTTATCGACTGTCAAATTGACAGTCGAAAAACGCTACACCAATGGATCAAATTTAATGTTTAGGTAGCTCATTCCAAGCAGAATTTTATACTCTTCAATTCAACCAAGAGTTTTTGAGCTAGGATCAACGGTTTTCAACTTATAATCAAAAATTCAAAAAAAGTACCAAAATTTCGATGTTTTTTGAGATTTTGAGCATGTTCCGCCAAAAAAAATTTGGTGGGAAGCTCCTTATTCGTGTTCAGTACCACAAAAAACATAAAAAATGAAAGAAAAAAATGCTCCACCAGAATTTGTTTCCCCGAAGCCCTTCTGGGCTCCTAAAGACAGGAATAATAAATTCAATGTCTCATTCTCGTACATGCTGTCGAATCGCCTTTACAACCATGTCTTGTCGGTTACTTGTTTTGATCACTTTTTATATGAAAAGCCTCAAAATAAACATTTTCATGTTAACCCTCCGTATACAAGGTGGGGTCTGACAGACCCCAGCGTTGAAAAAAATGTTGCCATTTTCAAACTATAAAACGTAAGTTATTCGTTTCCCAGTAGCTGGAACTTAAATGCTTCCAAACCGATTGATGAGCTTTATTCAGTTCAGTGCCAGACACCAAGTTACTTAGAAGCTTTGAAAGTCTGAGTGGGTATCACAGACCCCAGCTTGTACGGGACGTCGCTATAAAGTAAGGTGAAAATAAATTTGGTAGCTGGGATATCTGTGCAAGGTATCAACGGAATTAAATTTGCAAAGTGAGTTTGGGTGCTACACGTGCGTTTTACATTTGCTTATGAACCAAAATGTATTTTCAGATATTATTACCAGTGAAATATGATTAGCTTAACGGATTCCCAAATTTTAGAAGCACTTTTAGAGGAAGATGACTTCGACTATGTGGAACAAGAACTGGCATCAGATAATGAGCCTGATAATGTGAGCATTGTAAGTGATCACAACAGTGAGGTCGATGCCGAAATTTTCGATTCTGAAGAACCGCTCTTGGAACTTGACCAGTCTAATGGACCGACATTTTATATGGGTAAAGATGGGGCATCCAAATGGCAGAAGGTTCCACTAAGAGGCAATATTCGTAGCCGCCCAGAAAACATTATTAGTGATCAGCCTGGTGTAAAACCATCAGCAAGAGGTAAGATTACACCTCTTTTGTGCTTCGAAACGTTCATTACGAATGATATTGTTGATGATATTGTTATCTGTACAAACGAAAAAATCCGTTCCCGTGTTACAAATAACGCTGAAAAGTCCGAAACGACGAAGCAAGAAATAAAGGCACTGTTTGGCTTACTGTTTATATCCGGTTTAGTTCATTCTGGTCGGCAAAATTCGGTTGATTTATGGGCCACTGATGGTACTGGAATGGACATCTTTCGAGACACAATGAATAGAAACAGATTTGCTTTTTTATTGAGCAACATCAGATTTGACGAAACAGCCACACGAGCCGAGAGAGTGATGGTAGATCGGTTAGGACGATTTTTGAAAAATTTGTAAAGAATTGTCAGGATGCATACACTCCTTATGAAAACCTTACTCTAGATGAAGAATTGGTTGCTTTTAGAGGTCGATGTGGTTTTCGCCAATATATTCTATCCAAACCGGCAAAATACGGTATACAAATTTATGCTTTAGTGGACAACAAAACTTACTAAAATATACCCTAAATAAGGAAATATATTGCGGAAAACAACCTGAAAACAGTCCTTATGCAGTGAGCAATAAATCGTTTGATGTATTGTAGTTGATCGATTGGTACGATGTGTTTCACAATCATCTCGAAATGTTACGATGGACAATTTTTTCACTAGTTATGAAAGGACTGAACATTTACAAAAGAATCATAAATTAACTGTTGTCGGAACATTGCGAGCTAATAAAACTTGTATTCCGCTCGTCTTAAAGAAATAAAGAGAAGAAAAGACACCATTGTTTGGATTTCAAAAAGATATCACTATATTGTCATATGTACCGAAGCCAAATAAAATGGTATATACCTATATGATGTCGTCATTGCATCATGATAATGAAATTGATCCTGATAGTGGACCTATGCAAAAACCAGCTATTATATCATATTATAATCCGACGAAAAGTGGTGTCGATGTAGTAGATAAACTGTCAAGAAAGTACGATGTTTCGCGGAATTCTACACGTTGGCCTCTAACGGTATTTTACGCATTACTAAATCATGCAAGCATAAACGGTATGATCATACACATGTTGAATACTGGAATTGAAAAGAATAAAACAAATCTAAGAAGAAAATTTATTCGTGAATTGGCAATGTCTTTAGTTAAAGATTACATAGTGGCAAGAAGAGAAAACCAGAAGCTCCCTAGGGAACAGCGCAGCAGAATTGCTAAATATTTCGAAAACTCTGGTGAGAACTTAGAGGAACCACCGGCAAAAAGGGCTAACATGAAACAGAGATGTACAGTGTTGTCCCAGGAACAAGGACAGAAAGACTAAATACACCTGTACACAATGTAACGCTCCTATATGTTTGGAGCATGCATTCTTTTCCTGTGAAGATTGCATTAACTTTGAGGCCGACGATACCACCTAAAACTTCTCTCCTGGATCAAAAATTTATAATTAATTATAAGTTATTTTAGATATGTAAAATAATAATACTATATATGGTCGACATAGCGCCGTCATGTCGTCAAAACAATAATATAAAATAAAACAAAATTTAAAAAATATGTTTTTAAGTTGGCAGAAATCGCCTTTTCTTTAATTTTTTGAATAAAAAGATATCAAAATTGAAATTTTTTTCTGTTTTTTTACTTAACCCCCTTTAGTTTGTATGGCTGCTTGATAGTTCCATATAAAATTCACTAAAAGTTAAGAAATATGTGTTTTATGACCAATATATTCTGGGGTATGTCAGACCCCATCTTGTATGGGGTGCGACTTTTAGTCACCTTGTATACGGAGGGTTAAAACAAGCTTGCCGAAGGTATGATACCCTTCACGCGAAGCATCATACCTTCGTTGTGTTTTGTGGTACATTTGCCACTTTAAAATAAGTAGTAAAACTTGTTCCGATTTCACTGTTCCTATAAGAGGTATATGAAATAGTGGGCCAATTTCAACTAAATTTATGAACGTGGCTTAGCCGTCAATATGATTCAATAATATGCGATTTGGTAAAGATATCTTCAGAAATGAAAAAGTTTTTTTTGACAAAAACTTGCTTTTGGAACTGTCGTTCCTATGGCAGCTATATGATAGAGTAGTCCGATTTCAACTAAATTCAGAAATGTGATTTCACTAAAAATTTTATTGATTACTGTGAAATTTAAAAACAATATCCTTAAAAATCAAAAAGTTTTTCCCACAAAAACGAATTGTTGGACCGGTCGTTCCTATGGCAGCTATATGACGTAGTAGTCCGATTTCAAGCAAATTCGGGAATGTGATTTGACTAAAGATACTATTGGTTAGTGTGAAATTTAAAAATGATATCTTTAGAAATAAAAAAGTTTTTCTCACAAAGACGAATTTTTGGACCGGTCGTTCCTATGGCAGCTATATGACGGCTAGCTTGCCGAAGGTATCATACCTTCGTTATGAGTTATGGTGCATTTGTGACTTTGAAATAAGTAGTAAAACTAGATCCGATTTCATTGTTCCTATGAGAGGCATATGAAATAGTAGGCCGATTTCAAACGAAATTCAGGAACATGGAAATTTGGTAAAGATATCTACAGAAATAAAAAAGTTTTTCTAACAAAAACTCGTTTTGGAGCGATCGTTCCTATGACAGCTATATGATAAAGTATATTTCTCCAACGGGCAGCACTGTAATATTGTACTCCGGTAAAGCTACCGGTAGTCGTCGTGAGACAGGTGTGGGGCTCCTTTTAACCAGAGCCGCGCGAAACTGTCTCTTATCCTGGGAGCCGGTCTCTGACAGAGTCTTGACCGCCAGGTTCCGGAGCAAAATGAGGTACATCTCAATTATACAATGTTATGCCCCTACTGAACCCGACAATGTCTTGGAAAAAGACTCCTTCTACGAAGAACTAAACGCCGTTCAGAGCAAAACACCTAACACCTGATTTGAATGCGAAAGTTGGCGCTGATAACTATGGGCTCAGACATGTGATGGGGAGACACGGTCTTGGGGATCGTAATGACAACGGTGAAACATTTGTAGAGTTCTGCAACTTTCACAGTCTCTTCATCGGTGGTACTATGTTTGAGCATAAGGACCACCATAAAATCAGCTGGTCCTCTGTTGATCCGCGCAGAACACAAAATCAGATCGACCATTTTGCCATTAGTAAAAGATTCAAGAGTTGCCTCCTGGACGTGCGAAACAAGAAGGGTGCCGATATTGGGATGGGAAGAGACCATTATCTTATGATCGCTAATGTTCGATTGCGTATTGCAGCCGTGCGCCGCCCCAGCGACGAAAGATCCAGGCGCCGCAAATTTAACACCGCTCGATTAAAAAATCCAGCTGTCTTACAACAATATAATGACCATCTTGCGCATAAACCAGCGGAGATAACTAGTCACCCAGATAGTGACATAAACGAAAACTGGGATGCCATAAAAAATGCGTAAAAACTGCAAGTTTTCGTCAACTCATGTCTTCGTCGAATTTTAAGAATTTTCTGGCCCGAAACAATATCAAATGAAGAGCTAAGTCGGCGTACGGGTCAGATGCCAATCGACGAATTGATACGCAGGCGAAAATGGCAGTGGATAGGTCACACATTGCGGAAGAGTGATAACTGCATTGCTATGCATGCCATGAAATGGAACCCCATTTCCAACCAAGGCCGACCAAGAGGGGGTCCTCGAATCACATGGCATTGATCAGTGGCAAAGGAGTGTCAGGCACTGGGTAAGTCTTTTGGGGAGTTGCGTCCCATTGCCCAGAACAGAGTACGATAGCACGCAGGAGTAGTTGACGCGCTATGCCCCGCTAAGTGTTAAGGCAAAGTAGTAGTATATATGATAAAGTAGTCCAATTTCAACCAAATTTGGAAATGTGATTTAACTATAGATACTATTGATTCTTGTGAAATTTTAAAAAGATATCTCTAGAAATAAAAAAGTTTTTCTCACAAAGACGAATTTTTGGACCGGTGGTTCCTATGGCGGCTATATGACGTAGTGATCCGATTCCGTTGGTTCCGACTTGCTATATATACTGCGTGCAATAGAAAGAAGGCTCTGTACAATTTCAGCTTGATAGCTTTAAAACTGAGGGACTAGTTTGCATAGAAACAGACAGACAGTCGGACTGACGGACAGACGGACAAATCTTAATCGACTCGTCTCATCATACTGACCAAGAATATATATAGTTTACGAGATGCTTCCTTCTGTTCGTTGCAAACTTCATGACAAAGTTAATATACCCTATCACATCCGTGAAGGGTATAATAAACCACAATTTTTTTTGGCAAACAACCTGATAACTGCATTATCTGCCTTGTATTTTTTTCGATCCTTAACTGGGGTAGGGTTGTTTCTGGTTCTTTTAAAAGTCTTAAAATCACTCGGATGCATTTCACCGGCACTGCTTTTAAGGATTGCCTATTTCCATGTACGAGTATAGTTTGTTGTGTTTCATCATAAATTCATCTATTTTCAGAAGTATTTCTTTACCAGACCAGACAATCCTTCGAGTATGCAAATTTTCCACCATATTGTTGTTCAATGATCAGCTTAAAATTTACTTAGTAATACGAGTACAATACAGAACAGTGCATAACCAGAAAAGAATCATAGGATATTTATCATACGTATTTTATTCTACAGGATGTCCCGCTTCATATGGTACATACCTTAATGGTAGGTAGAACCGTTCATTTTCGGAAAGTTGATACCAAAGTGGACACTATGTCTTTAAAGCGTTATATAATATTTTTTTTGTAAATTGTGGTAAAAATCTTGTCTTGCCGAACAAAATCAAAATTTGCCACTCTCCTGTTAAGGTTGAAGTAAATTTATTTTTGAAATGCCAACACATTGGGGTAACGCTCTGCAGCGGTTAAAGACAAGGTATCCATTTTGTGTTAATTTTCACACATATACTCAATTGCCCTAACCTCTAGAGGGGCATAGCGCGTCAACCATTCTTAGCTGACGTTTCGTTGGTATAAACTAGTTTTGGACGATGCACGTTGCCAGCATACACCTTCTGTTCCATTTAGCCGCCTACCTGCGATAAGACGGAAGATCCTATGGCTTATTATTGCACGCTGCACTAAAGGGGGGAAACAACACTAACATCCATGGCCACGAACGCCGTGGACGGGACTTGAATCCATAACGACCGTAGTCAGACATGAGACTGATGCCTCTACGCACTGCGCTACCGGTCGCCCGGGTACTAGCTACCATTAAGGTATCTACCATCTTATACGGGACACCCTGTATAGTGCAGAAGTAGAGTGAACTTCGTAGTAGAGAGTCTGTACAGCTTAAACATCCTTAGCCATCCAACTTTTCATAATAATTGTCGCCTCTGTCCACCTTCCCATTCCGTCAATTCAGCCCGAATTCCGAATGGCATACTAACAATATCAATGCGATGTGTCTATTATATTCGATGACCTTCCAGGATACTCAGGATTCATTGGCTGATCGGTTTGCATTTCATTATAATCTCTAAACCGCAGATTCCAGATTGTCATCTAACCTCGCTTCACTTTTATTATCCCCACCGGGAAGATTGTGGAAAATTCCCAATACCAGGCATATTTCCATTATTTTAATGTGATGCTTCACCACACATCCAGAAAATTGGGTGCGACGATGATGCACGCCGTGGGATTATACGAGTATTATCGTGACATTTCTGTTAAATCGCGTTTTAATTAAGCACTTATTTGGTATGTACATACCTTACCTATGTATTAGGCCAGATCCTAATAGGAAAAATTAGGTGCGTTTTTTTCGTACAGAGCAGAGTAGAGCAGGTTAAGTATGAAAAAAATTAGGGTAGCGAACACGAAAACGGTGCATGTCTTTGCTGGGAGTGTGTCTTGGTTTAATTAGAATTCATATGTCAACCCAAATTTCAAGAGAAAACTTAAATCTTTAGTATACAATCGGACAAATTTCTTTTAGGCAGCAAAAGTATTTTCTATGTTTACTATTCCATATAATTACACAAAACGACTATTTTATTGGTAGGAAATGAACATTAAATGCTTCCCAAACTGTAACTGCCCGAAAACTTCGACACTTGTGCCGCCTGCATTTCAAAATGCCGACTATTTAACGGAGTAGCATTCTTGCACTGACGTTTTATCCAGAGCAGCTCAGATCCAATTGTTAGTGTAATTGTGTGGTCTTAACCGGCACCATGAAATAAGCCATTTGGAAATAAGGTATTAATGAATAATTTCAGTTGAAACCGAAAGTAGCCAAGTATAGTTTCTTTCGCTTTAACACTCAATGCTTGATTTCGTTTAAAACGAAGGTGAGTATGTATGGCAATTTTCGCTTTCCTTCGCATACGTTATTTCGGTTTGCATAGCCAAAAAAAATGCTGGATGCAGATATGCTAGGACGAAACGGATGCAGGTGCATGTACAAAGAGTGAAACGGGCGACCTAGGGCTACATGCGGGGGTTCGCAACGCCCTAGGAGCGGAGCTAGCCCAGCTCGTTCCAAACCGAAATTATCCATGCACACTTCTGCGATACTGCGGGCTGTGAATTAACAGTCGCTTGTGTGGGCTTCGCTCTAGGTACAACAGTCCCTTATGTGGGCTTCGCGCGCTACGCTCGCTCCGCGCTTAAGGGATCATTACCCTCAGTATCGCACTGGGTACAACAGTCCTATGTCTGGGCTCCGCTCGTACGCTCGCTTCACACTTAAGGGATCACAATCCTCAGTATCGCACAAACATGAACGCTCGCTTTGCTCGCTCTGGACACTGCATGGCTATTTTCGTTTTTATCGCATGCCTTATTTCGATTTGAAACCGGTATTGTCCATGCACAGCTTATTTCGTTTATTTTCCGATGAATACTTTCGTTTCCAAACGAAAGTATCTATATGGATTATTTCGTATACCTTATTTCGCTTTGGCTTATTTCGGTGCCCCGTCTTAACCTGCGCTGCTCTATGTGGATCTTGAAAAAAAAAATCGCCTATTATAGCCTAAAATCGCTGGCTCATATAAATGGCCGCGATGGAAAGTTTTGTAGACCTATTGATTTTGTGTACCTTTTTGTTTTTGGAGGTGCTGAAAGTTAATTATTGGCAAAAATAAAGTTTATTGACTAACTTTTGTGCGGTTATTTTAATGTAACTATTTTTAGGTTTTCGTAGATTTTTTTTTATACCCTAGACTTTTAGTATAGGGTATATTGTTTTTATCACGACGGAAATATGTAACACCTTAAAGGAGGCTCCGGAGGTATAGCAATGTACATATATAAATGATCAGGATCACCTCCTGATTCGATTAAGCCATGTCTGTCTGTCTGTCTGTCTGTCCGCCTGTCTGTCTGTCTGTCTGTCTGTCCGTTCGCACGATAACTTTCGATAGAATGAAGCTAGAAACTTGAAATTTTGGTCAAATGTTGGAAGTGTAATCTACTTGGTTGGTATTGAAAATGGGCATGATCAGGCCAAGAGAACGCATACCTCCCCTATATACATAAAATAATTAAATGTTTCTATAACTCCCGATTAAATTACCCTGGGGTAAGAAGATGCTTGAGTTCTAGTAAGTTGGGCATAATCGGATCAAAGAAACGCCTACCTCCCCTACAAATTTCAAAAAATTAAATATTACTTTAATTGCGATAACTTTCGATAAAATGACACTAGCGAGTTGAAAATTTGACAAAATGTTGTTAGTAGGATCTACTTGGTTGGTATTGAAAATGGGTAAGATCTGACCCAAGCAACTTCTACCTCCCCTACAAATGAAACTTCAAATAAGCGATAACTTTTGACAGAATCAAGTCAGCGACTTGAAGTTCTGGTCAAATGTTTGAAGTGAGATCGGGTTAGTTGGTATTCAAGATGGGTTAGATCGGACCTAAGGAACCCCTACCTCCCCTAGAAATGAAACTTAAAATAAGCGATAACTTACGACAAAATAATGCTAGCGTGATAAAATTTGGGTCAAATGTTTGTAATAGGATCCAGTTGGCTAATATTGAAAATACGTAAAATCCGACCAACGAAACCACTACTTCCCCTACAAATGAAACTTCAAATAAGCGATAACTTTCGATGGAGTGAAGCTTGAAATTTTGTTTAAATGTTTGTAGCATGATTGTGTTTGTTGGTGGCAATGATGAACAAGATCCGACCCAAGGAACCCCTACCTCCCCTACAAGTGAAACTTCAATAAGCAATAATTTTCGATAGAGTGGAGCTAGCGACTTGAAAAATTCGACAAATATTTGTAGAATGGGTTAGTTAATTAATTTTGATAATGGGCAAGATCCTCCTGAATTATTGCCAACCTCCCCTATAAACTGGCCATATAGGAAGCTCACTTTTAATGCATATGGTCGTTACCAATTGGTACTTTTGGTATCACCACAGGTCTGTACAAGTCTAGGGTATATATACGCTTCGGACTTCGCTTCGGCCTGGTTTTTATTCCAATGGTATTTTGGTTGCTAAAAACAATTGTGAAGCTTGCCTACAAAAATTTTGACCAAGTACTACTTTAAGACAATAAAAAAGAACAAATTTCATATTTTGTTTTCTTTTTTGGTTTTTTTTTTGCACTTTTTTTCGGTTTTTGCTTAATATCTCCCAAAGTACACGCCCTACAAAAAAAATTAATCGCACATTTTTGAAAGCACACTAAGTTTGCTAAAGTTTCACACAAAAATGAGTTTTGTATGTTCAGAACTGTCTGAAAAAATCTCTTCAAAAATTAAAAATTTTTATTCGTAGTTTTTTTAGTGATGTTTTTAGCTAATATCCGGAAAAATAGTGATCCTACGTAGAAAATCATGGGAATCAAATTTGATGACAATTTTAGTATCAATAATCTGAGAGAAGGAAGATGCCCGTCTATTTGTTAGTTTCGCATCGCAAAATTGACAAAAACTAGAACTTCTTTTTGAAAGCATATTAAATTTGCTAAAATATTTAACTAAAATTATTTTCGTACGTCCATTCGTTTCAAAAGCACAGCTATTGAAAAATTTATTTTTGTTTTCCAAAAAAGAGATTTTTCCGTTTTTGCCGTTAACATTGTCAAATATTGGGTAAAGTATTCATCCGACGAAGAAAGTCATCAGAAATAAATTTAGCATGTAAGCATGAATCCCATTACTCCCTTTAGTTACAAAGAAAATGACAAAAAGCCAATATCGTAAAAAACGATATGTATATTACATACCTCCGTAAGTTAGCGTTCTACAGGAAAAGTTTCCAAAATATCTTTCAAAGTGCACTAAATTTGCCAATTTTTGATATAAACATAAAAGAACTACGATTGGGGTAAACCCCAATCATGCAATACTCTAGATGAATTTGAGCCTGGTTAAAGCCAATAAATAATTTTGGTTGCAATCTCGGATATTGTATAGGAGGGGGTAGACGGAGTAAGGGTAATCGACTATTTTTTTTGAATCTAACTGATATTGTTAATTAAGTGTTAAGTACAAAATTTCAGCCCGATAAATTGTATAGGTAATGAGTAAATTGGCTTAACGTATTTCATGAAATAGTGCAGTTTGTATGGGAGGGGGTAGAAGGAGGGTGAGGATTACAATAAGTTTTATAACATAGGTTACAATTATCATAAAAGTGATATATTAAAAATTTCAAAGCAATATGTTTTATAGTTTCTGAGAAAATCTGATTATTGTAAATTTTCAAAAATGTGTCATTTTGTATGGGAGGGGGTAGAAGGGGTGGAGCGATTTAGCCCGTTCACGAACTTAGCCTTCATTTTTTGTCAAAAATAACGTGTGCAAAATTTGAACTTCATAGCTCAACGCGTTCTCGAGATAGAGAGGTCACGGACGGACAGACGGACAGACAGACATCCGGTTTTGAGATATTCGAGTGATAATATGAACTTCTGTATCATTCATTTTTTTCTGCGAGCCTTATTTCTTAGCGTTACAAACTTTGTGGCAAACTTATAATACTCTCAGATTTCATCTAGAGTATAAAAATCAGCTTCGTGTGAGCATTACTTTCCGAGAAATAGAGCTATAAACATTTTATTTCTTTTTACCAGAAAATGTAAAAAAGCTGCAATTATCTACAAATTCATTTTGAATAAGTTTCTTAATAGAATGAGTCATTTTTACGATATTTGGACATATATATCAACGTAGCGAACATTCTTGATTTTTTTAACAAATTTAGAAGAGCTGCTTCTTGGAAAATTGTGGAAGTACTGAACTAAATTTGCTATAAAATTTTAACAAATTTAGTGTACTTTAAAAAAATTTCCATCGACTTTTTTATAGGGTGTATACTTTTGGAAAAATGGCCAAACTAAAAAAGGGCGTTATTTTGGTCAATATCTTAAATTCCCAAGCGAATTTTTGTTGGCAAACTCTAGATTCGTGTTCAGCAACCCAAAATATAAAATATAAAGGTACACAAAAATTGAAAGAGCTGCAAAACTTTCCATCTCAAAATCCCAGGGTCCTGGATTATTAGAAAAAGATCTGGAAATAATTTTAATCCCTTCTGTAGATCTTAAATGCATAGAGTTTGAACGGTCGCAAAAGTTGAGATCAACTTTTGGCTGGGGAAATGTTGTTTTCCTTATAACTTCTAACCAGCGCTTCGGATCGCAAAACTTTATAAGATATAATGAAAAAGTGTTAAAATCTGCGCCCAATGCACTTCTCAAATCAAAATTCAGTTCAGTGGTAATCGGCCCAGGCGGCCAAGGCCCGACGCCGGGCTGTCGCGCCACGATGATGATGATGGTAATCTATAGTCGAAAAACGATATACCTACATATTTTGAGGCAAGCTTAGGAGACGGAGTAAGGGTAATCGATTAATTTTTTTGAATCTAACTGATATTGTTAATTAAGTGTTAAGTACAAAATTTCAGCCCGATAAATTGTATAGGTAATGAGTAAATTGGCTTAACGTATTTCATGAAATAGTGCAGTTTGTATGGGAGGGGGTAGAAGGAGGGTGAGTATTGCAATAAATTTTATAATGTAGGTTACAATTATCATAAAAGTGATATATTCAAAATTTCAAAGCAAGATGTTTTATAGTTTCTGAGAAAATCTGATTATTGTATATTATCAAAAATGTGTCATTTTGTATGGGAGGGGGTAGACGGAGTAAGGGTAATCGATTATTTTTTTTGAATCTAACTGATATTGTTAATTAAGTGTTAAGTACAAAATTTCAGCCCGATAAATTGTATACGTACTGAGTAAATTGGCTTAACGTATTTCATGAAATAGTGCTGTTTGTATGGGAGGGGGTAGAAGGAGGGTGAGGATTACAATAAGTTTTATAACATAGGTTACAATTATCATAAAAGTGATATATTAAAAATTTCAAAGCAATATGTTTTATAGTTTCTGAGAAAATCTGATTATTGTAAATTTTCAAAAATGTGTCATTTTGTATGGGAGGGGGTAGAAGGGGTGGAGCGATTTATCCCGTTCACGAACTTAGCCTTCATTTTTTTGTCAAAAATAACGTGTGCAAAATTTGAACTTCATAGCTCAACGCGTTCTCGAGCTAGAGAGGTCACGGACGGACGGACGGACAGACGGACATCCGGTTTTGAGATATTCGAGTGATAATATGAACTTCTGTATCATTCATTTTTTTCTGCGAGCCTTATTTCTTAGCGTTACAAACTTTGTGGCAAGCTTATAATACTCTCAGATTTCATCTAGAGTATAATCACACTTCATCATTTTCAAGCTCACAGATCTTTGAAATTGAAGCTCCAAATGAGAAAAAAAAACAAGCTAGCCTTTGGTCTGGGCAAAGATATCTTCAGAAATAAAAAAGTTTTTCTAACAAAAACTTGCTTCTGAAACGATCCTTCCTATGACAGCAAATTGATCATCATCATTATCGTGGCGCAACAGCCCGACGTTGGGCCCTGGCATGGATCATCGTCCTCCAATTATCTCGGTCAAGTAACAGCGTCCCCCAATTTTGGACGCCCCATTTCGGTCGCAAACTGCTCCGAAATTCGCCGAAGGACATTACGTTATCATGTTTTTTGGGGCTTGAGTAAGGGTCCAGGTTTCGCAGCCGTAGCATAGCACAGGTTGTGTGATGGTTTCGTATATGCGGAGCATAGTATTCCTATGCACATGCTTCGATTTAATTATTGGGAGGACTGAGAAGCAAATCTTATATGCTAGCTGTATCTGTCGATTGGTTTCGTCCGTTTCATTGGCGTCCTTTTACAGGTTACTACTACCCAGGTATGTGAAGTCGTCTGCGAATTCGATGCTGAGGTCATCGACGTTGATATCCGGTTGTTCTGGCGTTCTTGTTCATGATTGCATCACTACTTTTATTTTGTCCTGGTTAATGCGTAGTCCAACTTGCTTTGCAGCCATATCAAGACTATTTAGAAGTTCTTCTGCGTCGGGTAGATTTCGGGACATGATGTTGATGTCGTCACCGTACGCTATCAACTGCGTCGACTTGAAGAGCAGTGTGGCGCTGTGATCCGCACTCATGACCCGGATGGCGTGTTCAAGTGCCAGGTTGAAGATCGTCGGAGCCAGTCCGTGTTTCAAAGAGATCACTCAGCCTGTTTTGAATCCTTACCTGTGAAACGGAGTTGGACGTCGTCATCTTTGTTAATTGTGCCAATATTACTGGCACACCAAATTGTACAATAGCATGATGTTGTGAAATACTCCACGATCGATACTGTCGTATGCTTTTTTAAATCAACAAGCATTTGGTACACGTCAGCGTGGTACTCTCAGCACTTTTGCGGCATCTGCTTGACCGTGAAAAGCTGATTGGTTGTAGATTTGCCAGATATGAAACCGCGTTGATATTCGCCAGTGATTCGTTCAGCGTGGGACATATGGTGCGCCTGCGCCAAACTTCTATGATCACCTCATCCTCCCAGATTCACAGAAGTAGTTGATGTATTGCATTTAATAGACCCGTTCCACCTGATTTTAGCAGTTCAACTGGAATCTCATCTACATCAAACGCTTTATTTGGTTTGAGTGACCGCAAGGTGTAATCAACTTCTTCTATTGTCGGGGGTTGTGTATTGGGGCCATGATCCATCATATCGTTACCGATTGGGGCTTCTTGTATGGGAACGTGGAGTGCGGGTTTAAGAAGCTCTTCGAAATAGGTCGCCCATCGTTTGTTGTTGCTATCGACGTCGCTGATATTGTTTCCATCTTTGTCCTTACAGTGGCTAGTCCTGGGTTGATAGACATTCTTAATTGTGTTTACTAGCCTGTAAGCTTGTCTGGTGTTTCTGTTAGCAAGGTTACCATTAATGTTCAGCAACTGCTTGCCGAAGAATTTTATTTTCTTAACGTCTAATTATTCTATTTGATATTCGCCATAGCTAGTCATCTTTTTCACTTTTAGCTTTAGCTGTTCGTTTTGTCTCTAAGCTTCGTTCTTTGTGTTAAGGGGCTTTTGGCATTCTTCATAGAACCAGTAATTTCACGCTCATCGGGCATTATGTCTCACGACCATGTCTGCTGCATCCTTGGTAGAATTTTTTAGTTCTTCCCAAAACCTATGTTGCCGATATTGTGTAGCATAGAGGTTACAGTTTTTCATCAAGGGCGTCTGTATATGCCTGCGCCGCAACATCGTCCAAGATTTTGTCAAATGCGAAGATTTTGGGAGGGCTGATTCTTGATTGGTGCACTGAAGAGATTCTACACCGATAGGTTGTCTTTACCAAGTGATGGTCGGAATCGCAATTTGCTCCTCGGCATGATCGGACATCCACCACACTTGAAGCCCAGCTTTTGCATATAAGAACGTGGTGAATCTGGTTAATGGTGCGTGTATCCGCAGATTTTCAGGTTTTTTTTATGAATGCGTCGGTGCGGAAAGCATGTTACACTTACGACAAAGTTCCTACTGCATGCGAAGTCGATTAGTCGTTGATCGCTGTCACTGCGTTCCTTGTGGAGGCTGTGTCCTCTCTTTATCCTTCTATATGATAGAGTAGTAAAATTTCAGCCAAATCCGAAAATTTGATTTGGCGAAAGATACTATTGAACAATAGGAAAGATATCTTTAGAAGTAAAAAAAGTTTTTCTCACAAAAATAAAATAAAAGCTGGAGATAATTTGGTTTCATGTTTTACGTGGCCCAAAATTTTTCAACTCAGCCTACTTTGACTGTGATTGTGGGCAATAATGCAAAAAAGTCTATTTAGCGATTACAGCCTTAATAGCTCTATCTCGGTATGTATAACAGATAAAGTTTCGTTTCTGTGAGGCTAATGTAGGAGATATTAAAAAAAGGAGCAAGCCAAATAATTAAGCGTTGCGTTGTTTAATTTGACACGTTTTTTCTTTTTCCAAAGTTTCAAATTTCCAAATTTTGAATTTTTTGTCATAACCATATTTATATCTAATTTTACTAGGGTACTAGATGTTCTTGCTTGTTTGTTGCTCCATAGAACGAGTTAGAAAAAGCAATCCAGGCCAAATTCCATAATGTGTTTAGAGTGTAAAGATAACGCGTAGAGGGACAAGAAAGTGGCAGAATTGTTAAGACTGCCTTTCCTCACTGCTGTGAATCGACGCACGCTAGAATTTATAAAACATGAAGGCTCTTCATAAGAAAATCGATAAACGCATTGGCTCGATTGCATCACTACGATGAAGAGTCGTTGTAGTTTACTGAATCACCTATTCTCCATCCGTAAATTTCCCTTCAAATTTGTCAGTCGGTGAGTCCCTGACCATGTGAAATCTGACATCGAAGTCACCACAATTTTTTTTAATTTGAGTAATGTGTGCTATTCATTAATATTCGAACAACCTTGGCGACAAATTGGTATTGATTTTTAAAGATTTGTTTCCTTTTTATAATTTATGTTTAACTGCCTGTTGCATGCAGCTGGCACGCAATTCATTCCAGTTGAAAATAGATTTATTGATGTAACGCAAACAAAATTGTTGAAATTTCGAGTGTATCAGCTTTAATAAACTAATGACAGTTGGGTTAAGTTCAACATCGAACATGGGGACCAAAAGATCTCTTCCATAGTCCTCCTCGTGGGCGCCCTCTGGAACGGCTAACCAAGCCTTGCAGTTCAAAACATTTGGTAGAGGCACATAACGATGATAATCCTGAAAAGCCAATAACACCAGCGCGTCTTAGGAAATAGGCGAACGGTGGAGTTGCAACATAGTTGTTGGAACCCCTACATGTCACACCCAATTGAAAGATCATCGAAAATACGCGCGATCAATAACACCATTAAAGAGCTACCTCTGCGCTATATAAAAAATTGTTCTCCCGGTGACCCATACCGTCAACCAAATTGACCACGTCCTCATTTGCAGAAGATGGGCATCTAGTGTGATGGATGTCCGCTCCTATCGAAGAGCAAACTGCGACTCAGATCATCACTTGGTGAAGACGACTTACAGATGTCAAATTACCTCAGTGCACCAATCGAGAATCAGCCCTCCCAAAACTTTGCGGTTGCTAAGCTTCTGAGCGATCCTACAGCGGTGGCGTATACTACCGCCCTTGAGGAAATACTATCGCCTATGCCACACAACATCAGCAACACAGGCGTCCATGGATTCTGGGAAGAACTCAAGGGTACCATCAGGGATATTGCTGAGAAAGTCGTGTGATATACGGCCCGGCGAGCGCGAAATGACTGGTTCGATCAAGAATGAAAAAATTCACTTGACCCGAAAAACGAGGCCTACAGACAATGGATTCTACGAGGAATCAGAGCCAGACGAGCTACGGCGAATACGATAATTAGACGTAAGAAACGTAAATACTTTGACGAGCAGTTGCTGAATCTTAACGAAAACTTAGCTAATAGGAACACCAGACAAGCCTACAAACTAGTAAATACAATTAAGAACCCAGGACTAGCTTTTGTAAGGACAAGGATGGAAACATCATCACCGACTCCGATGGCATTAACAAACGATGGGCCTCTTATTATACCCTAGACTTATACATAGTATAGGGTATATTGTTTTTGTCACGACGAAAATATGTAACACCTTAAAGGAGGCTCCGGAGGTTTAGCAATGTATATATGTAAATGATCAGGGTCATCTCTTGATTTGATTTAGCCATGTCTGTCTGTTCGTCTGTCTGTCTGTCTGTCCGTTCGCACGATAACTTTCGATAAAATGAAGCTAGAGACTTGAAATTTTGGTCAAATGTAGGCAGTATGATTTTGTTATATTGTATTGAAAATGGGCATGATCAGGCCAAGAGAACACCTACCTCCCCTATATATGTAAAATATTTAAATGTATCTGTAACTCCCGATTAAATAAACATGAAAAGCTCTAGCTTTGACAGATTGCTTGCGAGGATAATCTTCTATTCTCCTGGAAAAATAAAATAGATCAGTTAAAAACTAACGGTAATTTTCTTACAAAGAGCCCTGTACTACCCTACTTTTCAGGTTTTTTGTCTATAACTCTTGAACCAATTGATGTAGACACCTGATTTTTGACATGTCACCCTAAGGTGAGAAGCTGCTTGAGTTCTAGTAAGTTGGGCATAATCAGATCAAAGTAACGCCTACCTCCCCTACAAATTTCAAAAAATTAAATATTCTTTTAATTACTATAACTTTCGATAGAATGAAGCTAGCGAGTTGAAAATTTGGCAGAATGTTGGTAATAAGATTTAATTAGTTGGTATTGGAAATGAGTAAGACCCGACCCAAGGAACCCCTACCTCCCCTAGAAGTGAAACTTAAAATAAGTGATAACTTACGACAAAATAATGCTAGCGACTTGAAATTTTGGTTAAATGTTTGCAGTAGGATACAGTTGGCTAATATTGAAAATACGTAAAATCCGACCAACGAAACCCCTACATCCCCTACAAATGAAAATTCCAATAAGCGATAACTTTCGATAGGGTAAAGCTAGAGACTTGAAATTTTGTTTAAATGTTTGTAGCATGATCTTATTTGTTGGTGGCAATGATGGGCAAGATCCGACCCAAGGAACCCCTACCTCCCCTACAAGTGAAACTTCAAATAAGCGATAACTTTCGACAAAATGAAGCTAGAAACTTGAAATTTTGATCAAATATTAGATCTAGTTGGTTGTTTCTAAAAATGCGCAGGATTTGACAGAAGAAACCTCTACCTCCCCTACATGTGAGACTTCAAATAAGCGATAACTTTCGATAGAATGAAGCTGGCGACTTGAAAAAATAGACAAATACTTGTAGAATGGGTTAGTTAATTGATTTTGAGAATGGTCAAGATCTTCCTGAATGAGCGCCAACCTCCCCTATAGACTTGCCATATAGGAAACTCACTTTTAATTCATATGGTCGTTGCCAATTGGTACTTTTGGTATCACCATTAGGTCTGTATATGTCTAGAGTAGGTCTGAAGAGCAAACTATTTTGGTCGTACGTTCAAAATATGAGCTCTTCTTCCCTCACCCATCATCGCTTTCCTTTGACAATCGCTCTGCTAACACCCCCTGAGCAAATATGTGAGCTGTTTGATTTTGACATGGATATGTCTTATAGCTGGGGGTCATCCTAAAAATCTGTCCGTCACACGAAATGTCTGTTTTTCTACTCGGGGGTCAGAAGAGGAAACAAGCCCATTGAAAATTTTTCCGAGTTCTTTGAGTAGTGGCCGATCCTCAGTCAATCCGAGTCAGTCATCAAAGGGAACTCACGAAAATCGAAAAACTTCGCATCATGAACTGACTAAACAACCAGGCACCCATAAAACAAGTCAACATCATTCAACTGCCATCCCCTCGTGATTCAAATCTGCTCACAACACCAGCCACATCCAGACAACCTGTCTCCCTCACTCGTGCACAGCGCTATGGCTCCTCCTTCACAGCAATCTTTTTGTTTTCATCAATTAGTCACTAACCTGACTCAGTAAGAAAATCGTTGGGGTAGGTCGGGAAATAGCTTCAACTTCCCACACACACACACACACACACTCGTATGCACGCAATGGAGAGACGGTTGAGTCGAAGAAGTTCAATGGATGGGCGTTGCTTCGTCATCGGCGACAGTGCGAAAGAGATGCTTGCTCCACGGACCTTGGACTACACTTCCGCGGCGGATCCACCCCTTTCTTGTGATGGCCAATCCCATCCAGCCGACTGAAATCAGTGTCACCAAGGTCACCAACATGTTTTTCCCGTGGATGTAAGGAACTTACGACCGTACTTGTATCGCGCATACCGCGTACTATCACGATCGATGATATATCAACTAACAGTGCACAATTCTGATTTAGTGAGGAGAATAGTGCAAATGATGCCGTTTGTGCAGCGCGGATAACGTAAACGTTAATGCAATAAAATTGTGTTGTCGCGCTTACCGTCTTTAGACTTAGACGAGTACTATCTAAGTATCTAATAGTAAGTGTGTTTAGCTAGACCGCGGCTTGACGCGATCGATCGCGGATTGACGTACTAACGAAGCAGAGGCGCATATAAATATGTAGAGTGTATGATCGCTTGATCCACATACGTGGCAACGGTTGGGTTAATTTGTATCCTCCTGTACACTATGCAGGACGGTATGTCTTGAAAATGATACAAAGTATCTACACTGCATGCAGATACATCGGTACATCTTTTGCCTACCGAAAGCGTGGGACGTGTTTTGTCGAATGATTTCATCCAGTATAACTATACTGGGATCTTTATAAAACTTACGTCGATATCTTCAACACAACAGGTTCCACGCAGTCGGTAGCCAAAGACATATCCATGTTCCGATGTATCTGCATGCAGTGTAGATACTTTGTATAATTTTTCAGCACTTTTTGCCAATACCCTAGTATATCTAAATCTTCACCCTCTCCCTGTATTCAACCTGATTTTTACTCTCCTCTAGCTCACATGCTTGTGGTAAAGGTCTTCCTGTATAAAATCCTTACCATTTCTCAACTCATTGTCCCCTTAGTGAATTTAGAAAGAAAATTCATTTTTAGTTTTTGACAACTACCCCGTACATACTCCAAATAACTAATTCCGTAAATTACCGATTTTCCTGCAATACAAAATTTATGGTTCATGCAGCATCTTATAGTCGTATCACAAAATCTCTTCTAGCTCAAAACATTCTGCCATACTAAAATTCACTCGTAAACTTGACTTCTATCCCAACCGTAAATCTCAAGATTAGACCACAGTAAAGGAGATAAATAGGATGAAATCCGTTCAGCCCATCGTTTGTTCTTCTTGTAGTCAAGGGTAGAAAACGACTGAAGACGCTAAGAAGTTGGGACTGAAAAATTTCGAATTATCCTTGAAAAATCCGAGTGTATTATTTACAATACATTGATCTTGAGAATACATACATGTGTCTGGCAGGTGACCTTCTTTCTGTGCCGACGTTTTGGAGAAAACGTTTGACCTGAAAGGTCAATGTTAAATTGTTGGTTCATTAAGGACATAAATTGTTTGGAAAATAATAATGTTCCGAATTGAGATGAAATCAGCTGAAAAGGACAAATGAGGACTTGATAAATGACGTGAATAAATGTAATTCGTTAATAGTTCTATTCGCGAAAGAGGTCAACGGCTTGCTCCAGTTCCACTGTAAAAAAAAAATTATGCAAAGCCTACTACTGCTACATTGTTTTACTATAGCCCCTAGTATGGCATGGCGCAGCGGAATAATTTAATTAATTGGGGAATGGAATTATTCGACAAAATTGGAATATTGTTTTACGTTCACTGGACGATTGATATTAGCCTCGAACGTCAATTTAGGCCTTTTCTAGTATATAATTACATCTGCCTGTTCCGATCAAACCGACTCTTCAAGCATCGGGGTAGATGCATGTAAGCATCTTATCCTGTTGGTCACTCATGATTTCACTTATTACAGGTAGGATATTTCCCGAAACTAAAGCAATTCAGTGTTTCATTGTTTCTACATATGTAAAATAATTAAATGTATCCATAACTCCAGGTTAAATAAACATGAAAAGATCTAGCTTTAGTAGATTGCTCGTGAGGGCAACGAAACTTCTCCTGCAAATGAAACTTCAAATAAGCGAAAACTTTCGATGGAATGAAGCCAGAGACATGAAATTTTCCTTAAATGTTCGTAGCATGATCTTATTGGTGGGTAACAGCGATGGGCAAGATCCGACTCAAGGAACCCCTACCTCCCCTACAAATGAGACTTCAAATAAGCGGTAACTTTTGATAAAATGAGCGAAAACTCGATAAATACTTGTAGAATGGGTTGGTTAATTGATTTTGAGAATAGTCAAGATCCTTCTGAATGATCGCCAACCTCCCCTATAAACTAGCCATATAGGAAACTCAATTTTAATGCATACGGTCGTTGCCAATTGGTTGTTTTTTATCACCACTAGGTCAATACAAGTCTAGAGTATATACGCTTCGGACTCGGTTTTTTATTCGAAAAGGTATTACAAGACAAATGATCCGTACTGGAGTACAACTGAGATTGAGTGCATAAGTCAAGTGAAGAAAGCAAGGAGTTCTGGCATGTCACTCAGACGAGTCAACATTTTCCTTGTGCTTGAAGAATATCCTCGCAAGGTAAACGTTATGAATACGGAAAGAAGGAAATACTTGTACTTTTACCTTTTACTTAAAGTCATAACCTTATACTTCTACCTTATGCTTGGGAGGATATCCTTCGTTTTTATAAATACGGCCCATAATTTAAATTTCTGACTTTCGAAGTTTAACGTAATTTCTAAATATTGACTCCATCGTCCGTACATCTAAAGACTGCACTTTAACCACAGTTTCCACTAAACTTTAGTTTCCACGAAGCTTTTCATCGTTTACAACGTTCCCGAACGAATTGCACCCTAACTTTACAAATGTTAGGTGGCAAAATTTTAATTAAATTTATAGTTTGCTTGGCAGGGCGGTTGAAAGTTCTCTACCTTCATTTTCTTTCTATTGCTTGGCCGTCATCGGCCGCATGGTAAATGTTCCGCAACCTTGAATTTTCAATAATTCAGACTGGTTTGGCATTATCCTCGAGTCAGCGGTCTGTGGTAAATGTGCTCCTTACGGGTCACTAAGAAACAACGGAGAGCAGCGAGCTGAAAAGCTTAGCTATTAGGTTTTTGACATGGATATGTCTTATAGCTGGGGGTCATCCTAAAAATCTAAAAAAATCTGTCCGTCACACGAAATGTCTGTTTTTCTACTCGGGGGTCAGAAGAGGAAACAAGCCCATTGAAAATTTTTCTTTTCTGGTTGTGCATGTCGTTTGAGTGAAGTGGTCATTGTGCATGGCTGTTGCTTGTTGATCCGCGCGGGCGGTGCGCTTGCGGGGATCCTGTGTGCACATATTGGGATGTTGATTTGATAGCGATAAAGGTTGACGTTGTGGACGGCAAGAAATAACATAGTGTACGGGTGAACGGGCGGACTTTCAATGACCTTCAATTTCCGCCAATTCCCATTCATCATTTAATTAAATAGGCCGTGTTGTACTATCTGAATCACTAGGGTCCCAGAAAAGGTAGCAAGTAGTCAGTTCGACTAATATTTGGACATGCGCAGACGCAATTTCAGAGAGTGTACATAGTTCCCGCCCCCCGAAGATGAGCGAGAGCGGATGAAGTTCATTCGAGCCAAATCGGGTGATCCAGCGACTGTGTTTGTGCATTTGCAATGGCGGCGATTTGAGGTCTCACTGGTCCACAATGTGGGGCCTCACCCCACGTGCATTAAATATATAGAACAAAATGGCGGATTTATACTAGGCGAGTTAGTATCTCTCAAGTCCGGAAATAAAGAAATATTCGTCGCGGGATATTATATGTTATGATGTACATTCAGAGGTCTGCAGAAGATCAAATGCCCCCTTCCGCAAAAATTCCAAAATGTTCAAAATGGCTGGAATCCAAACAAATAAAATAGCGAACGTTGTACTACATATCTGAATCAATAGGGTCCCAGAAAAAGTAGCAAGTAGTCAGTTCGACTAACATTTGGACATGCGCAGACGAAATTTGAGAGTGTGTACATTACATAGTTCCCGCCCCCCGAATATAGAGGGCAAGAGCCATCGCGGATGAAGTTCATTCTATCCAAATGGTTGTGCATTTGCAATGGCGGCGATTTGAGGTCTGACTGGCCCACAATGTGGGCCTCCACCACACATGCAATAAACATATGATAAAACAAAATGGCGGATTTCGTACTGCGCGAGTTAAAATCTCCCAAGCCCCGAAATAGAGAAATATTCGTCGCAGGATGTTATAGTACCGGGCAGCTCATCGTGACATGATGTACATTCAGAGGTCTGCAGAAGATCAAATGCCCCCCCCCCTTCCTAACTTTTTCTTGTTCATTCTCTTTGTGCTTGTGTTGGAATGTTTTGTTTACTTTTGTTAGTTTCCCCAAAGAGTATTGATAATTCTAAAGAGTTATCACTCCATATAACTTTCCCCTCTGCCAGGAGATTTGTATGTATTGACAAATTGTATAGACTTCACAACAAAGCTGACTCCACCTCCGGCGGTAGATTTGTATGTATTGATTCTCTTGTGTATCTACCTATATACTGTGTAGTTTATACTATGTTTACACAATTTGTCAACACATACAAATCTCCTGGCAGAGGCGAAACTTCTATGGAGTGATAACTCTTGTGGAATCTATACAATTTGGTTTCCCTTTCTGTTTGCCGGACACAATCGCATAGAGTCGCACGCGTTACTTGAGAAACGGATTGTGTGTGCCGGACCCGGACTGTTGATTAAAGGGGCGGGATGAGGCGGATAGTGTGGGAGCGATTTTGCAATAGATACACAAACACAATACACGTCCGATTGGGAAAAGATGGTGGGAAGCGTGATTGCGATTACCAGAAACATACTCAGAGAAATGTCGATAGGCTGCAGTCTGCAAACTTTACCGAACGGGTAGATGGAAAAGGTAGATGGAACAGGTAGATGGAACAGGGGGCACGAGAGGAGGTGAATATTGCACACACGCGATGCAAACGAAAACGAAACGATCCCGCGAGAGAAAGGAGCCCAAGCGGACAGGACAAAGCAAAGCAGAATTTATGACGAGTATCTACACTGCCACCAGATACATGGGTACATGGATATGTCTTATGCCTACCGAAAGCGTGGGACGTGTTTTTTCGAATGATTTCATCCAGTATGACTATACTGGGACCTTTACAAAACTTACGTCGATATCTTCAACACAACAGGTTCCACGCAGTCGGTAGTCATAGACATATCCATGTTTCGATGTATCTGCATGCAGTGTAGATACTTTGTATTTTCCTTTGTGAATAGATATAGAATACCTATACATATTTATGTGTAGATAGGTTGTTTGGAAATCATGAAAAAAAGAAGTAGTATTCTATGAACGAGTTTAAACTGATTTCATTAGATGGCTTAGCATAATGGAAAGGATAAACGATCTGGAAGCATATAACGACCAATTGAAATAAAGTGGGAAAGTATGTTCGAAGTGAAATTGCTATACTTCATATACTATATACTCGACATAATAGTCAAAAACGAAACTTGGATATATGGTATACCAATGAATCTGAGTTTTTTAATTTGAACGGTTATAGCGCAACCTTTAACTGTAGGGACACAAGAGGGGCCAGCATTGTTGTGTAAGTTAAAAACAACATTCAGTTTCAGGTAATATTCAACTCACCGCAGTACAACACTTTAGTCTTGGAGTTATCTACATCAAATGTATCAA
Organism: Chloromyia formosa; assembly: GCA_964017055.1. NCBI lineage: Eukaryota > Metazoa > Arthropoda > Insecta > Diptera > Stratiomyidae > Chloromyia > Chloromyia formosa. Next base: position 65,138,374 of record OZ024815.1, read on the forward strand.
TTAGAATAGGAACGTATTACAGGGCTCCTTCTGAGAATGTAAATGATTTCATAGAATACTTAGATGATTTGTATCATCAATATAGTAATTTAACTGTACTGGCAGATACGAACACAGACAACAGAGCAGATATACTAAGAGTAGGAACTCAGAACAGATTTATTTTTAAAACAGAATGCAAATAATCCCACGCACACAAATAAAGCCTCACCACTCTATAAGCAACAGCTATAATTTAAAGTAAACCGACCTTTAGAGTAATAAGGACAACAACACATCAAATTAGCTGTGTCTGTTGATTAAAAAGCCTAAGGTTTCTCAGCTGCTATTGTATGCGTGACATGGTTTCTCAATTTCATATGTGTGAGTTACCACTTTCGGCCATTGCATTCATGCATTTTCATCGTTGTGGGCGTGGCTTGTGGCAAGTGCATGAATGAAACGTTTGTGATGAAAAAACGATTTATTTGAAAAATTTTACAAATTTAAAAAACACCCTAATAGCACCTCCACCACCATAGAAAAAATCATTTTACATCATAATTCAAATGCCATAAATCATATATCATACTAAATCATAGCACATAACATGTTTTTTTCTTTCCGGACATCCTAAAATGCGACCATAAAGATTCAGTTTCCGATTTTTCATCACACACTTTTCATTCATGCACTTGCCGCAATCCACGCCCACAAAGATGGACTCTTAGTGATCATCCCTCAATTTCGCATGGTTCCCCTTACCTGACGAGCGCACGGTCGCCATCATTTCACACTTTATCAGCAATCATGTACATTTGCCAGAGAGGAATGCAAACAGCATGCGATCTCATTGATAATGCTTCCAATACGAAATGGGTTGATCATTAACACGAATTCTTTGTTATGGGATTTCAGATGCTTTCTCAATGTTTATTATGAATCTAATCATAAGCCACATTAGCTATTCATTTAATATGTCCTAACCCATATTTCGTGAACCAGCTATTATATACGAAACTTCGTCAATAGGATTTTACAAATTTTCGTGGTAGCATCAACCAATTTCGTACTGGATAAGGGGATAGTATTATAAATTGCCATCTGTTGGCATGCGACCTTCACTCCGATTTTAGAGGCCCCGCCAGGCACAATGGACGCGGATATAAGACCCCCATAGACAATGCAATTCATCGTTAGACGACAACGCTATTCATCGTCGGATTAATCTAACGATGGACCGCCACAAAATATTTCGCGGCTAAAATTATTTGGAACTGTAGAAACAAAACGACAACGATAGGCGCATACACTCTGCGATCGAACTGACGATCACAATATCGTCAGATAAGTGTCGACTGATCGCAAGGTATATGGGGGCTTTAGTTTTCACTTTTTGTACATCCATTGTGTACGGATCAGTGAACACTACACATACGCAAGTGAGATACTATGGACAACCTTTGCTTAATTTATACTGAGTTCCAACTCTGTTATATTTTTTCTGTATGCTACAAGTTCTTGCAAATTTATTTCATGGGTAACGAAGGAGAAAGCAAGTGGATCTGCGTTTGCAAAAGAATCCTGGAGCAAATCATGCATTGTGATCCCCAGAGACTTTCACACGTGGAAAATGCATTGATACGTCTATTCCGAACCGCAGGGAGATCTCAGGGATAGCTACTTCACGTAGTTCGTAACATGCGAGAGTTCAGACGACTACTCGTATGTACATATGTTGCAGGTCTGACTAATGCCACTCTAATGACCTGATACGCCTACGTGTAACTCAGCCAGTCAGGCTTCAGTTACATATCTTATTGCCTCAACTAAATGCGTTGCTTTGACCAAATTTGGTTAGCCGTTCCAGTAGGCGAACACGAGAAGTATGGAAGAGATCTTTTGCCCCCTATCTACGTATGTTAAAAAGTTCCGGTACCATGTTGCATTGGTTCCGGAACTTTTTAACATAGATAGGGAGATTCCATGGGTGTCTTGCATTCTCTCTCTGTATTCATAATGTTTTTTTTGTTGTTCTTCATTGTTTAAAACTAAGGATAAGGACGACTCATGTATAACGTATGTATATACACGTAAAAAAAGCTAATCAACAATAAATATTTTTCTTTCTTTCTAGGAAATGTTTTCGTGATAGCAGCCATACTCCTTGAGCGTAATCTACAAAGTGTTGCCAACTATTTAATATTATCATTAGCTGTAGCAGATTTACTAGTTGCGTGCTTGGTGATGCCACTGAGTGCTGTCTATGAGGTTTCAAAAGAATGGAAACTGGGACCAGAATTGTGTGACATGTGGACATCGTGCGATGTTTTATGTTGTACTGCATCAATTTTACATTTAGTTGCAATAGCGTTAGATAGGTAAGTCACTACATAACCGATAAATTGTTTTCTTAGATTCAATGGATCTTTAATTGCTTCAACACTAGATACATATCGATTCAATTAAAGCTCACCCATTCAATCGGTTAGCCATTAGGAATGTATCTTCTCTCGTTTTACCTTCCCTACTTTTCCCCCCCTTTTGCAGATATTGGGCTGTAACGAATATTGACTATATTCATCAAAGGACAGCACGCCGTATCGGTGTGATGATACTTATCATTTGGGCCTTATCATTTCTTGTTTCGATAGCACCGCTACTAGGGTGGAAAGATCCCAAATGGGATGAGCGTATATCAAAGGACTTCCAGTGTATTGTATCGCAAGACGTCGGATATCAGATATTTGCAACGGCATCTAGTTTCTATGTACCCTTGTTCGTAATACTGGTGCTCTACTGGCGAATATTTCAGACAGCACGTAAGAGAATACGACGAAGACAGCAGGTAATTAATTTCGGATCAAATTTATATTAGAGCTTTACTCTTATTTTAGATACTTTTTTTTTTGTTTTGGCGTAGATATGTTTTATTAGTTGGTTTTTCTTTTTATATTATTTCTGGTGTGAGTATGTTGAATGCCGTGTGAAATATGTTGGCGTGTTTTCGTATAGTTTTTGTATAAGCAAATGATACAGTAAGGACCCAAAACAAATCTATACTATTTTCGCTCCTGCTTTTCTCCCGCCCTGACCACAGACAATAATTTGTGTTTTGTTGCATTTTCATACATACGTTTAATCAATTTTCGATAAATATCACCTATGCATTATTTCTTTTATAGTCTCGGTCAATGTTTACTTTCATCACTATCTTTTAACATTTAATTCACTAACCAAAAATTATTTACCACTAGTACATTACTACAAATGCCTTTATACACAGCTTTACCGCACTCATGAATTTAAAGCAGCTTATGAAATTACTTTCCCAGCTGTATGAAAAGTTCACCGAAAGATTATAAATTAGAAGAAAAATACGATATCTGTATCTCTTTTAGGTACTTCGAATTATTTAAAGACGAGACGGGTACCTATTTAATTTGAATATTCTCAAACAAATGTTTTCAACAAAAGTTTCTCGCAGTTATAGTTCGAGTCTAATCCCCAGCATTCTTGGATTTTCTTCGCTCTTTCTATAGGGACAGGAATCCATTATCGCTAATCGGGGATTAATTTGGCTTTCAATTCATTCTGGTTATCTGCGTTACTGATTTAAACTGTGACATTTTCAGAGTTTGTACATTAATAATAAAAATAATAAAGAAAATGGTCGCAATGGCATACCAAGTTGAATAATATTTTTGATTAACGCTTGAGGGATTAAAGTGAATAGACGACGATACTTAAGGGATTTGTCTATTTCAATAGACGCTAACTTCAATACAAATTCAATAAAAAAAATGTTTTTTTCTTCGACACAGGTCGCACTGGTTTTTATACACTGATGGCAGCTCATTCTAGTCCCTTATTACGAACCCTGTCAATGATGGCAATCACATTCTCTTGAGTGTACAAAATCACACGTCACCGAAAGTAGAATTTAGTTGTAGAAATATTTTAACAAAGCAGCCAACAGAGAATCAAATGAAATCCTTACACAATATTTTTTTATTTTCTCAATTCGCCTCTGTTTTTACAAGGATGTTTATATTCTTAGTGTAGCCTTTTTTGGGACACTGAAATTAGCCATGACGAAAGTGGCCATCTGAAATAATCCACTCACAATTTGAAACAAAATTGTTTATCGGAAAATAAACGAAATAAGCCATGCATTGAGAATATCGATTTCAAATTGAAATAAGACATGCGAAAAAAAAACGAAAATAATAGCCATGCAATGTTAATGGTAAATAAGAAATTGACGATTGTGTGGGTTGCCGCCCTTGCACCCACAGCAAGCGAAGCTAGCGTTCATGTTTGTGCGATACTAAGGGTTGAGGTCCCTTAAACGTCGTTCCTGCGGCAGCCGACTCTTCGAACCGGAGCGACCCGTTTCACAAGTACAAAGTAGGAAAGTATGTTTGTATGTTACATACCTCGTATCGTTTTTTATGTTCACTGGGAGCAATATATCTCCCCGCAACTGCTCTCTGTGTTACTTTTCCGCGCCGGCATTGAAAGAAACCCTGGTCCGTGGATCTGCTGTGTATGCAACAGAGAGCTGCCCTTAGACGGTACTACGGTGAGATGTAATTGCTTCAATCAGTGGTGCCACATAAGAGACTGCTCTGGACTCAACCATTACAGACACTGGAATTCCTCCTTTACTGCCAGTCAGTGTAGGAACAAAGGACTGCAAGAAGTAACTCATCCAATACGCCTTATCAGTCAACATTATTGAGCATAGTCAGGTTTACAGCCATTTCCGATGACTACTGCGAACAGTTCTAACAGGATTCCTCAACGAAACAATCTTACGCCTGCACCAGCGATCGCCTTTTTCGACACGTTCTCACTCTTCTTCTTCTTCCTTGCCCTTTCATACCACTCTGCGGCTTCGCGTTGCTCTGCCTGTGGTGTTGGCACTTCGCCCATTCTGGCGGTATAATCTCAAACCATTGGAAAGATCAACAAAAACCAAGTGATGGTCTCGTTTGATGTCAAGGCGTTATTCCCTAACACCCCGGTGAAGTAATCAATTTTCGAGTTTGAGCGATGGCTGAACCAGTTTGGAACTGCCCCGGAATGGAAGAAGAAAGTTCGAATTTATACAAATCTCGCGAGCCTTTGTATGAACGAAAACTATTTTACGCCCCGGGACAAATTCTACAAAACTACTTCTGGAGTAGCGGTGATCACAAATAACAACGGCGAATTGGAGTTCGGGATCTACCGCAAGGCAACCGCAATGCAAAGGACGATACCATCCACCTCAAATCACACGTTTGTGCAGAAAATGGCGGCCTATAACTGTATGGTAAACAGATTGGTCACGTACCTTTTGACGATAGACGGACTCAACAAAGAACGCGAATTCATTGTTGACACCGCTATCAAAAACGGATACCATTCTCATGACATCGAGAAACTGATCAGGAGGAAAACCCAACAGCGAAACTGGTTAAAGTATACGACGCTGTTTCATAAAATTAAAACACGTTCTCACTCGTCCAATCCGATTGCAATGGTTTACAAAATGAAATAGCCGAACTCGTATCATTCACGGACAGGCATCGCATCCAAGTTGAAGCCATACAGGAGACGAAACTGCACACTGATTCGTCTCTCAACACAAATGGTAACTGATAGATAGATAGATAGGTTTATTTCATATAAATTCAAATGGAATTTCAATGGGTCGGTTACATGTATGTATTAAATTACTTATTTTATTGAATTCTATGAAATACTAGAAACATTTTATATTCCTAATGCTAATTACAGTATTAACCCTTACCTGGTATCGCTTATTTGGGCAACACTACTTGCATCGTGGGTCTTATTTGACACACACAAGAAAATCAGTCATTACAATAACATTTTTAGGGTTTTGTATTAAAAAACAAAACCCTTATGAAATCGGTCAAATGTCTGTCCGTCTGTCCATGAAATATCTCACGAACGGCTGAAGCTACATACATGAAATTTTGTGGGAGTATGTAGACTTATTATAATTCGCCGGAGAAAGCGATTCGTTGTAATAGCCTGACTTTAAGGGGATGTCCCCATAGAGGGGAAATGAAGGTAAAAAAAAAATTTTCATCTGGTATAGGCAAGTGGGGTATCATGAGAAAGGTAACACCGAGTACATTTCATTTCCGGTATTTTCATCAAATTTAAAAAAAGGGGAAAAGAGATAGAGGGGAAAATATGTGATCCGAGTTTGTCCCCCCCCCCTCGCATTTCGATACCGTTATACTTAGAAATATGAAAATTTGCAGAAAAGCTGCATTTTACTAGTATAGAAAACCGAAAATCGTAGAATTTTGATATCTCATCAAAAAAGGTTAATAATAGTACATTTATATAGTTGCAGTTAGCATACTCCTGCACGCTTTAAGAACACCCGAGGTCAAAAATATTGATGGCCAATAATAACTAACATCATTGGCAATAATATCTCTAAGTTTCATTACAATCACATAATATTTAATAATAGTACATTCATTTAAAGTTAGGCATTTTGACACTATCCACACAAAAATTACATCTACCGGCCTCATAGGTGTGAGTACTACTTTCATGTTGTTTTTCGTAGTGCGAATTGCAGTTATTTAATTAATCATTTTTGAACCTTTACCGGGTGGAAGGGGGGAGGGGTCCACATAGAGGCGAAATTAAGGTCAATTTTCTTTTTATCGACTGTTATAGGCAAGTGAGGTGTCGTGAGAAAGGTAATGTTGAGTACATTCCATTTTTTCGCATTTTCTTGAAATTTATAGAAAGGGGAATAGTGGGGGAGGAGAAAATATTAGTTCGTAATCCCCCCTCCCCCTCCGTGGCATTTCGAGACTGTTAGAATTATGAAATTTATGTAGTTACAGTTAGCACACCCCTTCATGCCTTAAACACTTTCGAGGTCAAAAGTACTGATGGCCAACGATAACCAACACCTTAGGCAATAATATGTTCTAAGTTTCGTTACAATCACGTAATATGAATTGGCATGTAAAATGTAAGTGGGTAAGACACTTTAATTATGTTTTTTTTGTCCATCTGAGTGGTATCAAGAAGAGCAAGGAGCCGATATTTATATACCAAAATAAGCGCTTGCTACAAAACCCTCGGATTGCGGGCGTAGCCCTCTATATTCCGGTTTCATTCTATAATTAACATAGATTTGGATGGGAGTCGAATAAAACAAGCATATATTAAAAAACAATCGTAATTTAATAATAAAAGTTTGCATTAATCAACATGTTTTCCGTAAATTATTAACCAACTTAATTTTTCATAACTTTTCCGATAGTGTGTACTAAAAAACTAAAAAAAAATGTTATTCTTAAGTAAACTGAAACAAACAACTTATAATGGCATTTCAATGAAAAAAAGAAATATTTCGTATGAAATTAACTTATAACTAAAAAAATGACAACCAAAACTCAAACATATTCTTTGGTGTCGTAAGTCAAATTTGACCCAGTCGGAGTCATACCTCAGTTCCTACGCAAGTCACAAAGTTGCACTTCCGCTCCCCGCGACAGCTTGCACAGTACTGAGAATACGTGGGAGTGCGTTATTGTGGCTTGAACATTGAAGAGTTAGTATTCAATAACTGTATTCACTGGCTACATCACTTTATAAGAAAACGATTGTTCACATTTCCAGCTTATTTTATTTATGATATCTTGTGCTCAACGTTTCGCCATTTCGGCATCTTCAGGAGCAAATGTTATTATAAATCTAATGGTAGTTGAAGTTGACTACCTCCTTTGTCAGTGTAACAAGTACTTGTACTTCTAGTAGTACTAGTAGTAGTACTTGTTACACTGACAAAGGAGGTAGTCAACTTCAACTACCATTAGATTTATAATAACATTTGCTCCTGAAGATGCCGAAATGGCGAAACGTTGAGCACAAGATATCATAAATAAAATAAGCTGGAAATGTGAACAATCGCTTTCTTATAAATTGAAGAGTTAGAGCCGAAATTGTTCAGCAGTTGTTCAATTTTGACCCAGGTTAAGAATAGTGTAAAGTGTCACTTCAAAAGACTTAACTTAATTAGAAATTAAATATATACTACGCTTTTGTCAGGAAAGGCAGGTTGACGAACGAAGGAGGAGGGCTTGCCTTCATTGAAATTGATTCTACCAGCAATGATAACACCATGGAAGTGCAGGCCGTCGCCATAAAATCGGGCAGTGTTGATATTGAAGTTTACAATGTTTACAGTCCACCGGTGTCCCTCGGGATACCACGTTTACATCATTCATCTCCTTGCTGGTCAACATCGCCTCCTGCTTGGTGAGATTAATGCTCACCATAAACTCTGGTGCTCTAACCTTAATAACGACGCAACAGCAGAATAGCAGAACAGCTTGACGCCTCAGATTTCAGTCCTCTGTATGACGACACTCCTACTCGTACCGAGGGTACCTGTTCCAGTTCTCCAGACATCACGTTCGCCAGTCTTGCACTCATAAATGAGACGCAATGGGAGCCGTTCTTAACACTATCTTCAGACCATTTACCAATCGCGATAAGACTTGACAAACCGAATATATTTACTGAACACCGTACTTTTGTCAGCCACAATAAGGCTGATTGGAACAGCTTCACCTTCTACAGCAACGTTCAATTCCTCGCTCTGCCGACGCTAACCGACGTACGCAAGGCCGAATCCAATATTAGGAAATTTCTAAATAAAGCCGTTGGGAAGTTCATTCCTGTAGGACGGATTCCAAAAATTCTGTCCAACTTTCCAACCACGGCCGCCGAGAGAGATAGCATCAGGGGTGTAAATCGGGGCGATCCCAGAATTGCCGAGATGAACTGCGAGATCGTGGTCGCGGTCGTTTGGTCACCGCTCTACGATACTAATCTAGAGCTCGGAGATCAAATCTCGGCGCGATAAAAAAAAACTGCTTGTCAGTACTAATAGAACTCTCACAGTGCTCCGTGATTGTCAGTAGAAAGACGGCGCGGATAGGAGATGCATGGTAGCGATTGCATTTTCCGAAAAGTAGATATGCTATCGAAACGTCAACAAGGCATAGAGATGCTAGAGATGTTGATGCGCCCATACCCCTGGAGGGGCCAAGGCAATTAACATAAACAAGTAGCCCGGAGACAGAAGATCAAAATGGAGCACCCATCTGAATAACTGCAACCCAACTACAGGTTTGAGCAGGTTATGGTCGACTGTTCATGTCCTTTCTAATCCACCAAAACAGAAATTGAACGTCACTATTCAGTTCGTTGATAACTCAATAAGTCACCCTACTCACTGGTCAAGTCGTTTTAATAAACAATTTATTGAACACCCAACACCTGACAGACTTAAGCGCATAAGCCGTTGAAAGATCCACAACCGAACTGCTGACGGCATACCTGTTTTCACCACAGACGAAGTAGTTGCGGCTATAAGGAAAGCAAACAACTCGAAAGCCTTGGGAACGGCAATGCTCAAATACCTTAATTTGCCAGCTATCGATTATCTCACTGCTACTTGCAATCTAGCCATCCTATTACTGATTATTTCTGAAATCTTGAAGAAAGAGAGAATGATTCCGATTTTGAAAAAAAAAGCGACACTCGGAGAATCCTATCGTCCCATAACTCTCTTGTCGCCAGTTGCTAAACGCTTCAAACACTAAAGCACCCTGTTGTTGCGGCCCACATCCAGCTACCGGATCACAAGCACGGATTCTGAAGTATGCACTGTACGACTACGGCCTTGGATGTCATTACATATCGCATGCACCGTGGCCTCAACCAAGCTCGCCCATGTCACAGAACAATTGTGCTGACGCTCGACTTGCGGGAAGCCTTCGACACTGTCAGCCATGCAGTACTTCTCTCTGACATAAACCGTTCATCGCTTCCGATACAATTAGTTAAATAGTTTTCTAATTATCTCGCTGGTAAGCAATCCTATACCGAATTTAGGAACAGTAAATCTAAGTTTAGCAAGATTAAACAAGGTGTGCCTCAAGGAGGAGTTCTATCTCCTAACTTGTTCAATCTCTATTTATCAGCACTCCCAACACCACCTGAGGGAATCGAAATGATGCTTGATGACTTCCTTCGTCGAGGTAGTACAACTTGCGATCACGATTGACAATCATTCAGTTTTTAACATAAACCTTCCTAAAATTCTTGGAGTCACTCTGGACAGCGTGCCCACATCATCACCACATGCCTCAACCGTGTGCCACAGGATGCGAAGTAGGAATAAGATCCTCAAAGCCTTGGTCGGTAGGGGCAAAGACAAATAAACTCTACTGGTCACGTATAAAGCAGTCGGCCAACTATGTGGCTCCTGTGTGGCCCCAGAATCTCTGTGACACACAATGGAAAAACATTCGGGCGTGCCAAAATGCCGCTCTCCGTACTGTCAACGGCAGTCTCCTGATGTCACCCCTGCACCATCTACATCAGGAAACCGAGATAATGCCTTTAAGTGACCACAAAAAGCTTCTTAAGATATAAGATAAAATAGTCGAGCTACTGCCCCAGCTGGAAGGCACTGCGACCATAAAAGATCTGTTGTGCCGTAGCTCATTAATCCAAAAGACCGTCCACCTTTCTAATAAAGGGCAGTAAGTCTTTAGCAGGAATCAACCTGAAGTCTGTTGTGCTGGTAGTAGCCTGCCGGAGCAGTGACATCCTAAAACGCGCGATGGCGGGACATTCGCACAAGATGTGTTTGTTCGTTTCCACGTCCTCTAGACAGAGACGGCATTCAGTCTCGCTGGACAGACCCATCTTGTTCAGGTGATATCTGACCAGGTGATGGCCAGATAAGTACCCTACTATTGTAGAAGTCTTAGGTGGGTTCTACTCATTTGAGTAGTACCCTTGTGAATGAAGGGCAATATAAGCTCCTTTGATTGACGAATGCCAGTAAGGTTATTCCAGTACTGTTGACGCAATAGTGCAAACCAATCTGTGATCCGCAGCTTGGCCGAAGCCAGCCCAAAGCCACAGTAAGGCTCAGGTTCATGACAGCGACTGGATGATCCTTGTCTTGCAACTTCATCCGCAGCCTCGTTTCCCTCAATACCTTGGTGGCCTGGCACCCAATACAAGAAGACTCAGTTTTTGGTTGCCAACAGTTGAAAGAGTTCGTAACACTCCTTCACCTCTTCCTGAAGCGACCTTATATGAGAAGAGCGCTTTTATAGCTGCTTGGGTGTCTGAGTAGATAGCAATGTGAGCGCCGCGAAGTCCAGTTTTCAAGGTTGCCCTGGCGCTGACCTCAATGGCGTGGATCTCAGCTTGAAAAATGCTGGGCGAGGCTCCCATTGCGATCGCAATCTTGGTGTTGGGTCCAAAGACACCTGTACCAATACCCTGTTCTGTTTGAGACCCATCGGTGAACTTAATACATCTAGGGTCAGGACAGGGTGTGCCATTTACCCATTCATAGCGGCGGGGGATGAGGGCTGGAAATTTTCCGCCAAAGCAAACCTCCGTGATAATGTAATCTGACCTCAAGCAGATCTGCACATCAGGAATTTGATTCAGAATGCTCATGTGACCGCTTTCTTTACTACGCACGCCGGAAGTTAAACGAAGTCTAAGAGCATTTAGAGCTGCTGATTCTTGAATGAATATATGCAACGGAGTAAGTTCAATAATCGCCTCCAGGGCTGGCGTAGGACAAGTGCGCATAGCCCAAGTGATGTCAAGGCAGGCAAGGCGTTGATGCTTATTGCACTTCAGTAAGACAGAAGATTGCTGAGTTTTCGGCCACCACAAAAGCGCTGCGTAGGTCACCATGGGCCGCACCAGCATGGCGTATAACCACTCAATTATCTTTGGGGTGAGCCCCCATGTCCGTCCGAAGAAACTTCTGCAAGCCCACATTGTGCGTGTGGCTTTGCCAAGTAAAGCTTCTTGCCAAACAATATCTGGTGGGTTTGTTACCGGACGGAGCACCCAAACTTCAACCTCATGGATAAGATGCCGCCACCCAGACATGTTAGGCGTGACTTGAGGGACTTAGCAAGAAATGTCTAGAGGTAGAAAATGGTAACCTTTGATAGCGACGCATACAGATTAACCATCGCAGCGATACATCAGCAGAAGGTGCTTCCAGCGGTCGCAGGTTTAGGTCCAAATCCAGTTCTCTTGTCAGTACCACCCACAATATCTCCGGAAGAGGAAATACTTCCGAGAGTAACGGGAACGAAATTCGGTCAGGCTGTTGCTTACGACTGAACTCCTATTTACCCCGCAGGACGTCCCAAACATATATTCTGCTTGTAATGGAGCACCTTATGTTGTGGACCACATCTTCCATTGCCTAGCTGCACCCACACACCTGACTCCCAGATCGCTGTGGGAGAGCCCTGTAGAAGCAGCTAATTTTCTCTCCACGACACCGGGGATAACGATGAACCGTAACCGGGTAAGAAACCAACACACCGAAACTCCAACCATTGCTACGACAACAACAACAACTCTACTGGTCACGTACAAAGCAGTCGGAAGATCAGTGGCCAACTATGCGGCTCCTGTGTGGTCGCAGAATCTCTGTGACACGCAGAAAACCAGGATGATGCCTTTAAGAGATCACAACCAGCTTCTTGCCAAGCAATACCTAGTGGGCTGCTATCGCAGTGATCACCCTAATTTCAATCTCATGGACAAGACGCCGCCGCCCAGACATGTCAGGCGCGACCTGAGGGACCTTGAAAGAGACGTCCAGAGATACAAAAGGGAACCATTTGATAGTAACGCACATAGGTCGGCCATCGCAGCAATACATCGAGAAGAGGTGAACAAGTCAATAGCAAGCTTAGGTTCGAATCCAGTGCTCTCGTCCATACCACCAACGATATCTCAGGAAGAGGAAAAACTTCCGAGAGCTACGAGAACAACACTGGAGCCAACTTCAGTCAGGCTGGTGTTCGCGACTGAACTCCTACCTATCTCGCATAGACCAGGACGTCTCAAACATCTGTCCTGCTTGTAACGGAACCCCTCACGACGTAAACCATATCTTTCACTGCCCAGCTCCGCCCAGTCACCTGACTCCAAGATCGCTGTGGGAGAATCCAATAGAGGCAGCTAACTTTCTATTCCTCGACACCGGGGATGAAGACGAAACTGTAGGAATGTAACAGACAAACACATCGAATTTTGACCATTGCTACAACAACAACAACATCCCTTAAGCGCAGATCGGGTGTAGCGAGCGGAGCTCACACAAGGGACTGTTGGTTCACAAACCTCAGTATCGCACATGCATGGACTATTTAATTTTTCTTTCATGGACTATTTCGTTTTGGAAAGAGCTTCACTCGATCCGCACTTAAGGGGTTGTGACCCCCCAGTCCGGCGTTTCAATCGCTCTATACGTAACAACATCCTTTTCGTAGTAGCATATCTGCATCCACCATTTAAAATAGTTTTTTTGTTTTTGTTTTTTTTTTGGTACATGCAGAATTTTGCTTTATAACGTATGCGAAAGAAAGTGAAAAAAGCGGTATTCTCACTTTGGTTTTTAAACGAAATTGAACAGTGAGTGTGAAACGAAAGTTTCTATGCATGGCCACTTTCGATTTCAGCCGAAATTACCCATCAATGGCTAATTTCGTGGTACCACCTTTTTTTCTGGTAGAAACTTAGACAAAAAACAAATTAATATAAGAATCTACTTCTAAATAACTATATAAAGGCATTTTTATTACATATGCAGGGTAAATCCATAGTTCATTTAATGCCAAAAGCATTTGTAAGTACTAGTACTAATCATAGATCCCTAAAAACCCTTAAAAAGAGTTGTTAGTGCTTTTTTGTTGTTCGGTGCATGCTGTGTTGCAGCGAATTTTGTATTATGCATGTTGTCGGTGTCGGATTGTCCCATTGTCATTGTCGAGAAAGTAGAACAGCAGCGGACATTCCGTTCAAAAGCCTTGCAAAAAGAAAACACCGACAAAAAAGGAAGAAGAATTTCAGCCATAATTTTTGTCATCTCTTTTGTCCGATCAGCCTTTTGTTTTTTGTGCGAATTATAGCTTAAACATGTCTCGGTCACACATAAAGCGAATTATAAATGCAAATGCATATCAAAGGCGATAGAGTAGATTAGAGTATACTACACTGATGAAAAGAACCTCCATTCGGGTCACAAATTAAAAGACGTAAACAATGCAGCTGTTTTAATTAGAGGACAAAGACAGACACTGGTTCGAATTACACGGCTGTTGTTTTACTGAATTGAAAATTATCAGTATCTGGCTTAAATTTGTGTAATTTTAAGCTTTTTTTGAGTGGCATGTTCTGTTTTTGCCTTATGAAAATGGCGTTCATGAGCATTATGCATGTAGAACGCTATAAATTATCCTTTTTAATATATACTTATACGTATATATTGAGCTTTAATTACTAGAATTAAAAATAAGAGTTCATATACACTAACTTAGTCTTATAGCATACTGTATAAATTGTTTTTCTATAAGTTATCAGTTTATTTAAGTTACATTTTCAAATTTTAATTTGATTGGTTAGTTAGTGGCTGAGGCAAGACTTGCCAGAGCCGAATTAGCGGAGAAAATGTCGTTTTGAAGCCACAGAACTCGTGAAAATTAGTTATGGGATGATAGTCGGAGATTCAGGGGATGCTGGGATCCCTAGATAAAACCGGAGAAGTTAAGAAAGTAATGGAACTGCCCAATCCTCACCCCGACACATCCTCTAGGTTCTCAGGGAAGGCCTTGCCCAATGCACGATGTCTGCTACTAGCAAGGAAACCGCATTCTCAAAGGAAGTGTATGAGGGTTTCTTTCTCGATTTTATTCCCGCAATTTAGGCAATGTGGATTATAGGGGATATCCAGCCTGACTGCGAGATGCCCTATAGGCCAAAGTCCCGAGATGACCCACGTAAGCCTGGCGGCATCTTTACGTGATCTGGTCATAAGCTCTGATATTCTCCTTCTGTCACCGGAGGGCCATATTTTCTTTGATGCGGTGCAGGTGGGCATTTTGAATCCGTAACCTTGAGGAAGTGAAAGGAGATATTGCACTTAACTGCCAACAGCGGGATGCAAACAGGTTCCGCATGAGAGTTGTCTAGGCTGGCCCCCCTTCTGCCCAGGTAATCGTTCTCATTACCCACTATGTTCGTGTGACCAGGAACTCAGAGCAAGGTACCATTGAGCCGTCTACCAAGTCAAGCTAACTCATAGCCACATCGCTCGACAAGCTTGGAGGATGTGCTTACGGAGTTCAGTGGCTTGATAGCGGTCTAGCTGTCTAATCAAATAGCGATGCTGTGGTTATCTGGTATAGCTTTGAGAGTATGACAAGCTTTCACGATTGCGAGCGTTTCCGCCTGAAAAATGTTGGCATGATCTGGGAGGCGGTAACAGTCCGATCCGAGATATTCAGGGCTAGAGTAAAGATCCTTGCACCAACGCCGCCGCAGTCCATTTTGGACCCGTCGGTGAAAATCGTGATGTCAAAATCCTTCACTACCTCAACTCTCGTCCATTCAACCCTGGTGGGGAATTCGGCAGAGAAGTTTCTCCCAAACCTTAGTTTGGGCATGGCAAAGTCGGTTTTCACCTTGGCCACATCTTGTGTCAACTGGCTTGGAATGTCGCTATGGCCGTACAGTTTTGTCGTTGAAGCCTCCTGACCCTATGAGCCTGACTGCACTAGCCGGTGCCAGTTGTTTGATTAAAAGGTCGATAGGTTAAAGATGCAGTATCACGTTTAGCGCTTCCCTCGGACATGTTTGCATGGTACCTGTGATACCAAGACATGCCGTCCATTGCACCCTGTGACGTTTTACTTTTCAGGAGGCGCTATTCACCAAACCAACGATTTATATGTAAGAATCGGACGGACTACTGCTGTGTACAAACAAAGGAGCTTATTTGGCTTAAGTCCCCATGCGTACAGGCGAAGAAAGCTATGGAGGTCTTTTTTACCCATTCTTCAATGTTTAAGTTCCAGCTGAGCTTCGTATCTAAAACCACACCTAAATACTTTGCACTGGACGTAATTGGAGTGGCTGTCCTTTTAGTTTAGGAAGGGTAATATAATATGTGGTACTTTGGTTTTTGTGGTAAATAGCATCAATTCAGTTTTACCTGACCGCAGCTTGTGGCCCCAGGCATTCACCAAACCCCGGGCGCTTTCCACGATCTGACTAATTACAGAGAGGCACATCCCTGACATGTCGATTGCCACATCATCCGCGTATGCGGCCACTTTAACCCCTTCTCTGTCAAGCCTCTTAGCTAAGATTTTATTGATGTCAACTGGTCAGAGCAGCGCGGAGAAGACGCCTCCCTGCGGCGTTTCTCAACATACAAATCTAGTTAGGGGACTGTTTCCGAAGTCCACGTGAATTATCCCAGATCTTGGCAGAGTTACTCCAGCCGCAGTGCCGGTCCCTCCCTCGACTCCTAAGTCTGATAAGGCGTCGTTAATAACTGTTCGATGTTGCGCACCACCTCGTTGAGAGCCGTTTCTGTGGATCTACCTTTGAGGTAGACATGCAGCGCCTTCAAAAGCAATGACCCCTTCAGGGTTTATGGAATGAGGAAGTATTGTTTGCACAACTTTGCTTCTGCCGTTTTCCGACAGACGGCTACATCGGTGAGGGCTGGTCAAAATACGTAGTTCAAAAGTGTCACAAAGTGAGTTTCGACGTCTGTGAACGTATCAACATCCCCGCATTAGTAAAAGTTGTTTGCATTTTTAATAAGATTCGCTATTCAAAATGTCTGTTTTCGAGCCAAGTTCTCGTCATTTGCGGGAAGTTTTGATCTGCTGCTTCCATTTGAAAAAAAACTGCATCTGAGGCTCACCGAATGCACTCAGATACTTACGGTGAGGTTGCTCTGGGTGACAGAACAAGTCGTGAGTGGTTTCAACATTTTAAAAGTGGCGATTTCAATGTCGAGGACAAGCATCATGGTCGGAGAGAACAAATCTTCAAAGACGACGAATTGGAAACACTGCTCGATCAAGATTCGTGACAAACGCAAGAAGAATTAGCTGAATCACTGGAAGTGACTCAACAAGCCATCTCTAAACGCCTCAAGGCCTGGGGATGATTCAGAAACAATGAAATTGGGTTCTGTACGATTTAAAACCGACAGATATTGAACGGCGATTATTTGCATGCAAACAATTGCTTCAAAGACAGAATCGGAAGGGATTTCTACATCGCATCGTAACCGGCGACGAAAAATGGGTCCGTTCCATGTGCAAAAAGTCATGGAGAATGCCCGGACATGCCTCAACGTCGACGGCGAAACCGAATATTCACGTCACCAAGGTTATGCTTTAGATTTGGTGGGACCAGCTCGGTGTAATATACTACGAGCTACTGAAACCAAATAAAACTACCACAGGAGATCGGTACCGAATGCAATTGATGCGTTTAAGTCGAGCATTAAAGGAAAAACGACCACAGTACCAAGAGAGTCACGACAAAGTCATCCTTCAGCCTGACAATGCTCGGCCACACGTCGCATCGCAAAAGTGGTCAAGACATACTTGGAAACCCTGAAATGGGAAATCTTGCCCCACCCGTCGTACTCCCCAGACATCGCTCCTTCCGACTACCATCTGTTTCGTGCCATGGCGCACGGCCTGGCTGAACAGAATTTTCGTTCGTACGAGGAAGTCGAAAAATGGATCCAATAATGGATCGCGTCAAAAGACAAAAGCATTCGGCATGCTGTCTAAAATCTGGCAATGCAGTTATTTTATTTTAGTTTCGCTTGCTGGTACCTACTGTCTGTGCTGTTGTGTGTGAGCAGCACTAGAAAGCTGCAAGTTTTCGTTAACTCGTGTCTTCGTCGAAGAGTTAAGAATTTCCACAATGTGATGATTACTGCTGGACATGCCATGAAATAGGACCCCATTCCCAGTGAAGACCGACCAAAGGGTTTTTCTATAAAGTCATGGTGCCGATCTGTGACGAAAGAGTGTAACACCGTGCTCCGACGGGTCGTCTCGTAATCGGCTCGTCTGCGATTTGAACTTCACTTCCCCTGCAAATCGATTCACTTGCGTGTTGACCTATGGACGACCCGTGTACGGAGTAGGAGCCGGAGTCCATTCAGCCAGGCTAAGTATAAATCTCTCGTTTCGTCTCCCTAACTCCTGCAATGTGTTTCAGGCCGAGATCACAGCACTTTTGGAAATACTCACTTAGCTGGGAAGGCACGTCGTTTCTGTTAGAGACATACATAGGTCGGTAATCTGGCTGCCATGATAAACACAGCACACTTAGACCATGAGCTGGTCGATTGTGATACCACAGGGTTCTATATTAACCCCCATAACCCAAACTAATTATTGAACCAACTTGAGCTGGTGATAAAACGGAGGTTGTTAATTGCCTTGACTGCTTCAGGGACATGGGCGCGTCAACATCTCTAGCATTTATATGCCTTGTTGGCGTTTCGATAGCATATCTACTTTTCAAAATTGCAGTTGCTAGCATGCTCCTCCTATCCGCGCCGCCATTATACTGACAGACTCGGAGCACTGTGAGAGTTTTATTACATAGTACTCACAGGCAGATGCAGAAATTTGAATTCCGAGCTCTGGTTTACTATCGTAGAGTGGTGACCGAACGACCACGGCTACCGAGCGCGATATATCATCTATCATATATCTATATTAGCCCCCATCACCCAAATTAATTATTGAACCAACCTGAGCTGGGGATAAAACGGAGGAGGCGGTTTATGTTGGCATTCTCCATATCCTCCAGTTCTAGAAAAAGGGAGCCTACCCAACTAACAATTTTGTTCTTATAGTGATCTTCAAGGATATTATAAGAACTACATTTAGTTTCAGCTAAGACTTATTAACTTGCAAAGTGTTCTGATAGAAATCTTAAAGAACGTTTCTAGCCAAAAAGTGGCGTATGAAATTATGAGTATAAAGTATTTTAAGAATTCTTCAAGTCTTCTTGACAGCTCTAACTAGAGAACTTATTAGAAAGATATCAGTAAAAGTACGTATAAGTGATTTACAGTAATCTGCTATACATACATAGATCACCTTTTAGAATCTTAACTAAGAGACAAAGATTTCTATTGGTTTTCAGTAAGTAAATTTTTTGCTTATTGTAGCATTAAGTGGAATTCATGGTACTTTTGGAAGTTCTCAATAAAAATACGAATGGAGTTGAAATTCATACTTGTATTATTGGTCTGATGCACTTTTTCGCAGTGGATTTTGTCGATTTGATAGTCAAATTTTCTCTGCGAAAGAAATTTTTCTGCTCAAATGCTGTACAAAACTCCCAAAAAAAAACGAATCCCTCTCGAAATTTAGCATACATGTACATTTAATGTTCATCATGAATTAAATGTACTTTTTGCATAGTAGCTAATAGTGGTCTAAAATGTATTAAACACGTTCTTATTTTCTTGTCAGACCCTAAGAAATACATTTAAAATGAAAATATCCAAAGTCACCAAAGTATTGAAGAAATTAATTTCTGGCGCAATAATTGCTATAACCAAACAGTCGAAAAAGATGGCGGTTCTCTCAAGCTCTATTTTAAAGAACTTATAAGTGTTTAGTCAAGTTTGTTGCTCCCATAAGTAAATTATAATAACTTCTTCCTATTAAACTTTTCTTCAAAATTGCAATTAAACTATATCTTTCCCTACAACCTTCGCCTGTCTTCTTTAAGTATCAGAGTGTATAGCTTTCTCATTTAAAGCCGTTCTACTCATCTCTATTTAAGCTAAAATATTACAACCCTGAAACAGGAATATATTCTTGATCAAGCTATTTATACAAGCAGTACGAGAGTTGACAAACGGCAATTATTCCTATAATGGTTTAGTTAGACCTACACTGCATTAACACTTAGAATGGTCTAAAGCAAAAACTTTAAGAGGATCTTTTCTAATAACACACTTGCAAAAATTACTTTTAAGGCTATAATCTGAACAAAATGCCTTTAAAGTTTTCATCGAGCTTCCAATCTGCACTAAAGACTTTTTACACGTCTTTTCTTTTAAAAGTTACAACAGATTCAGGTATTAGTTTTACTTTTTAGCAGAATGCCTAATAAATATCTTTAACGTAATATTTCGTAGTCCGGATGCGCAACGGTTAGCACGTTCGCCTTCAACGCACTGGGCCCCGGTTCGATTCCGGGGATTTACGTGTCGGACTATGAGCCCACTCAGCTGTTAAATGAGTACCCATTATGGGATAAATAACTCGGTTCAGCGTGTTGCTGATCACATACCTCTGCACAAAAACCGTCACGATCTAGAAAATGAGATGATGCTAAGTCATCTCGAGGCCGTGGTTCAAATTGGACTGTTGCGCCAGTTATTTATTTTAATATTTCGTTCCGAAAGGTTTAATACCGATATTATAAGAGTTTTGGTTCTCACCTCAAGAGCAAATTGTTAGTTGGGTAGAGTTGATCTCCTCTTACTTGCAAAGGCCGGACAATAACAGAAGAGACGGAAATAACTCTCCTCCTCATCGATCTCTCTACAGCTTCCGCAGAAATCATTAAAAGGAAGGCGAAGCCTCCCAGCATACTCCCTAATAAGGCAGTGGCCAGTAATCACTCCCACGACAGAACTGATATTCTGTCTTTTCAACGCTATGTGTTGGGATGAACGAACAGGGTTTAGGCGAGGCCACATCGATCTAGTTTCATGACATACAATGCCTCTCAACCACCTAGCGTTCGCCTTGTTAATAGCCTCAGACTTAAAGTATAGCCTACATGAATTAATAGGAATACAAATATTAGCATGCTGCTGCTGAACCACGCCCATAATCCCCTCCCTAGCAAGCTCATCAGCGGGAAAGTTGCCACCAAAGCCACTATGCCCTGGAATCCAGCACAAGATAATATTAAAAACCACCCTGCCTCAATGATGGTCGAGTGGCATCCAGCTATTATCTTAGATGTTAACAGGGTTGATTCCAGAGACCTTGTTGCGGCTTGGCTATTTGTATAGATTGTGTTATCCTTATATGTCATGACGTGCCACCTCAACCAGGATAGATGCTCCAAAATCGCAGTGACCTCTGCCTAGAGGACACCACAATGATCCGGCGGACGAAACGATAAGCTTGGGTTAACTTGATCGGAGTAAACGCCTACTCCCCCCCCCCCCCCCCCCCCCGTCGGCAGTCTTTGAACCATCCGTATAGACGCCTACAGAGCCCGTCAGTGGAAACTCGCCATCAAACCACTGATTACAAGAGGGGATCATATTAACAAAGTTCTTCCCGAAAATGAGTTTAAGGGAAGTGTAATCAGTACGGATACCAGCATGGATTGACAGGTGGTGCAGGACCACCGAGTGGCTAGTACTCGATGAAAACCAGTACGCTGTTTCACGAAGGCGGATAGCAGTGCAAGCGGCAAGCTGCTCACCAAGAATGCAAAAAGGAAGCAAGTTAAGCATAAAATTCAAGGCAGCGGAGGGAATAGTTCTCAGGGGTCCAGTAACGAGCAAACAGGCTAGTCTTTGCACCTTATTCAACAAGCTCCACAAAGCCGTTGTCCTAAGGGTATCCCACCAAACAACTGTACCATGCAAGAGATAGGGCGTACAATTGATATGTGGAGCCAGTAGACAATTTTAGATTGAAGACCCCAACTGCTTCCAATCGCTTTTTTTCAAGCGTAGAGAGCAACCATGTCCTCCTTCACACGCTCCTGCATATTAGCTCTCCAACCTAACTTTTTATCAAAAATAACTCCTGGAATTTTGCTTTATCAGCAAAAAGAAATTCGGTTCCCTCCAGCACTGGGGGTGAGGTATCTTATACTTTCTATTAAATAAAACTAGTTCCGTTTTGTTAGGGTTAACCCTTAAACCACAGAAATTATACTTTTTTTTTTTTTTTTTTTTTTTTGTTGAGAATAATTAACTCCCCGAAGGGAGCCCAAATCGTGTTGGTTCGCCGGTTTTGACCGCTGGTGCGAAGCGCGTACAATCAGTTGCCATTTTAAAAGTTCAAGCTATATAACTTTTAGTTTTTTTTTTTAAATTGAGGATTGACATAACCTTTCCGTTTTTTTTACTGTTTTAGATGCCATTTATTAAAAAAAGCCATAGCTTATTATGAAATCTTCGTTGTCTGAAATTTTTTGGGATACATGTTGAACAAGATAAACAGAACTAGAAATAAAACAAGTCTGTTCAGTTGAAACAGTTTGTTTACATAAAACAGAACTGTTTTCAGAAAACAAAACTTGTTTCTGTTTTTGAGAACAAAACTGTTTTTCAAAACTGTCTCTTTGGTGGAAACCCGGCATAAGACACTTTTGGAATGTCGTCTATCTCTTACTGAGATGGGTGTGTAGACAGGGATTAAAATCTGAGGCGATCCGCAAATCTGATAATAGATGCAGAGATGACGGCACACGCCATTTCATAAGGCCATTTCATAAGGTGGCCCATGATTCGAACCGTTCAGCTAGATTATAATCACTGAAACGACAACACATCAGTGCGGTCTTGGGAGTCATCTTTGGTCGCTGGGCACTTGGTTAGCATGCCAGGAGGCTTAGGCTCCCATTCAATGACTTGATGGAATGGATAGAATGTACCTACGTTCCATTTCCTCTGCACTTGTCCTACGCTGTCAGGTAGGCTTAAGAAAATCTTTGGTTCATAATTCTTTCAACCAACGTCGACGTTGGAAAATTTCAGCGTTTCATTGCACCCTCCGGCTGGTTCAACAAATAGGATGGTCGGGAGATAACTCGGTGGTAACATAACGGACCTTATGCTGGTCTCTGTGTGCCAGTGGTAAACACGGTATTCATTTGAACATAACCTAACCCTAATAAGGGTTTCTAAGTCAGCTGATCGAATTCTTCGCCATTGTCAACGGATATTTTTCCGTAAGACGAACACAATTTTCATTCCGGCATTTTTTGATTTCAGTGAAAAACAAATGATGAAAATAATGGTATGGTATGGTACGGAGGGCTGCCGTAAATAAACATAATACAGCACACTTAGACCAAAAATAGGTCCCTTGTGATAACATAGTAAAAACAGTCGTCATCTAATTATTGAACCAACCAGAGCTTATTGCTAGACGAAGAAGTTGACCCACATCCGCACTAGCTAAGACTCCCAAATGAGCATAAAAAAAGGACCCCAAAGTAGCTTTTCTTTTACGTTCCAAAGCTGGGCAATCGCAGAGAAGGTGAAAAGTACTCTCCTCCTCCCATCACCACAGCTTCTACAAAAATCGTGGTATGGAAGTCGGAGTCTTCTGGCGTGTTCGCCGATGGCGCAGTGACCACTGATGACTCCCACAACAAGGTTGATGTGAAGTTTCTTCATAGAAAGCAGTTTAGTGGATCGTTTAACATCCAGCTTAGGCCATATCAGTTTTGCTTTATGGCACGTATCTCCATTCAGCCATCTCGAATTGGGCTTGTTGATAGAGGTTACCTTTGTGCCATACTTACATGTATGGAGAGGTATGTATAGCAATGTCTCGACATACTTGCAGGTTTCCATCGGCAGTTCCCCTCATAGTAAGCTCGTCTGCTCTACAGTTGCCAATGAAGCCACTATGGCCTGGTATCCAACACAGGGTTATGTTGAAGAAATTTCCTATTTCATAAGGCATGTGCGACAGTCTCCCACACACTTTGACGACACCAGGACGGATTCCAAGGATCGCACAGCGGCCTGACTATCCGTGTAGATCGTAATATCTCTTCCAGATATGATATTTTGTCCGAGCCATATCATTGCCTCTTTTATTGCACGGATCTCCGCCTGGAAAACACTACAGTAGTTTGGGAGGCGTAAGGACGTAGCAAGTCGAAGACACTCAGAGAAGACTCCGGCGCCCACCCCATCATCGGTTTTGGAGCCATCCGTGTAAATACACAGAGGATTTAGGGCCGTGCAGTCGACCATTTCCCATTGACTACGGGATGGAATAACGCATGTGTAGTTTGCACTGAACCAGTGTTTTGGAATACAGTAGTCCGTGGAAGAGGGGATGTCAATATTGCTTAGGATTGCAGCATGACCGAAGTATGTGTCGGTCCATTGACCTGTTTCCCGTTTCTCTTATGCGAATCGCCGTGTTGGTAGCGATCTGTTCACTTGCAATGTCCACAGGAAGGAGGTTTAGCATCATCTCCAAAGCCGCGGATGGGGTTGAGCGAAGAGCCCCAGTTATGGCCATGCACGCCGCTTTCTGTACCTTTGCTAGGATGCTGCGGCTTGTTTCTGTACGTAGGGCAGTCCACAGACAACCACCCCGTACAGCAATATGGGACGCAGGACCGAAACAAAAAGCCAATAGAGCATTTTTGGTTGCAGACCCCACTTCCTACCAATGGCCCTCCTGCAACAATAGAGTTCTATAGTTGCTTTATTGGCCCGTTCTAGAATAGTATGCCTCCAGTTTAGCTTTCTATCAAGTATAAGGCCTAGGAAACCCGCCTTATCCACGAAGGATAGTCTCACTCCCTCCAGTACAAGAGTGAAAATATTATACTTGAATTATATTGTAATTTATTTGATTCGTTCGAAGTGTTCTCTTTATCCTCCGAATTATTTATAAAGCACATCACAATAAAGTTAATGCTAACATGATGGTTTTAGATAATCTATCACATCAGTTTTATTGTTGATGAACTTCTTTGATTATAAGCATTTAATCTTAACCTCTGGTTAATTTCGAAAATTATCTATCCAGAGCTGGGCGGTAAATTCATCTTAATTTTGTTTTACTATGAAACTGTGATTACGCGGTTTGTATCCACTTTGTTAACTAATGCGGATATGGCGTCCTGAAACTCTAATTGGAGCTAAACTTGTACATTTACACTCCACGAGTATGCCAACAACTAGGCAGATTCCACCCCGCCTGAATTAGTTATCTAATGGAAATTGCGAAAATTCTATAGATGACACCGACATCCATTTTCGTATAAAATACGCTTTAGGCAGAAACATTAGTGACAAATAGTATTAATACCGAGGCAACTATATTTCAAGTAGGGTACTAAAACAGAAATATAGTATATCAAATTCAAGGATTAGATTTCCCACAAATTCATAATACTATACGAGCTAATTGGAAATTGAGCGTCAGTTAATGGTACATTAGGCGAGTTCTTTTGAACTCCAGTGAATTGAAGTATCAGTTTTTATTTAGTTCATGCGTTTAGAAATTAAGAACATATTCGAGGCTCAAAAGCTTTTTTTTAAATATGTATAGTATGTATAGATTATAGATAACAAATACGAGCCTTACGTGAGGTCGGATGTCTGTAGTGGGGTCAAGTAGATCGTTCATGATAGCTAATACCAAAACCGTCTGTGAAACTTTTGAAGCGCGCTGAATTGCTAGCTCGGCCATCGGTAGCTAAAGGCTGGGTAGGATTGCGTCACGTCTGTCACTTTTTGGCCCGTCCCATATATTCATATAGTATGATGGACGGGATCCATGCTGTGCGTTAGTTCGAACACTTCTCGTGGTCCGATCTTAACCGAATTCGGTATGTAACTTCCTCAAGTGACATTCATCTCGGAACGATGGCAGCGAATTCGGTGATCAACTGGACTAACGGTTAGTCATGGTTGCCAATTCACGAACCTACTGTTTTTAACCTACTCCGTACACCGGACTAGGTCGACCTACTCCGCAATCGAAAAATGATCAGGTTGAAAAGTGATCAGTATACCGGACTAGGTCGACCTAGTCCGCAATCGAAAAATGATCAGGTTGGAGCATGAAAACGAACCCAGATCATATGGTTCCTTTAAGTTCAGGTCGGAGCAGTCAAAAAATGAACAGGGAGTAGGTTTAATAGTTCCGTCTGTCGGTATCGGAACATGATCAGATCAGATCTTTAAATCTGGGGGAATAGAATAGTAGATGAGAGAACTGTTGATTACATTAGATGAAGTGACATATAGGTATATACCATATATCTACGCTATATTGTGGTGAAGAATGAAGTGGAGTAAATTTTCAATTGGATTTTAATGATGTTGGGTGGAGTGAAGCTTTTCGTTTTTTATTGTATTGTGGGTGGTCGTGGCCGATGATGGATTGGATCAGAAGATCGTATGGGATTGGGTGCATGCACATTCGTACTTACATTAATTGTTCAACTTAGAATAGGTAGGTAGGAATAGGTAGTTGCGTTGCGTTCGGATGCAAATGATAGAAGATAAGATGATAGGATCTTGAATTGGGGATTAACTTAGATACTACTATAATTAATAAATGCCAGAGATGGGAAAGATTCAAATGTCTTGCTGTTCGGTATCCTAAGATTTTAAGACCGGTTTAGGTTTAAAAACGAAGTTAAGTATGTACATGGTATTTTCGCTTTCCTTCGCATACCTGATTTTGATTTGAAACTGAAATTGTGCATTGACCAAAAAAAAAAAAATTCTGGTTCCAGAGATGCTAGGCTATAAGCGGGGGCTCGTAACCCTCTAGGGGCGGAGCTAGTGCAGCTCGTTTCAAACCGAAATTGTCCATGCACACTTTGTGCGGTACTGCGGGCTGTGAATCAACAGTCCCTGGAGTGGGGTTCCACTCGATACGCCCGCGCCGCGCTAAAGGAATCACAATCCTCAGTATCGCACAAACATGAACGCTAGCTTCGCTCGATCTGAACATTCCACGGCTATTTCGCCTACACAAGGAACTGTTGATTCACAACCGGAGTCCACACAAGAGACTGTTGCACTCAGAGCGAGCGAAGCGGGCGCCGGGCGAGCGTAGCAAAAGGAACCTCATACCAGGGACTGTTTATTCACAACCCGCAGTAACGCACAAAGTGTGCATGGCCAATTTCGGTTTAAAACGAACTGGGCTTGCTCCGCCCCTAGGGGGTTGCGACTCCCCGCAATGATGCCACCACTGCACAAACCGCACTAAAGTGTCACTCTCTGTGGATGCATTGGCTTCTCGACAATAACATGCGGGTTTTCCGAGCCCCAGATGCGGCAATTTTTTTTGTGGAACATAATGGTTTTAGCCTTTTTCGGAGAATTCTCTCTATTAAATTAGGGAGAATTTTCACAAAACTCAGGAAATTTCCGCTTTAGGACCGACGAATCCCCCCGGATGGGTTCTAGGTTCTTACCAACTAAAGCGGGAATAGACTACCTAACGCGAAAATGACGGAAATTAAGGAATTAAAAAAATTCTCCCTAATTTAATAGAGAGAATTCTCCTAAAAAGGCTAAAACCATTATGTTCCTTTTTTGTTTAAGTAGCCTCCAAGATGACGATGCGCCTCGTCAGAAAAGATGATTTTTCGTTCAAAATCGTTGTCCAATTCAAGCTGCTCTAGGGCCCAAACTGCGAAGCGATGACGAAGCGGATGGTCGTGCGCCTTCAATTGCTGAGTCAATTGGACCTTGTAAGCGAATAATCCGATATCTTTGTGCAGAATTCTCCTCAGGCTAGTGCGTGAAATGTTGAGCTGTTGAGATCGATGGCGAGTCGATGTTCGTGGAGTGAGTCTCACACTCTCGGCTACAGCAGCCACATTCTCGTCTGTGCACACCGTACGATGACGGAGACCATGAGTGTTGTCCACTAGCATGCCAGTGTCACGAACTTTTTGCACAAACTTGCGTACAGCAGGCGCAGTGGGTGCTTCATTTCGGCCAAAACTTCTTTTAAAAAAACCCACTGTTTGGGCTACACTGCACTCACTTTGGAAATAAGTTTTCAATATTTCCCAACGCTGTTCAAGTGTAAAGCGACTCATTTCGTTCTGCGGAGGTATGATACTGACTTTCTGTCAAGATTTCGAGCGGGAAACAGCTTTCACTGTCAAAATAACCTATGATTTAAAAAGAAACCACTAGATGGCCCACCCTCTATATATTAAATCGTCGCGACAGCGGGATGGCCAAGTGTGAATCAAAATATACTTGGTTATTTCGCGTGTCTGAGTCGGAGCTTAAAATGTCGTTTCTGAATTTCGCCTTATACCCCGAAATGCGACAATTTTGAATTTTGAGGTAGCCCATTAATCTAAAACTGGGCCTCGTCGCTGAAGATGATTTTCCGCCTTACTCGGAGTCCTCGTCCAATATCTCTAGAGCCCAGTCAGCAAATGCTCGACGCTACCTATGATGATTTGGCCAACATTAACTACGACAACTTCCAAATTTGACAGTTGTAGCTTCAACTACATGGCCGCTACGAACTATCAGCCTTTGAACGCCTCAATTGGAAAACCCTATTATATTTCGAAGCTGAGCAATTGGTATATACTTAGCTCGGTGCTCCACTGGAAGCGTATTTAAGCGGTGATGCGCTCACGCGACACAAGCGTTAATAAGCGGTGCGCGAAATAACCGGCTACGAGCGACCGGGCTGGCCAATTGCAGACGTCTTCGCGCCTCAGTTTGCTTGAAAATCTTCGCGATTGCACACAATATCAATCGGCAAAATATTTCTCGAAATAACAGGCGGCATACCCAAACAAATTTTGTATCTGGTGCTCGAGTCGTGTGGCGCGCATATTCGTTCGTAGCCACTTCGCTCAAACACGCTTTTGGTGGACGCATGTTCGTGAAAATCCTCAACTTTGGATCTAGCGCGGATTGCTGCTTGTTGACGCTTGTGTTGCGGGAACCGGTTGCCGCTCAAATACGCTTCCAGTGAACAGTATAATACAATGCAGTACCCGTATAATACAATATTAATTAGAATACTGTTAAGTCCTGAGTTTTCTCTCATATATCTCTTCAATAACTTAAACACACCACACAATATTTGTCTACCTAGGGTTTGGGTGTTTGGTGTGCATATGGTATTACTTAACATTATACAATATAAACCAATCAAATATAAATTAGCAATGCCTCTGAATTATTCCGCCCAAAGACAACAGAAGAAATAAATAATCAAGCGCTCCACTCTTCTTAAGTCAAATTTTTCGATTGACATCAACGTCCCGTACTCTACGGGAAACCCTACGAGAATTGGTGCAATCAAATAAACACGTGTACTTATTTCTCCTTGTTTGATCAAATCTAGCATCAAACAATCAATTTAGCATGGCATTGTTCATTACAGCTTTTTTGTTTACATTGTCGAGTACATGTTTATCCTATGCCAAGTACATATCACAGATACGCTTAGCCTTGGCCTTCGACAGAAAATCATTCAGGATCTACGTCAAATGATAATTTGAATAAAAATGCTATTTCTGATTTGTGATTTTCAATTTATTGCTGAATTACGAGTGACATTCGGTATATAAATGAACTGATTTCCCGCGGGTATAATTTTGAATTGGATGTATTTTTTGCGATATATGTACATATAATTAGATAGGTTGTGGGTTGGATGGATTTTTTGCTGATTTCACTTTGTGTAAGCCAGGCATGGTATGAAGGGTAAACGGGTAAGCCAGCATACCTACTGATAGTACAGCACAGTTATTAGCACGGACATAGCGTGCATGCATTATATTATAACAATAGTTTAACTTGAAAACATAGGTTCGGGCTGCCAAAAAATTTGATTCGATCTGAAAATGGACACAAAATGCACCGTTCATGATAAAGAGAGTCCTTTTTTTTGACGCACTCATGCAGAAGAACCAAAATATAACCGTATGGTACTTATAATAACCCAAGGAAACTATGTACAAAGTTTGGTTGAAATCTTATCACGGGAAATGCCTGGAGGAAAAATCTTTAAAAAAGCTTAGGCGATTAACTCTATTTTAAACAAAGCAGAATCTACCGTTAGTCCAGTCGATGATCGAAATTGCGATCCATGATTTGTGCTCTGGGGGACACAAGGAACCTACCTATCAAATTTGGTTAAGATCAGAATACGGGAAGTGCCCGGACAAACTCGCAAACCAACAAACGAACAATCATACAGCATGCACTAGACTATGTGCTCGTCCATATTCATATATTATTTATATGGGCCGAGCCAAAAACCGATAGTCCAGAATATGATATACATACTCCTTCCATTGAAGGGGTTGTGACAGCTCTTAGCCGTGTTGAAACGGGTCGTCCCAGTGCGAAGAGCCGACTGCCGTAGCAACGAATGCGATTTCATCAACTGGCTCAATAAATCTTGAGAAAGGCGTTCATGCCTTTTTTTTCGTTTTGATGTTATCTTTCTCTCTCTCTCTTTCTTTTAGGAGAATTACATAATATGAAAATGAAACCGGAAAATAGGGGCAACGCCCGGAATCCGAAGTTTTTGTTTTCATGTTAAGACGAAATTATAAATTGCAATCTTGCGTAAAAAATATTAAAAATTTGTTTGAATAATTATAGAAAGTAGAGTCAGCGATCAGCCTACCCCTTCCTCTCCAAATGTCCCACCAATCAGTTCCCTTTCAAAATTGGTTAACTCCAATTCGCTCTACGATAAATAATAAACAATATTCAATTAAGTAGTACTCTTTATACAGGGTGTCCCACTTTAAGATCGCCATAGGATTAGGGCATATTTCACACTCTGTTTGTGGAAAAATGCCGCTCAAATGAACCCTTTATCTTTTACCGTTACAGAGCTATTACATTTTTCCCAATTCTTGTCAAAAAGTCTGACCTTCTAGAGAATCATCATTAGCCAGTAAATCAGGCTAATGATGGCTAAATGAATCCATAAAAATAATATTGATTCAGAAACTACACAAAATACCCGTTAGAATGATGTTTCAACGGTTTCGAAATTCATTCCACCGCGCGAGATACGAACGTTCAATTTTAGAAATAATTCGTTATCAACTATTGATGGAAAATTTGAACCCACATTTTATAACGCGGCATTCCACTAAGAGCTCTACAAAATATCCAAAAGATGGCCCAGTTTCTCACCTTTCAAATGACATATAAATATCTACGACTTAGATTTGAAAATTTTCGAATATTAGATCTTAAAGGAAGAAAAACGTGGTCAGAAAATCGAACAAATTGACTTGACTCTTGATTTTAGAAGTCTTCTTATTAGTGATAAACACCAGTACCAGCTTCAGTTTTGAATTAAAAAATAAATATTAAAGCGCAAACAAAATTTATTGATAGAATTTAAGTAAAAATCAAAACAATGACTACTTAAATGGATTCAAGGGAACTGCTGGAAATGGCCTCCTTCGTGGTTTATGCTCAAACGGCATTTTCTGCTTATTGACGAAATTGCTCTGAGAACTTGTTCGCGTTTTTCCTTTAATTTATGGCGCATGAATTCTTTGCAGCAGATAATATCAGGAGGTGATCGGTTGGCAATAAACTGAGTTTTTAATATCACCCCATACATAAAAATCTAGAGGACTTCTCGGAGGCCATGCAACTGGGCCATATCGGCCAATCCACTTTTCTCCGAATTCTCGGTTTAAAAGTCCGAATTGCATGAGGGTTTTCTTGATCCCCAACGTGGCGGTTCCTCTTGTTGAATACGCCACTTCGCGTGAAGGTAGCCTCATTGGTTCATAGGATTTTCCTGGAAAAATTTGGATCTGAAGAGCTCCGCTCCAGAAACCACCTACAGAAAGTCATCCTATTCTCTTTGTCTGTTGGGAGTAGATCCTGCACTTCCATGATGTGGTAAGGGTAACTATTGTCTGCACGAAGAGTTCAATGAATTGTCATACGGGGTAAATCTTGCTGAAGTGCGGCCTTTCTTGTGCTCAAGCCAGGATTTCCTATGAAGACCTCCAGGATTTCTTCCTCCCTTGTAAATCTGATTTCCCGATTACGTTCTGAGGCATTATGATTTTGACTTCCTCCAGTTTCCCCAAAGATACTATACGTTGTTTCGAACGTATGCCTGTCAGGAAGCCTTCTTTCTGGAAACGTCGACGATACTCTCGAACTGCCTCGTGGCCGTTTCCTCCAGCAAAACCATACACAAAAATCATATCAGCGTATTCTCTATCCGTAAGTCGAAAAGGCATCGCTTCTTAAAATACTATTGTATCTATCATTCAATGAATCAAATGCATTCGGAAATTTCGTCACGCTAATACTAGACTTTTTCAACAATGGCGATCCAGTAGAGAAGACGCAATTGTTTTGCTAGCTATCGGATATAAATTCCGTTACATTAAGTTTGATAATTCGAAATTACCTGAATTAACACGGAATCATGCAGCAGCACTACAAAAATGTTTTCCATAAAACAAATGCCAAAACAAAATTCAAGAATCATTTTGTTCGATTTATTCATAGGTATTAAGTTCAAATCAAATCGATTTGCTCGATTTTCAGACCATGTTTTTCTTCCTTTTAAATGTAATATTCGAAAATTTTCAAATAGAAAGGTAAGAAACTAGGCCATCTTTTAGAGATTTTGTAGAGCTCTTAGTGCAAAGCCCCGTTATAAAATGTGGGTTCAAATTAGTCCTGTCCGATTATTCAAATTAATCGATTATAATCGATTATTTTCGATTAATCGATTATTTTCTTGTATGCGTAAAAAAAACCAAGCGAGCAATTTCATAAATCGTTTTCCATACAAAGATAGATTTGCAGCATTTGTTTTGTGTTTTTTTCTTTGCAGTACCAGAAATTAAGGTATTATAATAACACGAAACTGGAAAGTAGAAGGCTTCGCCTGCAAACCGAGGGGTTTGTAATAAAAAATGTCAATAGGAGACGAGCTGTCTTTTACCAAGACCCTGCCTTTCCCAAACCAATCTTGTTAAATGAGTACCCATTTAAACAGCTCGGCCGAGCGTGCTGCTGAGGATTTATAATACATCTCTGCACAAAACACACCGTCAAGATTTAGTGAAAGAGATAACGTTAACGAAAATGTTAGCTTTGGCTTTGGTTCAAAACTGAACTGTCGCACCAGTTATTTATTTTATATTTTTAAACTAAATATATCTTATTACCGCAGGCATCATTTTGCATTGAAAGTGTGACTACAAGTTCTATTGGTGTAGCAGTAAAATCGAAACATGTGTAGCTATTCCGGAATTTTGGCAATTTTGACTTCACATACCCAATCAGCGAACCAAACTACTTCCTATTAGGCGTTCCTGCGGCAGCCGGTTCTTCGTACCGGAACGACCCGTTTTTCAACGGCCAAGAGCTGCCAAACCCCCTCGATGCAAGAAGAACTGCAGTATTCGGGGCATCGCTACCACAAAAATACCTTCCTATTAGGCTTTTTTTCAGCAAGATACGCCGTGTTTATGAAAAAGAGGGTGACAGTTGAAAATATCCCTTTGTTTTTGATTTTTGGAAGTTCAAACTTTAGACTCGCAGTCAGCGCCCTCCCCCAATCTTATGTTAGCAATGTCTCCATTTCACTTATTTCTTGACTACATTCCACTCCATCGAGAAGAATGTCCTTTTATCTCCACCAAAGTACTCGAGATAGTATTTATAGTTTCGAGAGCATTCGGCTCTTCACCCCGACTATTATGACGCCCGTAATGCCTATATTCCACTCCATTACAAAGAATATCCTTTTCCTACCACCAAAGGACTCGAAATGCCATTTGCACTACTCCAGCGCATTCGCCTCTTCAGAACGTTTACTGTGACACCCACATTGCCTACATTCCACTCCATTGCCAAGAAAGTCCTTTTCCCACCACCAAAGGACCCGAAATGCAATTTACACTACTCCAGCGCATTTGCCTCTTCAGCACAATTCCTGTGACACCCATCTTGCCGATATTCTACTCCATTGCCAATAATGTCCTTTTCCCACCACCAGAGGACTGGAAATGCAATTTACACTACTCCAGAGCATTCGCCATTTCTCCAAGATTCCTATGACACCCATCTTGCCTATATTCGACTCCATTGCCAAGAATGTCCTTTTCCTTACCAAAGGACGTAAAAGGCCATCATCAATAGTCTAGCACATTACCATAAAGACGTATATTCGCCTCACGTACATTCAAAGATCCTTCATTGCATAGCCACAACCTGCGCGTCATACATCATTTCCATTCAAGTGCTCTACATTTCATAGCTAACGCAAAAGTCCCGTGGACGGGACTCGAACCCGAAACGCCCGTAGTCAAACTTGAGACTGATGCCTCAACACACTGCGTTACCGGTCGCCCCTAAATTTCTAAAATTTGAACGATTGTATCTCGGGCGGTGGAATGAATTTCGAAACCGTTGAGATATCATTCTAAAGGGTATTTTGTGTTGTTTCTGAATCAATATTGTTTTTATGGATTCAATTAGCCATAGGCCGGTAAATCGGAGTTTTCTCTAGAAGGTCACACTTTATGAAAACAATTCAGAAAAATGTAATAGCTCTGTAACGGTAAAAGATAGAGGGTTCATTTGTGCACCAATTTCCCACAAACACAGTGTGGAATATGCCCTAGTCCTATGGCGATCTTAAAGTGGGACACCCTGTATAGTTGGGACGGTAAACTATTTGACCTTGCAAAATATGATAGAGTAAAGCCAATGTCAAAGTTGGAATTCAGTTTAGTAGTATATGTTAGTCAAAATCGATAGTCGAAAAACGTCAGGTTTGGGGGGAAATCACACTAAATCGCTTTTCAAGCTCACATATCTCTGAAACCGATGCTACAAATGAAAAAACTCATTAGACAAAAGTTGAAGATAACTTCTTTTCTTTCTGAGTGTATCGGTCTAGAAAAGCAAGGGGAGCTGGGACAAATTCTCTTTACTCTCTCTAATTGCCTTGACCCCTCCAGGGGCATGGACGCGTCAACATCTCTAGCATTTCTATGCCTTGTTGACGTTTCAATAGCATATATACTTTTCGGAAGTGCAGTTGCCAGCATGCACGTCCTATCCGCGCCATCTTTATACTGACAAGCCCGGAGCACTGTGAGAGTTCTATTAGTACTCACAGGCAGTTTTTGATCGCGCCGAGATTTGATTTCCGAACTCTAGATTAGTAGTATCGTAGAGCGGTGGCCGAACGATCACGGCCACCGAGCGCGACAAATTATGACCACATATTTTCCTCTACCTCTACCTCTTTTCACCTTTCTTCAAATTTAGTGAAAATACCAGGAATTGAATGTACTCAAAAGTACCTTTCTCATGCCACTTGCCTATACCAGATGAAAGTTGTTTTTGACCTTTATTTCTCCTCTATGGGGACCTCCCCCTAAAGTTAGACTATCATGACGCATCGCTTTCTCCTGCGAATTATAATAATTCTACACATTCTTTCAAAATTTCATTTCCTTGGACAGACGGACAGACAGACATTTAACCGATTTCATAATGGTTTTGTTTTTATATACAAAACCCTAAAAAGGTTTTAGAGAAAATATTTAATTTTTAAAATATCTGCTTGTTTTTTTTATTGTTTATATTATGTTATGTATTGTGTACTATCATTCTCTTAAAAGTGTATGTGTATTAGCATATTGTTGCACATTTTTATTCGTTTTTACGTGAAATTTGCATTACATATTTTAAGTAATTAAATTCAAAATCATTGCTAAATAAGCACCGCTTAATAAAATAATATTTTCGTAAATCATATTCATCGAATACCCACAAATAATTGAAGTGAAGCAATTCGTTTAATAATTGCTCGGATATTCGTTTAGTATGGTTAAAAATCAACCAACTTCTTTAACCTCTGAACACCCGATCCTTGCACAATTCGCCAACCACACGCCCATCCCGTTGACATCCCCATTCACCTGACACCCTGCAACATTGTGCGTACATAGTATACGTACCCCTTAGGCTGCTCAGACCCATCCTGAACCCTTGGCAAAGTCTTCCTGTTTGGCACTAACGGCCATTGGTTTCCGATGGAAGGTGACTGCAACTCCACCATCATCCGGAGGCGGACTGGTTGCAACAGCGGCTGGCGGATCGGGCGGTATTGCAGCAGCCGTGGTAACAGTGATTGGACGCCCACTACCGACAATCAGCGAAACAACAACCGCCTTCACCAACATCTCATCAACCCACACGAGTCCTGAGAAGGGTAGCTATGGTAACGGTGTGGATCGTATCGAGAATGATCCACCCACTGCCGATGTTTCAACGTATGGCACGACTGGAGCAACGCCGAACTTTCGACCAACAATCACGCGTAAGAAAACCCAAACGTCTGTAGATTCAAAACGTGAACGAAAAGCTGCCAAAACGCTCGCCATCATAACCGGGGCGTTCGTATGCTGTTGGCTGCCATTTTTTATATTAGCCATACTACTGCCCACTTGTAAATGTGAAATATCACCACTTGCTATGAGCCTCTCCTTGTGGCTCGGTTACTTCAATTCCACACTTAATCCGATCATTTATACGATTTTTAGTCCGGAATTTCGACATGCGTTCAAGCGGATCCTTTGCGGACGACGCAATAGCATACGAAGGCGTACGCGTTGTGTGCGTCGTTAGCAGCTAAGTAAAAGTGATGAGCTTGAGATGAGTTGTAAATTTTGAACAAAAAAAAAAATAGTTAAATTGGAAAAAAAGAAAATTGTGATTCAAAAGAACCAGCAGACACTACAGTCATTCAACAGATGAAATCATCAAAGAAGCTTATCACTCATATTCACTCACCAAACATTCTACAGACGCTTTTTCGTCTTGCAAACATCAGAAACGTACATACTTGACATCACGTTATCAACATACGATAGAGGTAAAATTGTTTATAGAATAGAATTAGAACAAAAAACGTGATAATTCAAACTTTTGATTAAGCTTATTTCATATCAAAAATAATTAAGACATAATAGAAAATTGCTCAGAAGCGCCTAAATGGGCTTCCATTCTGTTCTTCATTAAATCTAAAAAGAAGCGTGTATTGAACAAATTACAAAATAAAAACAACGGCTGATTTAGCGGAATTATTACGGGTATCATTGTACAATACATAGTCCAGATATAAAAGTATTTATATAATTCACACAAAAATTGAAGAGCATGATAGTCCCATTTTTGTAAATAGTAATCTCCGGCAGATGATTTCACCGCAAAAGTAAGGTTTGTATATATAACTACGCATTTGAATCCCTTTTCAGCAACATTCACTCATTCATTCTCATTCATTATAACTTCGCTTTCCTTAATTGGTCCTTGAGCAAAGTAATCTTTCTGGGCCCTTCTGGAAGTCCATTGAAGTTTGATGGTGAGTTTTTCCGTCGTGGGCATTGTTTGCGCAGAAACTGTTCAACTTGAATTCCAGGTCGTGTTGCAATGATGAATCGTTATGCCACGCCATTACATTACTCATAAAGTAACAAAAGGTGCTATTCAGATTCAGGGCAGGTGAAAATGGTTGCAAATACCATACATACAATATGAGGAAGGAAATATGCGGCGAAATGAATTCATGGTGAAGAATACATTTTATAATTTTCATTGCTAAACGAAATGAATGGCAACGTTTCCAATGAAAACGGTTGCATTGAAAAGAAAGTGATAATGATAAACTTACATATTAGGTGGAATTTCGGAGGATGATTCAAGGATTATTGGCATAGTTCGGGCTTCGTTTGTAGGTTTAGAGGTTTCCCGCAAAGGACAACCGAATTATCGCTAGTGTGCGCCGTTTTTATGATTTAAACCCTCATAAGAGAAAAACCGTCGAAATAGAAGTCTGTCTTAAGTCTTAAGCACCAAGTACCGTTAAGGGGTAACCACTTCGCAAGTAGATGCTTTCAGACTTACGTGACTCCTTTTTCCAGTGAATTTATCCGTAAAACTGTACTTACATTTTACATCGAATGCTCTCCCAAGCATGCAGCAATCAATCACATCAAATGAGTTGCAATTTCTTGACATAGGGGGATTGATCTACAATAAAATAAAACAGGTAAATCAGGCTGCCATGACTCGCACAGGACATATATAGTACAGTGCTGAAAAAAAGTTAAATTGTTCAAACCATTTTATTCCCTTTTTTGCAAAAAGTCACGGTTACGGTGTTTTATTGGCGCAGGTTATATAATAACAAATTATATGCATCCTGTCTAGAAATAGTGAAAAGTTTTGAAAGAAGTTCACTTAATTGGTGATAATAGCGTAATAAGCAGGAAAGTTTAGTTTGGGTGAAAAAATAGGGAAAAGTGCGAAATACAAAAGCAATATTTTGGATTTGGCGCCAGACAGTCGAACTATTTGCGAAAGAAGTGAAAGACTGGATGTTCCTCAGTGTAATGTTCGATGATACTCGAAGAAGTTTCGGGAAATGGGCCGAACGTAAGAAAGGCTTAAAGGAACGCTGAAAATTTGAGTGATTTTCGGGAATTTTTTGGAAGAAAAGTACTCAATTAAACGTTTCGGAAAATTAAAAACATATTTGGCTATATTTGGCCTATTTTACTGGGTGTACAGATTTGCTTCCGTCGTTTTTTCCATGATTGGATCCATTTTTCGACTTCCTCGTACGAACAAAAATTTTGATCAGCCGTGTGCCATGGAACGAAACAGATGGTAGTCGGAAGGAGCGATGTCTGGGGAGTACGACGGGTGGGGCAAGATTTCCCATTTCAGGGTTTCCAAGTATGTCTTACCCAATTTTGCGACATATGGCCGAGCATTGTCATGCTGGAGGATGACTTTGTCTTGATACTGTGGTCGTTTTTCCTTTAACGCTCAACTTAAACGCATCAATTGCGTTTGGTACCGATCTCCTGTGATAGTTTCATTCGGTTTCAGTAGCTCGTAGTATATCACACCGAGCTGGTCCCACCAAATCTAAAGCATAACTTTGGTGACGTGAATATTCGGTTTCGCCGTCGACGTTGAGGCATGTCCGGGCATTCCCCATGCAGGGGCGGTTCCTCATTGGAAGCAAAGGAAGCAGTGCTTCCCTTGTTATTTTCAACAAATAATTTATTCAGATTCATGTCGCCAAACCGACATTATACAATATTGTATCATATATAGATTTTCTTAAATACAATTCATTAATTCATCCATATGATCATACATATTACTTATTCATCAATTACATTCTTCATACATTATTTTCATACGTATTTCCTGTGCGATTCGACTTCCTACATATTTCCAGCATGTACAAATAGTACGTTTCTCATCACTTTATTTCATACGATTTTTCATATACTCTTTACTTCTAATCGTGAGAACAAAGTGAAGAGAATATGAGTGGATACATTTTCGTCTGGCTAGATACGAGTACAATGGAAGCAACTGAAATCACAGCTTCTATGGTGCCTATTGAAGATCGCGCGTGGCGACGTATCGCGACGCAGCGACATTGAGTAAAATCTTTTATACTTGTCGTGCCGCTCGTAGATGTTAAGAAGAAGCGACCAGAATCGCAGCTTCGTAAGCATATTGTATGGAGGCTTTTGAAGGTGATGTGAAGAGCATAGATGTTAAGTTGTCGTGTCTCTTACAATTTTTTGTATTTACTCGTAGAAGTGGACTTATTTTTTGAGTTGAACTCCTTTTTCGTGAATTCCCTTGAAAGTTGAACTTTTGTATGGAAACATTTACAGTAAACCCTCGGTATAACGAACTCGGATATAACGAACTCCTCGTTATAGCGAACCAAAAATGGGGCCACTAGAAAAAAGCATTGATTTTCTTTAATGCTTTCGTTATAGCGAAATCCTTCGGTTAGTACGAACTACTTTTGGATCGGTTACAATGAATTCGAAAGATACACTACACATACGTACGTTCGAACGGTAAGAAAACATTCTGTTACCATCCTCTTTCTAGTTAAAAACTTTAAGTTCGTCACGAAAATAATTAACTTGTTCCCCCTGAAATGAAATCGAATATTTTACATGCAGTGCGAGCATCAGCCTCGTGGAATGCAATAACTTCGGAAACTATTAAAAATTGCTTCAAAAAAGCTTGAAGCAAGACGGTTTTCGAAGAACCTAAGGAATGAGTCGCAAACCGTAATGTCATCACCGGATGTAACGTTTGATGAGTTTATCAACATATACAATCATATAAGTATTGCAGAACCTTCCAAAGGTTGTTTGACTCCAGATAAAACTCCAGAGCAAACTCCAGAGCAAACTCCAGAGCAAACTCCAGAGCAAACTCCAGAGCAAACTCCAGAGCAAACTGCAGAGCGAACTCCAGAGCAGGGACCAGACGAGGAGGAAGATGAAATCTACTTGACTAAACCAAACTGGAAAAAGGTTATGAAAGCTTATTCTTATTCAAAATCTCAGCGATAATACAGATGACCCGGAATTCACTGCTATTGCCCAATGTCTCCCGCAACTGTTAGTGGAAAACACGACTTACATTTTCATTTTCTTTCTTTCTGTTTATTTTGTAATATTTTGAAATAATACTATACGTATCATACTATTGTTTTTATTAACCTAATTTTTCCTTTCTTTTTTTTAATTCGGATAAAAGAACTTCGTTATAACGAACAATTATTTTTAAAAATTTTGGACATTCTCCGATATTATGGCAAAATAAACGATGAAAAATGTTATGTTTCGAAGATTCAACCATTGAATGATTAGGCGCGAATAACTCGAAAACGATTACGAGTTTTGCAAAAAGGATAACATCTAGTTCCAGGCTGAAAAATAAAAATACATATATCGTAAAACCTGAGTATCGGGAGTCATTTTGAATTACATTAATACTTATGCTTCAAATGCCAAGATTTCGAAAACGATTTCTAGGTTCGGAAAAGTATTTCAAATTCGTTCTTTTCGGTCTGGAATTGTTTTAAAACCGTCATAAAATTTTGGTCCCACAGATATTGGAATCGTGCCACTTTCCGCAAATTGAATCAATGCGTCTTCTTCAAAAGTTTCCTGGTCTGCTTCCCTTCATCTGGAACTCACGAACCGCCACTGTCCCCATGACTTTCTGCGCTTGGGATAATCGTAACGGACTCATTTTTTGTCGCCGGTTACAATGATCCTGCCTTCGAAGCAGTTGTTCCCATACAAATAACCGCCGTTCAATACCTGCCGGCTTTAACTCGTATGGAACCCAATTTCCTTGTTTCTAAATCATGCCCATGACCTTGAGGCGTTTCGAGATGGCTTTCTGAGTCACTCCTAGTGATTCAGCTAATTCTTCTTGCGTTTGGCACGAATATTGATCGAGCAGTACTTCCAATTCGTCGTATTTGAAATTTTTTTCTCTCCCACCACCATGCTTGTCCTCGACATTGAAATCGCCACCTTTAAAACGTTGAAACCACCCACGACATGTTCTGTCACTCAGAGTAACCTCACCGTAAGTATCTGAGTGCATTCAATGAGCCTCAGCTGCAGTTTTTTTCAACTGGTAGCAGAAGATCAAAACTTCTCGCAAATGACGAGAACTTGGCTCGAAAACAGACATTTTGAATAGCGAATCTTATTAAAAATGCAAACAACTTTTACTAATCTTTCAATTGCCCTAACCCCTTGTGGGGCATAGTGCGTCAACTGTTCCATGTGGCCCAGTTGACGTTTCGACGGCTTAAATTGGTTTCGGAGAATGCAGTTGCAAGCATGCACCTCCTGCACATCCATGGCCACGAACGTCGTCGTGGACGGGATTCGAACCCGAAACGCCGGTAGTCAAACATGAGACTGATGCAACACACTGCGCTACCGGTCGCGGGGTGTCGATACGTTCACAAGCGTCCAAGCTCACTTTGTGACACTTTTGAACTACGTATTTTGACCAGAAAAACGTCGGAAAACGACGGAAGCAAAGTTGTACATAATTTTTTCATAGAAAAGTATTGGGACTTATGCGCTGGAT
Source organism: Chloromyia formosa (assembly GCA_964017055.1). Classification (NCBI taxonomy): domain Eukaryota; kingdom Metazoa; phylum Arthropoda; class Insecta; order Diptera; family Stratiomyidae; genus Chloromyia; species Chloromyia formosa. The sequence continues at coordinate 65,180,030 of OZ024815.1, forward strand.
CCGGAAGCCCCAAAAAAAAAGTTCCTCCACTGCTGCCATGACTCCGGCCGATTGAGTAGCTAAAACCAAAAAAGGAAATGCCGTTAAACTGGAATTTTCTCCAATGACGTAGGATTTTCGAAAAGTATCAAAATATATCAAAATGGCGTAGGTATGAAAAAACATCTGTTTTCTTGCCTATAAAATGATCGTTTTTTCAATGCCAAATCTTCAATTTGCACCCAACCAAAAATATCCTACGTCATTGTAGAGTAAATATATTCAATAGTACTTAGTACAAGTTTCAAGTCAATCGGATAATTGCTCTTTGAGTTACAATGGCAGCCAATTTGAAAAATCTCATTTCGAGAAAAACGCGTTAAATATTTAACTGACGAACTGCGTTAAACGACTCCAGAATACCTTTTAAATGGCAACGCTGTTTTCAAATGGCCCTATAGATATATTTCTAGCTTAAATAGTGTCCCCTCTTAATTATGTATGTACCATTAATGATACCGAAAGATCCAGGTAACAACACGTCAGAGCTCCGCCTGCAGGCAGATGGAGCATTTCATACCTGCGAGTGGTTGCTATTTAGAAGGCTGCCATTCGAGGAGTATTAGAGATATGGCCTTGAAATTTCTACAGGATATTCTTGAAAGTATAAACTGTTGATAAATATAAAAAAAACAGAAGATCGATTTTTTTAAAGTGTCACACTCTCTCAATTGGCCTAACCCCTTGTGGGGCATAGCGAATCAACTGTTCCATGTGGCCCAGTTGACGTTTCGTCGGCATAAACTAGTTTCGGAGAATGCAGTTGCCAGCATGCACCTCCTGCACACCCCTTTATAGATCGCTTCTTACCATTGTAAAGCCATCCGAACTGGTTGAAAACTTCATCTGACTTTAGAAGCGACCTAATTCTAGCATCCTGTTGCAAATATCGTCAAGCTTGTTGAGAAAAAAGCTTGTTAAACCTGGCTTACGTGCGTTGGAACCCGTCCATAAACCAGACTGTCCGTTGAAAAATCGGGCTAAAACGTTAGAAATAAGCCCAGGAGCAGAGGATTATCATCTCCTTTGATTGACGTAGCCCTGTAAGTTTATTCCAGTACTGATGACGCAATTGTGCAGATCAGTCTGTGATCCACAGATTTGCCAAGGTCAGCCCAAAGACAGAATAAGGCGCAGGTACATGAAAGCGACTAAAGGATCCTTGTCTAACAAGTGGAAAGTTTCCGTAAGATTTAACAGAAACCTGCAAGTTTTCGTCAACTCATATCTTCGTCAAATTCTAACAATTTTCTGGCCCGAAACAATATCAAATGAAGAGCTAAGTCGGCGTACGGGTAAAATCGACGAATTAGTACGCAGCCGAAAGTAGCAGTGGATAGGTCACACATTACGGAAGAATGGTAACTCCATAGCTTTACACGCCACGAAACGCAACCCCATTTCCAACCAAGGCCGACCAAGAGGGGGTCCTAAATCACTTGGCATCGATCTGTGAGAAAGGAATGTAATGCGCAGGCTAAGTCGTTTGGGGAGTTGCGCCCCATTGCCCAGAACAGGGTACGATGGAGCGCAGTGATAGTTGAAGCGCTATGACCCACTGGCAAAGTAATAAGTTATGCCCTGGTGGCCTGGCACCCAGCACAAGAAAACTCGGTTTTTGGTTGCCAACAGTTGAAGGAGTTCACAATGTTCCTTCACCAGTCTTGTGGAGACCTTACATGAGTAGAGCGCCTTTATGGATGCTTGGCTGTCTGAGTAGATAGCAATGTAAGCGCCGCAAAGTCGCCTTTCCAAGATTACCCCGGGGCAGGCCTCAAAGGTTTAGGTCTTAGCTTGAAAAACGACCCCTATATTGCGACTATAATCCTAGCGTTGGACACCTACACCAACACTCTGCTCAGTTTTGGACCCATCGGTGAACCACTTAATACATCTAGAAGATGAGCAGGACGTACCATTTTCCCATTCGGAGCGGTCAGGAATGTGGGCTGAAAATTTGCTGCCGAAGCAAACCTCCGTGATCATGTAATCTGATCTCAAGCAGATCTGCACGTCAGGAATTTGATTCAGATTACTCATGCGACCGCCTTCTCCACTACGTACGGCAGTTAAGCAATGTCTAAGAGCATTTAGAGTTGCTGATTATTGAATGAATATATGTATGTAACGAAGTGAGTTCAATAATCGCTTCCAGGACTGGCGTAGTACAAGTGCGCATAGCAGCATAGCATAGTGATGCATGTAAGACGCTGAAGTTTATTGCACTTCAGTGAAACAGAAAATTACTGAGTTTTCAGCCATGGTACCCACTCAATTATCTTTGAGGTGAGCCCCCATGTCCCTCCGAAGAGACTCTGCAAGCTCACATTTTGCGTGTGGCTTTGCTACGTACATTATCTATGTGAGTATTTTAGGTGAGTTTAGAGTCTAGTGTTACCGCGAGGCATTTAACTGCAGAGGAATAATCCAAGGTCGTGACACTTAATGAAATTAGATCCAATGTTATATTTCGTTTTCGCGTGAAGGGCACAACGACACTTTTTAGTGGGTTTATATGTAAGCCCATAGCAACACACCAGTGTAGAACTATGTCAAGGGCCGCCCCCATGAGCTCCGTGATGGTAGATTCGAATTTTCCCCTATGTTAATTGTCTTGACCCCTCCAGGGACATGGGTGCGTCAACATGTCCAGAAGTTTACGTTTTGGATAACATATCTACTTTTCGAAAGTACAAGTGCTAGCATACACCTCCTAATCGCGCCGTCTTTATACTGACAAGCTCGGAGCACTGTGAGAGTTCTGTTAGTACCCACAGTAAAATAGTAAGAAAGCCGCGCTCATTAACCATGTAAATCAGCTCGTCTACGACAAGGGCCACGGAACGCCACCTTGCGGACAAGGCTTTACGGCGTTCACGCATATGGATGTGCTGCCTAGAGTTGAGTGAATACCCCGTCCACGGAGCATGTCATATATCCATGCAATGGTAGCGGGCGGGGTGTCCCTTAGTTCCAGTGCTCTGGGAATGTAGTCGTAGCCGATATTATCAAAAGCACAATAGAAGCACACAACGCGATTTTCTTGTCACTGAGAAACTTTTGCCATTCGTATACGCGAATTGCATATGATTTAGGGGGCTCGACAGTTCCATCTTTTCCATAGTTAAGGGAGAAGAAAGTAAGGCCAATCGGTCTACAGGATTTGGGCATATCTTTCGGCTCATTACCCCCTTTTGGGTACGAAGACCACATTAGCTTTTCTTTAAGTTTGTAATATGTACTCAAGGGTGTAACTTACCCTAAAAAGCTGGATTGGCGGAATTTTTATGATCTCCAAGCTGTTTTGCAACAGAGCGGGGAATATGCCATCTACTCCCGGAGCTTAAATGGGTCAAAAGACTCTATCGCCCATTTTATTGTGTCTATGTCAATGATGACCCTTGATAAACTGCGTATCCGGCTTTCGTAAACCAGTTGGGACCTCGCAGTTTGGGACGGATCTTCTTCAGATCTCCCTGGGAAATAGGTCGAAAGATCGACGACACATAGCGATGGTATTGTATGAAAGCGGTGTGGCGTTTGTTGGAAGGCGCCGGACTTTGGACTCCCTGTTGTGCGTTCCAAACCCGATAAAAGTAGAACTATTTCAAATTTTTTTCACTCTCCCCGCCATTATCTCTATATATGTCATTTCATTACAGATGAATCGAGCATAAATGCAATGGAAAAAAATTACAGAAAGCGATAATCCAAAAAAGAAATATATAGGTATACATATAACACTGTTTTCGGAAGCTTCCCGGGAGTCCTTAGTGAGTTGATGCCGAACGCTCTATGCATTCTCAGGCCACTGTGGTCTTCGCGTCAACCCTGACAAGATCGAATTTGATTTCTTTACCAGAAGACACGAGCTACCGCCTATTGAGTTTCCATCAATTGATGGTAGGAAACTGGCCTTCAGTGATAGAGCTAAGTTCCTGAGTCTGTCTTTGACAGAAAGTTGATGTGGAAGCCCAACATCCTTGAGAGGGTGAATAAAGCCACTACTGCACTCTAGTCGAACTGGGGTGTGTACTCGCTATATACAACGGTTGTGCAGCCAATTCTACTGCACGGCATTTGTGTGTGGTGGACAGCACTAAGAGTGGCGTCTTATTGTCACCTGTTTAAGTAGAGTGAAAAGACTACCAGCGATTGACGCGGGGGCCTTTAGAACAACTCCGTCAGCTAGCTTGGACACGCTCCTAAACTTGCTCCCGCTTGACATATTTGGCGAAAAACTGGCGGGAAACACGGCCCTGCGTCTTTGCGAAACAGGCCAATGCCAAGCGTCGAGTACTGGCCACTAGGCTATTCTGGGCAACCTGAATCTCCCACTGAAGACTTATTATACATCTCCAAAACAAGTTTTTGGTAGGAATTACACCGGACTGATTCCGTCGAGAAGACTATGGGCTCACCTTTTATCCCCAACTCCCTGGTCATCTATACGGATGGCTCTAAGCCCGATGACGGAGTTGGGACTGGTATATACTCGGAGGGACTGGGAATCAACTTATCCTACCGTCTTCCCGACTTTTGAAGTGTCCTGCAGGCTGAGGTTTCGGTGATCTCGGAAGCTCTGACCTAGTTAAGGAGTCATGTCGTGACTGCAAGAGACATTATTATCTGTACGGACAGTCAGGCTGCGATTCGCTCGCTTGACTCTGTTCTCAGTACATCGAAAACTATTCAGAAGTGCCGCTCGGCCCTCATAGAGATGGGTTACTTCTTCAAAATTACCCTCTGCTGTATACCGGGTCACAGTGGCTTTGCAGGGACAACTGATGTCGTCGATGGAAACCGCATTGACATTAGAATGCCAATTGCAGCATGCAAAGTGGCAATTAAGTCCGTTGCAAAGAATAGGGCTAGTACTAGATGGCTCAACAGCAGTACTCGCCAAACGACGTGTATGATTTGGCGGAAATTCGATTCTAGCAGCTCTGTCTCTTTGCTGTCATTGAAAAAAAAGCACATTGGCAGGGTGGTGAGGACGATCACAGTACACTGTCCCATCGGTGCGCTCGCATGGAGGCTCATAATGACTACTGGCACATTCTATGTCGCTGAAAAGCAGTGGCCATCAGAGGAATTCCAGGGCTCCTGGTTTTACTGTGACTTGGAGGATCAGAAGGATATGAGCGTGATCCAGCTCACTCGCTATATTGCCAGCACAGGCTGCCTCGGGGCCTACGTTTCTTTTAGCGAGGTGAAATATTAATGGTGATATCACAATGGACCCATCAGAGGTCGGTCTAAGTGTGCTGTGTTGTATCATGGCAGACTATTAACCTAACCTAACCTAACCTATATACGCGATAGAGAGACTCGAATCCCAAAAACTTTGGGTATTAATTTTTTCGCTGATTTAATATCTTTCTTATATCGTTCTTATATATTTCTTTAAGAAATGTTATATCTTTCTTATAACGATTGTATATCATTCTTATAAATTCCTTTTATACTCCTTATAAATCTCACTTCATCCTTTGCTTTATCATGATTTAATTACGGAAAAAGATACATTTGAACAAAAAGGGGTGCCGTTTTATTTTCATATCATTCTTATATCTAAAAAATAAGAGAAAAAAATTCTTGAGCTTAAATTTCGCTTAATGAATGATATTAAGCGACATTTAATCTAAAGCATTATTCGTCTAGAGATTTATAAGAAGCAATTAAGAGAGTTTGTGGCTAGCTAGGCAGTCCACCATTATTATACATTAGAAATCCTCAAAGAGACGGAGAAGTAGAGAGAAATATGAAAGTGCCAGACCCAAAATCAATTTGAGGGATTCCACAAGGTGAATCAAAATTTTAATTCAATCGGCAAAAAAGCTTGGAAAATATAAAGCTCTTCAAACAACCTTTGCCACGGCGAGAATCAAACCCACGAACGTAAAAGTACATCAGACTTTTGCCTCAACACACTAGTGGCACTTGTTTTGGAAGAGAAACAGTGCTAATATGATATAAACATTTAGACCACCACTTTTTGTAACCATATTGTCTTTTACACCATCTGCGAAATAAATACACTAAGTAAATATATCTATCATACTTTAAACGGCAATCTGCGGCGAATTTCAGGAGTTAATTCACAAGCCGTTGCAGCAGCAGCCATTAGTATAAAAAGGAACCAAATATTTATTTTTTTCTGAGTCACTGTTAACTTGAAAGGCTTGTGGGAAAAACGAAATGAATAGAAGCGATAGCTAATAAAAGCGACATTCCTGTCAGGGACAACTAAGCTGAAAATATGAAATGGGCGTGGATTTATTCCCGTCAAAATTATTCGAAGAAACGGCATGTAATCATTCAATACGTTATAGCAAATATAGTAGTTTACCTGGACTTTTTTCGGATATTATCGGAAAATACTTTTATTGGCAATACGCAGCAGATAGTTTCAACAAACCTAAAGACCGAAATAACCGAGAACGCGAGGAAAGACTACCGAATCTAATAGGTAAGTAATGCCCTAGCCTAGACGATTGACATATGCGATTGTTGATTCCAGCTGCACATGTCAAAAGCAGGCTACAGGAAAAGGAAAGTTTCAGTAATCAAGTACAAATCTAGATTTTTTAATTACTTTTCAACGTTTGAAAATATATGCATTCACGAAACGTACCAAATAAATTGAAATTATATATAACATACCTATTGAAAGCATGATTGAGCATCAATTTGATATGAAATAAGCCGTTTTGGGTTTCTTTTCTCCACTAAAAACTTTCTGATCAATTGTAGGCATGTAAATATAAAAGAAAATTTGTACAAATCATCATCCAAATTGTTCAATCATCCGCTTGACAAACACTTTACATATTCCGTTTCTTCGTACCATTTTTGCCATTTACTTTTTCCATCAACAGATGCCTCTGCACAGGATTCAATAAAATATATGTGGTGATATTTTAATTTTTTTCTTAATTAGCTTTTTCTAAATTAATCAAATTCGACATACGTAATGTCTACATACCTATACATATTCATCAGCTAAATCCCAATCCGACTATCATAGCAAATTCCACAATTTCCATAGTACCATATTCATCGAATTGATACAGAGACTCTCCAGGAATTTCGCATTTTTGCAACCTCATTTATCAGGCCTACGTATCAAGAGAGCTCATGCGAATTTTTTTTTAAGTTTGATTTGCAATTTGGATATACAATCAAAACTGATTTATATTATCATGTCTACAATTGAAATTGAAGCTTAATCCTAACATAAACAGCAATGTATCTATAAGCAGGCGTTTATCCATGTGTAAAAGCAATCATTCAAAATATACACACAATTCTAAATTTAAGTAGCATAATAAAACTAGAACGAATTCAAGGCAACACTACCAAAAGTATAACGTTTAATTCCAAACGTAGTGTTATTATTGAAACCATGTAAATTACACTAGTGTATATAAATAAGACAAGTTATGTAAAAAATATTTTAGAATGAACCAATACAATGTTGAAACTAAGTTAATTCTCCCAATGGTGCTATTCATTGTAATACCAACCCATAAAATTAAATTCATATTTACAAAACGGTAAGTGTAAATAGTATAATTGAATACAACATTTAATATCCTACTATAAATAAATTAATAGAATGAAAATTAAACTCGAAATGTTTCTATAAGGCAGAGGGTTTTCCCATAAGATATATATCTTTTTGTACAACAACCATCTGGCTGTTTTGTACTAATCAATCATATAATGTGCGATATTATTTTTTCTTCAATTTCCGTATTTTCGATTTATCAATAATTATCGGAAGAGCAGACAAATAAGCATTTAGGTTATGATTTATTTTTAAAGTTTCATACACGATTCGTATCAGAATTTAATATAACTTTAAATTTGATTTTATTTGTGTTATGGTACAAATAACCCAATTTTCGTAAGGCAATGGATTAGAAGGACTGCTATTGGTTTTATTCATAAATTTAAGTCAAGATTTTTTTTTCTTGCAAATTTTGTTTAATTTTTAAGGGTTGAAATACTATATTTGCCAAGTTAAAGAATTTTATATTGATTTTTGCGTAATTGTAATGATGGTGGTCGGAGGAACAGGGTTATGAGTAGCCTCTAGCTTCACTCTATTGAAAGTTATCGCTTATTGGAAGTTTCATTTGTAGGGGAAGTAGGGCTTTCGTTAGTCGGATTTTACATATTTCAATATTAGCCAACAGGATCCTATTGCAAACATTTGACCAAAATTTTAAGTCGCTAGCATTATTTTGTCGTAAGTTATCGCTTATTTTAAGTTTTATTTCTAGGGGAGGTAGGGGTTCCTTAGGTCGGGTCTAACCCATTTTGAATACCAACTAACCCAATCTCACTTCAAACATTTGACCAAAACTTCAAGTCGCTGCGCTGGCTTGATTCTATCAAAAGTTATCGCTTATTTGAAGTTGCATCTGTATGGGAGGTAAGGGTTGCTTGAGGCGGATCTTGCCCATTTTCAAAACCAACTAATTAGATCTTACTAGCAACATTCTAACAAATTTTCAACTCGCTAGTGTTATTCTATCGAAAGTTATCGTAATTAAATGAATATTTAATTTTTTGAAATTTGTAGGGGAGGTAGGCGTTCCTTTGATCTGATTATACCCAACTTACTAGAACTCAAGCAGCTTCACACCTAAGGGTTACATGCCAAAAATCAAGTATCTACATCAATTGGTTGAAGACTTATAGACAAAAAACCCGAAAAGTAGGGTAGTACGGGGCTCTTTGTAAGAAAATTACCGTTAGTTTTCAACTGATCGATTTTATTTTTCCAGGAGAGCAATATGCCAAAGCTAGAGCTTTTCATGTTTATTTAATCGGGAGTTATAGATACATTTAATTATTTTACATGTGTAGGGGGGGTAGGCGTTCTTTTGGCCTGATCATGCCCATTTTCAATACCAACCAACAAGATCATACTTTCAATATTTTACCAAAATTTCAAGGCTCTAGGTTTGTTCTATCGGAAGTTATCGTGCGAACGGGCAGACAGACGGACAGACAGACAGACAGACATGGCTAAATCGAATCAGGAGGTGACCCTGATCATTTATATGTATACATTGCTATACCTCCGGAGCCTCCTTTAAGGTGTTACATATTTCCGTCGTGACAGAAACAATATACCCTATACTAAAAGTCTAGGATATAAATAGCAAACCAAACACTGCTAGCGATGTGCGCTTGCAGACCAGCTCAGTAAACGGGTGTTACGAAGTGATACAATAAAAGAATATCGTACATCATGCTTATTAATAAAGAAATTTTTACTGTTCTATAATTAGACAATGCCGCAGTGAACTGGCTGGACTGGCGGACCTCTTCAGAGTTTCTCTTCTATGGGTTCCAGGACATAGGAACATAGAGGGGAACGAGAGGGCCGATCAACTGGCGAGACAGGGCTCTGCACTACACGAGTCCTACGCGGTGACTGTCCACCCGCCGTTTAGTGCCGTTAAAAATGATATTCATACACATTTCATGACACAGGCTAGTGGAAGATGGGGCGCACTGACAACGTGTGGCACGTCTAAGAAATTATGGCCATCATATGATGCACGTAAATCTAATGCCCTTCTGAAGAGAGCCCGTTCGGATGTCGCAAAAGTTGGGTATACCTTACAACATGTTCTGCCGCAGCTGCAGGAATGAGGAGGAGGAGGAAACTCTGATCCATTTCTTGTGCAAATGCCCGGCTCTTGCGAGAATCAGACATCAAGAATTGGGCAGCGCTTTCTTCCAGGATATATCCGACATCTCCTCGAGGAGTATCGGGGAGATAATACGTTTTGTTAACTCCACAGGATGGATCTGAGGACGAATACCTCAGAACGTTCTTGATATCAACGGTTTATTCCTCTCATGAGGCATGTGGCATCAAAACGGCGTACCTAACGCTAATTGTGTTCTCTTTCCCTGCTGGAATGGAACAGCCACTCTAACCAACCAACCATAATTAGACACCCTACAGATAAATCCGGAAAAAACAGGACCCACGCGTCAATACTCCCTAAACCGGCAAAACGCAAAATTATAGTGAAGGGAAAAAGGTTCTGCAGCCAAACTACTAATGAAAACGGCACTGAAGCCTAAAGAGGAGGAAAAAAATAATACCGTCAATTCATCATCATCATCGTGCCGCGACAGCTCGACGTCGGGCCTTGGCCGCCTGGATCGCTGTCCTCCAATTATATCGGTCACGTGACCGCGTCCTCCAATCTTGGAAGCCCAGTAGTTGCGCGGCGTCCGCATATACTAAGCTCTTCCAACGAGATCTCGGTCTTCCTCGCAGTCTCGCTCCATTTTGCGTTCATTACTCTCTTTGGCATGCGATCATCGTCCACTCGATGGACATGCCCTGCCGATTGAAGGCATTGTAGTTTGACGATTTTCAAAACTTCCAGCTCATCCATCTCGATCGCAAACGGCCCCGAAAATTCACCGCAGAACCTTACGGTCAAATGTGTTTAGCATATTTCCGGAGGCTTGAGTTAGAGTCGATGCTTCGCAGCCATAGCATAGTACTGGTCGTATAATGGTTTTGTACACGCGGAGCTTCGTGTTTCTGGGCACATGCTTCGATTTCATTATGGGGAGAACCGAGAAAAAAGTCTTATTACCTAACTGTATCCGTCGCTTGATTTCGTCAGTTTCGTTGGCGTCCCTTGACAAGTTGCAACCCTGGTATATGGAGTCGCTCACAAACTCGATGTTGAGGTCCCCCACATTGATGCTCGGTTGTGCAGGTGTCCTTGTCGTTGATTGCATCATTATTTTAGTTTTACCCTCGTTGATACGTAGTCCAACTTCTTTGCAGCGGTATCGAGCGTATGCAGGTATACGTTTACGTTGTATTCCCAGCACATCTGGAGTATCAGTTTGACCATAAGCAGCTGGTTGCTTGTGGAGCGACCAGGTCTGAAACCGATCTGATATTCGCCAATGATTCGTTCTGCGTACGGTTTTATTCTATTTTCCAGAACTTTCGTCAAAGTATAGGAAGTACAAACTGGTGATACGCCCCAGTAATTCTCACACCGCAGTTTATCTCCCGTTTTGTGAATTGGACAGGCGATGCTTCTGCGGCAATCGTCTGGGATCACCTCGTCCTCCCATACTCGCAGGAGTAATTTATGTATGGCGTTAACTAGCCCCGTTCCACCGATTTTTAGCAGTTCTGCTGGAATCTTGTCGTTATTTTAGTGACTGGAACGCGAGATCAAGATCCTCTACTATCGGGGGTTGTATGGGTGGACCTAGATCAACAATATCGTCGAGAGCTTCTTGTGTGGAGATCTTAGATGGTAGGTTCGCAAGCTCTTCAAAATAAGAGGCCCATCGGTTGTTAATGCCATCGGTGTCGCTGATGATGTTTCTATCCTTGTCCTTACAAAGGCTAGTCCTGGGTTGGTAGCCGTTCTTAATTGTATTTACTAGTTTGTACGCTTGTCTGGTGTTCCTAATAGCTAAGTATTCATTAATTTTCAGCAACTGCTCGTCAAAGTATTTACGTTTCTTGCGTCTTATTATTCTATTGGATATTCGCCGTAGCTCGTCATATTTTTCTCTTCTGGCTCTAGTTGCTCGTTGAATTCATTGTCTATAGGCCTCTTTTTTCGCCTCAAGTAAATTTTTGTCGAACCAGTCATTTCGCACTCGCCGGGCTTTGTATCCCACGACCTTCTCTGCGACATCCCCGTTGAGTTCTTCCCAGAACCCATGGACGCCCGTGTTGCTGATGTTGCGTAGCATAAAGTGAGTCTTTCCTCAAGGGCGGTAGTATACGGCACCGCCATGGCATCGCTCAGAAAGTTATCAACCGCAAAGATTTTGGGAGGGCTGATTCTCGATTGGTGCACTGAGGAAATTCTACATCTGCAGGTCGTCTTCACCAAGCGATGATCTGAGTCGCAGTTGGCTCCTCGATAGGAGCGGACTTCCATCACATCAGACGCCAATCTCCTGCAAATGAGGACGTGATCAATTTGGTTGACGGTATGTGCGTCTAGAGATTTCCAGGTCTGGTTGTGAATGCTTTGATGCGGGAAACACGTAGAGCTTACGATTAGATTCCTGCTGCAGGCGAAGTCGATAAGTCGCTGGCCGATGTCGTTACATTTTTCATGGAGACTGTGGCCTTCAGTGGTCCCCCAGTGCCAACCTTCATTTCCGACTTTCGTGTTAAAGTTTCCCAGCAGCAATTTGACGTCGTTTGCTGGAAGTGAGTCGGAGAGAGTCTCAAGGCGGGCGTAGAGCTCGTCTTTTACTGCGTCTTCTTTAACTTCAGTGGGGCATGCGCATTGATGAGCCAGAGATGGAAGAATCGAGTCTTAATGCGAATCGCACACAGCCGTTCATTTATGGGTTTGAAGTCAGTAATATACGGTGATGTTCACTATAAATGCTACTCCAAACTCCTTGTGGCCCTATGGTTTGCCACTTGTAAAAATTGTGTGCGATTTCTTGTCATTGATCTCGCTGCCAAGCCAATTTGTTTCCTGGACTGCAGTAATGTTCAGTTTGTACTTTTCGACCTGTTGAAGGAGGGCCTCCCCGGCCCCCGGTTTGTTCAGGGAGCGTACATTCCAGGATCCGAAAGAATAAACCTTTAGTCGTTTGCGTGGTCGTCGTTGTTGATCCATCCAATCCGAGGCTTCTGTTCCATTTTTCTTGACATGGAGTGGTTTTTGCAAAGACGAGTTTCCAGCACGTCGCTTAACCCCATTCAGAGCATGGCCTCGGAAGATAGCTGCTTCAGATGGTTTAATAAACGTGCTGGAGTTCACACAACTATGTTGCAGGTCCAACTACGCAAGTCATTCCATCCTACTAAACCTGAGGCGCTTAGGTGTTGGTCAGCCATTCAGGCTACAGCTATCTGCCTTTTTCCAAACTGTCTTATCGCTAAGACTTGGCCGTCAGCGGTTTGAAACACTGCCGTTACCAGGGGGCGCCCACGTGGAGGACTATGGAAAGGTCTTTTGCCCCAAAAAAAAAATTCTATCAAATGGGCATTGAAATCCCCTCCGAGAAAAACCAGCTCGGTATCTGGTATACTTTGAAGCAGTGTGTCAACGTCGCTCCGAAATGCCTATTTTTCACTTTGCTGTAAACCCGCTTGGGGAGAGTAGGCACTTATGACGTTCCACACTTTTCCGCAGTTAACTAATGATACTCATCAGCGGTCGCTTATCTTCGCGATACTCCCGATGCTGCCAAGTAAAGCCGGTGACAGAATAACGCCAACCCCGTTCCTATCATTCGAGTTTCCATAGTAGTACAATTTGTACTTTTTGGAATTCGTCAAAAAACGAGCTCAGTCGATTTGGGCATTTCGCCACTTGGTCCCCTGCACGCACATAATGTCTACCCTTCTCCGTTTCATGACGTCCTCCAGTTCTTCGCTCTGTACTGTCATGGATCCGACATTCCAACTTGCAACCCTCAGCTTCTCTACATTGTACTAGGACTGCCTCATAGCGCTCGCCCAATGAAACCGTCGAGCTCTGGCACGAACAATATTCGCACTGCGACCACTCAACTGTACATCTGAAGTGGTGCCTAGCGGGGTAGTGCTTCTTGCGTGTTCTACCATAAGGCCTTACATCCAATCTTTTACACCTATCTGGAGAAAAGTATAGTTGGGTGGCACTAGTGTGTGGAAAATAAATTTGTATGGACTTTCCTTTTACATCCGGCGGTGGTCTCCCCACCCGTCAACCCACTCACACACACTAACCTGTGGGAGATGATGTTGATATGATGATGTTGAACAGTGCCGCAGGCTCATCTAGAGGTGTTTTTGTTACCTGCACGTGATTGGTCCTATTAGTTGCCTCGTACTATCGAGGTAGGACTCACCTAGGGGTGCATATTCTAAACCCGTCACCCCACGGAGCAAACAAACAATTCTTAAAGAATCATATTACGATTCCATTTAGGCCTATATATCATATATTGAGTCGTCGCGACATCGGTGTGACCAAGTGTGAACCAAAATATGCCTAGCTGTTTTGCGTATCAGAGTCGGTTTTGAAAATGTATTTAATCTGTATTCCGCCTAATACAGAGTCCTTCTATAAGTTGTTGCTGAGAAAGGCTTGACGGGTTTTCTAGCAAGAATGCATGGCTATTGTCTGCCCTGACCTTTGACATAAAAAATGGTATAATCAGAACCCTAGACCTCTGACGAGATCGCGCACAATCCAACCGATGGACTAAGCATTTTTTGCGTTAGTCTTAAAAAAAACTCCAAACCTAAGAGGTAGTTAATTTAACAATTTTGGTAAATATAACAAATTGTCAGTTTTTTTCTTACAATTGATCTGCGGTCTGTCGAACACAATAAATTTAATTTTAGAAACATTTTTCAAACGGCAGCAATCTTGAAGCTTAGGCTTAATTAACCAGTTAACATGAGAGTCAACTGTAAACTCTCATCTTGACTTGCTAATTAATCATAAACTTCACGATTGCTACCGTTAAAAAAGACGCAAGATCTATTATTTAGATTCATTTTTGGATTTGAATCCATTGCTAGTTTTCTTTTGCCCTTTTTTTTCAAATATAGTTTTCAATATCTATTCTCATGCCTTCAAATATCAGTATACAAATGTTTATTAAATTTTCATATTTTCAATTACTTAATAAGTACTTACAAGAATCAATCAACTAAATCAAAAAGTAGCATCACTAAAATATAAAGCAAACTTAGTTAAAGATAAAAATAATTTTCAATTTTGACAGGAAGAATATTCTCGAGCCCAAAATGTTGTTCCTGTCAAGAGCTATTAAATTATACAAAACCCGTAAAAATGAACATCAACTAAAATCAATTACTCATGAAATTATGTGTATCTTTTACAATTTTAGAAAATTTATTGGATGAACTCTATTAATGATTGACATAGCATGTGTGTGGACGACTGAATTAAAATTAAAAAAGAAAATCAATAAAAAAGAAAATATTATCAAAATAACAAGTCATCACGGTCAACATGTTAATTTATGTAAAACAAACTATGTTAACGGAGAACAATGTTTCATCAAAATTCAAATGATGGATTCCTTGAAAAATCAATATACATATAAATCTAATTGTACAGACATGTAGAAAAGCAAATGGTATTATTCGACTGCTTAAAACATCCAGAACCATCAAATGTTCGTATAGTAAATGTTGACCTGTCATTTCAACTAGCTCTAAGCAAAAAAATAAGTAAAACAAATAAAAATTACGTACACTTAAAATACCACCAGTACTCGAAGTACGATTATTATGTACATACATTATTACATTGAACCATCAAAACATCCTGCAATGCAAAATTACAAATAAAGAAAAACAATAAACAAATTCTAAAAATGCAAAGAAAAAACATTTTATGCAAATTGATGCCATGTGTTGTGTGTAAAAAGAAACCTTTCTATAAAAAAAATATGTACAACAAAACATGAGAACAAAACTGGATAATTAAATTTAGTTTAAAACAAAAAAGAAAAAACTCTAACAATGTTTTGACAAGCTGTGTAATAAAAAACCAATTCTTCCACGAAGACAACCACAAACTAATTTGTATTATTGTTTTCAAAAGCAACAAAAACAACGTGTAAAAATAGATATAGCGAGAAAAAAAGAAACTATTTAAAAAATAAAAACAAATCCTATGAATGTTTTGAAAATTGTTTAATTTTCTGTTTTGCTGATATTCCACAGATAGCTCATCAGTTGCATGGATTGAAAAAATATGGGGTAATATGGAC
The DNA here is from genome assembly GCA_964017055.1 of Chloromyia formosa. NCBI lineage: Eukaryota > Metazoa > Arthropoda > Insecta > Diptera > Stratiomyidae > Chloromyia > Chloromyia formosa. The sequence continues at coordinate 65,195,855 of OZ024815.1, forward strand.
TTCTTGTGTTTCTTCGTCCTTCTGTTTAGCGTATATAGTATCATGTTATCAAATCTTGTGATAAAGTCATGACAATTGGAATTCGAGCCGTGCTTTGTAATTTAGGTGACATGCAACAGTGCCATCCCAGCCAACATAAAATGCATGAGTGATTGATAAATAATGTCTGACTCGTAAGATATATATGCCTGAGTGATACATCACGTTTTTGAACAAACTATGTCTGACGATGTCCCCCTATATCAGACATTGTCCCCCTATATATGCCTTTCGCCCTTATTACGCAAAATATATTTATAATGTATCACTCGTGATGAATATAAAATGTCTTTTATATAAAGACAATAAATGAATGATGGATAATGCAATTTTAAAGCATTATGCATCATGATAATTAATATATGATCCCTGATACCTTTTTTAAACATTACGCTTCATATATTTTGAATATATCGCTGATCATTAAACAGTAATATGTGAGACATGATGTATATAAAATGCATTAATCATCAGACTAACATAAAGGTATCATGCATAGCATATAGAAAATGAATAACATATGTAGAGTGCGAAATTTTCCCGTTTTTACTACGTTTTTTGGCATAAGGTATAAAATGACAAAAAATGGTATTTGAGCATATTAGGCCTATTCGATTCGCCCGGATCTAATGGACCTTGATACAAAATGGCAGACCGGTCAAATACCGGGGTGAAACGAATACGCCTATTATGTTTGTCACTGCGAAAAATGCAACACCTAAAGGACACTCCGTAGGTATAGCAAAGTATGTATGGAAATGGGCAGGCAGTTGAATAAACGATGTGTGTCTGTCCGTTAACAGGATAACTCTCGACAGAAAGTAGCTAGCGACTTTACTCCCAATTGGGTGTGAATGGACAACTGAAATTTGTGTGCACGACTATTCAGGGCCTTTTTAATATCCCTCTTAAAAATTTTGCCGGATCGGCTAAAAATTAAGGATTCACACATGACAAAATTTTAGAAATAAAAAGGTTTCATGGTATTTTTCGCTTAGTTTGAGGTTTTTTATTTCTTAGTAGTTAAATATGTATAATAAAAATAGTTAGGTATCCTATGGGTATAGTGGCTAGTAGAATATAATAGAAATACTAATAAAAACTTAAATATTAAAAACTATATGGCAGAAACTTAAAAAAATAATAATAATAATATATATATTTTCGATTTTAATTGGTTGTTTTTTCTCGCTGCTGGTTATTCGAAGAATGGACTATCGCATGAGACAGTTTGATAATTTTTTCATTTCTGCTTCGTATTCCGGCATTCCACAGTCAGGATGCTTACATGAATCTGCAAATTATGACAAAAACAATCAAAATAATTATATATTGTTTAGAAATATTGAAATAGAGAATTTTTTATTCATATACTTACTGAAAACTGATGCAAAAACACGTTTGTAAGACTTTAACGGTTTTTGTCCTTTTTCGCCATCCCAGTTGAACTTTAGGATAAGCTTATCGATCATAATCTTATGGGAACTTAAACTTAAAAACTTAAATTTTTTTTACCGCAACGGGGGATTCAAACCACGACCCTTTGCTTTGTAGAAATGCAATCGCGCGAAATCTCACGGCTGCAGAGCGCACTTATTGCCTGCCCAAAAATGAATATTGTAATAACGTTTTACCAGCAATCATACATTTGAAATTCCACCCTAACTCCTTTTTGGAAATGAAATCACACCTCCTAAACTACTCATATTTGTCGAATGAAAAAGACCTTCTAAGACCCGCCATACACTGCAATCCGTAAAATTTCACCAAAAATCGGCAGATAAAATTTGATCGTCAGATCAGTGAAATCGTCAACGATAGTCACATACGATCAAAATATCCTTGGATGGATCTGACGACAGATTGCATCGTATATGGGGGCTCCCCACCTCCCCAGTAGGACCTCTTATTATTCCTGGTGGGATTATACTGGTAGATAATTAATATCAAACACTTACCTTCAATATTTACAAAATTCACTGCACAAAAACTAATATTTTCACTAAATCAATTGAACGGCACTGAACACTAGCAAACACTAAATGAAAACAAAAAAAAAATTAACGTGCCGTCATCTAGTCCTCATGCGTGGTTTTGTATACAAATCAAATAAATTCTAATGCTATAAACACTTCAAGAAAGAAAATGGTCCAATAAAAAACACTCAAAAGTACGTTATTTCTTCGCCGTCATCAGAAAATCAAGTGGTCGTAAGAACCTTGAAAAGATTATTGTAGCTGTAAACACAACAGGAGAAAATGCTCTAAAACAACACCCATAAATGCACTCCATATCCAAAAGTGCGTTATGTCTTCGCCGTCAGCAGACCATCATGTGTTTGTAATGCAAAAAACCTTCAAAAGAATCAACTTGCTTCCATGTTTACTAAATGTAGGCTCTATGATTACGACGCATGGGTTTGTAATGCATTTATAATACATTACTATGTCTTACGCCTGACGATACATGACGTGATTGCTGGCTGGGATACGAATAAACTCCACAAGCCATAAAGTTTCATGGTTGGAGTCAGATTTGCGCTCCTATAAAAGACATCTGAACTTCTTGAAGAAAAAGTTAAGAGGAGCTAAACGTAATGCTCGGAGGAGTTTTCGCGAATGTATCGAACGGTCCTACCACTCCAGTCGGTACGTCGTAAAAACTGGCTTCAGAGGGCATGTAAGGGATACTCTGAGATTATTTTAGAAATCGATAGAGGCTTAAGCATGCCATTCATTAGACGGACCCGGACCCGACTTCGAACCGTATCCGGACTTCGGACCAATCCGAATGTGTCCACACGCGAGTCGAACCCTCAGTATCAGTCCATTCTGTTCTGACCTCCTGAGGTGTGTTGTACAGTAATCCCACGTTAATACGAACCCGGATAACATGAACATTCGGTTTACGCGAACCATTTCTTTTCCCCCATTAAATCCAATGGTTTCAAACCAAAAGTCATCGGCTAGCACGAATTATTCGGGTAACACGAACTGCGAACTCAACATTGTAACGCCAATACGAAAATACCGGTTAACACGAATTTTATGATTGACGATGGAAACGAAAAACGAAGTTATGATACCTGGTACTGGTATCATACCTTCGTTTTGATTTGTTGTGCATTTGCTAGTTTGAAATTAGTAGTTAAACTTGTTCCGATTTCACTGTTTCACTTGTTCCTATGGGAGGTATATGAAATAGTGGGCCGATTCCAACCAAATTTTGAAGTGTGATTTATCAGTAAATATGATTGACTAATATGAACTTTGGTAAAGATATCTTTAGAAATAAAAAAGTTATCTAGCAAAAACTTGATTTTAGAACGGTTGTTCCTATGGCAGCCATATGATAGAGTCATCCAATTTCAACCAGATTCACAAAGTGATTTGGCAAAGGATTACTAACAATTTGAGATTTTAGAAAAATTTATTTAGAAATAAAAAAGCTCTTCTCACCAAGACCAACTTTTGGACCAGGCGTTCCTATGGCAGCTATATGACGTAGTAGTCCGATTGCAATGGTTCCGATATATTTATAGCGTGCAATAGAAAGAAGGCCTTGTGCAAAATTTGAGAAAGATATCTTTAGAAATAAAGAAGTTTTCCTCACAAAAACCGACTTTTGAGCCAGTCGTTCCTATGACAGCTATAAGACGTAGTGATCCGATTCCATTGCTTCCGACATATTTACAGCGTGCAATAGAAGGAAGGCCTTGTGCAAAATTTCAGCTCGATAGCTTCAAAACTGAGGGACTAGATTACGTAGAACCGGACAGACAGACGGACAAAGCTTAATCGACTCGTCTCATCATACTGACCAAGAATATACATATATAATTTGTATAGTCGGAGATGCTTCCTTCTGTACTTTGCAAACTTCATGACAAAGTTAATATGCCCTACCACATCCGTGAAGGTCATCAGTGGCTTCCAGATGTCGACTGATAGTTGTCAACCTCTTTCTTCATCACTGAGTCCCGTATTATTGCTAGCATTTGTTTAAGGCTGAGTTCACTCATGGCTTCCACACTTATCGTGTGCTTGCCTGTGATCCTCAACCTCGTGCCAGCCTGTGCTGGACATTCGCACACAATGAGTGCGTTCAGAAGGTGGCAAAAGAGCAGAAACCGCTCGCGAGCAGCTCCGCAACTGCTCGCGAGCAGCTCCGGAGCTACTCGGTTTGGAGTCTGCACCTGCTGAACGCTACTTCACCAGCTGACAAATCGACCAGCTGAAAGCTGATGATGACAATTTTAGACGTCAAGTGCCGAAAAGTGGAAAATACATGAATCCCACGCTGTCCATTACAAAAATCACGAACAACGAGAAAACAAATTCAGAAGCACCCGAAAACCAAAGAACTAGAAGCCGAAAACGGCGAAAACACAACAACCAATTTGATAACTGTCAAAACTCGGAAACTCGCAACATGAGCGTGAGGTTGAAAAGAAGAAGAAGAACCTGAGCACTGAGCACTGATCAGTGAGCAGAAATATTTCTTGCTCGGTGAAATTTGATCATGCTCACCCGAGCAGAAGTTGCTCGGTCACTTCTGAACCCGCTCGTTCTGAACATGTTCGCTGAGCGGAAGTTGCTCAGTTCCTTCTGAACGCACACAATGTGTGCTGCCGTCTCGGCCTCCTCCAGGCATAGCCTGCAAACGTCATCTTCCCCGATTTTCATCTTGGCCAGATGAGCCTTAAAATTACCATGCCCTCTGACCAAGGCAGTTATCCAGCTTAGGGTACTCCGTTTATAACTGAGTACCTTTTTCGCTTCCCTGCCTAAAGGGCTGGTCATTGCATTCCGAGCTTGTTTGCATGTGACTAGCTCCTGCCATCTTTGTTGATGCATGGAGTCCATCCACTCCCCAACCTTCGCTCCAATCATGCCGTTCCCCAGAGCAACTCTGGGTTCTGGGCCAATGAAAGTTGCCGCAAATCCCTGTTTTGCCAGGTCATCCGCCGCCTCATTTCCGGTTGTACCTATGTGCCCTTTTACCCACATCAGCGTAACCTCATTTTCTGAGGCACACGTGTTGAGCTTCCGGACACACTCTAGTACCAGTTTAGAGTTTATGTTCGTCTGCTGCATGCGTCTAATCACCGATTGGTTGTCCAGTGCAATAAGGATTTTCTTCCCCCGCACCTGACCTTCAAGCAGGTGGTCCAACGCATGCAACAAGCCAAGCATCTCTGCCTGGTATACGGACACATACTCTCCTAGACTAAGCGCACATGCTAGGTTTAGCTCTTCAGAATAAACCCCCGCCCCCGCTTTACCGTCCATTAAAGAGCCATCAGTAAAAATGCTGATGTCATTGTACATACACTCATTGTGTATGTTTCCATCTGCAATGTGAGTCTTGTGTAGTCTTTCAACTACCCTGCGTCTACTCATGCCTTCTAGCGGCATTAGAGTCTCCCTGACCTCATCATGAATAATGTCCAGGATACTCTTATGACCGCTGCTAATTCCAAAGCGATGCCACATGGCATCCCTTTCCATGCGTATTGCCGAAAGCGCCGCCGTTTTCTTTATAAATAAGTCCAACGGCGGCAGTCCCAGCAATGCCTCCATTGCTCGCGTTGGTGTGGTGCGCATTGCACCACATATGCTTACGCAAGCTATCCTTTGTACCCCATCTAGCTTCTGCTTTGTGGTATTCTGCATGGCTTTTGGCCACCATACCACTGATGCATAGGCTAGAATAGGTCTTACCATCATTGTGTAAATCCAGTGTGTCGCTTTAGGTGAAATTCCCCACCTACGAGCACACACTCTCTTACATTGATGCAAAATCCTTTTCGCTTTTTGGATCTTTTCATCAACGTGAACATTCCAAGTTAGTTTCGCATCTAAGGTAACTCCTAGATGCTTCACTTCCTTGGACACCTTGATTTCTGAACCAAAAAGCCGTAAGGGAGTTATCTCTATGTCTTTCCTCTTACGAGTAAAAATCATAGTGTTTGATTTACTAGCGTTTATGGTTAGCTCTTGCTCATTACACCATTCTTCGGTTACTTTGAGAGCTTGTCCCATGCAACCTAGAATTGTGTCCATGAACTTTCCACTGACCGTGAGTGCCAAGTCATCGGCGTATCCTACAGTGTGTACGCCCATCGAGTCCAGTTTCCAGAGAAGACTGTCCACGGTGATGTTCCACAGTAGAGGCGAAAGAACACCTCCTTGTGGGCATCCTCGGACTACCTTACCCCGTATTCTGTCACATCCACTGCTAAGATTTACCGCTCTCTGCTTAAGCATAGAGTCGATCCACTTAATTATAATGTAATCAACCCCCCGCTCAGTCAGGGCGTTCCTTAGTTTGGTAAAGGAAATTTTATCAAAAGCACCCTCTAAATCCATAAAAGTAGACATAGCCATCCCGCCATTGTTAATCTCTCTCTCTGCAACTCTAACAAGTTCGTATAGAGCGGTTTCCGTAGATCTGCCTGCTCTATAAGCATGTTGGCACCTACTCAGAGGACTATACATTAGCGTGGTGTTCTCCAGGTAGTCCACCAACACTTTTTCCATTGTTTTCAACAGGAATGATGTAAGACTAACAGGCCTGAAAGACTTTGCCTCAGTATAGTCTTTCTTTCCCGGTTTAGGCAGGAAGACCACCTTAGCCTCCCTCCATGCCTTCGGGATATAGCCTGCTGAAAGACAGGCGACGAATATATTCCGGATCCTATCTAGTAGAGCGCCCATGCCCCACTGTACTAGTGCCGGGAATATTCCGTCCATTCCAGCCGTTTTAAATGGTGCAAAAGAGTGTATAGCACTTTTGACTCTATTTGGAGTTACACAATATAACGACCATCTTGCGCAAAAAGCAGCTGATATAACTAGTCACCCAGATAGTGACATAAACAAAAACTATGATGCCGTAAAAAATGCGTACATTGATAGCGCAGATACCATCCTTGGCACAAACCCGGATTGCCGGAATAAGCCCTGGATGTCCGACGCTTCATGGCAGCGGATTGTTGAAAGAAAGGAGCTGAAAGCTCGTTTGGCTGCAGCATCAGACGACAATCGAAGCAGCATCGAACTCCTTTACCGTCAGAAAGCTCGAGAAGTTCAGCGTAGTGTGCGACGCGATAAAAGAGTTTATGTGAATTTTCTTTTAGCCTCAGCAGAAGAAGCCGCAAGAAGTAACAACTTAAAAGTCGTATACGGTGTCATCAAGGAGTTTACAGGTGGTCGTAACTCCTGCCAATATCCGCTGAAAGATAGTGATGGAAAGCTACTTATCTTGGAAGAAGATCAAATGAGGCGGTGCAAAGAACGCTTCGCCGCGGTCTTGAACCGTGTAACCTCTGGTGAAGTTCCCCCTCATATAGATAATTTAGCTAACCATCAAAATGTGCGTATATGCCCCGACTAAAGAGGAAATAGTCACTGCAATTATTTCACAAAAACGAGGAAAGGCCGCCGGACTCGACGGTGTCCCTGCCGAACTTTATCAAGCGTAACTGCCGATTTGTGCACGCACTTGTTGATAAAGCGTGGAATACAGAGACCTTTCCCACTGAGTGGAAGGAAGGTTTGATCATCAAACTTCTAAAGAAGGGTAGCCTCACAGACTGTAATAATTAGAGATGCATTTGTGTGCTTCCTGTCGTTGCCCAGATAATAGCTAAAATCGTACTGGAAAGACTAAAGGCCCACTTAAAAGCACAATTGATGAAGAGCAGGCTGGTTTTCGATCCGGACTCTCCTGTGTCGATCACATTAACACCTTGCGAGTCACCATGGAGTAATAATACGATTCTCCGCTTCACTTGCTTTTCATCGATTTCGAAAAGGCTTTCGATAGTGTGAACCGGGATTCTATATGGGCGGCCATGCGCAGTAGAGGCATCCCTGAGAAGCTTGTGACTATTATTAAGGCAACCTATGACGGCGCGAAATGTCGCGTTCTGCATAAAGGTAAGGTGTCGGGGGACTTTGAGATTCGCAGTGGAGCTCGGCAGGGGTGCATCCTCTCACCGATCCTATTCCTCATTGTGATCGGCGATGTGTTGCATGCAGCCCTATCCGGACTCGACAGAGGAATCCAATGGACTTTGACATCTTATCTACAACATCTTGACTACGCTGACGACATATGCCTACTCTCCCACAAGATCATGGATCTGTCCGCAATGGCGTTAGATTGCGAGAAGGAGGTTAGCAAGGTTTGGCTAAAGATTAATACCAACAAGACCAAGGTTTTTAGCCCGCCGTTGCGAAAAAGAAATCCGACACCTATTGCCATCAATATTAATGGGCAGCCTGTGCAGAAGGTGGACAACTTCGTCTACTTGGGTAGCATTGTTGCCGAAAATGGTGGTACGGAGCAGGACAACGCTCGTCGTATCAAACAGGCTAAACGCGCACACGGCATGCTGTCAAAAATCTGGCAGAGCAGTTATCTCAGTATCAAGACCAAGCTGGGCCTGTTTCGCTCCTTAGTATTGTCAGTGCTTTTGTATGGGAGCAGTACATGGAAAGTTTCCGTAGGAGTTACCAGAAAGCTGCAAGTTTTCGTCAACTCATGTCTTCGTCGAATTTTAAGAATTTTCTGGCCCGAAACAATATCACACGCAGACGAAAATGGCGGTAGATAGGTCACACATTGCGGAAGAGTGATAACTGCATTGCTCTGCATGCCATGAAATGGAACCCCATTTCCAACCAAGGCCGACCAAGAGGGGGTCCTCGAATCACATGGCGTCGATCTGTGGCAAAGGAGTGCCAGGCACTGGGTAAGTCTTTTGGGGAGTTGCGCCCCATTGCCCAGAACAGAGTACGATGGCGCGCAGGAGTAGATGACGCGCGTTAAGGCAAAATAGTAGTTAAAGAAAAAGCTAAAGAAATAAGTGATTCACTCGGGTTCGAAAAGTTTAAATGTACCGATGGGTGGCTCTGTAGATTCCAAAAAAGATTTAAAATTGTCTCTTGTGGTGAGTGGAGAACAGAACAAGGTCAGTGAAAAAACCGTAAGCGAATGGCTAAAAGAATTTGAAGAAGTAAAGAAAAGCTACGACGGCAAAGATATTTTTAACATCGATGAGACAGAGGTGTACCACAACTTGCTGCCAGATCGTACTCTCGATTTTAACCTTCATAGGACCGACCTCGAAAAGTTACGTTAAAGACCAAGTGGGGTGTAAATGCACCCCAAATTTTTGTATAATGTAAGGGACAATATTTTTTGTATAATATATTGGACAAAGCATTTTAATTCTATATTTTGAAAAATATTCCAGAGATTAAACTGAAATTAAGAAACCGTGATATCCGTAGTACAAAAATAACTATCACACTTATTACAAACGGTTCTGATTTTGTTAGGATCTACTTTCAGGTACAGATTGTACCGAAAACTTTGAGATTACCTGTACCGCAACGAGCAAAACTAAGGATAGCTTGTTATATTTTACAATAGTATGTAGCAATTTATTTCAACTTTTTTGTACGATATAAGAAGTATATTTAAGAAACGTATCTCAGAGGAAATTTAATAGGAAAATTTTTTTTCAGAAGATATGCTAAGAAATGTCTGATGTGCGAGTGCACCCCGCTCGGACTTATGAAGGTTAAGGGAAACAAGTGCCACGTTAGCGAAAAAAAAGAACGATTAACTGTTGCAATGCTAGAGGCTTCGAAAAGCTGAAATTATGGATTATTGGAAAATACCAAAACCCAAGATGTATGAACAAAATAAATCGTCAGAATTTTCCATTTGAATACACCAACCAAAAAATGCTTCTGTTGATTCGATCTCATTTCGTTTATGGCTAATGAAATTTCAAATGGAAATGGCAGGGAAAAATCGATGCGTCCATCTAACAATGGATAACTGCAGCGCTCATAACATCTACGACTTGGAGCTGCCTAATCTAAAAGTCGTATTTTTCCCAGCAAATTGCACCAGTCGTTTCCAACCATTGGACCACGGAATCATTGCTGCTTTCAAGTGCCATTTTAAAACGCGACTTGTGCAAAACGCCATACTTTCCATTGAATCCGATTTTAAGCATAAACAATCATCCACATCGCGAAGATAAAAAGGTTTTTATTGACATTTTAGTGAATAATTTAAAAATCAAATTTCAAATGGATTCCGGAGCAACAGTGTCAGTGATTACTCAAGATGCCTATGAACAATTAAACAAACCCAAATTGTATCCATGTGAAAGACAATTACATATTTGATTATGGAAAAAAACAGGTAAATACACTTGGTGAGTTTTGTGCGGAACTAAAGTGTGGCGAAATAACAAAAAAAGCAACATTAGTTGTAGCGTGCGTACGTAATGGACATAATTTATTTGGCACCGATCTTTTTGAGAAATTCGGTTTTGAAATCTGTCATGTAGCTGCAATCAATGACAATTCTGAAATGAGTAACTTATTGCGAAAATATAAAAGTGTTTTTGAGCCAGCTTTAGGTACAATAAAACAAGCTAAAGCAAGCGTACATCTTAAACCAAGTGCCATACCAAAATTTTGTAAAAGCCGACCTATTCCATTTGCACAAATGGAAAAATTTAAAGCTGAAGCACAACGTTTGACTGATAGTGGTATTTGGAAACCTATAAAATTCAGTTAGTGGGCATCGCCGATCGTCTTAGTTACAAAGCCGGATGGCTCACTGCGTATCTGTGGTGATTTTAAAACAACAGTCAACAAGCAAATTGACATAGACCAATACCCTCTACCTACCCGTGAAAGTTTACTACACACCGTCCGTTACGGAAAATTTTGTTCGAAGATGGATTTGAAGGATGCATATTTGCAAATGGAGCTGGACGAAGAAGCAAAGAAAATTTTAGTAGTCAACACGCCTCTGGGACTATTTCAATATCAACGGTTGCCGTACGGAGTTGCCAGCGCACCTGCTATGTTCCAAAAATATTTAGAGCAGCTCATATGTAGTACGTATATATTTCGGGATTGGACAACCCTAGTGTTGCAATCTGGCAACTGACAGCTCTATCGTAAAGTTTGACATTTTTGAGGTTATACGTACTCAGAACGTTTTGACATACGAGCGCTATTTGTGTTTTTTACAGTAACTTAAAAGATTAATCTCGGCCAAATAATGGAATTCAATCGTGAACATTTTCGTGCGATTATTTTATACAACTTTCGACGTGGATTAACTCAGCAACAGTGCATGGATGAACTGAATTCAATTTTTGGCGATGAAGCTCCATCGAGGAACAGTGTTTATCGATGGTATGGTGAATTCAATCGAGGTCGTAGTTCACTCCAAGACGAATTTCGTGAAGGTCGTCCAAAAGGTGAAGGTCGTCCGGAAACCATTGATGCTGTGCGCGAACTGATATTGCAAGATCGTCATGTGACCTATCGTGAGATTGAGACAACCTTAGGCATTAGTGGGACCAGCATACATTCAATATTGCATGAACATTTGACTGTCAAAAAAATTTGTTCGCGTTGGATCCCACACAATTTCTCAATCGCTCAAAAAAAGGCTCGTGTCGATTGGTCGAAAGGAATGCTCAAAAAATACGATCGCGGTGCTTCGAAACACGTCTATGACATCGTGACAGGTGATGAATCGTGGATTTACGCGTATGAGCGCAAATAATAATAATAAATAAAGGCAGGCTAAGGTACCCAGCTGGTAGGCACTGCGACCATAAGATCTATTGTGCCATAATAGCCTTAACTAATCCAAAAGACCCTCAACCAACCTGATAAAGGCCAGTAGGTCCTTTGTAGCAGTACTCTTAATGACACCGGAGCTTACGATGGAATCTCCAAGAAACAAGAATCTGGCGCGAGCAACCGCGGAGCATTCACAGAGAAGGTGTTTGGTGGACTCAATATCCTCCAGGCAAAGTCGGCATTCCGTCTCAGTGGACAGGCCCATTTTGTTTAAGTGATATCTCACCCAGTGGTGACCCGTGAGGAAACCAACGACCAGTCTCAGGTCAGCTCTGCCCAATCGACTGGCTTCTGTGAGACCGTTGGGGTTGATAAGATCTTTGGACTGTCGTAGTCCCGGGAGATCATTCCAGTGCCGCAGCTTTTCGCCCGCAGACCAATCCCTCACCAGCGCCCTGGCTGTGGCCCAGCTTAGACCGCATTAGGGATCAGGTCCGAAAAATTCCCCCGATGAGCCCTGCCTAGCAAGTTCATCTGCAGCTTCGTTGCCATGAATGCCCCGATGCCCAGGTACCCAGCAAAGAGTGACCCGGTTAGAGTTTGCCAGACATTGAAGGGTATCAAAACACTCTTTCACTAGTTTCGATGAGAACTTATGTGAAGAAAGAGCCTTAATAGCTGCCTGACTGTCAGAACAGATAATGATGTTAGCGCCAGTGAGCCCAAAAGTAAACAGCAGTCGACTGTATGGGCGTTTCAAGATGAGCCAAACCTAACAAAAGTTGTCCGCGCACGAAGCACTTCCAAGCAAATGGTCGCCTGCTTTTTCGGAAAAACTGGACATGTCGCAACCGTACCACTAGAACAACGCAGAACAGTCAATTCTGAGTGGTACACAACCATTTGTTTGCCAGTTGTTTTCCAAGAAATCAGGAAAACCAACCGCCGAAAACGGATCACTCTTCACCACGACAATGCAAGCTCTCACACATCAGCTCAAACAACTGCATTTTTGAGCACTCAAAACATAGATTTGATGGGTCATCCGCCGTATAGTCCTGACTTGGCACCGAATGACTTCTTTTTATTCCCGTACGTAAAAAACAAACTGAGAGGTCAACGTTTTTCAACACCTGAAGAAGCGGTTGCTGCGTTCAGAATGCATGTTTTGGAGACACCTCAATCAGAGTGGCAAAAGTACTTTGACAATTGGTTCAAACGCATGCAAAAGTGTATAGATCTTCATGGGGAATATTTTGAAAAACAATAAAGCGATTTTCAATGATTAATATTTTTTTTTGTTCTCTAATCCCGAAATATAAAAAGCAGCCCTCGTATTGAGGGCTGTGGCAACTACATCGATGACATCATTATCACCGCTCCAACAGTCGACGTACATCTTCAACGCTTAGAGAAAATTTTATCACTTTTGTCAGTAAGTGGTATTCGTTGCCAACGATCTAAATGTGAATTTCTAAAAACCAAATTAGAATATTTGGGTCGTACAATTAGTGCAAGTGGCATTCTACCTGACGAAAAAGGAGTTCAGGCTGTTAAAGACTTGCCACGTCCGAAAAATCTTAAAGAAGCTAAAGCATTCCTGGGTAAAGCATATTATTACAATAATTTCATTCCAAATTTTTCGGAATTGGCCGCACCGATCAATCAACTTCGCCGGAAAAATGTCAAATTTGTATGGGGCTCTAAACAAGATACAGCATTTACTACCTTAAAACGCCACATAGTAGCAGCTACCGAATTGTCTCACTTTCAAGAACATCTGCCAATTGTTCTTGCAACAGATGCCTCATCATACGGTATTGGAGCCGTTATTTCGCACCGATACTCGGATGGTTCAGAGCGTCCCATCGCATTTGCCTCCAAAACGCTTAACACAAATCAAGTGAGATACAGTCAGATTGAAAAAGAAGCGCTTTCGATTATTTTTGGAGTACAACGATTCCATCAATACTTGTTCGGACATAAGTTCATTCTGGTTACCGATCATAAGCCTTTGGTTGCCATCTTCAGCCCAGATAAGAATTTACCATCAATGTCTACAAATCGTTTACAACGCTGGGCCATCACCTTGATGTCCTACCAGTTTGAGATTCAGTTTCGCAAAACTGCTGAGCACTCAAACGCTGATGCTTTATCACGCCTGCCCTGTGGACCTGATCCCGAGTTTGATAGACACGAAGATTGCCATCAGGTGGAAGTGTATGATACACCTATTGACGTCGGATTGCTCCACCAGCATTACAAAGACGATCTTATTCTTCAAAGAGTCAAAACATTCATCACTAATGGATGGCCAACACAGTTGAGTCGTGGCGACATGGATTTGCTTCCGTTTTTTCGTCGTAAGTTTGAACTAACTATTCAAAATGATTTGGTTTACTTACAGACAGGCGCTACTCGATTGATTATTCCTACCTCGCTGCAACAACCTGTACTAAAGCTCGTACATGAAGGCCATTGGGGTATTGTAAAGATGAAGCTCGCAAGGCGACACTGCTGGTGGCATAAGATGGATGACGAAATCGAGAAGTTAGCTGCACAGTGTAGCGTCTGTCAACTTGCAGGTGCTAGTCCGAACCAGCAATATCAAGAATGGCCTAAACCAGAACGTCCGTGGCAACGAGTGCACATTGACTTCGCTGGGCCTGTTTTCAACTCATTGTGGCTCATCGCAGTCCATGCGTTTTCACAATTCCCGTTTGTGGTACAGCTGGCCAAGACCACCACTGCCGATACAATTTCAGCATTTTCAACAGTTTTTTCACTGGAGGGTCTACCGGAAACACTAGTTAGTGACAATGGACCTCAGCTCACGTCAGAGCAATTTGCTGAGTTTTGTGCTAAAAATGGCATTAAACATGTCCGAACGGCACCTTTTCACCCTGCATCCAACGGGCTGGCGGAACGGTTCGTACGTACATTCAAAACATCTGTTCAGAAAAACATAGAAGATGGTCTATCGCTCAATCTGGCCGTCGTGAAATATTTATCTACATACAGGGCCATTCCGAACGCTGAAGGGATATCGCCGGCCGAATTTTTACATGGTCGCGCTCCACGAACTTTATTAACTCTACTATCAGCGCCGACAGCACCCAAACTGAGTGATACAATTTCACGGACTGCAAAATTTTCTCCAAACGAAACTGCGTATGTGAAACACTATGGTCGAGGTCCTACATGGATTGAAGCTGTCATTGTGCAATGTTTGGGCAACATGGTCTACATAGCAAAAACTTCAACAGGATGTGTTCGACGTCAACAACCAAATAAAACATCGCTCCGCATCCAGATGCAAGAACCCTAGCTCGACATCTAGTTGGATACTGTTACATCCAAACACAAATGGTGAAGGGGGAAATAGTAGCACACCTAATGAAAATACTCGTGAACATCATCAAGACAACGATAATATACCAAGGCGCAGTGCTCGAGTTCGCTATCAACCAGACCGATACCAGCCCTAATTAAGCTACCAAGAAATCTTGAATTTGAAGCAATTATGAATTATCTTTATCTTAAAGGAAGGAGATGTTATATACACAAATGTTACTTAAGTACATTTCTAAATTTTCTAATATACACTTAATGTCATTTTGAGTTCATTTTCTAATTTTCATTATCTGGCAACCCTGTAATTTTTTATACCTATTAGTTTAAGTCCTTGTGAATACTGTGTGGAATAAATCAGTTGCTTTTAATAGTCCCAACTTAAAACATGTCTCTCATTGTCTGCCTCCACGTGTAGTGAACTTAACAGAATTGTTTCCAATAAGCTTGGACCACCGTGAACTGGGACAATCCCATGGAAGTTGAACCAACATCTTCGCCTCTACTAAACCTGGAAATTATGACCGACGGACCAGAAGACTGGGAGTGACTCGTAGCGGCAACTGAACCACCTGTAGCTCTTACTTTTTCGGAGTTCCTTTCACTGGACGAAAACTTACCAGTGTGTAGTTTATCCGACGAAGAAGAACAGGAAAGAGAAGACCAAGAAGAAGAGGAAGAGCAAGTGGAGCAAGGAAATAAAGAAGCCCAATCGAAGTGAAGTCATAACGGCATTGGAGATTTTACCAAGGCTTGCGAAAACTTCTACCGAAAACCTAGATGTAAGTTTTGAAGACAACTTGGACAAGATAATAAGAGAGTGCATTCGACAATTTCCAAAAACTTAGCAACAAACCACTACCAACTTTCTGAAGCACAGGTAGAAATGTAAATTCGTATGTCATCGTATCCTATGTACATTATATACCTAGGTAAGTGTTATCAAAAAAAAAATATTTTTTCTGTACATGATCTATTTTTATACCCTTCACGGATGTGATAGGGTATATTAACTTTGTCATGAAGTCTGCAACGCACAGAAGGAAGCATCTCCGACCATATAAACTATATATATTCTTCGTCAGTATGATGAGACGAGTCAATTAAGCTTTGTCCGTCTGTCCGTCTGTTTCTATGCAAACTAGTCCCTCAGCTTTAAAGCTATCGAGCTGAAATTTTGTACAAAGCCTTCTTTCTATTGCAGGCTGTATATATGTCGGAACCAACGGAATCGGACCATTACGTCATATAGCTGCCATAGGAACGACCGGTTCAAAAATCCTTCTTTGTGAAAAAAAAAAATTTTATTTCTAAAGATATCATTTTCAAATTTCGAAATAATCAATAATATTTTCACTTAAATTATATTCCCAAATTCGGTTGAAATTGGACTACTCTATCGTATAGCTGTCATAGCAACGACCGTTCCAAAAGCAAGTTTTTGTTAGAAAAACTTTTTTATTTCTAAAGATATCTTTTTAGAATTTCACCCTAATCAATAATATTTTTAGCCAAATTATATTCCTGAATTTGGTTGAAATTGGATTACTCTATCGTATAGCTGTCATAGGAACGACCGTTCCAAAAGCAAGTTTTTGTTACAAAAACATTTTTATTTCTGAAGATATCTTTTTTAAATTTCATATTATTCAATCACATTGACTGCCAAACCACGTTCCTAAATTTGGTTCAATACGGCCTACCATTTCATATACCTCTCATAGGAACAGTGAAATCGGAACAAGTATACTATAATTTCAAAGTGGCAAATGCACCATAAGTCATAACAAAGGTATGATACCCTTCACGCGAAGCCGAAGGCTAGCTTGTTTCATTTAAATTTTTTGGACAGAATGGATATAAACTGTTTTTAACTGCGTGGAGATGGATGCAGTATGTGTGTAATATTCGGGTTCGGATAACACGAACCCAGTTTGTGTTAAACGAACTCGGATAACACGTATTTATTTAACACGAACTGAGTATTTCTTTCCCCCGTCGAGTTCGTCTTAACGAGGGATTACGTATTGAGAGCAATGACTCCAGTGCTATCTAAAAAAGTAAGTCACTCTCGTCGGTGGAATAATCATTTTATCCGATAAAAAAAAAGAAGAAAGGTGTGTGGACAAAAGAATGGCTGGAAAAAGGGGGTTATATACCCATTTAAACTTGCTGCGATTTATTAAGTCATGCGAGTCACCTGATTTTAAAAATAACTTAAGGATGGACTACACAGCTTTTGATGAATTGTTAAAGCTAGTGACACCTTACATCAACAGAGAGAATTCATTGATGAGAGAAGCGGTTAATGCAGAAGATCATTTGATTGCAACGTTAAGAAGGAAGCAGCTATGCAGACAGTTGCTATATCTCCTCAATTACTGGGGTAAATAATTCCAGAAACTTGCCGTATCATATACATATGTATGTACCAATTTCTCAAGGAAAAGCACTTAAGTTTAAGTCATTTTTAAATATATACATATGTTGTTTATTAAGTGCTAGAATAAAAGATCTAAACTTATGCTTATTTCCGATAGGAATATATTTTGAATAATTATACCCTAGACTTTTAGTAAAGGGTATATTGTTTTTGTCACGACGGAAATATGTAACACCTTAAAGGAGGCTCCGGAGGTATGGCAATGTACAATATATATAAATGATCACGGTCACCCCCTGATTCGATTTAGCCATGTCTGTCTGTCTGTCTGTCTGTCCGTCTGTCTGCCGTTCGCACGATAACTTCCGATAGAAGGAAGCTAGAGCTTTGAAATTTTGGTCAAATATTGGAAGTATGATTTAGTTGGTTGGTATTGAAAATGGGCGTAATCAGTCCAAGAGAACGCCTACCTCCCCTACATATGTAAAATAATTAAATGTATATATAACTCCCGACTAAATAAACATGAAAAGCTCTAGCTTTGGTAGATTGCTCGTGAGGATGATCTTCTTCTCTCCTGGAAAAATAAAATCGATCAATAGAAAACTAACGGCAATTTTCTTACAAAGAGCCCCGTACTACCCTACTTTTCGGGTTTTTTGTCTATAACTCTTGAACCAATTGATGTAGACACTTGATTTTTTGCATGCAACCCCGGGGGCGAAAAGCTGCTTGAGTTCTAGTAAGTTGGGCATAATCAGATCAAAGGAACGCCTACCTCCCCTACAAATTTCAAAAAATTAAATATTCATTTAATTACGATAACTTTCGATAGAATAACACTAGCGAGTTGAAAATTTGGTTGAACGTTGTTAGTAAGATCTACTAGGTTGGTATTGAAAATGGGCAAGATCCGACCAAACCAACCCCTACCTCCCCTACAAATGCAACTTCAAATAAGCGATAACTTTTGACAGAATCAAGCCAGCGACTTAAAGTTTTGGTCAAATGTTTGAAGTGAGATTGGGTTAGTTGGTATTCAAGATGGGTTAGATCCGACCTAAGGAACCCCTACCACCCCTAGGAATGAAACTTAAAATAAGCGATAACTTACGACAAAATAATGCTAGCGACTTCGGACTTTTCATTACATTTGATTGTTATAATATTTGACATATCGGATGACGTCGATTAATAATTGTGCGTGTCCTTGTTGAGCATCTTTCGAGGGGTGGTCAATGTGGTATGTATTGATTGACCGACTAGGGTAATCAATGAAGTATCACCCAAATTTCCGACGGGAAGTGAATCTTATTTTTATAATTACAAGGGTTTTCACAGCTTCATATTATTTGCAATTGTGAACGCTAATTATGAGTTTGTTTACGTAAACTGCGGCACCCATGACAGTCTCAGATAGGCGTGTGATTACGATTTATTGATAAACAATGTTTTAAATTTTCCACCTGCAGTCTCTGTAAGAGAAATTGAAAATGAAATTCCCTAAGTTTTCATAAGAAATTAAGCATTTTCGTTACTGAATACCTTTATGACACCATACCAATTCTCCTAATATCACCTCAAAAGCGCTTTCGGCATAATGACAAATCGGTTCCGAGTTTTGTTAACGAATATTGCTACAAATGCAGAAACGGCCGATCAAATAGTTGTATTGTGTTGCGTTCGACATAATTTTCTACGTCAGAAGTCTGTTTCGTATATCACTGAAAAAACGTGGACACAGAAGAAATTGAAACAGAAAATATTGTACAATTAGATGGGATTGATGGATTGATGGTGTCGGAGAATGAACACCACTGGATATTACTAGACGCTCAACTGTGTTGGCCAACGCAAAGACAATACGAGATGATTACAAACACTAATACAATATTGCGGGTGCAATCGAGTTTCAACGAAAATTTATTCATTAAAATGTAATGAGAGTTATTGAACCAAGTAGTGACATATATAGTATACCTTCCATATTATACACAGTTACAAAATACTTCAAATAATATGTATTACTTACAGAAGATTGTGTTTCAATATCGTCCAAAGATGGCACCGCTGATCGTAAATCTTCCTGGTTGAGAAGAAAATTTAGCAAATCATAATACCACAATGATATCTCAGGTAGTTGATCCACCCCCGCTCCACTCTTTTATACCCTAGACTTTTAGTATAGGGTATATTGCTTTTGTCACGACGGAAATATGTAACACCTTAAAGGAGGTATAGCAATGTATATATATAAATGATCAGGATCACCTCCTGATTCGATTAAGCCATGTCTGTCTGTCTGTCCGTCTGTCCGTCTGTCTGTCGTTCGCACGATAACTTTCGATAGAATGATGCTAGAGACTTGAAATTTTGGTCAAATGTTGGAAGTATAATCTACTTGGTTGGTATTGAAAATGGGTATGATCAGGCCAAGAAAACGCCTACCTCCCCTATATATGTAAAATAACTAAATGTATCTATAACTCCCGATTAAATAAACATGAAAAGCTCTAGCTTTGGTAGATTGCTCGTGAGGATAATCTTCTACTCCCCTGGAAAAATGAAATCGATCAGTGGAAAACTAACGGTAATTTTCTCACAAAGAGCCCCGTACTACCCTACTTTTCGGGTTTTTTGTCTATAACTCTTGAACCAATTGACGCAGACACCTGATTTTTGGCATGTCACCTTGGGGTAAGAAGACGCTTAAGATCTAGTGAGTTGGGCATAATCGGATAAAAGAAACCTCCCCTATAAATGTCAAAAATTTAAATATTCATTTAATTACGATAACTTTCGATAGAATAACACTAGCGAGTTGAAAATTTGACAAAATGTTGCTAGTAGGATCTACTTCGTTGGTATTGAAAATGGGTAAGATCCGACCAAAGCAACCCCTATCTCCCCTACAAATGCAACTTCAAATAAGCGATAACTTTTGACAGAATCAAGCCAGCGACTTGAAGTTTTGGTCAAATGTTTGAGGTGAGATCGGGTTAGTTGGTATTCAAGATGGGTTAGATCCGACCTAAGAAACCCCTACCTCCCCTAGAAATGAAACTTAAAATAAGCGATAACTTACGACAAAATAATGCTAGCGACTTAAAATTTTGGTCAAATGTTTGCAATAGGATCCAGTTGGCTAATATTGAAAATGAGTAAAATCCGATCAACGAAACCCCTACTTCCCCTACAAATTAAACTTCAAATAAGCGATAACTTTCGATGGAGTGAAGCTAGAGACTTGAAATTTTGTTTAAATGTTTGTAGCATGATCTTATTTGTTGATGGCAATGATGAGCAAGATCCGACCCAAGGAACCCCTACCTCCCCTACAACTGAAACTTCAAATAAGCAATAAATTTAGATATAATGAAGCTAGCGACTTGAAAAATTCGACAAATATTTGTAGAATGGGTTAGTTAATTGATTTTGATAATGGTCAAGATCCTCCTGAATGATTGCTGCAACCTCCCCTATAAACTGGCCATATGGGAAACTCACTTTTAATGTCGTTACCAATTGGTACTTTTGGTATCACCACTAGGTCTGTACAAGTCTAGGGTATATACGCTTTGGACTGGTTAGAATTTGCAATGCGTCGTCGTTGCCGTCGGGAAAGAACTTTCCAGTGAATTATTTTTTTACTACCAATTCCCTGTTTGCATTTGGAAATAATTCTTTGAATTTATCACCAAAGAATCATATGCTGCACTTTTTGTTTGTTTATTGTTATATGCTTTGGATTTTACATCCCACAGACAACTATTCTCTTTGCAGCGAGAAATAAATCCTTCCCAAAAAACTTGGTTGTCGTTGAAAGACATTTTCATCACCTACGTTCAGAAAATTGCTTATAAAATGACGGCGATTCTAATTCAGAGTTTCAAGACCAATCGCAACTGCGCACATACACGTGCGGACGTTCTTTAGCTGTCGTGGGTCATGAATCATGATACAAGGAAGACAAGATATGACCTTCCCGCGTTTCGTTTTCGTATTTTTCTGCGCATCACGTCAATGGCGTCTGTCCGTCTGTCTGTCTGTTTCTATGCAAACTAGTCCCTCAGTTTTAAAGCTATCGTGCTGAAATTTTGTACAGAGCCTTCTTTCTATTGCACGCTCTATATATGTCGGAACCAACGGAATCGGACCACTACGTCATATAGCTGCCATAGGAACGACCGGTCCAAAAATTCGTCTTTGTGAGAAACACTTTTTTATTTCTAAAGATATTGTTTTAGAAATTCACAATAACCAATAGTATCTTTAGTGAAATCATATTTCCGAATTTGGTTGAAATCGGACTATTCTATCATATAGCTGTCATAGGAACGACCGTCCCAAAAGCAAGTTTTTGTCAGAAAAATTGTTTTTTCTTTCTGAAGATATTTTTACGAAGTTGCATATTATTCAACCGTATTGACTGCTAAGCCACGTTCCCAAATTTGGTTGAAATCGGCGCACTATATACCTCCTATAGGAACAGTGAAATCTAAACAAGTTTTACTACTAATTTCAAAAAGGCAAATGTACTACAAAACACAACGAAGGTATGATACGCTTCACGCGAAGCGAAACCGAAGGCTAGCTCTTTTTTTTCAATTTCGTGCGAATGAATGAATTGAATGAGATTATCTCGAAAACTAATTAAGATAGAAAAAAGTTGTTCAAAAATTTTTTATGTACATATATTTTTGAGAATTTCAATTTCGCCTCAGAAAGTTTTTTGCTAGGACTAATAGTTACAGAGATAAAAACCGAAAACTAAGTATTCATACAATTGAACGATCCATTGACGTAGGTTTTCAGAGAGCCGGCATGCGCAAGGCCATATCTTGTCTTCCTTGTATCATGACCGCCGTCCGTGCGATTCTTCGCAATCGTGTCAAAGTGTCAGAGCTAGGTTTCAGATTTCGAAAATTGGATTTACTGCCCGAATTCAAGCACACAACGTACTTCGACGCGCGATAAGGCTATCTAACAGCTTTCGTTGCGCACTCGAACGGAATTCGGTCAGGCTGACAGTTGGCTGCTGGGCGATTGGTAACAGTCGTTGTTTTTATTTACCTTTTATACATCTCGCAACAGGGGTGGATACCGTGCTCGTTGTGGTTACTGCTATAATTTCTTACTTCAATTCAAAACTAAGTATCCAAATGTGTATTCTTAATTTAATCGGTCTTTTGATAAAGTTATGGTATAAGTAATACCCCTATGAAACGATTACCATTTTTGAGTTGTGTTACCTTTTTTTTTTGTATGTAGACATTACTACACTCATTGTATTGCTGAATTTTTGAGCTGTTCTGCAATGTTTCTTTGCTTATTTCTAGTTCGATTAATAAATGCGTTGGCGGTTGTTTTGTTATTAGAAATGAAAAGCAAAGTCACCACGCTTAGGCCAGCCGCATCTTGGACGTAGGCAGGGCAGCGCAGCGCGCACATGGCATTGTTGTTGTAACAATTGTCCAAATCTGATTTTACAACAACAATGCAATGTGCGCGCTGCGCTGCGCTGCCCTACCTACGTCCAAGATGCGGCCGGCCTTAGAGTTGAAACAAACAATGACAAAATCATTAACGGCTAGTCTATGTGAGTATTGTAAATTGCCATTACGCAATATTGTTTTAGTATATTATAATCTGGTGTGTGAGGTCAGCACAGAATTACATCCCTTGCGCTCTCATTTAGTCCGTAGTAATGCTAAAAAAGTACAAGATTTTAATTGAATACATACGTCCCTATTATTTTAAATCTTTTTTTTTTTGACATTAGACAGGAAATAAAAGTGCAGATGCTATATAACTCTGTAACGGTTAAAGACAGAGTATCCATGACAGTGTCAGTCTTCCACGAATGAACAGTTCTATCTACCATTAAAGTATTTACTATTTGAAATGGGGGAGCCTGTATAGTAGAGATCGGTCGTATTGCAATGCAAGTCGAATCAAATGTGAATAGAGTTAATCTTTTTCACACTGAGTAGGCCCGCCGACCCCTATTCTCGGACCCAGATCATATACCCTGCCAGATCAAGTCCGATTTGATCCGCAAAATGAGATTATAATACGCATACCATAACTCCAGAGATACAGTATCATTTCCAGAGGCGCCGACTGTTAGAAAATATTGGGGGGGCACAACAACTTTTCATACTGACGGCCGGATTGCCTTGTTGGGTGATTTTTTTCCGATGGTATCCTCACAATAAACTGACCTATTCTTTAAATAACAATTAACGTATCTCTTACACTGTAAAAAAAATTTACTGATGGTGGGTTCACGGACAGAACGGCCCAAAAGCCCTAGCTAAGTAAGCCGACGTCTTAAAAGGGGTAAATATTTGAAATCGATACGAATGTATAGTCTCATACAGTCAATCAAAATGGTCTCACGATTGAGGTGAACCAATTTAGAACCAATTTCTTCGTCAAGTCTCGAGTTGTTCGGTCCCGACCGTGCAAATCATCAACGTTGTATGGAAATGGCGTTTGCTGTTTGTTTTTAAGAATGAAGCCAATTTTTCAAACATTAGAAAATGGAACCATAATGCTTTTTTGTTTGATAACACAAAATAATGAATCAAATTTTAATTAAATTCAAACTCAGATATTTTTATGTCTTACCGCTTATTTATATTGTGCATGAAAAACGTCCTCAAGACGCAGCCAACGAAAATCAGCTGTTCAGCCTGTTCTAGTTAAATCATCGGTCCGCGTTCGTTTGACACATTTGAACTGTGAGAAACTGACCTTCTAACAAAGTTGCAACATTTTTTTAAATTAAAAGTAGAAAAATGCACTTCCAAGGGCATAAAAGTAACTTAGAACAAAATAAATAATCGCCCACAGTTTTAAAACGCAAGCATATGTGAATTGACACTTCGTGGCGCGTTGATTCCGACAAAGTTGAACTCGTCTTCGTGAGCCACGTATTGTTCGCCCAGAGTGCACTTATCGCCGTCTGAAATACATTGGTTCAACTTTATTTGACAGCAGAAGTCGTTCTCATGATCCGGGGCCCGGGAGATTGACGGCTGTCAAGCATTGTTTAAGGTGCATTACTATTAGGCACACGATCGTCGTACATTATTCGCAGTTAGTGATCAAGCCCGTGCTATATGGCTTGATCACTAACACTATTTGTATGTATCTTTTTGGTCGTCGCATGCGATTGGCACAAGGTGATGCCTAGCAAAACGTACCTTAAAGCATAGAATTCAGTGGTACAATCTTCATATATATGTCCTTGCCCCCCCCCCCCCCCAATATTTGGATTGAGGGGGCAAAAAGTGCCTTGCCCCCCCCCCCCCCCATAGTCGGCGCCAATGATCATTTCGCAATGTTGCATCGACACACCGACAACATTACTACTACTTTGTCTTAACCTCTAGTGCGGCATAGAGCGTCAACCATTCCTGCGCGCCATCGTACTGTTCTGGGTAATAGGCATAAGTCTCCAAACGACGAACTCAGCCCCTTACATTATTTTGCCATTGATCGACTTTCGATTTTTTGAATTCGACGAAGACATGAGACGAAAACTTGCAGCTTTGCGGTAATTCTTACGCAAACTTTCCATGTGCTGCTCCCATATAAAAGCACAGGCAGTACCAGGGAGTGAAACAGGCCCACCTTGGTCTTGCTGCTGGGATAACTGCTCTGCCAGACTTTGGACAGCCTGGTTGATACGACGAGCGATGTCCTCCTCCGTAACACCATTTGTGGCGATACTAGTACCCAGATAAACGAAGTTGTCAACCTTCAATATTGATGGGGAGCTAAGATCCTTGGTCTTGTTGATATTAATGTTTAGCCAAACGTTGCTTGCCTCCCTCGCAAGATCTAACGCCATTGCGGAAGACTTTGTGGGAGAGTAGGCACATGTCGTCCGCAAAGACAATATGTTGTATATATGATGCATAGGTATAATGAATTTCTCTGTCTAGTCCGGACTGGGATACATGCGATACACCGCCGATAACTATGAGAAATATAATCGGTTAGAGGATGCACCCCTGCCGAACTCCACCGCGAATCTTAAAGTCACCCGACACCTTACTTCTATGCAGAACGTGACATCTCGCGCCGTCATAGGTTGCCTTAATAATAGACACAAGCTTTTCAGGGATGCCTCTCCTACGCATGGCTGCCCATATAAAATCTCGGTTCACACTATCGAAAGCCTTCTCGACATCGATGAAAAGCAAGTGAACCAGAGAATCTTACTCAGCTCATTGCTCTATGATGATTAGCAAGCTGATTCGCAATTACAGCATTGAATTAAATTCCATTTACAAAATGGATCGCAAGGTACCTTGCTGCTAAGCACTCGTTCAAAGAGTTTAGAAATAAGAAGTCCAAAATCAGAAGAGTTTAATAGGGTTTTCCGGAAGGAGCTCTATCACCCAACCTGTTTAAGCTCTATCTGTCAAGGCCCCAACACCACCTGAAGGGTTTGTCAGCTATTCGGACGATTGTTCTATTCTGGCTACGGGTAATAATATTGAACGCATGTGCAACTTAATCAACCAGTTTCTTGAAGAGCTCAACACCTTCTTCGTAAATAAGAGCTTGTACATATCTGCTCCGAAGTCTTTAGCCACGCTTCTCACCTACTGGACCAGTGAATGCAACTGAACGTATCAGTGGGAGATCAAGTTATCCCAACGATAAACCACTTAAAAAGGCTCGGTGTCTCCTTTGATAGCATGGCTACATCTTCTGCCCATACGGATACATTAGCAAAGGAATAAAATTCTCAAAGCTCTTGCTGGCAAGGATAAGGCCACCCTTATGGTAACCTACAAAACTATCGGTGGATCAGTGGCAAACTATGCCACACCTAACTGGTTCCAAATCATGACGGCATAATTGTGGTAGTGGGCTCATCCTCAGGATTACCGGACCCACATGAAATTAATTTTTAATGTGTATATCATATACATACCTATATACACAAGTATTCAAACCATCGCGACAGCAACATTTTATAATACTTTTATAAAATATTTTACCTCGTGTAAACTTTCGATGGTAAAATATCTTTTATAAAATAAGTTTTAATACAACTTTTATAAAATGTATTTACAAAGATCCTTTTTAGTGTAATAGCGGACTAAGAAGCACAAAGACATCAAGTTACGGATATATGAAACAATTTGTACAAAAAAGGAAATATCCTTTTCTCAAAGATTCATGTTATTTTGGCTCCAATAATACTGGCTCAGTTATGTACAATATGTGTATTATGCATTGCCTTTGACGTACAACCACAAAGTGTAATGCACGGCTTCTCAGACTGTGACTCTTTATTTTACTGTTGCTTTTATGGAGGCAACTCATCGCAAAATTACAAACTGAATTCATTGCATATTAGAGTGGTATGCGACAAAGAAGCGTCTCTTTACAAATGAATGAGTTCAACGTACGTCGCCCTTAACATGTACGAGGCTGCCCTAATGCAGTTCAACTTCGCTAAAGGGACGATGTCATATTTGAGGCTTGCTCTAATCGTAACAGAAAGGACGGTATCATCCTTTTACCATGCCACAAAGTTATGATTATGAGTATTTGCAATTTTTGGATGAAGTACAGAGAACAGACAACAAGCATAGATCATGTTATGCAACAGTAGGATGGCTTTTCATGTGGTTTAGCCATATAATAAAGTTTGTCCACATCACTGAATTTTCCGGGAAAATGTATGCTTTTTGATAAGTCCAACATAACCTGCTTTGCTTTGAGTCCATATGCACGTGGAATTAATGGTTTGATTCATAACTGCCAGTTTCATTTCACATAATTTAATATTCTTTACATATGTATACAAATTGAAATTGAAAAAAAGGAAAACGAAAAAATCGAAAAAAAAATTGAAAAGTGACCAAGACTATGTATACGCGACACAACAAGTACGGGTTTTCGGACCTCTGTAGCTGCGGCCCGGATGCGTGTTCGGGCTCAAATTTGGTATGTCATTGTCTCCGGTCGTCTTACGAAGTGCTGCAAATTTGATTCCGATACAAGGAAAAACACCCGAGATATGATAATTTGAAAATGGCTATTTTTCAAATTTTTCTTGTTCTTGTTGTTCTCGTTGTTCTTTGACAGGGCTACAGCCTCGTAGGGAGCGTATCGAGGTCTGCTTTCTTTTCTCACAGATTGGCTGTATCCCAAGGATGTGCATAGGCTATCAGTTGCTCTGATCCGTGCAGTAGATAAAAAGATATGGACATCCAAAAATGTGAAATTTTAAAGTAGAGTTTCTGGCTTAAGTCTTTTTGATAATTTGAATGCGACACAGGAAATCACTCGCAGAGATCGCATGCCGACGGGGAGAAACGCAAACACAAGTGAGGAAGTAGGAAGGGCGATGGAAATTTGACATCTCTTTTGCTTCTATATGATCGGGCGGGTGTTCCGCGGCAGAGAGACAGACTGGAATGTTATTGTTTCAATAGGAGAAGTAGGAGAGGGGATGACATTTCATTTGCTTTATGTGCTTCTATATAGACTGCGCGGGTGCTGCGCAGTGGAGGGCGTGTGTCTCTCTGTTTACTTTTTACTAGTTTGTATGTGGTGGAATTACGTCCAGAATTTTGTGCACAGTAAATGGGGGTTTCTTTCATCTCCTTCTATATCTCTGTGTGTGTGTGGTATATGATTTAGGTAGTTTCATTTATGGCATATGAGAAATGAATTATGATGTAAGATGATTTTTTCCAATGTGTGGAAGACGGGAAGCGATGTTTAGGCAAGATGGGTATCACATGACTGGAGGTGATGAGGCAAATGCAGTAGACTGTTAAAGCCATTTTGAGTCCTTTGGGCAGGAGAAAGGATGTTCTTAGCAAGGAAGCGATTCCTAGGCAAGATGAGTATTATACAATTGGGGGTGATGAGGCGAATGCACTAAACTACTGTTTAAGGCAATTTGAGTCCTTTGAACTAGAAAAATGATATTCTTGGCAAGAAAACTATTTACCCCAAATGGGTAACCTGAGTGGACTCATTGTCCGGCACGTATGTAAATCCCCTTTTTATCGAAGACTACCGCATCCAGTTGAAATGAAACCGGAGCCCAATGTATAGAAGGCGAACGTGCTTACCGTTGCGCCATCTGTATTACTACTACTACTATGCAAAAAGTTATGATATCTCACAAAAACAACTCTGTTGTAAAAAATTCCCCGCCAAGAAAAACCTCTCAACCGCAAAAAGGATTGATTTGAATACAATACCGCCAAAGTACTCGTAGCTTCGCGCCCCACTCTAGGGTTGGCATATTGAACGCTGATTGAATTAGTAAATTTCTTTCAAAGCTGATTGGCGGGGAGCTTCATCATCATCATCGTGGCGCGACAGCCCGACGTCGGGCCTTGGCCGCCTGGATCATTGTCCTCCAATTATCTCGGTCACGTGACCGCGTCCTCCAATTTTGGGAGCCCAGCAGCTGCGCGGCGTCTACACCTACTGAGCTCTCCCAACGAGATCTCCGTCGTCCTCGCAGTCTCGCTCCGTCGACTCGTTCTGCATTCATTACTCTCTTAGGCATGCGATCATCGTCCATTCTTTGTACATACATGCCTTGCCCATTGAAGTCGTTGTAGTTTGACGATTTTCGAGACTTGCAACTCATCGTAAATTTCATACAACTCATGGTTGTACCGGATGCGCCATCCATCTCGATCGCAATCAGCCCCGAAAATTCGCCGTAGAACCTTACGTTCAAAAGTGTCTAGCATGTTTTCGGAGGCTTGAGTTAGGGTCCATGCTTCGCAGCCATAGCATAGCACTGGTCGTATATTGGTTTTGTACACGCGGAGCTTCGTGTTTCTGTGCACATGCTTCGATTTAATTATGGGGAGAACCGAGAAAAAAGTCTTATTACCTAACTGTATCCGTCGCTTGATTTCGTCAGTTTCGTTGGCGTCCCTTGACAAGTTGCAACCCAGGTAAATGAAGTTGTTCACGAACTCGATGTTGAGGTCCCCCACATTGATGCTTGGTTGTGCAGGTGTCCTTGTCACCGATTGCATCAATATTTTAGTTTTACCCTCGTTAATACGTAATCCAACTTCCTTTGCAGCGGTATCGAGCGTATGCAGAAGTTCTTCTGCGTCAGCCAATCTTCGGGACATGATGTTGATGTCGTCGGCGTACGCTGCTAATTGTGTCGACTTGATGAGTAGCGTCTTGCTGTTGTCCATATTCATGGCCCGAACAACGTATTCCAATGCTAGGTTGAAGAGCGTCGGTGCCAGTCCATCGCCCTGTTTCAAACCAGTGCGTGTTTCAAATAGATCAGTAAGTCTATTCTGGATCCTGACTTGTGAGACGGAGTTGGTCATCGTCATCTTTGTCAGTCGCACTAATTTTGCCGGTATACCAAATTGCAGCATGATGTTGTACAGTACTCCACGATTGATACTGTCGTATGCCTGCTTGAAGTCGACAAAGATTTGGTATACGTTTACGTTGTATTCCCAGCACCTCTGGAGTATCAGTTTGATTGAGAAGAGCTGATCGGTTGTGGAGCGACCAGGTCTGAAACCACTTTGATATTCGCCAATGACTCGTTCTGCGTACGGTTTTATTCTATTTTCCAGAATTTTCGTCAAAATTTTATAGGACGTACAAACTAGTGAGATGCCCCTGTAATTCTCACACCGCAGTTTATCTCCCTTTTTATGAATTGGACAGATGATGCTTCTGCGCCAACCGTCTGGGATCTCCTCGTTCTCCCATACTCGCAGGAGTAATTGATGTATGGCATCAACTAGACTCGTTCCACCGAATTTTAGCAGTTCAGCTGGAATCTCGTCAGCGCCCGGCGCTTTATTTCGTTTTAGTGACCGCAAGGCGAGATCAACTTCCTCTACTGTCGGGGGTTGAATGGGTGGGCCTAGATCAACAATATCGTCGAGAGCTTCATGTGTGGGGATGTTAGATGGTCGGTTTAGAAGCTCTTCAAAATAAGAGGCCCATCGCTTGTTAATACCATCGGTGTCGCTGATGATGTTTCCATCCTTGTCCTTACAAAGGCTAGTCCTGGGTTGGTAGCCGTTCTTAATTGTATTTACTAGTTTGTACGCTTGTCTGGTGTTCCTATTAGCTAAGTTTTCGTTTATGTTCAGCAACTGCTCGTCAAAGTATTTACGTTACTTACGTCTAATTATTCTATTCGATATTCGCCGTAGCTCGTCATATTTTTCTCTTCTGGCTCTGGTTCCTCGTTGAATCCATTGTCTGTAGGCCTCGTTTTTCGCGTCAAGTGAATTTTTGCATTCTTCGTCGAACCAGTCATTTCGCGCTCGCCGGGCTTTATATCCCACGACCTTCTCTGCGACATCCTTGATGGTACCCTTGAGTTCTTCCCAGAACCCATGGACGCCTGTGTTGCTGATGTTGTGTAGCATAGGTGATAGTTTTTCCTCAAGGGCAGTATTATCCGCCACCGCTGTAGCATCACTCAAAAGCTTATCAACCGCAAAGATTTTGGGAGGGCTGATTCTTGACTGGTGCACTGAGGAAATTCTACATCTGTAGGTCGTTTTCACCAAGTGATGATCTGAGTCGCAGTTTGCTCCTCGATAGGAGCGGACATCCATGACACTAGACGCCCATCTCCTGCAAATGAGGACGTGGTCAATTTGGTTGACGGTATGTGCGTCTAGAGACTTCCAGGTCTGCTTGTGAATGCGTCGATGCGGGAAGCACGTAGAGCTTACGACTAGATTCCTGCTGCAGGCGAAGTCGATAAGTCGCTGGCCGTTATCGTTACATTCTTCATGGAGGCTGTGGCCTCCAGTGGTCCCCCGGTGCCAACTTTCATTTCCGACTTTCGCGTTAAAGTCTCCCAGCAGCAATTTGACGTCGTTTGTTGGAAGTGAGTCGAAGAGAGTTTCAAGGCGGGCGTAGAACTCGTCTTTTACTGCGTCTTCTTTAACTTCAGTGGGAGCATGCACATTGATGAGCCAGAGATTGAAGAATCGAGTCTTGATGCGAATCGCACACAGCCGTTCATTTATGGGTTTGAAGTCAGTAATATGCGGTTTGAGGCGATTGTTCACTATAAATGCTACACCAAACTCCTTGCGGCCCGATGGTTTGCCACTTGTAAAAATTGTGTTCGATTTCTTGTCATTAATCTCGCTGCCAAGCCAATTTGTTTCCTGGACTGCAGTAATGCTCAGTTTGTACTTTTCGACCTGTTGAAGGAGGGCCTTCTCGGCCCCCGGTTTGTTCAGGGAGCGTACATTCCAGGATCCGAAAGAATAATCCTTTATTCGTTTGCGTGGTCGTCGTTGTTGATCCGTCCAATCCGAGGCTTTTGTTCCAGGTTTCTTGACATGGAGTGGTTTTTACAAGGACGAGTTGTCAGCACGTCGCTTAACCCCATTCAGGGGATGGCCTCGGAGATAGCTGCTTCAGATGGTTTAATAAACGTGCTGGAGCCCACACAACTATGTAGCAGGTCCAACTACGCAAGTCCTTCCATCTTACTAAACCTGAGACGCTTAGGTGTTCGTCAGCCATTCAGGCTACAGCTATCTGCCTTTTCCAAACTGTCTTATCGCTAAGACATTGGCCGTCAGCGAATTGATACACTGCCGTTACCAGGGGGCGCTCACGCGGAGGACTATGGAAAAGGTCTTTGCCCCCCGGGGAGCTTCATAGCCATAGACAAAATGACAGTGATAATGACAACGATGTCGTTCTGATAAAATGATGGTTATGTAGTTGCGTGCGGATCATGCTGTAGGCTCTTATGCCAAGTATTATTGGCTTTTGCGGTTGAGAGGTTTTTCTTGGCGGGGAATTTTTTACAACGGAGTTGTTTTTGTGAGATAGATTATACTGTACCACATGTATTGTATGATGTGGATAAAGTTCTGCAAATTTAGATAGATTTTTTTTTAGATAGATAGATTATTGGCGTTATTAATACATTATAGAGTACAAATTATAATTAAAGTGTTTTAGATAATTAATTCTATTCAGCTTGATACGTCTTTTACAGCGAGTTGCCATTTTAGTGTAGTTTAGTTTAGTTTTTAGTGTACAAGGAAATTTCAATTCGTAAAAAACCTTGCTTGAAATCTTATGGTTATAACTTATAACTATTTGAAATCTATCTTAATCCTATCCTTATCCTACCTTAGCACTTAGTTGGCTGATGAGGTTGCATTTAGCAGACTAAATTGATGGCGCCATCAGCGGGTTTTCAGTGAAGCTCAATCTTTGCTGAAATGCAATAGTAGCTTTATCCGCATAATCTTTTATTGCTAGATCTTTGGCTGCTTCGTGAAGGCGCCTGGTTGAGAAATACCAAGGCTTATTTAGAATCATCTTCAAGCATTTATTTTGCAAGACCGGGAGTTTTATCTTATGACTATCGGCACAGCGATTCCAAATAGGAGAGGCATACATAAGTATTGGCTGCACACAAGTCTTATATAGCAGAAGCTTGCTGTTTGGATACATTGCTGACTTCCAGTTGATTAGCGGGTAAAGGGCATAGACGCTCGTGGAGAGCTCCATAGAAGAGTTTTGGATGGGATCCTTATAAGTTAGTTTTTTATCAAGAGTCATACCAAGATAATTTAAAGTTTGATTCCATGGAATGTCTTCTCCAAGAAGATTCAGATTGCTTTGAGGGAAATTATCTCTTTTGATTTTTTTAGTGAAAAATATAGCATTCGTTTTGGAAGCATTTACTTTCAGACGCCAGCGAAAGAAATACTGATAATATCTTATCGAAATATAATTCAAGGTTCTTAATAATAGTTTGTGGGTCATCGGCGCTTGTGATAAGGCAAGTATCGTCGGCGTAGACAGCGAGCTCGCAGAGAGAATCTGTTTGTACGTCGGGAGTATGTTTAGGACTTTTCTTCGGTTTGGCTGTAGGGGTGACTGCTGCTTCCTTCCAGTCCTTGGGAAAGTTGGAGACTTTTAGGCAGGAGCTAAAGATAAAATTGAAAAGTACTATGGTCTTTTTTGGCAGATTTTTAGAGCACAAACAGGGAGGTTATCCAACCCTGGCGCTTTCTTATTCTTTAACCTCTTGATAACTCCAACAATTTCGTTAGGTTTGAAAAGTGCGTCGTTTGGTAACGTAGTGGCTTGCGTTATAACCCCCCCTTTCAACAATAATATCATTCAATTGGTTGCCCATATTTTGAGTGATTTGGTGTGCTTCGCTGAATTTCTGCGCTATTAGCTCAGCTTTTCTGTGCTCGCTGTAGCTGAGGTTATTGTCTTGGTCCAACAAACGAGGAATGTTAATAGATTTTTTTCTTTTAATGGATTTTTGAAGATTTCAGAATTTGTTTTCCCCTTTATGCAGACTGGACAGCATTGCAGTCCATCTTTTTTTTTCCTTATTAAGTATACACTATGACTTATAATTCTATTCATTTGGTTAATTTGACTTTTAATTTGGTAATCTCTATTCCTCTGCCATTGGCATCAAAGAATGTTCCGAATACCTATAATCCTGTGGCATCGTCAAGTAATAGTGATGATGTATCTTGTTTAACCGTCACTGTCGGTGTGCTCGCCTCAAGAGCCCTCGTTATGTTATTGATAAGAATGGCAACCAGATCATCGACCTGATGAGGTTGAGAGATTCCTGTTAAATCTAATGGAGAGAGTATAGGTTCACTGTTTAGGATATTTTGATACTTTCTCCAATTCGATTTTTTAAATGAATATTTTTCAGATGAATTATTTCTGCACACAGGAGTAAGGTGATTTATTGTGAATAAAACAGGGAGGTGGGGAGAGTTAAGTGCAGTCAGTACTGTGCCTTCTGAAATATCTTTCCAGTGCCTCGAATTTAGATCTCCGCAAAGTAAATACTTTGGCCCAGACGTTAAAAGTTTTAAGTGGTCTTCGAAAGCTTTAAGTTTCTTTTGTGATAGATTCGTGCCCGGAAAATATACGGCTACTACTATTGCATTGAGTGGTTTGATTTCGACTGCAACTGTTTCGATTATTTTAATATTTAAATGAATTGCTTTGTGGTTGATATCATTTTTAATACATATTGAGACACCGCCACCTCTTGCGCCATCACGGTCTTTTCTATGCATACGATAGTTGGGGAGCCTTATTTTATCACTAGGTTTAAGCCAGATTTCAGTTATTATGAATAAATCTATGGTAAGTGAATTTATGAAGTCAAACATTTCGTTAACTTTCCCTTTGATGCTTTGTACATTTCAAAGTAGCAATTTAAGAGATTATCTCTTTTAATGTTGTCATAAACATATTGCTTGTATCAATATGATCATGTCTCAAATCGAACAAATTATTCCTTGGCTGTTTTCAATTGTATTTTTTTCTTTATTCTAGCCATATTTTCTT
Organism: Chloromyia formosa; assembly: GCA_964017055.1. Classification (NCBI taxonomy): domain Eukaryota; kingdom Metazoa; phylum Arthropoda; class Insecta; order Diptera; family Stratiomyidae; genus Chloromyia; species Chloromyia formosa. The sequence continues at coordinate 65,230,643 of OZ024815.1, forward strand.
GATTTTAGCAGACAATTTAGTTCCGTGATGTATTATAAATGAATTAATAGTACTGTAATACTTTCTACCTAAAAACTGTTGTTTTAGTGTTCCTAAAATAAGTTTTCGCATATTTTTGATTATTTGGATTTTGAAATTTACAATGTTAGTAACGAAATGTAAATAGTATTAAATCACTTTATGTAATTCAATTTTACGGAGGAAGAGGTGTTATATCGTAACATCATCATTTTACAATTGTGAATTCATGTACACAGGGTTATCTATTTTCTCTTTCGGAAAGTAAACTTAAATTAAACATAGTACAATAAATATTTGAATTTCGATGGAATTTTTATTTCGTAATAAAGTTTGGATTATGCCATTATACGTGGAATACAATATCTGTCAAATGTCCACCACGGGACCGCTTGCAGGACTCGATCCTTTTGAGGTAATTTTCGATTACCTTTTCACACATTTCGGGCAATAACTCGGCTATAACTCGACGGATTTCGTCCTTCAATTGACCAATCGTCGTGGGATTGTTCGCATAAACACGGTCCTTCGCATAGCCCCACAAAAAGAAATCTAACGGCGTTAAGTCGCAAGACCTTGCTGGCCAAGCCACATCGCCGAATCTCGAAATTATGCGTCCTGGGAATTTCTCGCGCAATAAAGCCAAATTTCGTCGCGGGGTGTGGCATGTGGCCCCGTCTTGTTGAAACCACATATTGTCGAGATCCATATCTTCAATTTCCGACCAAAAAAAGTCATGAATCATGGCGCCATAGCGCTGGCCATTGACTGTAACGGCGGCTCCTTCATCGTTTGACGCCGCCGGCCGACAATGCACACCAAACAGTCACTTTTTGCGGGTACAACGGTTTCTCAGCGGTCACTTGCGATTGCTCACTGCCCCAGATGCGACAATTTTGTTTGTTTACATAGCCGCCGAGCGCAAAATCGGCCTCATCGCTAAAGAAGATTTTCTTCGAAAAATCGGCATCGGTGGCCTGCTGTTCGAGGACCCAATCTGAGTACTCACGACGCAATCTGTGATCAGTCGGCTTTAATTCTTGCGTGAGCTGGACTTTATAAGGATGGAGATGAAGGTCCAAATGCAAAATGCGCCATAATGTGCCATAAGATAGGCCTAAATGCTGGAATCGGCGCCGAATCGAAAAATTCGGGTTTTCGGCCACACTTTCACTAACAGCGGCGATGTTTTCGGTCGAACGAGCAAAACGATGAAGTACAGGTGTAGAAATGTGTGTCACCGATCCAGTTTCTTCAAATTTTTTCACTGTGTAGGCAATTGTGCGCTCATTGGGACGATTATGTCGACCATAATCTGCGCGTAATGCACGAAACGTGGCCATCGCAGATTCACAATTTTGGTAGAATAATTTAATAATTTTTACGCGTTGTTCAGTCGTAAAACGTTCCATCTTGTAAAATGGCAAACCTTCAACTAAACCAATACCAGTTTGGAATACACTGACATTTGACAGATGTCGAATGGCAAGGCTTTACTTTCCGAAACACGAAATGGATAACCCTTTTGCGACTAACTCCAACCTATAGAACAACAGTCAGTACCTCCGACAAGTTAGCTTTGTAAACTTCATATTACACGTTCGACTTCAATAATAATCAATTTTATTCAGAATTAAATAAAAAGTCTTTTCCTCAAACATAACACCATTGCACACCAAATCAATCGGCAAAATGTTTCTATCGAATACATTTCTCAAAGCAACGCACGGCTATTAGCGGCAACGAATGGCAAATCCAATATTTTTTTGATCTGACGCGCAAGTCGCCTGGCGCAATTAAACGCTTGTAGTCGCTTCGCTTAAACACGCTTACAGTGCACTTAGGTTAATGGAAACCCTTAACTTTGGACTTTTTGACGATTGTGTCGCGAGAGCGTATTGCCGCTCAAAGACGTTTGCAGTGGAGAATCGCGCTTAACAGAGCGTCAACAAAACATTAACACAGTCACTCCCCGACATACGTATGGCCGACTTACATAAATGCCAAAATTCATGGAAAATATTTTAACTACCTTTGGTAGAAACGAAAATACGATTTTTTATGGACGGACCGCGAAATTAGATATGTGTAACTTATACGACTGTAAAGTAAAAAAGCAAATTATCTTAAATATTGTACATAGATAGATAGCAAATGAATTGTGGTCCGCAAAAGTACCACAAGCAGCGCGACATTTAGTCTATTCACTCTGCCATGCCCTGATCTTAGAGATCAGGACTAAATCTGTTGATCGATGGCAAAAAACAGCTTCAGATTCACGGATGATGAATTCTGGAGATTCATCGTTGGCCTTCACCGGCAGCTTCTTCTATGCGTATCGTGCTTCTTGACAATTCAGATTGCTAGACCACAAAAGAAATTTAGTCCAGCGTAGGGGACAGTAGATTCCGTCTAGTAAATTCGTCTTGTTCATTGCCTACAATGTCAGAGTGCATAGGGATTAAGTAGATTGTAAAGTTATTTGAGGCTCTATCGGTACTGATATTGACAGGACTTCACTAGCCTTGATCGACTTGCTAGTCATCACCATGATAGCCGATTGACTCTATCAGTGAAGATTTCTATTTTATGTTTCTGTTTATGTAGTCTGTGGTGCGGTGTAGTCGTGCCTGTAGCGCGGTATACTCTCCTGATTTTTTTTTTTATTTTGTTGGAATGGAGGGAGTGGTAGGACTTGTTTCGCTACTTCTCTATATCATTCAATTGATAGGAAGGAATGCTTAAAGCATAGCTCCCTGACCAGATGGCATACTAAGAGTACTGTAACTTAGCAGCGAGCTGTTTTCTTATAGATTAGGTCTAACTTGTGTATTACAGGCTCTAAGTCTTGCTAGTATTGTTGTAGCCTCTGCTTCGATATGAATGTGCAATCTTGGTAGGAGAGGTTGGCCCCCGTTATAGCGTGGCTTGCAAGCCTTTGTATTTTAGTGAAAGTGTCCCTACCAGCGAAGGGGATGGTCGCTATTTTCCTTCAAATATCTGCTCCGTATTCAATAATTAGTCGAACAATCGCTTTGTTGATCGAGATGACATTGCGGGCTTGGTGCTCCAAGTTATGCCCACACACTGCCTACAAATCCACAAAGCCTCTGTAGCCCATTCGGATGTTACTGATCCCGCCAGATTACCTTGCTGTCAAGTGTTAAAATACTTCCAACTTGACTTTCTCTGTAACTTCCACTGTTGAGCTACACAGAGTAGAGCATTTCCAAACCATTCTGAGTTTTCTTTTTTCATAAATGGGCTGACCCGAAGTCCACTAATATCACACCATTCTTGAACTACGCGTAAAACTCTACGCGATGGGTAGAACTTCTTAAAATTTACCCCTGATGACAATGAGGTCGTCCGCTTATCCTGATATTGAAAATCGCAACGAGGATAATCTCCACATGAGAGTGTCTACAACGATTCACCAGAGCAGGGGATACACCGCCCTGGAGGCAACTTCGAATAACGTTTTCTGTGAGAGTTGAATCTTCAACTTCTGGAGGGAAGTAATCGTTTTGCTCAGACTGCGATGGGAGCGTCGACTCCTTTTGTAGTGGGGAGCGCTGATGAATCAAATGAGGTGTTGTAGAAAGCCGCTCCGATGTCACTAATAAGGCTGATGTTAGACATCCATAGTCAGTCTTTCGAGACCGAGGGCCTCGGAAGTCGACTTGTGCTAGAGAGTTCTCCCATAGTATCTCAGCATATTTAGGCCAGTCGCTACGTTGTGAGATACCTCTTTCAGCTATTAGTAAAGTTTTTGTTACGATATCAAACCGAATATGCATATTCGTTGATCACTTTATTTTTAGTGTTGATTAGTTTTATATTGTAATTTACTATGCTGAAGCTGCTTGTGTTTATAAATCCTATTTAAATTCGAGTTTCTGAATTTTGTTGGCATTTAAGACAATATTGCTATGCATATTAGAACGAACCTCGACTTACGGAAAATTTCGACCTACGTAAATTCCCTTGGAACGAAATACTTACATGAGTTGGGGAGTGACTGTATTAGCGAATAGTAATAATATTGTACATATTATTACATTTTCTATATCCTTTGTTTTCTCTATATCCTCTCCGCAAGTAGACCGTTCTATTTCCTACATTTCGTTTCCTATTTTCAATTTACCTTTGATTTTGACCAAAGAACTTATAATGCCTTCCACAGTACTTCTGTTCCTTCTCCTCATCACTCCATTTTGCCTAGGTTTTGCTTCATGCCTAAGGCTGCTTTCACACGGCGTGCACTATACACAGTGGCAGTGTACATTGTATAAAGATGCCCACACGGAGCTAGTACGAGAAATTCATGCAATCGAGAAATATGGTTTCTCGTGTACATACGACACTTGCCACTGCGATTCAGTAAAGCTCGTATGCATTCCAAGCACACATGATGTGCGCGACTTTGTTGTGTGCCCCGAAAGCATTTTAGGCACACACGTCATCATTTCACAGCGGAGACTATTCGATAAAACAATTTATGTGGAAAATTGAATGCGGCCATGTCAAATGCTGTTTCAATTTCGAGAAAAGCTCAGCCGAGAAAACATCGTATCGAACGGCGTCGTGTGAAAGCCGCCTAAGAATGTAATTTCATCCTGAACAAAAGACTCATATTGTTTTTAACAGTACACCCATACATATAAATTGGTCTCATCACCAACATTTAGAAATATGTACATACATTTATTAGGATTGGCGGACGGATCTGGGATGAGCGAATTGAAAAGGCTCAGTATACACAAATTACCGAGAAAGAAGTTTAAGTTCAACCAATTCACTTTCAACTCTGATGCGATCCCATACGAGACCTGGATCAAAGGCTGGTCAGTAGTTTTGTATTAAAACGGATCTTTGTCCGGCTTAATCGAACAAGCCTATAGTGAATCAATCTGATAGTTTTAAACATTAGTCTAATTCAGTATTAATTTACGCTGGACTATGTCACAAAGAAAATTTTTGGCATCGCTGATAAGTTACTAATGTTTATCTAAGATTATTTTCTACGAATACAAGTATCTTTGCATAATACGTACATGCTCGTATACATATATGCATGTATATTACAATAAAAGGCGAGTTTTTTAACAGCCGTGCAGAGCAGAGCAGATCAACCCTATACAATTACACTAACAATACGATCTGAGCTGCTCTGGATAGAAGGTTAGTGCAGAAACTCTAATCGATTGTGTGGTTTCGCGTTTTGAAATGCAGGCGGCGCCTGGAGTCGAGGTGTTCAAGTGTTACTGCCAACTTCATTATATTGTAATTGAACTGTCAGATTGCATATAACCACACAACCGGCTTTGTTTGCGGTTTTTTTTCCAAAACAATTTTTTTTATGAATCACTATCGATGCAATTCAATGAAATCCTAAAAGATTTGTGTTTTTGAAAAAAAAAAATCATCAGTATGACCATGAGAGAGACTAATTGTGGGCATGAAAAATTGCCAACAAGTACTTATCCTCAATAATATCGCTATGTATGGTTTTTTTTTTCGCTTGCCCTGCTCTGAATCGTTTTTTTTTTCGCCACTTGTCTTGCTCTAATCTGCTCTGTACACAAAAAAACGCACCTAGGGTTTAACTCAAGTTTAACTGCGTGGTGATTCGCGTCAGTTCCGTATTAGATTTTCAGCGACAATGAGCATCTCCGATACGCGTGAATTTGGTCATTATCACGGCCCTCATCAAGGGATCCAAAATGGAACACATCACGGACCTCATGGAACCCATCGTCCTAATGCGCCCGGTGGTTGTACGTGCCATTGTTGCTGCGTAATTCAGTGATTTATCTAACCGTTAGCTGGCAGCTGGCTCAAGGTTCATATTTAAAATCCTCTGTTGATAGTAAAGCAAGTGATTGATGTAACCAAAAGGAGTTATTTTAATTATTGTACAAAGGAATGTTATTCGATATATGTATGTATAGTGAATAAACGACGAGAAGAGATTCTTACTTTTTTAGTTCAATCGTCTTGATGTTCTCGATCCTCTATTGTGAATGATGCACATTTTAGTCTGGAATGTATTGGTAGTGCCTGGCATCGTCATCGTCGGCGTAATCCAAACACACACAGTCACCAACCCAAGATGGAAGAACTCGATGCTTAACTCTTTATATACAAGGTGACTAAATGTTTCACCGCGTTCAAGGTGGGGCGTGACATTCAATTCAATTCAATTCAATTAGCCTTTATTACTAATGCTGAGTTTACATTTAAGTGTGTACAATTCATTTCATACTTCGTATATTTTCTTTTACATTTTATAGATATAATGTTTAAAAATTAATCTAATTTTTTATTTATTTTATTTATTTTTTTACTATACATATATTGGTAACATTAGTTTGTCGCTACGACATAGGCCTCCTCTAGAATCTTCCATTTTTTTCGATCATTCGCTATCCTCTTCCACGTGTGACCTGCCACTTTTCGAATGTCATCTACCCATCTTCGTTGTTGTCGCCCTCTTCTCCTCCTCGCGTCCCTCGGATACCACTCCGTTCTTTGGTCCATTTGTCATAATTACATCTTGTCATATGTCCTGTCCAACGCCATTTTAATTGTCGAGTTCTCTGTGCCACATCCATCACCTTGGTTTTTCCTCGAATAGCCGAATTCCTTTGCCTGTCCCTTAATTTTACATTTAACATACTTCTCTCCATTCTTCGTTGACAGACTTCCAGCTTTTGGCTATTTTTCTTTGAGAGAGTCCATGTCTCGCAACCATATGTCAATGTTGGCAGAATACAGGTGTTAAAAAGTTTACTTTTCTGCCGCATCGGAAATTCTCCGCTTTTAAAAACATCTTTGAGGGACCAGTAACGCTTCCAACTCAAACTAATTCTTCTGTTTATTTCTTTTTCCATTTGCTGTACCGGAGAGATCACCTGGCCAAGGTAGACATATTCGTTTTCGCACTCTATTTCCCTGTTATCCACGACGATTTTCTCTTTCAAACTATTTGTCATTACCTTCGTTTTTCCTGTATTCAGAGCAAGCCCCACTTTTTTGCTTTCTGTTGACAGCTCTTGTAACATAATTTGGAGCTCACTAGCATCTTCAGAAAATAAAACTATATCGTCGGTAAACCTCAGGTGATGGAGTCGGCTTCCGTTAATATTTACTCCGTAGTTGTCCCAATTAAGGTTCCTAAATATATGTTCCAGCACGGCACAAAATATCTTAGGCGACAGCGGGTCTCCTTGTCGCACTCCCTTTTCTATTCTGAATGGATCTCCGGTTTGTTCTAATCGTATTTTTGCTGTACTTTTCTCGTAAACATTTCTGATAAGGCGGATATATTTCGATGGTATTCCTTGCCTTTTTAGAGCTTCCCAGATTTGGTCGTGTTTCAGGGAATCAAACGCTTTACTGTAGTCTACAAAAGCTATGTATAAAGGTTTGGAATACTCACTACATTTTTCGATAAGCTGTCGGACTACGAGAATGTGGTCTAATGTTGAAAAATCTGGGCGTGACATAGCCCATATTTAATTTTATGTTTAACTGTATTTGCACTGGGGATATAATGAAATAGGTTTTCAGGTTTGAAGGCCTAATAACCCGAGAGACACCCTGAACCAAGCACATACTCTCTTTTGCCCTACATTCCACTTTTGCTGTTCTGTTCTATTTGGTTTTGTGTTTACTCAATTGCCTTAACTTTACAGCCAAAAAGACGCCACCTCATTGAATCTGTTGAGAAACAAAAGCTATGTGACGTCCTCCTTCAAGGCGCGATTCAACATCGCCTTACTTCCATCAACTGAGGGTGCGGCTCAGCAGTATTCAATGAGGGTATACCACCAAGTGCAGAAGTGACTTTACGAAAGGATCGAAGAATGAGGGTGGAAAAACCCCAAAAGTGGACTCCTGCCTGTAACAAATCAGTAGAAATGCCGCACCAGATCCCTTACTGTGCATCATTTCTTCTAAACGCTATAAGGCATGTGTAGGACACTGTGGCTGCAAAAAGGCAGGTCTACACTGCCCCGCTTTGTGCCAACTGTGAGGTCAAGTGTGTGAATGTGGACCTCTTTGCAGCCATGGGCGACGAAAAGGACCTCGAGGGGATGTTGGAAGAGTCAGTCCACAAAATCCCACCCACCGGAACCCAGACCACTGTCCCCACAAACCGGTTCTTCCAAAAAGCTGTAGCCGAACATACACCATCCGGAATTCCTGTCCGGAAAAACTGATCAGCCCCGGCCTTCCGGGTTGCCTGAATAGAATACACCACACACCATCCGGAATTTCTTGAGGAGTTCCGGACAGGCCGCCTCAAGGCGAACTGTACGGCCGCGTGAGTAGAATGAATTTTCACTGGAGTTTATTTCAATTGGCAAATGTATTAGTTGTACAACTTTGCTTCCGCCGTTTTCCGACACAGCCGTCTGTCGGAAAACAGGGGAAGCAAAGTTGTACACCTAGTATCTGAAACAAGCGGCCGGACAGTTCGCCTTGAGGCGGCCGGAACATGTGTGGTGGAGCCCTAGTGGGAACGATTTTCCTTCCGACCGCCTGAAAGACCTGAAGCGGCCTGAAACGATCATATACGATCCGAAATTTCTCAAGGCCGGGTTTTCCGGACAGGAATTCCGGGTGGTGTATGTTCGGCTTAAGGCTGCTAACCTGTAGTGTACTTTTTGTTTAAGTTCTTGTAATATATACATGTAAATACAACCTTCAATATTCAAATTGTTGAAGAATTACCAGCACCTACTAAAAACAGGCACGAAAACATGTTATAAGGGATACTCATTCAGAAATGTGATTTTAGTTATTTCGAATTTTTGAATTTTCTTTCGATCAAATTAAAAGGATAAGGTACTTTCTGAACGGAGATTTTTATGCTCTACAACTCTCATCATCATCGTGGCGCGAAAGCCCTACATCGGGCCTTGGCCGCCTGGATCGTTGTCCTCCGATTATCTCGGTCACGTGACCGCGTCTCCCAATTTAGGAAGAACAGTAGCTGCTCGCCGTCCGCATATTCTGCGCTCTCTCAACGAGATCTCGGTCGTCTAAGCAGTCTTGCTCCGTCGACTCGTTCTGCGTTCATTACTCTCTTTGGCATGCGATCATCGTCCATTCGTTGTGCATGCCGTGCCCATTGAAGTCGAGCTTCCAGCTCATCTTACAGTTCATACAACTCATGGTTGTACCGGATGCGCCATCCATTTTGATCGCAAACAGCCTCGAAAATGCGCCGCAGAAGATTACGTTCAAATGTGTACAGCATATTTCCTGAGGCTTGAGTTTTAGTCTGGCATTACACTTTGCGTTCCCGCAAAAAAACGCATTGTCGTCCAAGAAGAGGAACGTGTACACTTAGCGCTCGTGCCCACGGCAAACTTTTCAGTTCGCAGAAAAACTAAATAGTTTAGTCAGAAAAATAAAACACACTGTGTTTTATGAGACCACGCACACAGTGATTACTAAATAGTTTAGTTTGCTATGTGCGCGGTCTCATAAACCGCCGTGTGTTCTATTTTTCTGACTAAACTATTTCGTTTTACTGCTAACTAAAAAGTTTGCTGTGGGCGCGAGCTCTTAAATGCAACGCTTAAGTCTGACATTACACTTTGCGTTTTTCTGCAGGAAGAGCAATCCCGCAAAAAAACGCATCGTCGTACAAGAAGAGGACCCTATAATTACACATTGCGTTTTTCTGCGGGAGAAGCTTGTGACAGAAATAAATATATCCCAGTGAGGATATTGATGGTTTTATTTTTGTGGCAATATAGTAGGTAAAAGTCGGGAGGCCGATACAATTTCAGCCAGTACTTAATGGATGCACTGCATGAATTTCGTACTGGGTGCATGATTTTCTAGTTTGTCGTTGAACCAAAAAACGGAAGGTGTAATGCTTTCCATATACCACCGTGTGTTCATCTTCTCACTGCGTTTTTTGCGGGAAAAGTCATCCCGCTGTCGTTGGACTTCTTCTTCTTCCTTGCCATTTCATACCACTCTGCGGCTTCGCGTTGCTCTGCCCGTGGTGTTGGCACTTCGCCCGTTCTGGCGGTATAATCTCAGCTTCCTTCTGCAGGCAGCTCGGTCTTGGATCGTTTCATCGCCGAGATTTATGCGTTGTTGTTGCTTCTTCATTTGATCGATTCACGTGTGTTTCCGTCTGCCTCTGGGTTTGGGTCCAGCAAATGGAACGTTCATTGATATTGCCTTCATAACTGGGTTCTCAAATGGACGCCTTAGAACATGGCAATACCAATCCATACGACGATCTTCGAGCTTTTCAGTGATCGGTTGCTCGACGAACAAGCTGCCTCGGATGTAGGTACTTTTGATTCGATCCTTTTTGGTCACACAGGCTGTCGTTGGACTTGCTGCTGCAAAACGATTCCTGCAAACTGCAGCATTGTCGTTACGCATAAGTGTAAGCGTGACATTACACTTTGCGTTTTTCTGCAGGAAGAGCAATCCCGCAAAAAAACGCAACTCCCAGCAGCGTTTTGATGTCGTTTGTTGGAAGTGAGTCGAAGAGACTCCCAAGACGGGAGTTGAACCAGTCTTTTACTGTGTCTTCTTTAATTTCAGTAGGGGCTTGCACATTGATGAGCCAGAAATTGAAGCATCGAGTCTTAATACAAATCGCCCACAGCCGCTCATTTATGGGTTTGAAGTCAGTAATGTGCGGCTTGAGGTGATTGTTTACTATAAATGCTACTCCAAACTCCTTGCGGCCCGATGGTTTGCCATTGTAAAAATTGTGTTCGATTTCTTGTCATTGATTTCGCTGCCAAGCCAATTTGTTTCCTGGACTGCAGTAATGATCAGTTTGTATTTTTCGACCTGTTGAATAAGGGCCTTCTCGGCCCCCGGTTTGTTCAGGGAGCATATATTCCAGGATCCGAAAGAATAATCCATTAGTCGTTTGCGTGGTCGTCGTTGTTGATCCGTCCAATCCCAGGCATTTGTTCCAGGTTTCTTGGCGTGGAGTGGTTTTTACAAGGAGAAGTTTCCAGCAAATCGATTAGCCCTATACAGGGGTTGCCCCGGATATAGCTGCTTCAGATGGTTTAATAAGCATGCTGGTGTTCACACAACTATGTTGCAGGTCCAACTACGCAAGTCAATCCATCCTACTAAACCTGAGGCGCTTAGGTGTTTGTCAGCCATTCAGGCTACAGTTATCTGCCTTATTCCAAACTGTCTTATCGGTAAGACCTGGCCGTCAGCGGTTTGGCACACTGCCGTTTCCAGGAAACGCCTACGTGAATCACTGTGGAAAATTTTTTTTGGAGATAAATTGTTTGAATAATTATAGAAAGTAGACTCAGCGACCAGCATACTTCCCCCCCCCCCCCCTTTCCCTCCTCCTTGATCACCCCCAATCTTTACCCTTCTGAAAATAGTTAAATTCAATTCGCTCTACGAAAAACAATATACAAGTATGTTGTACTCGTAGTACTAGTATGTAGTACAAGAGACCTGATATGTGCATTTTTTGTGTGGATGATATCAAAATGACCAAATTTAAATGAATGTATTTATACTACTATTAAATGTTACGTGATTATTACGAAACTTGGAGATATTATTGCCCATGGTGTTGATTATCGTTGTCCATCAATATTTTCGACCTCGAATGAGTTTGAGAAATGCAGGGATGTGGTAACTGTAACTATAGAAATATACTATTATTAACCTATTTTGAGAAGATATCAAAATTCCATAATTTTTTTGTTTTCTGTGCTTGTTGAAAGCCACCTTCCTGTATGTTTTCATATTTCTAAGTGTAACGGTCTTGAGATAGTAAGGGGTATGGGACAAATTATGATCTCATATTTTCCCCTATAACCTCTTTTCCCCTTTTTAGGGTTTTGTAGTAAAAACAAAACCCTTATGAAATCGGCCAAATGTCTGTCTGTCCGTCTGTCCATTGGATATCTCACGAACGGCTGAAGCTACATACATGAAATTTTGCAGGAATGTGTAGAATTACTATAATTCGCCGGAGAAAGTGATGCGTCGTAATAGGTCAATTTTAAGAAGGGGAAATGAAGGTCGAAATTTTTTTTTCGTTTGGTATAGGCAAGTGGGGTATCGTAAGAAAGGTACCATTGAGTACATTCCATTTTCGGAATTTTTTTCAAATTTGAAGAAACGGGAAAAGAGGGAGAGGGGAAAATATGTGATCCGAGTTTGTCCCCCCCTTTCATTTCGAGAACGTTATACCTAGAAATATGAAAATTTACAGAAAAGCGGTATTTTACTAGCGTAGAAAACCTAGCCCTATATTTTCCGGTTTGATTTGAAATTTGATGAAAACGCCAAAAATGGAATGTACTCGGTAGTAGCTTTCTCATTATACCCCACTTGCCTATACCATGGCTTTAAGTAATTTTAAGTTTTCGCGTATTAGAGAGTAGAGTAGATTATGGATTATGTACACCACGCTTATTAAAATAATTAATATTTTCCAAAAATTTTATACAATTTTTAAAATTAATTTGAAGTTTTTTATATTAACACTTGTATGCACAATAGTACGTTATAAATCTCGCATTAGCGTGAGGTAGCTGAGCTGTTTTGTGAACCATAGTTTTGCCTAGCCCTACCTGCTTCCTTCCTAAAAGAAAGAATACTACTTTACATATAAAACCAAGCAGCATCGGCAAGTAATTGAAGGATCTATTGAAAATATTCGCAGCCGAGTGGTATGGTGAACAATATCGAATATGAACAATATGAAAAATTTGATCCAAATGTTTTTTTTTATGCTCCAAAAATTATGATATTCGGATTGTAACACATTTATTTGTGCACTAACATTCGCTGTACCGAGCCATAAGACGAGAAACTGACGATCTATTGAAAAAAAAAATCTGATGTCGGAGTTATTTTAAATGAAAATATATATATATTTAAATGAAAAACAATGCAACGCAAATATTCACCACTTTATTATAATTAATATGACCAAACAATCGATTTTACTTTTTTATTAAAGGTTTTATTATGAAACTTTAAACTTAAGGCTTATCGACATAAGATTGTTGATTTGGCATTGAGCTTCACTTTAATCTCCACATTTGTCATCATCATTTTATTTTAATCACTTAAACATCATATTAAATTAGGGTTACTGGATCACACAACAGCAGTGACAGTGACAGCCACCAGGTCTGGTAGGACGATGTGGTCCATGATGAGGTCCGTGATGCGGTCCATGATGATGTCCATGATGCGGTCCGTTTTGAAGGACTAATTCACAAACGTTTTCTACACTCATGTTTGCAAATGATGGCTTCACTAGAAACTGGTAAAATTTACCAACCGATGGTTCTTTTATTTATTTGATGTACATACATCCGTACGTGCTTATGTTGATAATTGCCATATAAGCCTCTTATCTTTGAGATACATTAAATTATCTGCGTACAAATACATACATGAAAAGTGTTGTTTAAATGTTAAGAAGTGTGATAGATAATGGCAGCCCTGCCTATATTATAGCTATGATATCACTCATAGCATCTGTGATATCATAGCTTAATAGCTATTATACATACATATGTATACTTGACATTATTAGATTTCTCTTTATCATATTTTCACATGTGTGGCCGCAGTAGTTCGATGAGTAGAGAGTCGATTTACCAATCCGAGAGGTCGCAGGTTTGACTCCTGCCACCAATATTGTCAAAATGTTGTTTTTTTTTTTCACTCTTCCAGTCGATTCAGCCCGAAGGAATACAGTAGCCGCGTTTATTTGGTCCAGATCAGAATATAATAGATCAGAACAGTAAAAAACGAACAATTTGGTTAGTGTAATGCCCAAACCAGAATGAACGCAGAATGCAGCAGCAGCGACAGCAGCAACAACAACAACAGGTAGATGTGTCATCGCCGCTGTCGCTGCTAACAGATCTACCTGTTGTTGTTGTCGCTGCTGCTGCATTCTGCGTTCATTCTGGTTTGGGCATAACGCATAGAGTTGTTCCAAAATAGTGGCCGAAAAAACGCGGCTATTGTTTTGATAAAAGTTAACGAAGTAAAGACGAGACTTGCGTGATACTGACCACCTTACCTTCCATTTAACATCTTCCCGTAAAATTGGCTTCTAAAATGAAATCCTCTACGACGCTTCGTATCCCATGTTCCACTTCGGATCGGAATGGCGGTTAATGTATAATACTTTTATACAATTATATACAATTATGCAATTTCTAAAGAAAGCAGATCGATGAGATCCTATGTCACACCGTTACAAACATTACATTTTTCAGAGAGCAATTCAGCTAATTATAAGTCTTAAATTTTACGCTTATTACTCTCCACTTGAAAGGTTTCATTAATTTAGTTAATAATTTAAAGGACTTTTTTCTTGCCAAGCTATGAATTGACTTAATCCAAAAGATGACCTACCTGTTACTTAATGTAGATATATCACCCATGAGTCCACTTTATTGGGTCTACTTTATTGTGCCGAAGTTTGATCAAAGTTAATTAACAAAGTATCTTTAACATACAGACAATGGCAAAATTATTTACACATTACAATGTTTGCTTCTCAAACAGCCTTTAAAGCAGCCTAAAGGTGCAACTTACTGCATCTGGAAAGTAACGGTTCTAAATTTATTTGGTAAATTAATGCTTTGCAAGGCATTCAGTTACTGCGATCAGTTTGGTAAGGTTTTTGCGTGAGAAAAGTTGAACGAGTTGCCAAAAACTAAAGAACTTACTCTTGAAAAGCTGCCATTGTGGCAGAATTCCAGGGAGGTGTTTCGGTCGCGGCACTTGCAAAAAACTAAACTACAAGTAGTTTCAAAGTTTAACGAATTTGGAAGTGTTAAAAATAAAAGTGGAAGCGGCAGGAAAAGAGTGACATCGAAAAAAGATGATTCTAAGATTGTTAGGTGCTTCAAAAGAAACTCGTGTGAAAGGGCCCAAAGTCTACTCGCGGACCTAAACAAAAATCGGGAAAACAGGATCAGTGAAAGAACATTGCGACGAAGGCTGAAAGAAAATAAGGTAAAAGCCTAGGTCATACGGAAAAAACCACATATAACGCCTAAAAACAAGCAGGTTAGTTTACAATTTGCTAGAGACCACATTACGAAGCCACCAGAGTTTTGGGGAAGCATTCTTTGGACGGCAAAACACCTCTTCCATAGTTCTCCTCGTGGGCGCCCTCTGGAACGGCTAACTAAGCCAACCAAGTTTTTCAGTTCAGAACATTTGGTAGAGGCACATAACGATGATCATCCTGAATGGCCAATAACACCAGTGCGTCTCAGGAAGTAGGCGAACGGTGGAGCTGCAACATAGTTGTGAGAGCACCAACACGTCACACCCAGCTGAAAGATCATCAAAAGAACGCGAGATCAAAAACACCGCTGGAGAGCTACTTCTGCGCTACATAAAAAATAGCTCCTGACGACTCTTAGGAAACCGAAGGAAGCAACCCTTCCCCTAAGATTGGGTATGTGGGCTTGTAACCTGCGTACCTGAAATCAATTTATACTCGAAACATTAAACGACCCTCGGATACCACGGACAGATTCACCGGCAACGACTTTTGGCTTCAAACAATGGACCACAATCGGTTTTTAGAACGTTGGAACGATGTGGGGCGAGCGCAATAGTGCGAGGCTCACTGAAGTTGAACGGGAAATGACCGCATAAAACATCGATATACTAGGACTAAGCGAAACAAGATGGCCTGGATCGAGAACGACTTTATCACCAAGCTCCCAAACAGTACTGCTCTACTCTGGAAATAAAGACGATACGTCATTTCGAATGGCAGGTGTCGGAAGCCTGTTGACTAGGAAGGCACGCCTATCTCTAATTGACTGGAAGCCCATCTCCGACCCTATCATTACAGCCAGATTCAAACCCAGGGTTAGAAACATCTCAATATTTCAGGGCTATGGCCTGACTGAACCAGCGGATCAATCAGGTAACGACGCCTTTTACCAACGGCTTGGCGACACCTTTCAAAAGACTCCGAAAGGTGACATAAAAATTATCACGGGGGATCTCAGCGCCAAAGCTGGGTCTGACAATGTAGGCTTACAACTAATGGGCAACCATGGGCTTGGCAATAGGAACAAAAATGGCGAGATTTTCGTAGAGTCTTGCAACTCTCGTCAACTCGTCATGAGCGGTAACCTGTTCAAGCACAAGCGCTGCCACTTAACAGACTGAACCTCTCCGGATGGCACATCAGAAAACTAGATTGACCATGTAGCCGTTTCCAAGACATGGATGAATTGTCTTTTGGACGTCAGGTCAAAGCGAGGTGCTGATGCATTAGCGACTCTACATGGTCTCTAATCTTGGCATGCAAAAGAGTAAAGGAAAAGATTAACTCAGCTGCTGACGGCTCAGCCACTGATCAACTCAGAGGTGAATACCGTTCACTACAGAAAGCCGTGCAAAGAAGCGTAAGACGGGACAAGAGAGAGTATATCAACGCATTAGCGGAGAAGGCAAAGGAAGCGGTTTACCGCAGTGACAGTGGATCCCTTTTTAAGCTTATGAAGACATTAGGCGCGTTTTTTTCAAGATCCATATAGAGCAGAGCAGGTTAAGACCACACAATTACACTAACGATTTGATCTGAGTTGCTCTCGATAGACCGTTAGTGCAGAATTCCTACTCCGTTAAATAGTTCCACATTTGAAATGCAGGCGGAGCAGGCGTCGAAATTTTAGAACAGTTTACAGTTTGGGAAATGCATAAAGTTCATTTCCTCTCAATAAATTGTCCGTTTTGTGTAATTATTTGGAATAGTAAACATACAAAATAATTTTGCTGCCTAAAGGAAATTTGTCCGATTGTATATGTACTAAGGATTTAAGTTTTCCCTTGAAATTCTAGTTGACATTTGAATTCTAACTAAACCAAGACACACTCCCTTAGCAAAGACAAAAACCTACTCCGCTAATTTGCTGTGGATCGTTTTTTTCGTCGCTTAACCTGCTCTGCTCTGCTCTGTACGAAAAAAACGCACCTATTAACTGGCAAATCTTTTGCAACAGAACATCCTGTGAAAGATAAAGATGGGTCTTTGCTGGCAACCGGAGAACACCAACTGCAGAGATGGAGAGAACACTTCATTGAGCTCCTCAACAACACCTTTTGACCTTCGAATGCATCTTCATCAGTAGCAGAAGATATTCGGCAAATAGCCAGAGTTGATACCAGCCCACCATCTAAGCTGGAAGTAAATACGGCTATTAAATCGATGGAAGCGGGGAAAGCCCCGGGGATAGATGGAATTCCGGTGGAACTTTTCAAAGCGGATGCCAATGCTTCTGCCGATATTCTTCTCCCCCTTATCCAAGAGTGTTGGGAAACCGAAACTCTCCCTAAAGAGTGAAGAAGGGCGTCATTATTAAGATCCCGAAAAAAGCATTGCAACCATTGGCGTGGGATCTGTCTTCTCCCAGCAGTCTCCAAACTAGCGGCAAAAATTATTTTGAACCGGATACAACAAACCTTGAATGATGAACAAGCCGGCTTTCGTGTCGGCTTCTCATGTAGCGACCACATCAACACCCTCCGAATTTTTATTCAACAATCCGCAGTGTGGAGATCCCCATTACATCTCTTGTTCATCGATTTCGAGAAGGCGTTTGACAGCGTTGACCGGGAATTCATCTGGAGGGCCTTACGTAGGAGAGGCATACCAGATAAAATACGTTGCATCATCAAGGAGTCCTACCAGGGAGCCCAATGACACGTCTTACACAAGGGTATGCTAAAGGATACTTTTGGGGTGCATAGCGGAGTGCGATAAGGCTGCATTTTGTTATTGTGCATCACAGAAGCTTTCATCCCGGGACTGGGCTTCTCTGAATCAGGAATTGTTTGTGACACTTGGTTTCATTCTGCACACCAACTTAGTATGCGTCTGTAGCTTAGCTCGGTAACGCACCGGGCATTTTTTGCTACTCGAAACACGGTCTCTGCGGTTCGCGCCCCGCAACGGGACCAACTATTTTTTATTCTCAAATTCCCTCTGAATTAATTTCTTCGAGCTTAGTGGTTTCGTATGGATAGTAGCACTCATCAGGTCTTGCATCTTTGCAGCTATCCATGTGCAAGACGACCACGAAAGTGTGAGAATTCTGTTTGTATAAGCCGTGAAGGCGTGATTTTACTTGAAAACTCGACCGTGGAGGTCTAGATGGTGTGAAGCACTTATATTAACTCACTAGAGGGGTGGGGAGAGGGTGAGAAGTGGAGATATTTGTTCCCTGGCAATTTTACTTTATGTATTAATGTTCTTGCAAATGTACAAGTGCGAAGCTACAGACGCATACTAAGTTGGTGTGCAGAATGAAACCAAGTGTCACAAACAATTCCAATTTAAATTGAAAATGATTCGCACTTGTACATTTGCAAGAACATTAATACATAAAGTAAAATTGCCAGGGAACAAATATCTCCACTTCTCACCCTCTCTCCACCCCTCCAGTGAGTTAATATAAGTGCTTCACACCATCTAGTCCTCCACGGTCGAGTTTTCAAGTAAAATCACGCCTTCACGGCTTATACAAACAGAATTTTCACACTTTCGTGGTCGTCTTGCACATGGATAGCTGGAAAGATGCAAGACCTGATGAGTGCTACTATCCATACGAAACCACTAAGCTCGGAGAAATGAATTCAGAGGGAATTTGAGAATAAAAAAATAGTTGGTCCCGTTGCGGGGCGCGAACCGCAGAGACCGTGTTTCGAGTAGCAAAAAATGCCCGGTGCGTTACCGAGCTAAGCTACAGACGCATACTAAGTTGGTGTGCAGAATGAAACCAAGTGTCACAAACAATTCCAATTTAAATTGAAAATGATTCGCACTTGTACATTTGCAAGAACATTAATACATAAAGTTCTCTGAATCACTTTACTTACTCAACGTAAATGACTAATCAATCCATCGAGTGCGAACCCTAGCATATTGTTAAATTAGAATGGAAATTTATTAAAATATTCTCTTTTAAAAATAAATTTCTTAATTGAGTGAAAATCGACTATATTCTTCGAGCTGTTATATAAGATAATAGATCGCGTAATCGGTTCATTAAGACCATAATTCACTCTATGATAAGGCTGAATAAAAAGATTGTTACGCCGCAAATCGTGTGAGATACCTCTAGCTATAAAGTAATTTTTAATATCTTAACATAAAACGTGTGAGCAAAGCAAGTCTCTTATAAACATGGCGTTCTGGAAAGTCTTTCTTTAAGCTAACGTTTGTAAACCCAATAATTAACAACGAGAACTATATTCAAGCTTGAAACGCCAGCCAATTTGATAAATAGCTAAACGAGTGAAATTATGTTGTATTCTCTCTATATGTTTGATATCAATATTATAAAAAGGATTCCACACAATTGAACAATACTCAAGAATCGAACGAACAAATGAAGAATATAGAATCTTCAAAGTTAAATTCACGTGCGTTACGTAGAACAAACCCTAACATGCTATTCGCTTTTGACGAAATTACACCAAGGTCAGATATCTCAAAGACTCTTTCAAGAGGATCTTTTAATCTAAACGCGCTCAAAACCTTACATTTACTAGCATTTAAATCTAAATTATTATCGCGGCACCAATCTTGCAATTTCTATAAATCGCATTGCATTTTGAATCAGTCGCTTACGTTGCTAATTTTCATGGCAATTTTCATATCATCTGCGAACTGCCACACCCACGCGTATTCAAAATTTTGGATGATATCATTTACAAAGCCTAAAAAGAATAAATCGGCACTAAATGACTTCCTTGTGGTACTCCCGATGAACATCTTATCATAGAGCGCGATGTACAGCCGTTTAACTTTACAAACTGAGTCCTTTCAGTTAAGTAGGATGTCACCCAGCTAAGAAAAGTCGACTGTATACCCAAATTTTCTAATTTGCAAAGTAAATTTTGTCACCTTTACTGTTTTTAATTGCCATTAATGATGTACTACGCGGCGCGTTTCAAGAACACCAGAACAAAGGTATAAGATGGAAGTTGTTCAAATACCTGCAACACCTAGACTATGCTGACGATATTTGTCTTGTATCAAATAATTCGGATCAACTAGTTCGAATGTCTGATGCTTTGCATTGCGAAGGCCGTAATGCGGGGCTTACAATCATCGCTGCCAAGACTAAGTACTTCAGCTTGAATCCGGGAAGGCAAAGCGGAATTTGTGTTTCGGGGCAGGCAGTCGAGAGAGTTGAAAATTTTTGCTACCTCGGAAGCGAAGTTACAGCAGATGGTGGAGCGGATACCGATGTACAGTCTGGCATCAACAAGGGTCGAATAGCTTTTTTCACTTTAACTCCTTTCTGGCAAAACAACAACATTTCCAGACGCACCAAACTCCGGATCTTCGAAACCAATGTAAAATCAATGCTTTTAAAATATATGGCTGTTCAACTTGGAAGGTGACCAGTGAGATAACAACTTCATAGATTGCAAACTTTTGTAAACCAGTGTCTACGGCGCATCCTGCACATGCGGTGGCCGGAGGTCATTTTTAACGACGACCTCCTTACTATTACTGGACAGGACAGGATAGACACTTTCACTAAAAGGCGAAAGTGGCGATAGGTCACACTGTCCGAAAAGGGCCGAACAACATTGCCCACCAAGCCCTCGATTGGAACCAACGCAAGTCGCCGTGTTGAACGACCTAATAACACCCAGGGAAGATTAGTGTGAAAGCACACCGCATCAGACAAAAAAAAACGTGTTTCATTGCAGCACACACCTAGCGAAACACAGTGAGACAAAAGAAAACGTTTTTTTTTTTGCCTTGTTTCGTTTGGTGTGTGTTGAGATGAGACAAAATTGAATTTGCAACTTGCTTTAGTTCAGTTTAGTTGCTTACTACAAATTTGTTTTTTTTTTTTTTTTTTTTTTGTTCACATATATGTACGGATACCTATGCTTAATAAAATGAAATACTATTCAATAAACTTACCTTCACAATTCATTTCGGTTGCTATTTCCACCCATAGCTTATCAATTGCAATTTTGTTTGCATGCTCCTTTTCTCTATAATTATAAATTGGGCTTCTTGCCTCAATCAAAAACAACAACTTTTCGGCGTCGACGTCCATAATTTGCAACATTTTACATAAAATTACCAGCTATTAAGCGGAAACGAATTTTTGTTTCTGAAAGACAACTGGCCGTCTAGTGGCAACGAAACATGTCCTTCTGTCTTTTCTTGTCTTTCTGTTTCGTTTCATGCGGTGTGTGTTGCGCCTATTGCAATGTATGCAATTATCGACAACGACGTTTGTCTGAAGCATGTTTGTTTCATTCAGTGCGTATTGATAATATCCAAAGACATGCATTATCGACAACCAGTCATAAAATGCATCGAGACAAAGACGTTTGTTTTGTTTCGTTTCTTTTGGTGTGTGCTGCCTGATAAGAAGCAATGGTCGGTTGTTTCTTGAGACAGAAACAAACGTTTTGTCTTATGCGGTGTGTTTTCAGCCTTAAGGGAGAAAATACCTCAATATGCAAATCGTGGAGTGCGCTGAAGGCGATGGCGATGAACAGGACGAGGTGGAACGTAGGCGTGGTTAATGTCCTGTACCCCACAAGGGGTTAACAGGTACCAGAGAGATTCTTTTGACGGATAAAACTGCTTGTTCCTTCGACGGTTCCTATGGACACAAGTATTATTGCGCTGTTGCTAAAACTAAGGAAAAAACATAAAAGAACTACGATTGGGGTAAACCCCAATCATGCAATACTCTAGATGAATTTGAACCTGGTTAAAGCCAATAAATAATTTTGGTTGCAATCTCGGATATTGTATAGGAGGGGGTAGACGGAGTAAGGGTAATCGACTATTTTTTTTGAATCTAACTGATATTGTTAATTAAGTGTTAAGTACAAAATTTCAGCACGATAAATTGTATACGTACTGAGTAAATAGGCTTAACGTATTTCATGAAATAGTGCAGTTTGTATGGGAGGGGGTAGAAGGAGGGTGAGGATTACAATAAATTTTATAATGTAGGTTACAATTATCATAAAAGTGACTTTATGTATTAATGTTCTTGCAAATGTACAAGTGCGAATCATTTTCAATTTAAATTGGAATTTTTTGTGACACTTGGTTTCATTCTGCACACCAACTTAGTATGCGTCTGTAGCTTAGCTCGATAACGCACCGGGCATTTTTTTGCTACTCGAAACACGGTCTCTGCGGTTCGCGCCCCGCAACGGGACCAACTATTTTTTTATTCTCAAATTCCCTCTGAATTAATTTCTCCGAGCTTAGTGGTTTCGTATGGATAGTAGCACTCATCAGGTCTTGCATCTTTGCAGCTATCCATGTGCAAGACGACCACGAAAGTGTGAGAATTCTGTTTGTATAGGCCGTGAAGGCGTGATTTTACTTTCGAGTAGCAAAAAAATGCCCGGTGCGTTATCGAGCTAAGCTACAGACGCATACTAAGTTGGTGTGCAGAATGAAACCAAGTGTCACA
This sequence comes from Chloromyia formosa, assembly GCA_964017055.1. Lineage (NCBI taxonomy): Eukaryota > Metazoa > Arthropoda > Insecta > Diptera > Stratiomyidae > Chloromyia > Chloromyia formosa. The sequence goes on from OZ024815.1 coordinate 65,253,175, forward strand.
AAAAATTCCAATTTAAATTGAAAATGATTCGCACTTGTACATTTGCAAGAACATTAATACATAAAGTAAAATTGCCAGGGAACAAATATCTCCACTTCTCACCCTATCTCCAACCCTCTAGTGAGTTAATATAAGTGCTTCACACCATCTAGACCTCCACGGTCGAGTTTTCAAGTAAAATCACGCCTTCACGGCTTATACAAACAGAATTCTCACACTTTCGTGGTCGTCTTGCACATGGATAGCTGCAAAGATGCAAGACCTGATGAGTGCTACTATCCATACGAAACCACTAAGCTCGGAGAAATTAATTCAGAGGGAATTTGAGAATAAAAAAAAAAAAATAGTTGGTCCCGTTGCGGGGCGCGAACCGCAGAGACCGTGTTTCGAGTAGCAAAAAAATGCCCGGTGCGTTATCGAGCTAAGCTACAGACGCATACTAAGTTGTTGTGCAGAATGAAACCAAGTGTCACAAAAAATTCCAACATAAAAGTGATATATTCAAAATTACAAAGCAAGATGTTTTATAGTTTCTGAGAAAATCTGATTATTGTAAATTATCAAAAATGTGTCATTTTGTATGGGAGGGGTAGACGGAGTAAGGGTAATCGATTACTTTGTTTGAATCTAACTGATATTGTTAATTAAGTGTTAAGTACAAAATTTCAGCCCGATAAATTGTATAGGTAATGAGTAAATTGGCTTAACGTATTTCATGAAATAGTGCAGTTTGTATGGGAGGGGGTAGAAGGTGGGTGAGGATTACAATAAATTTTATAATGTAGGTTACAATTATCATAAAAGTGATATATTCAAAATTTCAAAGCAAGATGTTTTATAGTTTCTGAGAAAATCTGATTATTGTAAATTATCAAAAATGTGTCATTTTGTATGGGAGGGGGTAGAAGGGGTGGAGCGATTTAGCCCGTTCACGAACTTAGCCTTCATTTTTTGTCAAAAATAACGTGTGCAAAATTTGAACTTCATAGCTCAACGCGTTCTCGAGCTAGAGAGGTCACGGACGGACGGACGGACAGACGGACAGACGGACAGACGGACAGACGGACAGACGGACAGACGGACATCCGGTTTTGAGATATTCGAGTGATAATATTAACTTCTGTATCATTCATTTTTTTTCTGCGAGCCTTATTTCTTAGCGTTACAAACTTTGTGGCAAACTTATAATACTCTCAGATTTCATCTAGAGTATAACAACCCATGACGCAACCCAGAAGACATTCTAAAGATGGTAAAGGCATGATATGGGGTTGCATATCATACAGTGGTGTGGGCCCACTTGTCAGATAACCCGACAATATGACACAGTCACATTATTTAAACATTTTAAATGATGTTGCATTTTATCGTACAACAGGACAATGCTCCGATACATCCAGCCGCGAAGATTAAAAAGTATTTGGCTTTTATGGACCAACAAGTTTTAAAATGACCTCAAGTCCTCATCTGAGCGTCAAACAAAATCTGAGGCATAAAGTCAAATCGAAAATGCCTGAAAACAGCGGCAGAACTGCAGATCAGACTTAGAACGACTTCATTGCGGCTTGGAGTGCAGTTTCATTAGAGCAAGTTCAAGGATTAATAGACTCTCTGCCCAGACGCTTTGCAGAAGTTATTGCGTCAAAAGGAGTAAACACAACATATTAAGTACTGTTACTTTAAATAACTATTTGCTTCGAATTTAAAAAAATTTCCGATTTTTAGGGTTTTGTATAAAAACAAAACCCTTATGAAATCGGTCATGCGTCCGTCTGTCTGTCTGTCCGTCTGTCTATCTGTCTGTCCGTCTGTCCATGAAATATCTCACAAACCGCTGAAGCTACATGCATGAAATTTGTTGAAAATATGTAGAAGTACTATAATTCTCTGGAGAAAGTGATTCGTCGTAATAGGTCAACTTTAAGGGGACGGGAAATGAAGGTCGAAATTTCTTTTTCGTTTGGTATAGGCAAGTGGGGTATCGTAAGAAAGGTACCGTCGAGTACATTCCAATTCTGGAATTTTTTCCAAATTTGTAGAAAGGAGAAAAGAGGGAGAGGGGAAAATATGTGGTCCGATTTTGTCCCCCCCTTTTGCATTCCGAGACCCTTATAGCTAGAAATATGAAAATTTACAGAAAAGCGGCATTTCACTAGCATAGAAAACTAAAAATAATAGAATTTTTAAATCTCACCCAAAAAGGTTAATAATAGTATATTTCTATAGTTGCAGTTAGCACACCCCTGTACCCCACAAGCACACCCTAGGTCAAAAATATTGATGGCTAATGATAACCAACATCATAGGCAATAATATCTCTAAGTTTCATTACAATGACATGATATTTAATAATAGTACATTGACTTAAAGTTATGCATTTTGACACTATCCATACAAAAAATACACCTACCGGCCTCATGCATAGATGCGAGTACTACTTGCACGTTGTTTTTCGTAGTGCGAATTGCAGTTATTTAATGAACCAACTTTGGAAGGGTCAAGATTGGTTGGGGCGGTGATTCTAACAATAATTATTCACACAATTTATTTTTTTAGGGTTTTGTGTCTTAAATCTTACAAAATCGGTCAAATGTCTGTCTGTCCGTCTGTTCATAGAATATCTTACGAACGGCTGAAGCTACACACATAATTCGGCGAGAATGTGTAGAAATGCTATAATTCGCTGGAGAAAGCGTTGTGTTGTAATTGGCCAACTTTAAAGGGGGGGGGGGGGGGGGGGGTCCACACAGAGGCGAAATTAAGGTCATTTTTTTTATCCACTGGTATAGCCAAGTGGGGTGTCGTGAGAAAGGTAATGTTGAGTACATTCCATTTTTGGCATTTTCTTGAGATTTGTAGAAAGGGGAACAGTGGAGGAGGAAAAAAATATTAGACCGTAATTTGTCCCAGCTGCCCTGAATTTCGAAGCCGTTATACGAGTTTGCAATTTGCAATGTCGTCTTAACATGAATGGTTAAGCATCTCGAAGAGTAGGACAGTTTATCTCGTATATATGTATCTATCTACAGTACAGCTTCTCGTATTAAAGCTATTACTTTGAGAGGTGACAGATGGAGTCTTTTTATGAATTGGCATGTAAGCTACAATATCATGGGTAAGATATTTAATTATGTTGTTTTTATTCAGCTGAGTGGTACCAAGAAGAGCAGGGAGCCAATATTTAGATACCAAAATAAGCGCGTGCTACAAAACCCTCGAATTGCGGGCGTAGCCCTCTATATTGCGGTTTCATTTGCTTATAGAAGTCAAAATATAGTACAAACAAAAAATGAAACCGGAATATAGAGGTAGAGGGCTACGCCCGCAATCCGAGGGTTTTATAGCAAGCGCTTATTTTGGTATATAAATATCGGCTCGTTGCTCTTCTTGATACCACTCAGATGGATAAAAAAAACATAATTAAAATGTCTTACCCACTTACATTTTACATGCCAATTCATATTACGTGATTGTAACGAAACTAAGAACATATTATTGGCTAAGGTGTTGGTTATCGTTGGCCATCAGTACTTTTGACCTTGAACGTGTTTAAGGCATGCAGAGGTGTGCTAACTGTAACTACAGAAATAAACTATTACTTACCTATTCTGAGAAGATATACAGATTCCATTATTTTCCATTTTATATGCTATTCGGAACCCTCCTGCCTGTAAGTTTTCATAATTCTAACAGTCTCGAGATGCCAGGGGGGGGGGGGGCAAATTACGAACTAATATTTTTTCCTCCCCCACTATTCCCCTTTCTACAAATTTCATGAAAATGCGAAAAAATGGAATGTACATTACCTTTCTCACGACACCTCACTTCCCTATACCAGTCGATAAAAAAAAAATTTGAGCTTAATTTCGCCTCTATGTGGACCCCTCCCCCCTTCCACTCGGTAAAGTTTGCCAATTACGACGCAGCGCCCCCAACTAATCTTTACCCTTTCAAAAATGATTAATTAAATAACTGCAATTCGCACTACGCAAAACAAGATGAAAGTAGTACTCACACCTACATACATATGAGGCCGGTAGGTCTAATTTTTGTGTGGATAGTGTCAAAATGCCTAAATTTAAATGAATGTACTATTATTAAATATTATGTGATTGTAATGAAACTTAAAAATATTATTGCCAATGATGTTGGTTATCATTGGCCATCAATATTTTTGACCTCGGCTGTGCTTAAGGCGTGCAGGGGTATGCTAACTGCAACTATAGAAATGTACTATTATTAACCTTTTTTGTTGAGATATCAAAATTCTACGATTTTCGGTTTTCTACACTAGTAAATTGCCGCCTTTCTGCAAATTTTCATATTTCTAAGTATAACGGTATCGAAATGCAAGGGGAGGGGACAAATTCGGATCACTTATTTTCCCCTCTATCTCTTTTCCCCTTTTTTTAAATTTGATGAAAATACCGGAAATGAAATGTACTCGGTGTTACCTTTCTCATGATACCCCACTTGTCTATACCAGATGAAAAAAAAATTTTGACCTTCATTTCCCCTCTATGGGGACATCCCCTTAAAGTCAGCCTTTTACAACGAATCGCTTTCTCCGGCGAATTATAATAATTCTACATACTCCCACAAAATTTCATGTATGTAGCTTCAGCCGTTCGTGAGATATTTCATGGACAGACGGACAGACGGACAGACATTTGACCGATTTCATAAGGGTTTTGTTTTTAATACAAAACCCTAACTAGTATTTGTGAATAATTTTGCCGGTATTCATTGGATGTGTAAATATTATGATTTTAACAGCTACTTGTTGGAATTGGATGAATTTCTTCTTGCTGTTAAAATAACAAAGATTAAAACTGAGAAAAACCATGGTGTTTGTTATTTTAACAGTTCTGTAACTCTAAAGGTTCAAGGAGTAAACATTGTAAGGTGTAAATAATTTTGTCAGTGTCTGTATGACCTTTTATCAAATGGCTGGTCTAATGGGTGGCTTAGCAAGCTTTCTTTCTGTATGTCCCATATTTCTATTTTCTGAAAATCTACGAAATGAAAACATTCCTTAATGTAACAGTTCCTTGGGGAAAAAATCCGTATATCCGTATACGTAAACATTCGCATCTACGAGTATATTCAAGAGTACACTTTGAAAGTGGAAGTACTTAAAGAAAAGTAATGCAGGAAAACCATTTTTCATATTTAATATAAAAATGAGTCATTTTCTTGAAGCTGAAAGTTCAAAGGTCAGTGTGGAAAGACGCACGTGAATATTAAATTCTTTAGTCACCTTGAACTTGCACTTCAAAGTAATTCGAATATATAGACATATTTACTATATGTGCTGTTCCGCTTTCTGTTCTTTTTTCGAAGAAAACTTAAAATGTGCTCCTTTTTTCGTACAAGATTTTAGAAAATTGCATTACGAAATTCTTTGAAAAACTGAGTGCAAATGATGAAAAAGATAGTCGAAATGAATATACTTCTCCGTTCTTTTAATTACTCGGATTAAAGTTAAGTATCCCAGGATCTTCAAAGGGAATGCTCCGAAGTCGACAAGCGCGAATCATATTATCCTTAACTACTCGTATATTTAAAGCTGTTTAGAAATACTCAGGAACTATTGTCAATTTTACACTAACGGTTGGCGTCAGGGGCGTGCCAGCCATAAACCGAAGTACGCGAAATGCTAAGTCCTCCGCTCTCAGGGAGCCTCGTGCTTTTTCGAAAATTTAAAATTTCGAAAATTTAAAATTCGAGTGCTTAAACGCAGCGCTAAGTAAAGGAAAACAAGCTAGCCTTTGGCTAGCTTGCCGAAGGTATGAGTGAAAACTGAAAAAGATGGCTTCAGAAATAAAAATTTTATTCTCACAAAGACTAATTTTTCGACCGGTCGTTCCTATGGCAGCTATATGACGTAGTGGTCCGTTATCGTTGGCTCCGACATATTTACAGAGTGCAAAAGAAAGAAGGCTTTTTACAAAATTTCAGCTCGATACCTTTAAAACTGAGGGACTAGTTTACATAGAACCAGACAGACAGACGGACAGACAGACAGACGGACAAAGCTTAATCGACTCGTCTCATCATACTGACCAAGAATATACATATATAGTTTATGTGGTCGGAGATGCTTCCTTCTGCGCGTTGCAAACTTCAGGACAAAGTTAATATACCCTGTCACATCTATAAACTCTTTTGCTCCATTTAAAACGGCTGGAATGGACGGAATATTCCCGGCACTATTACAGTGGGGCATGAGCGCTCTACTAGATAGGATCCGGAATATATTCGTCGCCTGTCTTTCAGCAGGCTACATCCCGAAGGCATGGAGGGAGGCTAAAGTGGTCTTCCTGCCTAAACCGGGAAAGAAAGACTATACAGAGGCAAAGTCCTTCAGGCCGGTTAGCCTTACATCATTCCTGTTGAAAACAATGGAAAAGGTGTTGGTGGACTACCTGGAGAACACCACGCTAATGTATAGTCCTCTGAGTAGGTGCCAACATGCTTATAGAGCAGGCAGATCTACGGAAACCGCTCTACATGAACTTGTTAGAGTTGCAGAGAGAGAGATTAACAATGGCGGGATCGCTATGTCTACTTTTATGGATATAGAGGGTGCTTTTGATAAAATCTCCTTTACCAAACTAAGGAACGCCCTGTTTGAGCGGGGGGTTGATTACATTATAATTAAGTGGATCGACTCTATGCTTAAGCAGAGGGCGGTAAATCTTAGCAGTGGATGTGACAGAATACGGGGTAAGGTAGTCCGAGGATGCCCACAAGGAGGTGTTCTTTCGCCTCTACTGTGGAACATCACCGTGGACAGTCTTCTCTGGAAACTGGACTCGATGGGCGTACACACTGTAGGATACGCCGATGACTTGGCACTCACGGTCAGTGGAAAGTTCATGGACACAATTCTAGGTTGCATGGGACAAGCTCTCAAAGTAACCGAAGAATGGTGTAATGAGCAAGAGCTAACCATAAACGCTAGTAAATCAAACACTATGATTTTTACTCGTAAGAGGAAAGACATAGAGATAACTCCCTTACGGCTTTTTGGTTCAGAAATCAAGGTGTCCAAGGAAGTGAAGCATCAAGGAGTTACCTTAGATGCGAAACTAACTTGGAATGTTCACGTTGATGAAAAGATCCAAAAAGCGAAAAGGATTTTGCATCAATGTAAGAGAGTGTGTGCTCGTAGGTGGGGAATTTCACCTAAAGCGACACACTGGATTTACACAATGATGGTAAGACCTATTCTAGCCTATGCATCAGTGGAATGGTGGCCAAAAGCCATGCAGAATACCACAAAGCAGAAGCTAGATGGGGTACAAAGGATAGCTTGCGTAAGCATATGTGGTGCAATGCGCACCACACCAACGCGAGCAATGGAGGCATTGCTGGGACTGCCGCCGTTGGACTTATTTATAAAGAAAACGGCGGCGCTTTCGGCAATACGCATGGAAAGGGATGCCATGTGGCATCGCTTTGGAACTAGCAGCGGTCATAAGAGCATCCTAGACATTATTCATGATGAGGTCAGGGAGACTCTAATGCCGGTAGAAGGCATGAGTAGACGTAGGGTAGTTGAAAGACTACACAAGACTCACATTGCAGATGGAAACATACACAATGAGTGTATGTACAATGACATCAGCATTTTTACTGATGGCTCTTTAATGGACGGTAAAGCGGGGGCGGGGGCTTACTCTGAAGAGCTAAACCTAGCATGTGCGCTTAGTCTAGGAGAGTATGTGTCCGTATACCAGGCAGAAATGCTTGGCTTGTTGCATGCGTTGGACCACTTGCTTGAAGGTCAGGTGCGGGGGAAGAAAATCCTTATTGCACTGGACAACCAATCGGTGATCAGACGCATGCAGCAGACGAACATAAACTCTAAACTGGTACTAGAGTGTGTCCGGAAGCTCAACACGTGTGCCTCAGAAAATGAGGTTACGCTGATGTGGGTAAAAGGACACATAGGTACAACAGGAAATGAGGCGGCGGATGCCCTAGCAAAACAGGGATCTGCGGCAACTTTCATTGGCCCAGAACCCAGAGTTGCTCTGGGAACGGCATGATTGGAGCGAAGGTTGGGAAGTGGATGGACTCCATGCATCAACAAAGATGGCAGGAGCTAGTCACTTGCAAACAAGCTCGGAATGCAATAACCAGCCCTTTAGGCAGGGAAGCGAGAAAGGTACTTAGTTATAAACGGAGTACCCTAAGCTGGATAACTGCCATGGTCACAGGGCATGGTAATTTTAAGGCTCATCTGGCCAAGATGAAAATCGGGGAAGATGACGTTTGCAGGCTATGCCTGGAGGAGGCCGAGACGGCAGCACACATTGTGTGCGAATGTCCAGCACTGGCTAGCACGAGGTTGAGGATCACAGGCAGGCACACGATAAGTGTAGAAGCCATGAGTGAACTCAGCTTCAAACAAATGCTAGCAATAACACGGGACTCAGTGATGAAGAAAGAGGTCGACAATTATCAGTCGACATCTGGAAGCCACTGATGACCGGGAGGGGGCGAAAAGGGACCCAAACGTAAGTGGTCTGCTTCGGCTATCCCCCATAGTATATAATAATAATAATACCCTGTCACATCCGTCAAGGGTATAAAAATACTTCAGAACAAACAAGTTTGCTTAATGTCTGCATTAGCTGCGTTTTCTTTGAACAGAGCAGAGTAGAGCAGGATAAGCGGAAAAAACGCTATGGAGCAGATTAGAGCAGCGAAGCCGAAAATGGGACACATCTTTCAAGAAGAAACTTAAATCCTTAGTACAGATATAATCGGACATATTTCCTATAATCCTCCACTCTTCGCGCCTTTTTTGTAAAGCTTTTCGTCGCGCATGGACATCAAAGACCCCAAAACTAAACACCATTCACATTCACACGTAATACCATAGTGTTTCCCGCATCGATGCATTCACAAGCAGACCCAGAAATCTTCAGATGCACATACCGTCAACCAAATTGACCACGTCCTCATTTGCAGGAGATGAACGTCTAGTGTAATGGATGTCCGCTCCTATCGAGATGCAAACTACGACTCAGATCATCACTTGGTGAAGGCGACCTACTATACAGATGTAGAATTTCTTCAGTGCACCAATCGAGAATCAGCTCTCCCAAAATCTTTGCGGTTGATAAGCTTCTGAGCGATGCCACGGCAGTGGCGTATACTACCGCCCTTAAGGAAAGACCATAGCCTATGCTACACAACATCAGCAAAACAGTCGTCTATGGGTTCTGGGAAGAACTCAAGGGTACCATCAGGGATGTCGCAGAGAGTGTCGCGGGATATAAAGCCCGGCGAGCGTGAAATGACTGGTTCGATGAAGAATGCAAAAATTTACTTGACGCGAAAAATGAGGCCTAAAGACAATGGATTCAAAGAGGAACCAGAGCCAAAAGGGAAAAATATGACGAGCTACGGCGAATATCGAATAGAATAATTAGACGTAAGAAACGTAAATACTTTGACGAGCAGTTGCTAAATATAAACGAAAATTAATAGGAAAACTAGGTAAGCCTACAAACTAGTAAATACTAATAAGAACCCAGAATTAGCCTTTGTAAGGACAAGGATGGAAACATCATCAGCGACACCGATGGTATTAACAAACGATGGGCCTCTTGTTCTGAAGAGCTTCTAACGTCCCCACACAAGAAGCTCTCGACAATTTTGTTGATCTAGGCTCACCCATACAACCCCCGACAGTAGAGGAAGTTGATCTCGCGTTACCTCCACTAAAACGAAATAAAGCGCCGGGCGCTGACGAGATTCCAGCTGAACTGCTAAAATTCGGTGGAACGGGTCTAGCTAATTCACATACACACCTCAACATCGTTCGTATACCTGGGCTGCAACTTGTCAAGAGACGCCAACGAAACTGACGAAATGTTGCGACAGATACCGTTGCTAATAAGACTTTTTTCTCGGTTCTCCCCATAATGAAATCGAAGCATGTGCACAGAAACACGAAGCTCCGCGTGTAAAAAAACATTATACGACCAGTGCTATGCTACGGCTGCGAAGCATGGACCCTAACTCAAGCCTCCGGAAACATGCTAGACACATTTGAAAATAAGGTTCTACGGGGAACTTTCGGGGCTGTTTGCGATCGAGATGGATGGCGCATCCGGTACAACCATGAGTTCTATGAATTGTACGATGAGCTGGAAGTTTCGAAAATCGTCAAACTACAACGACTTTAACTTCAATGGACAGGGTATGTACAACGAATGGACGATGATCGCATGCCAAAGAGAGTAATGAATGCAGAACGAGTCGACGACCGATACTGCGAGGACGACCGAGATCTCGTTGGGAGAGCTCAGTATATGCGGACGCCGCGCAGATGCTGGGCTTCCTAAATTTGAGGACGCGTTCATGTGACCGAGATAATTGGAGGACAACGATCCAGGCGGCCAAGGCCCGACGTCGGACTGTCGCGCCACGTTGATGATGATTTCCCCTCTATGTTGACCCACTTTTAAAGTTAACGTATTCCGATGTCATGTAGTCCAGATAGCGCAACGGTTAGCTTGTTCTCCTTCTATGCACTGGGCCCCGGATTTACGTGTCGGACTATGAGCCCACTCAGCTGTTAAATGAGTACCCATTCATGGGGTAAATAGCTCGGTTGAGCGTGTTTCTGATCACACACCTCTGCACAAGACATACTGTCACAATCTAGAAAATGAGATGATGCTAACTCATCTCAAGGCCATGGTTCAAATTGGACTGTTACGCCAGTTATTTCTTTTATTTTTTTTTCCGACGCACGCTTTCTTTCAGCAAATTATAACATTTTTACACACTCTCACCGAATTTGACGCATGTGGCTTCAGGCGTTCGTGAGATATTCTATGGACAGACGGACTGACATTTGACCGACTTTATAGGGGTTTTGTTTTTACTACAAAACCCTAGTGAATGAAAATAATTTAATGTTCCTTTTTTTATTATTGTATAATAATAAATATAATTTATTTTATAAAAATGATAAGCAAAACGTATGCCAATATACTGCCGATTTGATGATTTATAGAAACTGCAATTTGATCGTCATAAAATCAATTAACTCAACAAACGAAAGTTTTAATTAAAAATATTCAAACCAAATATCTGCAAACTCATGAGATATAAGATATAAAAATATGCAACTTTTTCAGATCCTTGCGTATATCCTCCTCCCGAAAGTCCATGTTTGATTTACCGAATTGCACATTAATCATAGTACTCCCGATGATGGTGGTGGTGATGATGAGGAGGAGCCTGTTGGTATTGATTTTGGTATTGAGGTTGGTATTGAGGTGGGTATTGTGGTGGATATCCTGCAAAATAATTAAAGTTTGAGCATGTGATGATGCAATCCTGCCGACCATCGACATAATGTGTAATGTGCATTTCATAAGCAGCCTATTCCCAACCTTGAGGATATGATTCAACGAATGCCGGCGGGTCATATTCGCCATGATGTGCCCCTTCTGTACCGACATAGTTCAAAATCGTGTCACCACTAATTCGTATGTGGGTCACGCGCGATAAAGAGAAGCGATGATCAAAATGACAGTAGTGTCGCCCGTTGACCTTTATCGTATAGCGAGTGTATTCAATGTGAATTTCCAATTCGAAAGGTTGTGCAAAATATATAGGACAAGCCGTCATTCGCTCTTCCGTGCCCCAGGAATTGACTTCGTAACAATTTCGAACGAGAACTCCTTCGCGAGGTCGTACACTCAAATGGAGAGCAATGTCGTGTTGCATATAGGTATCTCCACATTGTAAATCCACCGTAAAGCGATCCGATGCTTGTGGCATAACACCGCGTATCCTGATCCGTGAACCATGCGCCAGACCTCCTGGTATAAAAGCCATAAAAGGCACACCCTTAAATGAAAAAATAAAATGTGAGGGGTGTTAGTATGTAGACGACGATGACGTTATTGTGTGTAAATCATATCCATACAGTTAAGAATGTAAGGTGCAATTTCCCATGACTGTCTTTTTAAAAATGGAATGACGAGAAGTTTTACTCCAGCATTTAATAAAATGAAAATATAATATATGCATAATCCGATTTGCCTCCTAAAGGATTATCTTGGAACTGTGGTACTTGCATAGATATCAGCAAAGCATTTTTAGGGCATTCGTGAAAGGTAAACTTTCGAAACGTTCGCAAATCTAGATATTTTCTATTTTTTTAAATAACAGCCAAAATCATTGACAATTCCAATAATATATTTTGAGAACTTCTCTCAGTAAGGGAAATCTTTTACATTGAACGGGAAGAACTTCTGTAATTATATCATTATCCGCAACCGGGCACTGAATTGTTCAGATAATTTATTCACTTTTTTGCTTAAGTTCACTTTTGCACTTGATAAAAAAAAACAGTTCAACTCTGGATCAAGCAATTAAAAAAAAACTTACAGGGTTATATGCTGGTAATGAAAACATGTTGCTATGTTCAATTGCTTCGAAAATACTAAATTATTATTAGAATTCGAACAGAAAACCAGCCAACTTTTATGCGGATAAATGAGAGCATCGATCATCCTCATTGACATCCTTTATCTACGTGTCTTTACTGTGCAAGGCGAAGTAGATAAACCGGCACTGATAAAGAGAAACAAAAATGTAAAAAATGCCCGGAAGCTTCCTATAACTGCAAATTTTAAACGTTAAATTATTGCTAACTTAGATAAATGTTAATCTGCATTAAATACTTCAGCTCAGCCATCAGTTTTGTCGGTTTTTTTTTTGTTATTTTATTTTTTTTTTTGAGAAAATCTAAATTTGTTCTTATCAAGGGGATGTACAATATAAACGTTCTTATCAACAACGCTGATAAGACAGAACAAATGATTCGTCGATGTTTCTTGTTTTACTGATTATTATTAAATTAAGGTGAGTAAACTATTATTATCGCAAATTGGACCGAGTCACTGAATGACTCAGTAGCAGTTGATAGTTGGGGAATTTTAACCCCATTTATTGTTTTGTTTATACGTCAGCTATTGTAAATACTTACGATTGTAATGTCCAATTAAGGTACACACATGAGTAACGTGTAATATGAGAATTTATGCTAGCGCTGGCATTGTGGACTCTAGTAAATCGCGCTTTCGTTTTATCGCTGTAAAAGTCAAAATTGGACATTTAGACAACATCTTCTTTTTTAGGGTTTTGTAGTAAAAACAAATGAAATCGGTCAAATGTCTGTCCGCCTGTCCATAGAATATCTCACGAACGGCTGAAGCTATATACAGAAAATTTTGTAGGAATGTGTATAATTACTATAATTCGCCGGAGAAAGCGATGCATCGTAATAAGTCAACTTTAAGGGGAGGTCCCCATAGAGGGGAAATGAAGGTCGAAATGTTTTTTTCCTTTGGTACAGGCAAGTGGGGTATCGTAAGAAAGGTACCGTCGAGTACATTCAATTTTTGAAATTTTTTAAAATTTGAAGAAAGCGGAAAAAAAAGAGAGGGGAAAATATATGATCCGAGTCCCCCCCCCCCCTTTGCATTTCGAGACTTTTATACTTACAAATATGAAAATTTATAGAAAAGTGGCATTTTACTAGCGTAGAAAACTATAACTATAACTACCTGTAATGGTCTCGAAATGCAAGGGGGGGGAGGGACGAACTCGGATCACATATTTACCCCTCTCCCTCTTTTCCCGTTTCTTCAAATTTGAAGAAAATACCAGAAATGGAATGTACTCGACGGTATCTTTCTTGCGATACCCCACCTGCCTATACCAGAGGAGAAAATTATTTTGACCTTCATTTCCCCTCTATGGGACCCCCTCCCCCTTAAAATTGACCTATAATAATGCATCACTTTCTCCAGAGAATTATAGTATTTCTACATATTTTCACTAAATTTCATACATGTAGCTTAAGCGGCTCGTGAGATATTTCATGGACAGACAGACAGACAGACGGACGCATGACCGATTTTATAAGGGTTTTGTTTTACTACAAAACCCTTAAAACAACACTACACTTCCGGATCCTCTATCAACGGGGACTTTGGAGCATATATTAAGGGGATTCTTGACATTATAACCACGGTGGCTCTTATTCCAAAGCACACTCCGCTTTTGAACTTCCGAAATCAGAATCTCCATCGCTTTTCCGCACAATAATGCGGGCAAAATCAAACCAGTTTGATTTTCAAACAATGCGTGCGATGCGACGTCCTCGCATCGCACGCATTTACCGAAATATCGTGCTTACGTTGGACATGCGCATTTGCCAACATAGGTTTGATTTTGAAATTTGCCCGTATTCAACGCACCGCACCGCACCGCATTGCCCGTATTTACGCTGGACGCGGTGTTAGAGGAAAATTATGCCAGGGTACCACGACGGGCCGTTGCGCCACAATGTTGATAAAATGAAGGGGATACCCACTTGGTAATTTCATTTTTGAAATACATATATATTTTTCAATATGAATTTTAAAAATATGTATCTATAAAATTTATATTTACATATTCTTATGAACTTGTTCAAAACATTAATTTATATTGTCCTGGAAAAAATGGCTATATAAGCAAACGGCTACACGACGCATCTATGTAGAACGAACATTCGACTATATTAAATAATTCATTGATCATCAAATGGAATAAGTGTCACTTTAAATGTCACTTAGCAGATTGCCTAACACGATAAACATATTCCATATTCACAGCTCAAAACGGAGTGAAATGAAAAACTGCCTACTTTACTTACTCTCTCTCTCTTCTTGTTTTTTTACTTTCTGTACACGATGCGAACTGTAGAACTTCCAAAGATTCTAGACGTTCTAGATTTCAGGATAGTACAACCACATGAGAGACAAAGTTTTTTTTTTAAGAACAATGATAAGCTTATGATTCGAGAATCTGAAATAGGGAAGTAAAAAAGCTGCAAGGATAAATGGATCGTCGGAGTGAATCATTAAATTCGCACAAACGATTACTGTCAGTGTTTGATGAATAGTTAAATGCATGGAATACATAACTGGTTATAGTCTATTGTGGTAACATGTGATAGACACTGTTGACAGTAAAAGATTCCATTCAGTTGCAGGAGAAAAACTGACGGTATTCCTACAGGAGTGATAGTCGTCAATTATCCCTACAATTTCTTGACAGCACTTGAGATTCTCGTCAGTTTTTCCTACAAGATTTCTCCTCTAAGGATATCTTTAGTTATTCTTGTAAGTGAATGGGCTGTCTGTGAGATTATCATCAGTTTTCATTAAGAGTATAGTCAATTGAACTGTAAGTGAGTGGGCTCCTTAATATTTATGAAATACTCAATTCTAGCCGAAATTCTTTCGTTGGAGGCCGAGGTCAGTTCAATCTAAAATATTAATAGCAATAATTTAAGCCAGTATTAACCTAAGTAGGTACATACAGACATGCACAATTGTGCTCTCAAATGTAGGCAATTCTAGGCCTGTACGACTATTCAAAATAATATATATATATGTATATTATTTTATAATCAATTATTAAAAATATTCGATTATTTTCCATCAACCAATTATTTTGTTATTTAAAATCACAGGAAAAAAAGAACTGTTTTATGTGAGCAGTTTCATAAATCGAGGAATTTTTCATGCATAGGTGAATTACAGCATTTTGCATTTTGTTGCAGTACTAGAAATTATTGAATTATAATAAAACGAAAACGCAAAGTAGAAGGCTTCGCGTGCAATCCGAGGGGTTTGTAGTATCCGATGCCAATAGGATGTAGTCCGGATAGCGCAACGGTTAGTACGTTCGCCTTCTACGCACTGAGCCCCGGTTCGATTCCTATTGAATGCGGTAGTTTTCGATGAAAAAGGGGATTTACATGTGGGACTATGAGCCCACTCAGCTGTTAAATGAGTACCCATTTGTGGGGTAAATAACGCGGTTGAGCGTATTGCTGATCACACACCTCTGCACAAGACATACCGTCACGATCTAGAAAATAAGATGATGCTAACTCATCTCGAGGCCATAGTTCAAATTGGACTGTTGCGCCAGTTATTTATTTATTTATGCCAATAGGAGATTAATTGTCTTACACCAAGACTCCACCTTTCTTAAACCAATTTTGTTGAAAGAGTACCCATTTAGTGAAGTAAACAACTCGGTTAAGCAAGCTGCTGGTGTTATATTTGTGGAAATAAAGAAAGACGGTCCGTACTCTTTGAAGCCCAAAACGGAAGAAACCGGAGGCTAGCCTCGTTTTAATTTTGACACATAAATGTATTCACAATTTATTGCAATTCACAGTGCTACATGGTATTTATAATAATATTCACAAATAGCAATCTTTATAACAATCTCCGCCCTCTAAGAATTCTTCATGAATTACGATAAAATTATTAAGTATTGTTATTATTAAAAGAAATTTAAATTTAAAATTTAGTGAAAATTCAAACAAGCTACTTCTTATATGTCAATCTGTCAACTGGTTTCCTTATCCGAGATGAACGACGTAACTCAATAGGCTCAATAGGCTTAGGCTCGTTAGGCCCGTTACTAACAACTATTGATTTAGATATTTTGGGTGTATATTGCTTATTTTGTACGGGGAGAATTGGTTGTTCAATGGTATCAGTAGCATCATCATCGTCAAAACTTGCTGGAATCGTTTCTTCCACTCTCGATCCCACCTTCCGAATCTGGTTAATAAAACGTTTCCAAACACTCCCATCACCTAATTCAACCGAATAATAGAGTTTACCCATTCGATCTATAAAGCGAGCATACTTCCATTTATCAGCCGACATGTAATCCTGTACGGCAATCCGGTCGCCAATATCTAATTGACGTGTAATCTTTCCACCAAAAGTACTGGAAAACTCGGTTTTGGGAGGGAGGACCAAATCTATACGTGATCTAATTTGTCTTCCAAACACGAGCATCGAAGGAGACTTTCCTGTAGCCGGATGAATCATCTTGCGATAAGTTAATAGGATGTTACAAATATGTTTGTTATTCGGGCCATGAATATGGACAACAGCAAGACGCTGCTCATCAAGTCGACACAATTAGCAGCGAACGCCGACGACATCAACATCATGTCCCGAAGAATGGCTGACGTAGAAGAACTTCTGCATACGCTCGTTACCGCTGCAAAGGAAGTTGGATTACGTATTAACGAGGGTAAAACTAAAATAATGATGCAATCGACGACAAGGACACCTGCACAACCGAGCATCAATGTCGGGGACCTCAACATCGAGTTCGTGAACAACTTCATTTACCTGGGTTGCAACCTGTCAAGGGACGCCAACGAAACTGACGAAATCAAGCGACGGATACAGTTAGGTAATAAGACTTTTTTCTCGGTTCTCCCCATAATGAAATCGAAGCATGTGCACCGAAACACGAAGCTCCGCGTGTACAAAACCATTATACGACCAGTACTTTGCTATGGCTGCGAAGCATGGACCCTAACTCAAGCCACCGAAAACATGCTAGACACTTTTGAACGTAAGGTTCTACGGCGAATTTTCGGGGCTGTTTGCGATCGAGATGGATGGCGCATCCGGTACAACCATGAGTTGTACGAAATGTACGATGAGCTGCAAGTCTCGAAAATCGTCAAACTACAACGACTTTGTAACGGACGGTTTGGTGGGCATCCGAAGATGCCCGTGGGGACGGAGCCAAAGGTAGCATATTACCGTGAAGGTCGGGCCGTGCCATCTAGCGAAGAAAAAGGCCCCTCAACGAGCTAAGCAACGGCCTATGCTTGCTGTAGCTCAGTTCGGGAGATGTGGGCGGGGTTTTCGCCGCTCGTTGCCCCTGTCCTTTACGTATTAACAAAAATTCATAGGCCTGACGAAGACAACACAAACAGATGAGGTAAAAATGGGGAATAAAAAAAATAGTCGATAAGGATGGAATGGTTGACGGACGGATCAGACGCCCAAACGTTCGCACCTGGGTCCGGGTGTAATGGGACCCTCGGCCTCTGGTTTCGTACCACCAACAGATCACTACTCATCAGGTGCTGCTTCGATCTGCTGGTGGGAGCAGCACTACCAGACCATAATATGGTTCGTTGCAGGTGGTTCATTACAACTTCAATGGGCAGGGCATGTACAAAGAATGGACGATGATCGCATGCCTAAGAGAGTAATGAATGCAGAACGAGTCGACGGAGCGAGACTGCGAGGACGACCGAGATCCCGTTGGGAGAGCTCAGTAGGTGTGGACGCCGCGCAACTGCTGGGCTCCCAAAATTGGAGGACGCGGTCACGTGACCGAGATAATTGGAGGACAATGATCCAGGCGGCCAAGGCCCGACGTCGGGCTGTCGCGCCACGACGACGACGACAAAGATGCTTGTGTAAATCATCTTTATGACAATCTATGGTTCGCAACTTATCTTTAATGGTCTGAACATAGCGTTCGCACTGACCATTGGTAGGTGGGTGGTAGAGTGCAGATAACTTGTGGACGACCCCATTCAATTCAAGAAACTTTTTAAAATTGCCAGAAGTAAATTGAGGTCCGTTGTCGCTTACAAAGACTGATGGTATACCATATGTACTGAAAAAGTGTCGGCATTTTTGTATGGTACATTCTGTTGTCGTGTTTGGAACAATATATACCTCTGACTACTTAGAAAAGGCGTCCACTATAATATGGAATTGCATTTCCATATATGGTCCTGCAAAATCTGCATGAATCCGTTGGAAAGGACCCGAAGGGCGTTCCCATACTTGTATTGGTGCTTTATGTGGATTACTTCGCGTTTGTTGACATTGACGAGAATTTTGAACTAAATCTTCAATGTCTTTGTCAATATTCACCCACCAACAATAACCGCGAGTCAAGGCTTTCATTCGAGACATCCCCAAATGTGCGGAATGTAACTCTTCAAGTATCCGGTTACGTAAGGGGCTCGGAATATATGTATACTCGAACTCCACGCAGTAGGCAAGAGTCATGCAATGTAAATTCGCTTTGTTCGATTCCAAAACGATCCTTTGCATCGACATCTCACCCATTCGTAAGTCCCGAAATTAATATTTTCACTTCGCTATCACTATTAGCCGCCTTTCCTATTTCCTTCGCGGAAACTGGTAATGTATCTATGGCATTTAATTCAATTAAAGTTGTTTCCCCTACTTGGTGATGTATTTCAAGGGCCTGTAGGCGTGAAAATGCATTCGCATTGCATGTTGAACAGCCGAGTGGTATTTAATCTTATAGGTAAAAGATTGTAAAAACACAGCATAGTGCTGCATTCGAAGACATAAGTGGGAGTCCCTTCGATGGAGAAAATATTTAACCCTGCTTAGATAACGTTATTTTTTTATCCTTAAAAGAAAACCATACGTCTGGGAGACGTATCGTGGTATTTACGTTTAAAAATATATTAATTGGAATCATAGTGAAATGAATTGAGCTTACATCATATATTTAATTGTTTTTTGTTATTAAAAGACATCGGACAGAAAAAATATTGTTTATTTACTTTATAAAATAAAAAAATTCACAGCTCTTAAAAAATTCACAAAAATATGCAGTCTTCTCTATGAGGAACCAAATGAGAATTAATATCTAAAATAACAATCTTTTTTTTTGTTCTCCAATCAGATAATAAGGTAATAATAATATTCGCATATCAAACAACTCAACCTAAAAAAAATTAGGTGCACGAATTACACATTAAATTTTTGTGTTCGCCACATATGGGCTTTTTACATTTATAACATTTCATCTTGGACATACGTCGAATTTTTGATGGGCAGAAAGAACAGTACCTCTTCTTTTTTGAGACAAGCTCATCTCCGTTGCTACCATTATTAGGATTGTTATTTTCGGTTCGCTGAGGTATAGCATTTTCAATGCTGGAACGAAGAGTTTTGTATAACGTGGTTTCTCCATCCAAGGCGTTGTTAGATGTTGAAAGTGCCTTCATAAATTCCTTCCTACTAATCGGTTTATTGTTAATTGGAGTTGCATTATGATTAATACGAATAATAAAACCAGGCCGAAGCTTCGCTTCGCTGAGATCCGACCTAATTAAATTTTAAATAAGCGATAACTTACGACAAAATAAAGCTAGCGACTTGAAATTTTGGTCAAATGTTTGTAGTAGGATCCAGCTGGCTAATACTGAAAATACGTAAAATCCGACCAATGAAACCCCTGTTTTCCCTACAAATGAAACTTCAAATAAGCGATAACTCTCGATAGAGTGAAGCTAGAGACCTGACATTTTTTTTAAATGTTTGTAGGGTGATCTAATTGATTGGTGGCAATGATGGGTAAGATCCGATCCAAGGAAACTTCAAATAAGCGATAACTTTCGATAAAATTAAGCTAGTGACTTTAAATTTTGATAAAATATTTGTACTGGGATCTAGTTGGTTGTTATTAAAAATGCGCCAGATTCACCAAACGAAACCTCTACCTCCCCTACAAGTGAGACTTCAAATAAGCAATAACTTTCGATAGAATGAAGCTAGCGACTTGAAAAATTCGGCAAATATTTGTAGAATGGGTTAGTTAATTTATTTTTAGAATGGCCAAGATCCTCCTGTATGTGTGCCAACCTCCCCTATAAACTGGCCATATAGGAAACTCACTTTTAATGGATATGATCGTTGCCAATTGGTACTTTTGGTATCAGCACTAGGTCTGTACAAGTCTAGGATATATACGCTTCGGACTCCGGTTAAATATTTGTTTTTGTCACTGAGACTCATTATTGCAACCGGTGAGCCACTATCGAGTTCGAATTCAACCAACTTGTTATTTAAATAAACTTCAAATAAAATTTTGTCGCGATCCGAGTTGAAATGATTAACTAACATATTACTGAATGTTATGCTACACACTTCTTCAGTTTCAGAAATAGTATCAATGAAATTTGAATGATTTTTCTTTTCAGATTTATCAATTTTTTGATCTTTCTTAAGTGATAAGCAAACTTTTCGCAAATGGCCTACTTTTTTGCAATGAGAAAAGGTATATTTAGAGTATTTACAAGTGTTCGCAAGATGTGAATCACTCCCGCGACGATAGTACTTTTGTTTACTAATTTGTGTATGTATTTTCTTGTACTTAACTTTGGTTTTCGATTATGATCGACTTGATGGATGTTTCCGACAGGTTTGTTCTGAATTTCGGCTCCTCCACGTTCCGATAACTTGATGAAGCCTTTTCGACTGCCTTCTGAAGTGTCAGGTCTTCCATTTCTAGTAAACGATTTAAAATTTTAACATTTCGCACTCCGAAAACAAACTGATTTCTCACCGCTGTGTCCAAATATGGGCCGAAATTGCAATTAATGGCAAGTTTTCGAAGAGCGACAATGAAATCACCAGTAGTTTCTCCTTCTTGCTGTTTGCGCACATGGAATCTATAGTTTTCTACTATTTCCAAAGGCTTGGGGTCGAAATGGGTTTGCAGCAACTGTACCAACTAACTATGTATATGACATTGAACTAGGCTTCTCCGGTGCTAGTTTGTCGCAAATTGTATTGAATGTTGTGGAACCAACGTAATGCAGCAGTAAATGGACCGTCATATTGTCCGCCGTTCCGAATATTTGGAATGCTCCGTCGAGGCGCTCGACACACCTCTCCCAAGACATCACGCTTTTGTCGAAAGATTCGAAATTGAAAAAACAAAACGTTGTGACTAGCCGTAGTAGCAGAAATTTCACCGTCAGTAGACATCCCCAAATGTGATAAGACATTTTTTAAAGTAAATGCACGGTAGATATTGATGTCCTGAATATTCCGTGATCCTCGTCGCCAACTGTTGTAAAATATATTTGTGGAAATAATGAAAGACGGTCCGTACTCTTTAAAGTCCAAAACGGAAGAGACCGGAGGATAGCCTCGTTTTTATTTTGACATATAAATGTATTAACAATTTATTGCAATTCCCAATGCTACATGGTATAGTATTTATAATAATATTTACAAATAGCAATTTTTATAACAGCTGGTAATACATCTCTTGCTTTTGGATCGGTCATTCCTATCACAACTATATGATGGAGTAGTCTGATTTCAACCAAATTCGGAAATGTGATTTCACTAAGAATTGATTAATGTGAATTTGAAAACAATATCTTTAGAAATAAAAAAGTTATTCCCACAAATACGAATTTTTGGACCGGTCGTTCCTATGGCAGCTATATGACGTAGTGGTCCAATTTCAACCAAATTCAGGAATCTGATTTCACTAAAGATATTATTGACGAATGTGAAATTTGAAAAAGATATCTTCAGAAATAAAAAAGTTTTTCTCACAAAGACCAATTTTTGGACCGGTTGTTCCTATGGCAGCTATATGACGTAGTGATCCGATTCCATTGGTTCTGACATATATACAGTGCGCAATAGAAAGAAGGCTTGGTACAAAATTTCAGCTCGATAGCTTAAAAACTGAGGGACTAGTTTGCATAGAAACAGACGGACAGACGGACAGACGGACAATGCTTAATCGACTCGTCTCATCATACTGACCAAGAATATATATAGTTTATATGGTCGGAGATGCTTCCTTCTGTGCGTTGCAAACTTCATGACAAAGTTAATATACCCTATCACATCCGTGAAGGGTATAATGAAACCCTTCACGCGAAGCGTTTTGACTTATGGTGCATTTACCACTTTGAACTAAGTAGTGAAACTTGTTCCGATTTCACTGTTCCTATGAGAGGTATATGAAATAGTGAGCCAATTTAAACCAAATTTAGAAACGTGATGACTGCCAACATATGATGGAATAATATGAAATTTGGTAAAGATATCTTTAGATATAAAAAAGTTTTCCTAACAAAAACTTGCTTTCGGAACGGTCGTTCCTGTGACAGCTATATGATACAGTAGTCCAATTTCAACCAAATTCGGAAATAAAATTTTACTGGAGATTTTATTGATTAGTGTGAAATTCGAAAAAGATAGCTTTAGAAATAAAATTTTTCTCACAAAGACTAATTTTTGGACCGGTCGCTCCTAGCTATATGACGAAGTGGTCCGATTCCATTGGTTCCGACATATTTACAGCGTGCTATAGAAAGAAGGCTTTGTACAATTTCAGCTCGATAGCTTTAAAACTGAGGGACTAGTTTACATAGAACCAGACATACAGACGGACAGACGAAGAGACGGACAGACAGACAGACAGACGCACAAAGCTTAATCGTTTCATCTCATAATACTGACTAAGAATACATTAGTTTATTTGGTCGGAGATGCTTCCTTATGTGCGTTGCAAACTTCACGACAAAGCTAATATACCCTATCCCATCCGTGAAGGGTATAAAAATTGGAACTACCGGAATTGTTCTTATCGCGAACCCATTATTTAACCAATTGCACTGGCGAGTATAGGCCGTAGGACGCAGTGACATTTTAATTGTGGTTGGGCGATGTTTGGCCCCTACGATAGGTCTGGCTACTTACAAAAAGTCTTGAAATGGTCCCCAACGATCATATATAACACACTAGCCTTCGGCTAGCTTGCCGAAGGTATGATACCTTCGTTGTGACTTATGGTGCATTTGCCATTTTGAAATTAGTAGTAAAACTTGTTCCGATTCCATTGTTCCTATGAGAGGTATATGAAATAGTGGGCCGATTCCAACCAAATTTAAGAACGTAATTTAGCAGTCAATATGATTGAATAATATGAACTTTCGTGAAGATATCTTGAGAAATAGAAAAGTTTTTCTAACAAAAACTTGTTTTTGGAACGGTCGTTCCTATGACAGCTATACGATAGAGTGACCAAATTTCAATCAAATTCGGAAAAGTGATTTGACTAAAGATACTATTGATTAATGTGAAATTTTAAAAAATATCTTCAGAAATAAAAAAGTTTTTCTAACAAAGACTAATTTTTGGACCAGTCGTTCCTATGGCAGCTATATGATGTAGTGGTCCGATTCCGTTGGTTTCGACATATTTACAGCGTGCAATAGAAAGAAAGCTTTGTGCAAAATTTCAGCTCGATAGCTTTAAAACTGAGGGACTAGTTTACATAGAACCGTACAGACAGACGGACAAAGCTTAATCGACTCGTCTCACTATACTGACCAAGAATATATTAAGTTTATATGGTCGGAGATGCTTCTTTCTGTGCGTTTCAAACTTCATGACAAAGTTAATATACTCTATCACATCCGTGAAGGGTATAAAGTGAAGACTCGACTCAGACTATTAGTAAAGTTACGATTTTTTTGCGAGCTTAGAAGCGTCTGGCGGATATTACCTCCGGCGGAAAGTGTCTGGCAGTGTTGAATGTTAACTTTTAACAATATTCTGTAAAACATACGTAAAAATCAGCACTGAGACTTCAAGAAAAATTAGAAATGTTTTTACGTACCTTTTTCACCAGGTACCTGTAAATTGTAGCAAAAAACTTTACATTGGAAATGTTTCTGGCCAAAAATATGTACATCAAAACGTACTTGCTAAGCTAACGGTTATTTTAACCGTAAATGCTTGTTATTTCTAAATCATGCTTGTATTTACTCGCAAGTTCTTCGACCCGCCAGTTTCAATTTTTGTACATGGTTTTAACCGATATTTATTTATTTATTTATATGAAATTTTATGTACAATTGTTTCAGAAAGTAAGATCAAATCTTGGAGCGAATAATTGGTGGCTTAGAAAATTTAGAGTTTGTTTGACAAGTCAAAAGTTTGGACAGTTTTTTTTTAAATGCTATAACTCTGTTACGGTTAAAGATAGAGGGTTCATGTTGTACATAAGTTTTCTGCAAATGAGCCATACTATCTACCATTTAAATATTTACCATCATGAATGGGACACCCTGTATACCAGGCTGAAAGATTCAATAAAGCTCATGAACATTTCCAGACCGATACCCAAATAATATCGTTTATTTCAAGAAACGCTTTAGTTTTTTTTTTAAACATTAAATTCATAACAAAAATGAAACCGGAATTTAGAGGGCTACGCCCGCAATCCGAGGGTTTTGTAGCAAGCGCTTATTTTGGTATATAAATATCGCCTCCTTGCTCTTCTTGATACTACTCAGATGGATAAAAAAAACATAATTAAAATGTCTTACCCACTTACAAATTACTATTACTAATTACTATTGCAAATTACGAACTAATATATTCTCCTCCCCTACTGTTCCCCTTTCTACAAATTGCAAGAAAACGCGAAAAATGGAATGTAGTCAACATTTCCTTTCTCATGACACCTCACTTGCCTATTAGTCGATAAAAAAAATTGACCTTAACTTCGCCTCTGTGTGGACAGGATTACGATTTTTTGTTTTCTATGCTAGTGAAATACCACTTTCTACTCGGTACTCGATGTTACCTTTCTCATGATACCCCACTTGCCTATACCAGATGAAAAAACATTTTGACCTTCATTTCCCCTCTATGGGGACCTCCCCTTAAAGTCAGCCTATTACAACGAATCGCTTTCTCCGATGAATTATAATAATTCTACATATTTCCACAAAATTTCATATATGTAGCTTCAGCCGTTCGTGAGATATTTCATGGACAGACGGACAGACATTTGACCGATTTCATAAGGGTTTTGTTTTTACTACAAAGCCCTAACAAATAATCAAAAACTATCACCAGTTCATCTAGCTAAAGCTGTATAAATAGGCATAGTTGTATTTCTATTTTACACCGCAAATGCCATCGGAAAACGAATTTACTTCGTTACCTGGAATTGACGAAATCGATGCGAGTTTAAATTCATTTAATCGCATCACTCGCATCAATTTCGCCACCGGATCTGGAGTAGTGAATACGTTAACTGTGTCATCCTGGACTGAAAAATTCAGACCAGATGATGTTGCTGTCTTCGCTAAACGTGTCCATGAGCCAATCAAAAATATTTTATAAAACGAAAATGGATCCGGTGTGAATGGTTGTAATGGACGGTTTGGTGGGCATCAGAAGATGCCCGTTGGGACGGAGCCTAAGGTGGCATAATGACCGTGCAGGTCAGGCCGTGCCATCTGGCGAAGAAAAAGGCCCCTCAGCGTACTAAGCATCGGCCTATGCTTGCTGTAGCTCAGTTCGGGAGACGTGGACGGGGTTTTCGCCACTCATTGCCCCTGCCCTTTACGTATCAATAAAAATTCATAGGCCTGGAGAAGACAAGAAAAACCGGGGATGCAAAAATGGGGAATAAAATAAATGAGGCGATAAGGATGGAATGGTTGGCGAACGGCTCACTTGCCCTCGCCCTCGCATCGGGGTCCAGGTGTAATGAGACCCTCGGCTTCTGGTTTCGTACCATCGACAGATCATTACTCATTAGGTGCTGCCATCGATTTGCCGATGGAAGCAGGCCTACCAGACCATAATAAGGTTCATTACAGGTGGTTCAATACATGGTCTTGATCCAAATTTCGAGGTCACATACTGCGAAGCCGAGCCATTACGAGCCAGGCATCATTTTAAAAGTCAAGCTCGACGACAAACTCAATGTTCACTTATTCAATTTACATAATTTCACGAACTGACAATCGGATTGCAATAGTTTTGCATAAACAAACAACTTGGCGGCCGCCAATATCCAAAAACGATTTTGTTGTTGCTATTTAATAATGTTAACAAAATTTGACACGGTTAAATTCGGATTCCGCGCACAATTGTCGTGGCAGTAGAGTTCTGGCTCGTCAATTTTGTGAGTCGAATATCCAAATTGGATCGCGGTGGATCGGGGAGCCGTCAACTTGAACCCCACACACTGCGAGTTTTGATTCCGATAGGGATCATTTTGGTATTTGGTCTTGTATTTAAATGGGAATCTATTCTCCTTCGGAATGCCTTCAGGATTTGCGATCAATGTTTTCCCATCCTCTAAATAACATCTAAAATAAGATACATACATATGTATACTCGCATGTATGCAATAAGGTTCTCTTCTGTTTAAAGGAAAGAAAAAAACACAATTCAAAACTTTTCCAAGAAATTTAAATTTAAACAGTCTCAAATTTTTAACAACAATTTGTCAACAAAAATAGGTACGCAGTCATCCCTGGGGTTATAGTTCAAGTTCATGGATTTCTCGACCTTTAAGGAGCTTGCGGCAAAAAGTAGCAGCATGACGGCAAAAGTAAATAATAAATCCAGAGTTCGTTTGAAACTGACGTAAAAATGTACGTACATACATAATACATATGTATGTACATATGTACGAGTACGTACTTTATTGGTACACAAAGCACTCGCTTTGAAGTTTTTTCATAAAGCGGGAAACCAAAACTTGTTCTGCGTCATTCAATTCTTCGGAACTTCTTATTTCTTTTTGGTGTCTGTTTTCTAAGAAATGTCGAAATTGCTGTGAACTTTTCGAAGAAGCCGAGGATATATTTCGTTTCATCGGAACTGCTATGTTTTTCACGTGGCGGCTCGAGTACTGAATTGAAACGAGTGTACTTGTATTACAATAGATGCAGTAATCGGAAGAAATCCTTGAAGAATTTGAATACTCTTTAATATTCTCTTTCAATCTTGAAACTTCAATTCCAAGGTCTTCAAACAAAACGAAAGTAAAACATAAAAGAACTACGATTGGGGTAAACCCCAATCATGCAATACTCTAGATGAATTTGAACCTGGTTTTTGAATCTAACTGATATTGTTAATTAAGTACAAAATTTCAGCCCGATAAATTGTATACGTACTGAGTAAATAGGCTTAACGTATTTCATGAAATAGTGCAGTTTGTATGGGAGGGGGTAGAAGGAGGGTGAGGATTACAATAAATTTTATAATGTAGGTTACAATTATCATAAAAGTGACATATTCAAAATTTCAAAGCAATATGTTTTATAGTTTCTGAGAAAATCTGATTATTGTAAATTATCAAAAATGTGTCATTTTGTATGGGAGGGGGTAGACGGAGTAAGGGTAATCGATTACTTTTTTTGAATCTAACTGATATTGTTAATTAAGTGTTAAGTACAAAATTTCAGCCGATAAATTGTATAGGTAATGAGTAAATTAGCTTAACGTATTTCATGAAATAGTGCAGTTTGTATGGGAGGGGGTAGAAGGAGGGTGAGGATTACAATAAATTTTATAATGTAGGTTACAATTATCATAAAAGTGATATATTCAAAATTTCAAAGCAAGATGTTTTATAGTTTCTGAGAAAATCTGATTATTGTAAATTATCAAAAATGTGTCATTTTGTATGGGAGGGGGTAGACGGAGTAAGGCTAATCGATTAATTTTTCTGAATCTAACTGATATTGTTAATTAAGTGTTAAGTACAAAATTTCACCCCGATAAATTGTATACGTACTGAGTAAATTGGCTTAACGTATTTCATGAAATAGTGCAGTTTGTATGGGAGGGGGTAGAAGGAGGTTGAGGATTACAATAAGTTTTATAACATAGGTTACAATTATCATAAAAGTGATATATTAAAAATTTCAAAGCAAGATGTTTTATAGTTTCTGAGAAAATCTGATTATTGTAAATTTTCAAAAATGTGTCATTTTGTATGGGAGGGGGTAGAAGGGGTCGAGCGATTTAGCCCGTTCACGAACTTAGCCTTCATTTTTTGTCAAAAATAACGTGTGCAAAATTTGAACTTCATAGCTCAACGCGTTCTCGAGCTAGAGAGGTCACGGACAGACGGACAGACGGACAGACGGACAGACGGACAGACGGACAGACGGACATCCGGTTTTGAGATATTCGAGTGATAATATGAACTTCTGTATCATTCATTTTTTTCTGCGAGCCTTATTTCTTAGCGTTACAAACTTTGTGGCAAACTTATAATACTCTCAGATTTCATCTAGAGTATAAAAATGTATGTTTTCTGTTAAAAAAAAACATAAAAGAACTACGATTGGGGTACACCCCAATCATGCAATACTCTAGATGAATTTGAACCTGGTTAAAGCCAATAAATAATTTTGGTTGCAATCTCGGATGCATCGTTAAGACGTAAGACGTAAGTCGTTAAGACGTTAAGACGTATTTCATGAAATAGTGCAGTTTGTATGGGAGGGGGTAGAAAGAGGGTGAGGATTACAATAAATTTTATAATGTAGGTTACAATTATCATAAAAGTGATATATTCAAAATTTCAAAGCAATATGTTTTATAGTTTCTGAGAAAATCTGATTATTGTAAATTATCAAAAATGTGTCATTTTGTATGGGAGGGGGTAGACGGAGTAAGGGTAATCGATTACTTTTTTTGAATCTAACTGATATTGTTAATTAAGTGTTAAGTACAAAATTTCAACCCGATAAATTGTATAGGTAATGAGTAAATTGGCTTAACGTATTTCATGTAATAGTGCAGTTTGTATGGGAGGGGGTAGAAGGAAGGTTAGGATTACAATAAATTTTATAATGTAGGTTACAATTATCATAAAAGTGATATATTCAAAATTTCAAAGCAAGATGTTTTATAGTTTCTGAGAAAATCTGATTATTGTAAATTATCAAAAATGTGTCATTTTGTATGGGAGGGGGTAGACGGAGTAAGGGTAATCGATTACTTTTTTTGAATCTAACTAATATTGTTAATTAAGTGTTAAGTACAAAATTTCAGCCCGATAAATTGTATAGGTAATGAGTAAATTGGCTTAACGTATTTCATGAAATAGTGCAGTTTGTATGGGAGGGGGTAGAAGGAGGGTGAGGATTACAATAAATTTTATAATGTAGGTTACAATTATCATAAAAGTGATATATTCAAAATTTCAAAGCAAGATGTTTTATAGTTTCTGAGAAAATCTGATTATTGTAAATTATCAAAAATGTGTCATTTTGTATGGGAGGGGGTAGACGGAGTAAGGGTAATCGATTACTTTTTTTGAATCTAACTGATATTGTTAATTAAGTGTCAAGTACAAAATTTCAGCCCGATAAATTGTATAGGTAATGAGTAAATTGGCTTAACGTATTTCATGAAATAGTGCAGTTTGTATGGGAGGGGGTAGAAGGAGGGTGAGGATTACAATAAATTTTATAATGTAGGTTACAATTATCATAAAAGTGATATATTCAAAATTTCAAAGCAAGATGTTTTATAGTTTCTGAGAAAATCTGATTATTGTAAATTATCAAAAATGTGTCATTTTGTATGGGAGGGGGTAGACGGAGTAAGGGTGATCGATTAATTTTTTTGAATCTAACTGATATTGTTAATTAAGTGTTAAGTACAAAATTTCAGCCCGATAAATTGTATACGTACTGAGTAAATTGGCTTAACGTATTTCATGAAATAGTGCAGTTTGTATGGGAGGGGGTAGAAGGAGGGTGAGGATTACAATAAGTTTTATAACATAGGTTACAATTATCATAAAAGTGATATATTAAAAATTTCAAAGCAATATGTTTTATAGTTTCTGAGAAAATCTGATTATTGTAAATTTACAAAAATGTGTCATTTTGTATGGGAGGGGGTAGAAGGGGTGGAGCGATTTAGCCCGTTCAAGAACTTAGCCTTCATTTTTTGTCAAAAATAACGTGTGCAAAATTTGAACTTCATAGCTTAACGCGTTCTCGAGCTAGAGAGGTCACGGACGGACGGACGGACGGACGGACAGACGGACAGACGGACAGACGGACAGACGGACAGACGGACATCCGGTTTTGAGATATTCGAGTGATAATATGAACTTCTGTATCATTCATTTTTTTCTGCGAGCCTTATTTCTTAGCGTTACAAACTTTGTGGCAAACTTATAATACTCTCAGATTTCATCTAGAGTATAAAAATAAATGCGTAGTTAATACTGCAAGATTTGTGACTGTCCTCCTCGGTCATAACTGTCACTTGTTACTGAGAAACTTCAATTATAACACTGTTTTTGTTCTGTCACAGTTGAAGAATGATGGGGGAAAGTGGCAGTACTAAAATAGTCAGAAACCAGGCAGAAGCTTCGCTAGGGGAAGTAGGGGTTTCGTTGGTTGGATTTTACGTATTTTCAATATTAGCCCTACTGGATCCTGCTGCAAAAATTTGGCCAAAATTTCAAGTCGCTAGCTTTATTTTGTCGTTAGTTATCGCTTATTTTAAGTTTCATTTCTAGGGGAGGTAGGGGTTCCTTGGGTCGGATATAACCCATCTTTAATGCCAATTAACTCAATCTCACTTCAAACATTTGGCCAAAATTTCAAGTCGCTGGCTTCATTCTATCAAACGTTATCGCTTATTTGAAGTTTCATTTGTAGGGGAGGTAGGGGCTCTTTGGGTCGGATCTTACCCATTTTCTATAACAACTAACTAGATCGTATTGCCTACATTCTGCCAAATTCAAATTCAACCCGCTAGTGGCATTCTATCGAAAGTTATCGTGATTAAAATAATATTTTATTTTTTGAATTTTGTAGGGGAGGTAGGCATTCCTTTGATCTGATTATGCCCAACTTACTAAAACTCAAGCAGCTTCTCACCTCAAGGTCACATGCCAAAAATCAGGTGTCCACGTCAATTGGTTCAAAAGTTATAGACAAAAAACCTGAAAAGTAGAGTAGTACGGGGCTCTTTGTAAAAAAATTACCGTTAGTTTTCAACTGATCGATCTTATTTTTCCAGGAGAGTATAAGATTACCCTTACGAGCAATCTACCAAAGCTAGAGCTTTTCATGTTTATTTAATCGGGAGTTATAAATACATTTAATTATTTTACATATGTAGGGGAGGTAGGCGTTCTCTTGGACTGATTATACTCATTTTCAATACCAACTGACTAGATCATACTTCCAGCATTTGACCAAAATTTCAAGGCTCTAGCTTCATTCTATCGAAAGTTATCGTGCGAACGGACAGACAGATGGGCAGACAGACAGACAGACATGGCTAAATCGAATCAGGAGGTGACCCTGATCATTTATATATATACATTGCTATACCTTCGGGGCCTCCTTTAAGGTGTTACATATTTCCGTCGTGACAAAAATAATATACCCTATACTAAAAGTCTAGGGTGTAAAAAGGCTTCACGAAATGTGTCAATGCGTTGAGCCCACATACATAACCCTAGTCAAAAGTCAAGCTGGTCGAACCCAAAGAAGACATCCGATGCGCGGTATTCACTACATACAAGGAATTTATGGATCACCTTACTGAAACTAATGGTATCCTATCCTCCAACATCTTCATGACAAAGTTTATCTGAACCAGGTTGGAAAAAGACTCCCTATCGACGATTTTCATGCGAAAGAGGAATGCACTTCACCCCAACTACACCTGATCAGTAAATAATGGAGGAGATACACCCCTCCATTAATTACTGATCATTAACAGCCCACAAAAATAAGTTGTACAACTTTCGCCATTAGTCTCCTTCACAAGCGACGTTCAATGATTCGTCGGAGGATTTTCCTCTTCCTTTCAAAGGCATTTAACATTTTTAGGGTTTTGTATTAAAAACAAAACCCTTATGAAATCGGTCAAATGTCTGTCCGTCTGTCCGTCTGTCCATGAAATATCTCACGAACGGCTGAAGCTACATACATGAAATTTTGTGGGAGTATGTAGAATTATTATAATTCGCCGGAGAAAGCGATTCGTTGTAATAGGCTGACTTTAAGGGGATGTCCCCATAGAGGGGAAATGAAGGTCAAAAAAAATTTTTCATCTGGTATAGGCAAGTGGGGTATCATGAGAAAGGTAACACCGAGTACATTTCATTTCCGGTATTTTCATCAAATTTGAAAAGAGGGGAAAAGAGATAGAGGGGAAAATATGTGATCCGAGTTTGTCCCCCCCCCCTTGCATTTCGATACCGTTATACTTAGAAATATGAAAATTTGCAGAAAGGCGGCATTTTACTAGTATAGAAACCCGAAAATCGTAGAATTTTGATATCTCAACAAAAAAGGTTAATAATAGTACATTTCTATAGTTGCAGTTAGCATACCCCTGCACGCCTTAAGCATAGCCGAGGTCAAAAATATTGATGGCCAATGATAACCAACATCATTGACAATAATATCTTTAAGTTTCATTACAATCACATAATATTTAATAATAGTACATTCATTTAAAGTTAGGCATTTAGACACTATCCACACAAAAATTACACCTACCGGCCTCATATGTAGGTGTGAGTAGACCTGTTCGGTCCTAAGATTTGTAGACCGGTTTCAGGTTTTTATGAAAACCGGTTTTCCTAGCGGTCAACCGAATCATTAAAAAAACCTTCTTATGGTCAAAAAAACCGGTTTAAAACCGACTCATTAAAAAACCGATTCACTAAAAGACCGACCGAAAACCGACTTGTTAAAAAGACTCATTAAAAAACCGATTGACCAAAAGACCGACCGAAAAGTCGGTTTTCGGTCGGTCTTTTGGTGAATCGGTTTTTTAATGAGTCTTTTTAACAAGTCGGTTTTCGGTCGGTCTTTTGGTCAATCGGTTTTTTAATGAGTCTTTTTAACAAGTCGGTTTTCGGTCGGTTTTTTGGTGAATCGGTCTTTTAATGAGTCTTTTTAACAAGTCGGTTTTCGGTCGGTCTTTTGGTGAATCGGTTTTTTAATGAGTCTTTTTAACAAGTCGGTTTTCGGTCGGTCTTTTGGTCAATCGGTTTTTTAATGAGTCTTTTTAACAAGTCGGTTTTCGGTCGGTCCTTTCGTGAATCGGTTTTTTAATGAGTCTTTTTAACAAGTCGGTTTTCGGTCGGTCTTTTGGTGAATCGGTTTTTTAATGAGTATTTTTAACAAGTCGGTTTTCGGTCGGTCTTTTAGTGAATCGGTTTTTTAATGAGTCGGTTTTAAACCGGTTTTTTTGACCATAAGAAGGTTTTTTTAATGATTCGGTTTTTTCGAAACCGGTTTTTGGGAATCTCGGGACCGGTCCTAACAGAAGACCGGTTTTAAACCGGTGGACCGGTTTTAGGAACAGGCCTAGGTGTGAGTATTACTTTCATGTGATTTTTCGTAGTGCGAATTGCAGTTATTTGATTAATCATTTTTGAAAGGGTAAAGATTAGTTGGGGGCGCTGCGTCGTAATTGCCAAACTTTACTGAGTGGAAGGGGTCCACATAGAGGCGAAATTAAGCTCAATTTTTAGGGTTTTGTAGTAAACAAAACCCTTATGAAATCGGTCAAATGTCTGTCTGTCCGTCTGTCCATGGAATATCTCAGGAACGGCTGAAGCTACATACATGAAATTTGGCGGGAATGTGTAGAATTACTATAATTCGCCGGAGAAGGCGAATCGTTGTAATAGGTCAACTTTAAGGGGAGGTCCCCATAGAGGGGAAATGAAGGTCGAAATTTTTTTTTCGTTTAGTACAGGCAAGTGAGGTATCATAAGAAAGGTACCGTCGAGTACATTCCATTTTTGAAATTTTTTTCAAATTTGAAGAAACGGGAAAAGAGGGAGAGGGGAAAATATGTCATCCGAGTTTGTCCCCTCCCCTTGCATTTTGAGACCGTTATACTTAGAAATATGAAAATTTACAGAAAAGCGCCATTTTAGTAGTGTAAAATAGAAAACCTAGATTTCTAGAATTTTGAAATTTCATCGGAAAAGGTTAATAATAGTACATTTCTATAGCTTCAGTTAGCACAACCCTGCACCCCTTACGCGTACCCGAGGTCAAAAATATTGATGGTCAATGATAACCAACATCATAGGCAATAATATTTTTCAGTTTCATTATAATCACATAATATTTAATAATAGTACATTCATTTAAATTTCGGCATTTTGACACTATCCACACAAAAAATACACCTACCGGCCTCATAGGTGTGAGTACTACTATACTTTCATGTTGTTTTTCGTAGTGCGAATTGCAGTTATTTAATTAATCATTTTTTAAAGGGTAAAGATTGGTTGAGGGCGCTGTGTCTTAATTGGCCAGCTTTACCGGGTGGAAGGGGGGGGGTCCCCAAGTAGCACATATTGTTATAGGACGGTTATATAACCGTCCCACAACCAGGGTTAGAATTTATAACGTTGAATATTAACGTGAGAAAAACGTTTTATTTACGTTCTCCTAACCGGATTTGGTCAGTTAGAATATAACAATTAGGTTACATTGTAATGTTTTGATAACGTTACTGGAACGTTAGTAGTTAACAATTATGTTATAGATTTCCATTGATCCAACGTTCAGTAAGCATTATTTTTATAACCATTTAGTTAGAACTGAATGATTATTTAACGCTATTAAAACGTTAAGAATGAACGAAATAGTGCAATAGTAACGATGACACAACGTTAATGTAATATTCACATTTAATAAGTTAGGCAATCCTCCCTTCCACAGTGTCAGAAATATAAGCACTAAGAACGAATGTATCTGAACCCAAATAAAAAATCGATTATAGTTGGAAACGTATTTCAAATATTCTTTATTTAAATATTGACATTCTTACAGAATACATTTATGTATTTTGAACATTTTTTTTATTTTTTCACTTTCTACCGGATTCATAAGAAGTCATTTACAGAATCCATTTATTTTCAAAATAATAGATGGTCGACACACAAAAAAACTAAAAGCTAAATAATCTCGCTCTGAGTCAAAACGTGTGTGGGGCTTAGCTTGATGGCTCCAAGATCCAAGTTGGATATTCGACTTGTCCAAAACACACGAAAAGAGCGACAGAGCTACCAGACTGCAACTACGCTTCTGCAAGGCATCCATACTAAACGGAGTAGAATTTTGTTGACAAAACACTGGTCTGTTTTCAATTAACGCTGATGCGGTCAAGACGCAAGTCTTGCAATATTCCACTTAATCCCAAGGTTGGCCCGGTGGGGCTTTTATGCGATACGAACATATCACCACTAATAGCATGTAAAAATCCACGAAGAAGTGAAAATTCGTCCACAAAACAAACACGGCACCCGTTTCAATGCACTTTTCGATCGAAAACAACCACTTTCGCCGGCACGATAAATGGGCCTCTTTACCTCTGGCACACAGTCTTTTCGGCGTATGTTCCGCAGTAGCTAAAATTTTCGGGCGGTCGATTAAAATATCACCGGCTTGCTCCGACCGCGACGCAAAACACTCACAAAAATGACGTAAAATGCGAAATCTCAATTTCATGTTATGCGGTCGAAGACTTCAGTGCAACTGAATTTGCGGTCACTCACAAGAAAAGATTGGCGTCGTCTTTTCTCGAATTTTCGATTATAAGGTTAGAAAATAACCAAAAAGTGGTGTATTAAAACATAATTGTTACAATTTCAACAAACCTGTCAACAAAATTGAATATTGTTGTCAACATAACAATCTGGTTAGAAAATAACACAATATTTTCGTTCATCAACAATTGTGCGACGTTATATATCAAACAAAATTATTATCAAACTAACTAAAAAGTTACATAGTAACATGGTTGTTATAATTATAACAATATATTAAATTGTTATAGATATAACAGTTTGGTTAAAAAACATAACAAAATTATATTTTTTTTTAACAATTTTGTAACACTTTTGTAATAAAAATATTGTTATAACTAAACAATAGTGTTAGAGAGTAACGAAGTTGTTATAGCTGTAACAACATGTAATAATTGTTACAAACCTAACAATTTGGTTTAGTGGTACAACAATTAATGGTTATATTGTAGTTAGAAACATAACACAATAATTTCGAAACAATTTTGTTGAAAAATAACTAAAATATAACTCATCATTATCGTTATATTCTAACCATGGTTATAATGTGCTACTTGGGTCCACATAGAGGCGAAAGTGTCGTGAGAAAGGTAACGATGAGTACATTCCATTTTTTCGCATTTTCTCGAAATTTATAGAAAGGGGAACTGTGGGGGAGGAGAAAATATTAGTTCGTAATTTGACCCCCCCCCTTGCCTGGATTTTGAGACCTTTACATTTTACTTAGAATTAGGAAAACTTACAGGAAGTGGGTTTCGAAAAACATATAAAATGGAAAATAGTGGAATTTGTATATCTTCTCAGAATAGGTCAATAATAGTTTATTTGTATAGTTACAGTTAGCACACCCTTGCACGCCTTAAACACGTTCGAGTTCAAAAGTACTGATGGCCAACGATAACCAACACCTTAAGTAATAATATGTTCTAAGTTTCGTTACAATCACGTAATTTGAATTAGCATGTAAAATGTAAGTGGGTAAGACATTTTAATTACGTTTTTTCTATCCATCTGAGTGATATCAAGAAGAGCAAGGAGCCCATATTTATATACCAAAATAAGCGCTTGCTACAAAACCCTCGGATTGCGGGCGTAGCCCTCTATATTCCGGTTTCATTTATAATACTAATGTGAGGGTTCAAGTCTCGCACCCATGTCATAGCACACGGCGAACTATTGTCTGTTGTTTGTTAGCACCACAAACAAAGCTTCGGTTTTCGAGCTGGATTCGCTATTTGATTTCAAAGGTCTCGTTGCCTTCTCTGTAATGCTGTGTTTTGCTAGAGAGCGGCTGGGCGATTTGCGTCTGCGGCTGGAGAGCAATTGATTCATCATTCAATGTCGAGGTTTTGTATGAAAATACAATAGTACTTGTATGTTGGGCAGGTTGTCTATGGAATCAAGGATTTTTGTATGTACGTGAGGAGAATGGATGGAAAGAGACGAATGTACTGTAGATGTAGAGTCCTGCGGTGGTAGCAAGGACATTCGAGAAAGGATATTTTTGGCAGTGAAGCGATATATGGGGAATATGGGTGTCATATGAACCGGGATGAAGAGGCGAGTGGCCAGGAGTAGTGTAGATGGAATTCCGGATCCTTGGGTGGCGACAAGGACACCCGAAAAAGGATATTTTTCGCAGTGAAGCGAAATACGGTCACTATGGGTGTCATATGAATCGGGGTGGACACCCGAATATCAAGGAGTAGTGCGGATGGCATTTCGAGTCCTTCGCTGACGAAAAGGACATTGAAGAAAGCCAATTGAAATATACGCAATATGGGTGTCATATGAACCGGGGTGAAGAGGCGAATGCCTAGGAGTACTATGGATGCCATTCCGGATCCTTCGGTGGTGACAAGGGTATTCGAAAAAGGATACTTTTGGCAGTGAAGCGAAACACGGTCAATATGGGTGTCATATGAATTGGGGTGGACACCCGAATATCCAGGAGTAGTGCGGATGGCATTTCGAGTCCTTCGGTGGCGAAAAGG
The DNA here is from genome assembly GCA_964017055.1 of Chloromyia formosa. Taxonomy (NCBI): domain Eukaryota; kingdom Metazoa; phylum Arthropoda; class Insecta; order Diptera; family Stratiomyidae; genus Chloromyia; species Chloromyia formosa. The sequence continues at coordinate 65,291,274 of OZ024815.1, forward strand.
ACATTCAAGAAAGTCAGATGAAATATGGGCAATATGGGTGTCATATGAACCGGGGTGAGGAGGCGAATGCCTAGGGGTACTATGGATGGCATTCCGGATCCTTCGGTGGTGACAAGGATATTTGAAAAAGGATACTTTTGGCAGTGAAGCGAAACACGGTCAATATGGGTGTCATATGAATCGGGGTGGACACCCGAATATCCAGGAGTAGTGCGGATGGCATTTCGAGTCCTTCGGTGGCGAAAAGGACATTCAAGAAAGTCAGATGAAATATGGGCAATATTGGTGTCATATGAATCGGGGTGGACACCCGAATATCCAGGAGTAGTGCGGATGGCATTTCGAGTCCTTTGGAGCGAAAAGGACATTCACGAAAGTCGAATGAAAAATGGACAATATGGGTGTCATATGAACCGGGGTGAAGAGGCGAATGTCCGGGAACACTATAAATGGCACTTAGAGTCCTTCGGTGGCGACAAGGACATTCGAAAAAGGATATTTTTGCTGGTAAGGCGAAATATGGGCAATATGGGTGTCGTATGAATCGGGGTCAAAAGACGAATGTCCAGGAGTAGTGTAGATGGCATTTCAACTCCTTCGGTGGCGAAAAGGACATTCACGAAAGTCGAATGAAAAATGGGCAAAATGGGTGTCATATACGTATGAACCGGGGTGATGAGGCGAATGTCCAGGAGTACTGTAGATGGCATTCCGGATCCTTCGGTGGCGACAAGGATGTTCGAAAAAGAATATCACAATTCACACAAAAAACTTCTAAATGTAACACTGAAATGCACCGAGAAGAGTGACTTGTAATAGATAACTTTTTGAAAAAAACACGTGCTGCCAACACGAGGCTCTATACGCAAATGAACCGCGACAATATGGACTCACATCACACCTTTTTTTTTGCCGAAGAACAACAACAAAACAACACGACCGTCGCGTCGCGTCGGCATTATCCGGAAATTTTTTTCCGCGAAGGTTAGCGAGGCAAGCTAAATTATGCGAAGATATCCCTGCAAGAAATCGCTACCGAAACTACTAACACAAAAGCGATTATTTGTGCGACCCCAAACACAAGCAAACTGAATGATATAATGTACTTACCAAAAAACCAGGTATTTTGGTGTTATCCTTAATCGAACGAATACCGGGTGATTGCTGCGTTTTCTGTATTGTAATTGTTTTGGTAGCGATAACCATATCGAATCAATACCTGGAAATTGGCAACGTGAACGTTTGTTTTTGGTATTTCCTGATTGTCTTGTTTGACCTGTTTTCCTCCACTGATTCTTAAGATGGACATACAGGACAAGCATTGTAATCGCGAGCAAGCATCGAACCATGTCAAAATCAATAGAACAGTGGAAAGGAGCAAGTTTTTTCTATTGTTTTTCTGATGACTTTGACGTAGTTCGATGCATGCTCGCGACTAAAATGCTTATCGTGTAAATCGACCTTTAGAATAAATAATCGTTCTAGCAACTCTCGTTGTTTTCTTTCAATTTCAGTTCCAAGTCACATTGCTAAACATGAACGTTTGATTTCAGAGTCTTCCGGTCGCCATGTTTTCCCTGTTTCAAAGCAATGCGAATACGCTGCCAATATATCGCGGTGAATAATTCGCGGCGGATTATTCGCTTCCAGTTTACAATTATGTTCACACCGACGCGATTTATTCTCTGCGGAGTCGCAATTTCCCTCAAATCGATGTGATTTGTATGCCAATGAAATTCGCAAACGTGGCAAGTAAAATTGAAAAATGAATTAAAGGTGTTTTAATAAATTTTATTCATCACCCATTGACGAAGATACAGTTTTATTTCTTATATTGGAGGAGGAATAAAATACTAGGTAAGTTCTTAATTTAATAACGTTTACCAAAACTTTTATAAAAAGTTTTTAAGGGAAGAAGAATGTGGGTCTATTATTTATTCAAGGAAATGACAACGGAGGGGTAGTTTGGTACTGTTACAATGGAGGGGTAGTTTGATACTGCTTAAATATATAAAAAGTGGTTACTTACCTCAATGTAACTCTGAGTTTTTCATCTGGTGTTATGAGACGCTGGTTTCTGTTGCATGGCACTTTCTGAATATAGTCTTTTATTAACTCTAATAAGAAATCAAATTGTTCCACAGAGGCACGGACAAATTCTGTTGTTGTCTTTACGAACAACAATAAGTTGGCCAAAGAAACCCTCCTCGTTTTTTCTCTGGAAAATGAGATTTATTGTTCTTCGTTTTCAGACAAGAATCTGCCTCATAAAATAATCGTCTTCCATTTCCGATTCATGTGACACCCATTTCGCTTTTCGCTTCACTGCCAAAAACATTCTTTTTCGAACATCCTTGTCGCCACCGAAGGATCCGGAATGCCATCTACAGTACTCCTGGCCATCCCGGACATTCGCCTCTTCACCCCGGTTCATATGACACCCATATTGTCCATTTTTCATTCGACTTTCGTGAATGTCCTTTTCGCTCCAAAGGACTCGAAATGCCATCCGCACTACTCCTGGATATTCGGGTGTCCACCCCGATTCATATGACACCCATATTGACCGTGTTTCGCTTCACTGCCAAAAGTATCCTTTTTCGAATATCCTTGTCACCACCGAAGGATCCGGAATGCCATCCATAGTACCCCTAGGCATTCGCCTCCTCACCCCCGGTTCATATGACACCCATATTGCCCATATTTCATCTGACTTTCTTGAATGTCCTTTTCGCCACCGAAGGACTCGAAATGCCATCCGCACTCCTCCTGGATATTCGGGTGTCCACCCCGATTCATATGACACCCATATTGACCGTGTTTCGCTTCACTGCTGAAAGTATCCTTTTTCGAATATCCTTGTCACCACCGAAGGATCCGGAATGCCATCCATAGTACCCTAGGCATTCGCCCTCCTCACCCCGGTTCATATGACACCCATATTGCCCATATTTCATCTGACTTTCTTGAATGTCCTTTTCGCCACCGAAGGACTCGAAATGTCATCCGCACTACTCCTGGATATTCGGGTGTCCACCCCGATTCATATGACACCCATATTGACCGTGTTTCGCTTCACTGCCAAAAGTATCCTTTTTCGAATATCCTGTCACCACCGAAGGATCCGGAATGCCATCCATAGTACCCCTAGGCATTCGCCTCCTCACCCCGGTTCATATGACACCCATATTGCCCATATTTCATCTGACTTTCTTGAATGTCCTTTTCGCCACCGAAGGACTCGAAATGCCATCCGCACTACTCCTGGATATTTGGGTGTCCACCCCGATTCATATGACACCCATATTGACCGTGTTTCGCTTCACTGCCAAAAGTATCCTTTTTCGAATATCCTTGTCACCACCGAAGGATCCGAAATGCCATCCATAGTACCCCTAGGCATTCGCCTCCTCACCCCGGTTCATATGACACCCATATTGCCCATATTTCATCTGACTTTCTTGAATGTCCTTTTCGCCACCGAAGGACTCGAAATGCCATCCGCACTACTCCTGGATATTCGGGTGTCCACCCCGATTCATATGACACCCATATTGACCGTGTTTCGCTTCACTGCCAAAAGTATCCTTTTTCGAATACCCTTGTCACCACCGAAGGATCCGGAATGGCATCCATAGTACTCCTAGGCATTCGCCTCTTCACCCCGGTTCATATGACACCCATATTGCGTATATTTCAATTGGCTTTCTTCAATGTCCTTTTCGTCAGCGAAGGACTCGAAATGCCATCCGCACTACTCCTGGATATTCGGGTGTCCCACCCCGATTCATATGACACCCATATTGACCGTGTTTCGCTTCACTGCCAAAAGTATCCTTTTTCGAATACCCTTGTCACCACCGAAGGATCCGGAATGGCATCCATAGTACTCCTAGGCATTCGCCTCTTCACCCCGGTTCATATGACACCCATATTGCGTATATTTCAATTGGCTTTCTTCAATGTCCTTTTCGTCAGCGAAGGACTCGAAATGCCATCCGCACTACTCCTTGATATTCGGGTGTCCACCCCGATTCATATGACACCCATAGTGACCGTATTTCGCTTCACTGCGAAAAATATCCTTTTTCGGGTGTCCTTGTCGCCACCCAAGGATCCGGAATTCCATCTACACTACTCCTGGGCACTCGCCTCTTCATCCCGGTTCATATGACACCCATATTCCCCATATATCGCTTCACTGCCAAAAATATCCTTTCTCGAATGTCCTTGCTACCACCGCAGGACTCTACATCTACAGTACATTCGTCTCTTTCCATCCATTCTCCTCACGTACATACAAAAATCCTTGATTCCATAGACAACCTGCCCAACATACTAGTACTATTGTATTTTCATACAAAACCTCGACATTGAATGATGAATCAATTGCTCTCCAGCCGCAGACGCAAATCGCCCAGCCGCTCTCTAGCAAAACACAGCATAATATTGGCGCTAAGGCATTTGAAAATGTCTAACTTTTCGTTTACCTGACCGTCTAATTTTTTTTCAGCATATTTGCCTTTTTTTTTGCGTTAGAGCCTTCCTCCTGGATTTGGCAACTTCTTTCGCTGCCTGGTCGAGTGCTTGCATCGCAGCGTTTTGTTCGCTTCTTTGGCTGATGATCATATCAATGTCATCCACGTAACCAACTAAGGGTGAAAGACACTAAGAGGGTTCTCTTTTTGTTGGCCGATAACCTTCTGATCACGTACGAGATCAAACATAGGTGCCAGCGTGTGACTTCCCTTACTTTAGTTCGAGTGGAGTGCCACATGCCTCGGTCAAGTTGTTGCTAATTCTGACCTTTGAGCGACAGTTTGACAAGTCATCGCAAACAGCTGGCCTAGGTTTGGTCTTATAGAGCAGTTCGGCCGATGCTGTTGTATGCCTGTTTGAAGTCCACAAAATTTTGTGAACTTCCCTATTAAGCTCAAGATGTTTCTCAGCTGTGAATCTTCCGTTTAGAAAGTCTCTTGTATAGGCTGTGTAGATAATTGAGATGCCTAGATAGTTGCAGCAGTAACATTTGTCCCCTTTTATAATGAACCATGTTTTGGTCTGGTTGTGATGCTTCCACCGGCAGATCGGCGGTAGTGATCTGTCAGTGGTACGAAAGAAGAGGCCGAGGGTCCCATTACACTCGGACTCCGATGCGAGCACGTGAGCAACTGAGCTGTTCGCCAACCATTCCTCCACTCGCCCCATTTTTTCATTCCCCCTTTTTACCTCCACTGTTTGTGTTGGCTACCCCAGGCCTATGAATTTTTATTTATATACGTAAAGGACAGGTACAGCGAAAAACCCACCCACGTCTCCCGAACTAAGCTACAGCAAGCATAGGCCGCTGCTTAGCTCGTTTATGAGCCTTTTTCTTCGCCAGATGGCACGGCCAGAGCTTCACAGTCATTATGCTACCTTAGGCTCCGTCCCAACGGGCATCTTCGGATGCCCACCAACCCGTCCATTACATATCTGGCGCCCAACGTGGGGCCCATTTCTGGCAAGGAACAGGACTAAAAAGGACCTCATCGGCTTCCTTTTATTCCTTCCACCGATTTGCATCGCCACAAACACATTTAAGGTCGATTCACACACATCAGTCACGTCACGTCACAGTTCCGTCAGAACCGTCCGGTATCAGTCACAAAAAATATCGTTTCTTGAAAGTCAAGTGGCGCTGTCTACACTGAGCCGGCGCAGTCACGAATCCGAACCGTCAGTCGCGCTTCCGTCACCGAACAGTCAAATTCACATTTCTTCCCAACGATATTTTTTGTGTTTGACGGACATCAGTTTAGAAAGTGAACATGGGCGACGACGAAAAATTAATCGAGTTGGTTCGAAATTACCCCGTTCTGTACGGTTTATCGCACAATAAATATATGGATATAGCATATAAAAACAGGATATGGAAGCAAATTGGAAATGAAATAAAAATAGATGGTAAGCAAAAAAACAAGATTATTATTATAAATAAAATACAATCAATTCGTTTTGAAAATTGAAACACCAATACTTAAATATATTTTTAAATTCTTGCATGTTGCCACGGTACACTCCCTTCCTCTGAGTTGAAATTGTTTAATATTTAAATCGAGGTACACTCGAGAGTACACGCAAAAAATGACTGACTATTGACGGCTACGGATATATGTGAATACAGCCGCAATTTTGACTGTGACTTAACGGCGACGGTTAGGATTCGGAAGGTTGACTGAACTGTGACGTGACTGATGTGTCTGAAACGACCTTAAGGCTACTTGCTCTAAGTCATAGGACTTAGACACTTTACTTCACGTATTTTCTCTTCAAATAGCCGTGCTTTCAACTGTAGCACCCTCATCCTTCCTATAGAGTAGATTATCATTATACCCTAGACTTTTAGTATAGGGTATATTGTTTTTGTCACGACGGAAATATGTAACACCTTAAAGGAGGCTCCGGAGGTATAGCAATGTATATATATAAAGGATCAGGGTCACCTCCTGATTCGATTTAGCCATGTCTGTCTGTCTGTCTGTCTGTCTGTCTGTCTGTCTGTCTGTCTGTCTGTCCGTTCGCACGATAACTTTCGATAAAATGAAGCTAGAGCCTTGAAATTTTGGTCAAATGTTGGAAGTATGATCTAGTTGGTTGGTATTGAAAATGGGCATGATCAGGCCAAGAGAATGCCTACCTCCCCTACATATGTAAAATACTTAAATGTATCCATAACTCCCCATTAAATAAACATGAAAAGCTCTAGCTTTGGCAGATTGCTCGTGAGGGTGATCTTATACTCTCTTGGAAAAATAAAATCGATCAGTTGAAAACTAACGGTAATTTTCTTACAAAGAGCCCCGTACTACCCTACTTTTCTTGTTTTTTGTCCATAACTCTTGAACAAATTGACGTGGACATCTGATTTTTGGTATGTAACCCTGAGGTGAGAAGCTGCTTAAGTTTTAGTAAGTTGGGCATAATCAGATCAAAGGAACGCCTACCTCCCCTACAAAATTTAAAAACTTAAATATTACTTTAATTACGATAACTTTCGATAGAATAACACTAGCGAGTTGAAAATTTGGCAGAACGTTGGTAGTAACATCGCGTTAGTTGGTATTGAATATGGGCAAGATCCGACCTAAGGAACCCATACCTCCCCTACAAATGAAACTTCAAATAAGCGATAACTTTTGAGAGAATGAATCCAGCGACTTGAAATTTTGGTCTAATGTTTGAAGTGAGATTGAGTTAGTTGACATTAACGACGGGTTAGATCAGACCTAAGGAACCCCTACCTCCCCTAGAAATAAAATTTTAAATAAGCGAGAACTTACGACAAAATATAGCTAGCGACTTGAAATTTTGGTCAAATATTTGTAGTGGGATCCAGTTGGCTAATACTGAAAATACGTAAAATCTGACCAATGAAACCCCTGCTTCCCCTACAAATGAAACTTCAAATAAGCGATAACTTTCGATAGAGTAAAGCTAGACACCTGACATCTTTTTATACCCTAGTTTTTAATGTTTGTAGGGTGATCTAATTGGTTGGTGGCTATGATGGGCAAGATCCGATCCAAGGAACTTCTACCACCCCTGCAAGTGAGGCTTCAAATAAGCAATAACTTTCGATAGAATGAAGCTAGCGACTTGAAAAATTCGACAAATATTTGCAGAATGGGTTAGTTAATTGATTTTTAGAATGGCCAAGAACCTCATGAATGTATGTCAACCTCCCCTATAAACTGGCCATATAGGAAACTCACTTTTAATGCATATGGTCGTTGCCAATTGGTACTTTTGGTATCACCACTAGGTCTGTACAAGTCTAGGGTATATACGCTTCGGACTCCGGGCCGAAGCGAAGCTTCGGCCTGGTTATACTCTAGATGAAATCTGAGAGTATTATAAGTTTGCCACAAAGTTTGTAACGCTAAGAAATAAGGCTCGCAGAAAAAAACCAGGCCGAAGCTTCGCTTCGACCCGGTGTCCGAAGCGTATATACCCTAGACTTGTACAGACCTAGTGGTGATACCAAAAGTACCAGTTGGCAACGACCATATGCATTAAGAATGGGTCTGCTATATGGCCAGTTCATAGGGGAGGTTGGCACTCATTCAGTAGGATCTTGACCATTCTCAAAATCAATTAACTAACTAACCCATTCTACAAATATTTGTCGAATTTTTCAAGGCGCTAGCTTCATTCTATCGAAAGGTATTGCTTGTTTGAAGTTTCACTTATAGGGGAGGTAGGGGTTCCTTGGGTCGGATCTTGCTCATCATTGGCACCAACCAATTAGATCACCCTACAAACATTTAAACAAAATTACAAGTCTCTAGCTTCACTCTATCGAATGTTATCGCTTATTTGAAGTTTCATTTGTAGGGGAAGTAGGGGTTTCGTTGGTCGGATGTTACCCATCTTAATGCCAACTAACTCAATCTCACTTCAAACATTTGATCAAAATTTCAAGTCACTGGCTTCATTCTATCAAAAGTTATCGCTTATTTGAAGTTTCATTTGTAGCGGAAGGTGGGGGTTCCTTGGGTCGGATCTTGCCCATATTCAATACCAACTAAGTAGGTCTTACGAGCAACATTCCACCAAATTTTGAACTGGGTAGTATCATTCTATAGAAAGTTATCGTAATTAAAGGAATATTTAATTTTATGAATTTTGTAGGGGAGGTAGGTGTTCCTTTGATCTGATTATGCCCAACTTACAGAACCTTAAGCAGCTTCTTCCCTCAGGGTTACGTGCCAAAAATCAGATGTCTGCGTCAATTGGTTCAAGAGTTATAGACAAAAAACCTGAAAAGTAGGGTAGTACGGGGCTCTTTGTAAGAAAATTACCGTTAGTTTTCAACTGATTGATTTTATTTTTACAGGAGAGTATAATATTACCCTTACTAGCAATATACCAAAGCTAGAGCTTTTCATGATTTTTCAATCGGAAGTTATAGATACATTTAATTATTTCACATATGTAGGGGAGGTAGGCGTTCTCTTGGCCTGACCATGCCCAATTTCAATACCATCCAACTAGATCATACTACCAACATTTGATTAAAATTTCAAGGCTCTAGCTTCATCCTATCGAAAGTTATCGTGCGAACGGACAGACAGACGGACAGACAGACAGACAGACAGACGGACAGACAGACAGACAGACAGACATGGCTAAATCGAATCAGGAGGTGACCCTGATCATTTATATATATACATTGCTATACCTCCGGAGCCTCCTTTAAGGTGTTACATATTTTCGTCGTGACAAAAACAATATACCCTATACTATAAGTCTAGGGTATAATGAATGATACAGAAGTTCATATTATCACTCGAATATCTCAAAACCGGATGTCCGTCTGTCCGTCTGTCCGTCCGTCCGTCTGTCCGTGACCTCTCTAGCTCGAGAACGCGTTGAGCTATGAAGTTCAAATTTTGCACACGTTATTTTTGACAAAAAATGAAGGCTAAGTTCGTGAACGGGCTAAATCGCTCGACCCCTTCTACCCCCTCCCATACAAAATGACACATTTTTGAAAATTTACAATAATCAGATTTTCTCAGAAACTATAAAACATCTTGCTTTGAAATTTTTAATATATCACTTTTATGATAATTGTAACCTATGTTATAAAACTTATTGTAATCCTCAACCTCCTTCTACCCCCTCCCATACAAACTGCACTATTTCATGAAATACGTTAAGCCAATTTACTCAGTACGTATACAATTTATCGGGCTGAAATTTTGTACTTAACACTTAATTAACAATATCAGTTAGATTCAGAAAAATTAATCGATTAGCCTTACTCCGTCTACCCCCTCCCATACAAAATGACACATTTTTGATAATTTACAATAATCAGATTTTCTCAGAAACTATAAAACATCTTGCTTTGAAATTTGGAATATATCACTTTTATGATAATTGTAACCTACATTATAAAATTTATTGTAATCCTCACCCTCCTTCTACCCCCTCCCATACAAACTGCACTATTTCATGAAATACGTTAAGCCAATTTACTCATTACCTATACAATTTATCGGCTGAAATTTTGTACTTAACACTTAATTAACAATATCAGTTAGATTCAAAAAAAGTAATCGATTACCCTTACTCCGTCTACCCCCTCCCATACAAAATGACACATTTTTGATAATTTACAATAATCAGATTTTCTCAGAAACTATAAAACATATTGCTTTGAAATTTTGAATATGTCACTTTTATGATAATTGTAACCTACATTATAAAATTTATTGTAATCCTCACCCTCCTTCTACCCCCTCCCATACAAACTGCACTATTTCATGAAATACGTTAAGCCTATTTACTCAGTACGTATACAATTTATCGGGCTGAAATTTTGTACTTAATTAACAATATCAGTTAGATTCAAAAACCAGGTTCAAATTCATCTAGAGTATTGCATGATTGGGGTTTACCCCAATCGTAGTTCTTTTATGTTTTTATACTCAGTTGAACAAGGCTATCCTGGTGTTGTGTTTGTCTTTTGTGTTATAGCCACGTACCGAAGGCCTCCACAAATGCATTGAATTGCCGGCATTTGGAGCATCTTGGGTGTCCGGACAAAGCGCGGAGGATACCTTTTTGTTACCAGGATTGTCTTTTCTCTCCCATAAATATTTTTGTGAACATTTATTGCATTTGTTTCCATTAGTGAGATGCTTAACAGTTTTCAGAGACCATGAGTGAATTTTTGCAAGGAATGCAGTGTTGTGCCTCTGCTATCGTCGTGATTCTCTGAAATCTGTTGATCATCTAAATAATTTGGAAATGTAGTACTTTTTTTCTTTTCACTTTGCTTTTTTTCTTCTCTATAAGGGTTGCCGGCTAGGTGAGGAGCCCAGTTCGTTTTTTTCCTTTTTGCAGAACACTCTGTCCTCAGCTTCTACTTCTTTGCAGGCCTCGAAGTAGAAGCTGCCCTTTAATGAACCATATTCTTGTCTGGTTTTTGTACTTCCATCGGCAGATGGATTGCAGCGCCTGGTGAGTAGTGATCTGTCGGTGGTACGAAACCAGAGGCCGAGGGTTCTAGTATACCTGGACCCCGATGCGAGCGCGAAGGCAACTGAACTGTTGGACAACCGTTCCATCCTTATCGCCTCATTTTTTTAGTTCCCATTTTTGCCTTCTCTGTTTGTGTCGTCTAGTCCAGGCCTATTTATTTTTATTCATGCGTAAAGGGCAGGGGCAACGAACGGCGAAAACCCAGCCCACGTCTCTTGAAGTGAGCTACAGCAAGCATAAGCCGCTTAGCTCGTTGAAGGGCCTTTGTCTTCGCCAGATGACGCGACCTGGCCTTCACGGTCACTATGCTTCCTCAGTCTCCATCCCCATGGGCAACTTCGAATGCCCACCAACCCGTCCATTATACCTTCTTTCCCCGTAGTACCCAAACTCGTTATCGATCGACTTCATATTTTCCTTGATTAAATGCAATATCGTTTACTGGTATTGTCGTGGTGCTCTGAAGGAATAGATTGAGTTTCATTTCAAGCGTCGATACGAACTCCTTCGCAACTGTGGCTGATTGCGTTTTCTGGATATCGAATTATTGAATGGCGCTGGCTTTCGACAAAGTACGATCAGAGTCGCAGTTTGCTCGTATGAACATACGTAAGTCGAGGATGCTGTATGCCCATCTTCGTTTCATGAGGACATGTTCCATCTGGTTGAAGCAACGGTAATAATAAGACGCCCAAGTTAATTTATGGATGTGTAAAGGAAAATTCTGGCTTCGACCAGGGAAAATTTAGCTTTTGTTGGTGACCGTCCAAATTGTGGGGAATTTAGCCTGCGGGCATCCATGTAATCCAGCCGAGAAATAAAAAATTTCGCGATTTAAAGCGGCCTCCAGTATTCTAGTTAACAAAAATTGGGAAAGGCCCAACGAGTAAAAATAGTTAGCTGTCTCCGATAACTCCTTCTTTTCGGTGACAGAGGAAAAAAAGAAGAAAGGGTCGGGGGCGAATCAGTGCATAGAGGCGCAAGTCTCATGTCTCACTACGGTCGTTACGGGTTCAAGTCCCGCCCACGGGGTTCGTGGCCATGGATGTCTGTGTTGTCTGCTCCCTGTGTTGCGGGGCGTAATAGTAACCCACAACATCTCCCGACTTGTCGCAGGTAGACGGCTAAGTGGGAGCAGGAGGTGCATGCTGGCAACTTGCATCGTCCGAAACCGGTTTATGACAACGAAACACCAGCTAAGCCACATGTAATAGTTAACGCGTTATGCCCCACTGGCGGTTAGGACCAACGAGTAACATTAAATGGGATACGCAAAGCGCACCAAGTATCCTTCAGAAATGTTCCATTGTAATCGTCACCTATTATAAACAATCCGCGGATATATCCTATTTTCCTAATCGGCTACTCGGCTTTTCCCACTTTAACAGCAGATTTTTATTCTTCAAGCTGAAATATAGAATATTATGTAAATTTCATAATCTAAATTCCAATCCATTAATTTAAAGAAAAAAGAAGAAACAGAACATTTTTCAATTTTCCATTTAACGAATAGCTTCCTACGAGTCTTACACCCTATTCGAATAAATTTGTAAAGAGGCCCGGCCCCCAAAATGCAAATCATCAAACACCGTGTCAAAAAAAAAACTTTCCCAATTCAAATCCAATATATCAGCCTACGTCTGAAACATCATTGAATAACGGATGCGGCTAAATTGCACAGAATTTTTGTCCTTTCCTGGCTAACACAATTTCCTCAGGCCCAAAGTAATTCTGTTGGTAGCGATAAAAGAGGAACAATAGAAGCACTTTGTGAAAATATTCTGGAAAATGTGCTATTCATCAAATATTAAACACTTGACACAGAACAAGGGCTTCTTGTAGACGACAGATTCATTTCGGCCAACTATCTCATAAAAGAAACATTTTTTCAATGTGAACAAGTGAAAGGCTCTTTGGAATAATATCCCGAACTTTTGAACAAGCTTCATGCATACATAAGTTCAAATAGAAACCTGCTGGAAACATACCCGTAGGCTGGGATAGAAGTTACACTACTGAGTACGAGGTGGCCAAAATGAAAGATTCAAAAACTCTCAGCTGGATAGTTAAAATGTCCCTATTTGAAATTGTTTCATGAAAGCAAAATCAAATGAAAGTTGGGATAAGTGCTTAAGCATAGTGTCCTCATTTGGCATTGAAACTAATCCAACTCCAGTCTCCTGAATTAAATAAGCTACCCAGTCGGACAAGAATCGATACTTGACCGGTCCTGGATCGATGACTGTCTACTAAGGAATCGATGACTTTATCGGAGACACGTCGGAGATATTTGTATGGGCATGGCCGCTTTTGCGATACCCAAAATGAGGACAGGAATCAATCCGGAATCGATGACGGTAGTCGATGGAGAATCGATGACTGGAGTCAGCGTAGAATCGATACTGGGGTCGAACTGGGATCGATGACTGTAGCCAATGTGGAATCGAATCCGGATCGATGACTGGAATCGATTCCGGACCGATGACTGTAGCCAACGAGGAATCGACACTGAGATCGAATTCGGATCGATGACTGTATAAATGGGTTGAATCTATTTAAGCCTGATAAATACAATTCGTCCAGAAACTAAAAGTATCGTGAAATCTTTTTGTATTGATTTCACGGCACTTTTAATTTAACGGCGGATTGTATTCAAGGCTTACAGAAAAAAACAACATATTCCGTATTCCATATTTCATATAAGTGTATGACAATATGCGTCGCCAAATGCCAGATACTTTCAAATGAATTCAAATTTCAGGCTAACTCGATACATAATTGAAAACATTTGAATTTGTTCAGCTTCGGAGACAAACCGATGAATGGAACCGGTAAGGAATCGAAGACTTTGCGATTCCACTGGAATCGGAGACAAATGTCCGACTGGGTAAACTTGCTAGTGCTAACAATTTCTCTGATATTCGCCCAACAAAAGATAAGCTCACTTTATGCAACCTCGCGAACTCAGTTTCGATGTATTTATTATCTATAGAATGGATTCAAATAGATTCACGATCTTTTCCTAATTCTTCAAATAAAAATTTTATTTTATTTTACTGGCCTGCAAAAGAATTTGCTCAGGAAAAGATCTCCCCAAATCTCATTTTTATTTCAGAGTTGTTCTGAATTTTATTCACACCAATTTATTTTTGGGGGGCAAAAAACCTTTTCCATAGTCTCCCGCGTGGGCGCCCCCTGGTAACGGCAGTGTATCAAATCGCTGACGGCGATAAAACAGTTTGGAACAAGGCAGATAGCTGTAGCCTGAATGGCTGACAAACACCTAAGCGTCTCAGGTTTAGTAGGATGGAATGACTTGCGTAGTTGGACCTGCTACATAGTTTTGTGGGCTCCAGCACGTTTATTAAACCATCTGAAGCAGCTATCTCCGAGGCCATCCCCTGAATGGGGTTAAGCGACGTGCTGAGAACTCGTCTTTGCAAAAACCACTCCATGTCAAGAAACCTGGAACAAAAGCCTTGGATTGGACGGATCAACAACGACGACCACGCAAACGACTAAAGGATTATTCTTTCGGATCCTGGAATGTACGCTCCCTGAACAAACCGGGGGCCGAGAAGGCCCTCCTTCAACAGGTCGAAAAATACAAACTGATCATTACTGCAGTCCAGGAAACAAATTGGCTTGGCATCGAGATTAATTACAAGAAATCGCACACAATTTTTACAAGTGGCAAACCATCGGGCCGCAAGGAGTTTGGAGTAGCATTTATAGTGAACAATCGCCCCAAACAGCATATTACTGACTTCAAACCCATAAATGAACGGCTGTGTGCGATTCGCATCAAGACGATTCTTCAATCTCTGGCTCATCAATGTGCACGCCCCCACTGAAGTTAAAGAAGACGCAGTAAAAGACAAGTTCTACGCCCGCCTTGAAACTCTCTTCGACTCACTTCCAACAAACGACGTCAAATTGTTTCTGGGAGACCTTAACGCGAAAGTCGGAAATGAAAGTTGGCACCGGGGGACCACTGGAGGCCAAAGTCTCCATGAAGAATGTAAAGACAACGGCCAGCGACTTATCGACATTGCCGGCAGCAGTAATCTAATCGTAAGCTCTACATATTTCCCGCATCGACGCATTCACAAGCAGACCTGGAAGTCTCCAGACGCACATACCGCCAACGAATTTGACCACGTCCACATTTGCAGAAGACGAGCGTCTAAAGTGATAGATGTCCGCTCCTATCGAGGAGCAAACTGCGACTCAGATCATCACTTGGTGAAGACGACCTACAGATGTAGAATTTCCTCAGTGCACCAATCGAGAATCAGCTCTCCCAAAATGTTTGCGGTTGATAAGATTCTGAGTGATGCCACAGCGGTGGCGTATACTACTGCTCTTGAGGAAAGACTATCACCTATGCTACACAACATCAGCAACACAGGCGTCTATGGGTTCTGGGAAGAACTCAAGAGTACCATCAAGGATGTCGCAGAGAAGGTCGTGGGATATAAAGCCCGGCGAGCGCCAAATGACTGGTTCGACGAAGAATGCAAAAATTCACTTGACGCGAAAAACGAGGCCTACAGACAATGGATTCAACGAGGAACCAGAGCCAGAAGAGAAAAATATGACGAGGTACGGCAAGCATCGAATAGAATAATTAGACGTAAGAAACGTAAATACTTTGACGAGCAGTTGCTGAACATAAACGAAAACTTAGCTAATAGGATTACCAGACAAGCGTACAAACTAGTAAATACAATTAAGAACGGCTACCAACGCAGAACTAGCCCTTGTAAAGACAAGGATGGATACATCATCAGCGACACCGATGGCATTAACAAACGATGGGCCTCTTATTTTGAAGAGCTTCTAAACCCACCATCTACCGTCCCCACATAAGAAGCTCTCGACGATATTGCCGATCTAGGCTCACCCATACAACCCCCGACAGTAGAGGAAGTTGATCTCGCATTGCGGTAACTAAAACAAAATAAAGCGCCGTGCGCTGACGAGATCCCAGCTGAACTGCTAAAATTCGGTGAAACGAGTCTAGTTGATGCCATACATCAATTACTCCTGCGAGTATGGGAGGATGAGGAGATCCCAGACGATTGGCGCAGAAGCATCATCTGTCCAATTCACAAAAAGGGAGATAAACTGCGGTGTGAGAATTACAGGGGCATATCACTGGTTAGTACGTCCTATAAAATTTTGACGAAAATTCTGGAAAATAGAATAAAACCGTACGCAGAACGAATCATTGGCGAATATCAAAGCGGTTTCAGACCTGGTCGCTCCACAACCGATCAGCTCTTCTCAGTCAAACTGATACTCCAGAGGTGCTGGGAATACAACGTAAACGTATTCCAAATCTTTGTCGACTTCAAGCAGGCGTACGACAGTACCGATCGTGGAGTACTTTACAGCATCGTGCTGCAATTTGGTATACCGGCCAAATTAGTGCGACTGACTAAGATGACGATGACCAACTCCGTCTCACAAGTCAGGATTCAAAATAGACTTACTGATCTATTTGAAACACGCACTGGTCTGAAACAAAGCGATGGACTGGCACCGACGCTCTTCAACCTAGCACTGGAATACGTTATTCGGGCTATGAATATGGACAACAGCAAGACGCTTCTCATGAAGTC
Organism: Chloromyia formosa; assembly: GCA_964017055.1. Lineage (NCBI taxonomy): Eukaryota > Metazoa > Arthropoda > Insecta > Diptera > Stratiomyidae > Chloromyia > Chloromyia formosa. The sequence goes on from OZ024815.1 coordinate 65,307,935, forward strand.
GACACAATTAGCAGCGTACGCCGACGATATCATCATGTCCCGAAGATTGGCCGACGCAGAAGAACTTCTGCATACGCTCGATACCGCTGCAAAAGAAGTTGGACCACGTATCAACGAGGGTAAAACTAAAATAATGATGCAATCGACGACAAGGACACCTGCACAACCGAGCATCAATGTGGGGGACCTCAACATCGAGTTCGTGAACAACTTCATTTACCTGGGTTGCAACTTGTCAAGGGACGCCAACGAAACCGACGAAATCAAGCGACGGATACAGTTAGCTAATAAGACTTTTTTCTCGGTTCTCCCCATAATGAAATCGAAGCATGTGCACAGAAACACGAAGCTCCGCGTGTGCAAAACCATTATACGACCTGTGCTATGCTATGGCTGCGAAGTATGGACCCTAACTCAAGGCTCCGAAAACATGCTAGAACGTAAGGTTCTACGGCGAATTTTCGGGGCTGTTTGCGATCGAGATGGATGGCGCATCCGATACAACCATGAGTTGTATGAACTGTACGATGAGCTGCGAGCCTCGAAAATCGTCAAACTGCAACGACTTCAATAGGCAGGGCACGAACAAAGAATGGACGATGATCGCATGCCTAAGAGAGTAATGAATGCAGGACGAGTCGACGGAGCGAGACTGCGAGGTCGACCGAGATCTCGTTGGGAGAGCTCAGTAGGTGTGGACGCCGCGCAGCTGCTGAGCTTCCAAAATTGGAGGACGCGGTCACGTGACCGAGATAACTGGAGGACAATGATCCAGGTGGCCAAGGCCCGACGTCGGGCTGTCGCGCCACGATGATGATGATGAATTTATTTCATCTAAGTCGAACAAAAATTTCCCCAATTTCTATCTTTGTTGACGATCAATATACCCTTCACGAATGTGATAGGGTATATTAACACTCGCATACATCCCGTCTCAATACCACGTCGTTACATATGGGAGTACCCGGGTACTCACATCTCACGTAGACTTTGTATGGAAATTTCGTAGAATTTGGTGTTGAAAAGAGGCAAATCAAGCGAGTTTGGAACAAAAACAGGCATGAAGGGTTTTATACCTGTTATCATACTCTCAATACCTGTTATCATAGCCTCATTTTGATCTGCGGTGCATTTACCACTGTGAAATTAGTAGTAAAATTTGTTCGAATTTCACTGTTCCTATGAGAGGCATATGAAATAGTGGGCCGATTTCAACCAAATTTTAGAATATGGTTTGGTGGTAAATATAATTGAATGGTGTGAAATTTCGTAAAGATATGTTCAGAAAGTCCGGATGGCGCAACGGTTAGCACGTTCGCCATCTACGCACTGGGCCCCGGTTCGATTCCGGGGATTTACATGTTGGACTATGAGCCCACTCAGCTGTTAAATGAGTACCCATTATGGGGTAAATAACTCGGTTGAGCGTGTTGCTGATCACATACCTCTGCACAAAAACCGTCACGATCTAGAAAATGAGATGATGCTAACTCATCTCGAGGCCATGGTTCAAATTGGACTGTTGCGCCAGTTATTTATTTTATGTTCAGAAAGAAAAAAGTTTTTCTAACACAGCTATACGATAGAGTAGTCCAATTTGAACAGAATTCGAGGATGTGATTAAGCGGCAAAAATTATTGAATAATATGAAATTTCAAAATGATAGCTTTACAAATAAAAAAATTTTTCTAGCAAAGACTGAGTTTTGGACCGGTCGTTCCTATGGTAGCTATATGACGTAGTGATCCGATTCCGTTGGTTCCGACATATATATACTGCGTGCATATATATATGTATATATAGCGTGCGTATATATATATACTGCGTGCATATATATATGTTGCAAAATTTCAGCTGGGTAGCTTGAAAACTGAGAGACTAGTTTGTATAGAACCAGGCGTTTTTCGGGAATCAATTCCTCGTCCGAACTACCGAGGAAGTCGCCAGAATCACCGGAATCGACAAGACTTCCTATGTAATCGTGGCGTTATTCGTCCACCATACGTTGCCGACGAGCATGGCTAATATCATCCATTTCCAATTCTATACATTCTCACTCTCATTGATCAAGTCGAAATTGAATGGAAACTCTGGAATTCGAAAAATTTATGCGACAGGATTTTACCTAATCCTGACACAGGATACGTAAAAGTCATAAACCTATTGTTTGAAGTATACCCTTTTTTATTGCAACTGCTTAATTTATAAATGAATAATTTTTCTGGGTAAAACCCCATATATGTAATATGAATGTGAGTACCCTGTTACTCATAAATGTATGCGAGGGGTAACCAACAAAAAGTGAAAAAAAAAAAAATGTATAAACAAAAATGCAAAATTGCTTGTGGATCTAGGGACGCGGGAGCGTCCCGCCCCGCCAAAGAAAAAAAAATCGAAAAGTGACCAAGACTATGTTTACGCGACACAACAAGTACGGGTTTTCGGACCTCTGTATCTCCGGCCCCGGATGCTTGTTCGAGCTCAAATTATTGATGATGATTATTGTCTCTGGTCATCTTACGAAGTGCTGCAAATTTGATACCGATACAAGGAATAACACCCGAGATATGATAATTTGAAAATGGCTCTTTTTCAAATTTTTCTTGTTCTCGTTGTTCTTTGACAGTTTTACAGCCTCGTAGGGAGCGTATCGAAGTCTGCTTTCTTCTCTCGCGGATTGGGTGTATCCCAAGGGCGTGCATAGGCTATCATTTGCTCTGATCCGTGCAGTAGATGAAAAGATACATCCAAAAATGTGAAATTTTATAGTAGAGTGTCTCGCTAAGTCTTTTTGATAATTTGAATGCGACACAGCAAATCACTCGCAGAGATCGCATGCCGACGGGGAGAGACGCAAACACTTGATTATGTGAGTAGTGGCGACGACGGATGCAACTACTCACATAGATGAAAAGATACATCCAACTATCGGCCGATAGTCCCGATAGTTATTCGATAGTTTTTACTATCGATAGTTATTGGAATAACTATCGGCCGATAGTTATTCGATAGTTTTTACTATCGATAGTTATTCGAATAACTATCGGGATTATCGGTCGATAGTTATTCGAATAACTATCGGGACTATCGGTCGATAGCTGGTATTCATGATTGATGATTGAACACGGCAGCCAAAGGTGTTCAAAATCTCTTTTTTTTTTTTGCAAAGTATCTTTTGGCGGTGCTTTGGGAAAATACGAGTATCTTTTTTTTCGCAATGCCTTTGCGATTTGCGTGAATGTGAAATTAAGGGTTTTTGTATGAAAATATACCTCGTATATTGCGCAGGTTGTGACTATGCAATCAAGGATTTTTATATGTATGAGGAGAATGTATGGAAAAAGACGAATGTGCTGTAGATGTAGAGTCCTTTGGTGGCAGCAAGGATTTTCGAAAAAGGATATTTTTGGCAGGGAAGCGAAAAATGGGCAACTGGTGTCATATGAATCGGGGTGAAAAGGCTAATTTCCAGGAGTAGTGTAGATGGCATTTCAAGTCCTTCGGTGGCGAAAAGCACATTCACGAAAGTCAAGTGAAAAATGGGCAATATGGGTGTCATATGAACCGGGGTGAAGAGACGAATGTCCGGGGGCACTATAAATGGCACTAAGTGTCCTTCGGTGGCGACAAGGACATTCGAAAAAGGATATTTTTGGCAGTGAAGCGAAAAATGGGTAACATGGGTGTCGTATGAATCGGGGTGAAGAGGCAAACTGCCAGGAGTACAGAAGATGGCATTTCGAGTCCTTCGGAGCGAAAAGGACATTTGAAAAAGGATATTTTTGGCAGTGAAGTAAAAAATGGGCGATATGGGTGTCATATGTACCGGCGTGAAGAGGCGAATGCCTAGGACATTTCGAGTCCTTCGTTGCCGATAAGGACATACGAAAAATGATACTTTTGGTAGTGAAGCGAAATATGGTCAATATGGGTGCCATATGAATCGGGGTGGACGCCCGAATATCCAGGAGTAGTGCAGATGCCATTTTGAGTCCTTCGGTGGCGAAAAGGACATTCACGAAAGTCAAGTGAAAAATGGGCAATGTGGGTGTCATATGAACCAGTGTGAAGAGGCGAATGTCCGGGGGCACTATAAATGGCACTTAGAGTCCTTCGGTGGCGACAAGGACATTCGAAAAAGGATATTTTTGGCAGTGAAGCGAAAAATGGATAACATGGGTGTCATATGAATCGGGGCGAAAAGGCGAATGTCCAGGAGTAGTGTAGATGGCATTTCTAGTCCTTCGATGGCGAAAAGGACATTCACGAAAATCAAGTGGAGAATGGACAATATGGGTGTCATAAGAACCTGGGTGAAGAAGCGTATGTCCAGGAGTACTGTAGATGGAATTCCGGATCCATCGGTGGCAACAAGGACATTCGAAAGAGGATATTTTTGCTAGTGAACCGAAATATGGGCAATATGGGTGTCATATGAATCGGGGTGAAAAGACGAATGTCTAGGAGTATGGCATTTCAAGTCCTTCGGTGGTGAAAAGGACATTCACGAAAGTCAAAATGGCATCAACAGTAGTCTAGTGTATTCGCCTCATGACTACCAGTCATATGATACCCATCTTGCGTCCTAGATATCACCTCAATGCCAAGAATGCCCTTTTTCATGACCAAAGGACTTAGAATGCCATCAACAGTATTCTAGTCCATTCGCCTCAATAACCCTAGTCATTTGATACCCATCTTGCCTAGATATCACTTCCGTGCCAAGAATGTACTTTTCCACTAATCAAAGGGCTCAAAAATGCCATCAACAGTAGTCCTGTACATTCGCCTCATTATCCCCAGTCTTATGATGCCTATCTGGCTTCATTTCATTGCCAAGAATGTCCTTGTTTCTTAACATCGCATCTACCTACACAAATGTATATGCAATCACATTCTTTCATTAGTGCAAGAAATGTATATCGTCAGTCAAATTTTGCTTGAATTCACTCGAAAAAGTTATTCGATAGTAAACTATCGGCCTGTCGAAACTATCGGGACTATCGGACCTTTGTCCGATAGTTATTCGATAATGTTCTACTAATTACTACTTTTTTAAACTATCGATAATTTTTACTAGTTACTAGTTTTCTAAACTAACGATAGTTTTTTACTAGCTACTAGTTTTCAAAACTATCGATAGTTTTTACTAGTTACTAGTTTTCAAAACTATCGATAGTTTTTTTACTAGTTACTAGTTTTCAAAACTATCGATAGTTTTTACTAGTTACTAGTTTTCAAAACTATCGATAGTTTTTACTAGTTACTAGTTTTTAAACTATCGAATAACTAAAAACTATCGGTAGTTATTCGATAGTTTTTAAAACTGTAAGATGATTTTTTCCAATGTGTGGAAGATGGGAAGCGATGTCTACGCGAGATGGGTATAACATGACTGGAGGTGATGAGGCGAATGAAGTAGACTGTTAAAGGTATTTTGAGTCTTTTGGGCAGGAAAAAAGATGTTCTTGGCAAGGAAGCGATATATAGGCAAGATGAGTATTATATTATCGGGGGTGATGAGGCGAATGCAGTAAACTACTGTTAAAGGCACTTTGAGTCCTTTGAACTAGAAAAATGATATTCTTGGCAAGAAAACTATTTACCCCAAATGGGTAACTTGAGTGGACTCATAGTCCGGCACGTATATAAATCCCCTTTTTTATCGAAGAATACCGCATTCAGTAGGAATCAAACCGGAGCCCAATGTATAGAAGGCGAACGTGCTTACCGTTGCGCCATCTGGATTACTACTACTACTATGCAAAAAAATGTGATATCTCCCAAAAACAACCCTGTTATAAAAAAAATCCCCGCCAAGAAAAACTCCTCAGCCGTAAAAAGGATTGATATGAACACAATACCGCCAAAGTACTCGTAGCTTCGCGCCTCGCTCTAGGGTATGCATATTGAACGCTGATTGCATTAGTTAATTTCTTTCAACGCGGTTTGGCGGGGAGCTTCCATTAAATAAAATAAGTTGAACAATCTGAAGAAGAACGCAGTAGAAAATAGTCTATTAATCACTTCTGGCCTGAACTGCATTTTTAGTGTTTTGTAAGGCGGGGGCTTTATAACGAGATCGGGGCGAGAAGCCAATAATACTTGGCATAAGAGCTTACAGCATGATCCGCACGCAACCACTTATCCATAATTTTGTCAGAGCGACATCGTTGTCATTATCACTGTCATTTTGTCATTAAATCCGTTCGGCGGTGAGTCTTTAGGCTACGAAGCTCCCCGCCAATCAGCTTTGAAAGAAATTAACTAATGCAATCAGCGTTCAATATGCAAACCCTAGAGCGAGGCGCGAAGCTACGAGTACTTTGGCGGTATTGTGTTCATATCAATTCTTTTTACGGCTGAGGGATTTTTCTTGACGGGGATTTTTTTACAACAGGGTTGTTTTTGGGAGACATGTTTTTCCAGGTAAAACATAATAGCGATAGCTCATTAGGCAGATGGGGACAATAAAAATTACAATAAGTGAAATAACTAGCTTCTTATAGCTCATAAGTACCCGGATACTCAAATATGTATGCGAGTGTTAACTTTGTCAAGGAGTTTGCAACGCATCCAAGGAAGCACCTCCGATCATATACAGAGTATATATTTTTGGTCAGTATGGCGAGGTGAGTCGATTAAGCTTTGTCCGTCTGCATGTGTGTCCGTCTGTCCGCCTGGTTCTATGCAAACTAGTCTCTCAGCTTTGAAGCTGAAGCTGAAATTTTTAACAAAATCTTCTTTCTATTGTACGCTGTAAATATACCGGAACAAATGAAATCGGAGCACTACATCATATAGCTGCCATAGGAATGACTGGTCCAAAAGTTGGTCTTTGTGAGAAACACTTTTTTATTTCTAAAGATATCCTTCTCAAATTTTGCACAAAGCCTTTATTCATCGCATGCTGTAGATATGTGGAATTGGACCACAACGTCATATAGTTGCCATAGGAACGACTAGTCAAATTCGATCTTTGTGAGAAAAACTTTTTTGTTTCTTAAGATATCTTTCTTAAATTTTAAATTATTCAAAAGTATCATTCGCCAAATCATTTTTCCGAATTTGGTTCAAATTGCACTATTCTATCTTACAGGTTGTAGTCCGGATGGCGCAACGGTTGGTACGTTCGCCTTCTACGCACTGGGCCCCGGTTCGATTCCTTGAATGCGGTAGTTTTCGATAAAAAGGGGATTTACGTGTCGGCCTATGAGCCCGCCCACTCAGCTGTTCAATGAGTACTCATTTATGGGGTAAATAACTCGGTTGAGCGAGTTGCTGATCATACACCTCTGCACAAGACATACCGTCACGATTTAGAAAATGAGATGATGCTAACTCATCTCGAGGTCATGGACTGTTGCGCCTGTTGTTTATTTTATCATATAGCTGCCATAGGAACGACCGTTCCAAAATCAAGTTTTTGTTAGAAAAACTTTTTTATTTCTGAAGATATTTTATCTTTATCTAATTTCATATTTTTCGATCATATTTACCGTCAAACCACATTCCTAAATATGTTTGAAATCGTCCAACTATTTCATATAGGAACAGTATAATCGGCACAAGTTTAACTATTAATTTCATAGTAGCTAACCGAAAGCTAGCTTGAAATCAAAGTAAACTTCTTTTAGATAACGTTACAAAAACGAAAGTGCCAACGGCCAATGGTTGAGAAGAGCACCTGGCGGGATAAATATCTTTATACTAACTTTGTCATGATGTTTGCAACGCACAGCAGGAAGCATCTCCGACCATATAAAATAAAACTAAATGACTGGCGCAACAGTCCAATTTGAACCATGGCCTCTAGATGAGTTAGCATAATCTCATTTTCTAGATCGTGACGGTATGTCTTGTGCAGAGGCGTGTGATCAGCAACACGCTCAACCGAGTTATTTACCCCATAAACGGGTGCTCATTTAACAGCTGAGTGGGCTCATAGTCCGACACGTAAATCCCCTTTTTTATCGAAAATTACCGCATTCAGTAGGAATCGAATCGGAGCCCAGTGCGTAGACGGTGAACGTGCTAACCGCTGCGTTCAATGCACTGTTCAAAGTTGGAATTCGGTTCAGTAGCGTAGTCAAAATCGATAGTAAAAAAAAACGACAATTTTCGAGGCTTCGAAGAAAAACACACTTTATCACTTTTCAAGCCAACAGATCCTTGCAGCGGATACTCCAAATGGAAAAGCTTGTTCGTAAAAGATAAGGATAATTTGATTGTAAGCCTAACGCGGTCAATATTTTTCAATACCGGCGATTTTAGAGTAGTTATGGGCTAAAATTCAAAAATGCCTGCTCAGCGATTTATGCCTTAAAAGCTCTATCTCGGTAAGTATAACAGCTAGAAGTCTATTTCAGTTTCAAATTGAAGATAAATTACTCTAGTTTAATAAACTTTTGCAAAGTTTCTTGTAAAACTAATTTAGGAGATACGGCTTCTTTGCACGCCTTTCTGAAGAGAACTGTATGCAGCTCTAAGTTGATCTTTGACTGCGTCGTCAATAGCTGAGTTGATTTGTTCTTTAATTCTCTTGCGTGCTGAGATTAGAGACCATGTACGGTCACTAATGAATGGCCTTCTACCGCGCTCCAATCTGCCCGCAAAAGTTTCACCACACGAGATAAAGGAGTCCTTAGCGACGATCCATCTATCATCAATTGTAGGAGTCTCATAAAGGTGGTGGTGTATTAGCTCTTTTGTGCAAGTCGGTGGAATAAGCACGTCTTATAGATGGAGCTTTAAGCTTTTGCACATTAAAACGTGGAAAGGTTTTTGCATTTTGAAGGCGATGTATCGCTGCCGTTCGTAAGCGCAAGCGCACTTTTGCGATAACAAGTTGGTGATCGCTGCTAATATCAGCACCCCGCTTGAATCTGACGTCTGAGAGACAATTCATCCATGTTTTGGAAATGGTAATATGGTCAATCTGGTTCTCTGTTCTGCCATCCGGAGAAACCCAGCTTGTTAAATGGCATCGTTTGTGCTTGAACAAAGTACCGCCGATGACGAAGTGACGAGAGTGACAAAACTCCACGAACATCCTGCCATTTTGATTCCTGTTGCCTAGACCATGATTGCCCATTAGGTGTTCCAAACAAAGGTTGTCAGATCCGACTTTGGCATTGAGATCCCCCATAATAATCTTTATGTCACCTTTGGGAGCCTTGTCGAAGGTGTCGCCGAGTCGGTGATAGAAGACGTCTTTAGCTGATTGAGGAGGGTATACAACGCCCCAAAAATTCCACACCATTGCGAAATATTCTATTTTAAGATACAAGTTTATGAACAAACTTTATGATGTTCTAGGAACAGCCATTACAGCTATTAGATATGGGCAAATTTTTAAAATACTCTCTGTAATAAACCTCGTCACATGACGCACAATTTGGAGTCCTTTTCATTTTTACATAGCTCCATATTGTTTCAGATAGGCTTTCTCTGTATTCAAACTAGGTATAATCAACTATCCATGGAATTGTTACGCACGGAAAAGCTCCTTTTTCGAAGTATCGAAACCCATTGAGTTTTCTAATCTAAATGATATGTGATTAGCTTTTACATCCGAAAAACGAGTGGTAGACCGTAATTAAGGCGTCGTTAATGCCATTTCAGCATAGTAGGTAGGCATCACACCGAGTTTCCTTTTTCTTTTTTTCATGTCCCGGCAGGAATCATATACGGATGAGTGTGAATTGTAATGGTAGCTAGTGGTGTCCAGAGATAAGAATCCTGCCTCCATGGGTTAATTGCTCCATATTCGAAATGCTCTGTATGCTTGTAACTGGGTTGCAGCTATAGGACATGCAGAGAATCGTTACTGGAGGCGCTAACCACCCTCACAATTCATTTAGCTCCATAATTAAGAAATTGGATCATGAAGGCGTACCCTACACGCGGACGAAGTAAATGTACACAAATGTCGTATGACCTTTTAAGTCGTTTCGAAAAGATACGGGGACACGTTTTTGCTTCAAAGTCTCACCTTAAATACGAAGTGTAGCCAAGAGTTTCATAGTTTCTTTTTCGAAAAGTTAAGAATGTAAACTTATCGAAACAATAAAGTTACGCTGTTTCGTTAAGATACGATTTACAAAAATACAAACGAAATAATCCCTTAAAATCAGTTGGCCTAAGTATTACAATTAGTCATGGTGCCCTTCCAAACTACGCCTCATTCGCCTGAAATCCGTCACATATGTTTCAGTTTAGCATCCGTGCAAAAGAACCAAGAACTTTCACCCTCTCGTAACAACTGTTGGGCTGAGTTTGATTGGGACATTAAATGTTCGTCGACTAAGTAGGATAAATGTTTCCTTAATCGGCTGGGTCTCGCAATGAACGGCATTTATCAAAGACATTAAGACAAAGCGGATTTCTTAATGCTGTCCGTGTCCCATAAGGGGTATATGATGCCGGTAATATGGGCCTGGGAAAGTTTTCGATTGTCAGGGTGCAAAGAGTGTTAAGTAGTCAATTAATTGACGCTAAGCTCAGACATTTTTAGCGCTTGTAATGTATAAGAATCTCAAACGAATGACGTCTTCCCGAAAGTCGAAACCAATCAGAAACTTAATTTATGTTGAATAGGAATTGAATGAAGGAGAATGTTGAGCCTTCCGTCGCTGGCAATAATGGGTGACTAATTAAAACTTAATTCCAGATTAAAGTAAGCACTTACCAGCTAGGGTTTCGAAATGTTTTTGAATTCAACTCATCCGGATAAAAGGAGGGTCCTATAAGGAGCTTTTTATTTTGCTAATTAAATAGTCATAATTATAGATGTAGTGGATTTAATTTGGATTATTAATTTCCGGAGGCGCTTTGGTTTGGTTTGATTAATGTAATGTCCTTTTGATATGGGCTTTTTTCGGCCTGTCATGGAAGTCGACTAAATGTGTGTATGTGTATGCTATTGCCAGCAACTTGCTTTTCATTATTCCCTTAATAGATATTCATATGTTCGAGGAGATGGATTTTCGTTGATTGCCTTAATCCCTCCAGAGGCATGAGTGTGTCCGTACTTCATGCATTCCTGTAATGTGTTTACGTTTCGATAACATATCTACTTTTTGGACGTACAGTTGTTAACACGCACCTCCTATCCGCGCTGTCCTCATTGACAAGCTCGGAGCGCAGTGGGAGTTCTATTAGTACTCGCAAGCAGTTTTTGTTCACGATGATCGAAATTTCGTTCTCTAGATCGGAAAGCGGTGACCGATCGAGCACGGCCACCGAGCGCGTCAAATGGGTGGATTAGGGAAATTTTACGAGTTATTTCATTTTTGAATTGTAGGAACATAAAAACATTGCGCCACTGACTTTCCCATAAATCAACCCACCTTACTGGTATCAGCTGATCGAAGGAAAGAAGAGTTGACTGAAATTGCGTAGCTTTCGGGCTCATTTTATTGTTTTTTTTTTTTATTTATTTATTAATTTACACCATGCCTTATAATAACATTTCTACTTACGTATTTGGCTTTATATGCTGTAAATTATACATAAGCATCAAATTTGGTAAAATCACCTTTATCATGGTAGACATTATCGCACTTTATGAGATAAGATAACTTCGGTTATTATGATTAATCGATAGACCACATAAAAGGCAAATGCGTTGTTAACAAGTCATCAGTTTCAATTCAATCAATGATCGAAAATGGGCGTCTCAAGTGGAAGTGACTTTGGTCTTTATCACCATCCCGGACACAACCATGGACCCCATCATGGACCACATCACCATGGGCCACACCATGGGCCACACCATGGGCCACATCACGGACCTCATCATGGTCCCCATCACGGTCCACATCATGGTCCCCACCACGGTCCACATCATGGACATCACCATGGGCAGCACCATCATCATCATCATGGACCTCATCACGGGCCTCATCACAATCCACATCATAGACCACCAAGTGATTGTCATTGTTTTTGTGTTATACAATAGTTTTGCGAAACGCGAGAGAAAAGTTAATAAGTCTTTTGTGAATGTTTATATGATTGTGTGTTTGAAATAAAAAGTACGTTTAGTTAAGTAAATATCGAAACAGTCTTTTAAAATTGTGTTCGGAAATAAAAATATCATTATTTGTAAAAATACAGTTTGTAAAAAAAATGGATTTGTTGAAATTGTTTGATTTCAGCGGTTTTTACAGAGTTTGTTGTATGCTTCACCGTTCCGTTAGACGGCATTGCACCTTCGTATTATGTATATCTTCTCGCTATTCGCTATTCGTGTTTCTACTCAACGTCTCTAACCTTCTTTATGTTTTCAGAATTTGAAGATGCCTGATATATTTCGTAAAACAAAAATTTATTTTGAATGGTACAAAATATAATTTTTTTATTAAGTTTCTTATTTATTTTTGCGCCTTCTTGGCTATTAGCCACGATCGCGATTTGCTTCATTGATCCTCCATATACAGCAGTCAATTTGGAGTTTGGGGTTGACTTAATTGCACCGCGTTTGAAAAAATGGAATTCGGTTCAGAATGATGCCACTTATAAAAAAAAACGATGAAAAAAACAGACGGAAGTTTCGCTTCGGTCCGGAGTCCGAAGCCAATATAAACCTGTACAGACACAGTGGTGATACCAAAAATGCCAATAGGCAACAACTACTACTTTGCCTTAACCCCTAGCGGGGCAAAGCGCGTCAACTACTCCTGCACGCCATCGTACTCTGTGCTGGGCAATGGGGCGCAACTCCCCAAAAGACTTACCTAGTACCTGACACTCCTTTGCCACAGATCGACGCCATGTGATTCGAGGACCCCCTCTTGGTCGGCCTTGGTTGGAAATGGGGTTCCATTTCATGGCATGCAAAGCAATGCAGTTATCACTCTTCCGCATTGTCTGACGTATCCACTGCAATTTTCGCCTGCGCATCAATTCGTTGATTGGCATCTGACCCGTACGCCGACTTAGCTCTTCATTTGATATTGTTTCGGGTCAGAAAATTCTTAAAATTCGACGAAGACACGAGTTGACGAAAACTTGCAGCTTTCTGGTAACACTAACGGTAACTGTCCAGGTACTGCTCCCATACAAAAGCACTGACAGTACCAGGGAGCGAAACAGGCCCAGCTAGGTCTTCATGCTGAGATAACTGCTTTGCCAGATTTTGGACAGCATGCCGTAGACGCATTTAGCTTGGTTGATACGACGAGTGATGTCCTGCTCCGAACCACCATTTGCGGCAACAATGCTACCCACCCAGGTAAACGAAGTTATCCACAGGCTGCCCATTAATAATGATGGAAATAGGTATCGGATTTCCTTTTCGCAACGGCGGGCTAAGAACCTTGGTTGTGTTGGTATTAATCTTTAGCCCAACCTTGCTTACCTCCCTCTCGAGATCTAACGCCATTGCGGACAGATCCATGATTTTGTGGGAGAGTAGGCATATGTCGTTAGCGTAGTCAAGATGTTATAGGTATATTAAGATGTCAGAGTCCATTGGATTCCTCTGTCTAGCCCGGATAGGGCTCCATGCAACACATCGCCGATCACTAGGAGTAATAGGATCGGTGAGAGGATGCACTCCTGCCGAATTCCACTGCGAATCTCAAAGTCCCCCGACACCTTACATTTATGCAGAACGCAACATTTTGCGCCGTCATAGGTTACCTTAATAATAGCCACAAGCTTCTCAGAGATGCCTGTCCTGCGCAAGGCCGGCAATATATGTAGAATCCCGGTTCACACTATCGAAAGCCTTCTCGAAATCGATGAAAAGCAAATGAAGCTGAGAATCGTACTCAGCGCATTGCTCGATGGTGAGTCGCAAGGTGTTAATGTGATCGACACAGGAGAATCCGGATCGAAAACCAGCCTTCTTTTCATCAGTTGTGTTTTCTAAGTGGGCCTTTAGTCTTTCCAGGACTATTTCAGCTATTATCTTAGCACCGGCAAGAAACACACAAATGCCTCTTCAATTATTACAGTCTGTGAGGCTACCCTTCTTTGGAAGTTTGATGATCAAACCTTCCTTCCACTCAGTGGGAAAGGTCTCTGTATTCCACGCTGGGTGGGTGCAGCAAATCGGCAGTTACGCTTGGCGCTGCTTGATAAAGTTCGGCAGGGATACCGTCGAGTCCGGCGGCCTTTCCTCGTTTTAGTGAAATAATTGCAATGACTATTTCCTCTATAGTCGGGGCAGTGGACCGTATACGCACATTTTGATAGTTAGCTAAATTATTTATATGGGGGGAACTTCACCAGAGGTTACACGGTTCAAGACCGCGGCGAAGTGTTATTTCCACCGCCTCATTTGATCTTCTTCCAAGATAAGAAGCTTTCCATCACTATCTTTCACTGGATGTTGGCAGAAGTTACGACCACGTGTAAACTCCTCGATGACACTGTATACGGCGTTTAAGTTGTCACTTCTTGCGGCTTCTTCTTCTGAGGCTAAAAGAGAATTGGAATAAACTCTTTTATCGCGTCGCACACTACGCTGAACTTCTCGAGCTTTCTGACGGTAAAGGAGTTCGATGCTGCTTCGATTGTCGTCTGATGATGCAGCCAAACGAACTTTCAGCTCCTTTCTTTCAACAATCAGCTGCCATGAAGCGTGGGACTTCCAGGGCTTATTCCGGCAATCCGTGTTTGTGCCAAGGATGGTATCTGCGCTATCAATGTATGCATTTTTTATGGCATCCCAGTTTTCATTTATGTATGTCACTATCTGGGTAACCATTTATTTCAGCTGCTTTTTGCGCAAGATGGTCATTATATTGTTGTAAGACAGCTGGATTTTTTAGTCGAACGGTGTTGAATTTGCGGCGCCTGGGTCTTTCGTCAGTAGGACGACGAACGGCTGCAATACGCAATCGACCATTAGCGATCATAAGATAATGAATAATTGGCAACGACCATGTGCATACAATTCAATACAAGGAATACACGCGCGGCACGTTCTTGGACATAGCCGGGGTCTTTAACAATGTCACAACCCAAGCGATCTTGGACTCTCTCCATAAGGCAGGAGTCAACGAATCCATAAGGATCTGGGTCAAATCATTGCTCCACAACAGACTTATATCGTCTGCATGGGGCAACGCGAGGGCTACTAAAACAGCCAGAAGGGGTACGCCACAAGGAGGTGTGCTATCACCACTTCTATGAATACTAGTAGTTAACACTTTATTAAAAAAAATTGAAGCGGTAGGCATACGTGTGGAGGCCTACGCAGATGATGTAGTAATTCTTGTATCCGGAAAGGACACTGGTGTTCTATCGGACCTCACAACAATGGCTCTAAGTAAGCTGCTAAAATGGGCAGGCAAGGTGGGTCTAAATATGAACCCGCAAAAGACTGAAATTGTTCTCTTCACACGGAGAACCAAAATTCAGGGCTTCAACCTCCCAAGGATGGGTGTCACCGAGTTAACTTTGACAACTCATGCAAAGTACTTAGGGTTGATTCTAGACAGCAAGCTTACTTGGAAGATCAACATCGAAGAACGCGCCAAGAAAGCAACTATCGCTCTATACAGCTGCAAAAGCTTGCTTGTTAAAGTATGGGGGCTGATTCCACACATTATGCACTGGATGTACACGGCCATTGTCAGGCCAATTTTACTATACGGAATTGTGGTCTGGTGGACTGCACTTAAAATTAAAGCCCATAAACGGAAAGGATCCAAAGACTGGGTTGCCTGGGAATCGCTAGCGCAATGAGAACCACGTCAACGAATTCCTTAAACACTCTCCTGAACCTCCCGCCAATCGATATGTTCCTAATGAACACAGCGTCTAAATGTGCCCTATGACTCAGGGAAATAGGGCAATTCAGAATAAAGCCGTATGGCCATCAAAACATCAAACTGTCAGTCGCAACCACCGACTTCACTAAAGTAGTGATGGACTACAACAAAAACTTCTGAGTATTTATACCAGATTGAGTTTATTATACTACCGGCGAGAATGTGCCAAAGAGATCAATAAATCTCTACACTGACGGCTCAAAGATGGAAGGGGGTGTTGGGGCGGCAGTTCACTATTCAGAACTCCTGTACAATCTATCCATCCGACTGCCGAACGAATGCAGTATCTTCCAGGCGGAAGTGCTAGCGATTCAAAAGGCAGCGGAGCTAGCCTCAACACCTCGCAGGAAGCGAACATTTTTTATTCAGTCGGATATTCAAGCTGCTTTAAAAGCGCTACAATCCGACACCATAAGATCAAAGACAGTGCTCAGATGTCTTTCGGCTCTTTGGATGCCAAGTACTTCAAGGAGAGTAGAGTTCCGATGGGTACCAGGCCACAGCGGCATACTTGGCAACGACATCGCGGACGTTCTTGCAAAACAGGGTGCTGCTTTTGATAGCGCAATGGCAATAGCAATTCCTATACCAATGCAGGCAATAAGATCAGAAATGGACTGTAAGATGATGCAACTGGCCAATAATGATTGGAACAAAGCCATCAACTCCAGGATAACGTGGGAAGTCTGGAATTCTTACAATCCAAGGAAAACTAGCACACTCCTAGGACTATCCGATGCTAGTCGGATTAGTTACTGGCCATTGTCTGATAGGGGAGCATGCCTATAGGCTAGGATTGATCACTTCCAATGGCTGCAGAAACTGTCAGCTGCCTAACATTAAAGAAAGTCTAGAACACCTCTTGTGTGAATGCCCAGCACTCGCAAGAACAAGACAAAAATGTCTTGGTGCCTACTTCTTCCGCAACTTGAAGGCGGTCTCGGACCTCACACCTCAGTATAAAGAGTCTTTTGGAATTTGCAATCGCGACGAAAACCTTCGAACTTAACAATGACTCAACGATATTAACTAATCCCAATACGTAGTTCCTTTGCCCCGTTGTCAAATCGTGGCATCGCTATGGCCCCAAGCGGTCTATGCGGGGCTGTAAGGTCGCCATCCAACCTAACCTAACCTAAGACTGTATACCCTGTACTTTATAAAGTCTAGGGTGTAAAAATCTGGGTCGGGGTGAAAAAATTAAGAATCTAAAAAATAGACGCTTTTGCATCGATTACCGCTAAATGATGCCAAACGATTTTACATACAAATATAAACGAAAATTGTGAAGAAACTTTTTCTGATTTCTTAACCGTTTAGCTGCTACAGGCGTTTAAATGTTTGAATCGCACATTACAAACGGTCTAATTAAAAAAAAAATTCACATAAGCCAGAATACTGAAATTCGAAGTCAATAGCACCTAACGTTTTGCTCTAAGATTCAAAATTCATTCCGTCAAAATCGGATAATTAGTAAACGAGATATAGCTCTCTAAACTGTACAGTTAAAAAAATCAAATTGAAATTTGTGTCCATTGTTCTTACAGTTGATTCTAGGAGTAAAAAGAAAACTAGGTTTTCCCTTATACTGTAAGCGTTTTTATTTTGTAAGCATACAATTGTTTCGGAAGCAACGTACTTCCTTCATCAGTGCTACCTAATCTAAATAAAAAATAAAAAAAATTAAATTAGGTAGCACTGATGAAGGAAGTACGTTGCTTCCGAAACAATTGTATGCTTACAAAATAAAAACGCTACAGTATAAGGAAAAACCTAGTTTTCTTTTTACTCCTAAAAAAATCAGTTTTCCACCTTGTGTAATAAATCTATATTGGCTAGACAAATATTTTTTTCGATTTTTTTTTGTGGCATCTTTCTTAACCGATTACCAGTTCCTCCAAATGCGGTGCAATTAAGTTGACCTTCTCACATATAATCGTGGTCCAGATTAATTGCACCATTGGCTCTCAAAGTGTAAGTCGCGACCCCCGGGGGACATTTTCGAAAATTTCAAATTAAACGAGAAATTTGAAAGCAATCGAAAAAAAAACAAATATTTCCACGATTTAAATCGTGTGAGTGGATGTGTGTTTTTTTTTTGTCGGAAATTACGAATTGAGGCTCACACGTCGTAAATACTTGTCCAGATTTTTTTTTCAGGAAATACATACTTGTGCAAACGGAGCAATTTGTCAATGCATTTGCCACCATGGCGGTAAATATTGCTACAAAGTTGCTATCTCTATGTTTTTCTCGTAGTTGTCATGGTAACTAATATTTAGCAAAATTTAACAAAAAGCAAATTGTAATACAACACATACAACACAGATTATAAAATATTTGCCTGTTTTTTGCCAGTCTACCATGGTCTAAATACGCTCAAATATCAAATTAAGATTGATCTTTTCTATTTTTAAGTGATGTTTGAGGAATCCAATACCAAAAGCAGATAATCTCACATGAAAAAGAATATTTTTTTTTGTGCTCATTCTCCCTTTCACAAATAAAAATATTATCTGGAGAAGCTTTGAATTATCTGAGAACGTTTCTTGGACACTTTAGAACGTACAGATCCGATAAATAAATAAATAACTGGTGCAACAGTCCAATTTGAACCACGGCCTCGAGATGAGTTAGCATCATCCCATTTTTTAGATCGTGACGGTTTTTGTGCAGAGGTATGTGATCAGCAACACGCTCAACCGAGTTATTTACCCCATAATGGGTACTCATTTAACAGCTGAGTGGGCTCATAGTCCGACACGTAAATCCCCGGAATCGAACCGGGGCCCAGTGCGTTGAAGGCGAACGTGCTAACCGTTGCGCCATCCGGACTACAGATCCGATAAGCGACTTTAATATTCTGGAAAAAGTGGAGGTTTTTTCAATACTTATTTTAGGAGATATTGAGCAATGTCCCTATTGGTTTTACACAAAGTCAATTACTTTTGTCATTTTCCATAGGTTACTATTGTCGCGACAAGCATGCAGTACAGTGTCTGTCAAATTAAAGCTAACTAAACTAAGTAATTTTCGAATTTTTCAGGCAATCTCTCTAAAAACCAGCGCGTCAGCTACAGAGATAATTTTCATTTTAAATAATAGGAAATTCCAAAAACCAAAGAAATGTTTTTTTTTCTAGATACTACTTGAAGTTGACTGCGCATTTTCTTAGGACTAAACTTAATGTTTCCTGAACTCCATATAAACAGAAAAAGACATTAAAATACTTACTATAAAAAAAAAACTATTTTGATTGGATGCACCATGCCGCCGGCCGTTGCAAACGGTATTAAGTTTCGAGATTTTTCTTTATTGACATTTTTTTTTATTTAATTTTTTTTATTTAAATTTTTTTTTAAACGTCGTACTTGGCCAAAAATTTCAGACACAGGTAAAGACCATAAAGAAATGCATAAAAATGTTATCACCACTTTTGGTATTTTGAATCTATGATCGGACAGCTTTTTGATGTGTAAGCATCTTATCGCTCAGTACGGGGTATAACCAAAGAATAGAGATTATTGCTAACAATAAATGGGACTCTATACGAATTAAGAGTGCCTGACTAGTAGTTGCATATGTGTTGGATTCCATCAGTACACGAAGGGGTAACGCGGAATAGCAAGTATGTTGCTCATACGATGAAACGTACTAGGCAGTTGGCATTTGAAGAGCTTTTCAAAATGTTGCCGTCCCTATCCCTCTAAAGGCAACTTTCATTTGATTATTTGCGTATCAATTGGCAATGCGCTTTTGCTTAAATCGTATGAAGTGCCACCCCCCTGGTATAACCATAGAAGCTGTGGAATGCGTAGACAATGTTTTAGTGTGTGTACATGTGAATTCTTTGAATTTTTAACTTTATGTATAAGCTACTTAAGTTTAGTATGCACAAATAATAGTCTTCACAATGAGCTGCGTAGCTGCATCGGTAGCGTGGTGGACTAAAGAACATTCCCGGTGCGGTCCCGGGTTCTAATTCCCGTCGTGTCGAGAGTATCTTTTTCTTTTTTTTTTCTTAACATGAAAATATATATTGGGAGACGATTAATATAGAAAGCGATCAGAAAAACGACACAAAAAGCGACGGGTTCTAAAGGAGATTCGCTAGCATGTACGAGAAAGAGACATTCGATTTTTCTGTAGGGTAGAGTAGTGGGTTATGTAATTGCTGTGGTATAGTGTGTTTGAGGGGTATTTTGGAGGGAAGGGTGAAAAAAATAAATATACAGTTAAATGTGTGATATGCATTCTGTGTATGATCATTGTGCGTTGTCGTTTCTATAATGATGGTTGAATTATGATGGCTTTGTAATCTTGTCTGGATGTTGATGACTTACTATCATGAGGCGAATGTATTAGACTACTGTTGTTGGTATTTTTAATACTTTGGTGAGGACGAAAGGACATTCTCCGCAATGAAGTGATATTCAGCCAAGATGGGTATCATATGACTGGCAGTGGTGAGGCGAGTGCTTGTTTTTATTTTCATCCCGACGAATTTGGTCATCAGTTTCTTGCAATTTCTCTCCAAAGCAGAACGGGTGGTGTAGATTTAGTCACTTTTTAAGACAAGCCGGGAAAGGCTGACTCTTATTCTGAAGCCACACACTACAGGAGGACTTTTTGGTTCGCATTTACTAAAAAATTATAAAAACTTATAAATATTTTTATACCCTAGACTTTTAGTATAGGGTATATTATTTTTGTCACGACGGAAATATGTAACACCTTAAAGGAGGCCCCGATGGTATAGCAATGTATACATATAAATGATCACGGTCACCTCCTGATTCGATTTAGCCATGTCTGTCTGTCTGTCTGCCCGTTCGCACGATAACTTTCGATAGAATAAAGCTAGAGCCTTGAAATTTTGGTCAAATGTTGGAAGTATGAGCTAGTCGGTTGGTATTGAAAATGAGTATAATCAGTCCAAGAGAACGCCTACCTCCCCTAGATATGTAAAATAATTAAATGTATTTATAGCTCACGATTAAATGAACATGAAAAGCTCTAGCATTGGCAGATTGCTCGTAAGGGTAATCTTTTTGGCGTGTGACCCTGAGGTGAGAAGCTGCTTGAGTTTTAGTAAGTTGGGCATAATCAGATCAAAGGAACGCCTACCTCCCCTACAAAATTCAAAAAATTAAATATTATTTTAATTACGATAACTTTCGATAGAATGCCACTAGCGGGTAGAATTTTTTTTAGAATGTTGGCAATAAGATCTAGTTAGTTGTTATAGAAAATGGGTAAGATCCGATCCAAGGAACCCCTACCTCCCCTACAAATGAAACTTCAAATAAGCGATAACGTTTGATTGAATGAAGCCAGCGACTTGAAATTTTGGTCAAATGTTTGAAGTGAGATTGAGTTAGTAGGCATTAAAGATGGGTTATATCCGACCCAAGGAACCCCTACCTCCCCTAGAAATGAAACTTAAAATAAGCGATAACTAACGACAAAATAAAGCTAGCGACTTGAAATTTTGGCCAAATGTTTGCAGCAGGATCCAGTTGGCTAATATTGAAAATACATAAAATCCAACCAACGAAACCCCTACTTCCCCTACAAATAAAACTTCAAATAAGCAATAACTTTCGATAGAGTGAAGCTAGAAACTTGCAATTCTTTTTAAATGTTTGTAGGGTGATCTAATTGGTGATGGGTGATAATGATGGGCAAGATCCGACCCAAGAAACCTCTGCCTCCCCTGCAAGTAAAACTTCAAATAAGCAATAACTTTCGATAGAAGGAAGCTATCGACTTGCAAAATTCGACAAATATTTGTAGAATGGGTTAGTTTATTGAGTTTGAGAATGGTCAAGGTCCTCCTGAATGACTGCCAACCTCCCCTATAAACTGGTCGTATAGGAAACTCACTTTTCATGCATATGGTCGTTGCCAATTGGTACTTTCGGTATCACCACTAGGTCTGTACAAGTCTGGGGTATATACGCTTCGGACGCCTGGTTTTTTATTCAAGTGGGTATACGATTGCATTGGCCGGAACGTACTGTGTTGCAATTTAGTTTGTTCGCTAAAGAACCTTAAGAGTCACTGTCAGACTAGTTCAGCATTGGTCGCGGTTCTGAAACCGGACCTATATTTGGATCTGGAACTGTAACGGTACTTACTGGTGGGTGGTGTGGCATGAAACCGTGCCGGTCGCTGGCCAACATAAGGTTGTCAATGACCTGTGTAGCAGTATAATCAGTGGACGTGTAATGTACGACTGCTCAGTGTTGGTGAGAAATGGGGGGTTGATTATACCCTAGACTTATAGTATAGGGTATATTGTTTTTGTCACGACGAAAAAATGTAACACATTTAAGGAGGCTCCGGATGTACAGCAATGCATATATATATAAATGATCAGCGTCACCTCCTGATTCGATTTAACCATGTCTGTCTGTCCATCTTTCCGTCTGTCCGTCTGTCTGTTTGTCCGTCCGCACGATAACTTTTGATAGAATGGACCTAGAGACTTGTACTTTTGGTCAAATGTTTGTAGTAGGATCTATGTAGTTGGTTGGTATTGAAAATGGGCAAGATCCGACCCAAGGAAGTCCTACCTTCCCTGCAAATGAAACTTCAAATAAGCGATAACTTTTGATAGAATGAAGCCAGCGACTTGATATTTGGGTCAAATGTTTATAGTAGGATTCAGCTGGCTGATAATAAAGTGATAAACCCGCCGCTATGGTCCCTACCAATTTCAATCTGCTCAAGTTGGCGACGCAAAAATGTTCTGCTTAACACCCGAAACAAATGTGCCTAAATACTATCGAGTTACCACATGGTGAACAGCTGAAAGGAAGCAGGGTATTCGAAAACACTGAAATTTAATTAGATATACAGGGTGGCGCAAAAGAAATGAATGGGTTTGAATAGTCTATAAATCCTTTATTTTTGAATCAATCGAATTTTTTCTTCTTAGTACACTTCATAAATGGGGGATTTTGTTAATTTAACGTGAAAAAAAATCGCGTAAGTGGTGCCCTCTTCGCAAGAGGGCATAGCCCGACCTTCACGGTCATTATGCTACCTTAGGCTAAGTCCCCACGGGCATTTTCAGATGCCCACCAAACCGTATATTACATATTTGGCGCCCAACGCGTCTTCTTACTCAACAAATGCTGCCATAGATCTGCCGGTGGAGGAAGCACTACCAGGATATGGTCCATGGCAGGTGGTGCGGTAGATGATGCTCCATCAAGCAGTAAAAAAACGTTTCAATTGGTATTCGACCCAAATCAAACGATCAAGATTTTTATACCAGAGTGGAGGGTTGCGTGTGACTAAAGTAGTATAGTAGAGCACGTAGCTTATTTTCATACATCCTTAGATAATAACTTTAAGATATGACTTACAGGTGCAGATAAAATGTAGGCTTCCTAGCCTGCCTCTCGCTTTTTACGGATGTACCCAACGGTAATCCGAAATGCAATGATGATGATCCTAATACATAGGTGTTTTATCGCCATCTTTAAGAGAGAGTGCCGACACTGATGGATGTCAAAAACTCCATATTTTTTTATTTATATTTGAAACACAATTTGTTTTGTCTTTTCCACAAATTGTGTTTCAAATATAAATATGATGAATTTCCACAAGGTAGAAAAGTCGTCAATCGCATTAATCCATATTTTTAGGTTTCGGGATGGAAGGAAGAATTTTTTTTTCCCAGTCAGGGTGGTGGATTGCCTGACAGATTTCTTTTCCCAATTTAGCTGCAGACTATGCTGGAAAATATTTTCGTCCCTAAACCGGGTGTCCGTTTTTTAGCCGCGTCGCCTTTATACTGACAAGAGCCGAGCACTGTGAAAATTCTATTATTTTAGTACTCACATCACAAGCAATTTTGATTGCGCCAAGAATTGAACTCCGAGCTCTAGATTAGTATCGTAAAGCGGTGACCGAACGACCACAGCCACCGAGCGCGATAATCAATTAAGGTGTGTAGCTATTTAGGTTCAATTTTCTGGTCATTAAAAATACCGTACTTTGAACTAATCTGCTAATTATTACAGAACATATACTTTTTCGATTTCTCCTCAGTATGCTTTCCCCTCTCGTATAATATGTATGTGCCGTCAACTGTCAACTTTTGTATTTGGAAATATTCCCCTTTGGATCTGAAAAGTAAATATTATGATCCAAAAATTCACAAATTGCTGAAAGGTTTAACAGAAATAGGAATACCAGTTATTGTTCCTTAAAAGATCCACAAACATTTGAAGGAGTGCCGCGGTCGAGTCACCAGCCGTCGACTTAAGCACCTGATGTCCGGAGAATAAATATTTAGAGTGAGAGAAAAAAAAACAAAAACAGCGCATTTCAAATTTGCAATAATTTATCGCTAAAAACAGAAAAGGGATGCGGTCAACAAATTCAGAAAACATGTCAATACATTTCATATCAGGAGCTTGGAATAGTAAGGACGAACCCGAAAAATCGATTTTTTTTATTCTCTCCTTGATATCAGATATATATAGACAAGACGTACTATAGATACCTCGTTTTGAGCTGGTAAGACCTTAGTTTTTTCATAGTTTCAATCTAAAGTGAGTAATATCATTTTCTGTCAAAATCTAACTGTTCGATTTACTTTGTGGAGCAATGGCGAACTACTGACGGTTTTGCGATTTTTTCTTCACGAGATTCACTAATCTTGACATTTTCAAATGTTCCTATCAAAATTTAGAAATTGTTAAAATAATGAAAAAAGGAATAAACTAAAATTAATACATTCGCTCTTGATATTGTGAAGTACTTTCAAAACTTTGAGCTCAATTTCCCAACACCTCAATTTCTTGAGTCGCCCTTTCTATTCCAAGCTCCTGATATGAAACCAGACCGAAGCTTCGCTGATTTAAAAAAAAACTTCAACGCTTAACCACATTACAAACATTGTCAAAAGAATTAGCAAATAGACTTAATATAATGAAATATATTTGTAGCCTTAAGTCAGAGGGTCATCCTAACACTCTTGTGAATATTGTTCTCTCGTTGATATCCAAAATAGACGCACTGCCTATTTACGGCTTTGCAGCGAAGAATCAATTGCGAAAAATCTAAACAATTTATCACGCAGCAGCACGCCGAGCGATAGGTGCATTCCGAAGTACACCAATCATTTGGGAACATTCCTGTTTCGCGAAAATTAGGAGAATTTTCTCTATTTGATTAGAGAGAATTTTCACAAAACTCAAGAAATTTCCGCATTAGGACCTACAAATCCTCCTGTTTGGGTTCTAGGTTCTTGCCACCTAAAGTCGAAATGGACTACCTAAAGCGGAAATACCGCTATTAAGGAATTTTAAAAATTCTCTCTAAATGTAATGAAGAGAATTCTCCTAATATTCGCGAAACAGGAATGTTCCCAAAAATTCTACAACCCCACGACTCCTTACTGGCAGCTGACATCAAATCAACACTTAAGCGTAAAACAGAACCAAAATTGAAATCGTGCTTGATTCGAATACTGGACTTTGCTAAAGTGCTCGAAATCTCAACAAATCCAATTAAACACAAAAAAACAACTCGCCCACTATGGTTACTCTCGGATACATCGATTCTTACCAACTTAGCAGTATATGCCAAAGGATCAACGAACCCATCAATTTACTGGCAACTATGTATTTCAAAGCCTAGCTGATCCTTTAATCAAAGCTGGTTGGTCTTTCATCTTCACCGACGGTTCAAAAACGAAACATAATGTTGCCTTTTCGGTCACCACGACGAAAAACATAATAATTGCCTCAGCTGTACCTAATTACAATTCAATCTTCACTGCCGAACTGCAAGGTCTACATAATGTAACCCTTTATGCGGCTGCGAATGCTGGAAAGTTTGTAATATGTACAGACAGCAAATCATGCGTCGACGCATTAAAAAATATAAACAACTGCGATCCCCCTATAACAACCATTCGAAACAAATTCATCGAAAAGCCAAACAAAATAAAAATCATGTGGGTACTAGGGCATGCCAACATTCCAGGGAACTCTTTTGCGGATTCAGTTGCCAAATACGCCACTACTGCACCAATTCTCATGCAAAATACCTTTAACAAAAAGGATATACGCAATAGTCAAGGCCTACATACACGAAACAATCTCATTTAAAAGGATAGCATACACACATTATTACAAGGATCTTAACCCAGCAAGAGTCCCAATAATCTATTTATCCTCAATCCGACGACTACAAACCATTATTTTTAGCCGAGTACGTTTTGGTCATATGCAAACAACACACGTACACCTAATGACAAAAAGACCAAAACCTATTTGCAATTTATACAATAGCGGAGCGATAATAACCATCACACATATTCTAAGCCAGTGCCCTGCAGGATCTCGATTTAAACGAAAACACAATCTGCCGAGTGAATGCACAAGCCTCTTAAAAGCAAACACAGTTGAAAATGTAAATATCATATACAAATTTATCACCTCATTAAATATACAAATTTAGATTTTATGATCTTCCTTTCTTAATACTTAACTTCCCAATTATAAATAGTTAAGCCTAAGGCCTATATAGCTAGTGCTTATTGCTTAAGTTAGACTTTAAGGCCAAATTCACACACACGACACCGCGCTGCACGAATGCTTGAAATTTCAGTCGAGAAACAAAGCATCAAATGGGCAGATTCACACTCGTCGCTCAGCATGCGATACGATCGACTATGCTTGGCTATTGTGCGTGGCTGCGTCGTGCAGCGCGGTGTCGTGTGTGTGAATTTCGCCTAAGATCAACATAATTGTATTATGTAAGCTCTTATAATAATAATAATAATCAAATTTCACACTAATCAATAGTAACTTTAGTCAAATTACACTGAAATTGCACTACTCTGTCATATAGCTGTCATAGGAACAACCATTCCAAAAGCAAGTTTTTGCTAAAAAAAACTTTTTTATTTCTAAAGATATCTTTACCAAGTTTCATATTATTCAATCATATTAACTGCCAAACCACGTTCCTAAATTTGGTTGAAATCGGCCCACTGTTTCATATTCCTCTAATAGTAACAGTGAAATCGGAACAATGTTTACTATTTTTTTTCAAAGTGGCAAATGCACCTTAAGTCTCTCTCTCTCTCTAATTGCCTTGACCCCTCAAAGGGCATGGGCGCGTCAACATCTCTAGCATTTCCATGCCTTGTTAACGCTTCAATAGCATATGTAATGGACGGTCTGGTGGGCATCCGAAGATGCCCGTGGGGACGGAGCCTAAGGTGGTATGTTGACCGTGTAGGTCGAGCCTTGCCATCTGGCGAAGAAATAGGCCCCTCAACGAGCTAAGCAGCGGCCTATGCTTGCTGTAGCTCAGTTCGGGAGACATGGGCGGGGTTTTCGCCGCTCGTTGCCCCTGTCCTTACGTATTGACGAATTTCATAGGCCTGGGGAAAACAACACAAACAAATGGGCAAACAAAATTGGACAGAGAAAAAAAAAGGCGATAAGGACGGAATGGTTGTCGGATGGCTCGGGTGCCCTCGCGCACGCAACTGGGTCCGGGTCTTATTGGACCCTCGGCCTTCTTCACGCACCCTACCATGAGGTCCCATGGCCGACAACGAAAAAGTGTGGGGACCTCCCAATTTAAAATAATACGCCACAAATAATAAACTGACGTGCCGCCACTGGTTATCACGGCACAGATATCTTAATGTTCTGCTAATTCACTACAAGTTTGCAACAAATGCCAATAAATCTCGGTTACTCGTGGAAAGTCGAACTTAATAATTATATTCCCAACCTGAACATCAAATACCCCTGTAAACAGATCCGAACTGACTATCGAGTTCCACCAAGATCTTGTCAACAGTCATGAAAACACGAATTATATGCACTTGTGCCATCTTGGCATGAATATAATAAGAGCAGTAGCCAAACCACAGAGCAGGTATACTTAGAGCAGGAACTCAGAACAGATTTATTTTTAAAGCAGGATGCAAATAATCCCACGCACACAAATAAGCCTCACCGCTTTAGAAGCAACGGCTACAATTTAAGGTAAACCGACCTTTAGAGTGATAAGGACAGCAACACATCAAATCAACTGTGTCTGTTGATTAAAACGCCCAAGCTTCCTCAGTTGCTATTGTATGCGTGACATGGTTCCTCAATTTCATATGTGTGAGTTACCATTTTCGGCCATTGAATTCGTGCATTTCCATTTTTGGGGGCGTGGCTTGTGTCAAGTGCATGATGAAACGTCTGTGATGAAAAAACGATTTATTTGAAAAATTTTACAAATTTTAAAAACACCCTAATAGCACCTCCACCACTTTAGAAAAAATCATTTTACATCATAATTCATATGCCATAAATCATATATAATACTAAATCATAGACCACATAGCATGTTTTTTTCTTTCCGGACATCCTAAAATGCGATCATAAAGATTCAGTTCAGATTCAGTTTCCGATTTTTCATCACACACTTTTTATTCATTCACTTGCTACAAGCCACACCCACAAAGATTCACCCACCCACACCCACAAAGATTCTTGGTGACCATCCCACAATTTCGCATGGTTCCCCTTACCTGACGAGCGCACGGTCGCCATCTTTTCACAGTTTATCAGCGTTCATGTACATTTGCCAGAGAGGATCAAACAGCATGCGATCTCATTGATAATGCATCCAATACGAAATGGGTTTGCTATCCGTTGCTATGATATAAGACCCCCATAGACAATGCAATTCATCATAAGACGACAACGCTATTCATCGTCGGATTAATCTAACGATGGATCGCCACAAAATATTTCGCGGCTAAAATTATATGGAACTGTAGAAACAAAACGACAACGATAGGCGCATACACTCTGCGATCGAACTGACGATCACAATATCGCCAGATAGGCGTCGACTGATCGCAAAGTAGATGGGGGGCTTTAGTTTTCACTTTTTGCACATCCATTGTGTACCGATTAGTGAATACAACACATACGCAAGTGAAATACTATGGGCAACCTTTGCTTAATTTATACTGAGTTCCAACTCTGTTATATTTTTCCTCTATGGCCAAGCTCCGCAATATTCTTCGCTAACAACTCGGCACGTTGGGTTGAATTCGCGAAAATATCGTCAAATAAAATAAATAAATATATAAATAAATAAATACATAAATGACAAAAATAAACAAATCAATCACACAATAAAAATCGTTCATAAACACATTCATAACACACTCAAAACTTCACACATTTATTTCTTTCACACGCCATCTATACAAACAATTAAATAAATACATTCACATACACGATCATACCACTACGTTCATATCTCGATACATTCATAACAATTCACTCAAACGGGTGGACACAATACGTAACAGCACAAATAAATAAATAGGTAACTATAGAACAAACAAATGGCTGAACATGAACACATTCACGTAATGAGAGAACGACAGATGCACTTCCCTTCGTCGTTTCTTTTCCGCAAAATCATTTGAAATCGAAACGCACAGCTCAGAGTTCCCGCAGCGTTTCGTCACTTGCCGCCGTATGTCATAGCACCTGATTAAACACACGCATGATTTGATACGATTGGAATACCGTCGACTGGATTTAAGTATTTATTGACGCAGCAAATGCAATTTTAATGCCCGCGACCGATTTGCAAATTGCGGAATTAATCTTCTTTATTTTAACGCATCACACAATTCACACAAAACTTCAACCGAAAAGCGGCTTTGCAGCCCATAAAAACAAACCAGCCTTTCTCAGCCGCCGTATAAAAACCAACTCCCTCATCGCCAGTCAAAATTCTCCTCTCGAGTCACAATTCCCGTTATTTTTTCCTGTCAACACAGTTCGCCATCCACAATTCACCTATGCCTGTGTGACAGATTGTCGGGCCCGCAACTTAAGGTGTGCGCGACCGCTAAATTTAAAATTTGAAACAATTTTTCACAAATATACTTATTTTGGAAAAACCAAAAATAATTATTTTTGCGAAAAATACTTCGAATCAAATGTACCGGTCACGCCACAAAATTTGATTCATTACACATATCTACTTTTTGGAAGTGCAGTTGCTAGCATGCACCTCCTATCCGCGCCGTCTTTATACTGACAAGCTCGGAGCACTGTGAGAGTTCTATTAGTACTCACAGGCAGTTTTTGATCGCGCCGAGATTCGATCTCCGAGCTCTAGATTAGTATTTAGAGCGGTGACCGAACGATCACGGCTACCGAGCGCGACCTTAAGTCACAACGAAGGTATGTTAATCTTCACGCTTCGTGAAGGTTGGCTTGTTATATTGCGTTTTGAGAAACAAAAAAAAAAAAAAAACAAAAAAAAAACATAAAAGAACTACGATTGGGGTAAACCCCAATCATGAAATACTCTAGATGAATTTGAACCTGGTTAAAGCCAATAAATAATTTTGGTTGCAATCTGGGATGCATCGTTAAGACGTAAGACGTAAGTCGTTAAGACGTTAAGACGTATTTCATGAAATAGTGCAGTTTGTATGGGAGGGGGTAGAAGGAGGGTGAGGATTACAATAAATTTTATAATGTAGGTTACAATTATCATAAAAGTGATATATTCAAAATTTCAAAGCAAGATGATTTATAGTTTCTGAGAAAATCTGATTATTGTAAATTATCAAAAATGTGTCATTTTGTATGGGAGGGGGTAGACGGAGTAAGGGTAATCGATTACTTTTTTTGAATCTAACTGATATTGTTAATTAAGTGCTAAGTACAAAATTTCAGCCCGATAAATTGTATAGGTAATGAGTAAATTGGCTTAACGTATTTCATGAAATAGTGCAGTTTGTATGGGAGGGGGTAGAAGGAGGGTGAGGATTACAATAAATTTTATAATGTAGGTTACAATTATCATAAAAGTGATATATTCAAAATTTCAAAGCAAGATGTTTTACAGTTTCTGAGAAAATCTGATTATTGTAAATTTTCAAAAATGTGTCATTTTGTATGGGAGGGGGTAGACGGAGTAAGGGTAATCGATTAATTTTTTTGAATCTAACTGATATTGTTAATTAAGTGTTAAGAACAAAATTTCAGCCCGATAAATTGTATACGTACTGAGTAAATTGGCTTAACGTATTTCATGAAATAGTGCAGTTTGTATGGGAGGGGGTAGAAGGAGGGTGAGGATTACAATAAGTTTTATAACATAGGTTACAATTATCATAAAAGTGATATATTAAAAATTTCAAAGTAATATGTTTTATAGTTTCTGAGAAAATCTGATTATTGTAAATTTTCAAAAATGTGTCATTTTGTATGGGAGGGGGTAGAAGGGGTGGAGCGATTTAGCCCGTTCACGAACTTAGCCTTCATTTTTTGTCAAAAATAACGTGTGCAAAATTTGAACTTCATAGCTTAACGCGTTCTCGAGCTAGAGAGGTCACGGACGGACGGACGGACGGACGGACAGACGGACAGACGGACAGACGGACATCCGGTTATGAGATATTTGAGTGATAATATGAACTTCTGTATCATTCGATTTTTTCTGCGAGCCTTATTTCTTAGCGTTACAAACTTTGTGGCAAACTTATAATACTCTCAGATTTCATCTAGAGTATAAACAGGTGTTCAAAAACAAAAGTTCAAGAGAATTCAAAAAACAAATATAAAATAAAAACTCGACGGACCGTTCAAATAACAACACTATGCAAAACTTTATAATAGTTATTATTTCAAGATACTAAACTTCAACAATATTCAAAATTCAAATAAAATGTAAATGCTTCGAATACGAAAAAAATGATACTATGCGCTAGAAGGTTCGACTAAGAAAGAACCAAGAACAAAGGATCGCGAATAACCCCCCGGGAGAAAATACAGGAATTTTCCAATATTGAAAATTCCGGTATTCTTCCCAGTGAATTATTCGCGCCTTACAAATACTACAGAATATATGTATTGTAGTATAACAATTTAAGTCTAGATCAAAACCGATCGGTACAACAACAATCAGCTGTTTATCTATTACGAATCAATTCAGCTATTACAATTTTAAATGTAGGTCAATTCTATTTGACACTTGTCTTTGACCTACATTTGGTAACTATGTAAATATAAACAATGAAAGTGAGGTTAAGTCTGGTGTAAAACGAATTGTTGACTAGTCTCAATGTTGTGTTATCGTCGTGTGTGAAGTGAAGTGGTCGCAGCTGCACCGTCGTAATTGCGCCTATTAAAGCGTCAAATCAGATAAGTAGTCCTTTAATATTGTACTTTGTGATGCTTTGTGTTGTCTTCTATTTTCAGATTGTTACATCGATGACGAGTTGCGACAGCTGGACGTCTCATAGTCGCCAACTCTAAACAACAGGTCATCCCTCGTCGTATCAACAATCTAAATGCACTTTCAGCAAGCTGAGACGGTGCACATGAGCGCCTAAATGAAGCCAGTCACTTTCAATCGGATAGGAAGAAATCCATTGGGAGCGATGTACAAGATCGTTGATAGCTATCTGATACCTATTGACGTCCCTTTACCTATTTAAGGCAAAGAACTAGAAGATAATATGGAACGGGGGTTTTCACACAGAGCCCATACGTGTTTGAAACATAAGTGTAATCCCGTCACTCTCCCCCTCTTTGAGTTTGTGGAACGATTGTGTCAGTTTGGACACAAACGTCATTGGACGATTGTGTCACTTTGGACAGAAACGTCATTCCAAAGCCACCTGATCGAAAATTTTTGTCGTATCGTCAGTTTCGCGACTAAATACCAGTGCTATCGCCTTTTGTTTAGCCGATTTGGCATTAATTACTTGATTCCAAACGAATTTAAAAGTGATTGTGCCGATAATTAGTGCGTGTCATTGCCGTGAACTTTTATAAAACTAATAATGAAGTGCGTTGTACCGGGTCGCGAAAACACCACGTATTTACGTCCAAATTGCGTATCGTTGCACATGTAAGTATATATTTACATGATTTGTGATGAAGTCTCCTTAAAATCAACTGGTAATTTTCACGGTGTTCATTTAAAATTTGCATTTTTTTACGAGTTCGGTGCAGTTGTAAGCAAACAAGAATCGCCGACTTGACTTTTGTCATCCAAATGACTTTTGGCTTTTGTTATGTGCCATTGGCGTAGTCTAAAATATTTTTTAGGGGGGCTGGTAAATTTGATATTGAAATTAAATTTTTAATGTACATTATATATTTACAGTTTTCCGCAAGATAGTACCACAAGGTCTTTGTGGTTATACAATTTTAATTGAAGGAGTTTGGAAATACGCAAAACCAGTAGGTAAATGACGGTAAGTACTAATTCACTCACAACTAAATAAAAGTAATCTTGTTTTTTTTTCTAATTTATTGTATATTCTAGGTTTCTGCCGTTCTAAAATCGAAAACACGTTCGAACGGAAAGTCCTTCGGCAAATTTTCGGAGCAGTTTACGACCGAGATGGCTGGCGCATCCGGTACAACCATGAGTTGTATGAACGCTACGATGAGCTGGAAGTTTCCAAAGTCGTGAAACTACAACGTCTTCAATGGGCATTACATGTACAACGAATGAACGATGTTCGCATGCCTAAACAAGTAACGAACGGACGGCGCGTCGACGGAGCGAGTCTGCCAGGAAGATCGAGAGCTCATTGGGAGAGTTCAGTATATGCTGACGCCGAGCAACTACTGGGCTTTTAAGATTGGAGGATGCGGTCACGTGACCGATATAATTGGAGGACAACGATCTAGGCGGCCAGAGCCCGACGTCGGACTGTTGCGCCACGATGATGATGATATGCAAAATGCAGAATCATTGATAACATCGTTCATCAAATCAGCATCGGAGCAAATGGTAGTAGCATGTATGTGCATTTGTACTCATCATCATCGCGGCGCGACATCCCGACGTCGGGCCTTAGATGTAGGTGGTGGTGCATTTGTACTAAATGCATGGAATTTTCATTGCAATAAAATTTCAGTCAATATCTTCAAAACATTTTGTATGTAAATCATTTGGGTTATATTATTATACGTTCACACTACACCAACATTATTTCATCTGTGCCAGCTGAAATGAATCTAAAACTGTCAAATCCATACGATTTTCAATTCACAACACCCAGATTAAGCCGCAGGTGAAGCAATCTGGCTATAGTGTAGACGTAATATAATTTCTTCTCGTCAGGTGCTTTGGAAGCTCAGAATATGATCGAGTTGACTGAAGTTCTAAGTATTCAATTTTTCGCATTAGTCCTCAATCTACCCTTTTTATGACAGCGGAGACCGGACTAAATTTAATACTTAGTTTGAAAGGTCAATCCATATTAAATCAAGCCCAAAATTATCAATTTTGCATTGGTAAGAATGCGGTATTTTGCACGACATAAAGTCGTCTCACCATGCGTCCATTTGGACGCGGACCCGAATGTAATCTGTCATGGACTTTTGTTAAAATCCATAAAAAAAAATACTAGTCAATGTAGCCACGATGAAAATACTCCAAATATACAAGGGGGATTCACACTCCCTGTCGTATATGTCGTATTTGTCGTAAACTTCTGTCATCTCCATAGTAAAATGACAGAAGTTTACAACTTTACGACAAATACGATGTGAGCATGAATCCCCCTACTATAAATACTCGTATACCTTTGTCACAGGAATGATTTATGGTTGCTTTCATCATCATCATTGTAGCGCGACAGCCCGACGTCGGGCTGCATTTTGGATAAATACATTTTTGCCGGAATTTTTTGTGACACTTGGTTTCATTTTGCACACCAACTTAGTATGCTACAGCTTTGCTCCGTAACGCACCGGGCATTTTTTTGCGGTCTTCTACGTTTCAAGCCCCGCAACTGGACCAAATATTTTTTTATTCTCAAATTCTCTCCCGAGCTAAGCTACAGATGCATACCAAATTGGTGTGCAGAATGAAACCAAGTGTCACATAAAATTCCAATTAACACTGAAATAATTCGCATTTGCACATTGCAAGAACATTGAATACATAAAAGTAAAATTTTTGCCGATAATTTAATTCAAATTTACGCGCCAAATCAATGCCCCCAATACAGAAAAGTTGCCTACGCCTTTTAGATCTGTGTTGGTGTGCAGCATCTTTCATAGTATGTGTGAAAATCACTGAAATTGTATTCAAAAATTTTGTCGAACAGCCGCCCTTTGATTTAAGGTCGATGCAGACACATCAGACACGTCACAGTTCAGTCAACCTTCCGAATCATAACCGTCGCCGTCAAGTCACAGTCAAAATAGCGGCTGTATTCACATATAGCCGTCAGAGTATTCAGACCGTAGTCAGTAATTTTTTGTGTATGCTCTCGAGTGTACCTAGATTTACCATCTATTTTTATTTCATTTCCAATTTGCTTCCATATCCTGTTTTTATATGCTATATCCATATATTTATTATGCGATAAACCGTACAGAACGGGGTAATTTCGAAGCAACTCGATTAATTTTTCGTCGTCGCCCATGTTCACTTTCTAAACTGACGTCCGTCAAACACAAAAAATATCGTTGGGAAGAAATGTGAATTTGACTGTTCGGTGACGGAAGCGCGACTGACGGTTCGGATTCGTGACTGCGCCGGTTCAGTGTAGACAGCGCCACTTGACTTTCAAGAAACGATATTTTTTGTGACTGATACCGGACGGTTCTGACGGAACTGTGACGTGACGTGACTGATGTGTGTGAATCGACCTTCAGACAGCAAGCAATCTGGGCGTCCGCTGTTTCTGCTCCTATCTGCGGCAGTTCACGCGTCCGCAGATCAATTTTGAACACGGAACAGGAACACGGCCACAGTGGACAATTTTTTTCAGATTTGTGTGAAGTTTCTTAAGCCATTCATTCAGTTGAGGAAGACTTTTGCTCAAGCGATACTTTAAAATTTCGTCCGAATGATTTAAGATACTTCACATAAATTTCGAGTTCGTGTTCGACATTGCGCGGGCCGGTTTATATAATACAGCGTGACGCTGCGTCCTATCATATCATGTGAATTGAAACGCAGATGGGTATCAAAGAGGGAGAGGCTTAATTGGCGCGACGTCCAGCGTCATTTAGCCTGGCATTACACTTTGCGTTTTTCCGCAGGAAGAGCAATCCCGCAAAAAAACGCATTGTCGTAGAAGAAGAGGAACGCGTACATTTAAATGGAACGCTCAACGATATAATAGAAACGCATGCACCCAGTAACGAAATTCAAGCAGTGCATCCATTGAGGACTAGCTGAAATTGTATCGGCCTCCCGACTTCTACCCACTATATTGCCACAAAAATACAATCATCAATATCCTCACTGGGATATATTTATTTCTTTCACAAGCTTTTCCCGCAGAAAAGCGCAATGTGTAATTATAGGGTCCTCTTCTTGTACGACAAAACGCAAAGTGTAATGCCAGGCTTAGACGCGCATGTCCAGCAGCACTTAAGGCGAAGTACCTAATCGTAGAACAAAAAAATACGTGGACTTTTCAAGATCTAGTAGGGGAATGGAGGTTCCATAAAGGAAAGTTCAATTTTATTTTTCTGATTTAAGAATCCGCATTTCAAACACCATGCACTCTACCTTTGTCGACCAATCAACAACAACAATAAGAGCAATCAACACTGTTTTTACTATTCATTCACCTGGTAAAAAAATTCGGTGTCTGAAAATTCAGACAAAAATCGCCACCTCGGTATAAAGTACGTGGTACCCAACGTTGGGACATAAGAAAAAAGATTCATTTTCAACTCTCCATTCGTGTGATAGCATGCTCCCAGAAAGCTTGCCCGCACTGAATTTAATAATTAATAAAACGCAAAAATAAACTTTGAATTATAATTTGTATTTTGTTCTTTTTTTTTTAATTTTCCTTTTTTTCGTAGTTTTTTTTTACTTTCTAAGTTTTTTTTTTTTCAATTTAATTTACATTTCACATTTTCTGCTGGCTAACATTATTTTTTTTTTATATTTACATAGTGTGTTTTAGATATGTTATTTAGAAAATTCACTTTTACTAGAAACGAATACCGTCTTACATTAATGCACTAGGACTATACGACAGAGAGCGTTTAACATCTGCATCCGTGATGTGGTCCATGATGATGAGATCCACGATGGGGCGAAAAGCGATGACCTGGTCCTTGAAATGGGTGTCCGCGGGGGGAAGGGCCTTCGAATGGATATCTTCGGGAAAATGGTCCAAACGATGGAGGGAAATCGAATCCACGAAATCCGTGATGTGATCCAAACCAAGGTCCATGATGGTGACCCCTGTGATGATGACATGGTCGACGGATACCATGGTGATGCATTCCACGATGATGTGGACCAAACCAGGGTCCATGAGGACCGTCCGCTCCCCGTCTGCAACGTCCATGACCAGGTGGTCCGTGACATCGGCGCCTTCCGCTAGCAGGTTCCTCATTATCAGATTCAGAATGGTTCGCATTACATTCTCCAGATTCATGACGATCATTTTCAGGATTTTCTGGTCGGCGACGATGGCATCTTCTACCACGACGTCCATGTTCTTGTTCACGATTGCCTTCGTCTTGGGATTCACAAGGGCGACAACAGGAACAGCCACCCTCTTCCCTATTCGGACAACAATCATCAGCGCACGAAATTTCAACCATCTTTCCAGCTATCGATACAATCTTCAGCAACGACTGAACTTACGTTCAAGTTCGCTTGATATTTATACTGGCGCTAAAGCACTGAAGTGAAAACAAACAAACGTTTTCATACGTTTAGGTATGACTCAGTATCTAAAAGTATAAAATTGCAATTGCATTTGTTGTGAAATAAATGTAACGAAGCTTTTTTGTGGATAGTATTCTAAAATTAGATAATTAGATTAAGTGTTGGAAAGCATGAAAGCATTCCAGAAAGTTCTGCGATAGCAATTGCACTGGAAAGTTTGCTATTGCGAGATGTAACAATTTCAGTACGTATACGTACCTGATTTAACTCAGAGAGCAAGATACGAGTACATACTTTAACTTCGTTGACTTTCCGACTTGAGGTTTTCCACGGGTAAGCAGGTATTGACATGTTGATTCACGCGATTATAACGATGTTAATGGAAGAATGGAATATGTACTTTTTTTTTGTACAAAATATTAATGTGGGTGCGATCATTGATATTTATTGTTTAGTTTTCTGCGGTTTGAAGATTGATTGTTGTGACAACAACGTTATTTGTGAGTCGATGTTCTCGGATAAAAATATGTCTTAGAAAATATAACTGAGGGGGATATGTTTAGTTTCCGGGGCACAGAGTGAAAAAATCATATTCACTCGTATTTTTTGTCACTTGTAGCTCGCGTCGCCCTAAGACTCAAATTTGCAAAAAAAAAAAAAAATTTTTTTAAATTTTGTTTTAATAATTTATACTGAATGTTTAAAACTGTTCAAAACGCTGTTGCATGCAGATGGAGTGAAACGAGCGTTCATGTTCTTGTACTCTCCTGGAAAAATCAAATCGATCAGCTGAATTGTTATGGACGGCTTCACCGGTCCATTATTGAAACACTGTATTCGTTTATAACTCTATTAAATTTTTATTAACAACTTGTAATCTTAACACTTAATACTTAATTTTAAGTTAACATTTGAAACAAAATTTACTTTTAAAAAATTTACTTTTACCAAATTTACTTTTACAAAATTATGTATCTTAAACTTCACGCGAGGATTTCCTGTTTGAGTAATGAGCGAAGATCGTCCTGCGCTATGCTATTTTATATCTTCTTTTTTCCATGCCTGGTTCCCACACACCAGGACATTTCTAAAATAGAACGATCCTTTCTTGGGAAACCATAAAATTCTCAACTGGTGTAAATTACCCAATTTAAGATATATGGTTCCGTTCGAATCATTTCTCAGAAGATTGTGCTACACATATTGTACACAAATGTGCGTAAAAGGACGGTTCTAGCGAAGTGCAGGTCATGGTGTTGATCACTTCTTTCGTGGAAGGAAGGAAGGAAGGAAAGATGTACCATTGTGGTGTTTTTGCGTCTCTGTTGTTTATGTGACGCATTGTGGGTGGCACATAACAACACCCCCCTTGGGGAAGACGGATGATAAATTGATTTTAAATTTATTATTCGTCGTAATTAAGTCTTCCGATGGAAGGCCTCAATCTAGACCGTGTCGATCGCGTTTGGCGAATTGGAGTTGTTTGATTAGCAGCTGAATTTGAAGTTGAAGGTAAAACCTCTGGTGGATTTTCGGGCACACTATTCCTTTCAATGTTGTTTATTGGAGTAGGAGGTGAACGTGGTGTATTGTATTGGGTTACTATTATTGGCCTGCAACAGCAGTGACGGTCTATTCTCAGAAAAGAGGGTAAGAATGGTTTTATGCATTTATATACTTTGAACAGTACAAATATTACTATTATAGATGAAGTCATTATGATGACATATTTATAGAAACTTCCATATTTCAGGAGATGTGGTGCTGAATGTAATTTATTTATTTGATCGTTAAGACTCTCAAGCTTATGTGATGCAATGTTGAGTTCGTCTAATTTAATGTTTGACAAATGAATTTCATCGAGGTAGAATTGAACTTCAGTCTGATTTAGTTTCTCTTGATTGCAGCAGTCATCTTCTATGATGTTGAGTCTTGGGATTATGTTTTGATAAGGAATAATCATTTCAGAATTTGCAATCAATTGAGTTTGTGGGGAATATGCTTTACAACCAGGTTCTAGGGATAAAATTCCGGTTTTTGTAATCTCAGTGTCTTGGATTGAGCTATTACAAGATATTGTAAGTATTTTTGGTTCACTTACAACATAGATCCATCTATTATTTAAAAGGTTTTGCCAAATTTCTATTTGCCCTGTTAAAAATCTGGTTTTGCAATCTTTTGGGATATTTTTGTTCACGTTCGTTAATAATGACACTTCACAGATTGGTTTACTGAGTGTCGCATATATAATGTGATTTTCGCACCCGTATTTGTTATTCTCCAATTGTTTACAGTGATCTAAGTTTTGGAATTGTGCATATTGCATCTTGTTTGTTGATATAGCAAGATGTTTGAAACTTGGTTCAATGTACGCATATGTTTGATGATTTGCATGAGGGATCGGTAAAGGTATGAGGTGATATAAATTGAAAGTTGTGCTGTCTACAATTGGAATCAGTATGACGTATATCATTCGTCGGTTAATGAAAGTGTATTGAATTTGAGCAATCTCTAGAATTTTATTGATATGTCGCCTTTTCAATTCTACTGGATATTCGTGGCCACTTTTAAGGTATTTGATAGAATTTGTTAGCTCTTCAAGTAACTGCTTTGGGCTAATTAGACTTGGATGGATGGTATTCTGTCTTGCAGAAAGGATTATGTTTACAATTTCCTCGAATTTAATATCGATTTCATTTATCAAGAATAGCAATATGCTGAAATGTTCAATTATATCCTCAGTTAATCTAGTTTCTGTGTTAATTAGATATTGACTTCTTAAGAAGGAATTAAAACGTCTGATATTTTCATTTAATTGCTTCTCAGATATTTTCAATTGAGAAATTGTATTGTTGAAATTTGTGATAGTGGTTTTGATAACACGAATTTGATCTTTCATTAATTGCTGAATGTCGGCGTCATCTTTTCCAACATTACCGATGACTTTGTCATAATATTCGGCATCATTGGAATCCATTGTTCCGAACAAAAATTTTGCGACTGATCCTACAATATTTAGAATACCTCTTTTTGATCTATCAGTATCATATCCTAACATGTCCCTAATCGATTCCTCTTTATTTACCAATTCTGGCAGTTTAATTTTAAATATATTTGCATTTTGAGTACAAAAAACTTTAACCTGCTCGGTGTGCATTAGGTCGCATAGTTTAAAGGAGGATTCTGAAGTTCTTTTAATAAGTTTTAATCTATCGGTATATGAATCTATATCTATATGGGTAACTATCTTAAGGTAATCGAAATAAAATTTAGTGGTACCAGTGTGTTCATAAAATAATCCGCTTCCAGCATCTATTGTTTGAACTTCGTATCCTGGCAAGGGATTGCATGAATATGTATTAAAGCATACGATGAGAAGAACGATTAACCTGTAAGAGAGGTTGGTTTTAATTGGTTGGTATGGACTTTTATAGTTTTATTATTTTTTAGACGTATAATAATATTTTTATTGTTGTCGCATATTTCTGCTATCTCAAACGGACCTTTCCAATTTGGTGTAAGTTTTTTCGTTGTTCCTGATTTCGTGGAATAGTTCTTCATTAGAACAAAATCTCCTGTCTTATACTTTGGGTTATGAATTTTCCTATCGTAGTACGTTTTACTAATTTCTTTTGATTTTATTATATTTTGTTTGGCGATTTGAAAAGATTTGTTCAATTTGTATCTAAGCTGTTCAACATAGGAATCATATGTATACCGAAATTCTGGGGTACTCGTTATAGAACTAGGTAAAACTGGTTTTGTCCCGAATACTAATTCGTATGGTGCATATTTGGTGGTTGAATGTACTGCCGTATTATATGCAAAGATTGCTAAAGGTACATATTCGTCCCAATCATTTTGCTGACTATTAATATAATGTTTTAAATAATCTTTTAGTGTTGAATGAGAACGTTCTAGTGCACCATTAGATTGAGGGTGATATGCTGTTGTATTAAGGAGCTTGATTTGGAACAGTTTAGCTACTTCTTTCATCAGCAGTGAAGTGAAGTCGGAACCTTGATCGGTAAGAATTTGTTTTGGTATCCCGAAGCGAGTGATAAACTGTAGTAATCTGTTTGCCACAGTTTTTGCTTCGTGATTAGGAATAGGATATGCATTTGAATATTTAGTAAGATCATCTTGGAGAGTTAGGATGAATCGATTACCTTCTTCTGTAATAGGTAAGGGACCCACGATATCGAGACTAATTTTTTCAAAAGGGCTACTCGCCGTAGAAGTTATCTCCATTGGAGCTTTTGTTAACTTTCTAGATGTTTTATTTAATTGGCATGATTCACAATTCTTTATGTAGATTTTTATCTGTTTTTTCATATAAGTCCATTTGTAATACTGTTTTATTTGATTATAAGTTTTATGAAAACCATTATGCCCAGAGCTTGGAGTATCATGAAACTCCTTCAGAATTGCTGGGATTTGATCTGCAGTCGGAGTTACTATTTTATTATGGTAAATATTGATTCTAATTTTTTCATTCCGAAATACGAATTGTATAATGTCGCGTAGTTTGTTATAATTAAACTGGTTGAATTGGTCAACAGGGTTTGGAATATTTATTTCATTAATTTTGTCTGTCTTAAGTTTTCCTTTCAAGTTTATTATACAATAAAAGAAATCTTTATAAGAAGGTTTTTCGAAGAATGAATGTTTGTAGAAGCAATGGTATATAATTTGTTTATCTTTTGAGACAGACTTCTCTATTTCATAGAGAGAGTGGTTTTTGTTCACGATAATTTCTCTATTTGGACTTTTATCTAGGAATAATGTCATATGAGGATTCTCATCACTTTTATCTGTTGCTGTAAAGTATGCAACATGTGATATTGTACTGCGTATATTATCGTTAATGTCATTATAGTCATATATTTTAGGGAACTCTGAATTGTAATAGAATTTTATGTAATCTTCGTACGTATCATCAGATTGAGCAATTAACACATTTTCCGTGATATTGGCCTTATTTTCATGGTTCTGGGTAGGGATAGGAATATCGACATCATTGCCAATTTTAATTCGCGATAAAGCGTCTGCATTCGCATTTACTCGACCTTGTTTGTAAACTATCTCATAGTCAAATTCTTCGAGTTTTAATCTCCATCGAATAAGTTTGCTTCCTGGATCCTTGCAGTTGAAAAGCCAAGTTAGTGGTCGATGATCTGTAACTATCTTGAACTTTCTTCCGTAAAGGTAAGGACGGAAGTTCTGCACAGCCCAAACTATTGCTAGCAATTCCCTTTCGGTAGTACTATAATTAGACTCTGCCCTATTCATTGTACGACTTGCGTACGAGACTGGAAGATCAATATTTTTATCACTTAATTGACTTAAGATAGCACCAATTGCGAAATTGGATGCATCGGTTGTGACTATGAATTCCTTAGAAAAGTTTGGATATTGCAGAATCGGGGCTGATATGAGTTTAGATTTTAACGTCTCAAAAGCTTCTGTTTGTTCGCGTGACCATTCGAATTTGATATCCTTTCGGAGTAACTTTGTAAGTGGTTTGGTAAGCTTGGAGAAATTCTCAATAAATCTTCTATAATAACCACAGAGGCCAAGAAAAGATTTTATTTCTTTCTGATTCTTTGGTATTGGAAATTTTTCTACAGCTAAAACCTTTTCCGGATTGGGGGAAACTCCGTCTCCTGAAATAACATGACCTAGATATACAACTTCATGTCGCATGAATTCGCATTTGAATGGCTCTAATTTTAGGCCACTATCTTTCATTCTTTCAAATACGTTTTTCAGTTTCATTTCGTGATCTTGGATTGAACTTGCATATATAACGACGTCATCGAGATAAACAAAGCATTCTAGCCCTTGTAGACCAGACAATACAGTATTCATGAGACGTTGAAACGTTGCTGGCGCATTCTTTAAACCAAAAGGCATTCTGGTATATTCGTAATGACCTAGAGGTGTAGTGAATGCTGTTTTTGCTCTATCTTCGTGTCTCATATTAATTTGATGAAATCCACTGGCTAAATCCAAGGTAGTGAAGTATTTAGAATGACCCAATTGGTCCAATATTTCAGTAATATTAGGAATTGGAAATACGTCGCATTCAGTAACGTTGTTTAATTTTCTGTAATCAACAACAACTCTCCATTTTTTCTCTCCAGAGGCGTCCTGTTTTTTAGGGACTACCCAAAGTGGAGCTGACCATGGGGAGTTTGATTGTTGTATTATACCTTGATCAAGCATTTTATTTATTTGCTTATTAACTTCACTCTTGTGGACTTCTGGATAACGATAAGTCTTTGCAGAAATCGGTCTGTTATCTGTCAAATTAATTTCGTGGTCAATGAGATTTGTACTTGTTAAAGGATCACCATCTAAGTGGAATATTTCCGAATATTCAGTGACGATTCTTGAAATCGACTCCTTTTCTTCCCTGTTTAGATGGTCAAGTCTAATGGATTCCTTTAGTCTTTCATGACGGTTTGAATGGTTTGTAGGATTATTTTGAAAAGTATATACTGGCTCAGATCCAGTAATCTCTTCTAATGGTTCGAGATAAACCTCGCTATATTTTAGTATTTCATCCTTTTCGGTAGAATTTAGGATGGATACAATTGCTTCGTTTTGATTATTTACTTTGGTTAAGGCTTCGCTTAAATATATTCCTGGACCTATTTCCTGTCTTTTAACAATACCTTCTTTGATTTCTGGATTTTG
The DNA here is from genome assembly GCA_964017055.1 of Chloromyia formosa. Classification (NCBI taxonomy): domain Eukaryota; kingdom Metazoa; phylum Arthropoda; class Insecta; order Diptera; family Stratiomyidae; genus Chloromyia; species Chloromyia formosa. The sequence continues at coordinate 65,352,118 of OZ024815.1, forward strand.
AATTTTCACTTTAACGTAAGTGATCGATCTTGCTTTTATCTTTTGTTTTACAACATCTTTTCTATACATTTTGGAATGATCTTTATATTGATCTTCATGAGATCTAGAATCTGCTAAAGATTCTTTAATTTGATCATCTGTAGTACAATGATTCCTTTGGAACTCATCGCTTTGACTACTATGTATAGTAGATGTATGTAAAGGGATTTTTACTTTCCCTACCATCAGGACTCGTTGGGGAAAATCCAGAAAACAATTTCGATTAAGGAGGAAATCATTACCAATTATTCCATCAAATGGAATATTCGATTGTTTTATAATGACAGAAAACGTGTGATTTATATTCCGTGTTGGAAATAGAAGCTTAATATCTGCTGTTCCTACGGTTGAAGTAGATGAGCAGATACCATGTAAATCAATTTTTGTTGTTTCATCAATGAGTGTATTCCCTACTAACGTTTGAGCTTTAACTATTGAAATTGAGGCTCCTGTATCTATTAAGAATCTGAAGAATTTAAACTTGGAATCAGGACTTTGAACTTTTATAAAAAGGTTGTTGTCACTAGAGGAATACGTGACGTTGTAACTTTTGGCTAATTCCCCTCTAGGAGTAATAAAGCCGATATGTCCCGTTTCCTCACATTTGACGAGTTGTTCCCGTTTTTTGAAGGTTGTTGTTGACGAGAAATAACCTCGTTTTTTGAATGGAGTTTTACAGAGTTTATAGATTCATTTTTGTTTGAAGTCTTTGCACCAGTATTAGATGGGGAATTATTCTTCTTTTGATTGTAGGCACGCTTCCTACACTCTTCTATTATATGCCCTTTATTTTTGCAATATTTACAGAATTTTTCACCGGCTGTACCAACATTGAAAGCTGCACCCGATTTCTGTTTTCGGTAGCAGTCTGCAGTATTATGATTTTTCATTTTGCAAACCTTACAAAATTTTGAGTTTTGATTAGAGCCATTAGTACCTGTGTAGTGCCTTTTTGTGAGAGTAATAATTTTCTCTTCTTCAATAGCTACTTGCATGGCTTCCGTAAGGGATTTTACATTTCGTGCTCTGATAATTTTACTTATTTCAGGATCAACATTTAAGATGAAAGTGTGAAGGATAAGGTCATTCATTGCTGCAACTCGACCTTTTAATTCTTCTTCGTTTTCAACTGATTGTTGCACGCAAGTAATTAAGTTTTTTGCTGCAGTTTCTATTCTCACTATATATTGAGAAATTGTTTCTTTTTGCATTTGCTTGCATTGTTGCAGTTCGATTAATAAATGATTGTAATGTTTCCGATCACCATATAGCAATTTCAGAAAATCACTCAGTTCGGACCATTCACTAAAAGTATGATTAGAAACGGCTATTTCAGCTTTACCCTCTAGCTGAGTTATAGCGTAATCTAACAAAACTGCTTCTTGTTCTGGGTATGCTAACTTAAAAGCTCTTTTGCACCCAGTTAGATATGAATTTAATTTGTCGCGATCCCCATTAAAAGGTTTAATAAATTTAATGAGGATGGACAAATTAACTTTTTCTGTCAGCATATCGCTGCAGGACTCATTCTCCTCGGAATCGCGTCGTGTTCTATCGGCTTGACCGATATTTGAGTTTTCTGGCTTAGTTGAAGTTGACATATTTTGAATTTTGTACAATATTTCTTATTTTATTCTTATCATTCATAAACACTTACTTGGTTGTTACCATTATTGTCTCGACTTTTGTTGAATTCGAAAATTATTTGCTGATTGTAAAACTGCCTTTGTCCGTCCGACAAAGTGGATTATAGCACTGCCTCTATCCGTCCGATAGGGTGAATTTGAAATTGCTGCCTCTATCCGTCCGATAGAGTGAATATGGAATTGCTGCCTCTATCCGTCCGATAGGGTGAATTTGGAATTGCTGCCTCTATCCGTCCGATAGGGTGAATTTGGAATTGCTGCCTCTATCCGTCCGATAGAGTAAATTTGGAATTGCTGCCTCTTACTATTTTTCGCCAGATACAGATTGGCTTTCACGTTGCTTTGCTCGACATGCAAAGTTTGTAACCGTTGTGTTTATCGTTGTTGTATTTGTTGTTTTTGTCACAAGCATAAGCTTTGTACGATTTATAGCAAAGTATTAATTTCTTGTATTACACTTTATTTTATTAAAGTCCACAGTTTATTAGTGTGATATTTTATTAGGATTATTATTATTTGGTTTGTCTTGGGTTTTTAATCTGGGTTTTTTTTTTTAATAGAGTTACAGTGACATTTATACTTTTGTGTTTTATTTAAATAGTTCGATCACTAGATGGTGTTTAATTTTTGACACCATCCCACTTCTGACACCAAAATTTTCTCTGTTATGGACGGCTTCACCGGTCCATTATTGAAACACTGTATTCGTTTATAACTCTATTAAATTTTTATTAACAACTTGTAATCTTAACACTTAATACTTAATTTTAAGTTAACATTTGAAACAAAATTTACTTTTAAAAAATTTACTTTTACCAAATTTACTTTTACAAAATTATGTATCTTAAACTTCACGCGAGGATTTCCTGTTTGAGTAATGAGCGAAGATCGTCCTGCGCTATGCTATTTTATATCTTCTTTTTTCCATGCCTGGTTCCCACACACCAGGACATTTCTAAAATAGAACGATCCTTTCTTGGGAAACCATAAAATTCTCAACTGGTGTAAATTACCCAATTTAAGATATATGGTTCCGTTCGAATCATTTCTCAGAAGATTGTGCTACACATATTGTACACAAATGTGCGTAAAAGGACGGTTCTAGCGAAGTGCAGGTCATGGTGTTGATCACTTCTTTCGTGGAAGGAAGGAAGGAAGGAAAGATGTACCATTGTGGTGTTTTTGCGTCTCTGTTGTTTATGTGACGCATTGTGGGTGGCACATAACAGAATACTAACGGTAATTTTCTTACAAAGAGCCCCGTACTATCCTACTTTTCAGGTTTTCTGTCTATAACTATTGAACCAATTGACGTAGACACCTGATTTTTGGCATGTAACCCTGAGGTGAGAAGCTACTTGAGTTTCAGTAAGTTGGGAATAATCAGATCAAAGGAACGCCTACCTCCTCTGCAAATTAAAAAAAAAATGAAGCGTATATACCCTAGACTTGTACAGACCTAGTGGTGATACCAAAAGTACCAATTGGCAACGACCATATGCATTAAGAATGGGTCTCCTATATGGCCAGTTCATAGGGGAGGTTGGCACTCATTCAGTAGGATCTTGACCATTCATAAAATCAATTAACTAACTAACCCATTCTACAAATATTTGTCGAATTTTTCAAGTCGCTAGCTTCATTCTATGGAAAGTTATTGCTTATTTGAAGTTTCACTTGTAGGGGAGGTAGGGGTTTCTTGGGTCGGATCTTGCCCATCATTGCCACCAGCCAATTAGATCACTCTATTAACAATTAAACAAGTCTCTAGCTTTACTCTATCGAAAGTTATCGCTTATTTGAAGTTTCATTTGTAGGGGAAGTAGGAGTTTCATTGGTCCGATTTTGCGTATTTTCAAAATTAGCCAACTGGATCGTACCACTCACATTTGACAAAAAATCCAAGTCGCTAGCTTTATTTTGTCGTATGTTATCGCTTATTTTAAGTTTCATTTCTAGGGTAGGTAGGGGTTCCTTAGGTTGGATTTTACCCATCTTTAATGCCAACTAACCCAATCTCACTTCAAACATTTGACCAAAATTTCTAGTCACTGGCTTCACTCTATCAAAAGCTATCGGTCATTTGAAGTTTCATTTGTAGGGGAGGTGGGGGTTCCTTGGGTCGGATCTTGCCCATATTCAAAACCAACTAAGTAGGTCTTACTAGCAACATTTTACCAAATTTTTAACTCGGCAGTATCATTCTATCGAAAGCTATCGTAATTAAAGTAATATTTAATTTTTTTGAAATTTGTAGGGGAGGTAGGTGTTCCTTTGATCTGATTATGCCCAACTTACAGAACTTCTTTCCTCAGGGTTACATGCCAAATCAGGTGTCTACGTCAATTGGTTCAAGAGTTATAGACAAAAAACCTGAAAAGTAGGGTAGTACGGGGCTCTTTGTAAGAAAATTACCGTTAGTTTTCAACTGATCGATTTTATTTTTCCAGGAGAGTATGAGATTACCCTCACGAGCAATATACCAAAGCTAGAGCTTTTCATAATTTTTTAATCGGGAGTTATAGATACATTTGATTATTTTACATATGTAGGGGAGGTAGGCGTTCTCTTGGCCTGATCATGCCCAATTTCAATATCATCCAACTAGATCATACTACCAACATTTAACTAAAATTTCAAGGCTCTAGCTTCATTCTATCGAAAGTTATCGTGCGAACGGACAGACAGACAGACAGACGGACAGACAGACGGACAGACAGACAGACATGGCTAAATCGAATCAGGAGGTGACCCTGATCATTTATACATATACATTGCTATACCTCCGGAGCCCCCTTTAAGGTGTTACATATTTTCGTCGTGACAAAACAATATACTCTATACTATAAGTCAAGGGTATAATTAAATACTCATTAATTACGATAACTATTGATAGAATGACAATAGCGAGTTGAAAATTTGGTAGAATATTGGTAGTAAGATCTAGTTAGTTGGTATCGAAAATGGGCAAGATCGAATCCAAGGAACCCCTACCTCCCCTACAAATGAATCTTCAAATAAGCGATAACTTTTGATAGAATGAAGCCAGTAACTTGAAATTTTGGTAAAATTTTTGAAGTGAGATTTAATTAGTTGGTATTAAAGATGGGCCAGATCCAACCAAAAGAAACCCCTACCTCCCCTACAAATGAAATTTAAAATATTAGATAACTTTCGATAAAATGAAGCTAGTGACTTAGAATTTTGGCCAAATGTTTGTAGCAGGATCTAGTTGGTTGTTATTAAAAATGCACAAGATCCGACAAAGGAAACCTCTACTTCCCCCACATGTGAGACTTCAAATAAGCGGTAACTTTCGGTAGAATGAAGCTGGCGACTTCAAAAACTCGACAAATATTTGTAGTGTGGGTTAGTTAGTTGATTTTGAGAATGTGCAAAATTTTTCTGAATGATCGCCAGCCTCCCCTATAAACTGGTCATATAGGAAACTTACTTTTAATGCATACGATCGTTGCCAATTGGCACTTTTGGTATCACCACTAGGTCTGTACAAGTCTAAGGTATATACGCTTCGGAAGGTCTGGTTTCGTTCTCTCTTTTTTGCATTTATTTTTCGGTTTTTGCTCAATATCACCTGAGTTGGTCTGATGCATGGTCTAATGAGCTGTCTAGTGCATAGTCTAATGGCTGCTCTGATGCTTAGTCTAGGCGGTGTAGTGAGTTGGTCTAATAGGCGCGGTCTAATGCGTGGCCTAATATGTGGTCTAATGGGTGGTCTAACGCCGGTTAGTATAGCACAGAGTGAAACGAAAACTATAACCAGGCCGAAGCTTCGCTTCAGCCCGGAGTCCGAAGCGTATATACCCTAGACTTTTACAGACCTAGTGGTGATACCAACAGTACCAATTGGTAACGACCATATGCATTAAAAGTGAGTTTCCTATACGGCCAGTTTATAGGGGAGGTTGGCAATCATTAAGTAGGATTTGACTATTATCAAAATCAATTAACTAACCCATTCTACAAATATTTGTCGAATTTTTCAAGTCGCTAGCTTCATTCTATCGAAAGTTATTGCTTATTTGAAGTCTCACCTGTAGAGGAGGTAGGGGTTCCTTGGGTCGGATCTTGCTCATTATCGCCACCAACAAATAAGATCATGCTTCAAACATTTAAACAAAATTTCAAGCCTCTAGCTTCACTCTATCGGAAGTTATCGCTTATTTGAAGTTTCACTTGTAGGGGAGGTAGGGGTTCCTTGGGTCGGATCTTGTTCATCATTGCTACCAACAAATAAAATCATGCTACAAACATTTATCCAAAATTTCAAGTCTCTAGCTTCACTCCATCGAAAGTTATCGCTTATTTGAAGTTTTATTTGTAGGGGAGGTAGGGGTTCCTTAGGTTTGATCTAACCCATCTTAAATATCAACTTACCCGATCTAACTTCAAACATTTGACCAAAACTTCAAGTCGCTGGCTTGATTCTGTCAAAAGTTATCGCTTCATTTATATATATATTGTACATTGCTATACCTCCGGAGCCTCCTTTAAGGTGTTACATATTTTCGTCGTGACAAAAACAAAATACCCTATACTAAAAGTCTAGGGTATAAAAAGGCATGCAATTGTTTCAAGTTGTACGAGTACCGAGCAATGCAACAACACTTCCCGGCATTTGGCGAGCGCCGTGAAACAGAGAAGCGCCGTGAAACAGAGAAGCGCTTTTTCCAGTGCTTCCACATTGACATTGCGAATAAACGCCAAACACCTAGTAAAAGCCGAACAGTGATTCCCGCCATTTCCACACTGGCTCGATCTTCCTCAATTTTAAATTTTCGGTCATGAAAATTTATCCACTTGATGGATTGCTAGACGGGAGAGGTGCATGCCACTACGAGCATTTGCTCGAAACTCGGCAAGGTTCACTTGGCGAGCTTTGCTCGCGACTCGGTGGGTCACACATAACGTGGTACAGGCATAATATACATTGTGACTCATTGGTTGCGGTCCTGAAAGTGTCTGATCTGGATCAGATGGATCAGACCTTTTTCGATATCTCTTCCATAATGCCTTCTCCTCCGGTAAGACATGTGCCGTCCACTGTCCATTTTAGCATCTGAAAAATATTCCTCTGCGGATATGAAAAGTATTCAGACCAAAATAGTCCATACGAATTAATGCATACGCACGCTTTCAATTTGAGCCGAAAGTGTGCATGGATAGAAAAGCTAAATAGTGGATTAAGTGTCTTATAGTGTTGATGAAGTGTCTTAGTGTCACCATACACTGTCGAACTCGAATATGGTACAAGTGGGCCAGTTTTCTTCACGTTTATGTGAAGTGTGTGTGTGTGTCTTGAGCTATTCACAGGACATTTGTTCAGGTTCTTGTTCGACAGTGTATGGTGACATTTACACTGTAGAGATTGTTCCAGCGGCTATAATTGGATGTTTTGATGGATAAATGATGAACGACATCAGAGGACATTTGAGCTATACAACTAAAATTATTAAGTTTGAGCACGGGTCTCACTATGGAAAGCTTATCGGAAAACTTTCATTATACTCCTTATGGACATTCGCTCTCTCAATTGCCCTAACCCCTTGTGAGGCATAGCGCGTCAACTGTTCCATGTGGCCCAGTTGACGTTTCGTCGGATAAACTGGTTTCGGAGGATGCAGTTGCCAGCATGCACATCCATGTCGTCGTGGACGAGACTCGAACCCGAAACGCCTGTAGTCAAATATTAGACTGATGCCTCATCACACTTCGCAACCGGTCACCCCATGGACATTAACTTCTATCGTATGTCTAGGGCATAAGCATATGCACACTTTAGTTCTAAAGTGAAATTGTGCATGGACAAAAAAATAGACAGTTGCGTGGGTTGCCGCCCTTCTCCCAGAGCGAGCGAAGCGATCGCTTAAGCGAGCGTAACGAGCGGAGCTTACGCAAGAGACTATTGCACCTAGGGCGAGTAAAACGAACGTTTATGGCTGTGCGACACTGATGGTTGTGATCCCTTAAGGGGGGAAACCACATTAGGAGGCTCCTTTTCACTTTTTAGGATTTTTTTTTTGTGGGAAGAATTAGCTAAAGTTTAATCAAATTTTAACATCATTATACTCTTCACGGATGTGATAGGGAATATAAACTTTGTCATGAAGTTTGCAATGTACAGAAGGAAGCATCTCCGGCAATATAAACCATATATTTTCTTGGTCAGTATGATGAGACGAGTCGATTAAGCTTTATCCGTCTGTCCTTCTGTCTAGCCGAAGGCTAGCTTGTTTTTTGAATAATTTAAACAAAAATAGCAGAGTTACGCACTGATTTCCGCTGAAGGCCATAACTATCGCTTGTAGCGATTCCAATTCTTATCCGAAAACAAAAAGGTTTCAGTCTTACATTATTAACTTATTTTCAAAGAATATGAACCTCAATGCAGGTGAAAATAATGAAAATGAAAAATTTCGCAGGCATTGGAAAAAAATTTCAATTTTCACTAATTATGCAAAAAAAAAACACGCTTAAAAATACGATAATATCCCAAATGTTGGTTCATATTCTTCGCAATTTTATGAAGAATCATACTTTCAATTTTCATAATGATCGATGCATTACTTTCTGAGTTAGAAGTCCCGCAAATGCGAAAAAAGTTATTTTGAGAAAAACGCGTTTGAAGAACTGAATATAACCAAAATAATCCCTTTTGTTGATGCTTCCAGTACATTCTATGCCGTTATTTGAAAACAAAAGTGCAAAAGTGGGGTTCCGCTACAAGACTATGTAAGTACATAAAGCGACTACCTGAGGTAGTGCTCCGCCCTAACCCCTAGAGTGCGCTCCAGCCTGTGGGCTATACCCGATGAGCGCTCGGTTCCCTTGTCATAAAATCTAAACAAACGCGAATTTCGCTTTGCAATTTTGGCCGCCTATTATGCAATAAAAAAATTAATATAAAAACCTCCTTATGTGGTTTCCTCCCTTTAGCACGGAGCCAGCGTAGAGATCGGAGCCCATAAAGGAAACTGTTGATTGACAACCCTTAGTGTCGCACAAAGGTAAAAGCTCGCCTCGCTCCCACGAACAGACCGCAGCTTCCCAGGGAGTTCAGCACCCCCACGCTTCGGACATCGGCGTGCGTACGGTGGAGAGGAGTTCCTCATTGGGCAATTTGCATATCGCCAGCACCAAGAGGATCCACTCTGTGCACTCCACAGATGGGCAGTCTTCGAGGAAGACATCGCAACGCGTGTGTTCCCTGGGTCCGGACACAAACTTTCAGTGAGGCGGGAAAGAAAGGAAGCTCAGCCAAGATCGCCCCTAACCTCATCCTGAACTCAGACCATCAAATGCCCGTGGCCCGACGACGGGTCGACAAGTAAGTACTTCTTTTTGGGCGATCCACGTCCCATTGGTGAAAGGGTTGGCCGATGTTCCCTGGTCGCGGCCAAAGTTAACGGTTCAGAAAATCTGTTAGATTTTACGTTCTCGTAGCAGCAGTCATGACTGCCCCAAATCAAATCAGTCGTTCAGTAAATCTCTCTGGTTCCTGTTAACCCCATGTGGGGCATTAACACGCCTACTTTCCACCTCGTCCTATACATCGCCATCGCTTTCAGCTCACTCCACGACTTGCCTATTGAGGTACCCTCTCTCATAACCGATCTTCTCCAGGTGTTACTAGGTCGTCCAATACTGCGACTTGCGTTGGTTCCCTGCGGGTTCCAATCGAGGGGCTATTGAGCAATGTTGTTTGACCCTTTTCGGAGAGTGTGACCTATCCATTGACACTTTCGTCTTTTAATCGTAGTGTCTATGCTGTCCTGACCAGTTATATTAAGGAGGTTGTCGTTAGAAATGACCTCCGGCCATCGTATGTGCATAGCACAATAGACTTATAGTCGCAGCGCTTGTGGCTCTTTTATTGGCCACGACCCATCTATAATCTAATCTAATCGTACGTGCAGGATGCGCCGCAGAGACTGGTTCACAAAATTTTGCAATCTAGTTGTTATCTCATTGAACCTTCCAAGTTGAACAGCCATATAAAAGCACTGATTTTACGTTGGTTTCGAAGATCCGGAGTTTGGTGCGTCTGGAAATGTTGTTGTTTTGCCAGAAAGGAGTCAAAATGAAAAAAGCTGCTCGAGCCTTGTTGATGCGAGACTGGACGGCATCCGCTCTTCCACACCTTAACAACATTGAAATGCGCTTATGCGTGAATAGACACAGTGACGTTTCATTAGATGAAAATTCGCACTCGTGTCGTGTAATGCACACTATATAAGGTGTTAGCATTCCACTCAGGGACGTATTCCGATTTAGGTCGGAACACAAACCCCTGGCTTGGTCGAGTTGCTTCCCCCATGGATTACGGCAGCTCTTGAAGAGTGAATCCATGGTGTGGACGAAACCAAGTGAGAGGGGGAGGAATTGGCTTTAAGCTGATAATTTTTGTGTGTAGTGGAGAGTGAGTTTGAGTCATTTTCGACTTAAAGTCGCAATGATCCACTCCACCTTATTCTTATAATATTTGCATCTGCACGTGCATTATTTCATGATGCCGATTCAAATTTGAACGACGGCCGCTCAGCGCCGGTGTTGTCTTTGAAAGTGAAAGTTATTTTTTTTTGTTCGCTATGACACCCATTTTGATCTTTTGTTCTGACCACATTTAACGGCCCGAACACGTGACATTTTCATGATCTCAGTTTGTTTCAGTATTGGAGTGCTTTATAAAATTTACTGCCTGCCTACAGATCCAACCAGAAATGTTGATGCAATTTCATCTTATTTAATGCAAACTGGCCCAAATCTAATCTATTAGTATCATTAGAACTCTCGCATATGATATGAAAGCTCAAAGCAATTGTGAATTTTTTTTTGTATTTATGTCAAATAATAGAAAGGGATATGAAGTCGGGTTTGGAATCATTGCTGCATTTTCCACCACACGGTCAGTTTACTTAATCAGAAACGTCACAGTTGAATGTAGCTGACGTTCCACATTAAGCAACAACGGCAATTCAAGTAAGTATAGTGGCAACATGGTGTAAAGCAAATTTTTAAGCGTTAGACTACAGTCGCAATAATGATACATATAATAATTAGTTAGTTCCTTTTTTATGATCTAAATGGACCAATTATCATTAAAAACACAATTTACTAACTTTTATAAATTATCATTTTCTCCAAGGGAAAGTTGAAGACCGACTTTGCAGTCCCTTTCGCCAAAAATAAAATTTCCTATTACATCTGAAAAGTATATTATTTCTAATCTTTGTGGGACCAATAAATACTCTGCCCAAATGATGCGAAGTATTCAGTAGCACTAGCACGAGCACCATTATCAATGGATTTGGCAGCAAGACTTATTGTTATGGTGGAACCACCAAAAGATTATTATTCGAACCGCGATAGATGCAGATGGAGACGTGGATTTCCTGCCGAATATTACTATAATAGGCACGAATATCACCGGTGGAATTACTACTGGAGTCAACGCCAACATTACTACCATCATTCTTATTGGAGGCATCATCACCATGGACCACACTTTATTCCGAATGATAATACGACCTTTTTCGGACCTTCTTTGAAGGAAAAGGATTTTCATAAACGCGAATTGCATGGATGTCCATTACGGCGAACGAAACCAGATACAGCAGAGAAAACTGAGTGATATTGTTATGTACGAGTAGTAGTAGGCTTTGTGGTTTTTATTTTTAATTTATAATAAATGCAAAAATGTAATTAGTATTAACTTTGTTTTGAGGCCTTACTCACTTTTATTATTTTTCGTCCCCTTGCATGATGATGGGAACCTTACTACATATTTATATAAAAATCCAGACAAGCCCGACGTCATACTGTAGTGCCATATCGTGCTGGTACTATAGCCGTGTTCGAAACTAGCGGACAGAAATCAAGAGTGAATCGAACGGCCTGGATCAGTGACGAGCGAATTCAAACAGCTACCATACAGCCAAATCGCCGCGTGGGGGTCGAATTGCGGGCTCAGTATAAAAATGTATAGGTGGCGAATTGCCGAGAAAAAGTTGACGCTCAACCAAAATCACACGCTAGATATTGTACAATGCTCAAATAAAAAAAAAATACTTTGGTCTAAAATACAAAATGTATTTGGTAGAAATCAGATAAAAGATTTAATTGTTAAAAATAAATTTGTAAACTCAAAATTTTTGTTTTGCTCCAAAATCTTTTTATACCCTAGACTTATATTGTAGTATAGGGTGTTTTTGTCACGACGAAAATACATATGTAACACCTTAAAGGAGGCTCCGGAGGGATAGCAAGGTATACATGTAAATCAGGGTCACCTTCAGATTCGATTTAGCCATGTCTGTCTGTCTGTTTGTCGGTCCGTCTGTACGTCTGTCTGTCTGTCCTTCTGTCTGCCGTTCGCACGATAACTTTCGATAGAATGAAGCTAGACCCTTGAAATTTTGGTCAAATCTTGGCAGTATAATCTAGTTGGTTGGTGTTGAAAATGGGCATGATCAGCCCAAGAGAACGACTACCTTCCCTACATATGTAAAATAATCTTATATATAAACATAAAAGAACTACGATTGGGGTAAACCCCAATCATGCAATACTCTAGATGAATTCGAACCTGGTTTTGAATCTAACTGATATTGTTAATTAAGTGTTAAGTACAAAATTTCAGCCCGATAAATTGTATACGTACTGAGTAAATTGGCTTAACGTATTTCATGAAATAGTGCAGTTTGTATGGGAGGGGGTAGAAGGAGGGTGAGGATTACAATATGTTTTATAACATAGGTTACAATTATCATAAAAGTGATATATTAAAAATTTCAAAGCAATATGTTTTATAGTTTCTGAGAAAATCTGATTATTGTAAATTTTCAAAAATGTGTCATTTTGTATGGGAGGGGGTAGAAGGGGTGGAGCGATTTAGCCCGTTCACGAACTTAGCCTTCATTTTTTGTCAAAAATAACGTGTGCAAAATTTGAACTTCATAGCTCAACGCGTTCTCGAGCTAGAGAGGTCACGGACGGACGGACGGACAGACGGACAGACGGACAGACGGACAGACGGACATCCGGTTTTGAGATATTCGAGTGATAATATGAACTTCTGTATCATTCATTTTTTTCTGCGAGCCTTATTTCTTAGCGTTACAAACTTTGTGGCAAACTTATAATACTCTCAGATTTCATCTAGAGTATAAAAATAAGTCGTCCACGTATGTAGAGGCATAATTCAGTAACCCTTTCTCCGATTTGGCTCAAATTCCTTTTGTTGTGCTCCTTTACGCCCAACTTAGATACTAACGGAGCCCAAAATTGGAAATTTTCCCGGAAAATTGAGAATATTGGAAAATTCCATTTCCCATACATTTTGTATGGAGAAATTTTTTCATCTCCGATTTGGCTTAAATTTTGTTTGTTTGTGTTTACAATGCTTCCTCCTATTTTGGGGGGCAAAAATTCCTCTTCCATAGTCCTCCGCGTGGGCGCCCCCTGGAACGGCAGTGGTCACTGACCATTGCCAACCAACGTCAAGCCGCCAGTGATGGCGGTGCGATGATTTGGTTGAGGTACCCCTGTGGTGTGGGGTGTGAAAAAAAATACCACGGCCTTTCCCTTTGAGGGCCTGTCGCTAAAACCGACAATCAAAGGACAGGATGTGTATGCCAGCAACTTGCACTATCCTAAATCTTTATATGCTAACGAAACGTCAACTATGCCTCGGATAAGGACTGACTCAACGGTTACGACTTTTAGCTATCGTACAATGACAAAGATTGGATTCTGGAATGTGCGTACTCTCCTGGACAATGGATCAGAAGGTCCCCAGAACGCACGATTTCTTCAATTAGAGAGTGAATTTCTGAGGTACAAATTAAATATCTTAGGAGTTAGTGAGATAAGATGGTGGAACAGCGGAGAATTCATCTCTCCAACGGGCAGCACTGTAATGTTGTACTCCGGTAAAGCTACCGGTAGTCGCCGTGAGTCAGGTGTGGGGCTCCTTTTAACCAGAGCCGCGCGAAACTGTCTCTTATCCTGGGAACCGGTCTCTGACAGGGTCTTGACCGCCAGGTTCCGGACCAAAATGAGGAACATCTCAATAATACAATGTTACGCCCCTACTGAACCCGACAATGTCTTGGCAAAAGACTCCTTCTACGAAGAACTAAACGCCGTTCAGAGCAGAACACCTAAAGGTGACATTGTAATGGTTATGGGTGATTTGAATGCGAAAGTTGGCGCTGATAACTATGGGCTCAGACATGTGATGGGGAGACACGGTCTTGGTGATCGTAATGACAACGGTGAAAGATTTGTAGAGTTCTGCAACTTTCACAGTCTCTTCATCGGCGGTACTATGTTTGAGCATAAGGACCACCACAAAATCAGTTGGTCCTCTGTTGATCGGCGCAGAACACAAAATCAGATCGACCATTTTGCCATTAGTAAAAGATTCAAGAGTTGCCTCCTGGAAGTGCGAAACAAGAAGGGTGCCGATATTGGGATGGGAAGAGACCATTATCTTATGATCGCTAATGTTCGATTGCGTATTGCAGCCGTGCGCCGCCCCAGAGACGAAGGATCCAGGCCCCGCAAATTCAACACCGCTCGACTAAAAAATCCAGCTGTCTTACAACAATATAATGACCATCTTGCGCAAAAAGCGGCTGAGATAACTAGTCACCCAGATAGTGACATAAACGAAAACTGGGATGCCATAAAAAATGCGTACATTGATAGCGCAAATACCATCCTTGGCCCAAACCCGGATTGCCGGAATAAGCCCTGGATGTCCGACGCTTCATGGCAGCGGATTGTTGAAAGAAAGGAGCTGAAAGTTCGTTTGGCTGCAGCATCAGACGACAATCGAAGCAGCATCGAACTCCTTTATCGTCAGAAAGCTCGAGAAGTTCAGCGTAGTGTGCGACGCGATAAAAGAGTTTATGCCAATTCTCTTTTAGCGTCAGCAGAAGAAGCCGCTAGAAGTAACAACTTAAACGCCGTATACAGTGTCATCAAGGAGTTTACAGGTTGTCGTAACTCCTGCCAACATCCGGTGAAAGATAGTGATGGAAAGCTACTTATCTTGGAAGAAGATCAAATGAGGCGGTGGAAAGAACACTTCGCCGCGGTCTTGAACCGTGTAACCTCTGGTGAAGTTCCCCCTCATATAGATAATTTAGCTAACCATCAAAATGTGCGTATACGGTCCACTGCCCCGACTAAAGAGGAAATAGTCACTGCAATTATTGCACTAAAACGAGGAAAGGCCGCCGGACTTGACGGCATCCCTGCCGAACTTTATCAAGCAGCGCCAAGCGTAACTGCCGATTTGCTGCACCCACTTGTTGATAAAGCGTGGAATACAGAGACCTTTCCCACTGAGTGGAAGGAAGGTTTGATCATCAAACTTCCAAAGAAGGGTAGCCTCACAGACTGTAATAATTGGAGAGGCATTTGTGTGCTTCCTGCCGTTGCCAAGATAATAGCCAAAATCGTCCTGGAAAGACTAAAGGCCCACTTAGAAAGCACAATTGATGAAGAGCAGGCTGGCTTTCGATCCGGATTCTCCTGTGTCGATCACATTAACACCTTGCGAATCATCATCGAGCAATGCGCTGAATACGATTCTCCGCTTCACTTGCTTTTCATCGATTTTGAAAAGGCTTTCGATAGTGTGAACCGGGATTCTATATGGGCGGCCTTGCGCAGGAGAGGCATCCCTGAGAAGCTTGTGGCTATTATTAAGGCAACCTATGACGGCGCGAAATGTCGCGTTCTGCATAAAGGTAAGGTGTCGGGGGACTTTGAGATTCGCAGTGGAGTTCGGCAGGGGTGCATCCTCTCACCGATCCTATTCCTCATTGTGATCGGCGATGTGTTGCATGCAGCCCTATCCAGACTCGACAGAGGAATTCAATGGACTTTGACATCTTATCTACAACATCTTGACTACGCTGACGACATATGCCTACTCTCCCACAAAATCATGGATCTGTCCGCAATGGCGTTAGATCTCGAGAGGGAGGCAAACAAGGTTGTGCTAAAGATTAATACCAACAAGACCAAGGTTCTTAGCCCGCCGTTGCGAAAAAGAAATCCGACACCTATTGCCATCAATATTAATGGGCAGCCTGTGGAGAAGGTGGACAACTTCGTCTACCTGGGTAGCATTGTTGCCGAAAATGGTGGTACGGAGCAGGACATCGCTCGTCGTATCAACCAGGCTAAACGCGCATACGGCATGCTGTCCAAAATCTGGCAGAGCAGTTATCTCAGCATCAAGACCAAGCTGGGCCTGTTTCGCTCCCTGGTACTATCAGTGCTTTTGTATGGGAGCAGCACATGGAAAGTTTCCGTAGGAGTTACCAGAAAGCTGCAAGTTTTCGTCAACTCATGTCTTCGTCGAATTTTAAGAATTTTCCGGCCCGAAACAATATCAAATGAAGAGCTAAGTCGGCGTACGGGTCAGATGCCAATCGACGAATTGATACGCAGGCGAAAATGGCAGTGGGTAGGTCACACATTGCGGAAGAGTGATAACTGCATTGCTTTGCATGCCATGAAATGGAACCCCATTTCCAACCAAGGCCGACCAAGAGGGGGTCCTCGAATCACATGGCGTCGATCTGTGGCAAAGGAGTGTCAGGTACTGGGTAAGTCTTTTGGGGAGTTGCGCCCCATTGCCCAGAACAGAGTACGATGGCGCGCAGTAGTAGTTGACGCGCTATGCCCCGCTAGGGGTTAAGGCAAAGTAGTAAATTCTTCGCGACATGCGCAAGCGAGGCATTCCAGAGTAAAGTAATTGTACGTGCGAATGGATGCACGTACATTACTACTGTGAAATGCCTCGGTATTTCACTTGGAACGCTTCGTCCAAGAATTTTCAACGCCGAAAATAAGGACAAGGATATTGGTCAATGTTCGTGGACCAACATCATTTCAATCGTTGCGGACAGTTGATGGTGTTTTTTGCCCTACATATCGAGATGCCTGCCAACACTCATTGGGATTGCACACTCGCTGATGCTGTTGCTGCTGCACCCGCTAATCAAATTCGGACACTGTTTGCCATCATCATTCGACATGTTTCTCATCGAATCCACACGGTTTGTGAAACAGATTCAAAGACAAAATGTCAGACGATATTTTGCTTAGAGATTCAAGAGCCCATATTCAACTTCAAATGAGCGACGCCATACGTAACGAGGTGCTCATTTTGCAACGAGAACGTGATTACGATCGAGATGCATTGAGTTGTGGCGGCTTGAGTATGACAACACCACTGCGCCGCACAAACACGCTCAACACAGCGGTTCATCACGAGACACACCGAACCTGCAACTTAGCTACACGTTGCACTACACAGCTGTAACTACTCGTGTTACACACCAGAGGCACCGAGAGCAACTCCTAAACATTCGGGTATAAATACCCCAGCACGGACAATGTCATTCCCATTCTCATTCTCACATCGGCATTTCGTCCATTTTATTGTGTAAATAATTTGTAAAATTGTTATAATAAAAACTCAAAAAGAAACAGTAAGTGGAGTTTTCAGTCGAGTTATTGACCACGAAAACCATCCCACAATTGGTGATCCCCGAAAAAGGAACGCAACCAGGAAGCCGTCGGGTAAATAGCAGAAAATTTCCGCGGAAGCCGACACGTCGTACTCACACAAAAAAACGAATCTCGTACAACCCCGAGTGCAAGTCGATTCGTGTCGGGCGAAGCACGCGACACACGCCATTTTTCCCACCGTAGCGTGAGCAGTTACAGTGCACATTCCGCGCCATTTTCTTAACAGCCGAAGAAACTGCAGCAGAGAGACGATTCCAGGCAAGCGCGCACGTATAGGAGAAGATGTCGACCCACGAGAACTTAAACGGAGCGGGTAGTGGCGAAGGCAACAACGTTAATGGCAGTCGGCAAGATGCCGGCGCCATTCCACCAACCTTAGATGTACCGCGTGAGATATGCCAAATCGGCGTTAAACCACCTGCATTCAGCAAACGTGATCCCGACCTATACCTATATTTCATTCAAATGAAATCACAATTCCGAAATGCGGGAATTACACGTGATCAGACCAAAGATGATCACGTCGTTGGATCACTCGACAGCGCGACACTTTCCAACATTTCGAGTAAGTACGATGCGACCAAGGAGCGTTTGATAAGAGATTTTACGGACTCGGAAAACAAGAAATTTCGACGGAGACAACAAACCAACACAACTGCTCCGAAAAATGAGAGACCTGGCTGGCGGGGCGATGAGCGACGAAGCCTTGAAATCCCTTTGGCTGGAGCGATTGCCCAGCGGCGTACGAGCCGTAGTGTCAAATGCCGAAGGAAATCTAAATCGTTGCGCCCAGCAAGCGGATAAAATGATCGAAATGGGCAATTTCGGAATGATTTCGTCAGTACAACCGCAACCAGCACAACCAGTGGCAACAATAAGCGACCTACAGGAATTAAAGCACGAATTAAAACAGGCCATCAACGCCCTGCGAAGAGAAATTGGCGACATCAAAACGCATCAGAGCCAATCACGCGGACGTTCACAAGCACCAGCACGCGGTGATAAAACCCACGGCAGCTCGAAAAGCCGAGCGGACAAGTACCCTCACTGCTATTACTATCACCGATTTGGAGAAAACGCCCAAAAGTGTACGCAGTCCTGTAAGTTCAAGCAGTCGGAAAACTAAACGCCGCTTCACCACTGACGGTTGAGGAAGCATCAGGCGAAAACAAGTCAAGCCGTCTGTCTATCCTCGATCGCACTTCGCGACTAAAATTCTTAGTCGATACCGGCGCTGATTTTTCTATCCTTCCCGCGTCATCCATCTCAAAAAAACTCACGCCAGCAGCATATTCACTTTTCGCCTCGAATGGATCCCGGATCAACACTTATGGTAACAGGCTAGTCGTATTAGATTTCGGACTGCGAAGGAAGTTCGACTGGAATTTTGTCATAGCCGATGTCACCAAACCAATTTTGGGCGCCGATTTCCTCGCGAAATTCGGATTGCTTGTCGATATCAGAAACAAATTGCTGATCGATAAGCAAACCAAGTTGCACACCCAGTGCGTCGCTGAATTCACCGACTACGAACCAGTTTTTTCGATCAACAGCGACAACAAGTTCAAAGAGCTGTTAGTGGAATTGAAGGAATTGACGTCACCGACCTCATACGACAAAACCAGCGCGCAGAAGACAACAGTCCGCCATCAAATCATCACAACCGGGCAACCAGTTTTTTCACGCCCACGCCGCTTGAACGAAGAGAAGTTAAAAATCGCGAAACAAGAATTCCAACATATGGTCAACATGGGAATATGCGTGCCATCAAAGAGCGAATGGGCCAGTTCGCTCAATATGGTTGCAAAAAAGAACGGACTATGGCGACCATGCGGCGACTACCGTCGATTAAACGCTCTGACAGTTCCAGACCGCTATCCCATCGCACATATCCAGGATTTCGCTCAGACGTTCAACGGCAAGAAAATCTTTTCGTTAATCGATTTGGAAAAAGCATTCTTCAACATTCCAATCGCCGAAGAGGATCGAAGAAAGACAGCCATCATCACTCCGTTCGGCCTCTTCGAATTCAATGTGATGACATTCGGTTTGTGCAACGCAGCACAAACATTCCAAAGGTTCATGGACCAGGCGCTGTTCGGCCTAGACTTTCTGGTTTGTTACATCGACGACATCTGTATTATATCGAGCAGCGAGGAGGAACATTACCAACATGTTCGAATCGTTTTGCAGCGTTTACGTGAGTATGGTCTTAAAGTCAACGTGTCCAAATGTATATTCGCACAGGAAGAAGTAACTTTTCTCGGCCATCAAGTCAGCGAGAAAGGAATCCGTCCACCAAAAGAGAAGGTCGAAGCTATTATCAACTTCCCGAAACCAAAAGCAGCCAACGAATTGCGCAAATTCATCGCGATGCTAAATTTTTATCGACGTTTCCTTTCTGGGGCGGCAGCGAGGCAAGGGCGGCTACAGAATCTCATCAAGGGCCACAAGAAAGATGACAAAACGCGCGTGACATGGACCAGTGATGCCGAAAAAGCATTCGAGGAATGCAAACATGCATTGGCAAACGCAACAACATTAGCACATCCAGTTCCAGATGCTAAGTTAGTTCTGTACGTAGACGCCAGCAACTTTTCTGTCGGTGCGGCCATCCATCACATCAACGACGGACAACTCGAGCCACTTGGCTTCTACTCGAAGCGTATGACAGACACGCAAAAGCGCTACAGCACTTGCGACAGAGAATTGCTGGCTATATTTCAATCGATAAAACATTTCAAACATATTATCGAAGGAAGGGACTGCACAATTCTGACCGATCATAAGCCAATAACATTTGCATTCAGACAGAATCCGGATAAGGCATCGCAGAGGCAACTACATCATCTCGATTTCATCGGTCAATACACAACCGATACACGACACATCTCTGGTAAGGACAACATCGTAGCTGATTTGTTTTCGCGCATCGAAGCCATCGACAGTAGTGGACAAATCAATTTCGAGCAGTTGGCTGAAAGCCAGAAAATCGACAAAGAAGTCAACGACTTGCAAAGAAACAACGAGACATCACTCCAGCTGAAATTGGTTAACCTCCCAAACACAGCAAAAGCCATTCTTTGCGACGTGTCGACGAAAAACGTTCGACCTTTCATCACCAAGGAATTTAGACAACAGGTTTTCGACTCCGTTCACGGTTTGGCACATCCCGGAAAGAGAGCTTCCACCAAGCAAATAACCGAACGATTCATTTGGCCGAACATGAAAAAGGACATCGCCCAAATGGTAAAAACTTGTCTTTCATGCCAAAAGTCGAAGATTGGCCAACACAACAGAACCGCAATCGAAAGTTTCAAAGTCCCCGACAAACGTTTTTCATGGATCCACGTCGACCTGGTCGGACCGCTGCCAATCTCAAACGGTTTTCGATACTGTTTGACTTGCATCGACCGATTCAGCCGATGGCCAGCCGCCATCCCGATCGAGGACATCCATGCAAGCACGGTTTCCACCGCTCTAATCAAGGGCTGGATATCCCAGTACGGTGCGCCATCTCAAATCACCACGGACCAGGGTAAACAATTCGAAGCGAAACTTTTCAATGAGCTATCGCGCATTTTAGGATCAAAGCATCTGCGATCAAGCCCGAGACATCCGCAAGCCAACGGTTTAATCGAGCGCTTCCACCGAACAATGAAATCGGCTATCAAGTGCCAGAACAACGAACGCTGGACCGAAACGTTACCCCTCATAATGCTTGCCTTACGAAATGGGTACAAGGACGACATTAAAGCAACACCGTCTGATATGGTCTACGGGACAACACTGAGGATGCCATGCGATTTCTTCGAAAAAGTCAACTACGACGGGTTTGACACCGAATTTGCACAACATCTACGCGAATTGATGGAGCAGATCCAGCCAGTGCCAACATCGAGTCACGCCAACACCAAAGTGTTCGTGCAGAAGGATCTGCAAACATGTTCGCACGTCTTTTTGAGGGACGACACAGTTCGACCACCACTCAAGGTACCGTACGACGGACCATATCAAGTTTTGAGCCGAAGCAACAAAACATTCGAGCTTCAAATCAAAAACCGCGCAGTCCGTGTGAGCATCGACCGGTTGAAAGCAGCGTATTTGCCCATCGAGGACGAACCAACATCGACTAGGCATCAAGGGAGCCCGACCGGTATCAGCAAGCCTAAGGAAGAGGCACAAGCGTCTACGAAAAGTGGAAGGACCATCCGCCCTGCACAAAGATTCGTCACATCCGCATCATCGTGATATCGCCCCAAATAGCTCAACCACTGGCGGGGGAGTACTGTGGCGGCTATGGTAACACCATATGCCACAACAGAGCGGCTTGAGTATGACAACACCACTGCGCCGCACAAACACGCTCAACACAGCGGTTCATCACGAGACACACCGAACTTGCAACTTAGCTACACGTTGCACTACACAGCTGTAACTACTCGTGTTACACACCAGAGGCACCGAGAGCAACTCCTAAACATTCGGGTATAAATACCCCAGCACGGACAATGTCATTCCCATTCTCATCCTCACATCGGTATTTCGTCCGTTTTATTGTGTAAATAATTTGTAAAATTGTTATAATAAAAACTCAAAAAGAAACAGTAAGTGGAGTTTTCAGTCGAGTCATTGACCACGAAAACCATCCCACAGACTCAAGCAGTGTAAAGAAATGTTCCATTCTTGAGTCCACAGCAAAAAAGTGCATACGATCCACTGATGAAAGCGATCGATGATGGACAAGGTGCCATTTTCTTTCTTGATGCGCCTGGGGGAACTGGCAAAACGTTCCTCATTTCCTTGATATTGGCAACGACTCGTTCACGAAGTGACACAGCGTTGGCGGTTGCATCATTTGGCATTGCGGCGAAGTTGCTTGAAGGAGAACGGACTGCTTATTCTGCCTTTAAATTGCCATTGAACTTGCAAGTGACGGACAAACCAACTTGCAACATTTCGAAAAATTCTGCCATGGCTAAAGTCTTGCAAACCTGCGAAGTAATCATTTGGGATATGAACGATGGCGCATAAATGCGCATTGGAGGCTCTAGATCGCACTCTGAAAGACTTGCGCAATAATCACAATCGTTTTGGAGGCGCAATAATTCTGCTTTCCGGCGATTTCCGCCAAACGCTGCCCGTCATTCCGAGATCAACACCTACGGATCAACTCAACGCTTCCCTAAAATCATCTCATTTATGGACCTACGAGCAGACATTATAACTGACAACAAACAAGCGTGTTGCATCGCAAAATGTTGGACATCGGCAATGGAAATATTCCACTTGATGTGACAAGTGGTTTCAGTGAAAGTAGCAACTCATCGGAAAAGTCTCCCCGATCATCGTACGCAATTACACCAATCATGAATGGTTGGCTAAACGAGCTATTTTAGCAGCAAAGAATGTCGATGTCCACCAATTGAATTTCGATGTTCAAATGAAAATTTCCTGGCGAAGTGATGACGTACAAATCTATGGACACCATCACCAACGAAGAAAATGTCGTCAACTATCCAACAGAATTTTTGAATTCATTGGATTTGCAAGGATTCCCGCCACATCAACTGCAACTGAAAATAGACTCAGTCATCATAATGCTTTGAAATCTGAACCAGCAGAAGCTATGCAATGAAACCAGACTTTCTGTCAAACGGTCAAAGGCAAGCACGTGTTGATTCCACGAATTTCAATGATTACCATTAATCTGTCATTCGAATTCAAACGATTGCAATTCCCGGTGCGTCTTGCGTTTGCGATGACAGTCAACAAAGCACAAGGACAGTCGATCAATGCACGGCCTATTGCACGTCGCCTGTTCGCGAGTAGGAAAACCAGATTCTCTATTTGTCTATGAACCGCAAAACAAAACTAAAAATGTTGTATATCACAAAGCCTTGAATGAAATGAACTATTCAAATGGTAACAAATTGACTTTCATTCATTAACAACAAACGTGTCAGAGTGTAATCCATTTCTAGAACCGCACACTTCGCCACCTGTTGACTAACAGAAAGATTGGGCGCGGGATGCAGTTCGCGGGGTCAGCTTCATGTATGAAAAAAATAAGTCAGGTTGGGTGAAAGTTGCGAGCGCAGCCAGCACTAAATGTGATGGCGAGCGAAGCAAGCCTTCGCAGCTAGTTAAATATATTTATAACTCCCGATTAAATAAACATGATAGGCTCTAGCTTTGGCAGATTGATCGTGATGGTAATCTTATACGAGTACTCTCCTAGAAAAATAAAATCGATCAGTGAAAAATTAATGGTAATTGTCTTACAAAGAGCCCCGTATTACCCTACTTTTCAAATTTTTTTGTCTATAACTGTTGAACCAATTGACGTAAACACCTGATTTTTGGCATGTAATCCTGAGGTGAGAAGCCACTTGAGTTTTAGTAAGTTGGGCATAATCAGATCAAAGAAACGCCTACCTCCACCACAAATTTCAAATTTCTAATACAGAAATGTGATGGGCGTAGTAGTCCGATGCAAGCTCTTCTCGTCAGTTCATCAGTGCGTTAGTTCATCAGTTCGTTAGTACGGTAGTTTGTTAGTGTCACCATAGACTGTCGAACTCGAATTCGAACACGAACCTGCTACAAATGTCCTCCGACACACACACACACTTCACATTGATGTGAACCGGTCCACTTGTACTAGGTTCGTGTTCGAGTTCGACAGTCCGTGTTCTGCTTTTAACCAAATTTAGTATGTAGGCTCCTTGTTTGACCTTGAGTGCAAATCAGGGACCACAATTTTAGTCATCGACTGGATTAACGGTATATTCTGTTGTGTTTTAATCAGTGTTGGGGCGACCGGTAGCGCAGTGTGTTGAGGCATCAGTCTCATGTTTGACTACCGGCGTTTCGGGTTCGAATCCCGTCCACGACGACGTTTCATGGCCATGGATGTGCAGGAGATGCATGCTGGCAACTGCAACATGCAACAGTTGACGCGCTATGCTCCACAAGGGGTTAGGGCAACTGAGTAGTAGTGTCTAATCAGTGTTAATCGACTATTTTTTTTTTTTCAAAGATCCCTTCACCAGGCATTTCCCGTGGTCCGATTTCAATCAAAGTTGGCACGAAGCTTCCTAGGGTGATTATAAGTACAATAAGGTAATATTATGGTCCTGCTACAGCTGTGCGCCAAAAGAAAAGGCCTCCCTTGATCATGAAATGAAACAGAAACGAAACCTAGTAGATATGGGTATCTCCTGATTCGAGGTGATGGCACCAATGCAGTGCAGTACTGTTGAAGGTTTTTTGAGTCCTTTGGTCAGTACTGATGGCATTTCGAGTCCTTTAGCGAGGGGAAAAGGACATTCTTGGCAATTAAGTTAGATCTAGACAAGATGGGTGCCTTTTGGGGGTCATAAGGCGAATGCACTAGACTACTCTTGAAGGCATTATGAGTCCCTTAGTAAGAACTGATGGCATTTTGAGCCCTTTGGTGTGAAGAAAAGGACATTCCTGGCAATGATGTGATTTCTAGGCAATATGGGAATCATGTGATTGGGGTTCATGAGACGAATGCACGAATGCGATAAGGACAACATTTTTTAAAGCAAATCTTAGACAACTTGAAAGCAAATGGATCAAAATGAAAATGTACTTGTATGAGACGGACCTAAAGCGCCGATGAACATCGTCGCTCTTTTTGTGTAATTTGGATTATTATTTGTGTTCATGAAAAAAAATCAGTAATGATAACTCTCAAGTACATACTATGCACTAGTTCTGATAAGATATCTTGCAGAAATGTAACTAAGTAAAATATAAAAGGAATGATAATAATGTCAGATGCTCAGTCATTGAGTCACAAATACGAAATTATTTCATAGCGTTAAAATGCGTCCGTTGCCTGTCATAAATCCTGTTAGTTTTAATAATTTCCTTGTTTAAAAGTTCTCGAATTCAAATATTGTGTATCGTTATTAAAGATAAAATATCCAGTTCTTCATTATTTTCTTCTCCTCAGTCTGTCCCGTTTTCATCATACCTCGGCCATGTCAAAATGGGGAACAAAATAATTATTCGTGGTATTATGGACCCAGGATCCGATCGATTTACAATTGATCTTGTCTGCGGAGGTGCATGGATGCAGGACGATTCAGCCTTTCATATTAGTGTTCGACCTAATCAGAATGCCGTGGTTCGAAATCATTATCAAAATCGTAATTGGGGCACAGAGGAACGTAATGGAACGTGTCCCATAATTCCTGGTCAACCATATGATATTCAAATCGATATCGAATTCAATCGTTTTCTTCTGTTTATTAATGGATCATACTATTGTGATTTTCAATATAGAATACCATCTCAAAGGATTTCGTATATTTATATTACGGGAGATACATCGATATTCTATGTTGGAAATTAGTCAATGGTTGTTTTTGGAGTGAATTGATTTAATTTTGAGTTTGTTGATCGATAATAAAGAAATGTGTTTTATTTTCTTTTGAAATGAAGCGTTAATATAGTGGGCTCCTTCTTTAAATCAAAAGTTTTGCAGTGAGCGTTCAATTGGTCCATAAATACAGCATCTTTATTCCCATTTGTACCTCTTCAAATGGGTAAAAGCAACAGAATTAAAATTTCCTTCTGGTCGTCTTTGATTTGATATACAGCATACACGCTGAACTATCATAAAAAATATTTTTTATTCATCACATACTCGTACATATTTTACATTTTATACATTACATACAGTTTTAAATGCACATTATTACGGTAAATATTATGTTATTTATATACCAGCAATACTTCCTAGGTTCATGTTATGGGGCGTTGAGGTCAGAGAAATACTACAATGGCCTACTGAACTCAACTTGATTCTCAAGGCTCAACCCTGGATAAGGGCCGGCAGAAAGTGTGGCGTATATAGGTAGTAATACCCACACCGGAAAGTCCTTTATGGTTAATTACTCATACGGAGTAAATGGTGGTTTTCGGGGGTATTCGAAAATGTAATGAAATCAGGATGGGAAGTAGTAAGCATACATCTTCATACCAACAGTGGCAGGAGTTATTGGGGAAGTAAGATCAACTTCGGCCTGCCCGTTATCAATTCATGGGGATCGAAAACAAACAACAACAACAACAAAATTAGCGTTCTATGACTAGGGCTCGCCATATTTCCCTAGTCCCCAAAAAATGCGAAAATAAGGGACCACAGTACCAAAATTTGTTCCTGATTACGGTGTCCGTGGAGCGGTCTTTTCATTTTGCTGAATAGCCAGAAGTCACATGGAGCTAAATCAGGTGAATACGGCGGTTGCGGAACAATATGGGTGGAATTTTTGGTGAAATGGTTACGAATAACGAGTGCATCAATGCGACGCTATTTTTCCAAAAAATTAAGGGTTGTTGGAACCAAACGAGATTTTACTTTTTTGAGGCACAAAACTTCCTTCAAAATGGTGTTGACTGATTCATTTAAAATGCCAACGATATCAGCAAGCTCTCTTTGTCAATCAACGATTTTGGAGCACCGATTCCTTAATTTTCGCGACGTGATCTTTGTCAGTTGATGTTCTTGGTTGTCTTTGATGTGGTTCGTCTTTAACGTCTTCACGACCCACTTTGAACATTTTACGCCAGTCGTATACTTGTGTTTTAGACATACCCTATTCACCGAAGGCTTTTTGTAACATTCTATGCGTTTCCGCAGCAAAAATATAATTTCTAACACAATATTTAATCGAAATTCTTTGTTGAATATTTTCTGACACCGTAAAAATCGAAAAATTTGGTTGTTTACGAAAACGAGCGGCACTCTTCAACTAATCAAGATATTAACCTAATATGGTACAGATGGTAGTGACAGTCCTACCAGCGTAAAAATAAAAAGATTTCTGCCCAACAAAATGCCCACGCAGTTTAAATTAAAAATTCCGGGTTATATTTGTACTCAGTAGTATAGCATTACTGTAATTACATTACATCACACGCTCGTTCTCAATCGTTATAAAAAAAATATTATTCGGAATTAAACACTTAAAAATAAACTCTACTTTAAAAGAATCGGCCGTTCGAAAGGAGAAAAAAAAGAAAACTTAATTTACGCGGTACACTAAAAGTTATCTTATTCACTAACTTATTACTACCTAAATACCTGGGGGGCCGACAACCTCACTAAAACTGTACCCTTTCCTTACACGATGAATAATGTCGTCAATTCCTTCCTCTAGCTTGTTCTCGGACTTGATGACCGCCACCGCTTACCGCCACTGAATCTTTATTCGTCGTTCGATGCACTTGTTCACTCGTTCGCAACTACCACAAAAAATACGTTCGCGGTTGTTATCTCTGCTACGCTCTTCTACAAGTCGGTTGATCACTTTTCCAATCGACGTTCCTTTTCCAGTAGACGTTTCTGGAATCAAATAGAATATCCCGTACGAATTTGACCCTTTTATTGGTTTTAGGGATACGGCGAATTTAAATTTTAGTTCACCTTGAACAGCGCGAGTTCACGACCCTACTATTCGCACGCGCCATTCAATATCAGAAACAGTATGAATATCACATATCCAAACATGGGACCATCCAATATTCAAACCACGGGACATTACTGTACTTCCTGCAGTGATTCTCAAATCGATCTACCCGAATGTCAGAGTCAGCTGATCGTGTCATTTGGCCAGTGTTGGTTTACGAATGTGTCTTCTTGTTATCGTTGTTCGTGTCGGGACTAATGTGACCGGAACCTGTGATCGCGAACGACCCAGAACATTCTCGCAAAAACGCCACATAAGCGACACAAGGAGCACCGTAGCAGCTATCGGTCGGACGAAAAGCGAGCTGTTGTCAGATAAGTACCTTTAATTTATTCTAGTACAGTGCACGATGCTTTGTGTATTCTTTCTCTTCTTTTCAGATGAAGCTCGAGCTGATATCTCTTTGGATTTGATGATGCAAAAGGTAGACTAAAGGCAATTATTCGACATGGTCGCCAACTATCCCTAGACGCCCCCCTTACATGCTAATTAATACACCCCTAATATTTGTTCACCGAAATACGACTAGAAAGTTGCATTTCCAAAAGAAGCAAAACCTTATATAGTCATATTTCAATTTTAAATACCCAAGTTACGATTTAAAAATATATTAGAGCGAAAACAGCCCTTTTTTTAATTTTCCAACATTTCCCAATTTTTTTTTATCTGTACATATCCGTATGTATTCATATTCAAATTCGATACCTTATTATTTTCATTTGGAAGTACGAGTATGTTCATATAAATTTATCGAATTTCGGTTACGGTCCCAACTGGGTTCGAGCCCTCGTCCGTCGGATTGCCAGTCCTCACCCGTTACCACTCTACCAATCTGGAATATACTTTGCATCGTCTTAAAACTTAATCACTTGTTACATACAACCTCCCGGTCCCGGGTTCAATATATAACCGAACAAATTTTTTTATAATGTTTTTTTTTAAACATTGAATAATTGTTTTGGCATTGAATACACTGGTCCCATTTCAAAACCTCAGATCTTTTTTGACTGAGCGAACAACTTTGTAATGCTTTCTAGATTTAACCATGACAAGTTATATTTCAAACAATCGTTGGGCATATGAATATTTTGCATTATCTTCAACTAATTTCTTATAGATATATGTAATAATATATTTTCATGAAAAACAATATCCGCCTGAACGTAACAAAAAAGATGTATTTTGCACAACTTTGTTTGAAATATCATCATCATCGTGGCGCGACAGCCCGACGTCGGGCCTTGGCCGCCTGGATCATTGTCCTCCAATTATCTCGGTCACGTGACCGCGTCCTCCAATTTTGGGAGCCCAGTAGCTGCGCGGCGTCCACACCTACTGAGCTCTCCCAACGAGATCTCGGTCGTCCTCGCAGTCTCGCTCCGTCGACTCGTTCTGCATTCATTACTCCCTTAGGCATGCGATCATCGTCCATTCTTTGTACATGCCCTGCCCATTGAAGTCGTTGTAGTTTGACGATTTTCGAGACTTGCAGCTCATCGTACATTTCATACAACTCATGGTTGTACCGGATGCGCCATCCATCTCGATCGCAAACAGCCCCGAAAATTCGCCGTAGAACTTTACGTTCAAAAGTGTTTAGCATGTTTTCGGAGGCTTGCGTTAGGGTCCATGCTTCGCAGCCATAGCATAGCACTGATCGTATAATGGTTTTGTACACGCGGAGCTTCGTGTTTCTGTGCACATGCTTCGATTTCATTATGGGGAGAACTGAGAAAAAAGTCTTATTAGCTAACTGTATCCGTCGCTTGATTTCGTCAGTTTCGTTGGCGTCCCTTGACAGGTTGCAACCCAGGTAAATGAAGTTGTTCACGAACTCGATGTTGAGGTCCCCCACATTGATGCTCGGTTGTGCATTTGTCCTTGTCACCGATTGCATCATTATTTTAGTTTTACCCTCGTTAATACGTAATCCAACTTCCTTTGCAGCGGTATCGAGCGTATGCAGAAGTTCTTCTGCGTCAGTCAATCTTCGGGACATGATGTTGATGTCGTCGGCGTATGCTGCTAATTGTGTCGACTTGATGAGTAGCATCTTGCTGTTGTCCATATTCATGGCCTGAACAACGTATTCCAGTGCTAGGATGAAGAGCGTCGGTGCCAGTCCACCGCCCTGTTTCAAACCAGTGCGTGTTTCAAATAGATCAGTAAGTTTATTCTGGATCCTGACTTGTGAGACGGAGTTGATCATCGTCATCTTTGTCAGTCGCACTAATTTTGCCGGTATACCAAATTGCAGCATGATGTTGTACAGTACTCCACGATCGATACTGTCGTATGCCTGCTTGAAGTCGACAAAGATTTGGTATACGTTTACGTTGTATTCCCAGCACCTCTGGAGTATCAGTTTGACTGAGAAGAGCTGATCGGTTGTGGAGCGACCAGGTCTGAAATAAGCAATTTAGAAATAATGATAATAGGCTTAGATGAAATATTAAGTTTGATGTCGAACAATATGATTTTAGCTCAATCATTCAACAAAATTGTTCATTGTATGACTGAATTATAACTCAAAAATTGGTCAGAACTCTAACCAAGATTGGATTGTGCTGCTTGAGCCCGGTAACGCTGTCCCCGAAATAGCTATGATAATGGGATTTCTAAGAGATCTATAATTTTTGAACGCTACGACCTACGATTCTCATGATTTAGGTAACCCAGGTACGCACCCAACGTAGTTCTACTTTTTTTGCTTTGGCAGTATTGCATGTTATGCCCGGTTGACATTATTCCAGTAACCAATCCAGTCCAGCGCTGGATTGCTACTAGAATAATGTGAACCGGCACAGGACAGCAATCAGTCCAGTCCAGTGACTGGATTGTCGGTCTACTTTTTCATTCCAGCTCGCCCAGAAATCATTGTCACTATAGTTACCGAATCATAGTGCTTTATGCCCGGTTCACATTATTCCAGTCCAGTAATCCAGTCCAGCTGGACAGGATCATATGGTCTACATGATTCCAGTCCAGTAGTCCGGCGAGTGTGTTGTTGATTCGGTAACTACCTATATAGTGACAATGATTTCTGGGTGAGCTGGAATGAAAAGCTAGACCGACAATCCAGTCACTGGACTGGATTGCTGGATTGGATTGCTGTCCAGTGCCGGTTCACATTATTCTAGTAGCAAACCAGCCCTGGACTGGATTACTGGACTGGGTTGGTTACTGGAATAATGTGAACCGGGCATTATGTGGAACCATTCTATATTAGGCTCGATAGCGTATACGGTGGCGTGATAGATTCTGAAGCACAACGACCAGAGTTCGAATCTGGGTCGGTCATGCAAACACAAAAATTAATTTTAAATGTTGAAACCAAATTGGAAAGTTATTTTTTAGGACAATGATACAACCATAAAATCAAATAAACATACAACCGGATGTTTCTGATTTTTATACACTAGACTTTATAAAGTATAGGGTACCTTGTTTTTGTCACGACGAAAATATGTAAGACTTTAAAGGAGCAATATAAATAAAAATTTCCAGGGTCAACTCCTGAATCGCTTTAGCCATGTCTGTCTGTCCGTCGGTTCGTCTGTCCGTCCGTCGTTCTGTCTGTCCGTCCGCACGATGACTTTCGATAGAATGAAGCCAGAGGCTTCAATTTTAGGTAAAATATTCGTGGTTTGATCTAGTTGGCTGGCATTGAATGGGCGTGATTTGGCCTATGGAGCGGCTACCTCCCCTACATATGTTAAGAAAAATTATATGTATGTACAACTCCCGATTGAATAAATGTGAAAAGTTATAACTTTGGTAGCCGCCTCGAGATTGTCATTCTGTGATTAGTTGGAAATTAGCGGTATTTTCTTACAAGCAGCCCCGCATTACCCTACTTTTCAAGTTTTTTCTCTATAACTCTTAAACCAATTGACGTAGAGAATTAATTTTTCGCGTATAATCTTCAAATGAGAAGCTGCTTCAGTTTTAGTAAAATGGTTATAATAAAAGCAATGCCTACCACCCCTACAAATGCAAAAAAAAATTAAATATTCCAACTACGGTAACTTTCGACGGAATGAATCTAGCGATTTGAGAATTTGGTAGGATATTGGTTGTAATATCTAGTTAGTTGGCACTCGTATTGAGCAAGATCCAACCAAAGAATCCCCTACCTCCCCTACAAATATTACTTCGATAGAATGCAGGAAGCGACTTGAAATTTTGGTCAAATGCTTGTAAAAGGATCCAGTTGGTAGGTATTAAAATGGGCATGATCGGACCAAAATAAATGGCAGCTTTCCAAAGGATGGAGCTAGCGACTTCAAATTTTCGTGAAATATTGGCAGAGAGGGTTAGTTAGTTTTAGAAATAGGCAAAATCCTTTTTATTCTATAAAGTTGTGGTAAAAAGAGCTCACTTATCTCAAATGGTGGAACTAATGTTCCTTAATTGTAGCTTCATCGACGAACCTCTGCTCAAATTGACCATTTATAGAAAACACACTGTTAATGTTTAATGATATTGCCTATTTGGAGTTTTGGTGTCACCGTTAGGTCTGCACAAGTTTATCCAGCAAAAAGACCGGGTGCCTATGTATGTACAGTGGGTGTATTCGTAAGTAAAAATTTAAAATGATAGCACCCGCAAGGGGGGGTTACGGAATTGAATGAAGAGGGTAATTAAAAAAGGCCAGTAAGGTGGCAAGTATTTAACCTACCAGAAGTGCCCCCATATGTCACTAACCAAGTACCTCCCCTGCTTACCTCTGCTAAGTTTAACCCCTAAATACCCACCCTAAATAAACGTCAACGGTGAAAGATTTGTAGAGTTCTGCAGCATTCATAGTTTCTTCATCGGTGGTACTATGTTTAAACTTAAGGACCAGTTCAGCATCAGTTGGTCCTCTGTTGATCGGTGCAGAACACAGATTCAGATCAACCAATTTATGTACATGCGAAATAAAAAGGGCGCCGATATTGGGATGGGAAGAGACCATTATGTTGTAATCGCTAATGTTTGATTGCGTATTGCAGCTATGCGCCATCCTAGCGACGAAAGATCCAGGCGCCGCAAAACCAACACCGCTCGACAAAAAATCTAGCTGCCTTACAACAATATAACGACCATCCTGCGCAAAAATCAGCTGAGATAAATAGTCATCCCGATTGTGAGATAAATGCAAATTTGGATGCCATAAAAAATGTGTATTATTGACAGTTCAGATACCATTCTTGGCACAATATCCGACGCTTCACAGCAGCGGATTGTTGAAAAAAAAAAGAGCTGAAGGCTCGCTTGGCTGCAGCATCAGATGACAATCGAATTCGACAATTCCTTTACCGCCAGATAAGCTTGATAAGTTCAGCGTAGTGGACGACGCGATTAAAGAGATTAAGCGAATTCTCTTGTAGCCTCAGCAGAAGAGGCTGCAAGAAGCAATAACTTAAACGCCGTATACGGTGTCATCGAGGAGATTAGAGATGGTCGTCACTCCTGCCAACATCCGGTGAAGGATAGTGATGGCTACCTTGGAAGAAGATCAAATATGACATGACATATGACTACTCTTCCACAAAATCATGGATATGTCCACAATGGCGTTTGATCTTGATAGGGAATAAGCAAGGTTGGGCCAAAGATTAATACCAACGTCTGGCAGAGTAGTTATCCCAGCATCAATACTAAGCTGGGCCTGTTTCGCTCCCTGCCAGAGTCTGTTCTTTTGTATGGGAACAATACATGGAAAGTTTCCGTAAGAGCACGTGCAGAAGGCAGACTTTTTAGTTCGCAGAAAAACTAAATTGTTTAGTCAGAAAAATAGAACACACAAAAATAGAACACTGAAAACTAAACTATTTAGTAATCACTGCGTGAGCGGTCTCATTAAAAACCGTGTGTTCTATTAATTGCACGCACAAAGCTGTGCGCGCACGGAGATCCACTAGCAATGGCTCATGTTCGTGCGGATAAAATTGTGCGCGAAAAGCATGCTATTATCGTACACATATGAGCATTCGTGCGCGCACGAATGCTTAAGAGTTACCAGAAGCTGCAAGTTTTCGTCAGCTGATGTGTTCGTCGATTTCAAGAATTTTCTGACCCGAAACAGTATCAAATAAAGAACTCATACGTAGTGCTTATTCGATACCCCCAGGGTATCGATACCAAGTACTTGCAAGTACATACTTCGGGAAAAAGGTATCGACACCTACTTGGTATTGAATCAAAAGCATCGATACCTACTCGAATCGAATCGAATGAGTACTTTTTTAAAAGTTACTACAGATGAAACTGGAAGAGTTC
Source organism: Chloromyia formosa (assembly GCA_964017055.1). NCBI lineage: Eukaryota > Metazoa > Arthropoda > Insecta > Diptera > Stratiomyidae > Chloromyia > Chloromyia formosa. The sequence continues at coordinate 65,386,154 of OZ024815.1, forward strand.
AGTGTTCTTGTTTTTGTGTTCTTGAACACTAAAAGAAAGGCCGAAAATGGATAAATGAATTTATGTGCGAACAAAAACCAGTCGTAACATGAGTGTCACCACACACTGTCGAACTCGAGCACGAACCTGGTACAGATGTCCTCTGACACACACACGGACTTCACATAAACGTGAAGAACACCGGACCACTTGTACCAGGATCGTGTTGGAGTTCGAGTTCGACAGTCTGTGGTGACACTAATATGCACAGCATAGAGCACATGTCGTTTTCGTTTCCAAATTCCAATGGTAATTAGGAAGTGATAAGTGTAGAAAGGGAGTGAGTGAGAGACAATATACGTGTAACGTGTGTCAAACTGGTCAAACCGGTCAAGCCATATTCATACACATCATACAATGCAATGGATGGCGGCTAGATGACATGTAATATGGTAACTGTGTGGCGTAGCGCGTAATCTCAACCACTTACAATGAACAATGAGGAAGAATAGAGTAGGAGAAGCAGTAGAAATGTGGTTTCTAGCTTGTAGGTAGTTTAATCCGATTCAAGTACTTTGATTCGATCCAAGTACTTTAATTCGATACCTACTCAGTACTTGAGCTAAATGTATCGATACCAAATGTGCTTGGATCGGAATCAAAAGTTTTGATACCTTACTTGTATTTACTTGAATCGAATCACCCCTACTCATACGTACGGATTAGATGCCAATCGACGAGTTGAAACGTAGGCGAAAATGGCAGTATATAAGTCACACATTGCGGAAGGATGCAATTATATTATTTTACATGCCATGAAATGGAACCCCAATTGCAACTAAAGCAGACCAAGATGGGGTCCTAAAATCACACAGCGTCATTCTGAGGCAAAAGAGTGTAAGGCGCTGGGTAAATCGGTTTGAGAGTTGCGCCCTATTGCCCTGAATAGAGTACGATGGCGCGCAGGGGTTGTTGACGCACTATGGCGCACTTGGGGTTAAGGCAAGTTGAATATTTTATAACATGTGCAAACAGGTCTAACATTGTATTCTAGATAAGACAATTCCCTCCCAGGTGACCTGCCGGTCAACATAAGGGATAAGCCATTTCACATTATGTGCGAAGAAGCCTGACACTGTAATCCGCGACATGTACAAAGAGGGCCTGCGTGTCAGGGCTAGATATAGTTTACATTTTAGGCAGTAGGATATAAAGAGTTCAGTTTTATTAAAGCTATCTGAACGGAATTTCAGAGCGTGATAGCTGCGGTCGCTACCTCTCCATAAGTACCCCAACCTTGCCGCTAGAGGCCGTACTTGCCGAGAAATAACGGTATATTCCATGGGCATGAAGGCAAGTTGAGAATCACTCCTGTGCCCACAGTTTTTAAGCTACAGTACTCCCCGCTTATAATCAATCCGCTTAAAAGCAATACCCTCTTACAGTCAACGCTAGAAGACCCACAATTTTTCCTCCATATAAATCTGGTGCATATGTCCCCGGATAAAGTCAACCCGCTTATAAGGAAAACCCGGATATATTCAATTGCAAATCGCACTTTTCATAGGAATTCACCCGGTTATAGGCAACTGGCACATACGAGTACATATGTTTTTCCATTCCGTTATTCGGCATCAGAAGTTTGGAGATCAGTGCTAGATGCGTTGTAGGTGGTGCATATTGTGTTTAAACTTATGGTGTGCGTTATATATTGGGCGTATTGTGAAGATCCATTTCAAAATCAATTTAATTTTGGATTCGAATCAGTACATAGGTTAGAACCATCACGAATATATGGTATGAAATAAATTTTCTTATGGAAATATCTTTAGGTTTTTACGATGGCATCTAAAAAACGAGCATCTTTGAGTGTTGAAGAGAAGATTCAAATAATCGATTCGATTAAACAAAACGTTCCAAGGAAAGAGATAGCGACGAAATTTGGATGTAATATCTCCACCCTAACTAAAATATTAAATAAATGAAACCGGAATATAGAGGGCTACGCCCGCAATCCGAGGGTTTTGTAGCAAGCACTTATATTTGTACGCAAGTATCGGCTCCTTGCTTCTCTTGGTACCACTTAGATGGATAAAAAAAACATAATAAAAATGTCTGACATATCATATAGTATCTTACCTGAACATTCATAATAAGTGATTGTAATGAAACTTAGAACATATTATTGCCTATGATGTTGGTTATCCTTGGCTATCAGTACTTTTTATCTCGGACGTGTTTAAGGGATGCAGGGGTGCGCTAACTGTAACTATGGAAATAAACTATTATTAACCTATTTTGAGGAGATATACAAATTCTATAATTTCCCGTATATGCTATTCGGAACCCACCTTCCTGAAAGTTTTCATTTTTCTAAGTGTAACGGTCTCGAAATGCAAGGGGGGACAAATTACGATCTAATATTTTCTCCTCCCTCACTGTTCCTTTCTTAAAATTTAAAGTAAATGCCAAAAATAAAATGTACTCAACATTACCTTTCTCACAACACCCGACTTGCCTATACCAGTCGATAAACAAAATTTGACCTTAATTTCGCCCCACCCCCTCCCCCGCTCGTTACAGTTGGCCAATTACAACACATCGCCCCCTACCAGTCTTTACCCTTTCATAAATGTAACTAACCATAATATGTAACAATAACTGCAATTCGGACTACGAAAAACAACATGCAAGTAGTACTTGCACCTGCGAAGCCGGTAGGTGTATTTTTTGTATGAATAGTGTAAAAATGCCTAACTTTAAGTGAATGTACTATTATTAAATATAACATGATTGTAATGAAACTAAGAGACATTATTGCCTATAGTGTTGGTTATCATTGGCCATCAATATTTTTGACCCCGGGTGTGCCTAAGGGGTGCAGGGGTGTGCTAACTGCAACAATAGAAATGTACTATTATTAACCTTTTTTGATGAGATTTTGAAATTCTATTATTTTTAGTTTTTTGTGTTAGTGAAATTCCGCTTATCTGTAAATTTTCATATTTCTAAGTGTAACGGTCTCGAAATGCAAGGGGGGGGGGGGACTAACTCGGATGACATATTTTCCCCTCTCCCTCTTTTCCCGTTTCTTCAAATTTGAAAAAAATTCCAGAAATGGAATGTACTTTATGATACCTTTCTTACGATACCCCACTTGCCTATACCAGACGAAAAAAAAGTTTCGACCTTCATTTCCCCTCTATGGGGACCCCCCCTTAAAGTTGACCTATTACGACGCATCGCTTTCTCCAGAGAATTTTAGTACTTCTACATATTTTCACCGAATTTCATTCATGTAGCTTCAGCGGTTCGTGAGATATTTCATGGACAGACAGACAGACAGACGGACGCATGACCGATTTCATAAGGGTTTTGTTTTACTACAAAACCCTAAAAAGGAGGAAGAACTTCGTCGACTCATGCTGGAGAATAAAAACGTTCAACAAAAGCGAATTCGTCCTGGAAATCATAATGCAGTTTCATGTTGGTTTGAACAGATGAGAGCAAAACATGCTATCATAACTGGCCCAATTATTGAAGCCAAAGCTACTAAGCTGGCAAAGTTGCTTAATAATTCGAGTTTCGAGGCAAGTAATGGATGGTTGTGGCGCTGGCAGCAAAAAGAAAACGTTAGTTTTCACCGCATACACGGGGAGAAGAATTCATCCGACGTACCCGCTGCGTTGGAGTGGACGTCAAACACCCTTCCATCGTTGTTAAAAGATTTCGCAGAAGAAGACATTAATGCAGATGAGACTGCGTTGTTCTTCAAAGCTCTACCATCAGGAACAATGGCAAGACCTGGAGAAACTATTAGTGGCTGTAAAACACGGAAAGATCGAATAACAAAACTCTTTATTTCAAATATGAAGGCACGCAAAAATATGTATACTCGATAGGAAAGTCAAAAAATCCGCACTGCTTCAGAAGAAAGGCCACTCCTTTCCCTTACTATCACCAAAAAAAAGCATGGATGACTGTGGATATTTGGACCCAAATTATGTTGGATTTCCAGAAGAAGATAAAGTTCGAAAACCCTCAACGGAAAACAGTGTTGTTTGCAGACAATGCCCCTTGCCACCAGCTAAGTATTACATTGGATCAAGTACAAATCCGCATGTTGCCAGCAAATACTACGTGTATCACACAGCCCCTAGATATGGGTATCATACGATCATTCAAAGTTTACTATAGGTCCGAAATTTTGAAGCTTCAACTTTTAGCTAGCGGGGAGAAACTGTGAACGATTTTGCAGAAAAATAAACTTGTACGATGCACTGCAAATGGCCGAAAAGGCCTGGCTACGGATATCTGCGCAAACTATTAAAAATTGTTTTAGAAAAGCTAAGTTTATCAAGGATGCTGACCTCAAAGTTGAAGAGATCAATGAAGCAGTTGATTTGCCAATTGCAGCCGATGTTTTCGAGGAATATGTGAACTGTGATGCTAACGTTGAATGCTTCGGTCTATTATCAGATGAAGAAATCATAAGAGATGTCTTAGACGCAGATTCAGCTGAATTAGAGGATGACGAACAGCCTTCTAATAACGCAATGGAGCACCCTGCGGAAAATTCGTCCATTTCGAGGATTGAAGCTCTACAAACTTTGAACACAATAAACATTTATTTAGCCCAAAAGCAAATTTCTCTGCAAACATTGGACGAAATAGAGAACCATTTTTTAAAAGCGACAGCAGTTAGCTATAAACAAAAAAAGATTTCTAACTTTCTTCGATAATTTTGTTTTTGTTTTTTTTTCTTCATATGAAATGTATCTTGCTTTACTTATTTTTTGTGAAAATTTTTTTTTTTTCATTTTTTTCATCCTTAATAATAAAATATGTGTTTGAAAAATACAGCTTTTTTTATTACAACCTGGGCAAATGAACTTCGCGTTTTAACATGCAGTGCTGGAAGAAACTTGTTGAGATTTGCATAAACTAGATCGTTCCTAAGGTCAGTTCGGATGTCTTTGTAACGGTAAGAATGGGGTCAACCGAGGTCGTTTTTTTCTTGATCGTCGAAAGTATTTGTTCCGCTCGATAGCCCCCATTTCCCGGAATTTCTTCGAGTACCATTTCACAGTACAATGCGCAACATCCGTTCTTTTATTTATTTTAGAAATATTTCGATTTTATCGCGCCAAAATCAAAATATAACTTTTGTTTTTCGCACAAACTATGTATTTCCTATTTTTTCACCCAAACTGCACCTTATTACGCTATTATCACCAAATGAGTGGACTTTTTTCAAATCTTTTCACTATTTCTAGATGGGATACACATGTTTTGTTATAACCTGAGTTAATAAAATACCGTAACTCTTCCAAGTTCGAAGAATTTTTGCGACAAAGTGAATAAAATAGTTTGAGCAACTTTTTTCTTCCAGCACTGTGCATTCATAGTCGTACATATTGCAAACATCTAAACTCCCATGCGAACAGCTACATTTTTTGCTCAGAGGAACAGAACCCTGATATAGTCAAAAATGTTGCTTATAACCGGGACCCGGATAAAGGCAAACCCGCTTATAGTCAACGATTTCGCCTGCCCATTTGTATGTGACTATAACCGGGGAATACTATCTGAACGGGATTTCAGTGCGTGATAGCTGCGGTCGCTACCTCTCCATAGGTACCCCAACCTTGCCGCTAAAGGCCGTACTTGCAGAGAAATAACGGTATATTCCATGGGCATGAAGGCAAGTTGAGAATCGCCCCTGTGCCCACAGTTTTAAGTCACCAATAAAGTAGGTGGAATGATCTCGGAACACCGTGTTTACAAAAAACCGTAATAGAGACACCCGTCATTAATCTTAAGTTAGATGTATGAATTTTTAAGATTCTTACGAAAATGTGTGTAGACTTTATTGTTTCTGGGATTTGAATTTTAGTACAATAATTTAATTAAAAAATATTTTTTTTTGCTAATTCACCAGTTTTATTTGTGGTCCGAGTGGTGATTTTATTAAAAAAAAAAACAGACTAGTTATTTATTTTGATAATGAACAGAAAAACGAGCATGGGCCCAGTCCGGATCTCTGAGTGTATTAAGCCTAATAATTCTTTAAGGCTCTTTTTTACATGTGTAGATATTGTTGTTCCCAGTGAAAAAAAATCTAAAACAGAAACTATACCCCTAATAATGAACGGAAAGATTATCACAATAATTGGCCTCATTTACGTCACAAAAAATGACGTCATTCACCAGTCGGCAGTCTCTTATAAAGGTTTCTTTTTAGTAATTCTTATTAGTCATGGACCCTAATATTAAATTCACTAATGAAAAAAGGTACTTCCCAAAAGATTTAGCTTCAAGTAACAAAAATTTTGATAATCGAAAAGCTATTTGACCTCAATCGATGACTAATTCCTTTTGCTATTTTGTATTATCAAAACGACATTTGTTTCAACTTATGAGCGCTCATTGCTGGTATCTATATCTACTAAGTCAGTTCGATTAGATAACTAAGATAACTCAACCGCAAATTGCTTTTATATAACGAAAAAATTGAAGTTTTCGATTATACTTTCGCAACTCTTTGCAAAGGCATCATCACCTCAGATTATAAAAGTAACAAAGAATAAAAGTACAGCACAAAGAAAATGTCTTCCTTGCCAGCAATTAATCCTGTAAGTGACGTTCTAAGTGTTCTAATTTCAATTGTTGTTCGTCCGTGATCTTCTTTTACCGAATCAATTCGCCATATTTTACAGTGCGTTCCACTACTATCCTACATCCCGGGGGGTGTAAATGTCGGAAGCAGATTGGTGATCCGTGGGCTTATGCCCTATTCTGGTGACAGATTCACCGTCGATCTTCAGTGCGGTAGTCAACCGATGCAAGATGATATCGCCTTTCATCTCAGCATTCGACCCTCCGAATTTGTAATTGTGCGAAACAGTTTTCAGTACTACAGTTGGGGTGCAGAAGAGCGTTATGGATCCTGTCCAGTTCAACGCGGGCAGCCGTACGAAATTGAAATCCTTGCCGAATACAACCGCTTTAATGTACGCGTCAACGGTTCACATGCCTTTGAATTCCATCATCGTATCCCGATTCAAAGGATATCATTCGTTCGAATTGCTGGAGATACGGTTGTGTATTATGTGGGCAACGAGGGTCATCATGTACATGGTGTTTATCCACCTCCACCACCAACATGTCCACCGGTTGTTATTTCGCAGCCACCAACGGTAATTGTTGCGCAACAACCTCCACGACGACCGCTCATTGGGGCTGCAGTGGTGGGAGGAATAATTGGAGCGGCTGCAGCAACGATTGCCAGGCCAGGTAGGATCATTATTATTGTTATTGTTTTTAAAAGTGAGTCTTAAGTTTTTTTTTTCCTATTAGGTCATCACCACCACCATCATGGATGGGGTCACCGTCATCATCGTGATCACCACTGGTAATTGAAATGGCGTAAAACATAATACTCCGAACAAATTTTAACCCATAATGATAACATATAATTAGTACATATTATTTAGAATAATTGAAAATTAATATTACTTTGTATGGTATTGAACTAGTACTAGTTTATAAATATGTAATTAAATAAAAATATGCGCATATCTTTTTTATCAACAACATTTTTTATAATCAATTGTTATGGTATTCTTGCAGAATCGCAAGCTGTACCTTTTTTTTGGATTGGATATTTTACTTGATCTGCTCAATTAAAAGTATTTACTATATTTTCTATTGCAGCTAATTTTCAATGTATGCATACTTCAATGGCTGCGTTCCTAAAAAAAGAGCGCTTCACAGTAGCTGACCAGCACATTGTGATTATTTTCGTGTTTTAGAAACGGCATACCGTCTGCCTCATTTGTCAAATGCTATGTTCAGTTTGGCATTTGACAGAAAACTCGAAATTTCTTGCTTTGATGAGTCCCAGGTGACACACAAGATATGGTAACAACTTTCTTTCTCACAATAAGGTTTAACAGTTACGTTCTATACACAATACAATCGAGGTTAGAATCGAAGTTTGACAATTGTCGCAAATGTCAAATATTGCGCTGAGCCAGAAGAGCGAGAAAATTACATGCTGACTAAAAAAACAAGCGCTTAGTGTCAGTGCTTAGTTCAGTGCAGCGTTTCTACGACGAATTACCATGCAGCACTAGTCGTTTTAGTCACTACCTTCATTCTATAGAAATTCCGCTTATTTGAAGAGTCACAGTTGTAGGGGAGGTAAAAGTTTCTTTTGCCGCATCTTGCGCTTTTTCAATACCTGCCAACTGGATTCTACTCAAACATTTGACTAAAATTTCAAGTTACTAGCTTCATTTTATCGAAAGTTATCGCTTATTAGATTTTCATCTGCAGGGGAGGTAGGAGTTCCTTGGCTCGGATCTGGCTCATCTTTAATACCAACTTACCAAATCTTACTTCAAACATTTGACCAAAACTTCAAGTCGCTGGATTCATTCAATCGAAAGTTATCGCATATTTGAAGTTTTATTTGTAGGTGAGGTAGGGTTCCTTGGTTTGGTTCTTGCCCATTTTCAGTACCAACTAAAATAACTAGATCTTACTATCAACATCCGACCAAATTTTGAACTCCCTAGGTTTATCCTTTCAAAAGTGATCGTAGTTCAATAATATTTCAATTTTTTACATTCGTAGGGGAGGTATGCGCCCTTTTAGTCTGATTATCCCCATTTTACTGAAACTCAAGCAGCTTCTCATCTGAAGTTTACATACCAGAAATCAGCTCCGTACGTCAATTGGTTCAAGAGCTATAGACGAACCCCTGAAAAGTAGAGCAATGCCATGCTCTTTGTAAGAAAAGTACCGTTATTTTCAAACTGATCAATCTCATTTTTACAGGAAAGTACAAAATCATCAAACAAGTTTTTTTTCTGGGCGACAGCCATCGACTATCATAGAACGTGCATGATGCTTAACATGCTGTCGCTCTTAGCAGTCACTATTGTGACTACACGTAATAAAACGATTTTTTAAGAATAATTTCTCCCACGAACGGGGAACGGGCACGTTGCAATTTGCATTCGGTAGGAATTCACACCCATGTCGTGTTGGTCGACCTATATAAGGCAAAAAAACATCATTCTTGGGTCATTCTCGGTCACGCCTCTCACACTGGTGCGATGCGCGAAGCAGAGGCATCTGATGAGATGCGCTGCGGACCAGCGGTCGAAACCGGCGAATCAGTTTTTTTTGGCCCTTTCGAGGGGGAAATTATTCTTAAAAACTCTTTTTACAAAATGACCCTTTCGAGTCATCTGTAAAAGTTACAGCTTTTCGCGTTTATTCAATCGAGAGTTATAAATATAGGTACGTTTAATTATTTTGAATATGTAGAGGAGGCAGGCACTCTCTTGGCCGGATCATGCGCCAACACTTTTCATAATTATTACTTGACCATAATTAAAGAACTACGTTATATATTAATTTATGCAAAAGCTACAAAATTGTCTTTTTAAAAAAAAAGGGAAGTCTGACCCGACGCACGGGGAATCAATCCAGGTGCTACAGATCCGTGCACCGGAAGCGCTCGCGATGGTCTATTTAGCTTCTGACGGAGTTCATTCCCTGTGCACGTTATGCATTGTACATAATGTGAAGAATGGAATATGTATTATGATAAGTAGAGCATTGGCACGCACACAAAATAAAGTTGTAGATTCACATAAACATACTCGTATATATATACATGGAAAAGGCGACTACATAGGTTATGATACGATGGGCTATTGGGTTATGGGTTAGCTGAGATAAATATGGGAAAATGAAACACATGAGCTCAAGATTGACTTCAGACAGAAACAAATCAAATTTTACTGGGAAAATTACATTATCATTAACGCAAATGCTACAAAATTTTCTTGTTAAAGAAAAGATAAAAAAAAAACGAAATTCGACGCGACGGGGACTTGAACCTGGACAAAGGGTTTACTAGCCCGGCGCACCACAGACTCAGCTACGCAGCTTCTGACGAGAGTTGTGCCCTAGACCCTAGTGTCACCATACACTGTCGAACTCGATCTTGAACATGGTACAAATAGACCGGTTTTCTTCACGTTTATGTGAAGTGTATGTATCTGTCGAGCTATTCAGAGGACACTTGTACCAGGTTCATGTTCCAGTTCGATAGTGTGTTGTGACAGGCTATTAGTATACATTAAAGGAAGCACTGAATACAAATTGAGAATTCACGCACACTAATGCTGTTTACCAATTCCACAGATTCGTAGTGTGCAGATGGTGACTGAACAATTGAGAATTTTACCCGGCCCATAGCCCATAAAAAACTACAATATATTATTTTGATTTATTTCTTTTCTGAAATATTATTGAACTGTTGCCATAGTGTCAGAAAGTGAACGCGTAAGAAAACATCACAGGGAAGATTCCCGGAATGTTCAATCCGGATTAAGCCGAGGCTTCTTAGAAACACTAAAGCGGCCGCCAGTTAACCAACCAGAACTCTTTTCAATTGCTGGCAAATTTGCCCTCCAATCTATTTGAGATCGACCAAGCTAATACGCAGCGGTTTGCTTCACCCTGTAAACCGCAACAGGTCAAAAATTCACCGATAATGGCTAAGTTCTTAACACACAGCGGAATCGCAACATGCTGTGGCAACAGTATCGAAGCAGCATTGCATTGTTCTGAACTGCACTCGCATCTACTACTTTGCCTTAACCCCTAGCGGGGCATAGCGCGTCAACTACTCCTGCGCGCCATCGTACTCTCTTCTGGGCAATGGGGCGCAACTCCCCAAAAGACTTACCCAGTACCTGACACTCCTTTGCCACAGATCGACGCCATGTGATTCGAGGACCCCCTCTTGGTCGGCCTTGGTTGGAAATGGGGTTCCATTTCATGGCATGCAAAGCAATGCAGTTATCACTCTTCCGCAATGTGTGACCTATCCACTGCCATTTTCGCCTGCGTATCAATTCGTCGATTGGCATCTGACCCGTACGCCGACTTAGCTCTTCATTTGATATTGTTTCGGGCCAGAAAATTCTTAAAATTCGACGAAGACATGAGTTGACGAAAACTTGCAGCTTTCTGGTAACTCCTACGGAAACTTTCCATGTACTGCTCCCATACAAAAGCACTGATAGTACCAGGGAGCGAAACAGGCCCAGCATGGTCTTGATGCTGAGATAACTGCCCTGCCAGATTTTGGACAGCATGCCGTATGCCCGTTTAGCCTGGTTGATATACGACGAGCGATGTCCTGCTCCGTACCGCCATTTTCGGCAACAATGCTACCCAGGTAGACGAAGTTGTCCACCTTCTCCACAGGCTACCCATTAATATTGATGGCAATAGGTGTCGGATTTCTTTCTCGCGACGGCGGGCCAAGAACCTTGGTCTTGTTGGTATTAATCTTTAGCCCAACCTTGCTTGCCTCCCTCTCGAGATCTAACGCCATTGCGGACAGATCCATGATTTTGTGGGAGAGTAGGCATATGTCGTCAGCGTAGTCAAGATGTTGTAGATAAGATGTCAAAGTCCATTGAATTCCTCTGTCGAGTCCGGATAGGGCTGCATGCAACACATCGCCGATCACTATGAGGAATAGGATCGGTGAGAGGATGCACCCCTGCCGAACTCCACTGCGAATCTCAAAGTCCCCCGACACCTTTATGCAGAACGCGACATTTCGCGCCGTCAAAGGTTGCCTTAATAATAGCCACAAGCTTCTCAGGGATGCCTCTCCTGCGCAAGGCCGCCCAGATAGAATCCCGGTACACACTATCGAAAGCCTTTTCAAAATCGATGAAAAGCAAGTGAAGCGGAGAATCGTATTCAGCGCATTGCTCGATGATGATTCGCAAGGTGTTAATGTGATCGACACAGGAGAATCCGGATCGAAAGCCAGCCTGCTCTTCATCAATTGTGCTTTCTAAGTGGGCCTTTAGTCTTTCCAGGACGATTTTGGCTATTATCTTGGCAACGGCAGGAAGCACACAAATGCCTCTCCAATTATTACAGTCTGTGAGGCTACCCTTCTTTGGAAGTTTGATGATCAAACCTTCCTTCCACTCAGTGGGAAAGGTCTCTGTATTCCACGCTTTATCAACAAGTGGATGCAGCAAATCGGCAGTTACGCTTGGCGCTGCTTGATAAAGTTCGGCAGGGATGCCGTCAAGTCCGGCGGCCTTTCCTCGTTTTAGTGCAATAATTGCAGTGACTATTTCCTCTTTAGTCGGGGCAGTGGACCGTATACGCACATTTTGATGGTTAGCTAAATTATCTATATGAGGGGGAACTTCACCAGAGGTTACACGGTTCAAGACCGCGGCGAAGTGTTCTTTCCACCGCCTCATTTGATCTTCTTCCAAGATAAGTAGCTTTCCACCACTATCTTTCACCGGATGTTGGCAGGAGTTACGACAACCTGTAAACTCCTTGATGACACCGTATACGGCGTTTAAGTTGTTACTTCTAGCGGCTTCTTCTGCTGACGCTAAAAGAGAATTGGCATAAACTCTTTTATCGCGTCGCACACTACGCTGAACTTCTCGAGCTTTCTGACGGTAAAGGAGTTCGATGCTGCTTCGATTGTCGTCTGATGCTGCAGCCAAACGAACTTTCAGCTCCTTTCTTTCAACAATCCGCTGCCATGAAGCGTCGGACATCCAGGGCTTATTCCGGCAATCCGGGTTTGGGCCAAGGATGGTATTTGCGCTATCAATGTACGCATTTTTTATGGCATCCCAGTTTTCGTTTATGTCACTATCTGGGTGACTAGTTATCTCAGCCGCGTTTTGCGCAAGATGACCATTATATCGTTGTAAGACAGCTGGATTTTTTAGTCGAGCGGTGTTGAATTTGCGGGGCCTGGATCTTTCGTCTCTGGGGCGGCGCACGGCTGCAATACGCAATCGAACATTAGCGATCATAAGATAATGGTCTCTTCCCATCCCAATATCGGCACCCTTCTTGTTTCGCACGTCCAGCAGGCAACTCTTGAACCTTTTACTAATGGCAAAATGGTCGATCTGATTTTGTGTTCTGCGCCGATCAACAGAGGACCAACTGATTTTGTGGTGGTCCTTATGCTCAAACATAGTACCACCGATGAAGAGACTGTGAAAGTTGCAGAACTCTACAAATCTTTCACCGTTGTCATTACGATCACCAAGACCGTGTCTCCCCATCACATGTCTGAGCCCATAGTTATCAGCGCCAACTTTCGCATTCAAATCACCCATAACCATTACAATGTCACCTTTAGGTGTTCTGCTCTGAACGGCGTTTAGTTCTTCGTAGAAGGAGTCTTTTGCCAAGACATTGTCGGGTTCAGTAGGGGCATAACATTGTATTATTGAGATGTTCCTCATTTTGGTCCGAAACCTGGCGGTCAAGACCCTGTCAGAAACCGGTTCCCAGGATAAGAGACAGTTTCGCGCGGCTCTGGTTAAAAGGAGCCCCACACCTGACTCACGGCGACTACCGGTAGCTTTACCGGAGTACAACATTACAGTGCTGCCCGTTGGAGAGATGAATTCTCCGCTGTTCCACCATCTTATCTCACTAACTCCTAAGATATTTAATTTGTACCTCAGAAATGCACACTCTAATTGAAGAAATCGTGCGTTCTGGGGACCTTCTGATCCATTGTCCAGGAGAGTACGCACATTCCAGAATCCAATCTTTGTCATTGTACGATAGCTAAAAGTCGTAACCGTTGAGTCAGTCCTTATCCGAGGCATAGTTGACGTTTCGTTAGCATATAAAGATTTCGGATAGTGCAAGTTGCTAGCATACACATCCTGTCCTTTGATTGTCGGTTTTAACGACAGGCCCTCAAAGGGAAAGGCCGTGGTATTTTTTTTCACACCCCACACCACAGGGGTACCTCAACCAAATCATCGCACCGCCATCACTGGCGGCTTGACGTTGGTTGGCAATGGTCAGTAACCACTGCCGTTCCAGGGGGCGCCCACGCGGAGGACTATGGAAGAGGAATTTTCGCCCCCCCCCCCCCCCCCCGACTGTCGAAAAATCGCATGAATATGACAGCGCGAGTGTCAGTTCAGGATTGTCATAATATGCTGGTCCTAGCCAGCGGAGAAATTTTTGTGATGGAGAAAATGACATTTTTCACAGCATGTTGCGTCCATCAAAAATTCAGTGGAGAGAGTTCAAAAAACAAATTGGCAACAGTATGCCAACTGTTGTGTGATATGAACTAAGCCAATGTTTCCTAAATTAGATAGAGAAACAATCGATGCCACAATGACGACCTTAAACGTCAAAAACTATTATGTACAATACAAGGTTCTTATAGATAGAAAAAAAAAACTTTTATTTTTTCACATTTCGGCGCGCCGATAAACGACCTGTACAATCTGGTTTGCATGACATGCAGTTTCCAACCATATTAAGGCAATTGAAAAGTGAATTCGAGCTGCCTTGCTTAAATGTCAAAAAATTCCATCCTCCGTCCTCCCGATACAGTAATTAAACGTACTATATCTTGTACTTTGGCAAAGGAATCATCAAGTTGCTTCTACTCCGACATATAGAGGCGATATCTCACACGAGAGTATACTAGCGTTGGTACTATAAATCTCGGAAAGGACCAACACAATGCCGAAACTGTCAACATTGGGGACACGGCTCATCCAATTGTCACCAACCACCTAAATGTCTACTATGCGGAAATAGCCACTCATACGCCATCTGTTCACTTGCTGACGAACCAATCGAAACTATTAAGCCTTTGCTGAAATACACTAAGGCCGGCCGCATCTTGGACGTAGGCAGGGCAGCGCAGCGCAGCGCGCACATGGCATTGTTGTTGTAACAATTGTTAAAATCTGATTTTACAACAACAATGCCATGTGCGCGCTGCGCTGCGCTGCCCTGCCTACGAAAAAGATGCGGCCGGCCTTACTGTGGTAAAAATCATATGGGTAATGACATGGTTTGCGAAAAACGGAGCGAATCTTTAGCAATTCGCCAGCGGCTTGCGAATCGTAATGACAGCAAAAGCAGTTCGCGTTTTTTTTCAAGAGCCATATAGAGCACAGCAGGTTAAGACCACACAATTACACTAACAATTTGATCAGAGCTGCTCTGGATAAAACGTCAGTGCAATAAGAATGCTGCTCCGTTAAGTAGTCTGCGTTTTAAAATGCAGGCGGCGCAGGTATCGAAGTTTTTAAGTTTTCTCTTAAAATTTGAGTTAACATTTGAATTCTAACTAAACCAAGACACACTCCCAGCAAGGCATGCCCCGTTTTCGTGTTCGCTACCCTAATTTGCTCTTGATCGTTTTTTGCTGCTCTACTATGTTCTGTACGAAAAAAATACACCTAATATAATATGTGATTGGTAGTCTTGCTGTTTAATTTGTATTCTCATGAACACTATTAATCTATTATATACTACATATACAGGGTGTAGCTAGTACTGAGGTTCAAACGAAAATGGGAGATAGAGGAACTTGTCTTGAGTGGAAAATCGATCCACACATACTCCCGTTATTGCACCGTTAAGGAGATAGTGCGATTTTAAGGACGAAGGATTTTCATCGTACCTGTGATCACTGTTTGATCTCTAACTTCTGCTGTACTTTTAAACTTTGTTATACTTTTTGAGAAAAATTCATTTAAATGACACAAAAATAATAAAAAATTAAAAAAAAAATACAGAAAAGTCCTGTTTTCTCCAAGAAGGACCTGATTAACCACCAAATTTTATTACATTTTCGGAAAGCCCATAAAATTTCACTATAAGTTTGCAAACAGAATTTCTTAATAGGTTGAATTGTAAAGGAGCGGGGCTAACAGTTATCAAGCACGTTCCCTTCAAGTAAATCTGGTTTGGCACCCGTCATTCGGCGAAAGAGTACGATTAATAACAGTGAGGACGAAATAAAAGAGTTGAAGGATAGTTTATTACGTTTACAAATAATTTTCAACATGTCCGCCGTTGTGGAGCAAGCACAAGTGGTATCGCCGACGAATGGCATTGGTGGGGTTCACACGCAGTAGTTGGGCTCGTAACTGATCGCATGCTTCGGTGATACGGCAAATAAGCTGTTCTCGTGTATGAATTTCCTCTGCGTAGACGATGCTTTTCAAATACCCCCAGACATAAAAATCCATGGGAGTTAAGTCGGGAGATCGTGGAGGCCATGCAATAGGACCGCCACGACCAATCCACCGATCCCGAAAATTCGCGCCGAGCCACCGAAGGACATTAACACCATAATGCGCTAGCGCTGCATTGTGCTGGTACCAAAACCTGACCAGTACACGGAGTGGTATATCCTCTATGAGGTCTGGTAAAGTTTCCTCCTAAAATTCAGCATAATTGGTGAAATTGAGAAATCGGGGAAGAAATACCGGACCGATTAAAATTATTTGTAAACGTAATAAAGTAAATAAACGTAATAAACGTAATGAATGGAAGGTGGGAGCGGAAAAGACTCTCACTCGCTAGCGAGAGCCGTGCGGCTCTTCGTGTGAAAGCGCACTTAGGAGTAACGGAAGGTCTGAACGACCATGCCTCGACATCCGTCCTGATTTGAGCCCAGCTCAACCATCGCACTCTTGTTACACATAATATAACACACATAGACTCCTCAAAAAAGAAGCTACGTGGTTATAACCACGTAGCATGTTCATGATCTTCCGCAATTTCATACAAATCTGATCTAATTTTTGAATTTTCACGGTGGTGTTACGTCCTCTTATATTGTAGTACGTTTTGATTTCACTCAAATTATCTTATTTCGATAATTCGGAAAACTCACTACTAATATTTGAATAGGTGACGAAATACCTAAGGAAGTAAAATCATCGAAATGAAGTAATTTGGGTGTAATGAAAACGTACTATTAAAGAGAATCGCTCTCGTTCACGTGTAGCAAATATATTAGCATCCATGCGAGGTGAACCGCAAGTGAATTACCAGTGTGTCAATTTAGCGAAGAAAACCTTCGCTAAAAACTTCACCAACGACTCGCCGGTAATAGGTACCCTGCATGCCAACCGCATCTCCAGTAAATATCCAGCGAGTCACTTTGGCGAAGAAAACCTTCACCAAAGACTCGCAGGTAATAACTCTATCGTTCGAAATTTACTTTCGCGGCGACCCTTTTTTCCCGGATCACTGACTAGTCGAGAAACCTTCGCTTCAGCGAATATATAGACTGGTTATATATTCGCTCAGGGTGACTCGCTGGTGATTCGAAAAAGAACATTCGCCTCGAATGTCAATTTCGAACTACAAAGGTATTACTGGCGAGTCGTTAGTGAATTCGCTAGCGAAGGTTTTGCTCGCCAAAGTGACTCGCTGGTAATTCACTGGCGGTCCGCTTGGTATACTGGGAACATACATGAACGATTAGTTGTTTCATTTATTTAAATTATTTATTTATGTACATATATATATTTTTTGTTTTATATTTTATATTTATGTACCGCAGGTATATGCTAACTACATAGATACTTGTTGGTCCGCCCGGTATGGATAAACCCATGTTAGCCAAACCAATAGTCACCGAATGTGGTACGTTTTTTTATGTCTCATCGTCCACGCACGCCTCAAATCGTCTATTGTTCGAGATAGCACGTTTCTCTGCACCGAGCACAATATTTATCGACAAGATTGTTTCGTTGTGTCTCGACGTGGCTCGGAATACAAACATGAGGCATGGCGAAGTGTCAAATCGGAACTTTTAGTACAAATGGATGTCGTCGGAACTGAGGGGACGTCCATTGTCGCTATGGTACTGTAAATGTTATTTTAATTGCCTTGACCCCTCCAGGGGCATGAAGGCATCAACATCTCTTGCATTACTATGCCTTGTTGACGTTTCGATAGTATATATTTTTTATACGCAAGAACAGAAGCAACGAATACCCAAAAACCCAGCCCACGTCTCCCGAACTGACCTAGAGTATGCAATGCCGTTGCTAAGCTCATTAAGGGGTACTGTTCGACCTTCACGGTTACGCTACCTTAACCGGCGTCACCACGGGCATCTTTAAATCCCCATCCACCGCTCGATTACAGATTTTGAATTTCTGTATGGATATTGGCCTGGTCTCCACTGTCCTTAGTACATAATCATGTTCACTATAAAAAAAAATTGCCAAATTTTTGGCAAAATAAGAAATAAAAAACGATTTCAATTTAATATAAAATCTTAAATTGAATTTGAAATTAGAATTCAATAATTACGTAATAACCTCCACACAAATCTAATTTTTTCGTACTCATCCATCAATTTTTATATACATGCTAAATGGGTGGCACATTATCAGTTATTTGCTATTAATAAACAACTTTGCCCATCATATGCAATACGTCGAACATGTGATAAGATAATAATTTAGTCGACATATTGTGATGAATGTACATAAACTAAAATACTAAGAACATAACAAAATAATTTAGTTTGGGTAGTTCTAGAGTGCCATTAACAATATTTAAATATTGATATGATAGATAAATATATAGGTATACTATGGTATCTATACCAATACGCAATCTAAAATAGTAAGTTGAATATTCTTAGTGAATTGGAGGATGCATGGTTTTTGTTCTTGTTTTAGTCATCAGTTTCAGTCACCTCTCCCGATAATGGATTTATTAGGACCAGGAGCACAGCGTCATTTGACATGAGGGGTTCAGGGCTTGTTATCATCATCATCGTGGCGCGACAGCCCGACGTCGGGCCTTGGCCGCCTGGATCATTGTCCTTCAATTATCTCGGTCACGTGACCGCGTCCTCCAATTTTGGGAGCCCAGCAGCTGCGCGGCGTCCACACCTACTGAGCTCTCCCAACGAGATTTCGGTCGTCCTCGCAATCTCGCTCCGGCGACTCGTTCTGCATTAATTACTCTCTTAGGCATGCGATCATCGTCCATTCTTTGTACATGCCCTGCCCATTGGAGTCGTTGTAGTTTGACGATTTTCGAGACTTGCAGCTCATCGTACATTTCATACAACTCATGGTTGTACCGGATGCGCCATCCATCTCGATCGCAAACAGCCCCGAAAATTCGCCGTAGAACCTTACGTTCAAAAGTGTCTAGCATGTTTTCGGAGGCTTGCGTTAGGTTCCATGTTTCGCAGCCATAGCATAGCACTGATCGTATAATGTACACGCGGAGCTTCGTGTTTCTGTGCACATGCTTCGATTTCATTATGGGGAGAACCGAGAAAAAAGTCTTATTAGCTAACTGTATCCGTCGCTTGATTTCGTCAGTTTCGTTGGCGTCCCTTGACAAGTTGTAACCCAGGTAAATGAAGTTGTTAACGAACTCGATGTTGAGGTCCCCCACATTGATGCTTGGTTGTGCAGGTGTCCTTGTCACCGATTGCATCATTATTTTAGTTTTACCCTCGTTAATACGTAATCCAACTTCCTTTGCAGCGGTATCGAGCGTATGCAGAAGTTCTTCTGCGTCAGCCAATCTTCGGGACATGATGTTGATGTCGTCGGCGTACGCTGCTAATTGTGTCGACTTGATGAGTCCATATTCATGGCCCGAATAACGTATTCCAGTGCTAGGTTGAAGAGCGTCGGTGCCAGTCCATCGCCCTGTTTCAAACCAGTGCGTGTTTCAAATAGATCAGTAAGTATATTCTGGATCCTGACTTGTGAGACGGAGTTGGTCATCGTCATCTTTGTCAGTCGCACTAATTTTGCCGGTATCCCAAATTGCAGCATGATGTTGTACAGTACTCCACGATCGATACTGTCGTATGCCTGCTTGAAGTCGACAAAGATTTGGTATACGTTTACGTTGTATTCCCAGCAGCTCTGGAGTATCAGTTTGACTGAGAAGAGCTGATCGGTTGTGGAGCGCCCAGGTCTGAAACCGCTTTGATATTCGCCAATGACTCGTTCTGCGTACGGTTTTATCCTATTTTCCAGAATTTTCGTCAAAATTTTATAGGACGTACAAACTAGTGAGATGCCCCTGTAATTCTCACACCGCAGTTTATCTCCCTTTTTATGAATTGGACAGATGATGCTTCTGCGCCAATCGTCTGGGATCTCCTCGTTCTCCCATACTTGCAGGAGTAATTGATGTATGGCATCAACTAGACTCGTTCCACCGAATTTTAGCAGTTCAGCTGGAATCTCGTCAGCGCCCGGCGCTTTATTTCGTTTTAGTGACCGCAAGGCGAGATCAATTTCCTCTACTGTCGGGGGTTGAATGGGTGGGCCTAGATCAACAATATCGTCGAGAGCTTCTTGTGTGGGGATGTTAGATGGTCGGTTTAGAAGCTCTTCAAAATAAGAGGCCCATCGCTTGTTAATACCATCGGTGTCGCTGATGATGTTTCCATCCTTGTCCTTACAAAGGCTAGTCCTGGGTTGGTAGCCGTTCTTAATTGTATTTACTAGTTTGTACGCTTGCCTGGTGTTCCTATTAGCTAAGTTTTCGTTTATGTTCAGCAACTGCTCGTCAAAGTATTTACGTTTCTTACGTCTAATTATTCTATTCGATATTCGCCGTAGCTCGTCATATTTTTTTTTCTTCTGGCTCTGGTTCCTCGTTGAATCCATTGTCTGTAGGCCTCGTTTTTCGCGTCAAGTTAGTTTTTGCATTCTTCGTCGAACCAGTCATTTCGCGCTCGCCGGGCTTTATATCCCACGACCTTCTCTGCGACATCCTTGATGGTACCATTGAGTTCTTCCCAGAACCCATGGACGCCTGTGTTGCTGATGTTGTGTAGCATAGGTGATAGTTTTTCCTCAAGGGCGGTAGTATACGCCACCGCTGTAGCATCACTCAAAAGCTTATCAACCGCGAAGATTTTGGGAGGGTTGATTCTTGATTGGTGCACGGAGGAAATTCTACATCTGTTGGTCGTCTTCACCAAGTGATGATCTGAGTCGCAGTTTGCTCCTCGATAGGAGCGGACATCCATGACACTAGACGCCCATCTCCTGCAAATGAGGACGTGGTCAATTTGGTTGACGGTATGTGCGTCTGGAGACTTCCAGGTCTGGTTGTGAATGCGTCGATGCGGAAAACACGTAGAGCTTACGACTAGATTCCTGCTGCAGGCGAAGTCGATAAGTTGCTGGCCGTTATCGTTACATTCTTCATGGAGGCTGCGGCCTCCAGTGGTTCCCTGGTGCCAACTTTCATTTCCGACTTTCGCGTTAAAGTCTCCCAGAAACAATTTGACGTCGTTTGTTGGAAGTGAGTCGAAGAGAGTTTCAAGGCGGGCGTAGAACTCATCTTTTACTGCGTCTTCTTTAACTTTAGTGGGTGCGTGCACATTGATGAGCCAGAGATTGAAGAATCGAGTCTTGATGCGAATCGCACACAGCCGTTCATTTATGGGTTTGAAGTCAGTGATATGCGGTTTGAGGTGATTGTTCACTATCAATGCTACTCCAAACTCCTTGTGGCCCGATGGTTTGCCACTTGTAAAAATTGTGTGCGATTTCTTGTCATTAATCTCGCTGCCAAGCCAATTTGTTTCCTTGACTGCAGTAATGCTCAGTTTGTACTTTTCGACCTGTTGAAGGAGGGCCTTCTCGGCCCCCGGTTTGTTCAGGGAGCGTACATTCCAGGATCCGAAAGAATAATCCTTTAGTCGTTTGCGTGGTCGTCGTTGTTGATCCGTCCAATCGAAGGCTTTTGTTCCAGGTTTCTTGACATGGAGTGGTTTTTGCAAAGACGAGTTGTCAGCACGTCGCTTAACCCCATTCAGGGGATGGCCTCGGAGATAGCTGCTTCAGATGGTTTAATAAACGTGCTGGAGCCCACACAACTATGAAGCAGGTCCAACTACGCAAGTCATTCCATCCTACTAAACCTGAGACGCTTAGGTGTTCGTCAGCCATTCAGGCTACAGCTATCTGCCTTTTCCAAACTGTTTTATCGCTAAGACATTGGCCGTCAGCGAATTGATACACTGCCGTTACCAGGGGGCGCCCACGCGGAGGACTATGGAAAAGGTCTTTGCTTGTTAAGCCAAAAATATTATAATTGAAGTCAGTATTATATTAAATTAAGTCAAATCAACCTCTCAAAAACGAACCTAGTGTAAAAATCCCCTGCCAAGAAAAACTTCCCAGTCGCAAAAAGGATAGGTATACAATCCCGCTAAAGGGTATGCTATTCAATCGCATGTCAGTTCCCATATCAATGCAATATTCCCCTTTCGCAACTAAACTCAGCTCATTATCCAGGCCTGGATGAAAGGCATCATGACCATTGTTCTTACCGCGTGACTAAAGTCACGTATGTATTTTCCGAGCATATGATGAAACCATACAGGACCACCTACAAGTCCATACATGATTAGCACTGACGAATTCGTTCAAGCCGGCATGATGAATTCGTCAGTGATACTCATGTATGGACTCGTAGGTGGTCATGTATGGTTTCAGCGAGGGCTATCAAAATGAAGAAAAAATATTTGTTCGTGGCAGAACTTGATCCTAGACTGCACGATGAGACCAAATATCTACCCATTGAGCCACCATAGCCATTTCCTTCTGAAGGTAATTAAGCGAATATCAAAGCCTTCGATAAAAACTTTTGTCAAATATTGCATCCACACGCATATCTTTGCATGATTTTCTTCCCCCGCTGCTTCTCCGCGAAAAAAAATTGTCGACTGGTGAAAGATTGTTTGCAGGGAAGCAGCATTCTAAAATACATATAAGTCATCGTCTTATATCATCTCAAGCTCAACTTTAGATGAAAAGAAAAGAAATCGAATATCCATATCGTTCCGGGTGCCATATCGCCCAGTGGCCGATACGGATAGATTCAACGAATTAGTCCCCACCTCCCACCATTTGAATGGTGGTCATTTGAAATTGCTCGTCATAACGAATGGAACAACTACTTCGCCTGGCTTTGGGCTTTTCACAACCCTAATTAATTACATAACACGTCACGGTCTACTGCCTATCTCAGCTGCTTTCTGCGCAAGATGGTCGTTATAATGTTGTACGAATACTATATTTTTGAGTCGCACGGTGCTGAGTTTGCAGCGCCTGGATCTTTCGTCAGTAGGAAGGCCAACGGCTGCTATTTGCAATTGAATATTAGCGATCAAGATATTGATCTCTCCCCACCTCTCCCCATTCCAATATCGGCGACTCACTTATTTCGTACGTCCAGGAGGCAACTTTTCAGTCTTTTGTGGTCCATTTGATTTTGTGTTCTGCGCCGATCAACAGAGGACCAACTGATTTTGTGGCAGTCCTTATGCTCAAACGTGGTACCACCAATGAAGAGGCAGTGAAAGTTGCAGAATTCTACAAGTCTCTCCGTCGTCGTTACGATCACCAAGATTGTGTCCCCCACCATGCGCTAAGTCCATTGTCATCAGTACACACTTTCGCATTCAAATCTCCCCGTTTACAAAATATTTATCTTATACAGTTCGTCATAAAGTAAACTCTGTCACCAGGAAAGAACTTGCTATAACAATGCGGTTTTACCATATACATGAACCGAATCAAAGCACAAAACACCATCACGGGGCATGTCTTTACTGGGATATGTCTTGGTTTAATTTAGTATTCAAACGTCAACTCAAATTTCAAAAAGAAACTTGAATCCTTAATACAAATAAAATCGGACGAATTTCCTTTAGGCAGCAAAATAATTTTGTATGATTACTACTTCATATACATATGTATGATATGTAATTACTCAAAACGAACATTTTGTTGACAGGAAATGCATTTTATGTGCTCCCCAAGCTGTAAACTGCCCGAGAACTTCAACACCTGCGCCGGCTGCATTTCAAAACGTGGAAATACTAACGGAGCAACATTCTGGCACTAACCTTCTTTCCAGAGCAACTCAGATCAGATTGTTAGTCTTATTGCGTGGCGTTAACCTGCTCTTGTCTGCATGACTGTTAACATAAAATGGCGCCTAATGTCACCTTTCGATGTTCTGCTCTGGACGGCGCGCGTTGAGTTGTTCGCAGAAGGAATCTTTCGCCATGACATTTTCAGGTTTAGTTGAAGCATAGAATTGATATACATATGTTATTGTAATGTTTCTCACTTTGGCCTGAAATCTAGCGGTAGTGTCGGTAACCGGATCCCGGGATAAGAGATAACCTCATGTGGCTATGGTTGAAAGAAGTCCTAAACCTGACTCACGATCACTACCGGTAGTTTTACCTGAATGCCAAAGTACAGTGCTACGCGTTGGAGAGAGATAATCTCCACTCTCCTAAGATGTTTATGTTGTACCGCAGAAATGTTCTCTGTAATGGAAGAGTTTGAAGTTTGTTTTAGGGACTTGCTTTTCCTGCCCATTGTCCAGGAGAGTATTCCAGTCCATTCCAGGTACCAATCATTGTCATTAAAGAATTTCCAAATGTAACCGGTGAATCCTAAGGACTGCTTAGCTGGCGTTTCGTTAGTACAGAAAATATTTCGGATGTTGCATGCAAACACATCCTATCATTTTCGAGTCAAACCAGGTAAAACCGTGGATTATTCTTACGCCCCACACGATGGGCCTAACAAACCAGAAGCTTATTTGATATGAGGAGCGATTATTATTCTTTTGAGAAAAAAATGCATGCGTTTTCTAAGAATGTCAATAATGCTAAAATTAATAAAATCACAAATAAACACAGTAAAAAAAATTGAACTTCTTTCCAGATCAAGTGAAACAATTGACGACTAACAACTCTTGACCTTCTATCAAATTTTGAATATTCAAATTAAACACTAAGACCTTATGAGCAAAACAACTTTTATAATTAGCTCAGCTCCGTCTCCCTAATTTACTCAATAATTGTGTGTGTTGTTCTTTTAAGCGGTACAAGTACGCCTTGTTCACCTAACCGTCAAATATGTTCGCCTCATTAAAGCTTCTTGCCAATTGCTCACGCCTCAGCCTATTCCCATTCACCTGTGATTTTGAAGATATTGTCTTAGCCCGGAAATCTAATTTCAACACCCACATCATTGATTTCCGCAAATCGCTGCCTTCAGTTAGCTTTTCATGCTTGCGTCATGTTTTCCCGTCGCCTTTCGAAACGTTTAAATCCGTCAAGCCATTTCTTCCGGTCCTGTCAATGAGCACTGAGACGTTAAAGAAAGAAAGAAATCCGTTCCCAAATTGCATTCTTTCAGGACTATACATACCAGTGAGTATATAACGCTATCACGGAATTGTTGGTTCGCCTCCAGCTAAGATGGATACCGGTAAGTGGATGTTCACACTGCGTGCGATGCCGAGCCGAGCCGGGTCGAGCGATGCAATGCGATTACAAGCTTTTAAAGCAAGAAAATGGAAAGTCTTCAATTTTAAATGGAATCACGCTTTGAGTGTACACACTGCGCGCGATGCAATGATGAGCCGAGCGATGGCCCGATGTTTTCACAAACTTCTTTGCTTTTTCGTGCGAGTACCGGCTGCTGATTTTTTGCGATGGAATTTAATGGGCTTTGCGATGGAGTTTATGGGCTTTGCGATGCTTTGCGATGTGAAGCTTTTTGGAGCCAGTATGGTGCAAGTACGAGCTGTAAAGTAATATTTGATGTAAGATCACACTGAAAAAAATGCATGTATGTCTGCTTTTATACCCTAGACTTTTAGGCGCGGCGGTGTGGCAGTGTATACATGGAAATTATGAGGGTCATCTCCTGATTCGATTTAGCCATATCTGTCTGTCTGTCTGTCCGTTTGCACGATAACTTTCGATAGAATGAAGTTAGAAACTTGAAATTTTGGTCAAATGTTTGTAGCATGATCTAGTTGGTTGGTATTGATGGCAAATGGGCAAGATCCGACCGAAGGAACCCCTACAGAAGAAATTTCAAATGAGCGATAACTTTCGATAGAATGAAGCTAGCGACTTGAAATTTGGTTCAAATATTTGGATTTAGATTTAGTTGGTGGTATTGGAAATGGCCAAGCTCCGTCCCAAGCAACCCCTACGTCCCCTACAAATGAAACTTCAAATGAGCGATAACTTTCGATACAATGATGCTAGCGACTTGCAAAATGCGACAAATATTTATAGTGTAGGTTGTTAGTTGATTTTGAGAATGGGCAAGATCCTATTGAATGAACGGCAACCTTCCTTATAAACGTTAGTTCAAATGTAAATATCCAAAATTCGAATGGATGAACGATGAAACTTTTCATTGGATCCACGCCCACAGCTCAAACTGACCATATGGGAAATTCACTTTTAATGCATATGGCCGTTGCCAGTTGGAAGTTTTGGTATCACAACTAGGTCTGTACAAGTCTAGGGTATATACGCTTTGGACTCCGGTTTTGATTCAGTATGGCTCAAATGAAAGGTTATTATCACCGTAATAAGGTCGCGTTTAGAAGGCGTGGTTTCACAAGCGGTTTGAATTCAAATTCAATCTCGCCGCTCCACAAACCGCGGCGGTGGCCGCAACGGCGAGTCGAGCGGTTTATACATTCATCGTCCTAAAGCCGCCGCGGCTGCCGATTTTTGCGTTTATACACAGCGGTGCGCCGCTGCTCAATCCGCTTGTGACACCTCTCGTCTGAAGTCGCGGAAGAGATGATGAAATTCATCAACACTGGGCCTTACTTCATTAATAGGATGCACCCAATGGCGACGCCCTTCCATTTTTAGAGCACTGTTTTCAAACGGAAATAAATTTACTGGGTCAAGCATACAAACGACATGATGTCGAACAGATTCTATTCCTTGAACTAAATTGGTCTCTACTCTCCATAACTGCGTGCAGTGAACATCCCGGATCATCTTTGCATCGCAAGCCATCGCTCGGATCATCTTTGCATCGCAAGCCATCGTTCGGCTCGGCATCGCACGGCGTGCAATGTGAACACCCACCTCATCGCATCGCTCGACCCGGCTCGGCTCGGCTCGGCATCGCACGCAGTGTGAACATCCACTAAGAGGTGTAAATCTAAAGATGGTGCTTCAGGCAGGCACATCATAACATAACAAAAATCAGTGTACCGTCTAAATCAGGAATTTTGGAAGGTCTGCTAGTTCGCATCATTTATTTCGCCACATCACTCGAGGTAAAAAAAAATGTGTATCTGTAGTATTCGAAGTACGAAATATTTTCGTAATGGGCTATGACATCAATTCCATTGTGGGAATTTCTCCTGTTCCTTTTCGGAAATTATTCCCACATTAAGGTACTTAAGGTGATACCAAGCGTGAGTGTACTAGCTTCCTTTGGAATTAGTTGGGTGCTTTTGAAAAGGGCTGCCAAGTATGTGGAAATTCATTCTTTTACTATTTGCCTAAAACGGCCCCTATACGCTCTATATTTTGGTGCAATATTGGCATGCACAAACTGATATTGAGTGTCTAGGGGCTATATTGCGTTCATTGCGTAAATATGGAGCTGATATTGTGCTTGCTTGAAATTTATTGCACATTTTCATTATTTGTCCGTGTAGGGACAATATTGTGCATTTTAGATTTGTTTCAAGACACTCAGTGACGAAGGAAATTGAGTACGGGGAATTTTTTTTGATATGATATTTATTGATATAATATTTTATATGAGGGACAATCGGGTAATTTGCATAGACACGCTGTAAAGATTAATGAACCTTTAAGTAGCGTAAGAGATTATCCAACTCCATCTCCACAAGAATCGAGTTGGTCAGTTCAATCAACGTCGACCAGATCTACACTTTTAGCTTCAACACCAGAAACAATTCCAGAATATTACACAGAACAATATCAGTCACCAACCAGCTACGACAGTGCGTCAACATATTTTTGACATGGATATGTCTTATAGCTGGGGGTCATCCTAAAAATCTGTCCGTCACACGAAATGTCTGTTTTTCTACTCGGGGGTCAGAAGAGGAAACCAGCCCATTGAAAATTTTTCTTTTCTGGTTGTGCATGTCGTTTGAGTGAAGTGGTCATTGTGCATGGCTGTTGCTTGTAGATCCGCGCGGGCGGCGCGCTTGCGGGGATCCTGTGTGTACATGTTGGGATGTTGATTTGATAGCGATACAGGTTGACGTTGCGGACGGCAAGAAATAACATAGTGTACGGGTGAACAAGCGCTCTTACATTCAAAATCCTCAAAAATATAGAGTACGCTCCGTACTACCTAACTTGACTAGGCCCCCAGAACACGTCGCAAGAAGTCGTCTGCTCTCCTCGCTCGACATGCTCACACGCAATTTATGGTCTCTGAATGTATGCGAAATTTCGCTCAGGGCAGCGGACCTCCTCCTCTCATTCATTCATATCATTCTCATTCTCACCATTTCATTAAACAAATTGTGCACTTCCGACATGCACATGCATAGACCCAATCTGAGGTCACAATGAATGAAATTCCATTTTTAGTCATTATTTAGGTCAAGGACGTCCAAGGACTTTCAATGACCTTCAATTTGCGCCATTCATCATTTAATAAAATAGCCCGTGTTGTACTATCTGAATCACTAGGGTCCCAGAAAAAGTAGCAAGTAGTCAGTTCGACTAACATTTGGACATGCGCAGACGCAATTTGAGAGAGTGTACATAGTTCCCGCCCCCTGAAGATGAGCGAGAGCGGATGAAGTTCATTCGAGCCAAATCGGGTGATCCAGCGACAGTGTTTGTGCATTTGCAATGGCAGCGATTTGAGGTCTGACTGGTCCACAATGTGGGCCCCCACAACACGTGCAATAAACATATATTGTAGAACAAAATGGCAGATTTATACTAGGCGAATTAGAATCTCTCAAGCCCCGAAATAAAGAAATATTCGTCGCAGGATGTTATATGTTATGATGTACATTCAGAGGTCTGCAGAAGGTCAAATGCCCCCCTTCCGCAAAAATTCCAAAATGTTTAAAATGGCTGGAATCCAAACAAATAAAATAGCGCGCGTTGTACTATATCTGAATCAATAGGGTCCCAGAAAAAGTAGCAAGTAGTCAGTTTGACTAACATTTGGACATGCGCAGACGCAATTTGAGAGTGTGTACCTAGGTACATTACATTACCTAGGTACATTACATAGTTCCCGCCCCCCGAAGATAGAGAGTGAGAGCCATCGCGGATGAAGTTCATTCTATCCAAATCGGGTGATCCAGCAACTGTGGTTGTGCATTTGCAATGGCGGCGATTTGAGGTCTGACTGGCCCACAATGTGGGCCCCCACCACACGTGCAATAAACATATCATAAAACAAAATGGCGGATTCGTACTGCGCGAGTTAAAATCTCCCAAGCCCCGAAATAGAGAAATATTCGTCGGAGGATGTTATAGTTCCGGGCAGCTCATCGTGACATGATGTACATTCAGAGGTCTGCAGAAGATCAAATTCCCCCCCCCTGCAAAAATTCCAAAAATTTTCTTGTGCATTCTCTTTGTGCATGTGTTGGAATGTTTTGTTTACTTTTGTTAGTTTCCCTTTCTGTTTGCCGGACACAATCGCATAGAGTCGCACGCGTTACTTGAGAAACGGATTGTGTGTGCCGGACCCGGACTGTTGATTAAAGGGGCGGGATGAGGCGGATAGTGTGGGAGCGATTTTGCAATAGATACACAAACGCAATACACGTCCGATTGGGAAAAGATGCTGGGAAGCGTGATTGCGATTAGCTGAAACCAAATAGTATAGATTCTACAAGAGTTATCACTCCATAGAAATTTCGCCTCTGCCAGGAGATTTGTATGTATTGACAAATTGTATAAATATAGTATAAACTACACAGTATAGATACACAAGAGAATCAATACATACAAATCTACCGCCGGAGGCGGAGTCAGCTTTCTTGTGAAGTCTATATAATTTGTCAATACCTACAAATCTCCTGGCAGAGGGGAATATTATATGGAGTGATAACTCTTGTAGAATTATCAATCCTCTATGGCTGAAACTTACTCAGAGAAATGTCGATAGGCTGCAGTCTGCAAACTGTACCGAACGGGTAGATGGAACAAGGTGCACGAGAGGAGGTGAATATTGCACACACGCGATGCAAACGAAAGCGAAACCATCCCGCGAGTGAAAGGAGCCGGAGCGGACAGGACAAAGCAAAGCAGAATTTATGACGAGTATCTACACTGCCACCAGATACATCGGTACATGGATATGTCTTATGCTTACCGAAAGCGTGGGACGTGTTTTTTCTAATGATTTCATCCAGTATAACTATACTGGGATCTTTATAAAACTTACGTCGATATCTTCAACACAACAGGTTCCACGCAGTCGGTAGTCATAGACATATCCATGTTCCGATGTATCTGCATGCAGTGTAGATACTTTCTTTTAAATTGACCCACACAGTAAAAAGTATTTTGATTTTGTATTCAAATGCATACAAACATTAAGAATTATGAATTACTAAGGATGTATGTTTAGTTTTAATAGTCACTTCTCTTTGACATTATATTGTATAATAAAGAATTATTACGTACCTTGATGTATTCTTTCAGCATTGTTATTATCGCCTCGCATGTTTCTAAAACAATACCAGAAATAGTTTGTGGTGCCATTACGGTGCTAAATTTCAAGTCTTCGAAATTGCGCCCTGTTGCCAAAAAACGCAGCGTTGTTGTTAAACGCTCTTTTGATGAAATAGATTTTCTCATCACCGTATTTTGTTTAAGAATTAATGGTGATATCATTTCCAATAACTCATTAAATGCTTCACCTGCCATCCTTAAATAATTATAAAAGTCCGTCGGTTCGTTTAACTTTAATTCGCGCAACAAATTATTATCACTAAACTGACTTCGTTTCAAATACCACTCTTTTGACCAACGACGCCGCCGCCGTTTTCGTTCTTTACTAGCAAAATATAAAATAATTGCCAAACAAGCTTTTTGTTTCGACATGTTAATTAATCCAACGTATGCTTCAAACTACAAAGTATGGCACATAAATTGAGTTGTCTGCTATGCAAATATTTCGCAATATAGTATTGCGCAATATATGGTGTACATATTCACCAAAATTATATTGCGCCATATATGGTACAATATTATATTGCTCAATATATTGACCGTCTAGGGGCCACTTAACGGGCTCTAGTTATCATATAACTGGCTGAGAATGATGCATATTGCTGGCTGTGGGTGGCATATTCATGGCTTATTAGCGCGCTTGGTTGCCGTCAGCTCTCAGTCGCCACTCTATGCGGCTTGAATTTAGAGTTGAGGGATTCATTTCCCTGGTTGGTTAATAAAATAATCAACTACCTGTGACTACTATAAGAACTCCCAGATAAAGACGGCTATATGGATAGAAGGTGTATGCTACCAACTGCACCATTCAAAATGTATATGCTAACGTTGACGCTCCCATGCCCCCTTAGATGGGTTAAGACAATTAGTGTTATTCATACGCCCTGTACAACCGGGGGAAGACAAACAATTATGGCTACAGCGGGATTTGAACCCACAAAACGGTAGAAACAAACACTGCACTGATAACTCAACATTCTGAGCAACCGGCCTTCAATTTCTTTGAAAAAAAAAACATTCTCATGCGTCATACGCTATTTTGAGGAATCCGCGTGTTCTTACGAATCTGCTCGCGAGATACTCAGTCAAGTTATTGTTCACCGCACCATGTCTTCATCGGGCTTACTCATATTTCAATATGAAGTGTAAGAGTATAAGTTTCCGGACCCTTTAACACTCTTTCCATTCCTACGACTTTCCTTCCATATGCTCAACTACTGATTGTGAGTCAAGTATTTACACTATTCTTGAACAGGAAGAAATAATAATCCCTCTAACTTGAGTGCTTTTCGCACAGTTCAGCCGGTGCCAGACTCAATGGGCCACCAGTATTCTACAGCTACCATTAACTGTGGGAGGAAACCAATCGGCAGAATCTGTTCGGGCAAGATTGTCATTCCGTGATTGCACATATCAACTGTATAAACTTATAATAGTTCAGAAACGCGTCCGTCTCCCAGACTATAATGTAGTTTCCCTGCGAAAAACGTAAGTGCGTACTGCCTAAGTGAGAATCAACTTAAGGGTAGGCCAGGGTGAATTTCGGTCTAAGGCAGTACGGATGTACCGTGCATACAACAGTTGCATTCTGAAAAATTTAGCGTTCTACTGCCTAATGCTGTGGCCATGGTAGTACGATGGTTAGAGCGTCGATTTACCAAGTGAGTCGTCGCAGTTTCAATTCCTTCCACGAGCATATTCGGTCAACTGTTAGATAGGGTAAAGGCGGGACGAGCATGAAACTGACCATTTACCTCTAAACTACCATTATTCCGTAAAACGATTTCGGAAATGAAATTCTCTATTACTCTTTGAACACTACCTATATGTTCGTGCACGACGTCAGTAGGCACTGCTCAATAATAATCGCAGGAGATTTTAACGCATGGGCGATTGCATGGGGAAACCGAAAGACGAATGTCAGACGACGCTTTTTCGAAAGTGGATGTTACTCTCATGAATTCGGGCGGCACCGGTGTGTGTCTTCAGGAGAGGGCGAACAGACTCTGTCGTCGATCTCATGTTTATTACCAGTTCCTTGGCAACAAAGCGTAGAGCGGTGCACTAGTTAGGACTATGCTAACAGGGAACATTCGGCCATCTTCTTTTGGTCCAAGTGGGTAAAACAAAGGCCAACCGCTGGTCCGTGAAGACCTTCGGTGAGCTATTATTTACGGAGGTTTTATTCCAAAAAGACCTTATCGAAGGACTAGCAGAGTAGTCGTGTTTTCTCTGCATAGCCTTGTTACTTTGCAACAGATCTAGGTGTTTAATTTTACACTAAACAAGCTAGCCTTCGGCTTTGCGTGAAGGGTGTCATACCTTCGTTGTGTTTTGTGGTACATTTGCCACTTTGAAATTAGTAGTAAAACTTGTTCCGATTTCACTGTTCCTATAAGAGGTATATGAAATAGTGGGCGGATTTCAACCAAATTTAGGAACGTGGAACGGTTGTTCCTAAGACAGCTATATGATAGAGTAGTCCGATTTCAACGAAATTCGCGAATGTAATTTGACTAAAAATACTACTGATGAGTGTGAAATTCGAAGATGATATCTTTAGAAATAAAAAAGTTTTTCTCACAAAGACGAATTTTTGGACCGGTCGTTCCTATGACAGCCATATGACGTAGTGGTCCGATTTCAACCGAATTCGGGTATGTAATTTAGCTAAAAATATCATTGATTAGTGTGAAATTTGAGACAATAAATAAAAAAGTTTTTCTCACAAAGATGAATTTTCGGACTGGTCGTTTCTATGGCAGCTATATGACGTAGTGGTCCGATTCCGTTGGTTCCGACATATGTATATACAGCGTGCAATAGAAAGAAGGTTCTGTACATTTCAGCTCGATAGCTTTAAAACTGAGGGACTAGTTTGCATAGAAACAGACGGACAGACTGACAGACGGACAAAGCTTAATCGACTCGTCTCATCATACTGACCAAGAATATATATAGTTTATGTGGTCGGAAATGCTTCCTTCTGTGCGTTGCAAACTTCATGACAAAGTTAATATACCCTATCACATCCGTGAAGGGTACAAAAATAGATCTCGGTAACACCAACTTGATATCTCGAATTATCTCAGACGTAAAAACACGGTGACATTAAATTGACAGGTGTGAAAATAAAAGCTTAGGGCCGAAAGCTGCTCGACGAAGTGTTTAATCATATTCCACTTGCGAGGCAATATAGAAAATTTCCTGCATGATTAATTCAATAAATCGAATTCAAAGCGGAGATATTTTGGTAAAGACGAGAATACGAATTTCTTATTTTCTGATTGTGTGCTCTGTTCTTGTTCGTTTTGTCATTTCGATTTCGTATCTTTTGTCAACAATGCGTATGCAATCGATATTACTGAGGTTGATAAGGATCCTAGACGACGACAACGACTATAAGTTGATTGACGACGGACCGACAGTAGGTATTGGTCGAATGAAATATTGTACAACAGGGGCAGATAAATGCCAAAACGCCTGAGAACGATTGAACGAAATGAGAACTTTTTTTGAACCATTGAGGCGAAAATCTAATTATCGAAATATCGAGATGATATTTTACGATGAAAGCGCTCTTGAAAACTCAATGATGATTCCTGTCGAAAAGTTGGGCCGTGGGATTTGATGAAACTATTTTGCAACATGCTTTAACTCCTGGAAATCGTTAAAACAATAAAAATTCATTTAGTTATATTAACCCAGAAATATTGTAACTTTCACCCATAAGGACTTGTAAAAAATTGATCATTGAACCCTTCTAGTTGTGTTTCAATAAACTCCTCAAAAGTATCAATGGCATCAAATTTTTAAAAGGATTGAAAGGCGTTTTTCGCGAAGACAATTTCTTTTTTTTTTAACAAAAAACATAAGGACCAAATCTGCAGCATGTACTTACTACAAAAATTATTTGATATCTTGTATCCATAAAATCAAATTACCGATAAAGAGACCGTACAAAATTTGAAGTAAGTGGTTCAAGTTCAATATATGAAATTACATGTACATATTTCAACAGTGTCTTGGAGCGGTGTTAAATGCGGTATCGTGAGCCACCATTTTAGAAAAAAATTATTTGAAATGGTCCAAAAGAGTTAAGCTTTAAATATAAAAAATAAAAATAAAAAAACCAAACCGAAGTCCAAGTCCGAAGCGTAAATACCCTAGACTTGCACAGACCTAGTGGTGATACCAAAAGCACCAATTGGTAACGACCATATGCATCAAAAGTGAGTTTCCTATGTTGTCAGTTTGAACTGGATTCATTTGGATTTTGTATATGTATATTTGAACTAACGTTTATAGGGGAGGTTGGCGTTCATTCAGTAGGATGTTCCCCAATCAAAAATTTTATCAAAAGATATCGCTCATTTGAAGTTTCATTTGTAGGGGAGGTAGGGGCTGCTTGGGTCGGACCTTATGCAAGCCATAGACGCTTGTACCAATCCGTCGGATTGGTCGCAAGTCAACCACTGATACGCGAACCGTATTCATACAATTTTACTCAAGAAAAGTAGTCAAACAAGTTATTCTCTATCGCCGCGACAAGCTCCGCATAAGTGTACAGCGACAGCCCGCGCGACTACCTTTTCTGATCCCATATTGTAGTTGTTGTTTGGGTTGGCTCTGAGTTCGTGTCGAGCTCGATGCTCAACACTTCGAGCCCAGACCCGACCCAACAACAATTTCAATGTAGAGCCCGACCGGTATTTGAATAGGTGAATTGTTGTGAATGAACGATTACGGTGTGTGTCAAAATACAGTATGGTCTGCTTATTGACGAATTTTTCAATGCAGAATTTATAGGCACGATATTATATACGTATACATGCACGTACATATGTGAGTATTATAGAAGTCTGGTTGTTATTAAAATTGGGTAGATCTTCACCGTCTCCTTAATCAAAGTTGAACAGGTGCAATAAAAAATTCAGCCTGCAGGTAAATAGGAATTATGTAATTATACTGATAATCGTTTGAATATAATTTATATACATACATATTTTGAATCGTGCTATATATGGTAAGACTGGGGTTTATAGCGGATCCAATATGGTGTAGTATCTATTGTATATATACAGCTTCCTTTTATTCTGAAGTCGGAATATGAGATGAAAAATGTAGTAGCGGAGCTCATTTTTGAGACCTTTGTACGGGATGACGATCATTGGGAGGTGAATGGTTTCTCCCTTTGAAGCTACCACAGTTAAATATTATAGTAGTTGTCAGAATAAATAGAATATATATGTATATATATATTATAGAAGCAAACCCTTTAAACATTTTCTAATATCCTGAACAGTTATGGTATACGAAAAAGAAGGTACTCATTAGCACCCACAAAACAATCCGAAAGACCTAGAAGGCCATAAAAAAAGGTAAAATACTTCTGAATTTATGATCCTCAATGAACCTATCTATACACCGGGCTGTGCTTTCCTTGAATTTTCAATCGTTTTTTTTTCTAACTGGCAACTTTGCTTTCTTCATTCATAATTTAGAATGTAGCTACTTGTAGTTGTGGAAACCCTGTGAGCAGATATTGACAGTCATACCAGAGATATCAATGAAACTATCAAATCGAATTATTGCAATCAAGGTACATATGGCAGCTGGTTGTTAGTGTAACTGTTGCTCTGCACTTGATCTGTTGCAAAAACGCAGTATGTACAATAATTCAATGTTTGCCGAATTTCTTTGGTAGTTTTAACGTTATCAGTGCTACCACTGTCTCATACAATTAATATGTAACCGTGGTAGCTCCATAGGTGCAGCGTTGGTCTGTCAAGCGAGAGGTCTTCACCATGCTGACAGCAAATTTGAATTCTCGCTTTTCTCGCCGATTACCATTCGACTCAATTGAAAATGAAATTATTGATTTCATAAGAATTATTGGGGGCTAAGCGTGGTACTGACCATTCACCTCCCCATTACCATCATCCCGTACAACGGTCTCGAAAATCAGCTCGTCTACTACATTACATTACATACATATTACATAGATAATATACCATATAGGATCCGCTACAGCACAATTCAACATTTGTTCAAGTTTAATTCAAGTTCAAGTATAATTACATAATTCCTATTTACCTGCAGGCTGAATTTATTATTGCACCTGTTCAACTTTGATTAAGGAGACGGTGAAGATCTACCCAATCTTAATAACAACGAGACTTCTATAATACTCACATATGTACGTGCATGTAAACATATATAATATCGTGCCTATATATTCTGCATTGAAAAATTCGTCAATAAGCAGACCATACTGTATTTTGACACACACCGTAATCGTTCATTCACAACAATTCACCTATTCAAATACCGGTCGGGCTCTATATTGAAATTGTTGTTGGGTCGAGTCTGGGCTCGAAGTGTTGAGCATCGAGCTCGACACGAACTCAGAGCCAAACCAAACAACAACTACAATATGGGATCAGAAAAGGTAGTCACGCGGGCTGTCGCTGTACACTTATGCGGAGCGTGTCGCGGCGATAGAGAATAACTTGTTTGACTACTTTTCTTGAGTAAAATTGTATGAATACGGTTCGCGTATCAGTGGTTGACTTGCGACCAATCCGACGGATTGGTACGAGCGTCTATGGCTTGCATTACTGATTTTCAACACCGACAAACTAGATCCTACTACAAACATTTGACCAAAGTTTCAAGTCACTAGCTTCATTCTTTCGAGAATTATCGTGCAAACGGCAGACAGACAGACAAACGGACAGACAGACGGACTGACAGATATAGGTTAATCAAATGAGGAGGTGACCCTGATAATTTACATATATACATTGCTATACCGCAATGTGTTACATATTTTCGTCGTGACAGAAAAAATATACCCTATACTTTTTATAGTCTAGGGCAGGGGTCGGCAAAGTCCGGCCCGCGGGCCAAATCCGGCCCATCTCTGGTTTGCATCCAGCCCGCGAGTTAATATTGTTTTTGCCATGACAAATTAAATTTACACAAATACATAATTGAAAAGCGATTTTTTTATCACAACGGAGTGTGTTTGAGTGGAATTCCAAACAAATTTATTTGCTACGTTGGTGACTCAATTGGAATAATCATCCAAATAGATATATCTGTCCAGATTTTAGGTAAATCATATGGTAAAAACCGATCAGAGAGTCTGTGGTGGGGTATTTAAACTAAACACCAAGACTAAATCGCTATGGCCGTCTGGCCCAGCCTATTGCCCTGCTATTAAATCCTGCGCCACGGAAACTTTAACTCAGTGGCTTCGTATCGCATTGCTATCTGTGCAGATAGTAATTTAGGTGTTAGTGTAAGTAATGTACACTCTTATCACAAGATTTTATTGAGGCTAGTGAAAAAGTAATTCGAGGCTCTTGAATATCTGGTGAACACCAACCTGGGCGTTGGAAGTTTGGTTCACTTTGTTTCATTCTGTGTACCGGCTGAGGTTCATGCCCCTCACGGCATAAACATTTGTCCACTAAGTTCAGAAAAATTAAAATAGATGGAATTCGGGAGACAAAAAGGATTTGACCCGTAAGGGCGCGAACTTTAGTCGACAGTGTAGTTTCGACTGGCAACACAATGAAATGTTGTCAAGCTAATCTACAGACACATACTAAGTTGGTATGCAGAATTAAACCAAACCAATATTACAATTTTCAGTGAAACATAATTCTTGGCAAGAAACTAGCCAGGCCACTCTGTACTGCCTGCAGGGTGACACATTTAGGCGAAATTGACACACACGACACCGCGCTGCACGACTGATTGAAATTTCAGTCGAGATACACAGCATCAAATGGGCGGATTCACACTCATCGCTCAGCATGCGATACGATCGACTATGCTTTGGTATTGTGCGTGGCTGCGTCGGAACTGAAAATGTAGTTAATCTGAATATCGCCTTAATGTATTCACTACTCCAGATCCGGTGACGAAATCGATGCGTGTGATGCGATTAGATGAATTTAAACTCGCATCGATTTCGTCAATTCCAGGTAACATAACATAAACGTTTTTCGATGGCATTTGCGGTATAAAATAGTCAGACAATACCACTTTAGCTAGATGGATTGGTGATAGTTATTGGTAATTTGGTTTGTTTTAAGTTTAATTCTTAAAAACAAACTAAAGTGTTCCCGGAAATAAACGATATTTTTTGAGTTTCGATCAGCAAATGTTCATAAGCTTTATTGAATCTTACAGCCTGGTTTATAGTAGCTCCGCTTTTTCTTACCTGACTATCCAGTGCAATTCAGTTCAACAACAACATGTTAACCTGAAATATCAATGGAGTGGAATATTTCGTTTTCGTCACCCTGTATACGGATGTTTAATTTAACAAAGCCTAGCATATTTTCAATTTGTCTAGCCTGTAGGGACTGCTAAGCATTTCAGTTGCGGAAGATGATTTAAACTTTAGGCAGTACGATTTTTTGTTTTTCGGCGTCAAGCTTTAGCTTTGATGCAAGTATATCATATGCATACAAGGGGGAATCCACTCAGGATTTATCCTCAATGACGACAATGTAAAAAAATAAGTAAATTACTTGATTCTCTCTCATTTCGGCACGAAAAAACCCTTTTTCTCTCTTCTATCTAACGGTTGCATTTCTTGATTTTAATTTATTTTGCTCAAAAACTGGATGTAGACCAAAATCACAAATACTGTCTTATCTGTTTCGTTACTTCGAATTGACGAAATCGATACGGTTTTGCGGTCATTTGCAGAAACACGTATCGATTTCGTCGTTGGATTTGGGCGTAGTAAATAAACGGTTAACGACTTAAGCTGCTGACACATGATGAGCGGTTGCATTTCAAATTTGCTCTCCGGCCCGCTGAACCTAACATTTAAAAAATCTGACCCTTTTCAGAAAAAGTTTGCCGACCCCTGGTCTAGGGTATAAAAAAAAGCTTGCCGAAGGTATTTATTATAACGGTAACTTCTCATTTAAAAAAACGTGTGCTATCAATTTTATGCATTCTCTACTTGTCGCTATTAAATTAGCGATAAAGCTTGTTCCGATTCCACTGTTCTGATAAGTGGTATATGAAACCTCTGTCTCTCTCTGGTTCCTGTTAATCCCTTGTGGGTCATAGGGAACTAACGACGCCGACTTTCCACTTCGTCCTGTTTGCAGCCATCGCTTTCAGCTCACACCACGTCTTGTTTTCCCTTACACTTTCCTGGCCGGTAATAGTAAAGAGGTCGCTGTTAGAAATGACCTCCGACCAGCGTATGTGTGGGATGCGCTGTAGACACTGGTTCACAAAAGTTTACAATCTAGTTGTTATCTTGCTGCTCACCTTCCAAGTTGAACAGCCATAAAGAAGGACCGATTTTACGTTGGTTTCGTTATCGTTATCGTGAGCTTGGTGCGTCTGGAAATGTTGTGGTTTTGTCAGAAAGGAGTTAGACTGAAAAAAGCTGCCCGAACCTATTGATGCGGGACTGTACATCAGCATATGCTGTAACTAGGCCTCCGAGGTAGCAGAAACTGTCCACTTTTTCGACCGCCTGCCCCGATACACAAATTTCGCTCTGTCTTCCTGGGCCCAAGCTCAAGTACTTAGTTTTTTGCAGCATTGATTTTTAACCCTGCATTATGACGCCATGCAGAGCATAGGTCATTTGAGCTATTATGATTTGTTTGAAAGAAGACGAATATCTTCAGCACAGTACAGGTATTAAAGGTATTTGAACAGCTTCCATCTAATACCTTTGCTCTGGTTAGCTTACCCTTGTGCAAAATGTGACATTGGGCTCCCTGGTAGGACTCTTTGATGATGGATATTATTTTATCTGGTATGCCTCTCCTACGTAAAACCCTTCAGATGTATTCGCAGTCAACGCTGTCAAACGTCTTATCGACATCGATGAACATGAGATGTAATGGGGATCTCCACTCTGCGGATTGTTCAATAATAATTCGGAGGGTGTTGATGTGGTCGCTACATGAAAAGTCCTCTCGAAAGCCAGCCAGCCTTACAATGTACGGTCAATTATATGTTTGATCCGGTTCAAGATTATTTTTACCTTAAGTTTGGAGACTGCTGGGAGAAGACAGATTCCACGCCAGGTTTTACGGTCCGTCAGGTCGCCTTTCTTCGGGAGCTTAATAATGACGTCCTTCTTCCAGGGAGACCTTTCGTTTCCCAACACTCTTGGGTAAGGGGAGAAGAATATTTGCAGTAACATTGATATCCGCCTTAAATAGTTATACAGGAATTTCATCTACCCAAGGGGATGTACCCGCTTCCATCAATTTAATAGCGACTGTTACTTCTAGCTTAGATGGTGGGCTGGCATCAACTCTGGCTATTTGCGGAATATTTTCTGCTTCTAGTGAAGATGAGTTCGAATGTCCAAAGGTGCTGTTAAGGACCTCAATGAAGTGCTCTCTCCACCGTCGTAGTTGGTGTTCCGCGGTTACCAATAGAGACCCGTCTCTATCTTTCACGGGATGTCGAGTTGCAAAAGATTTTCCAGTTAATGGTTTGATAAGTTTCTAAAGGGTTCGACTGTCACCACGGTAAGCCGCTTCTTCTGCTTTCTCCGCTAATACGTTGATGTTATTGCGCTTGTCCTGTCTTACACTTCTTTGTACACCTTTCTGAAGGAACCGGTATTCAGCTCTGAGTTGGTCTTTAGCTAAGTCATCAGTAGCTGATTTAATTTGACCCTAAATCTCTGCGTGCTGAGTTTAGAGACCATGTGGAGTCGCTAGTGTATGGTCTTCTACCGCACTCCAACCTGCCCACAAATGTTTTGCCACATGCAATAAATGAGTCCTTAGCGACATGCCATCTATCTTCAATTGTGGGATACTCATAAGGATGTGGTGGATTAGCTCTCTCGTGCAAGACGGGAGAATATACACGTCTTATAGATGGACTTTTAAGCTTTCGCACATTAAAACGTGGCAAGATTGCATGTTGAGGG
Organism: Chloromyia formosa; assembly: GCA_964017055.1. Classification (NCBI taxonomy): domain Eukaryota; kingdom Metazoa; phylum Arthropoda; class Insecta; order Diptera; family Stratiomyidae; genus Chloromyia; species Chloromyia formosa. Next base: position 65,427,505 of record OZ024815.1, read on the forward strand.
CGATGGATCGCTGCCGTTCGTAAGCACAATTTTCCGACAGCAAGTTGGCGATCGCTTCCAATATCAGCACCCAGCTTCGACCTGACGTCTAAGTTAGGTTAGGTTAAAGGGGCTGCCGTGATACACACAGCACACATAGACCACCACTGGGTCCTTTGTGATACCACCATCGACTCTACAACTCGAGTCCTACCTATTGATTAAACCAGCCTGAGCTGTTGATAAAACGCTGGAGCCGGCTGATGCTAACATCCTTAAGGTCATCCAGATCGCCAAAATGGAAATACCCCAAGGTAATCCTTCTTCTTCTAGCCATGGCATGACACCCACATAGCAGCTGAAAGGTACTCTCCTCCTCATCCTCATCCCCGCATTTCCTACAGAGGTCATTGTGTGGAAGCCCCAATCTCCTTGCATGTTCGCCGATCGGGCAGTGCCCTTTAATCACCCCCACAAGAGTCCGTAGGTTACGTATATTCAACGCCAGCAGCTCCGCAGAGCGTTTGGGATCGATCCTAGGCCCAAGTTGCCTAGTAACCATACAAGTGGTACCATTACTCCATCTCGTGTTGGCAGTACTCAACGCGTCATCGTTTATCAACAATTTACGGGCTGATAAAGACCACCCGAGATGGCGATGACTAAACCCGGTCCCCCCAATAGAGCCTCTTCTAGCTAGTTCATCCGCTTTGCAATTTCCATCAAAGCCACTTTGGGCCGGAATTCAACAAAGGGAGATGTTAAAAAATTTTCCCGTCTCCAGGAGACAGGTGCGGCATGTGGCGACAATATTTGAGTTTGTAATCACAGATTCAAGTGATTTAATCGCCGGCTGACTATCCGTAAAAATGGTAATGTCCTTAGCAGCTATGACATTACGCCCGAGCCATATGAGAACCTCCCAAATAGCCGCAATATCCACCTGAAGAGCGCTGCAAAAGTCAGGGAGATGTAGTCACAAGTTTATATTCAACTTGTCCGAGTACACCCCCACTCCCATTCCTTTATCCGTCTTAGAGCCATCGGTGTATAAACTTATAGCATTTGACTCCTGGAAAGTTGACCTCCCACTCGTCCCGTGAGGGGATTTGGTTTACAAAATTCTTACCGAACAGATACTTGGGAAGAGTGCAATCCGTCACCCCAGGAAAATCCAAGCTGCTAACAACAGACGAGTGTCCCGTGGCTGCCGCAGTTAACTGTCCAGTTTCCCGAAGACGAATGGCTACGTTCGAGGCCACCTGCTTAGCAAAAATATCTAGGGGGAGCAAATTGACCAGGACATCAAGAGCAGCTGTTGGCGTAGTTCTAAAAGCCCAGTGATGGCGATGATCTCTATTCTTTGGAATTTACTAGCATACTTCGACAAAATTTAGGGCAGTCCACCAGACAATAATATCATGCAGAAGCATAGGTCGCAGGACTGAGACATAAAGCCAGAAAACAATCTTCGGTTTCAGGCCCCACTTCCTACCTGTGGCCTTCTTACACGAGTATAACGCAACAGTCGCCTTAGCTACTCGCTCCTGGATATTGGGTTTCCACCCCAGTTTCCTGTCCAGAATGACGCCCACAAACTTGGCTTTTTCAGAGAGAACAAGTCTCATTCCGTTCAGCAATGGTAGATCGAATATTGGTGGCCTAGGTTTCCTTGTAAAAAGAACAAGTTCTGTTTTCTGCGAATTAACACCAACCATAGCTTGCCTAGCCCACTTTGTCAGAATTGAGAGGGCATTCTGCATAATATCACTGAGCACAGAGGGAAACTTCCCAGAGATTGCGATGGCAATATCGTCCGCATACGCGATAAATGACCTGACGTCTAAGTGTTTGTCCACACGGGTCGTCTCGTTATCGGCTCGTCTGCGAATCGAACTCCATTTCCCAAGCAAATCGATTCGCTTACGTGCCGACCAATGGACGACCCGTATGGGCACCTCCATACATTTGCTTGGGAGTTGAAGCTCAAATCGCAGACGAGCCGATTACGAGCTGATTACGAGACGACCCGTGTGAGTAAACACTAAGAGACAGTTCCTTGTTGTCTTGGAAAATGCTTTATGGTCAATCTGGTTCTCTGTTCTGCCATCCGGAAAACCCCAGTTTGTTAAATGGCAACGTTTGTGCTTGAACAGGGTAATGCCGTTGACGAGTTGACGAGAGTTGCAAAACTCCACGAACTTCTCACCACTTTTATTCCTGTTGCCTAATCCATGATTGTCCATTAGCCTATGTTGCCAGACCCAACTTTGGCATTGCAATCCCCCATAATAAGTTTCATGTCAGCTTTAGGAGCTTTGTGCAAGGTGTCGCCAAGTCGGTGATAGAAGGCATCCTTAGCTGATTGATCTGCAGGTTCAGTCGGGGCGTAACACTGAATTATGGTGATGCTTCTTACCCTGGATTTGAATCTGGCTATAATGATACGGTCGGAAATGGGCTACCAATCGATTGCATCTTTAGTCAACAGAATTCCGACGCCTGCCAATCTAGCTGAGGCATCGTTTTCACTTCCAGAGTAGAGTAGCACTGTTTGGGAGCTTGACGATAAAGTCGGTCCCGATCCAACCCATCTTGTTTCACTCAGTCCTAATCATGGAGGAAATATATTTTACTATGGAGTCATCACCATCCAATTTCGGTGAAGCTGCGGAGACGATAATAGAGAGGATGGTTTGGACGTATTAGTGCGTTAATTGAAATGAAGTCATAGGCGTCCCTGATTTTGGTACGTTTTGTGGGGACTCATACATGCAACAGGTATCGATTGTGTAATCGGTATATTCTATTAACGGAATTTATAGTTTACTCGTAGTAAAAGTGTGAATTAGACTGAAAAATTGGTCGAATGGAATGAAAAAAAAAATTTCATGAATATTTTCAAATTTATTATAATTTATTACCTATGCTAAATATAATTAAGTACATATAGTTTTAAAGAATATATGTATATGAGCATAAGTTATACGTACATCGCTCGTATATCTCGTAACTGACAAAATGCAAATTTAACAGGAGAGACGAAAAACAGTTCATCTCAATGGTATTGACTATACTTGATTGAAAATATACAGCAGGCTATAACTAATTGCACTTTCGGAGTGTCAAAATGTGTAAAACAAATGACTTGTAAGAAGAACACGTTAGTTACGCAGTATCACACGACATTATACGTTCCGGACTATCAGTTAAGTCCCTATACAGTGGGAAGGGGATGATGTGGGAATGGGCAATTTTAGAGAATAATCTAAATCATATTAACGAATTATTTCACGCCAAAAACCAATTTTTGGAAAAAAAAGCTGTTACGAAGTTTCACAGTTTTACAGAGATATATAATATTACACTTTCATAAAAACATATTATCTCCACATAATAATAGAAAAATACTATAAAAAGATGGAAATTTCATTATACATATCTTAGTGTCACGATACACTGTCGAACTCGAACTCGAGCACGAGCCTGGTACAAATGTCCTCTGACACACACATACACTTCATATAGGTGTAAAGAAAACCGGTTCACTTGTACTAGGTTCGTGTTCGAGTTCGACAGTGTATGGTGACACTAACATACAGTCGGACCCCAATAACTTGAAAACCTCTATAAGTAAAAAGAAAATCGATTTCCTTCCGCTTGAAGGCGATACCCTTTATCAGTCGAAGAAATTAAACTCTATAATTCAAATTTTGTGGCGCGATGTTCCCCTCTTTAGCTCGAATTCATTCATGTAATTCAATTCATCGCCTCCATAAGTCGAAGTTCAAAATTCAAAGCCGCTATTACTCGATTCTTTCGCAAAAGAAATTTCCAGAATAGCAGCATTTTAGGAATTTGTTTTGCGAAAATTCGAATTGTAGTGGCTACTACGAGTTAAGTAGCCTTTACACTTGCCAGTAGACCGTGCAAGTACGTACATTTTACAGGCATTGCAAGTGCCCTGCAAGTAACTTGCAAGCTGTCACTTGCATATGTGTAAACACCCGTGCCTGTGAACTGCCAGCCCAGTAAACCCGCACGGCGCCTTGCAAGTAGCTGGCTTCCGGGCCAATTGATTTCCTACAGGCATTCCAGTAGACTTGCGAACATATGTTTGCTGTCATCGGTACGCCAAAAAACGATCAAAGATCAATGTCGCCTGCAACTGAATGTCGCAATGGTAAATACGTGATAATTAAATTGACACTCAAGAAAAAATCCCAGCCAACTTGCAACTCGAATTGTGTGTGTAAACACCTACTGGCACACGTCATGCAAGCAGCTATACGCAAGGCACTTGTCGACAAGTCTGCAGGCATACCGGTGCACTGGCAAATGTAAACGAGCCATTTAGATGTGCGTGTTATGAATTCGAGTTATAGAGGTAAGCAGCCCGCGAAGAAACACAATTCCTCCACCTTTTCTTTTTATACCCTTCACGGATGTGATAGGGTATATTAACTTTTTCATGAAGCTTGCAACGCACAGATGGAAGCATCTCCGACCATATAAACTTTATATATTCTTGGTCAGTATGATGAGACGAGTCGATTAAGCTTTGTCCGTCTGTCCGTCTGTCTGTCTGTCCGTCAGTCCGTCTGTATCTATGCAAACTAGTCCCTCAGTTTTGAAGCTATCAATCTGAATTTTGTACAAAGCCTTCTTTTTATTGCACGCAGTATATATGTCGGAACCAACGGAATCGTACCACTACGTCATATAGCTGCCATAGGAACGACTGGTCCAAAAATTCGTCTTTGTGAGAAAAACTTTTTTATTTCAAAAGATATCGTTTTCAGATTTCACATTAATCAATAAAATTTTTATATAAATCACATTCTTGAATTTAGTTGAAATCGGACCACTACGTCATATAGTTGCCATAGGAATGACTGGTCCAAAAATTCGTCTTTGTGAGAAAAACTTTTTTATTTCAAAAGATATCGTTTTCAGATTTCACACTAATCAATAGTATCTTTATATAAATCACGTCTCCTTGAATTTGGTTGAAATCGGACCACTACGTCATATAGCTGCCATAGGAACGACCGGTCCAAAAATTCGTCTTTGTGAGAAAAACATTTTTATTTCTAAAGATATAGTTTTCGAAATTCACAATAATCAATAGTGTCTTTAGTGAAATCATATTTTTGAATTTGGTTAAAATCGGACTACTCTATCATATAGCTGTCATAGGAAAAACCGTCCCAAAAGAAGTTTTTGTCAGAAAAACTTTTTTTATTTCTGAAGATAACTTTACGAAATTGCATATTATTCAATTGTATTGACTGCTAAGCCCCGTTCCTAAATTTGGCTGAAATTGAAATCGGCCCACTATTTCATATACCTCTTATAGGAACAGTAAAATCGGAACAAGCTTTACTAATTTCAAAAAAGCAAATGTACCACAAAACATAACGAAGGCTAGCTTGTTTGACATCAGATTCGGAATCAGCGACCCAAAATTGCTTTGTAGTTCGAACCAGCCCGATCGGACGAGTATTTCGAAATCAGCATGTTTGACATATCCGGCGGCTCGCTGTGAGTTCCTCGTGCGCAACTTCATGAGACTCAGTCTCCGATTTCGCCTAATAGTGAAACTGCATATTTATGGGGGCACCGAAATAAGCCATAGCGAAATAAGGCATACGAAATAATCCATATAGATATTTTCGTTTGGAAAGTAATCATCAGAAAATAAACGAAATAAGCTATGGATGGATAATATCGGTTTGAAAACGAAATAACGCATGCGATATAAACGAAAATAGCAATGCAGTGCCCAAAGCGAGCGAAGCGACCGTTCATGTTTGTGCGATACTGAGGATTGTGATCCCTTAAGCGCGGAGCGAGCGTAGCGAGCGAAGCCCACACAAGCGACTGTTAATTCACAATCCGAAGTATCGCACAAGTGTGCATGGATAATTTCGGTTTGGAACGAGCTGGGCTGGTTCCCCGCCTAGGGCGTTGCGAACCCCTGCATGTAGCCCTAGGTTGCCCGTTTCACTCTTTGTACATGTACCTGCAGCCGTTTCGTGCTAGCATATCTGCATCCAACATTTTTATACTCTAGATGAAATCTGAGAGTATTATAAGTTTGCCACAAAGTTTGTAACGCTAAGAAATAAGGCTCGCAGAAAAAAATTAATGATACAGAAGTTCATATTATCACTCGAATATCTCAAAACCGGATGTCCGTCTGTCCGTCTGTCCGTCTGTCCGTCTGTCCGTCTGTCCGTCTGTCCGTCTGTCCGTCCGTCCGTCCGTGACCTCTCAAGCTCGAGAACGCGTTGAGCTATGAAGTTCAAATTTTGCACACGTTATTTTTGACAAAAAATGAAGGCTAAGTTCGTGAACGGGCTAAATCGCTCCACCCCTTCTACCCCCTCCCATACAAAATGACACATTTTTGAAAATTTACAATAATCAGATTTTCTCAGAAACTATAAAACATATTGCTTTGAAATTTTTAATATATCACTTTTATGATAATTGTAACCTATGTTATAAAACATATTGTAATCCTCACCCTCCTTCTACCCCCTCCCATACAAACTGCACTATTTCATGAAATACGTTAAGCCAATTTACTCAGTACGTATACAATTTATCGGGCTGAAATTTTGTACTTAACACTTAATTAACAATATCAGTTAGATTCAAAAAAATTAATCGATTACCCTTACTCCGTCTACCCCTCCCATACAAAATGACACATTTTTGATAATTTACAATAATCAGATTTTCTCAGAAACTATAAAACATCTTGCTTTGAAATTTTGAATATATCACTTTTATGATAATTGTAACCTACATTATAAAATTTATTGTAATCCTCAACCTCCTTCTACCCCCTCCCATACAAACTGCACTATTTCATGAAATACGTTAAGCCTATTTACTCAGTACGTATACAATTTATCGGGCTGAAATTTTGTACTTAACACTTAATTAACAATATCAGTTAGATTCAAAAACCAGGTTCAAATTCATCTAGAGTATTGCATGATTGGGGTTTACCCCAATCGTAGTTCTTTTATGTTTATACTCTAGATCAAATCTGAGAGTATTATAAGTTTGCCACAAAGTTTGTAACGCTAAGAAATAAGGCTCGCAGAAAAAAATGAATGATACAGAAGTTCATATTATCACTCGAATATCTCAAAACCGGATGTCCGTCTGTCCGTCTGTCCGTCCGTCCGTCCGTCCGTGACCTCTCTAGCTCGAGAACGCGTTGAGCTATGAAGTTCAAATTTTGCACACGTTATTTTTGACAAAAAATGAAGGCTAAGTTCGTGAACGGGCTAAATCGCTCCACCCCTTCTACCCCCTCCCATACAAAATGACACATTTTTGAAAATTTACAATAATCAGATTTTCTCAGAAACTATAAAACATATTGCTTTGAAATTTTTAATATATCACTTTTATGATAATTGTAACCTATGTTATAAAACTTATTGTAATCCTCACCCTCCTTCTACCACCTCCCATACAAACTGCACTATTTCATGAAATACGTTAAGCCAATTTACTCAGTACGTATACAATTTATCGGGCTGAAATTTTGTACTTAACACTTAATTATACTCTAGATGAAATCTGAGAGTATTATAAGTTTGCCACAAAGTTTGTAACGCTAAGAAATAAGGCTCGCAGAAAAAAATGAATGATACAGAAGTTCATATTATCACTCGAATATCTCAAAACCGGATGTCCGTCTGTCCGTCTGTCCGTCTGTCCGTCCGTCCGTCCGTGACCTCTCTAGCTCGAGAACGCGTTGAGCTATGAAGTTCAAATTTTGCACACGTTATTTTTGACAAAAACTGAAGGCTAAGTTCGTGAACGGGCTAAATCGCTCTACCCCTTCTACCCCCTCCCATACAAAATGACACATTTTTGAAAATTTACAATAATCAGATTTTCTCAGAAACTATAAAACATATTGCTTTGAAATTTTTAATATATCACTTTTATGATAATTTTAACCTATGTTATAAAACTTATTGTAATCCTCACCCTCCTTCTACCCCCTCCCATACAAACTGCACTATTTCATGAAATACGTTAAGCCAATTTACTCAGTACGTATACAATTTATCGGGCTGAAATTTTGTACTTAACACTTAATTAACAATATCAGTTAGATTCAAAAAAATTAATCGATTACCCTTACTCCGTCTACCCCCTCCCATACAAAATGACACATTTTTGATAATTTACAATAATCAGATTTTCTCAGAAACTAAAAAACATTTTGCTTTGAAATTTTGAATATATCTTTTTTATGATAATTGTAACCTACATTATAAAATTTATTGTAATCCTCACCCTCCTTCTACCCCCTCCCATACAAACTGCACTATTTCATGAAATAAGTTAAGCCAATTTACTCATTACCTATACAATTTATCGGGCTGAAATTTTGTACTTAACACTTAATTAACAATATCAGTTAGATTCAAAAAAAGTAATCGATTACCCTTACTCCGTCTACCCCCTCCCATACAAAATGACACATTTTTGATAATTTACAATAATCAGATTTTCTCAGAAACTATAAAACATATTGCTTTGAAATTTTGAATATATCACTTTTATGATAATTGTAACCTACACTATAAAATTTATTGTAATCCTCACCCGCCTTCTACCCCCTCCCATACAAACTGCACTATTTCATGAAATACGTTAAGCCTATTTACTCAGTACGTATACAATTTATCGGGCTGAAATTTTGTACTTAACACTTAATTATACTCTAGATGAAATCTGAGAGTATTATAAGTTTGCCACAAAGTTTGTAACGCTAAGAAATAAGGCTCGCAGAAAAAAATGAATGATACAGAAGTTCATATTATCACTCGAATATCTCAAAACCGGATGTCCGTCTGTCCGTCTGTCCGTCCGTCCGTCCGTGACCTCTCTAGCTCGAGAACGCGTTGAGCTATGAAGTTCAAATTTTGCACACGTTATTTTTGATAAAAAATGAAGGCTATGTTCGTGAACGGGCTAAATCGCTCCACCCCTTCTACCCCCTCCCATACAAAATGACACATTTTTGAAAATTTACAATAATCAGATTTTCTCAGAAACTATAAAACATATTGCTTTGAAATTTTTAATATATCACTTTTATGATAATTGTAACCTATGTTATAAAACTTATTGTAATCCTCACCCTCCTTCTACCCCCTCCCATACAAACTGCACTATTTCATGAAATACGTTAAGCCAATTTACTCATTACCTATACAATTTATCGGGCTGAAATTTTGTACTTAACACTTAATTAACAATATCAGTTAGATTCAAAACCAGGTTCAAATTCATCTAGAGTATTGCATGATTGGGGTTTACCCCAATCGTAGTTCTTTTATGTTTATACTCTAGATGAAATCTGAGAGTATTATAAGTTTGCCACAAAGTTTGTAACGCTAAGAAATAAGGCTCGCAGAAAAAAATGAATGATACAGAAGTTCATATTATCACTCGAATATCTCAAAACCGGATGTCCGTCTGTCCGTCTGTCCGTCTGTCCGTCTGTCCGTCTGTCCGTCTGTCCGTCTGTCCGTCTGTCCGTCCGTCCGTCCGTGACCTCTCTAGCTCGAGAACGCGTTGAGCTATGAAGTTCAAATTTTGCACACGTTATTTTTGACAAAAAATGAAGGCTAAGTTCTTGAACGGGCTAAATCGCTCCACCCCTTCTACCCCCTCCCATACAAAATGACACATTTTTGTAAATTTACAATAATCAGATTTTCTCAGAAACTATAAAACATCTTGCTTTGAAATTTTTAATATATCACTTTTATGATAATTGTAACCTATGTTATAAAACTTATTGTAATCCTCACCCTCCTTCTACCCCCTCCCATACAAACTGCACTATTTCATGAAATACGTTAAGCCAATTTACTCAGTACGTATACAATTTATCGGGCTGAAATTTTGTACTTAACACTTAATTAACAATATCAGTTAGATTCAAAAAAATTAATCGATCACCCTTACTCCGTCTACCCCCTCCCATACAAAATGACACATTTTTGATAATTTACAATAATCAGATTTTCTCAGAAACTATAACACATCTTGCTTTGAAATTTTGAATATATCACTTTTATGATAATTGTAACCTACATTATAAAATTTATTGTAATCCTCACCCTCCTTCTACCCCCTCCCATACAAACTGCACTATTTCATGAAATACGTTAAGCCAATTTACTCATTACCTATACAATTTATCGGGCTGAAATTTTGTACTTGACACTTAATTAACAATATCAGTTAGATTCAAAAAAAGTAATCGATTACCCTTACTCCGTCTACCCCCTCCCATACAAAATGACACATTTTTGATAATTTACAATAATCAGATTTTCTCAGAAACTATAACACATCTTGCTTTGAAATTTTGAATATATCACTTTTATGATAATTGTAACCTACATTATAAAATTTATTGTAATCCTCACCCTCTTTCTACCCCCTCCCATACAAACTGCACTATTTCATGAAATACGTCTTAACGTCTTAACGACTTACGTCTTACGTCTTAACGATGCATCCGAGATTGCAACCAAAATTATTTATTGGCTTTAACCAGGTTCAAATTCATCTAGAGTATTGCATGATTGGGGTGTACCCCAATCGTAGTTCTTTTATGTTTATACTCTAGATGAAATCTGAGAGTATTATAAGTTTGCCACAAAGTTTGTAACGCTAAGAAATAAGGCTCGCAGAAAAAAATGAGTGATACAGAAGTTCATATTATCACTCGAATATCTCAAAACCGGATGTCCGTCTGTCCGTCTGTCCGTCTGTCCGTCTGTCCGTCTGTCCGTCCGTCCGTCCGTGACCTCTCTAGCTCGAGAACGCGTTGAGCTATGAAGTTCAAATTTTGCACACGTTATTTTTGACAAAAAATGAAGGCTAAGTTCGTGAACGGGCTAAATCGCTCCACCCCTTCTACCCCCTCCCATACAAAATGACACATTTTTGAAAATTTACAATAATCAGATTTTCTCAGAAACTATAAAACATCTTGCTTTGAAATTTTCAATATATCACTTTTATGATAATTGTAACCTATGTTATAAAACTTATTGTAATCCTCACCCTCCTTCTACCCCCTCCCATACAAACTGCACTATTTCATGAAATACGTTAAGCCAATTTACTCAGTACGTATACAATTTATCGGGCTGAAATTTTGTACTTAACACTTAATTAACAATATCAGTTAGATTCGAAAAAATTAATCGATTACCCTTACTCCGTCTACCCCCTCCCATACAAAATGACACATTTTTGAAAATTTACAATAATCAGATTTTCTCAGAAACTGTAAAACATCTTGCTTTGAAATTTTGAATATATCACTTTTATGATAATTGTAACCTACATTATAAAATTTATTGTAATCCTCACCCTCCTTCTGCCCCCTCCCATACAAACTGCACTATTTCATGAAATACGTTAAGCCTATTTACTCAGTACGTATACGATGCATCCGAGATTGCAACCAAAATTATTTATTGGCTTTAACCAGGTTCAAATTCATCTAGAGTATTGCATGATTGGGGCTTACCCCAATCGTAGTTCTTTTATGTTTTTTTTCTGGCTTTGCACAATTTCGAACCGAAACAAAAACAATATACCCTATACTATAAGTCTAGGGTATAATAAGGTATGCGAAGGAAAGCGAAAATAGCCATGTACATACTACTCACTCAATTGCCCTAACCCCTTGTGGGGCATAGCGCGTCAACTGTTCCATGTGGCCCAGTTGACGGTTCGTTGGCATAAATTGGTTTCGGAGAATGCAGTTGCCAGCATGCAGCAGCATACATACTCACCTTCGTTTTAAATGAAATTAAGCATTGACTACGTTTAGACCGTGGTAAAAATTGTGGTACTTACTGTGGTGTATTCGAGTTAGTACAAGTTCTTGGTGTGTTTAGACCGACGGGTGCACCAAGTATTACCGATGTCAGCTGTGGTTTTATTGTCTTTTCGGTCATTTCGGAACCCCCAGCCGGAAGAAGTACATTTTCCTGCCACCACTGATATCGATGGTCAAAGTTATGTCAATTGACGCGGTTTTAACAAGATTTTATGAATTTATGTATAATGAAACCGGAATATAGAGGGCTACGCCCGCAATCCGAGGGTTTTGTAGCAAGCGCTTATTTTGGTATATAAATATCGGCTCTTTGCTCTTCTTGATATCACTCAGATGGATAGAAAAAACGTAATTAAAATGTCTTACCCACTTACATTTTACATGCTAATTCATATAACGTGATTGTAACGAAACTTAGAACATATTATTGCTTAAGGTGTTGGTTATCGTTGGCCATCAGTACTTTTGACCTCGAACGTGTTTAAGGCGTGCAAGGGTGTGCTATCTGTAACTATACAAATAAACTATTATTGACCTATTCTGAGAAGATATACAAATTCCACTATTTTCCATTTTATATGTTTTTCGAAACCCACTTCCTGTAAGTTTTTTCTAAGTATAACGGTCTCAAAATGCAGGCAAGGGGGGGTCAAATTACGAACTAATATTTTCTCCTCCCCAACTGTTCCCCTTTCTGTAAATTTCGAGAAAATGAAAAAAAAATGGAATATACTCATCATTACCTTTCTCACGACACCTCATTTGCTTATATCAGTCGATAAAAAAATTTGACCTTAATTTCGCCTCTATGTGGACCCCCCCCCCCCCCTTCCTTCTACCCGGTAAAGTTGGCCAATTAAGACACAGCGCCCCCAACCAATCTTTACCCTTTAAAAAATGATTAATTAAATAACTGCAATTCGCACTACGAAAAACAACATGAAAGTAGTACTCACACCTATGAGGCCGGTTGGTGTATTTTTTGTGTGGATAGTGTCAAAATGCCGAACTTTAAATGAATGTACTATTATTAAATATTATGTGATTATAATGAAACTTAAAAATATTATTGCCTATGATGTTCGTTATCATTGGCCATCAATATTTTTGACCTCGGCTACGCATAAGGGGTGCAGGGTTGTGCTAACTGAAACTATAGAAATGTGATATTATTAACCTTTTCTGATGAAATTTCAAAATTCTAGAAATCTAGGTTTTCTACACTAGTAAAATGGCGCTTTTCTGTAAATTTTCATATTTCTAAGTATAACGGTCTCGAAATGCAAGGGGGGGGGGACAAACTCGGATGACATATTTTCCCCTCTCCCTCTTTTCCCGTTTCTTCAAATTTGAAAAAAATTTCAAAAATGGAATGTACTCGACGGTACCTTTCTTAGGATACCCCACTTGTCTACACCAAACGAAATAAAAATTTCGACCTTCATTTCCCCTCTATGGCGACCCCCCCTTAAAGTTGACCTATTACGACGCATCGCTTTCTCCAGAGAATTATAGTATTTCTACATATTTCCACCAAATTTCATGCATGTAGCTTCAGCGGTTCGTGAGATATTTCATGGACAGACGGACAGACAGACGGACAGACGGACAGACGGACGCATGACCGATTTCATAAGGGTTTTGTTTTACTACAAAACCCTAAAAATGGACCTCTTTTGATAAAAAAGACCGGAATCTGCGGTCAATCGCCACAAAAAGCAAAACTAGGTTTTCTCGCATCACCAAACGCGCGTAAAATCGTAATTTCTTTAATTAGAAAACGCATAATCTTTTAACCAAATCATGTTAACTAGCATTTGAAAAGATGCACTTTACACTTAAAGCAATATCTTGTCAAATACTTTCACTAATATAGTTATTTCACGGCAGAATTAAGGAGCCCCTACATTGGTTCCCAGGTAGACTAATGGGAACACTACACAAATTACGAAAATACCGGCCACTCTTTAAAAAAACAAATCACTCCACTTTAATTATCACGCAATTGGCAATTAACTACAATTCATCGGAAATTACAGAACTCACGTCATCTTGTAAACTATGCATTTGAAATTACATTTTCGACGATTTTGTTCAATCATGGCCATTTAATTCGCTCTATACAACACCATGTTGGCAATATTTACACTTTTCAAAATACCGGCAGTTAAAATGAACTTCATTTAACATATCTATTGTATCCCGAGATCAAAATAGACATACATACTTTTATTGAAAATTATGGATTACACTTTTGTTCCGATTGAAAATTGAACGAAATTTAAAATGGCGGATATCATGTGTTGCTTGAGAGAATCAATCTCCGAACACCAGATGGAATGTATGTGCAGGGATGTGGAAAAGAATTGTTGTGAAGAAATTATTTCTACGATGTGGAAAATTTTGCTGAGTTGTGTGGAATGAAAGCAAATATAACTTGGAGGAAATGTTTACTAGAATTAATTAAGTAGTTTGTACGTACTGAAATGGGGAAAACGTAAGAAATTGCTCAAAATATATTGGTGACGGAAATATTTCAAAGTTTATCGATATTGGAAAATGCTGTGGTCAACCACGTTTTTTGTAAAAATGAGAAAGTGGACGAAGCTTTCTCAATTTTGTGTATGAATATGAAAGTAATGTGAATGTATTGCCGACTTCACTGCTCTTCATATTCAGAAGATGCCGTGGTGACTCCATTGTATAATTCCTCCATGGTCCTAATATAGAAATGTTACAATATACATATGTGTAGTCACACAAGTGCAAGTAAGTTTGTAAAATTTTCCTGATGTTTCATAGAAGCATATGGCTTTTAGTGGCTATATGGGGTTTGTGCGTTTGGCTTTGTGCATAGGACTATGTACTCGATTAATGTCAAAATGGATTTGGAAGTGCTTTGTACAGCTACATAAAGAATAAAACCAACCGTGTGACAAACGAATAGATTTAAATGGTGGAGGGACTGGTTACTGAAGAGAGGACTTTCTTTTCACTTTAATTTACTTAAGAGGCTATACCAGCGTGACAATTTCAAAAAATCGATTTTTTGTTTTTATCAAGTTTATACTTTCAAGAATATCCTCTAAGAGGCCGTATCTCTAATACTCCCCGAATGACAGCCTTCTAAAGAGCAACCACTCGCAGGTATAAAATGCTCCATCTGCCTGGAGGCGGAGCACTGACGTGTTCTTATCTGAATCTTTCGGCATTATAAACGGTACATAATTAAGAAGGGGCACTATTTAAGCTAGAAATATACTATAGGGCCATTTGAAAACAGCCTTGCCATTTAAAAGTTATTCTGGAGTCGTTCAACACAGTTCGTTAGTTAAATCTTTAACGCGTTTTTCTCGAAATGAGGTTTTTCAAATTAGCTGCCATTGAAACTCAAAGAGCAATTATCTTGACTCGAAACTTGTACTGAGTGCTACTGAAGATATTTACTCTACAATGACGTAGGATATTTTTGATTGTGTGAAAATTCACGATTTGCCATTGAAAAAACCACCATTTTATGGGCAAGAAAACAGACTGTTTTTTCATACCTACGCCATTTTATTATATACAGGAAATGTATGTACAGGAAATACCTTCCAGTTTAACGGCATTTTTCCCTTTTTCGATTTTAGCTACTCAATCGGCCGGAGTCAGTGCAGCAGCGGAGGAACTTTTTTTTGGGGGCTTCCGAATCCAGCGCATAAGTCGCTTGGATCTCAATACTTTTCTATGAGAAAATTATGTAATATAGACCAATGTAGCCAAATATGTCCTTAATTTTCCGAAAAATTTATTTGAAAACTTTTCTTCACGAAAATTCCCAAAAATCACAAAAATTTCCAGCGTTCACACTGGTATTGTCTCTAAACGAAATTAGATTAAACCCAAAACCGGTATAAACTTATTAGGATGGTTGAAAATAGTTCCTTCTTATTGTTATCCTTTGTAACCCCAAAAATTTCGAAAAAGACGGTGTCTGCCAAATGATAAATATCATACATACGATCATGGACATGTTTCCAAGTTTCATATAAATCGTTTAATAT
Source organism: Chloromyia formosa (assembly GCA_964017055.1). Classification (NCBI taxonomy): domain Eukaryota; kingdom Metazoa; phylum Arthropoda; class Insecta; order Diptera; family Stratiomyidae; genus Chloromyia; species Chloromyia formosa. The sequence goes on from OZ024815.1 coordinate 65,443,444, forward strand.
ACGAGTGTAACAATACTACGTGCTATTTTTATACCCTAGACTTTTAGTATAGGGTATATTGTTTTTGTCACGACGAAAATATGTAACACCTTAAAGGAGACTCCGGAGGTATAGCAATGTATATATATAAATGATCAGGGTCACCTCCTGATTCGATGTCTGTCTGTCTGTCCGTCTGACTGTCCGTCCGCACGATAACTTTCGATAGAATTAAGCTAGGGCTTTGAAATTTTGGTTAAATATTGTAAGTATAATCTAGTTGGTTTGTATTGAAAATGGGTATGATCAGGCCAAGAGAACGCCTACCTCCCCTACATATGTAAAATAATTAAATATATCCATAACTCCCGTTTAAATAACCATGAAAGGCTCTAGTTTTGTAGATTGTTCGTGAAGGTAATCTCATATTCTCCTGGAAGAACAAGATCGATCAGCTGAAAACTTACGGTAATTTTCTTACAAAGAGCCCCGTACTACCCTACCTTTCAGGTTTTTTGTTTATAACTCTTGAACCAATTGACGTAGACATCTGATTTTTGGCATGTAGCCCCGAGGTAAAAAGCAGCTTGAGGATAAATGAGATGGGCTTAATCAGATCAAAGGAACGCCTACCTCCCTTACAAATTTCAAAAAATTAATTATTCTTTTAATTACGATAACTTTCGACAGAAAGATGCTAAAGAGTTGGAAATTTGGTAGATTATTGGTTATGAGATCTACTTAGTTAGTTGGTATTGAAAACGGGCATGATCCGATCCGGGGAACCTCTACCACCCCTACAAATGAAACTTCAAATTAGCGATAACTTTTGATAGAATGAAGCCAGCAAGTTAAATTTTGGTCAAATGTTTGAAGTGAAATTCGGTTGGTTGGCATTAAAGATGGGCCAGATCCGACCCAAGGAACCCCTACCTCCACTACAAATGAACCTTAAAATAAGAGGTATCCTTCGACAAAATTAAGCAAATGACTTGGATTTTTGGTCAAATGTGTGTGGTAGGATCCAGTTGGCTAATATTGAAAATACGTAAAATCCGACCAATGAAACCCCTACTTTCCCTACAAATGGAACTTCAAATAAGCGATAACTTTCGGTAAAATAAAGCTAGAGATTTGAAATTTTGCTTAAATGTTCATAGCATGATCTAATCGATTGGCGGCGATGATGGGCATGATCTGACCAAAGGAACTCCTACCTCCCCTACAAATGAAACTTCAACTAAGCGATAACTTTCGATAAAATGAAGCTAATGACTTAAAAAACTCGACAAATAATTTTAGAATCGGTCAGTTAATTGATTTGAGAATGGTCAACATCCTCCTGAATGAGTGCCAACCTCCCCTACAAACAGTTCATATAGCAATCTCGCTTTTCATGCAAATGGTCGTTGCCAAGTGGTACTTTTGGTATCACCACTAGGTCTGTCCAAGTCTAGGGTGTTTACGCTTTGGAGTCTGGTTTTAATATGTTTTCCCTATTGCGTCCTACACGCCGTCGTAGCTATATCAAAATAAACAAGGCGGAGTCCGAAGCGTATATACCCTAGGCTTGTACAGACCTAGTGGTGATACCAAAAGTACCAATTGGTAACGACCATATGCATTAAAAGTGAGTTTCCCATATGGCCAGTTTATAGGGGAGGTTGGCAATCATTCAGTAGAATCTTGACCATTATCAAAATCAATTAACTAACCCATTCTACAAATATTTGTCGAATTTTTCATTCTATCGAAAGATATTGCTTATTTGAAGTCTCACTTGTAGAGGACGTAGGGGTTCCTTGGGTCGGATCTTGCTCATTATTGCCACCAACAAATAAGATCATGCTTCAAACATTTGTACAAAATTTCATTTGTAGGGGAGGTAGGGGTTCCTTAGGTTTGATCTAACCCATCTTAAATACCAACTAACCCGATCTCTCTTCAAACATTTGACCAAAACTTCAAGTCGCTGGCTTGATTCTGTCAAAAGTTATCGCTTATTGAAGATGCATTTGTAGGGGAGGTAGGGGCTGCTTGAGTCGGATCTTACCCATTTTAAATACCAACCAAGTAGATCCTACTGTCAAATTTTCAACTCGCTAGTGTCATTTTATCGAAATTTATCGTAATTAAAAGAATATTTAATTTTTTGAAATTTGTAGGGGAGGTAGGCGTTCCTTTGATCTGATTACGCCCAACTTACTGGAACTTAAGCACCTTCTTACTCCAGGGTTACATGCCAAAAATCAGGTGTCTACGTCAATTTGTTCAAGAGTTATAGACGAAAAAAAACGAATAGTAGGGTAGTACGGGGCTCTTTGTAAAAAAGTTACCGTTAGTTTTCAGCTGATCGATTTTATTTTTTTAGGCGAGTAGGAGATTATCCTCACGAGCAATTTGCCAAAGCTAGAGCCTTTTATGTTTATTTAATCGGGAGTTATAGATACATTTAATTATTTTACATATATAGGGGAGGTAGGCGTTCTCTTGGCCTGATCACGCCCATTTTCAATACCAACCAATTACGCCGATTCTTGGGCAGCCGTCCGACCAACTACGGAAACGGGCCGTGGGCGCCACGCGCTTTCAAAATCAAGCTGCCTGGCTGTACTAACCGTGGGAAGCGCGAAACCACGATTACTCTTAGCCGAACCGAACGCAAAGTTTAACTTAATCTTCTCACCCCCGAACAACTATTTCTCGATCACCCAGAAAACCGCGTTACACGTTCTTCACAATATTTAATTTATTATACTCGTAATCCATACCACTTTCTATGCACTTAACACTAATTTGCAAATCACACGAGCGGCCGTCTTATTACGTTACTTATCCAAACTATCTTATATCTTATCTTTCTTATCTAATTAAACAAAATCTTAATCATTACACCTACCTAGGTGGCGGTTTCTACACCCTACTCGTTGCGACAGTTGCACTACTCTTCACTCCGATCCCGCTCTCGCCGTTCCTCCTCAGCCGTCTCCACGCTATGTACTTCGGTAACTACTCTTCCGTCTCAAGAACTTTTGCCGTCCAGATAATTCCGCTCTCCGTTCTTAGCTCAATTTCTTGCCTCTAGCTCCGCCTTCAACTACAGGATCCTCGTCTTCTCCAATAGAAATGAAACTTTTCCAATAGAAATGAAATTGAACAAAGAGAAACAAATTAGAATTTCAGCTCCGGGTCCTGAGAGAACGTAAACACACCTTTTCCAATAGAAATGAAATTGAACAAAGAGGGTGCCGTTTCCACTCAGGGCCCTTAAATAGCTTTTTGACTGAACGGATATTTCTCGACCAGTTATTGACTACGAGAATTCGTCTCCATCGTCACGCTCTAGCACGTCGCCGTTGAATCGATAATGCAGTGTACGTCATCCCGACATTGACAGTTCATCGATCGTGTTTATTGTTTACGCCGCTCGGACGCCCGCACCAACCATTTAGATAAGTATTACTTTCATATCTTTATCCTTTAGCCCTTTTACTTTGTGATTTCTTCTTTCCTTTCGCAGGTTCATCTGTATCTTCGAGGCACATCACTTCTCAACTCCACTGGACGGATTCATTGACCAAATGCGTAGAGGTAAGTATTCCGCCACCCCCTACTGACCGCCAAAGCTACAAATATTTTTCTCAATTGCAGTTTAACATCCATCTCACGGATCTGGGATCGCCCCGACAACAAAAAGCGTTACAACCAAGTAGATTATATTTCCAACATTTGACCGAAATTTCAAGTCTCTAACTTCATTCAGACGAAAGTTATCGTGCGAACGGGCAGACAGACAGACAGACACACAGACAGACAGACGGACAGACGGACAGACGGACAGACGGACAGACGGACAGACGGACAGACGGACAGACGGACAGACGGACAGACGGACAGACGGACAGACGGAAAAACGGACGGACAGACAGACAGACAGACAGACAGACAGACAGACAGACAGAAAGACAGACAGACAGACAGACAGACAGACAAACAGACAGACCGACAGACAGACATGGCTAAATCGAATCAGGAGGTGATCCTGATCATTTATATATACATTGCCATACCTCCGGAGCCTCCTTTAAGGTGTTACATATTTTCGTCGTGACAAAAACAATATACCCTATACTAAAAGTCTAGGGTATAACTATACTAAAAGTCTAGGGTATAAAAAGAAAAAAAAATGTAAGAAAAGTGAAGTACTCCTTGTTCAATTTAATATGACATTCAATGGATTTATCCTCCTTTTTTCAGACCATTTCGATCGATATTTTTATACCCTAGACTTATAGTATAGGGTATATTGTTTTTGTCACGACGGAAAAATGTAACACCTTAAAGGAGGCTCCGGAGGTATACAATGTATATATATAAATGATCAGGGTCACCTCCTGATTCGATTTAGCCATATCTGTCTGTCTGTCTGTCTGTCCGTCTGTCTGACCATTCGCACGATAACTTTCGATAAAATGAAGCTAGAACCTTGAAATTTTGGTCAAATGTTGGAAGTGTGATCTAGTTGGATGGTATTGAAAATGGGCATGATCAGGCCAAGAGAACGCCTACCTCCCCTACATTTGCAAAATACATAAATGTATCTATAACTCCCGATTAAAGAAACATGAAAAGCTCTAGCTTTGGTAGATTACTCATGGGGGTAATCTCATACTCTCCTGGGAAATTAAAACTGATAAGTTGAAAACTAACGGTAATTTTCTTACAAAGAACCCCGTACTACCCTACTTTTCAGGTTTTTTGTCTATAACTCCTGAACCAATTGACGTAAACACCTGATTTTGGCGTGTAACCTTGAAGTGAGAAGCTGCTTAAGATTGTGTAAGTTGGGCATAATCAGATCAAAGGAACGCCAACCTCCCCTACAAATTTCCAAAAATTAAATATTCCTTTAATTGCGATAACTTTCGAAAAAATGATACTAGCAAGTTGAAAATTTGAAAGAATGTTGCTAATAAGACCTACTTTGCTGGTATTGAAAATGGGCAAGATCCGACTCAAGGAACCCCCACCTCCCCTACAAATGAAACTTCAAATAAGCAATAACTTTTGATAGAATGAAGCCACCAACTTGAAATTTTGGTAAAATGTTGAAAGTGAGATTGAGTTAGTTGGCATTAAAGATGGGTAAGATCCGACCTAAGGAGCCCCTACCTCCCCTAGAAATGAAACTTAAAATAAGCGATAACTTACGACAAAATAAAGCTAGCGACTTTAAATTTTGGTCAAATGTTTGTAGTATGATCCAGTCGACTAATATTGAAAATACGTAAAATCCGACCATCGAAACCCCTACTTCCCCTACAAAAGAAACTTCAAATAAGCGATAACTTTCGATAGAAGGAAGCTAGAGACTTGAAGTTTTGTTTAAATGTTTGTAGGGGATCTAATTGGTTGATGGAAATGCTGGGCAAGATCCGACTCAAGGAACCCCCACCTCCCCTACAGGTGAAACTTCAAATAAGCGTTAATTTTCGATAGAATGTAGCTAGCGACTTGAAAAATTGGATAAATATTTGTAGAATGGGTTAGTCAATTGATTTTGAGAATGGTCAATATCCCACTGAATGAGTGCCAACCTCCCCTATGAACTGGCCATATAAGAGACCCACTTTTAATGCATCTGGTCGTTGCCAATTGGGACTTTTGGTATCACCACTAGGTCTGTACAAGTCTAGGGTATATACCCTGGTTTAGAAATGAATTTTAGACTCTTCGACCACTACAGATTACAAAACGAAAAAAAAAAAACATAAAAGAACTACGATTGGGGTAAACCCCAATCATGCAATACTCTAGATGAATTTGAAACTGGTTAAAGCCAATAAATAATTTTGGTTGCAATCTCGGATGCATCGTTAAGACGTAAGACGTAAGACGTAAGTCGTTAAGACGTTAAGACGTATTTCATGAAATAGTGCAGTTTGTATGGGAGGGGGTAGAAGGAGGGTGAGGATTACAATAAATTTTATAATGTAGGTTACAATTATCATAAAAGTGATATATTCAAAATTTCAAAGCAATATGTTTTATAGTTTCTGAGAAAATCTGATTATTGTAAATTATCAAAAATGTTTCATTTTGTATGGGAGGGGGTAGACGGAGAAAGGGTAATCGATTACTTTTTTTGAATCTAACTGATATTGTTAATTAAGTGTTAAGTACAAAATTTCTGCCCGATAAATTGTATAGGTAATGAGTAAATTGCCTTAACGTATTTCATGAAATAGTGCAGTTTGTATGGGAGGGGGTAGAAGGAGGGTGAGGATTACAATAAATTTTATAATGTAGGTTACAATTATCATAAAAGTGATATATTCAAAATTTCAAAGCAAGATGTGTTATAGTTTCTGAGAAAATCTGATTATTGTAAATTATCAAAAATGTGTCATTTTGTATGGGAGGGGGTAGACGGAGTAAGGGTAATCGATTACTTTTTTTGAATCTAACTGATATTGTTAATTAAGTGTTAAGTACAAAATTTCAGCCCGATAAATTGTATACGTACTGAGTAAATTGGCTTAACGTATTTCATGAAATAGTGCAGTTTGTATGGGAGGGGGTAGAAGGAGGGTGAGGATTACAATAAGTTTTATTACATAGGTTACAATTATCATAAAAGTGATATATTCAAAATTTCAAAGCAAGATGTTTTATAGTTTCTGAGAAAATCTGATTATTGTAAATTTTCAAAAAATGTGTCATTTTGTATGGGAGGGGGTAGAAGGGGTGGAGCGATTTAGCCCGTTCACGAACTTAGCCTTCATTTTATGTCAAAAATAACGTGTGCAAAATTTGAACTTCATAGCTCAACGCGTTCTCGAGCTAGAGAGGTCACGGACGGACGGACGGACAGACGGACAGACGGACAGACGGACAGACGGACATCCGGTTTTGAGATATTCGAGTGATAATATGAACTTCTGTATCATTCATTTTTTTCTGCGAGCCTTATTTCTTAGCGTTACAAACTTTGTGGCAAACTTATAATACTCTCAGATTTCATCTAGAGTATAAACACGGCCGGAGGGTTTCTAGCTTAAATCTAATTTGATTGACTACTTGTCTATCGTGATATTTGTACATGTATATGATGCGTGGATTAGGCAATATATATCCATACCTATGAAACAGAACAATATCAACTTTCCGTTTAGTAATAAAAAGTACTGATAATAATCATTGACTACAGATTATCTCAATGGTAAATGGTGATAACATGACAACAGCTGCAAGTTTGAAAGTTTAATGGCTGGAAACAACCACATACGGTCAAACTTACTTGTCAAGCTATCAGTGGACAAATTGATTTTCTGCCGAAATCAGAAACCTGTCAAACTGCTCATCAAGCCATCAAACTCACATACTTCGGCCACATGCGGTCAAACGTCTTGACAAACTTAGTTGAAACTTACTTGACCGTGTACGCGGCCTCTGAGTGGCTGTCGAACAATGGGCTATCTATAAATGAGCCTCTGTGCTTTGAATCATACGGGGATCAGTGACCATTTTACAATCTAATCAATGTGTAATCTTGATGATTTCTACTATCGGTGTTTTACATTCGATGTTTTATTTCAATATTTTACCATCGACGTTTAAAATTCGGTCTGTTTCAACTTTGCCTGCTTTCATGTTTCCTTTTTGGTTCCGACTGGCTCAACTAACTAAAATCAACCATTGAACAACATACCTGAAAATTAACTTTTAAATTGACATCTATGGACGTACTTCTTGAATAAACTTCCGCTTTCAGAAGCTGGAAACGTATTGCAATTCCATGTACCTGACTGTAAAATGTCTGCGAAACACATCATGTCCTACAAATACAAGTAGAATTCGAATCCATAGAAACATATAAAATAGGAGTGAATTTAGAATGCGAATTCAGCAGAGTGCTCAGTATCCTTTCAGTTTTCGTTTCACATCATATGCAGCATATAACTGACACAGATATGTACATATGTGGAAGATATATTTCAGGATGAAAGTCAACTCCTGTTGAAAGTTGTGATATTTTCATGAGTCCTGTGTCAGCTTTCATTCTCACTGAAAGAGTAGAAAATATGAATTGAATTTTCTACGCTGTCATAAAACTTAACCAAGCGTAAAGTGTCGTTAGTTGCAGATTCAGACATATTATTGTAAATCGATCAGGAAAAAAATGTGAAAAGAAATGCTCTGGACGGCATCGTGATGGTTATGTGTTGTTGACATTAATCATTCTATAGTTTAAAAACATATTTACAGCCCGCCAGATATGAACAAATAGGGTTGAGTTTACTATGTATAAACGATTTCCATACATTTGAAAGCTATCTTGTAGATATAATCTTGTACTTGTACACTAAGCACTCTTGCGCGCCATCGTACTCGGTTCTGGGCAATGGGACGCATCTGCCCCATTATTAACCTAGAAATTTACACTCTTTCGACACAGATCGGCGCCATGACTTTCTACGACAACCCCTTGGTTGGCCTTCATTAGGAATAGGGTCCTATTTAATGGCATGTGCAGCAATGTATTTCTCACCCTTCCGCAATGTGTGACTTATCCACTTCCATTTTCGGCACCGTATCAGTTCGTCGATTGGTTTTAGAACCGTAAACCGACTCAACTCTTCATGCTTCGAACCAGAAAATTTTAGACATGAGCAACTGCACTTCCGAAAAGTAGATATGCTATCTAAACGTCGACAAGGCATATAAATGCTAGAGATGTTGGCGCGCCCGTGCCCCTGGAGAGGTGGGCATCTCTTAAGTCTTAACAATTAATTAACATTTAGCCTGGTTACTACGACGAGCAATGTTTTGCTCTGTAACACCATTTCCGGTAACAATGCTACCTACATAGGTTCCATAGATGAATCGGTCCACCTTTCCCACAAGCTATCCATTGATCCTGATGGCAATTGCACGAGTTGAACTTGTTCTTCTTCGCAACAGCGGAGCAAAAACCTTGGTCTTGTTGGTGTTGATTTTTAGCCCGACCGTGCTCGCCTCCCTCCCAAGACCTAAGGCCATTGCGTCTAGATCCAGGATTTTGTGGGAGAGTAGGCATACGTTTTCGGCGTAATCAAGATGTTGCAGATACGATGTTAAGGTCCATCGACCTCCTCCGTGTGGTTCAGATAGGGTTGCATGCAGTACATTGCCACTCATGAATAAGAATAGGATCGGTGAGACGATGCACCACTACCGAATTCTACTCTGGATCTCAAAATTAACCGACAAATTACTTCCAAACGCGACATTTCGTGCCATCGTACGTTGCCTTAATAATAGCCATAATATTTTTAGTGATGCCTCTCCTGCTCAACGCCGCCCAAATAGAATCCCGGTTCACACTGTAGAAAGTCTTCCCGAGATCAATGAAAAGCAAGTGAAGCGGATAATTGAAATCAAGGCATTGTTCGAAAATGATTCACAAGGTATTGTATTATATTAATCAACCCGGGAAAATCCGGATCGAAAGCCAGCCTGCTCTTCATCAATTGTTCTTTCAAAGTGCTCCTTTAGTCCTTAAAGGACAATTTTAGCTATTATTTTCGCGACGTCAGGAAGCGTGCAAATGCCTCTCCAATTATTGCAAACTGTAAGGCCGCCCTTTATTGGAAATTTGACAATCGAACCTTCCATCTGCTCAATTAGAAATGTCTGTGTGTTCCACGCTTTATCAACAAGTAGGTGCAGCAACTCGGCAGTCATGCTTGGCGCTACTTGATAAAAATTGGCAGGAATGTCGAGTCCGACGGCCCTGTCTAGTTTGAGTTCAGTAATTACACACCCCCATTTAAATAAATAACTGTCCAATTTGAACCACGGCCTCGAGATGAGTTAGCATCATCTCATTTTCTAGATCGTGACGGTTTTTGTGCAGAGGTATGTGATCAGCAACACGCTCAACCGAGTTATTTACCCCATAATGGGTACTCATTTAACAGCTGAGTGGGCTCATAGTCCGGCACGTAAATCCCCGGAATCGAACCGGGGCCCAGTGCGTTGAAGGCGAACGTGCTAACCGTTGCGCCATCCGGACTACACACACACCCCCATTTACTGGACACAAAATTCTGGACGTAATTCCACCACATACGAACTAGTAAAAAGTAAACAGAGAGACACACGCCCTCCACTGCACAACACCCGCGCAGTCTAAAATATATAGAAGCTCAGGAAGCACAAAAGATGTCATTCCCTCTCCTATTTCTCCTTTATGAAGAATAACATTCCATTTTGTCTCTCTGCCGCGGAACACCCGGCCGGTCCATTTAGAATCAAAAGAGATGTCAAATTTCTATCTTCCTTCCTACTTGTGTCGAATTACTTCGTTTCTCTCGCTCTTTTTCATTTCCTCTGATTCTCTCTTCAAAGAGTAATTGCAACGAATAGTTCACCTTTATTCGGCAGTAAATTGTCTAAATGTCTTGTGTACATGGTCTTGAACAAGCCATCATCAAATTGAAGAGGAATGGCTGGTGGGCTGAATGACTACGTTGGGGCGTGGGTAGATGATTCGGCAGGAGGCAGTCTGTCAGGGATGGTGGCAGGCCCGCACAAAGAAACACTAACGGTGCACCAGCTGAATATTCATCACAGCAGAGCAACATCAGCGATGATGAGGAGATGCTTTGAGAAAGAAAAACTGGATATAGCTTTGATAGAGGATCCCCGGATTTTACATAACGACATTAGCGGTTTGCCGCAGCAAACCGCAAATCTGTACCATGCACAAGTGGACGAAAAAATTACAGCCTGCTTCCTGGTGCGTCATGGAATACGTGCAGTACAAATGATGCATCTCTGCTCGCCTGATATTACGGTAGTAATGACCGGCAGTGGTGCGGAATTATTATACCCTTCACGGATGTGAAAAGGTATATTAACTTTGTCATGAATAAAGGTCCCAAAAATCGGCCCGAGTCTGGTTTCGTACCATGGTGCAAGGCACGAACTCATCAGGAGCCTCCACACCTCGTGCCTCGCACCATGGGAGAGGCGCGACCAGATCAGTGATGACTGGCAAGATCCCACTTTGCCTTTTTTTTCGTCATGAAGTTTGCAACGCACAGAAGGAAGCATCTCCGACCATATAAACTACATATACCTATATTCTTGGTCAGTATAATGAGATGAGTCGATTAAGCTTTGTCCGTCTGTCCGTCTGGTTCTATGCAAACTAGTCCCTCAGTTTCAAAGCTATCGAGCTGAAATTTTGCACAAATCCTTCTTTCTATTGCACGCTGTAAATATGTCGGAACCAAAGAAATCGGACTACTACGTTATATAACAATCAAAGGAACGACTGACCCAAAAGTCCGTCTTTGTGAGAAAAACTTTTTTATTTCTAAAGATATCTTTCTCAAATCTTACACGAGACCTTCTTTCTATTGCACGCTGTGAATATGTCAGAACCAGTGGAATCCGACTACTACGTCATATAGCTGCCATAGGAACGACTGGTCCAAAGTTGGTCTTTGTGAGAAGATCTTTTTTATTTCTAAATGAATCTTTCTCAAATCTCAAATTATTTAATAGTATCCTTTGCCAAATCACCTTGCCGAATTTGGTTGAAATGGGACTACTCTATCATATGGCTGGCATAAGGACAACCGTTGCAAGATCAAGTTTTTCTTATAAAACTTTTTTATTTCTGAAGATATCTTTACCGAACTTCATATTATTCAATCGTATTTACTGTTAAATCACACTCCTAAATTTAGTTGAAATCGGCCCACTATTTCATATACCTTTCATAGGAAAAGTGAAATCGGAACAAGTTTAACTAGTAATTACAAAGTAGCAAATGCACCACAAATCAAAACGAAGGTATGATACCCTTCCTAATGGCATCAGCGTATCTCCCTTATGATGCACCATCGCTATCGGAGGAAGTGGAAATCTGTTAAGATATTGTAAGGAAAGAAATATGGACCTAATGATAGGCTGTGACATCAATGCCGATAACACAATGTGGGGGCAGCACAGACGACAATACCAGACAACATCAACTGCTAGAATTTGTGGAGAGGTACAATCTGCTGGTAGCCAACAGGAGGATGGCTACCACCTTCATGGATGCACGGAGGGCTGAGGTGATCGACATTACCCTAAGGTCTATTAATATGCTTGACAGGGCTCAAAATTAGAGAAAAGCGGACAGGCTAACCATGTCTGACCACAGGGCGATCCAGTTTGAAATTCTGTATGGCAGAAAACGGAGTACCGAACGCAAACGTAGTGCTAAAAATATATACCGATCGTACAAGTACGAAGCATATTTATTGGAACAAGTCGATATTCGAGACAGATTACCTCGGAATACGGTCGAAGTAGAGTGAAGAGTGGAACAACTGAACTCCGCTATTAATAGCGCTTTCGAGCACGCTTGTCCCTCCACAGTAAAGGACGAAAAGAACCCAAATTGATGATGGAGGAACTGGAGTCTATGAAAGGAGAAACATAGAAAGCCTTTAATCGTTTCATGAGGGATAGAGAGTGAGACTTTTGGGAACTCTATTAGGATAAAAAAAGAGAACTGAGAAGAACCTTATGTCTTCGGAAACGAAATGTGTGCGTGTAGAGATTTCCGCTCTAGCATAAAAGATACGTCGGAAGTATGCAGATTACAGAAGATGATATCGATAGACACTGCTTCGAAAATGGGGCTGATAGGCAAAGGTGTTGATATCATGACAAAAACAGTAGAAGAAACGTTTCAGTCGCTGATAGAGGTACATTTTCCTGGAAGTTTTAAGTAAAGCCGACCATGGGCCCAAACTAACAAGGGAACTGGTGGGGTAAGTCAAGAAGAAGCTGAGAGGATAATAACTCCAAATGGAAAAAATGAAAACGGCTGGAATGGACGGAATATTCCCGGCACTATTACAGTGGGGCATGGGCGCTCTACTAGATAGGATCCGGAATATATTCGTCGCCTGTCTTTCAGCAGGCTATATCCCGAAGGCATGGAGGGAGGCTAAGGTGGTCTTCCTGCCTAAACCGGAAAAGAAAGACTATACAGAGGCAAAGTCCTTCAGGCCGGTTAGCCTTACATCATTCCTGTTGAAAACAATGGAAAAAGTGTTGGTGGACTACCTGGAGAACACCACGCTAATGTATAGTCCTCTGAGTAGGTGCCAACATGCTTATAGAGCAGGCAGATCTACGGAAACCGCTCTACACGAACTTGTTAAAGTTACAGGGAGAGAGATTAATAACGGCGGGATCGCTATGGACAAAGAGGGTGCTTTTGATAAAATCTCCTCTACCAAACTTAGAAACGCCCTGACTGAGCGGGGGGTTGAAGCTATCATAATTAATGGATCGATTCAATGCTTAAGCAGAAGGCGATCAATCTTAGCAGTGGGTGTGCCGGAATACGGGGTAAGAGAGTGCGAGGATTCCCAGGTGTTCACTCACCTCTACTGTGGGACATCATCGTAGACAGTCTTCTATGGAAGCTGGTCTCGATGGGTTTACAAAATGTAGGATACGCCGATGACTTGGCTCTAGCGGTTAGCGAAAAGTTCATGAACACAATTCTAGGTTGCATGGGACGGGCTCTCAAAGCATCCGAAGAGTGCAGTTATGAGCAAGAGCTAGTAAATAAAAAACTATGATTTTTACTCGTAAGAGGGAAGACATAGAGATAATCCCCTTACGGTTTTTGGCTCGGAAATGTAGGTGTCTAAGGAAGCGAAACATCTAGGGTTTACCTTATATGCGAAACTAACTTGAAATTTTCACGTTGATGAGAGGATCCAAAAGCGAAAAGGATTTTGCATCAATCTAAAAGAGTGTGTGCTCGTAGGTGGGGAATTTTACACAAACCAAAATGGCGTTTATTGGCAATATTGAATATTTCACAATATTGAATATTTCAAACAACAGGTAGATCTGTCATCGCCGCTGTCGCCGCTGACAGATCTAACTGTTGTTTTTGTTGCTGCTGCCGCTGCTGCTGCATTCTGCGTTAATTCTGGTTTGGGCATAAGTCCAAGGGAGAACAACAGGGGCGAGTTGAAACTTAAAAGTCCGGGAATCAGCAGAGAACCAGACATAACAATCAAATAAAGTAAGATCTATGGGATGTAGTCAAATTACTGTAGGTTTTTTGAATACTGTTTGTCATTTCGTACCACCATTGAGAATAACTTTATTAATAATTGAGAATAACTTTATTATTAAACGAATAACTTTATTATTAAACGAAGTTAAAATGGAAATGGAAGTTGATTGCGGTGCCTGTTCGACAGTGATGGATCTGGAAACGTTTTGGATAAATTTTGGAAATATTTAAATATGGACAACCATTGCATAAAAGCCTGCAGGTAGTGACAGGTGAGAAAGTTAATGTTGTGGGTTATACTAAGATGCAAGTGAAGCAAGAAGCATTTTTCAACCAAATTTCTAAAAGCCCATTACAAATTATTCAGTTAAAACCAGGAGCAGTTCCAATATTTTGTAAACCCTATACGGTTCCGTTTGGTATAAAAGGATATAGTGGAGAAGGAATTGTATAGACTATGTCGGAAAACATTATTATACCAGTAAAGTACAGTGATTGGGCATTGTCGTCATCATCTCATCATCGTAATCGTGGCGCGACTGCCCGACGTCGGGCCTTGGCCACCTGGATCGTTGTCCCCCAGTTATCTCGGCCACGTGACCAATTCGTTCCATTTTGGAAGCCCAGTAGCTGCTCGTCGTCCGCATATACTGAGCTCTCCCAACGAGATCTCGGTCGTCTTCGCAGTTTCGCTCTGGTCGATTCGTTCTGCGTTCTTTACTTTTTGCGATCATCGTCCATTCGTTGAACAAGCCTTGCCCATTGAAGTCGTAGCTTGACGACTTTCAAAACTTAAAACTCATTGTTCAGTTCATATAACTCATGGTTGTGCCGAATGTCCTATCCATCTCAATCGTAAAAACAGCCCCGAAAATTCGCCGTAGAACCTTACGTTAAAATGTGTCTAGCATGTTCCTGGAGGCTTGAGTTAGGGTCCATGCTTCGCAGCCAAAGCACAGCACTGGTTGTATTTTATAATGGTTTTGTTCACGCGGAGCTTCGTGTTTCTATGCACATGCTTCGATTTCATTATGGGCAGAACCGAGAAAAAAGTCTTATTAGGTTACTGTATCCGTCGCTTGATTTCGTCATTTTCGTTGGCGTCTCTTGACAAGTTGCAATCCAGGTATATGAAGTCGATCACGAACTCGATGATGAGGTCCCCCAGTTTAATGCTCGATTGCGCAGGTGTCCTTATCGTCGATTGCATCATTATTTTAGTTTTATCCCCGTCGATACGTAGTCCAACTCCTTTTGCAGCGGTGTCGAGCGTACGCATAAGTTCTTCTGCGTCGGCTAATCTTCGAAAGAGCGTCGGTGCCAGTCCATCGTCCTGTTTCAGACCAGTGCATGTTTCAAATAGATCAGTAATTCTATTATGGGTCCTGACTTGTGAGACGGAGTTGGTCATCGTCATCTTTGTCAGTGGCACTAACTATGCCGTTATCCCAAATTGAAGCATGATGTTGTACAGTACACCACGCCCGATAAGGGCCTTACGCCTGCTTGAAGTCGACAAAGACTTGAAATACATATACGTTGTATTCCCAGCACTTCTGGGGTGTCAGTTTGACCGTAAAGAGCTGATCGGTTGTGAAGCGACCAGATCTGAAACCGCCTTAATATTCGCCAATGATTCGTTCTGTGTACGGTTTTATTCTATTTTCCAGAATTTTCGTCAATATTTTATAGGACGTATAGACTAGTGATATGCACCTGTAATTCTCACAGTTTATCTCCCTTCTTGTGAATTGGGCAGTTGATGCTTCTGCGCCAAACGTCTGGGATCACCTCGTCTTCCCATACTCGTAGGAGTAATTGATGTATTAACTAGACCCGTTCCACCGAATTTTAGCTGTTCAGCTGGAATCTTGTCAGCGCCCGGTGGTTTATTTCGTTTTAGTGACCGCAACGTGAGATCAACTTCCTGTATGGGTGGGTCTAGATCAGCATTATCGTCAAGAGCTCTTTGTGTGGGGATGTTAGATGTAAGGTTCATAAGCTCTTCAAAATAAGAGGCCCATCGTTTGTTAATGCCATCGGTGTCGCTGATGATGTTTCCATCCTTGTCCTTACAGAGGCTAGTCCTGGGTTGATGGCCGTTCTTAATTGTACGCTTGTCTGGTGTTCCTATTAGCTAAGTTTTCGGTGATATTCAGCAACTGCTCGTCAGAGTATATACGTTCCTCACGTCTAATTATTCTATTCGATATTCGCCGTAGCTCGTCATATTTTTCTCTTTTGGCTCTGGTTTCTCGTTGAATCCATTTTCTATAGGAATCGTTTTTCGGGTCAAGTGAATTTTTGCATTCTTCGTCGAACCAGTCATTTCGGGCTTGCCGAACTGTATATCCCACAATCTTCTCTTCAACCTCTTTGAAGTTACCCATGAGTTCTTCCCAGAACCCATGCACGCCTTTGTTGCTGATGTTGTGTAGCATAGGTGACAGTCTCTCCTCAGGGACGGTAGTATAAGCCACCGCCGTAGCATCACTCAGAAGCTCATCAACCGCAAAGATTTTGGGAGGATTGATTCTTGATTGGTGCACTGAGGAAATTCTACATCTGTTGGTCGTCGTAACCAAATGATGATCTGAGTCGCAGTTTGCTTCTCGATAGGAGCGGATATCCATCACACTAGACGCCTATTTCCTGCACATGAGTACGTGATCAATTTGGTTGACGGTATGTGCTTCTGGAGATTTCCAGGTCTGCTTGTGAATGCGTCGATGCGGGAAACACGTACAGCTTACGACTAGACTCCTGTTGCAGGCGAAGTCGATAAGTCACTGGCTGTTGTCGTTCCATTTTTCATGGAGACTGTGGCCTCCAGTGGTCCCTGGTGCCAACTTTCATTTCCGACTTTCGCGTTAAAGTCTCCCAGCGCAATTTGACGTCGTTTGTTGGAAGTGAGCGGCTTGAGGTGATTGTTTACTATAAATGCTACTCCAAACTCCTTGCGGCCCGATGGTTTGTCACTTGTAAAAATTGTGTGCGATTTCTTGTCATTCATCTCGCTGTCAAGCCAATTTGTTTCCTGGACTGCAGTAATGCTCAGTTTGTACTTTTCGACCTTTTGAAGGAGGGCCTTCTCGGCCCCCGGTTTGTTCAGGGAGCGTACATTCCAGGATCCAAAAGAATAATCCTTTAGTCGTTTGCGTGGTCGTCGTTGTTGATCCGTCCAATCCGAGGTTTTCGTTCCAGGTTTCTTGACGTGGAGTGGTTCTTACACGAGTTGTCAGCACATCGCTTAACCCTATTCAGGGGATGGGCTCGGAGATAGCTGGCTCAGATGGTTTACTAACCTTGCTGGAGTTCACACCACTATGTTGCTTGTTGCAGGTCTAGCTTCTCAAAACATATTATAAAACTAATCCTAGGACGCTTAGGTGTTGGTCAGCCATTCAGGCTGCTATCTGCCTTTTTCCAAACTGTCTTATCGCTAAGACATTGGCCGTCAGCGATTTGATACACAGCCGGTACCAGGGGGCGCCCACGCGGAGGACTATGGAAAAGGTCTTTTGCCCTTTCTAAGTGTGCTGTGATATTATACATCATGGCAGTCCCTGCACCTAACCTAACCTAACGTTACTATACTTTCAGAGCCTCCTTTAAGGTGTTACGTATTTTCGTCGTGACAAAAACTGTCAAAAACGATCCAGTCGCTGATAGAGGTACATTTTCCTGGAAGTTTTAAGTAAAACCAACCATGGGCCCAAACTAACAAAGGAACTGGTGGGGTAAGTCAACAAGAAGCCGAGAGGATAATAACTACAAATGGAAAAAAATGAAAACGGCTGGAATGAACGGAATATTCCCGGCACTATTACAGTGGGGCATGGGCGCTCTACTAGATGGGATCCGGAATATATTCGTCGCCTGTCTTTCAGCAGGCTATATCCCGAAGGGAGGCTAAGGTGGTCTTCCTGCCTAAACCGGGAAAGAAAGACTATACAGAGGCAAAGTCCTTCAGGCCGGTTAGCCTTACATCATTCCTGTTGAAAACAATGGAAAAAGTGTTGGTGGACTACCTGGAGAACACCACGCTAATGTATAGTCCTCTGAGTAGGTGCCAACATGCTTATAGAGCAGGCAGATCTACGGAAACCGCTCTACACGAACTTGTTAAAGTTACAGGGAGAGAGATTAATAACGGCGGGATCGCTATGGACAAAGAGGGCGCTTTTGATAAAATCTCCTCTACCAAACTTAGAAACGCCCTGACTGAGCGGGGGGTTGAAGCTATCATAATTAATGGATCGATTCAATGCTTAAGCAGAAGGCGATCAATCTTAGCAGTGGGTGTGCCGGAATACGGGGTAAGAGAGTGCGAGGATTCCCAGGTGTTCACTCACCTCTACTGTGGGACATCATCGTAGACAGTCTTCTATGGAAGCTGGTCTCGATGGGTTTACAAAATGTAGGATACGCCGATGACTTGGCTCTAGCGGTTAGCGAAAAGTTCATGAACACAATTCTAGGTTGCATGGGACGGGCTCTCAAAGCATCCGAAGAGTGCAGTTATGAGCAAGAGCTAGTAAATAAAAAACTATGATTTTTACTCGTAAGAGGGAAGACATAGAGATAATCCCCTTACGGTTTTTGGCTCGGAAATGTAGGTGTCTAAGGAAGCGAAACATCTAGGGTTTACCTTATATGCGAAACTAACTTGAAATTTTCACGTTGATGAGAGGATCCAAAAGCGAAAAGGATTTTGCATCAATCTAAAAGAGTGTGTGCTCGTAGGTGGGGAATTTTACACAAACCAAAATGGCGTTTATTGGCAATATTGAATATTTCACAATATTGAATATTTCAAACAACAGGTAGATCTGTCATCGCCGCTGTCGCCGCTGACAGATCTAACTGTTGTTTTTGTTGCTGCTGCCGCTGCTGCTGCATTCTGCGTTAATTCTGGTTTGGGCATAAGTCCAAGGGAGAACAACAGGGGCGAGTTGAAACTTAAAAGTCCGGGAATCAGCAGAGAACCAGACATAACAATCAAATAAAGTAAGATCTATGGGATGTAGTCAAATTACTGTAGGTTTTTTGAATACTGTTTGTCATTTCGTACCACCATTGAGAATAACTTTATTAATAATTGAGAATAACTTTATTATTAAACGAATAACTTTATTATTAAACGAAGTTAAAATGGAAATGGAAGTTGATTGCGGTGCCTGTTCGACAGTGATGGATCTGGAAACGTTTTGGATAAATTTTGGAAATATTTAAAGATGGACAACCATTGCATAAAAGCCTGCAGGTAGTGACAGGTGAGAAAGTTAATGTTGTGGGTTATACTAAGATGCAAGTGAAGCAAGAAGCATTTTTCAACCAAATTTCTAAAAGCCCATTACAAATTATTCAGTTAAAACCAGGAGCAGTTCCAATATTTTGTAAACCCTATACGGTTCCGTTTGGTATAAAAGGATATAGTGGAGAAGGAATTGTATAGACTATGTCGGAAAACATTATTATACCAGTAAAGTACAGTGATTGGGCATTGTCGTCATCATCTCATCATCATAATCGTGGCGCGACTGCCCGACGTCGGGCCTTGGCCACCTGGATCGTTGTCCCCCAGTTATCTCGGCCACGTGACCAATTCGTTCCATTTTGGAAGCCCAGTAGCTGCTCGTCGTCCGCATATACTGAGCTCTCCCAACGAGATCTCGGTCGTCTTCGCAGTTTCGCTCTGGTCGATTCGTTCTGCGTTCTTTACTTTTTGCGATCATCGTCCATTCGTTGAACAAGCCTTGCCCATTGAAGTCGTAGCTTGACGACTTTCAAAACTTAAAACTCATTGTTCAGTTCATATAACTCATGGTTGTGCCGGATGTCCTATCCATCTCAATCGTAAAAACAGCCCCGAAAATTCGCCGTAGAACCTTACGTTAAAATGTGTCTAGCATGTTCCTGGAGGCTTGAGTTAGGGTCCATGCTTCGCAGCCAAAGCACAGCACTGGTTGTATTTTATAATGGTTTTGTTCACGCGGAGCTTCGTGTTTCTATGCACATGCTTCGATTTCATTATGGGCAGAACCGAGAAAAAAGTCTTATTAGGTTACTGTATCCGTCGCTTGATTTCGTCATTTTCGTTGGCGTCTCTTGACAAGTTGCAATCCAGGTATATGAAGTCGATCACGAACTCGATGATGAGGTCCCCCAGTTTAATGCTCGATTGCGCAGGTGTCCTTATCGTCGATTGCATCATTATTTTAGTTTTATCCCCGTCGATACGTAGTCCAACTCCTTTTGCAGCGGTGTCGAGCGTACGCATAAGTTCTTCTGCGTCGGCTAATCTTCGAAAGAGCGTCGGTGCCAGTCCATCGTCCTGTTTCAGACCAGTGCATGTTTCAAATAGATCAGTAATTCTATTATGGGTCCTGACTTGTGAGACGGAGTTGGTCATCGTCATCTTTGTCAGTGGCACTAACTATGCCGTTATCCCAAATTGAAGCATGATGTTGTACAGTACACCACGCCCGATAAGGGCCTTACGCCTGCTTGAAGTCGACAAAGACTTGAAATACATATACGTTGTATTCCCAGCACTTCTGGGGTGTCAGTTTGACCGTAAAGAGCTGATCGGTTGTGAAGCGACCAGATCTGAAACCGCCTTAATATTCGCCAATGATTCGTTCTGTGTACGGTTTTATTCTATTTTCCAGAATTTTCGTCAATATTTTATAGGACGTATAGACTAGTGATATGCACCTGTAATTCTCACAGTTTATCTCCCTTCTTGTGAATTGGGCAGTTGATGCTTCTGCGCCAAACGTCTGGGATCACCTCGTCTTCCCATACTCGTAGGAGTAATTGATGTATTAACTAGACCCGTTCCACCGAATTTTAGCTGTTCAGCTGGAATCTTGTCAGCGCCCGGTGGTTTATTTCGTTTTAGTGACCGCAACGTGAGATCAACTTCCTGTATGGGTGGGTCTAGATCAGCATTATCGTCAAGAGCTCTTTGTGAGGGGATGTTAGATGTAAGGTTCATAAGCTCTTCAAAATAAGAGGCCCATCGTTTGTTAATGCCATCGGTGTCGCTGATGATGTTTCCATCCTTGTCCTTACAGAGGCTAGTCCTGGGTTGATGGCCGTTCTTAATTGTACGCTTGTCTGGTGTTCCTATTAGCTAAGTTTTCGGTGATATTCAGCAACTGCTCGTCAGAGTATATACGTTCCTCACGTCTAATTATTCTATTCGATATTCGCCGTAGCTCGTCATATTTTTCTCTTTTGGCTCTGGTTTCTCGTTGAATCCATTTTCTATAGGAATCGTTTTTCAGGTCAAGTGAATTTTTGCATTCTTCGTCGAACCAGTCATTTCGGGCTTGCCGAACTGTATATCCCACAATCTTCTCTTCAACCTCTTTGAAGTTACCCATGAGTTCTTCCCAGAACCCATGCACGCCTTTGTTGCTGATGTTGTGTAGCATAGGTGACAGTCTCTCCTCAGGGACGGTAGTATAAGCCACCGCCGTAGCATCACTCAGAAGCTCATCAACCGCAAAGATTTTGGGAGGATTGATTCTTGATTGGTGCACTGAGGAAATTCTACATCTGTTGGTCGTCGTAACCAAATGATGATCTGAGTCGCAGTTTGCTTCTCGATAGGAGCGGATATCCATCACACTAGACGCCTATTTCCTGCACATGAGTACGTGATCAATTTGGTTGACGGTATGTGCTTCTGGAGATTTCCAGGTCTGCTTGTGAATGCGTCGATGCGGGAAACACGTACAGCTTACGACTAGACTCCTGTTGCAGGCGAAGTCGATAAGTCACTGGCTGTTGTCGTTACATTTTTCATGGAGACTGTGGCCTCCAGTGGTCCCTGGTGCCAACTTTCATTTCCGACTTTCGCGTTAAAGTCTCCCAGCGCAATTTGACGTCGTTTGTTGGAAGTGAGCGGCTTGAGGTGATTGTTTACTATAAATGCTACTCCAAACTCCTTGCGGCCCGATGGTTTGTCACTTGTAAAAATTGTGTGCGATTTCTTGTCATTCATCTCGCTGTCAAGCCAATTTGTTTCCTGGACTGCAGTAATGCTCAGTTTGTACTTTTCGACCTTTTGAAGGAGGGCCTTCTCGGCCCCCGGTTTGTTCAGGGAGCGTACATTCCAGGATCCAAAAGAATAATCCTTTAGTCGTTTGCGTGGTCGTCGTTGTTGATCCGTCCAATCCGAGGTTTTCGTTCCAGGTTTCTTGACGTGGAGTGGTTCTTACACGAGTTGTCAGCACATCGCTTAACCCTATTCAGGGGATGGCCTCGGAGATAGCTGGCTCAGATGGTTTACTAACCTTGCTGGAGTTCACACCACTATGTTGCTTGTTGCAGGTCTAGCTTCTCAAAACATATTATAAAACTAATCCTAGGACGCTTAGGTGTTGGTCAGCCATTCAGGCTGCTATCTGCCTTTTTCCAAACTGTCTTATCGCTAAGACATTGGCCGTCAGCGATTTGATACACAGCCGGTACCAGGGGGCGCCCACGCGGAGGACTATGGAAAAGGTCTTTTGCCCTTTCTAAGTGTGCTGTGATATTATACATCATGGCAGTCCCTGCACCTAACCTAACCTAACGTTACTATACTTTCAGAGCCTCCTTTAAGGTGTTACGTATTTTCGTCGTGACAAAAACTGTCAAAAACGATCCAGTCGCTGATAGAGGTACATTTTCCTGGAAGTTTTAAGTAAAACCAACCATGGGCCCAAACTAACAAAGGAACTGGTGGGGTAAGTCAACAAGAAGCCGAGAGGATAATAACTACAAATGGAAAAAAAATGAAAACGGCTGGAATGGACGGAATATTCCCGGCACTATTACAGTGGGGCATGGGCGCTCTACTAGATAGGATCCGGAATATATTCGTCGCCTGTCTTTCAGCAGGCTATATCCCGAAGGGAGGCTAAGGTGGTCTTCCTGCCTAAACCGGGAAAGAAAGACTATACAGAGGCAAAGTCCTTCAGGCCGGTTAGCCTTACATCATTCCTGTTGAAAACAATGGAAAAAGTGTTGGTGGACTACCTGGAGAACACCACGCTAATGTATAGTCCTCTGAGTAGGTGCCAACATGCTTATAGAGCAGGCAGATCTACGGAAACCGCTCTACACGAACTTGTTAAAGTTACAGGGAGAGAGATTAATAACGGCGGGATCGCTATGGACAAAGAGGGTGCTTTTGATAAAATCTCCTCTACCAAACTTAGAAACGCCCTGACTGAGCGGGGGGTTGAAGCTATCATAATTAATGGATCGATTCAATGCTTAAGCAGAAGGCGATCAATCTTAGCAGTGGGTGTGCCGGAATACGGGGTAAGAGAGTGCGAGGATTCCCAGGTGTTCACTCACCTCTACTGTGGGACATCATCGTAGACAGTCTTCTATGGAAGCTGGTCTCGATGGGTTTACAAAATGTAGGATACGCCGATGACTTGGCTCTAGCGGTTAGCGAAAAGTTCATGAACACAATTCTAGGTTGCATGGGACGGGCTCTCAAAGCATCCGAAGAGTGCAGTTATGAGCAAGAGCTAGTAAATAAAAAACTATGATTTTTACTCGTAAGAGGGAAGACATAGAGATAATCCCCTTACGGTTTTTGGCTCGGAAATGTAGGTGTCTAAGGAAGCGAAACATCTAGGGTTTACCTTATATGCGAAACTAACTTGAAATTTTCACGTTGATGAGAGGATCCAAAAGCGAAAAGGATTTTGCATCAATCTAAAAGAGTGTGTGCTCGTAGGTGGGGAATTTTACACAAACCAAAATGGCGTTTATTGGCAATATTGAATATTTCACAATATTGAATATTTCAAACAACAGGTAGATCTGTCATCGCCGCTGTCGCCGCTGACAGATCTAACTGTTGTTTTTGTTGCTGCTGCCGCTGCTGCTGCATTCTGCGTTAATTCTGGTTTGGGCATAAGTCCAAGGGAGAACAACAGGGGCGAGTTGAAACTTAAAAGTCCGGGAATCAGCAGAGAACCAGACATAACAATCAAATAAAGTAAGATCTATGGGATGTAGTCAAATTACTGTAGGTTTTTTGAATACTGTTTGTCATTTCGTACCACCATTGAGAATAACTTTATTAATAATTGAGAATAACTTTATTATTAAACGAATAACTTTATTATTAAACGAAGTTAAAATGGAAATGGAAGTTGATTGCGGTGCCTGTTCGACAGTGATGGATCTGGAAACGTTTTGGATAAATTTTGGAAATATTTAAAGATGGACAACCATTGCATAAAAGCCTGCAGGTAGTGACAGGTGAGAAAGTTAATGTTGTGGGTTATACTAAGATGCAAGTGAAGCAAGAAGCATTTTTCAACCAAATTTCTAAAAGCCCATTACAAATTATTCAGTTAAAACCAGGAGCAGTTCCAATATTTTGTAAACCCTATACGGTTCCGTTTGGTATAAAAGGATATAGTGGAGAAGGAATTGTATAGACTATGTCGGAAAACATTATTATACCAGTAAAGTACAGTGATTGGGCATTGTCGTCATCATCTCATCATCATAATCGTGGCGCGACTGCCCGACGTCGGGCCTTGGCCACCTGGATCGTTGTCCCCCAGTTATCTCGGCCACGTGACCAATTCGTTCCATTTTGGAAGCCCAGTAGCTGCTCGTCGTCCGCATATACTGAGCTCTCCCAACGAGATCTCGGTCGTCTTCGCAGTTTCGCTCTGGTCGATTCGTTCTGCGTTCTTTACTTTTTGCGATCATCGTCCATTCGTTGAACAAGCCTTGCCCATTGAAGTCGTAGCTTGACGACTTTCAAAACTTAAAACTCATTGTTCAGTTCATATAACTCATGGTTGTGCCGAATGTCCTATCCATCTCAATCGTAAAAACAGCCCCGAAAATTCGCCGTAGAACCTTACGTTAAAATGTGTCTAGCATGTTCCTGGAGGCTTGAGTTAGGGTCCATGCTTCGCAGCCAAAGCACAGCACTGGTTGTATTTTATAATGGTTTTGTTCACGCGGAGCTTCGTGTTTCTATGCACATGCTTCGATTTCATTATGGGCAGAACCGAGAAAAAAGTCTTATTAGGTTACTGTATCCGTCGCTTGATTTCGTCATTTTCGTTGGCGTCTCTTGACAAGTTGCAATCCAGGTATATGAAGTCGATCACGAACTCGATGATGAGGTCCCCCAGTTTAATGCTCGATTGCGCAGGTGTCCTTATCGTCGATTGCATCATTATTTTAGTTTTATCCCCGTCGATACGTAGTCCAACTCCTTTTGCAGCGGTGTCGAGCGTACGCATAAGTTCTTCTGCGTCGGCTAATCTTCGAAAGAGCGTCGGTGCCAGTCCATCGTCCTGTTTCAGACCAGTGCATGTTTCAAATAGATCAGTAATTCTATAATGGGTCCTGACTTGTGAGACGGAGTTGGTCATCGTCATCTTTGTCAGTGGCACTAACTATGCCGTTATCCCAAATTGAAGCATGATGTTGTACAGTACACCACGCCCGATAAGGGCCTTACGCCTGCTTGAAGTCGACAAAGACTTGAAATACATATACGTTGTATTCCCAGCACTTCTGGGGTGTCAGTTTGACCGTAAAGAGCTGATCGGTTGTGAAGCGACCAGATCTGAAACCGCCTTAATATTCGCCAATGATTCGTTCTGTGTACGGTTTTATTCTATTTTCCAGAATTTTCGTCAATATTTTATAGGACGTATAGACTAGTGATATGCACCTGTAATTCTCACAGTTTATCTCCCTTCTTGTGAATTGGGCAGTTGATGCTTCTGCGCCAAACGTCTGGGATCACCTCGTCTTCCCATACTCGTAGGAGTAATTGATGTATTAACTAGACCCGTTCCACCGAATTTTAGCTGTTCAGCTGGAATCTTGTCAGCGCCCGGTGGTTTATTTCGTTTTAGTGACCGCAACGTGAGATCAACTTCCTGTATGGGTGGGTCTAGATCAGCATTATCGTCAAGAGCTCTTTGTGAGGGGATGTTAGATGTAAGGTTCATAAGCTCTTCAAAATAAGAGGCCCATCGTTTGTTAATGCCATCGGTGTCGCTGATGATGTTTCCATCCTTGTCCTTACAGAGGCTAGTCCTGGGTTGATGGCCGTTCTTAATTGTACGCTTGTCTGGTGTTCCTATTAGCTAAGTTTTCGGTGATATTCAGCAACTGCTCGTCAGAGTATATACGTTCCTCACGTCTAATTATTCTATTCGATATTCGCCGTAGCTCGTCATATTTTTCTCTTTTGGCTCTGGTTTCTCGTTGAATCCATTTTCTATAGGAATCGTTTTTCGGGTCAAGTGAATTTTTGCATTCTTCGTCGAACCAGTCATTTCGGGCTTGCCGAACTGTATATCCCACAATCTTCTCTTCAACCTCTTTGAAGTTACCCATGAGTTCTTCCCAGAACCCATGCACGCCTTTGTTGCTGATGTTGTGTAGCATAGGTGACAGTCTCTCCTCAGGGACGGTAGTATAAGCCACCGCCGTAGCATCACTCAGAAGCTCATCAACCGCAAAGATTTTGGGAGGATTGATTCTTGATTGGTGCACTGAGGAAATTCTACATCTGTTGGTCGTCGTAACCAAATGATGATCTGAGTCGCAGTTTGCTTCTCGATAGGAGCGGATATCCATCACACTAGACGCCTATTTCCTGCACATGAGTACGTGATCAATTTGGTTGACGGTATGTGCTTCTGGAGATTTCCAGGTCTGCTTGTGAATGCGTCGATGCGGGAAACACGTACAGCTTACGACTAGACTCCTGTTGCAGGCGAAGTCGATAAGTCACTGGCTGTTGTCGTTACATTTTTCATGGAGACTGTGGCCTCCAGTGGTCCCTGGTGCCAACTTTCATTTCCGACTTTCGCGTTAAAGTCTCCCAGCGCAATTTGACGTCGTTTGTTGGAAGTGAGCGGCTTGAGGTGATTGTTTACTATAAATGCTACTCCAAACTCCTTGCGGCCCGATGGTTTGTCACTTGTAAAAATTGTGTGCGATTTCTTGTCATTCATCTCGCTGTCAAGCCAATTTGTTTCCTGGACTGCAGTAATGCTCAGTTTGTACTTTTCGACCTTTTGAAGGAGGGCCTTCTCGGCCCCCGGTTTGTTCAGGGAGCGTACATTCCAGGATCCAAAAGAATAATCCTTTAGTCGTTTGCGTGGTCGTCGTTGTTGATCCGTCCAATCCGAGGTTTTCGTTCCAGGTTTCTTGACGTGGAGTGGTTCTTACACGAGTTGTCAGCACATCGCTTAACCCTATTCAGGGGATGGGCTCGGAGATAGCTGGCTCAGATGGTTTACTAACCTTGCTGGAGTTCACACCACTATGTTGCTTGTTGCAGGTCTAGCTTCTCAAAACATATTATAAAACTAATCCTAGGACGCTTAGGTGTTGGTCAGCCATTCAGGCTTCTATCTGCCTTTTTCCAAACTGTCTTATCGCTAAGACATTGGCCGTCAGCGATTTGATACACAGCCGGTACCAGGGGGCGCCCACGCGGAGGACTATGGAAAAGGTCTTTTGCCCTTTCTAAGTGTGCTGTGATATTATACATCATGGCAGTCCCTGCACCTAACCTAACCTAACGTTACTATACTTTCAGAGCCTCCTTTAAGGTGTTACGTATTTTCGTCGTGACAAAAACTGTATACCCTATGCTTATAAAGTCTAGGGTATAAAAATTGTATACTTTGAGTGTCCTTTTCTTGGTGTGAAAGCAGAATTTTACAAGTGTCCTTATTCAAGTGACCCAATTTTGAACGTATAATTTATTAGTGCATCAGAAGTACGTTAATGAAACATAATTATTGCTCATCAATGTTCATTTTTTTTTCTCAAAAACTATGAGTAACAAAGTAGCCTTTCATAGTGGATTCTGAGATTTACTCCCTGACTTAAAGAAGGGGAAATTTTAAGCTAAACAATTCTCGAAACGTCCCTATTCAAGTGTATGTAACTTAACATTTATGTACATACATATATCGAATACGTATCTTACTTTCCATACATAAAATGAATAAAAGATTTTTTCTTTCAATTATGCATTATTTATCTTTCATTTTTTATTCCTAAAAAAAATTCATAAGTATCTATCTTAAACATTTCGAACCCTCTTATCAACATTTTTTTTTTACTTATGGCGGGACCCCAGATATAAACTCTTTATCGACAATAACCGGGCCCCGGATAATAGCAAATCCGTTTATAGTCAACGATTTTGCTTGTCGTTTTACACTTGACTATAACCGGGGATTACTGTTTATGAATGTGTTCGGATATTATGATATTCGGAAAATAACCCTAATGTGTTGCGAGATGTCCACCTTCAAATCGAAGTGCTATAACAATTAAGCCCTCCACCTGATTTTGATAAACTTTATTCGATGTAATAGTGGGAAGTATTAGCTGTGTTACAAATTTTATTTGTGTGTTCTACAATAGTTTCAGTGGTTTTTGAGATCTGGTGTTTTAAGTAACGCGAGTCAACCAATTTTAAAGGAAAATGTAAATGCCTATAGCAGCTAAAGGGTTAAGATTTCAGGAAAATGTCCCTTATTATTTTTTATTGCCAATTGCATGAGAAATTATGTGGTACTGCCCGTTTGCGGCTATTACGGGGCACCCTCTATACAGAGTGGCCCGCGACAAAATCGCCATAGGGCTAGGGTGTATTCTACACTCGGTTAGAGGAACAAAGCCGCCCGAATGGTCCCTCTATCTTTTACCGTTACAGAGTTATCGCATTTTTGTTGTCCTTGTCAGAAAGGTAGATTTTCTGGGAAACTCTAATTTGCCAGCCTCTGGGTTTTTGAAGTCTAAAATTAACTCCATTTTTTAACTAAGTAAAATTTTCTATAAAATTCATCCTAACTTCCGATATATAGTATAACCGTCTCAATTTTGAAAAAGTTTCGAAATCAACTTTTCACGGAAAAATCAATGCTGCATTACGGCACTTTGCACTGAGATGTCTGAAAAATCTACAAAAGTTGCCCCAAGGTGTAAGTAAGTAAAAAAAACGTGGTCTGGAGATGGAACAAATTGACTTGAGCCTTGCCTTAAAGGGAAATAAAATTTAAAAATAAAAAAAAATCATCACAACAACTCCTCAAAATTGAACTAACTAGCCTGTCAAATTGACTTAACATAGTAAAATTTTCTCTGTTAGACTATGTATATCCAATTTAATCTACAGATTTTGTTCAAAATGCCCTCCTTCCTTTTACCGGTAAATGAAACTGCTTTAATGATATCTTTCCTTTTTTCCTTCATATCGTTGCACGCTGTTTGGATTTTTTTCCAGCAGATGCTCCCAAGGTTGGCTGTAAACAGCGTTTTTGAGATTACCCCATACATAAAAATCTACAGGCGTTAGGTGGGAACTTCTCAGAGGCCATGCTACTGGGCCGTAGAGTCTAATCCACTTTTCTTCGAATTCATAATTTTTTTTACCCCCGATTCAAAGTCGGTGACTCCGAACGCCCTTTAGTTCGAACCAGCCAGATCGGACCACTATTTCCCATAAAAACGGGGTTGCCAAACTGAGGTGGGCTCTTTTGACTCTTTTTGAACGATATGGACGATTCGATTTTGTATCGTTATTTTTGAACGATTCGATTTTGTATCGTCCTTTTTGAACGATTCGTTTTTGTATCGTTCTTCTATGATGTTAAATTGTGTGTATTATAGCAGCTGAAAATTTGAGTTTGCTTAAACTGTAGCTGTAGTGGAAGAAGTGGAAGCTATGGGTTTTTGTTTGGTTTCATCTAAAGTTGAGCTTGAGATGATGATACGTAAGACGAATACTTTTGTTTTAGACTGCTGGGATTGTTTTCTGTATTTGGTGAAACTCGGATGTGCGGTGCGACGTAAGTAAATGATTTTTGATATGTTTGCAGTCAGCATGGGTTGTTGTGTATATATTTAGAACTATACACAGTGCGTGCATTGCATACTGCATAGAGATGATTATGAATGGATTTAGAAGTGATTGCTTTGGTAGATAGATAATGGTGGTTTTAGGTTTAGATAGACTGTGGGATGGTATGTGAGCGAATGAATGTATTGTAGTACATTATATGTAATGAAAAATGAGCGTGGATTAGTTATGCGTTGGGTAGCATTTATGCGATGAGCTAGTTTGGGAATTAATTTTACAGTGTGTCATTCTTAAATTGAACGACTGGGAGGCTATTTCGTTGTGCCGAATCTTTCGCTCATTCTGTTGAGTCGTTCAAAATGAACGATTCGTTACTGTGCTACACATCACTATATCCAGTATTGTTGGCGCTACTTGATTTTGCAGTATTTAATGGAAGGTAGATGAATTTAGCCCATTAGGAAGAATAATTGGATCAAGGAGTTCATTGCCAAGTTCACCTATCCAGACATTTACGCAGAACTCGTATTGGAAGCGAGAAGCGCGGATTGCATGGAGATTTCGCTGAGCCCAAATGTGGTTGTTCCGCTTATTAAAAACACCACTGCACGTAAACGTAGCCTCATCAGTCCATAGGCGTTTCTTTGGGAAATTACGACCAGCCGCTTTTCTTTCCTGAAACTACTTACTAAAGGTAATTCTCTTCTCGCAATCTGTTGGAAGTACAATAAATCCTGTACTTCCACGATATGGTATGGGTAGCAATTGTCGGAATGAACAGTTCGCTGTATTGTCGTACGCGGGATATCCAGAAGTGCGGCCCTTCTTGTACTCAAACTAGGATTGTCACCAAAGGCTGCCAGGATCTCTTTCTCCCTTCTAATTCCGATACGCCGACTACATCCTTTGTCGTTACGGTTTTGCGTTCCTCCTATTTCTACAAGGTCCGATATATACTACTTTGCCTTAACCCCTAGCGGGGCATAGCGCGTCAACTACTCCTGCGCGCCATCGTACTCTGTTCTGGGCAATGGGGCGCAACTCCCCAAAAGACTTACCCAGTACCTGACACTCCTTTGCCACAGATCGACGCCATGTGATTCGAGGACCCCCTCTTGGTCGGCCTTGGTTGGAAATGGGGTTCCATTTCATGGCATGCATAGCAATGCAGTTATCACTCTTCCGCAGGTCACACACTGCCATTTTCGCCTGCGTATCAATTCGTCGATTGGCATCTGACCCGTATGCCGACTTAGCTCTTCATTTGATATTGTTTCGGGCCAGAAAATTCTTAAAATTCGACGAAGACATGAGTTGACGAAAACTTGCAGCTTTCTGGTAACTCCTACGGAAACTTTCCATGTACTCCCAACTAACAATTTTGATCTCTTAACACACTAAGAGAGACTTATGAGAGTGAAGGCAGATTGCCTTTGAGAATCACACTCCCATAATTTCATCCTTGTAGAGTACTGTAAGCAACTTACGAGACTCTTAGAAGAATTAAATGGCGCACTTTATGATATCTATTGCTGCCTTATAACAACACTGTTACTCTGCTCTTGGGAGTTACACAAGTTTCATAAGGAAACAAATAGTCTATTTATACGAATGTACATTTTTACTCTAATAAGAAGTATAATATTTTTGTTAGTAGAGGTATAAACTCCTGTCATTTTTCTTGATCATTGTTGTTAGAAAGAGAACGACAAACAAAAAAAAATTAATTTGTGTTTCGAAGAGCGAGAACAAATACATTATAGGATATTTTCGGTGGTACATGTATGTTACAAAGTTCGTATGATAATATTATATTAAAGAACATTGCATTTTCTTCACACATATGAGCGAAAAAGTTCATGCGATTGAAATTTTATTGGTAATAATAGACATTTTGCTTCGATAAAATGCAAAGCGCCATGAAAATAATCGGTATTTATAGAATTTTCTAGAAAAAATTTACTGTTTGAAAAATATGTAAGTTGTATTCCGCCTCAATAGTTGGCATAAAATTTGCGCAACGACATATTTATGACGTTAGAAATCACCAATCATTATTTTCCATGCGAAATCACGCTTATTAATCATAAGTCAAAAATCATATTTCAACTCAAAAATTCCAATCGGAGAAAAATATGGCCGCCATTGGTCGTTCTTTCTTATAAAAATGAAAATCTCGCTATGAAAATACTCCTCTTTTTATGAAATCAAAAAAATCCGTATAAGAGCTTAAATTTGTTTATTCCAATGACAGCAATAGATCAATACTTCTTATGAGAATATTATGAAACTATTGATCAGATTATGAAAATGCCAGTCTTTTAAAGATAATGCAAATCTCTTTGTAAGGAATGAACTCTTTTTCTCAGAGTTCGGATTGCATAGTGAGACTTTAGCTCTTGTTATCAAAACCGGCACATGACATAGTAAATGATCAATCATAACAATCGTTTGTCATCATAAGACCACAGATACAAAATTTTCATACAATTTGGCCTTTTAAAACTATTGAAGCAAACTATTGTTGAGAAACACCTCGTCGTAAAACCCTTTTTGAATAACACATGCATCGATGCAAGTGGGTTTTAAAAAGGGTTTTATGACGAGGTGTTTATTTTCAACAATCTCATACGTAATGCGAGTTGAACCTTGTACCTTTTTCTCGTTGTCATAACGTAACGCAATAAGACAATTTAAAATTCAAGGAAGCAGATATAGAAAGAAAGAAAAATTTCTCATTTTTTGAGAAAGGACAAAGGACGCACATATGAGTGCGTTTTTCACCAAATACGTTCTAAACACCCATTAGAATGTAAAGGCCGAAATGCATGGAGACGTGGTCGGACGGACGTATTTATCTGTTGGGAATTACCACGGGGTCAGGGGCAGATGTGCATCATTTCAATTGAACTCATTTGTTTTCAATTTCATTCAACGACAACCAATTGTTTCTCCTCGCATCGCTGACGAAACTGATGAAAAATTTGATGTTGCTCATGGGGAAATAGATCTTCGGAGATCATCGTCCTACATATCCAGAATAATTTATGCAGACTCTACATGGTGTTCGTCGGCTTTTCGCGGAGTTTATATGCAGTAGGTGTTGTGGAATTTGCATAATTTGAGATGTATGTATGACTATGGGCTTAAGCAAGGACAATCGAAGGCTGCGCAGCGCGTTTGATAGTTATTATCGCAGTTGTTTGGTCCAAAACTATCCTGATCGCACCATTTTTTATATTTATAACTTCTCTGCGGAAAATAGTGGATCTTTTAACTTTTTTCCAATCCATGTTTTCCCATTTTGAATGATACTGCTTTATCGTACCGTATCGTATCGTACTTTCCACCTTTGACGAAATGTCAGCTACACTGACGTTTACTCAACAATAATACTCTCAGCATGAGTGATCTATTATTTTGGGTCTCATAAGAGTATTACAGCAAGTAATTTTACACTCAAGCTCCTTAAGTTCTTACAGCGGGCTACTTATGCGAGTCAATAACAATCCTCGAGCTCATAATACCCTCCGCATGAGTGATCTAGTATTTTGAGTTTCATAAGAGTATTATGACAAGCAATTTTACATTCAAGCACTTATAAGGGGCTATCTACGCGAGTATAACTTTTCAAGAGATTAAGTCTTTTAAAAAAGGCTCAATAAGATTGCAGCGATGATCCTATTAGAAGAGTGAAAGTTTCCCTAATTCTAGTGGAGTTAAACTCTCATCAGAATGGTACTGCGAGAGGAAATTTAAGTTTTGTCCCAAGAGTTACGTTATGGGAGTGTCGGGGAGTTTTACTAAAGTCTTATGAAGGCTTTTCGTAAGCGGTAAGACTTTCACTCTTGAGAGTTTGTTAGTTGGGCTGCTCCCATACAAAAGCACTGATAGTACCAGGGAGCGAAACAGGCCCAGCTTGGTCTTGATGCTGAGATAACTGCTCTGCCAGATTTTGGACAGCATGCCGTATGCGCGTTTAGCCTGGTTGATACGACGAGCGATGTCCTGCTCCGTACCACCATTTTCGGCAACAATGCTACCCAGGTAGACGAAGTTGTCCACCTTCTCCACAGGCTGCCCATTAATATTGATGGCAATAGGTGTTCGATTTCTTTTTCGTAACGGCGAGCTTAGCACCTTGGTCTTGTTGGTATTAATCTTTAGCCCAACCTTGCTTGCCTCCCTCTCGAGATCTAACGCCATTGCGGACAGATCCATGATTTTGTGGGAGAGTAGGCATATGTCGTCAGCGTAGTCAAGATGTTGTAGATAAGATGTCAAAGTCCATTGAATTCCTCTGTCGAGTCCGGATAGGGCTGCATGCACCACATCGCCGATTACAATGAGGAATAGGATCGGTGAGAGGATGCACCCCTGCCGAACTCCACTGCGAATCTCAAAGTCCCCCGACACCTTACCTTTATGCAGAACGCGACATTTCGCGCCGTCATAGGTTGCCTTAATAATAGCCACAAGCTTCTCAGGGATGCCTCTCCTGCGCAAGGCCGCCCATATAGAATCCCGGTTCACACTATCGAAAGCCTTTTCGAAATCGATGAAAAGCAAGTGAAGCGGAGAATCGTAAAGGTATCCCTATCAGCCAAGATTCTGGAATTCTCCGAGGAAAACCCGCGGAACACTATTAACATGTGTCGAAAATAGATAGGCTGTCGGAACAAAATTCCTCGCCTCTTCTTATTTACGTCGTACATGTACACACAGCAAACAGCTCTAGTTACGATGAATCGGTCCTTAACATTCTTCAGTCTTTCATATAGATGAGTAGAGGGTAATTATTGCCGAATGGGATGCGGTAATTCCTGTGGAGAATTATATGCGAAATATAGACGAATTGAATACGTTTTTGTATCGCACGGACAGTAGTTCAATGTTGTATGATTTTAAAGATTGTTGCGTTATTCCGGATATTTTTTTTTTCGGCCACTTAAGCATGCAGACTTAATAATTTTGGAATTTCCATGGTTTAGTGACTGAAGAAAAAGATATAACGCAATAATCATGATATTTGTGGGTCATGACATGACGTGAAATACGGTACGGCGACTTAACATCAGGTTTTAGCGTTGCCTGCTAACATATAAGTGACGAGTTGGCTAGTAAATATAACGAAAATTGCTTCGTAGTGGGGAAATGATCTTTTTTTCACTATTACGAAACCAAGCTACGAACACCTTAAAAATAAGTTTTGTACATAAGACCTGTAATATTTGTGTTTATTTGGGTCTCTACAAGTTGTCAAAGATTAAGAATTTTCATATTCTTACAATCTGACAACTTGTGGAGGCAATCTGAGACTCCAATGTGCACTTCATCCTATTGTGTAAAATCCATCGAGCCGATAATGCATTCGCCAATGTTTAGGCAATCTCTGTGGATATATGTAGATTTGTTCGGACTTCATACGTCATCAGCTCCGCATGGTGTTGCACTGTCCAACGAATGCAACTGGCTAGAACAGCAATGCAAACCAAAAAGGGTTCTCTCATTAAAGCGATGACGCATAATGCACGACTTTCTCCTAGTACCCATCTATGTCCATATGTATGCCGTTGCTGAGATTTTCAGGGGAAGTGACTTATATATGTACGTGCGGGTGTATGAGACTGCCGACGACGATCGCTTTACATGATTGTTGTTCTTTTCATATTAGAGGTGGAAGAATTGGCGTTTGGGAGGGAGGAACTCGGCATCGTTCTGGGTAAAGGGATATGGGGGGAATATTTAAGTAGGATTGCCGACCAATTTTGGCGGGAAAATTCTTGGATCAAGGGATATGGGGGGGACGGAACCTGAGAGTAACAGTTCCTTTTGGCGGGATAAATTGCTGCATGAAGGGACATGGGGGAAGGATTTGAGGGAAACTTTGGACAAAGAACGAGAATTTTTTTTCGGGAGTCCGTTTTGAAATTCCGACCGGGAAGGACGAGAGACTCCAAGCGCGAAGCTATTAAAAAAATCCCATAAAAAGAAAAAAAAGAAAAACATATTTTTTCTATTCATCTAGTTTTTTTTTTGTCGAAGCAAATTGAAATTGAATTCGATATATCTTCGCTTCTCGGGCGTAATAAATCTTTGTACGGATCCTGCTCCGGAGCTAGATATTTTCGTTTTATCGAGTTTCCTGCCGTCTGTGGAGTGTTTGTTCTCAAAAACAGAATGATTTAACCCAATCCCTGTTTGGTGAAAGTGGCAAATAATACATAACCGAATATGGAATAGTGCCCCAGTGCTAAGCCCCTCTGAAAAATTATAAATGGCGATATGATCGAGAATGATGGTTCCATGCTAGGCATACGCTTTTTTGGGGCGACCGGTAGCGCAGTGTGTTGAGGCATCAGTCTCATGTTTGACTACCGGCGTTTCGGGTTCGAATCCCGTCCACGACGACGTTCGTGGCCATGGATGTGCAGGAGGTGTATGCTGGCAACTGCATTCTCCGAAACCAGATTATGCCAAAGAAACGTCAACTGGGCCACATGGAACAGTTGACGCGCTATGCCCCACAAGGGGTTAGGGCAATTGAGTATACGCTTTTACAAAGCGTGTTAAAAATGGTGATTCCTAGTGGCCCCTGAAATATACATATACCTACATATATGAAATATATAAAAAAAAAAAATAATAATAAAAATCATAATAAATATATGGTAGTCCGTCCCTCGGTGATCTTAATCCATGCCTTGTTTGAGATAGCCAACTCAATTGTATTTCTCCTAACGACAAAATGGACACCCAAAGGCAAGTGATCGCTTCATGTTGGCTGTGACGTCGGCATCTTCTTATCGACTCAACTCATCAGTGGCTGCATACACAACAGTTCCATCAACAGTAGTTGTGACGTCAACCATCAGCCACCAGCATAGCATCATCGCATAGATCCGTAGATGAATCGGTCATACAGTACAAAGCATATGGCTCAAAGCTCAATCAGAACTTTGCAAATGGTTTGCTTTAGGGCCGGTTGACACGTTCAAAGTACACTTTGGCAAAGTACGTTGACAACCTACTTTGAGGTTACTTTGAACGTGTCAACCCCCTTCAAAGTGCTTTGAAGTCTCTAGCGTCCTATCAAAGCAAAGTAGGATGGTGCTCAACTTTCCATCAAAGAATTGATTGTAAATCGACAAGTTCACAGAAAAAAGTTGTTGGGGCGGGAAATAGTGAGTTGTTGGTGGTTTTTATTCAATTTACGGTGGTCTGAACTATGTGTTTTGGTATAAATTCCCTAGAAATACTAAATCCAGCGTTTTTTGCAAGTGGCAAAGTGGTAATTCACAATGGTGGATATTCTTACCAAGTCATACTTTGAC
The DNA here is from genome assembly GCA_964017055.1 of Chloromyia formosa. NCBI lineage: Eukaryota > Metazoa > Arthropoda > Insecta > Diptera > Stratiomyidae > Chloromyia > Chloromyia formosa. The sequence goes on from OZ024815.1 coordinate 65,480,735, forward strand.
AAAGTGTACTTTGAACGTGTCAACCGGCCTTTAGAATCATCATCTTGACTTTGTGAGAGCTTTTCAAATTGCTGCTGCATATCGGATTTATCGCTCGTCTTGCCTACTTATAGGCCATTCAACGTTCAAGAAAAAAAAAATTTAATTCAGTAAAAATTAGATTTCTAGATTAACTCCTTTTCTCATTTTTCTTTTGCTTCTATCGGCAATGTTGTAATATCGAGTAATTTCTTCTTGTGATAAATACGTATAATACAAATTTGTTCCAGCGCTAGCACCTCAACGGCCGTTGCAGATTCTAGTGGTGAGTCATATAACTTTTACTGTTTGCTTTATTAAAAAAAAAAAAAAAAAAAAAAATTTTTGTGGTACATATGTATATATTTGCTCGATACTATTTTTTTTTCCTTTCTTGATTAATGTTATTGTTTAGTTTGCATACCGATTGGAAAACAAGAGAAGACTGTAATAAAAAAATTATGGAGTGAGTTAACCCTCAGTCTTTTCCTTTCCAAAGCCCTCCCTCTTTTCAGCATCATGGGTTAAACACCTAGTTCTCTTCCTTCGGTATATGCTTAGGGTGGTCCCACTGAATGCGCGGCCAGAGGACCAAATTTGGTTGTAGGAGGGTTTAGAGGTCGGGGATCCTAACCATCACGGATCCACAAGAAAAATGGGTGCTTAGTCCAGTTCAGGCAGATGATTTCCTGCTTCTTGTTAGTCTATCAATTTTTATTGGTTGTTCGTCTCCACCAGTTTTTTTTTTCTGTGTGTTTACTATCCCTTTGTTTTGGATTGGTGGCCCTATGAAGGCATGTGACTATTTTTTTTTATATGTGATGAGGATTTCGAGGACGACTGGTAGCTAGAACCCACCCCACTTCTCCCGAACAGAGCTACGTACTAGCAGATGCCGCCGCTTACCAGTTGATGGAGATTGCGTGTTCCACGCCCTTCAGACTTTCACAGTCACAAACTCCAGTTTTCTCTTTTCAGCTTCGCTGACTCCGATAACCACCAACTCTCATTACAGACCCGAGGAATTTGAAAGAGTTTTAGCTGATAGGGTATGTCTGTCTGAAAGTTTTCTTTGTGGGAAACGTCGGCTGTATTAACGAACTGCCTCGTGTCCGTTCCCTCCGGCAACACCATACGCGAATATATCGGCGTACTCTCTATCCATATATTTGTAAGACATCGCTATCAAATACCCGAAGTGACGGCTACAAAAGTTTAACAAGTAAATAATTGTAATATCCGTATAATAATAATACCTGAGAAATATCCTTTGAATCGTGTACTCGACAAATTTCCCACACAAATAATACCTAAACTTCTGTACACAAAAAACGAAATTGTTTATCCGTTAAAGTTAACGAATATAATTCACGTTACATTCGATAAGCAATTGCCCAAATTATTATGACAAGTAAAGTAAAGAAAAGTAAAATATCTTTCCACAGAATAAATGCTCACCCAGAGGCTAGCAAACTAGAGTTTTCCCCAGATAATCCATCTTTTTGACAAGAACATCAAAAATGCGATGACTCTGTAACGGTAAAAGCTTGGGGCGGCCTTGTTCCTCTAACAGAGCGTAGAATATACCCTAGCCCTATGGCGATTTCATCGCGAGACACCCTGTATAAATAAGGGTCACCTCCTGATTCTATTTAGCCATGTCTGCTTGCCGGCCCGTAAGTCTGTCTGTCCGTCCGTTCGCACGATAACTTTCGATACAATGAGCTAAAAGTTTAAAATTTTCGTCAAATGTTCGTAGTACGATCTAGTTGGTTCGTATTGACAATGCGCGTGATCCGGCCAAAGGAGTGCCTGCCTACCCTACATGTTCAAAATAATTAAATTTGTCTACAACTCCCGACTAAATAAACATGAAAAGTTCTAACTTTGGTAGATGACTCGAAAAGGTCATTTTGTACTCCTGTAAAAATGAGATTGATCAGTTGGAAAATAACGGTACTTTTCTTACAAAGAGTCCCGCATTACCCTACTTTTCGGAGTTTTGATCTATAACTCTCGAACCAATTGACGTAGGGAGTTAGGGACCTGATACGTACTTCACGTAACTTCAGATGAGAAGCTGTTTGCGTTTCAGTAAGATGAGCATAATCAGGCCAAAAGAACGCCTACATCCCCTACAAATGTCAAAAATTGAAATATTTCTTAACAATGATAACTTTCGACAGGATAAAGCTAGCTAATTGAAAATTTGGTCCGATGTTAATAGTAAGATCTAGTTAGTTGATACTGAAAACAGATAAAATTCGACCGAAGAAACTTCTACTTATCCTTCCAATTAAACTTCAAATAAGTGACAACTATCAATAGAATTAATATAGCGACCTGACATTTTGGCCAAATGTTTGAACTTGCATTTAGTTAGCTATTGTTGAAAATGCGCAAGATCCAACCATAGGGACCCCTACCTCCCCTACGAATGAAACTTAAAATAATCGATAACTTTCGATAAAATGAAGCTAGTGATTTGAAATTTTGGTCAAATATTTGTAGTAGGATCTAGTTTGTTGATTTTGAGATGGAGCAAGCATCAAGATCCTACTGAATGAATGCCAATGTTAAGGCGAACATACACCATCCGGAATCCGGCCTTGAGGAATTCCGGATGGTGTATGGTCGGATTGGCTTTTCAGGTGGCCTGAAGGAAAATCGTTCCCGCCAAGCCTCCACCACACACGTTCCGGAATTTTCCTCGGGAAAAACTGATTAGGCCTGGCCTTGAGGAATTTCGGATCGTCAATGGCATGTGCAGGCCGCTTTGAGTCGGATGGATAGTTGGCAATCGATATTATCATCACAGAATGAAAGTATCTATCTATTGGATTGAATTTTACATTCCATAGCCAAGCTTCAGATACACTCGTCTATTGAAATAAACTCCAGTGAAAATTCATTCTACTCATCCGGCCCGACAGTTCGCGTTGAGGCGGCCTGTCCGGAATTCCTCAAGCAATTCCATCCGGCGGCCTGTCCGGCCGCGTGACTAAAATGAATTTACAATGGAGTTTTTTTCCCAATAGACGAATGTATCTGAAGTTTGACTATGGAAAATAAAATGCGGTACAATTCAATGCAATAGGTAGATACTTTCATTCTATGGCGATATGATCGATTCCCAATTATCCATCCGCTGGCCTCAAGGCGGCCTGTCCGGAATTCCTCAAGCAATTGCATCCGGCGGCCTGTCCGGCCGCGTGACTAAAATGAATATACACTGGAGTTTTTTTTTCAATAGACGAATGTATCTGAAGCTTGGCTATGGAAAGTAAAATGCCGTACAATTCAATTCAATAGGTAGATACTTTCATTCTATGGCGATATGATCGATTCCCAATTATCCATCCGCTGGCCTCAAGGCGGCCTGTCCGGAATTCCTCAAGCAATTCCATCCGGCGGCCTCAAGCTCAAGGCGGCCTGTCCGGTGGCCTGTCCAGCCGGCTCAAGGCGAACTGTCCGGCCGCGTGACTAAAATGAATTTTCACTGGAGTTTTTTTTTTCAATAGACGAATGTATCTGAAGCTTGGCTATGGAAAGTAAAATGCCATAGAATGAAAGTATCTATCTATTGCATTGAATTGTACGGCATTTTATTTTCCATAGCCAAGCTTTAGATACATTCGTCTATTGAAAAAAAAACTCCAGTGTAAATTCATTTTAGTCACGCGGCCGGACAGTTCGCCTTGAGGCGGCCGGACAGGCCGCCGGATGGAACTGCTTGAGGAATTCCGAACAGGCCGCCGGACAGGCCGCCTTGAGGCCAGCGGATGGATAATTGGGAATCGATCATATCGCCATAGAATGAAAGTATCTACCTATTGCATTGAATTGTACCGCATTTTATTTTCCATAGTCAAGCTTCAGATACATTCGTCTATTGGAAAAAAGTCTTATTAGCTAACTGTATCCGTCGCTTGATTTCGTCAGTTTCGTTGGCGTCCCTTGACAGGTTGCAACCCAGGTAGATGAAGTTGTTCACGAACTCGATGTTGAGGTCCCCCACATTGATGCTCGGTTGTGCAGGTGTCCTTGTCACCGATTGCATCATTATTTTAGTTTTACCCTCGTTAATACGTAATCCAACTTCCTTTGCAGCGGTATCGAGCGTATGCAGAAGTTCTTCTGCGTCAGCCAATCTTCGGGACATGATGTTGATGTCGTCGGCGTACGCTGCTAATTGTGTCGACTTGATGAGTAGCGTCTTGCTGTTGTCCATATTCATGGCCCGAATAACGTATTCCAGTGCTAGGTTGAAGAGCGTCGGTGCCAGTCCATCGCCCTGTTTCAAACCAGTGCGTGTTTCAAATAGATCAGTAAGTCTATTCTGGATCCTGACTTGTGAGACGGAGTTGGTCATCATCATCTTTGTCAGTCGCACTAATTTTGCCGGTATACCAAATTGCAGCATGATGTTGTACAGTACTCCACGATCGATACTGTCGTATGCCTGCCTGAAGTCGACAAAGATTTGGTATACGTTTACGTTGTATTCCCAGCACCTCTGAAGTATCAGTTTGACTGAGAAGAGCTGATCGGTTGTAGAGCGACCAGGTCTGAAACCGCTTTGATATTCGCCAATGACTCGTTCTGCGTACGGTTTTATTCTATTTTCCAGAATTTTCGTCAAAATTTTATGTGAGTGTATCAGGATGGTTCATATTTCAATAAAGTGATGGAGAGAGTGGAGGAAAGAGTATAAAAAAAAGATACAAAGTATCTACACTCTATGCAGATACATCGGAACATGGATATGTCTATGACTACCCACTGCGAACCTGTTGTGTTGAAGATATCGACGTAAGTTTTATAAAAATCCCAGTATAGTTATACTGGATGAAATCATTCGAAAAAACAGGTCCCACGCTTTCGGTAGGCATAAGACATATCCATGTACCCATGTATCTGGTGGCAGTGTAGATACTCGTCATAAATTCTGCTTTGCTTTGTCCTGTCCGCTCGGGCTCCTTTCTCTCGCGGGATCGTTTCGTTTTCGTTTGCATCGCGTGTGTGCAATATTCACCTCCTCTCGTGCACCCTGTTCCATCTACCCGTTCGGTACAGTTTACAAACTACAGCCTATCGACATTTCTCTGAGTAAGTTTCTGCTAATCGCAATCACGCTTCCCACCATCTTTTCCCAATCGGACGTGTATTGTGTTTGTGTATCTATTGCAAAATCGCTCCAACACTATCCCCCTCATCCCGCCCCTTTAATCAACAATCCGGGTCCGGCACACACAATCCGTTTCTCAAGTAACGCGTGCGACTCTATGCGATTGTGTCCGGCAAACAGAAAGGGAAACTAACAAAAGTAAACAAAACATTCCAACACACGCACAAAGAGAATGCACAAGAAAAATTTTGGAATTTTTGCAGAAGGGGGGGGGGCATTTGTTCTTCTGCAGACCTCTGAATGTACAATACATCATGTCACGATGAGCTGCCCGGAACTCTAACATCCTGCGACGAATATTTCTCTATTTCGGGGCTTGGGAGATTTTAACTCGCGCAGTACGAATCCGCCATTTTGTTTTCTGATATGTTTATTGCATGTGTGGTGGGTGCCCACATTGTGGGCCACTCAGACCTCAAATCGCCGCCATTGCAAATGCACAACCATTTGGATAGAATGAACTTCATCCGCGATGGCTCTCGCTCTATCTCTATCTTCGGGGGGCGAGAGCTATGTAATGTACACACTCTCAAATTGCGTCTGCGCATGTCCAAATGTTAGTCGAACTGACTACTTGCTACTTTTTCTGGGACCCTATTGATTCAGATATGTAGTACAACGCGCGCTATTTTATTTGTTTGGATTCCAGCCATTTTGAACATTTTGGAATTTTTGCGGAAGGGGGGCATTTGATCTTCTGCAGACCTCTGAATGTACATCATAACATATAACATCCTGCGACGAATATTTCTTTATTTCGGGGCTTGAGAGATTCTAACTCGCCTAGTATAAATCCGCCATTTTGTTCTATTTGTTTATTGCACGTGTGGTGGGGGCCCACATTGTGGACCGGTCAGACTTCAAATCGCCGCCATTGCAAATGCACAAACGCAGTCGCCGGATCACCCGATTTGGCTCGGATGAACTTCATCCGCTCTCGCTCATCTTCTGGGGGCGGGAACTATGTACACTCTCTCAAATTGCGTCTGCGCATGTCCAAATGTTAGTCGAACTGACTACTTGCTACCTTTTCTGGGACCCTAGTGATTCAGATAGTACAACACGGGCTATTTTATTAAACGAAGAATGGGAATTGGCGGAAATTGAAGGTCATTGAAAGTCCGCCCGTTCACCCGTACATTATGTTATTTCTTGTCGTCCAAAACGTCAACCTTTATCGCTATCAAATCAACATCCCAACATGTACACACAGGATCCCCGCAAGCGCACCGCCCGCGCGGATCTACAAGCAACAGCCATGCACAATGACCACTTAACTGAAACGACATGCACAACTAGAAAAGAAAAATTTTCAATGGGCTTGTTTCCTCTTCTGACCCCCGAGTAGAAAAACAAACATTTCGTGTGACGGACAGATTTTTAGGATGACCCCCAGCAATAAGACATATCCATGTCAAAAGAAACTCCAGTGTAAATTCATTTTAGTCACGCGGCCGAACATTTCGCCTAGAGGCGGCCGGATAGGCCGCCTGACAGGCCGCCGGATGGAATTGCTTGAGGAATTCCGGACAGGCCGCCGGACGGATAATTGGGAATCGATCTTATCGCCATAGAATGAAAGTATCTACCTATTGCATTGAATTGTACCGCATTTTATTTTCCATAGCCAAGCTTCAGATACATTCGTCTGTTGGAAAAAAAACTCCAGTGTAAATTCCTTTTAGTCACGCGGCCGGACAGTTCGCCTTGAGGCGGCCTGTCCGGTGGCCTGAAGCAGCCATATACGATCCGGAATTCCTCAAGGCCGGGCCTGGTCAGTTTTTCCGAAAGGAATTCCGGATGGTGTATGGTGTATTCTATATTCAGGCAAACCGGAAGGCCGGGCCTCATCAGTTTTTCCGGACAGGAATTCCGGATGGTGTATGTTGGGCTTTAGTTTCAATATACATATAGACATTCGAATGGATGAACCATGAAACTTCTCATTAGATCCACACACATACTTTTCAAACTGACCATATAGGAAACTCAATTTTAATGCGTATGGTCGTTACCAATTAGTACGAGTACTACTGATATCACCACTAGGTATGTACAGGTCTTGGGTGTATTCACTTCGGTTTGGTTTTTTTTTTTAATATTACCCTTATAACTTCTAAACGGTACCTCAGCGTTTAGAAATTGTAAGGATAATACTCGTATTTTTTAAAATGCTCAGACTTCTCGGATTTCTGCCCACCCAAATTTAAGCTCATCATCAGCAACCGTGCAAACTAAGTTTTCAAGTATTTAGGATCTACGGAAGGGATTATAATAATTTCCAAATATTTCGCAAATATTTCCTATAAGAATCTTAATTTTACTGGCCTATAAGGCGACATGGAGTTTTTTAAGAGAGCTGATATCTTAGCATTTGATTGAAAAATGTTGTGGTATTCGATATTTTAGAACGCTTCGATTATGAAAAATACAGAGAATGCTATGATTTGTTTGTAGGTATCCTAAAATAAAACCAAGCGAAAGTATATGACGAATCTTTGCTGCATCTAGTAGTCTAAGAACCCGCTGCAAGAAGGCCTTCATCATCGGTAACCGACTGGAATTTATACCAGTAGTAGCACATAGTACGAAGACTACGAAAACGTACATCAGCCCAGTCCTGTTCGGGTCCGTGTTGAGCGTTTTTGAGATGGTCAGCATGGGTCACGGACCCGTTCAGAGCTGGGCTCACGTAAGTTTTCGTGGTCTTCGTACTATGTTTTACAACTGATGTAAATTCCAGATGGTTACAAATGACGAAGGCTTTTTTACAGCGGGCTCCAGTACTATAGGCTACCTAGAAAAATTGAAAAGTTATAACAAAAATATTGAACACAAATGTATGCTTACTTGCAAGTGTTTAAATCGATAAATTAATCGTACCATATGAAAAGACGCGCTAATTAATAATTAGCAGAAGGTGAGCGTCTTCCGAATAAATCATTGTAAACAATATACAATTGTTTTATTTTGCTCGACTCTCGACTGGTCCGGATCTAATACGCGCCTGTTTAATAAAATGGTTGAAAAGCTAAATCGAGGAAACCTTCCCAATAAACTCATTTTGTTTTTGTTTCTTTTTATTTAATTTCCTTCATAAATTTTATGCAATCCCTGCAAATTTAATCATACAGATTTGTCACCAAAAGCAACAGCCATGAATTTCGGGGAAAATTCTTATAGAATTTTCATGGTCTGTTGAGAAAATATCTTCATAAATTGCAAATCGAATAGTCACTGAATATTGTCAACGGAATACACGCTCGTCATAAAGCGTAAGGACTCCCTCACTGCTATTATTCACTTATCGCATGAAAAGATGAAATTCTATTTTGCAAAGTGTCTGCTAAACTCAATTTATAAACACATATAATACGAGTATCAGTGACGCAGATAGCTTTTCGTCGAGGAGGGGGTCTTCGGCATTGATTTATTATCGAACGTTGGGGAAAACAAGATTTGCATTTAAAATGAACATAAAGGTCTAGATAGACATTCTCATGAGAATGGTATCGTCAGACTGATTTCGTTCCCGAGAATCAACTAAACAGCAATGAGAATTAATTCTCATGAAAATTTTCCGTTCTCATGCATTCTCGTGGAAATTATTCTCATCATCGTGTAAATAGGTAGCGTTGGAGTATTCTGATGATTATAACCATTCTCATGACCAAAGTTTATTCTCACGAGCTGAGAATAATCATTCTCAGGAGCAGTCTTTTATATCAGTTTATGTTTTTTTGCTGAAAAAAATTAGGGCACGTTTTTATTTGTTTTTTAATCTATAGCGACCGAAAACTGATTTTGCAAAAAAAAATAATCCAAAAGGTCCAACAAAAGTTAAAAATGGAGGTCAAAGTTTACTTCATCGACTATGTTGGTTGTTATATTAAAGGGGATTATTATTAGAACTTTCCATTTTTTCCCGATTTGAATTAGCTACGACGGATTGAGGGGCGAAATAGGATAAAAAAAATAATAATAATAAGAAGAAAAACCTTCGTTCAAAACGATTGATATCATGAAACAAAATGGGAACGGAGAATGATAAAACTTCTTCTTTAAAATCACAGCCAATCTTGCCGGAAGAAACTATTAGGGGGTTGTTGTTATAGTAATAGCAACGCCTACTGGCGGTGAGGAAGCTTGGCAGCCCTTGGACGTTGATGATGAACCGGTCACTCCGGTGAATAGCACCGACTACCATGGGGGTGACTATTATTACTTAGGGGGTCGTTTGGGTTGCTGATTGCGAAAATGAAGTTATAATTGCAATTTTTTCTTTATTGACTTCAGGTTCGGAATCAGCGACCCAAAATTACCTTGTAGTTCGAATCAACCCGATCGGACGACTATTTTCCCATGAAAAAAGGGTTGCCATTCTGGGGTGGGCAAACAAAAATTTATTTTTCGTTCTTTGACTTCAAATTCGGAATCTACCACACTCCCACCTCCAACAGCTATTACTAAATCAAAAACAAACTGAGGAAGTACGACATGCGAATAGTGGGAACCAGCAGCAGCGCACGACTTAAGACCTATCTCGGAACGAAAAATATCCACTCAAGAAAGAGGAGAAAAGCGGTATTTATAAAATATCTCGCCAAAACGGTCGTATCCAAAATGTCGGACAAACAAAGAGATTGATAGCTACGCGATTCAATTAGCACACAAGACAAGCCGGAAATGCGTCACACATGGTAGACGACCAACACTCCATATGCTGGGACTACGTGAAGGCATTAGGACAGGTACGGCAAATTTTTAAACTCGATGCCTGAGAAAGCCTGGAAATAATGGCAATCCCGACTAATGACTTTGAGACACACGATGCACGCGAATTATCATTCCCATTCGAATGATAATTCGATTCCATATGTGTCACTGCGAATGAACAATCGAACATCATCTGAATGATAATCCGCGAATTACAATTGGCAGAGCAAACGCAATTCCTTCTTTGTGCATGCAGTGCCATCTATCCGACAAATTGTCATTGAGTAGCAATAATACTCAGTTTTGACCCTCCCGCACTCGTTGCTATGCATTAGAAATAACATTCACTTGTTGCTAATATGATATGTTCGTTGCCAAAAAATGTAAACAATATTTATTCGAAAAAATCAGTGCTAAGTCGATTTCGCAATGACAGTTGAAATAACGCTCACATTAAAGTGGGTGTGTCCAATTCGTCTTTGCCAGCAATTCATTATTTACCGAATGATCATTCGGTAGCGACTTCGAAACTCTTAAATCAACACAAATTTATGTCATTTTGGACATTTTATTCCCTTTCACTTTTTCCCGGGGGAAGAAGGGAGTAGGAGCGGAGGGAGGAGGGCGCTTTGGGAATGCTTCCATTCTTCTCAGCGATCCCAAAAGCCAATGGTAGTATCAAAACCAATCCCGGTCGGATAAAGATAATAGATAAATAGTTTCCACGGATTGACCGTACATTTCGTAAACCGAGAAAGCGCCGAGCTCTTTAGTATGGTGAGCCCAGTCACACATTGTCGAACACGAACTCGAAAATGGTATAAGTGTCCTCCGAATGGCTCAAGACACACACACACTTCACAAAAATCTGAAGAATATTGCCCACATGTACCATGTTCGCGTTCGAGTTCGGCTTCGACGGTGAGTGGCTGGGCCTAAATTGGATTTTACTGTATGTAAAAATATTATGCAGTCGATAACCATTTTACTTTCATCCTCGCCTTCCAAATAGACTCTTGTTAAATTTCGTTATCCGAAATGACGCTGCGCCGCCCTCTTGATTCGGTTAATCGGGGTTTTACTGTATGTTGTAACATTTTGGATTCCCGAACCACCTTATTTTCCTCCCCGGCCTCCCGAAAGTACTTATGAAAAATACCGTTATGCAAGATGACGCCGCACCCTTGGGTCCGGCTAAAAGAGGGTTTTACTGTGTGAGGTCGCGAACCGCCTTGATATCTATTCCAGCTGGAGAAATGTACTCCTGCAAAATTTGGCGCTAATTGCAGTGATTTAAAAGTTTTTGCAAGATAAAAATTCAACAATAATCTTGACTTTTATATTAGACATTAACATTCCATTTTTCAGTGAGAAGACTTCATTTGCCTTTGATTTCTTTAGATAGGAGCCATCGTCTGGGGTAATTTTCCACTATTAGCGCCATCCAACATTGCTAAATACGCTGTCAGTGGATGATCATTTTCATTGGTTGAACTTAATTAATATAGCTGAGAGGGCTTACGCTGAACTTCTAGAGTTTTCTGATAGTAAAGGAGTTCGATGCCACTTCCATTGTTGTCTGATGCTGCAGCCAAATGAACCTTCAGCTCTTTTCATCCAACAATTCGCTGCCATGAAGAGTCGAATATCCAGGGCTTATTCCGGCAGTCCGGTTTGTGCCAAGGATGGTGTCTGCCTGCGCTATCAATGTACGCATTTTTTATGGCATCCCAGTTTTCAATTATGTCACTATCTGAGTGAGTTATCTCAGCTGCTTTTTGCGCAAGACGGTCATCATATTGTTTTAAGACGGCTCGATTTTTTTTGTCGAGCGGTGTTAAATTTGCGGCGCCGGGATCTTTCGTCGCTGGGGCGGCGCACGGCTGCAATACGCAATCGAACATTAGCGATCATAAGAAAATGGCCTCTTCCCATCCCAATTTCGGCGGCCTTATTATTTCGTACGTCCAGGAGGCAACTCTTGATTCTTTTACTAATGGCAAAGTGGTCGATCTGATTTTGTGTTCTGCGCTGATCAACAGAGGACCAATTGCGAAATGGACCCTACTCAAGCCTCCGAAAATATGATAAACACATGTGAACGAAAGGTCCTTCGGCAAATTTTCGAAGCAGTTTGCGACGGATATTGACGGCGGATCCGGTACAATGACATACATGATCGTACAGCTCACTGTACGATATTTCGAGAATCGTCCATCTACAACGGGCAGGACATATGCAACGAATGGACGATAAACGCATGCCTATGAAAATACTCAATGGACAACACGTCGACGGAGAAAGGCTGCGAAAACTGTGAGCTTGTTGGAATGACCTAGTAAATAGGGGCACCGAATAACTGCTGGTCGTCCAAAATTGGAGGACGCGGCCATTTCACCGAGGTAATTAGAGGACGATGATCCAGGCGGCCAGTGCCCGACGTCGGGCTGTTACGCCACGATGATGATAATGAGACGAAATGAAATGATCCCGGCTGCATTCAACTTCGCTCGAGGTTGAAAATAGTGTCCATACGAATATTCCCGAGCAGTAGGGAGATTAGTTCATAGTATCTGAATTTTAGTTGTATTCTCAAATCCGAAACACAAAGGAGTGGGAGTGATGCCTTTAACCACCCCGCTATCTACGCCACTGACGAGGATATGTTCACAAAACTTTTGAATTTCTATTATAGTCGCGTCCCTGTACCCTGTCTCCTGTCCGACATCCTATCGGATCCGCACATGGTTGAAATGGAAAAGTGCTGAAATCAAATATTTAAGTCCGCCCGTTGCGGAACGTGCTATTTCAGTGTATCGCCCGAGTTGTTATTCGTTCGGGATTACAAAGCACTCTCTCGTTAGATTATTTACATCATTGTTTGTATCGAACAAGCTTCGGCACAAGTATGGAATAGTCTGAGGCAGCCTCGTATAGTTTCTGTATTTTTATACCCTAGACTTTTAGTATAGGGTATATTGTTTTTGTCACGACGGAAATATGTAACACCTTAAAGGAGGCTCCGGAGGTATAGCAATGTATATATATAAATGATCAGGGTCACCTCCTGATTCGATTTAGCTATGTCTGTCTGTCTGTCTGTCTGTCTGTCCGTCTGTCTGTCTGTCTGTCTGTCTGTCTGTCCGTCTGTCTGTCCGTTCGCACGATAACTTTCGATAGAATGAAGCTAGAGCCTTGAAATTTTGGTCAAATATTGGTAGTGTAATCTAGTTGGATGGTATGGAAAATGGGCATGATCAGGCCAAGAGAACGCCTACCTCCCCTACATGTGTAAAATACATAAATGTATCTATAACTCCCGATTAAATAAACGTCAGAAGCTCTAGCTTAGGTAGATTACTCATGAGGGTAATCTTATACTCTCCTGGGAAAATAAAATCGATCAGTTGGAAACTAACGGTAATTTTCTTACTAAGAACCCCGTACTACCCTAATTTTCAGGCTTTTTGTATATAACTCCTGAACCAATTGACGTAGGCACCTGATTTTTGGCATGTAACCTTGAAGTGAGAAGCTGCTTAAGGTTTTGTAAGTTGGGCATAATCAGATCAAAGGAACGCCTACCTCCCCTACAAATTTCAAAAAATTAAATATTCCCTTAATTACGATAACTTTCGAAAAAATTATACTAGCAACTTGAAAATTTGACAAAATGTTGCTAGTAAGACCTACTTTGTTGGTATTGAAAATGGGCAAGATCCGACCCAAGGAACCCCCACCTCCCCTACAAATGAAACTTCAAATAAGCGATAACTTTTGATAGAATGAAGCCAGCAACTTGAAATTTTGGTCAAATGTTTAAAGTGAGATTGAGTTAGTTGGCATTAAAGATGGGTAAGATCCGACTTAAGGAACCCCTACCTCCCCTAGAAATGAAACTTAAAATAAGCGATAACTAACGACAAAATAAAGCTATCGACTTGAAATTTTGGTCAAATGTTTGTAGTATGATCCAGTTGGCAATATTGAAAATACGTAAAATCCGACCAACGAAACCCCTACTTCTCCTGCAAATGAAACTTCAAATAAGCGATAACTTTCGATAGAGTGAAGCTTGAGACTTGAATTTTTTTTTAAATGTTTGTAGGGGGATCTAATTGGTTGGTGGCAATGATGGGCAAGATCCGACCCAAGGAACCCCTACCTCCCCCACAAGTGAAACTTCAAATAAGCGTTAACTTTCGATAGAATGAAGCTAGCAACTTGAAAACTGCGACAAATATTTGTAGAATGGGTCAGTTAATTGATTTTGAGAATGGTCAAGATCCCACTGAATGAGTGCCAAACTCCCCTATGAACTGGCCATATAGGAGACCCACTTCTAGTACATATGGTCGTTGCCAATTGGGACTTTTGGTATCACCACTAGGTATGTACAAGTCTAGGGTATATACGCTTCGGACTCCGGGCCGAAGCGAAGCTTCGGCCTGGTTCTTTTTATTTTTTGCTATTCATGGGGGCCATTGGAATTGCGGCAATGGGGAAAAGGTATGTTGCGCGGAAAAGGTGCAAAATGCAGTCTAGGGATAAGGTTGTATATTGTATGTAATGCCCTATGTAGCGTCCATTTTATTTTACATATACCTATGACATCCAGCATATCGTACGTTTGATCATGTCCTCTCTTGAGTAGATGATAGTACAGTTATACATACCTGTTACTGCGGAGGTAAGCCCGTAAATACTGGATTGTGTGTGTAGTCTTCCTTGTGCATACCTGTAATGGATGCACCATCCATTTCGGTCACAAACTGCTCCAAATATTCGCCGAAGGTTCTTTTCTTCAAATAGCCGGACACATGTTATATCATCTGAAAACGTGTGACACCTGGAGTGGGAGATGATATGGGGAACGATACTCGTAGAACGGGCAGTGAGACTGTGTTGCTGAAATTCACATTTCTGTCCCCTGGAAAATTTTGGTATCTGAAAACGGGAGATGATATGGGGAATGATATAACGGGAAGTGATTCAAGGTAACATTTTGTGCCCAGATTACTTCCCAAGCAGCACATTCCAACCTTGGTTAGAAATCTAGCCAATTTTAGAATCGTCGTTCAGTCACATAATAAACGATTTGGTTTAGTTGTAAAACTTAAACCATTCTGATATCAAACTTAAATTTCATCGAAACTTGTTAAAATATTAACACTCGAAATTGCTTTATTTCAAACGAAATTGTGTAAATTACAACCTTTACGGTCACAACAATATTTGCATATTATCAACCACACTCGCGAGCAACCAAATCGAAGCAATCTATAAGCGCGCATACATGTACATACTTCTACATATTTCCACCAACTGTCATGCATGTAGCTTCAGCGGTTCGTGAGATATTTCATGGACAGACATACAGACAGACAGACGTCTGACCGATTTTATAAGAGTTTTGTTTTTACTACAAAACCTTAAAAAAGGCTAGTCCTGGGTTGGTAGCCGTTCTTAATTGTATTTACTAGTTTATACGCTTGTCTGGTGTTCCTATTAGCTAAGTTTTCGTTTATGTTCAGCAACTGCTCGTCAAAGTATTTACGTTTCTTACGTCTAATTATTCTATTCGATATTCGCCGTAGCTCGTCATATTTTTATACTCTAGATGAAATCTGAGAGTATTATAAGTTTGCCACAAAGTTTGTAACGCTAAGAAATAAGGCTCGCAGAAAAAAATGAATGATACAGAAGTTCATATTATCACTCGAATATCTCAAAACCGGATGTCCGTCTGTCCGTCTGTCCGTCCGTCCGTCCGTGACCTCTCTAGCTCGAGAACGCGTTGAGCTATGAAGTTAAAATTTTGCACACGTTATTTTTGACAAAAAATGAAGGCTAAGTTCGTGAACGGGCTAAATCGCTCCACCCCTTCTACCCCCTCCCATACAAAATGACACATTTTTGAAAATTTACAATAATCAGATTTTCTCAGAAACTATAAAACATATTGCTTTGAAATTTTTAATATATCACTTTTCTGATAATTGTAACCTATGTTATAAAACTTATTGTAATCCTCACCCTCCTTCTACCCCCTCCCATACAAACTGCACTATTTCATGAAATACGTTAAGCCAATTTACTCAGTACCTATACAATTTATCGGGCTGAAATTTTGTACTTAACACTTAATTAACAATATCAGTTAGATTCAAAAAAATTAATCGATTACCCTTACTCCGTCTACCCCCTCCCAGACAAAATGACACATTTTTGATAATTTACAATAATCAGATTTTCTCAGAAACTATGAAACATCTTGCTTTGAAATTTTGAATATATCACTTTTATGATAATTGTAACCTACATTATAAAATTTATTGTAATCCTCACCCTCCTTCTACCCCCTCCCATACAAACTGCACTATTTCATGAAAAACGTTAAGCCTATTTACTCAGTACGTATATAATTTATCGGGCTGAAATTTTGTACTTAACACTTAATTAACAATATCAGTTATTTCTTGGCGTTGCAAACTTTGTGAGAAACCTATAATGCTGTCAAATTTCATCTCTTGTGTTTATACTCTAGATGAAATCTGAGAGGTGATGGGATCAACAAAGCCTTAACGATGCATCCGAGATTGCAACCAAAATTATTTATTGGCTTTAACCAGGTTCAAATTCATCTAGAGTATTGCATGATTGGGGTTTACCCCAATCGTAGTTCTTTTATGTTTCTCTTCTGGCTCTGGTTCCTCGTTGAATCCATTGTCTGTAGGCCTCGTTTTTCGCGTCAAGTGAATTTTTGCATTCTTCGTCGAACCAGTCATTTCGCGCTCGCCGGGCTTTATATCCCACGACCTTCTCTGCGACATCCTTGATGGTACCCTTGTTTTTATTGCACACTGTATATATGGAGGTATGTCGGAACCAATGGAATCGGACCACTACGTCATATAGCCGCCATAGGAACGACCGGTCCAAAAACTCGTCTTTGGGAGAAAAACTTTTTTATTTCTAAAGGTATCTTTTTCAAATTTGACACTAGTATCTTTAGTTAAATCACATTCCCGAATTTGGTTGGAATAGAATAATTCATGATAAATAGGTATAGTCATAGCAACTTATATGATGCTTGATTTTCTTCATATCATAATTTATTTTCCACACACTAGTGCCATCCAACCCCACCTTTCTCCAGATAGGTGTAAAAGAATGGATGTAAGGTCTTATGGTAGAACACGCAAGAAGCACTACCCCGCTGGGCACTACTTCTCATGCGCAGTTGAGTGATCCCCGGGAGCTCGACGGTTTCCGGGGGCGAGCGCTATGAAGCAGTCCAAGTACGCTTTAGAGAAGCTGAGGGTTGCAAGCTGGAATGTCGGATCCATGACGGGAAGAACTGGAGGACGTCATGAAACGGAGAAGGAAAGACATTATGTGCGTGCAGTAGACCAAGTCGACCGAGCTCATTTTTTGACGAATTCCAAAAAGTACAAATTGTACTATTATGGAAACTCGAATGATAGGAACGGCGTTGGCGTTTTTCTGTCACCGGCCTTACTTGGCAGCATCGTGAGTATCTCGAAGATAAGCGACCGCTTGATGAGTATCAAATTGGTTATCTGTGAAAGAGTGTGGAACGTCATAAGTGCCTACGCTCCCCAAGTGGGTTTGCAGCAAAATGAAAAAGAGGCATTTTGGAGCGACGTTGACACACTGCTTCAAAGTATACCAGATACCGAGCTGGTTTTTTTTCGGAGCGGATTTCAGTGGCCATGTAGGGGAATCGAACTATGACCAAAGATTAACCATAAGGAAGATACCCTACTTCATACAAATTAACGCGACTGACTAGTAGTTGCATACGTGTTGGTTCTCTATGCGTACACGAAGGGGTAATGCCAACTAATAAGCATGTTACTCACACCTTGAAACTTTATAGGCAGTTGCCATTACTGAAGTGTTGCCGTCTCTATCTCTCTTAAGCGAATTTACCTTTGAATTATTGGCAAAGATTAAACATGAGTGCATCCCGTTCTAAAAATTAAATCGTACTAAGTGAGGTATCTTAGCAATGTTTAATCTTTGCTATGACTATGAGGATTGCCATGGTGGGAACGGTAGCCAAGCTACAGTCAGAAATGATGAAGGTGAGGCTATCCTGACTATGTGCAGATCACAAGGTTTGGTCATCCTCAACACATGATTCATTAAGAACCAAAGACACCTGATTACATATAGCAGTGGAGCTCATGCGACGCAGATAGACTATCATCTGTGTCTAAATTTCATGAGACGTTGGGTGAAAGACTGCAAAGTGATCTTTGGTGAATCTGGGGTCAGCCAGCACAGGTTGCTCCCGACAGAATTTATTTTGAAAGGAGGAGCAAGACCGCAGGCAATCTCCAAACCAGTCGAGAAAATCAAATGGCATAATCTCAACAACGAACGCTTTGAATCTGTTGTAACTCCATTCATTGCTAAAATGGAGGATTGGCTTCAATACAACACCAACTGTGACGAGCAAAGTCCAACACAAATGTGGAATGCTTTGGATGCAATGTTAGTAGGAAAGGCTGAAAAGACACTGGGAGTTTCGAAAGGTCCACTCCACACGAACAAGGAGACGTGATGGTGGAATACCGAAACTTAAAAAGCAGTGCAGGCCAAATCAAACGCGTGCAAGGCTTGGACAACATGCAAGACAGGCAGTGAAGCCGAGAAGGTTCAACTTCGAGAGAAATATGATAAATGACGGAAGGATTTAAAGCAAAAGGCTGCTCAAGCAAAGGCGATTGCATCCGAAATGTTCAATCAGGAACTAGAAGATCTGACGGCGGATAAAATATCGTCATTGCAAGAGAAACCTAAAGGCAATGCCAGGATTTATAAGTTCGCAGCCCAAAGGAGAAGAAACGCTCGAGAGATTCAGGCGCCAAAGTACGTTGAAGACTCACAAGGAGTGCTAATTGTTGAAGACACTGCCATCTGTAGCAGAATGCGTGAGTACTTTGACGAACTTCTGAACGAGGAATTTCCGCGAGAAGCTTTTCAAGCTGCGGAGCCAAACACCACTAATATAGCAGATTTTTCAGTGGAGGAGGAGATGCAGCCGGACCGGACAAAATACCCTTGGAATTTTGTTTGAAGACAAATCATGTCGGGCTTAGATGGCCCACTGTTCTTTTCAACAAAATTAAAAGATGGCAACCGATGCCTGACACTTTCAGGAAAAGCTTCCTTCTCCCATTTTAAAAGAACAAGGGTGACTCACGCAAGCACAACAACTAGGGAAATCAAGTTAACATCTCACACATTGAAGACTTACGAGCGGGTTGTCTGCAATCAATTGAAAGAGATTTTACGATTGGATGATAATCAATGCGGCTTTGTGGAGTGTCGGTCCACAGTCGATGCTATTCAGTGCACACGTGTTACGATGGAAAAGCGTCGTGATGCACGGACGGACTTGTACTTTGTATTCATCCATTTGGAAAAAGCCTTCGACAGAGTTCCTCGTGATCTGATATGGATGGCCCTAAGCACTTAAGGTCCCCGAGGCATATGTCAAGATGATACAAGACATGTATGATGGGCCAACCACTAAAGTGAGATGCACAGCTGGTGAGTCTGGAGAGTTTCCAGTTAAAGTCGGGGTCCACCAAGGCAGTGTATTGAGTCCTCTGCTCTTCAACATCATCATGCTCTATTTATTAACACTCATCTCTGACGGCCTGGAAATATCCCTTCTCTTCGCCGATGATATTGGTGTAAGATACTGGAGGATCATGGACTCAGGATTAGCATACTAAAGACTGAGTATCTTTGCTGTCCTTTCTCAGATCCAGAGAGACCGATACAAGATATCTACATTAAAGGAGAGCAGCTGAAGTCCTGTACAAGGTTAAAATACCTGTGCTCGATGGTCAACAACGAAACTATCTGCGATGATGACATCAAACATCGCATCAGTGTCGGTTGGATGAAGTGGCGAGAAAACTCTGGACTGGAGTTTTCTGCGACAAGAAGATGCCACGAAAGCTTAAGGGAAAGTTGTATAAAACGGTCGTACGTCCCGCACTCATGTATGCGTCTGAATGCTGGACTATCTACAAGACATACGAAAGTAGAATGACTGCGAATGAGATGAAAATGCTACGGATGTCAACGGGTGTGACCAAAAAGATCGTATCAAAAGTACTCACATCCGAGGCAGCTTGTTTGTTGAGCAACCGAACACTGAAAAGCTCGAAGATCGTCGTATGGATTGGTATTGCCACGTTCTAAGGCGTCCGCCTGAGAACCCTGTCATGAAAGGAATATCAATGAATGTTCCATTTACTGGACCCAAACGCCGAGGCAGACGGAAACACACGTGGATCGATCAGATGAAAAAGCAACAACAACGCGTTAATCTTGGCGATGATACGATCCAAGACCGAGCTGCCTGCAGAAGGAAGCTGAGATTATACCGCCAGAATATGCGAAGTGTCAACACCACAGGCAGAGCAACGCGATGCCGCAGAGTGGTATGAAATGGGAAGGAAGAAAAAGATACCTTTATGTATATTTATATATAGGTACAAGTGCAATGCATTTGTTAAACCATATATTAATAGAAATACATAGATGAACTATGGTGAAAATTATAAATATTGGAGCCTATTTTCAATTAGATTGTTGCGAACCACTGTAAAGTCAAATGTGCAACATTCGCTTTGCATACGCTAAAGGTATGTTGCATTTCATTTGACTGAACTGACCTATGCCAATCTTTAACTGTCGTCGACAACGCACAGCTGACCGGTTGCCTAGCATAGCTGCTGTACTGCATAGACAAACGGTGATGCACTGTGCAAAATCTATGTTGATGCAGTTGCTATGTTATGCAGCCGGCACGGCACGTAGATGTGTGTTGTTGGCGACAAGGCTGACGACAACGACGAGTGTGCGGCGCATCTCGATCGTTGACCCAGAGGATGGGATTTTTTGACGATAGATGGGATGGTGTTGGAGGTCCGTAAATTGCGGAGGACGGTTTTTTTTTCAGCTGGTGGATCGGGAAGATTGGGTTTGGATTTGGTCGAGAGCGGACAGTTTTGTTGAACAGGAAAGAAAAGGGATTTTTTGTTTGAGAGATGGATTTTGGATTCTCGCGGTAGACGGGCAAATTGTTTTAAGGAAAAATTTGGCTGAGGAGATTTTTGTGGATTGATTTGGATTGCCGAGGAGTTTTTCTTTCGTTTGTTTTTACAATTGAATTAAGAAGAGGTGTTCGATTTATTTTCGTTGAAAAATCTATCGTTTGGACCAAATTAACTGTGTGGTGAAGTGAATGAAAAAAAATACTGAATGTCATTAAAAGACAACGTGAGCAGAAAAATGAAATAATAATTAACGAGATAAAGAAAAAAAACTAGAGTGACCCGTACGTTCATTTAAATTGCGGATATTTGATTTAAAGTGTGTATCGGCTGTTGTTATTGTGGACTGCGGCGAAAGAAAAAAAACTGAAGTGCGAACGTAGAACAAAACTATTTTCTTAGTGGTTCATGGTAGCGCGGATTTCTTTTTTTTTTCACGACAATTGATGGTTGTGAGCGGACTCACGAGATTTTAATTTGCTAAATTCGAGCTTCAAGCACATTGATCTTTTCGTCTACTTATTGAGATACAGAAGGAGGTGCGCGGCGGACGATCGAGTGAAGGAATGCATAATATATTTGGTTTTTTTCTCTTATTTCCATTTTTTTTTGTTCATGATCTAGAACACACTGTTTCCGAGCTACGTTGGACCCGGCCGAGCGATCGATCGTTCATCGTGGGACAATTGTAAGTCTTAACTCGTAATTTTTTTACTTTTGGATTTATGTATTTATTGAATTTGTTTCCCTCTACTTTTTCCATTCAGTTTGAAGTAATTTCCTTAAGATTTGTTTTCTAATTCTTTATACTCTTTTTATTAATATTTTCATTTCCGTCGGATTAGTATTTTTTTTACTATTCTTAAAATTTCTTTATTTATTATTTTGTTCTAATTTTTTTTTTTCTACTCAATATACGGATTATAATGAATAACTAATTTTTTCCTCAAATTGGGTTCTTCCGTGTCCCGAAGGATGGGCACATCCCCTCCCTCCTCCTAATCCTTCCCTCATTTGTTTTTTAATGTTCTAGGTGGCTCATCTAGGACCAGGGTGCTTTGGCTCAACTCCCACGACCTCCGCTGGTCTAGCCGGGACCGGTGCCACCGAGCCAATAGCATCCTGGTTAAAAATATCTTTGTTGCAGTGACGGCGGCTCGACAAAAGCCGTGGTTCGCAACAAGATCAACAATTTTATGTGTTACTGAGAGCACATAGCTTCTTATGTATGCTTTTTAAAAAAAATGCCAAGATAGTGAAGATGTTAATTTAGAGGAATGGATTCCCCATTTATTTGTAAATTAATGCGTTTGCTTTCCGGAACGGCTTTGTAGTGGCCTTTGCCGCTAGGATTGCGAAAACAGATTAGGGAACTCTTTCCTTGAATTTATTTGAAACCCCAACTTGTGAAGAAACCAGCATATAGGAGCAAGTATTGTGGCTAGTTTAGTTAACGCCTGGGATGGATTAAGAGCATCAGCAAAGATAATCATATCTTCCGCAAATAAGAGACTGCAGAAAATTTGCTCAATTGAAGAGAGATGATCTCCATTGTCATGAATGATTGATTGGATTGCAATTGGAATGTCATAGATGGAAAAATTAAAGAGCTTGGGCCCTAAGATAGAGCCCTGGGGAACTCAGGAAGACAACGAACAAGATTCAGATTTTCGAAAGCCTTTGAGAATTTGAATTGATCTATCTTTGAGGAAATTGGCAATGATGCGGCTCAGTGCAAGAGGGCAGTTCGCCTCAACGGGTTTGAAAATGAAACCATTGTCAGAAGTTGAGTCGAATGCTTTTTGCAGGTCGGTGGCACAGGCCACTGTAGTTTTCTCTTCCGTAAAATTTTGAAAAACTATTTCTTAAAGTAATTCCTTATCTGGACACTTATATTGATATTCTATAAACTAGGAACAGACGTAGAAATTCTAAATTAGAAATCGGCTGTACACTATGTTTTGAAGCCACCCAGCCTAAGGCATTTTAGATTCATTATGGCCAAAGAATTCATTTTACGACGAGACTCAACATCAGTTAAAATGCAAGGCGAAAATGTGTATCGCAGTGACGTTGGATCACCAAAATATGTTTGCAAAAAAGGCAAGCAAATATAAAATATGAAACCACAAACTATCCCAATGGGAACCAAAATCAGCGAACTAAAGCTCAAGGACCATCTACTAAAAAAAAACATTACGTATTTCCAATTTTTTTTTTTTTTAAAGAAAAGGATATTCTCGAATATTATAAACTTGCAATATTTGCGGAACAGGACTATCGCAGCAACGGAGATAACGAAGATACCAACTCACTTTGCGATCATCCCTGTGGAGGTTCGACCTTAGAATCCTTAATATTTTGAATAGCAATGTTACCTTAAGGTTTTTTTTCTTGTATCTTTTCCATTTTTCATGTGTTTATAAAATTGAACAAAATTTATTTTTCTTAATATAATTTGTAAGTTTTTTACTTTCAAAAACCTTTAAATCCAATTTGCTCATTATCAAAACCCCGAATATACCCAAAGGCGCCGACTGTTAGAAAATAAAAATATTGGGGGGGGGGGGGGGGGCACAACAACTTTTCGTACATTTTTGATTGAATGTCGGATTACCTTGTTGTGCGATTTTTTTGTAATGAAAACAGCAACACATGTGCCTAAAGCATTAAAGCAAATATTCGTAAGTTTAGGCATACCCGAGGTAATAATTGCGGATAATCAGCCTTTTAACTCATATGAGCTGAAAGAATTTGCTAAAAATTGGAGTTTTAAATTTATCTACTCCAGTCCTAGATACCCTCGCTCCAATGGTTTAGCTGAAAAGGGTGTCCATATTGCCAAAATGCTTTTAAGAAAGGTGGGAGACGAAAATATAGATTTAGAAGCTGCTTTACCAGAGCAAAGATGTACAGTTATTCCCAGGTTAGGTCTTGCACCTTGTCAATTGCTCATGAATAGATTACTAAGGACTAAACTTCCTGTTAATAGTGGACTTCTTAAGCCTAAATTGACCGGAAATTTGAGCAAGAAGTTAGCTAAAGTAAAAGAAGAGCAAAAGCTTTCTCATGACAAACGCAAATTATTAAAAGATGAAACATATAAGGAGGGTGAAAATGTAGTGTTTCAAAACGGTAAAATCTGGGAACCAGCAGTAGTTGTGGATAAATGTAACGAGCCGAGGTCTTATCGTATTCGTACAGAAGATGAAAACATACTTAGAAGAAACGCGTATCATTTAGATCTGATAATGAAATCGAACCTACAAATTCTAAAGAAAAAACTGAAGCAAATAATAATTCAAACCAAAATGTTTTAAATGCTAACAACAATGAAGAACAAAATTCTCATGAAATAGAATATCGAACCAGATATGGTCGTGTAGTTAGGCAACCAGATAGACTTAAGTTTACTTCTTAATATTAGGTTTAAAATGAAATAAAATTTTGAAAATATTTTATTAATTCTAAAAAAAAAAAAATTTAAATCAAAATTGAATTAATGGATATTTATAAGTAATGCTTTAACTTTATATACTAATAATGTTAACTTCTTGTTTAACTTGAGGGGAAAGGTGTTGTATTGAAATAAAAGCTAAATGAAAAGCTTGTATAGTTAAGTATACACACTATATACAGTATCGTGAAAAGCTTTTGTAACAACTGTGTACTCATCGCAAGTCAGTCTCTTCCAATAAAGCACACACTGAATACATCAGTATCCTCACAATAAACTGACCCATTTTTGAAATAACAATTAACGTATTTCTTGTACTTTAAAATTTTAATTTTAAATTTACTGATGATAGGTCCACGAACAGAACGGCCCAATAGCCCTAGCTAAAAAAGTCGACGTCTTAAAGCGGGTAAATATTTGATATCGTTACGAATGTATAGTCTTATACAGTCAACCAAAATGGTCTGATGATTGAGGGGAACCAATTTTTTCGTCAAGTCTCGAGTTGTAGGTCCCCATCGTGCAAATAATCGGCGTTGTATCGAAATGACGTTGACGTTTGTTGTTTGTTTTTAAGAATGAAGCAAATTTTTCAAGCATTTGTAAATGGAACCATAATGCTTTTGTGTTTGATAACACGAAATAATGAATTAAATTTTAATTAAATTCAAACACAAATATATTTACCTTCCACGTCTTTAAAATAATGATCATTAGCACAAAAGATCCATTAAGTTTTGACAGCATTTTGAGGAATCATAACCAAATTGAACGAAAAGTTTTAATACCTCATATGACCATTATGGTTAGAGCTAATATCACACGGATTCTCATGAACCGGGGCCCGGCAGATTGACGGCTGTCAAGCATTGTTAAAGGTGCGTTACTGTTAGGCACACGATCGTTGTACATATTCGTGATTAGCGATCAAGCCATAGAGCACGGATCACTATTTGTATGTATCTTTTTGATTGTTGACTGTGATTGAAGCAGAGTGGTGCCTAGCAAAACGCAACTTAAAGCACAGGATTCAATGGTACAATCCTCATGGGCCACATATATCTCCGTAGAAGCTCCTTCCTTCCTTCCCTATTTGTCATAGCTACGTGTTCGATTGGACGGATCAACAACGACGACCACGCAAACGAATAAAGGATTATTCTTTCGGATCCTGGAATGTACGCTCCCTGAACAAACCGGGGGCCGAGAAGGCCCTCCTTCAATAGGTCGAAAAGTACAAACTGAGCATTACTGCAGTCCAGGAAACAAATTGGCTTGGCAGCGAGATTAATGACAAGAAATCGCACACAATTTTTACAAGTGACAAACCATCGGGCCGCAAGGAGTTTGGAGTAGCATTTATAGTGGACAATCACCTCAAACCGCATATTACTGACTTCAAACCCATTAATGAACGGCTGTGTGCGATTCGCATCAAGACTCGATTCTTCAATCTCTGGCTCATCAATGTGGATGCCCCCACTGAAGTTAAAGAAGACGCAGTAAAAGACGAGTTCTACGCCCGCCTTGAAACTCTCTTCGACTCACTTCCAACAAACGACGTCAAACTGCTGCTGGGAGACTTTAACGCGAAAGTCGGGAATGAAAGTTGGCATCGGGGGACCTCTGGAGGCCACAGCCTCCATGAAGAATGTAACGATAACGGCCAGCGACTTATCGACTTCGCCTGCAGCAGGAATCTAGTCGTAAGCTCTACGTGTTTCCCGCATCGACGCATTCACAAGCAAACCTGGAAGTCTCCAGACGCACATACCGTCAACCAAATTGACCACGTCCTCATTTGCAGGAGATGGGCGTCTAGTGTCATGGATGTCCGCTCCTATCGAGGAGCAAACTGCGACTCAGATCATCACTTGGTGAAGACGACCTACAGATGTAGAATTTCCTCAGTGCACCAGTCAAGAATCAGCCCTCCCAAAATCTTTGCGGTTGATAAGCTCTTGAGTGATGCTACAGCGGTGGCGTATACCACCGCCCTTGAGGAAAAACTATCACCTATGCTACACAACATCAGCAACACAGGCGTCCATGGGTTCTGGGAAGAACTCAAGGGTACCATCAAGGATGTCGCAGAGAAGGTCGTGGGATATAAAGCCCGGCGAGCGCGAAATGACTGGTTCGACGAAGAATGCAAAAATTCACTTGACGCGAAAAACGAGGCCTACAGACAATGGATTCAACGAGGAACCAGAGCCAGAAGAGAAAAATATGACGAGCTACGGCGAATATCGAATAGAATAATTAGACGTAAGAAACGTAAATACTTTGACGAGCAGTTGCTGAACATAAACGAAAACTTAGCTAATAGGAACACCAGACAAGCGTACAAACTAGTAAATACTATTAAGAACGGCTACCAACCCAGGACTAGCCTTTGTAAGGACAAGGATGGAAACATCATCAGCGACACCGATGGCATTAACAAACGATGGGCCTCTTATTTTGAAGAGCTTCCAAACCGACCATCTAACATCCCCACACAGGAAGCTCTCGATGACATTGTTGATCTAGGCCCACCCATTCAACCCCCGACAGTAGAGGAAGCTGATCTCGCGTTGCGGTCACTAAAACGAAATAAAGCGCCGGGCGCTGACGAGATCCCAGCTGAACTGCTAAGATTCAGTGGAACGAGTCTAGTTGATGCCATACATCAATTAATCCTGCGAGTATGGGAGAATGAGGAGATCCCAGACGATTGGCGCAGAAGCATCATCTGTCCAATTCATAAAAAGGGAGATAAACTGCGGTGTGAGAATTACAGGGGCATCTCACTAGTTTGTACGTCCTATAAAATTTTGACGAAAATTCTGGAAAATAGAATAAAACCGTACGCAGAACGAGTCATTGGCGAATATCAAAGCGGTTTCAGACCTGGTCGCTCCACAACCGATCAGCTCTTCTCAGTCAAACTGATACTCCAGAGGTGCTGGGAATACAACGTAAACGTATACCAAATCTTTGTCGAGTTCAAGCAGGCATACGACAGTATCGATCGTGGAGTACTGTACAACATCATGCTGCAATTTGGTATACCAGCAAAAGTAGTGCGACTGACAAAGATGACGATGACCAACTCCGTCTCACAAGTCAGGATCCAGAATAGACTTACTGATCTATTTGAAACACGCACTGGTTTGAAACAGGGCGATGGACTGGCACCGACGCTCTTCAACCTAGCACTGGAATACGTTATTCGGGCCATGAATATGGACAACAGCAAGACGCTACTCATCAAGTCGACACAATTAGCAGCGTACGCTGACGACATCAACATCATGTCCCGAAGATTGGCTGACGCAGAAGAACTTCTGCATACGCTCGATACCGCTGCAAAGGAAGTTGGATTACGTATTAACGAGGGTAAAACTAAAATAATGGCTGCATTCATGTGAAAAATTTTCGCTACGGAACGCTACATCCCCCCCACTACACATTTGAGGAGACGCTACCTGTCAACATTTCTTTCGTGATTGAGCCGCTACATATGAAATGTCTGACAAACAGGTGATACCGCAAATATTTGACAATCGCCAATTTTCCATCGCAAAACATTTCTTTGGCACATCACGAAACAAGGAAATATCAAATCAAAGACGAGAAGACAGTGAATTTACATAGACGGGGATTCTATTTGCGCTTTTGATGTACACAAACGTCACAACGCACATACCAGCTGCGAATTGTCAAATGTAGCTCTACATGCCCAGAGAGCGTAAAAAATTTCTGCTACCAAGGGGAAGTAACCGCTCCGGAGCGGATGGAAGGAGCGGTTGCAATCACGACCGGGAGGGGTTGTAGCGCTACGGAGCGCTCCGTAGCGATCCGGATAAAACGAGCGACGTGAATGCACTCAATGATGCAATCGGTGACAAGGACACCTGCACAACCGAGCATCAATGTGGGGGACCTCAATGTCGAGTTTGTGAACAACTTCATTTACCTGGGTTGCAACCTGTCAAGGGATGCCAACGAGACTGACGAAATCAAGCGACGGATACAGTTAGCTAATAAGACTTTTTTCTCGGTTCTCCCCATAATGAAATCGAAACATGTGCACAGAAACACGAAGCTCCGCGTGTACAAAACCATTATACGACCAGTGCTATGCTATGGCTGCGAAGCATGGACCCTAACTCAAGCCTCCGAAAACATGCTAGACACTTTTGAACGTAAGGTTCTACGGCGAATTTTTGGGGGCTGTTTGCGATCGAGATGGATGGCGCATCCGGTACAACCATGAGTTGTATGAAATGTATGATGAGCTGCAAGTCTCGAAAATCGTCAAACTACAACGACTTCAATGGGCAGGGCATGTACAAAGAATGGACGATGATCGCATGCCTAAGAGAGTAATGAATGCAGAACGAGTCGACGGAGCGAGACTGCGAGGACGACCGAGATCTCGTTGGGAAAGCTCAGTAGGTGTGGACGCCGCGCAGCTGCTGGGCTCCCAAAATTGGAGAACGCGGTCACGTGACCGAGATAATTGAAGGACAATGAGGCGGCCAAGGCCCGACGTCGGGCTGTCGCGCCACGATAATGATGATGATCATATGCTTTAAAAGTGAATTTCTTATGTGACCCGTTTATAGGGGAGGTTGGCACACATTTAGGAAGCCATTCTAAAAATCAATTAACTAACCCATTCTACAAATATTTGTCGAGTTTTTCAAAGTCACTAGCTTAATTTTATCCAAAGTTATTGCTTATTTGAAGTTTCACTTGTAGGGGTGGTAGAGGTTCCTTGGATCAGATCTTGCCCATCATTGCCACCAACCAATTAGATCACCCTACAAACATTTGAAAAAAATGTCAGGTCTCTAGCTCCACTCTATCGAAAGTTACCGCTTATTTGAAGTTTGATTTGTAGGGGAAGCAGTGGTTTCATTGGTCGGATTTTACGTATTTTCAGTATTAGCCAACTGGATCCTACTACAAATATTTGACCAAAATTTTAAGTCGCTAGCTTTATTTTGTCGTATGTTACCGCTTATTTGAAGTTTCATTTGTAGGGGAGGTAGGGGTTTCTTAGGTGGAATCTTGCCCATTTTCAATGCCAACTAACAAGATTTTACTACCAACATTCTGCTAAATTTTCAACTCGCTAGTGTTATTCTATCGAAAGTTATCGTAATTAAAGTAATATTTATTTCTTTTTAATTTTGTAGGGGAGGTAGGCGTTGCTTTGATCTGATTATGCCCATATTACTAAAACCCAAGCAGCTTCTCACTTCAGGGTTACATGCTAAAAATCAGCTGCCTACGTTAATTGTTTCAAGAGTTATGGACAAAAAACCTGAAAAGTAGGGTAGTACGGAGCTCTTTGTAAAAAAAAGTACCGTTAGTTTTCAACTGATCAATTTTATTTTTCCAGTGGAATATAAGATTAGTCTCACGAGCAATCTAACAAAGCTAGAGCTTTTCATGTTTATTAAATCGGGAGTTATAAGTACATTTATTTATTTTACATATGTAGGGGAGGTAGGCGTTCTCTTGGTCTGATCATGCCTATTTTCAATACTAACCAACTAGATCATACTTTCAAGGTTTGACAAAAATTTCAGGGCTCTAGCTTCATCCTATCGAAAGTTATCGTGCGAACGGACAGATAGACAGACAGACGGACAGACAGACAGACAGGCATGGCTAAATCGAATCAGGAGGTGAATCTGATCATTTATATATATACATTGCTATACCTCCTGTACGACATATTTCCGTCGTGACAAAAACATTTTACCCTATACTAAAAGTCTAGGGTATAAAAACCGCCATCTCCATTTGAAAAACTTTAATTACTCCTTCAATGTTAACATGGGATTTCCACGACTTCGTGCATTAAACATAGAGACCACAATTCAAATCCTGAGTAAAAAAATTTCTATATAATACATATATTAGTTAATACAGCCGTAAACAGTTTTTGCCGATTTACTCAAAATGCGTTAGAGTAGAGTTGGCGGATTTTGGAAATATACCCGTCTTTTGTCGAATTGAAAGGCGAGCAAAGACGTATAAATTTAAAAAAAAAATTTGTTATAAAAAATTTCTATCTGTTCTTTCGGGCTCTATATTTTTAAAAGAAATTTTAGTTGATTTCAACCTTTGAAATTGGGGCCCCCCAAGCCCGGATTTCCACTCTACGGCCCTGGGATCTGGATTTTGGTTTTACTACAGGGCTCTAAAAACGACTACGAAACAGATTTCCTACATATCTATCCAGAACTACCGAGGACAGGGTAGTTTGTGTACTGTCAGAGTGTGCACTTGTCATGTTCTGCTCTTGAAAAGAACACCCAATCAATGGTTCGGAACCATTCAAATCTATATTCGATAATACCACGTAATTTCATTATCCTAGAACTGTATTCAATCGAAACAGACTGATTCCTGGAAACCAGATTAAGCCTATCTATTCACACTTTCAATTAAATCATTAATCCTAACAATTCCGAAAAATAAAAGATGAATCATTTTTCAAATTAAACGGATAGCACTCGATTTCTGAGAACTGCTTAATATCGCTATTCAAACTTTTTGGTCATTTGTGCCATTAAAAGGCTCAACGAGCAACCAAAAGGATAATTCCATCAATCAACCTCTCGCATAGCGAACGTATTGGATTCGTGATATCTTTAGGCGATTAAATAAATCCTCCGGGGAAATTAACAACAAATTTAAATTTGGATGCGATATTTTGTATCGCGACAGCATAGTTTAGTCAGCGTAATCAAGTGCCTGTGGGAGTACATGGTGTGAAAATAGAATGAAGCGTTTCCACGAAAATGTCATTAACAATCTTAAGGATGAACGAATCATTATTTTCTTGGAAATTATTTTCAAACTTTTGCGATTTTTTAGGGTTTTGTAGTAAAAACAAAACCCTTATGAAATCGGTCAAATGTCTGTCCGTCTGTCCATGGAATATTTCATGAACGGCTGAAGCTACATACTTGAAATTTTGTAGAAATGTGTAGAATTACTATAATTCGCCGGAGAAAGCGAATAGTCGTAATAGGTTAACTTTAAGGGGAGGTCCCCATAAAGGGGAAATGAAGGTCGAAATTTTTTTTCGTTTGGTATAGGCAAGTGGGGTATCATAAGAAAGGTACCGTCGGGTACATTCCATTTTTGGATTTTTTTTCCAAATTTGAAGAAACGGGAAAAGAAAGAGAGGGGAAAATATGTGATTCGAGTTTGACCGCCCCCCCCCCTTGCAGTTAGCACACCTCTGCACCCCTTACGCGCACCCGAGGTCAAAAATATTGATGGCCAATGATAACCAACATCATAGGCAATAATATCTTTAAGTTTCATTAAAATCACATAATATTTAATAATAGTACATTCATTCAAATTTTGACATTTTGACACCATCTATTCAAAAAAACCGGCGTCTGCTACGTACTATGAGTAGTGCTGCATACTTGAATATTGTTTGTTGTTTTTCATAAAGTGGATTGGAGTTAACCATTTTTGAAAGGGTAAAGATTGGTGGGATAGGAGTGGGAGGAGAGAGAAGTGGAGGGGGGAGGTAGGAGGTAGGAAATGAAGATCAATATTTTTTTTCATCTGGTATAGGCAAGTGCGGTATCATGAAAAAGGTACTACCGAGTACATTCCATTTTTTGCGTCTTCATCAAATTTGAAGAAAGGGGAAAAGAGGTAGAGACGAAAACATGAGATCATAATTTGTCCCACCTCCTTACCATTTCGAGACCGTTACACTTAGAAATTTGAAAACATACAGGAAGGTGGCTTTCAACTAGCACAGAAAACAAAAAAATTATGGAATATTGATATCTTCTCAAAATAGGTTAATAATAGTATATATCTATAGTTACAGTTAGCGCACCCCTGCATTTCTCAAACTCATCCGAGGTTAAAAATATTGATGGCCAACGATAGTCGACACCATGTGCAATAATGGCTCTAAGTTTCATAAAAATCACGTAATATTTAATAGTAGTACATTCATTTAGATTCGGCCATTTTGATATCATAAATACAAAAAATGCACATAACAGGTCTCTTGTACTACATACTAGTACTACGAGTACAACATACTTGCATATTGTTTTCCGTAGAGCGAATTAGAGTTAACCATTTTCAAAAGGGTAAAGATTGCTGGGAGAGGAGGGAGGTATGCTGGTCTGGTCGCTGACTCTACTTTCTATAATTATTCAAACAATTTTTCTTCAATATTTTTTACGCAAGCTTGCAATTTGCAATACCGTCTTAACATGAATGGTTAAGCATCTCCGAGAGTAGGACAGTTCATCTCCTATTGGCATGGGACACTACAAAACACTCGGATTGCGTGCGTAGCCCTCTATTTTCCGGTTTCATTTAATTTTTGGGTAAGATTTTCGAAGATTGCTAAAATACGAGTTGGGACAATTTTCTGAAAATATTGTGTTTGAGAACCCTTTGGAAGTTTGTGAAAAAAAAATGTCCTTAAGAATCTGCAATGCATCTCGACTTAACACCAAACAATCGAAACAAACTAGTTTAACCCCATAGAAAAGAAAAGTAAATAAGTTAAAAAATAACTAAAAAATTAAATTAATACATACTCCCATCATGGATTCTTCCTGTGACTGTGTTCCGCTATATCACTCTGAAAATTGAATTTTTGTCAAGAGTATGCGAGTGTCATAAGGGGAAATTAAGGAACAACAAAGGACACAAAGCGGGTATTCTTCAGCCCGGCTGACGTCAAACGCCTAAAAGAAGCCATTTTAAGGAATTGCATGGAAAACGTCGACAAATAAGACAAACGATGAGAACAAAGCAAATTGACATTTTAGAAACTCGGAAAAGAATAACGTCGTAATGTAGAAAGGTCATGGAAGAATGACGAACACGACTCCTTTTTACTAAACGAGTACACTGTGTCGTATGAAGGTTGAATCTACCTGTCATGTATTTTCATAAATTCCTTTTCCATAGAAAAAGTATTGGAGGTGCAGACCAGAAGAACGAATGTGGGAGAATCACGTGTGCGAGTTTGGATTAGTATGTACCCAATTTGTGCATTTGTTCGGGATACGTGTCATTTGAAGCAAAATTTTCGCTCGTTCATAATAGTTCGCTCGCCCTTAATTCCTAATCTGAAAAAAAGGATCTGTGATTTGATAAGTTTTGTTAATTTATGCTTTCCACATACATTTTTTCACCACTGTAAGCCCCAAAAGTATCCTTCTAAATGGAAAGACACTGAGTCTATACGTAAAGTGGATTCCTTAAATCATGATTATACGTAAGCTCCTAGCAAATGGTTTTCCTCTTAATCGTGAAAAGTCTATTCCATAAGGGTGGTCATAAATCAGTTAAGTAATGACTTGTTACCTTTTTCGGGTCTCTCCCCTCTCATCATTCAAGTCGTCATCCTTGTTTGTGAAGCCAAGGAAAAATTCAATTTAGAAAAAAGGAAAGTACTCGTAAGTTGATCATTATTTATTATTGTCTAAAACGTTTAGATGGTAGAAAAATATCAACAAGTTTGATTTAAGTAAATACGAACATATTAGAGAGAACCCGGGGGGTTATAAATACAGTCAAGCCTCGTTGTTTGGAACTTGGATTAGTCGAATTTTCATCATCATCATCGTGGCGTGACAGCCCGACGTCGGGCCTTGGCCGCCTGAATCATTGTCCTCCAATTATCTCGGTCACGTGACCGCGTCCTCCAATTTTGGGAGCCCAGCAGCTGCGCGGCGTCCACACCTACTGAGCTCTCCCAACGAGATCTCGGTCATCCTCGCAGTCTCGCTCCGTCGACTCGTTCTGCATTCATTACTCTCTTAGGCATGCGATCATCGTCCATTCTTTGTACATGCCCTGCCCATTGAAGTCGTTGTAGTTTGACGATTTTCGAGACTTGCAGCTCATCGTACATTTCATACAACTCATGGTTGTACCGGATGCGCCATCCATCTCGATCGCAAACAGCCCCGAAAAATCGCCGTAGAACCTTACGTTCGAAAGTGTCTAGCATGTTTTCGGAGGCTTGAGTTAGGGTCCATGCTTCGCAGCCATAGCATAGCACTGGTCGTATAATGGTTTTGTACACGCGGAGCTTCGTGTTTCTGTGCACATGTTTCGATTTCATTATGGGGAGAACCGAGAAAAAAGTCTTATTAGCTAACTGTATCCGTCGCTTGATTTCGTCAGTTTCGTTGGCGTCCCTTGACAGGTTGCAACCCAGGTAGATGAAGTTGTTCACGAACTCGATGTTGAGGTCCCCCACGTTGATGCTCGGTTGTGCAGGTGTCCTTGTCACCGATTGCATCATTATTTTAGTTTTACCCTCGTTAATACGTAATCCAACTTCCTTTGCAGCGGTATCGAGCGTATGCAGAAGTTCTTCTGC
Organism: Chloromyia formosa; assembly: GCA_964017055.1. NCBI lineage: Eukaryota > Metazoa > Arthropoda > Insecta > Diptera > Stratiomyidae > Chloromyia > Chloromyia formosa. The sequence goes on from OZ024815.1 coordinate 65,515,615, forward strand.
GTCAGCCAATCTTCGGGACATGATGTTGATGTCGTCGGCGTACGCTGCTAATTGTGTCGACTTGATGAGTAGCGTCTTGCTGTTGTCCATATTTATGGCCCGAATAACGTATTCCAGTGCTAGGTTGAAGAGCGTCGGTGCCAGTCCATCGCCCTGTTTCAAACCAGTGCGTGTTTCAAATAGATCAGTAAGTCTATTCTGGATCCTGACTTGTGAGACGGAGTTGGTCATCGTCATCTTTGTCAGTCGCACTAATTTTGCTGGTATACCAAATTGCAGCATGATGTTGTACAGTACTCCACGATCGATACTGTCGTATGCCTGCTTGAAGTCGACAAAGATTTGGTATACGTTTACGTTGTATTCCCAGCACCTCTGGAGTATCAGTTTGACTGAGAAGAGCTGATCGGTTGTGGAGCGACCAGGTCTGAAACCACTTTGATATTCGCCAATGACTCGTTCTGCGTACGGTTTTATTCTATTTTCCAGAATTTTCGTCAAAATTTTCGAATTTTCGATTTTTCGAAATATTTATACGGTCCCAAGGATTTTGTTTTTACGATTTTCTTACGATTTATCGGCACCAAATCATTTTGTGACTTCGAATAGACGAATTACACAGAAATTCAAGTCATAAATGGAGACTGTTGAATTTTTTACTACTTTACCTCAACCCCTAGTGAGGCATAGCGGATCAACTATTCCTGCGCACCATCGTACTCGGTTCTGGGCATTGCGACGCATCTGCCCCCACGACTTACCCATAAACTCACACTCTTTCGCCGCAGATCAGCGCCATGACTTTCTAGAACAACCTCTTGGTCGACCTTCATTGGGAATGAGGTCCCATTTCATGGCAAATACAGCAATGCATTTATCATTCTTCCGCAATGTGTGACCTTTCAACTGCCATTTTCGGATGCGTATCAATTCGTCGATTGGCATCTGACACATACGGCGAATCAAAACCTTCATTTGATACTTTTTCTCGCCAGAAAACTCTTAAGATTCGATGAAAACACGAGTTATCGAAAACTTGAAACTTTCGGGTAACCTTTTATGAAGACTTTCCATGTGTTGTTACCATACAACAGCATAGACAGTACCAGCGAGCTTAACAAGCCCAGCTCGGTCTTAATACCGAGATAACTGCATTGCCAAATTTTAGACTGCTTGCCGAATGCGCATTCAGCCTGGTTGATACGACAAGCAATGTCCTGCTCCGTACTAGCATTTTCGGCAACAATGCTACAAAAGGTAGACAAATTTGCCCACCTTTTCCACAAGCTATGGTATGGTATGGTAATGAAGGCAATTGGACGAGTTGGATTTCTTTTTTCTTTTTGAGTGATTATGTTAGACTACCTTTTGGTATGTTAATATGGAGAATTCCTTCCACTCAGTGGAAAAGGTCTCTGTGCTCCACGGTTTATCAAAAAGGGTTGCAGCAACTCGGCAGCTATGTTTGGCGCTGCTTGATAAAGTTCGGAAGGAATGTCGTCGAGTCCGACGGCCTTATATCATTTCAGTGCAATAATTTTAGCGGTTATTTCCTCCTTAAGGTGCGTTTTGCTAGGCACACGATCGTCGCATATTGTTCGCGGTTAGCGATCAATCCATAGAACACGGAGCACAATTTGTGTGTATCTTGTTGATCATCGGCTGCGATCGACGCAGAGTGGTGTCCGGCAAAACAAACCTTTATCGGGCCCACACACGCTCAGTACAAATGCGCAGCTTTGCCTGTGCAACTAACTAGGTATAAACCTGTACAGTTATCTGAACTGAAGGTGCATGGGCTACTTAAGTTTTCCCATCAGTTTCAGTTCTCTCAGTAATTTCGTGTAGCGCAGTGGCTCCCAACCTGTTTCACCCCATGCCCCCCCCCCCCCCCCATGACCGATTGGAAAATCTCATGCCAGTCGAAGAAAAGTTACATTCATTGAAAAAAATTCTAGATATTGTTGCGAACCGAGGTTTCGTCCGGCCGCCATCATTGCAACAAAATATGTCTCACCAGGATGCTTTTGACTCGGTGGCTCATGTCCTGGCTAAACCAGCGGAGGTCGTGAGTTTGGAGCCAAAGCACCCAAGGGCAACCTAGTAGCTTCCGGGGCTCCGGCTGGGGAAATCACTTTTCACTCGGATTTTTGTCACTTTTCACTCGCGTCACTCTAAAACTCAAGTATTTGCAAAAAAAAAATGTAATTTTTTTTTTAATTTTTGCTTTAAGTTTTATTTTTTTCTATTTAAAATTTTTTTTCATAGTTATACTGAATGTTTGGTATATTGGATTCATGGAAAATTGAAATATTCGCAAATCCCCTTGCGTGGGTTCCGCTCGCTATGCTCGCTCCGCGCTTAAGGGATCGCAACCCTCAGTATCGCACAAACATGAACGCTCGCTTTCCTCGCTCTGCGTGCAACCGCGTTATTATCAGTTTTAAACACACCAAACACTCAGTATAAATCACTAGAACAAAAAAATAAGGGGAAAAAATTAAGATTAAAAATAGAAAAAAAAATAAAATGAAATAATTTTTTTTTGCAAATTTGAGAGTTTTAGGGTGACGCGAGTGATAAGTGACAAAAAATCCGAGTGAAAAATGATTTTTCCACCCCGGGCCCTGGAAACTAAAAATATCTCAAACATTTTGGAAAACCCGCTCTCTACGTGGCATTCGATCGGCTATTCTAGCTACATCGGCAAAGCACCGGATAAATTGGATCATCCGTCAGGATTGTCGGCTAGGCGATATCTATCCGCGAACCAGGTGGCAGAGAATCAAGCACCTCGGTGCTCGGACCCCGCGCTGCATTGTCTTTCGCTGAAGGCACTAATATTATGGAAGCCCAACGCTTCCCTTTGTTTTGAAGTGACAGCAGAGTGCGAAGTCTTCGTATCTGTTGATGGGCTGCGATTGCGGCGGGACAACAGGCTATAGACGTTTTTGGTCCTCACGGCTCTGCGGGATTCTCTTTTACTAGCCAGAAGGCAGTAATTGCCCCCTTTTCTTGTGTGTCATTGTTCCATTCCGGGTACTAGGTTTATTATACGCTTTTAAAGTGCAATAGATATGATTACAAATCGGAAGAAAAAATGCATTTTCAGTGACAAAATGGCAAGATGAAAAAAGTTGTACTTTCATATACAGCGAAATAGCTATATGTGCAAAGTAATTTTTGATTTTTTTTTTGGAAAAACGCAATCTCAAGTAAATTATGAATTCGCAGAAATGCTTGCCTGTGTATGCTGAATGAATGCAGTTCGGAATTGTTTTTGTCGTTTATTGCCAGTACCTTTGCATCAGGTTTTTTTTTCGAAGGAAGTAATTATATGTGCATAATAGATCACAGTACAGTTTGAGTCATTGAGTAGTGAAGTTCTTGAGATTATTCTGTGCGAAAAGTTATCAAAGCATTTAAAGGTATGGGAAAAGGTATTTCTGTAAAAATAAGTTAATATATATAGCGTAAATGAAGTTTTTTAGACCAAAATGCCTCGGGATACAACGTTATCTGAATGTGAACGGGCTCGCATTATCGCCTTCAGGGAATCGGAAGTGGCAACCAGCGAAATAGCTGTGAAATTATATCGACATCGAAATACCATCGCAAACTTTCTGAAAAATCCTCAGTCATATGCTACAACCAAGCGACCAGAAACTAAACCGAAAGTCGATGAAAGGTGTAAAAGAGAAATTAAACGTCTTGCTGCAAGGAAAAACATGAGTGCCTCTCAAATCAAGCGAGAACTGTCACTTAACATTACAAAAAGGAGAGTTCATCAAATTTTGCAGGAAGACGAGAGCCTTAAATACCAAAGTCGGTTGGCTAAACCTAGACTTAAACCACGCCATCGGAGAGCTCGGCTTAATTTTGCGGAAAAGTATAAATTTTTCGACAAAGAGTGGCGATTTGTCATCTTTAGCGATGAGAAAAAGTTTAATTTGGATGGCCCTGATGGCTGTCAGAAATACTGGCGAGATTTAAGGGAGCCTCGTCAAACACGTTATTCTCGCAATTTTCAAGGAGGATCACTTATGACATGGGCTGGATTCGGATACCGGGGAAAGACTCCAATCTGCTTTATTTCTCATAAAATGAATGCAGAGTTGTATGTGGATTTATTAGACAATGTGCTGATCGAATTCGCTGAAAATACGTACGGTGAAGCCTGGACTTTTCAGCAGGACAACGCAGCAGTACATACTGCAAGGTACACGAAACATTTCCTCGAATCAAGAAAAATACCTTTATTGCAGTGGCCTGCTGTTAGCCCAGACTTAAACCCCATGGAAAATCTGTGGAGCATACTTTCCCAAGAGGTTTATAAAAATGGGCGACAGTTTAATACGTTGCGCGAGTTAAAAGGGGCTATCCAAGAAGAATGGGAAAAAATTGATATTTCTGTTCTGCAGTCACTAATAAATTCAATGCCACGCAGATTGAATAACGTCATCCTGCAAAATGGAGGGAATATAAATTATTAAAATATAATTATCTTTATTTTTTTCCTTATCTGCCCGTTAAATTGATATTTCTTCAACTATGCACATATAAAATAATTATTTCCTTCTGAGTTTGTTAGACCTTACGATTTCATTAATAAAAAAATGAACAAACAAAATGAATAAAATGTTTTCTTATTTTCCCCTTTTATCACTGTTCTAATAAAAAAAGAATTTCAAGACATTTATTTTTCACAACGTAGGAAATTGAAAAAATTGCTATGCACATATAGCTATTTCGCTGGGTGTACACAAACAAGGATTGTATTATTTTTTTGGTAGTGATTCGGATTTCAGTGGTTCCTGGCTTTAACGATGGCCATCGAGGATGACGGAGTAAGTCCCATTATCTATCTTTTTTGGTGTATATTCGAGCATGTTTTGTAAACCGCATTTTGTTTTGGGATTAAGAACACTGTCTTACTATACCCTTCACGGATGTGATCGGGTATATTAACTTTGTCATGAAGTTTGCAACGCACAGAAGGAAGCATCTCCGACCATATAAACTATATAGGTAAATATATTCTTGGTCGGTATAATGCGACGAGTCGATTAAGCTTTGTCCGTCTGTCTGTCCGTCTGTTTCTATGCAAACTAGTCCCCCAGTTTTAAAGCTATCTAGCTGAAATTTTGTACAGAGCCTTCTTTCTATCGCACGCAGTATATATGTCGGAATCAACGTAATCGGACTACTACGTCATATAGCTGCTATAGGGACGACCGGTTCAAAAATTAGTCTTTGTGAGAAAAACCTTTTTTATTTCTTAAGATATCTCTTTCGAACTTCAAAGAAATCAATAGTATCTATAGTTAAATCAATTTCCCGAATTTGGTTGAAATCGGACCACTGCGTCATATAGCTGCCATAGGAACGATACCGGTCCCAAAATACGTCTTTGTGAGAAAATTTTTTTTATTTCTAAAGATATTGTTTTTGAAATTCACAATAATCAATAGTATCTTTAGTAAAATCATATTTCCAATATTGGTTGAAATCGATCTACTCTATCATATAGCTGTCATAGGAAAGACCGTCCCAAAAGCAAGTTTTTGTCAGAAAAACTGTTTTTTTTTTCTCAAGATATCTTTACGAAATTGCATATTATTGAACCATATTGACTGCTAAGCCACGTTCCCAAATTTGGTTGAAATCGGCCCACTATTTCATATACGTCTTATAGGAGCAGTGAGATCGGAACTAATTTCAAAAAGGCAAGTGTTCCACAAAACACAACGCACTTTCCTTTAAGGAACTCCCTATTCTACTGTTCAGGTTGGTGATGAGATGAGGTCAAGGCCTCATCTATTGTTTCGCTACGGGAGGCTCTATCTCGGCCAAGGGCGTCCTCAAGGTCGAGTTCTTTTTTTTTCATTTTCAGCGGGTGAAGAAAGCGGTGGGCCTCACCATCTGGCCCTCGGAGCATCGAAAGATGGTACATGGGCAGGCTGGCGCAACAGTTCCTTTCTTTTTTCCAAATTTCACCTCCCTTGTTTCTGTTGTCTATCCCAGGCCTGTGAATTCCTTGTTAATATGTAAACCCCTCCCACATCTCCTGAACTGAGCTACAGAACGCACAGGCCGCCGCTTAGCTCATTAAGGAGTAAATTTTGATAGCTGCCAACTTTGACAGCTGTCACTTCCGGACCTTAATCGTCAAAACACCTCCGTCCCCAGTGACACCTTTGGACGTCGTAATTCGCCCATTACACTACGATAAAATTCACGAGATTTCTGACGGTAAAGAAGCTCTGTGCTACTTCGATTGGTATACGTATCTGTCATTGTATTTTACCCTGTATATGAGAAAAAAAATCATAAAATCTTCCTTTTCAGCACTAAATTTATACAAGGCATTGAAATGCATACATTCAATAATGGTCACAGGATTTCATCCACGTATTTCACGCCAACTCTGCACTTCCGGACCTTAATCGTCAAAACACCTCCGTCCCCAGTGACACCTTTGGACGTCGTAATTCGCCCATTACACTACGATAAAATTCACGAGATTTCTGACGGTAAAGAAGCTCTGTGCTACTTCGATTGGTATACGTATCTGTCATTGTATTTTACCCTGTATATGAGAAAAAAAATCATAAAATCTTCCTTTTCAGCTCTAAATTTATACAAGGCATTGAAATGCATACATTCAATAATGGTCACAGGATTTCATCCACGTATTTCACGCCAACTCTGCAATGTAGAGTAGATACTAAAGGAATTTTGTTTGTCAGGAAATAATGAGAATCCATTGAAAATCATTTTCCAAACAGTTCGTGATCTGACAAAACAATTTTCAATTAAAACGAGCCAACACACGTATTCAATTCTTAATAAAATAACAGAACGGCGTGGGACCGGCGCGGCGTGGCGGTGGCGGTGGGATTTTATATTGATTATTAGCTGGAACAGCAGTAACTTCACAATATTGTTGAACTGATAAACGTGATGATATCGCTAGCTAAATGAATTAACCGAAAGTTCGGGAAATATCCATTACAATAGCATAACAATGTTGGACTAACTTTTAAAGTGCCGCAGGTAGGTCAGTGCGTGGAAGCTTCTGTTCGATGTTTCTTACTACCATGGGTTCGAGTCCCCCCGTCGGCATGGCTGTGGTGTGGGGCGTAAAAATAAGCCACAGCCTTCCCTGGCTGGTCAAAAAAAGCAAGTAAATGGACACGATGTGTACGCAAGCAACATGCATCATACGAAACCTTTTATTTGCCATGAAACTTAAACTAGGTCTCTTATACTGAAGACGCTAAGCGACAAATTTTGATGCAAGCTTGCAAAATATGATCGAGAGATGCCATTTGGTAAGAATGTCGGTGGAACATTTACTTTAAAATATGGAGGCAGCTTGGAACTCGCGGCAGAGCAGCTGTGCAGGCAAAAATCCCGGAAATTTGAGACATTTTTTCAATATTCTCCATTTAACTTCTAAACGGTGCCTCAGATCGAAAAAATTTCCCCGTCAAATCCATACATCGACCGGGGAAATTTTTAGGTTCCACCGGGAAAATTTGGATTTTGGACGCAAGTGTGTGTCCATCTTAAGGGTGCGTTTATGTTGGAGCTTCAGCAAACAATAAGAGCAGCGCTGATAGGGATACATATAGCTGTTTATGTTGAAACAACGCATTCGCTCTCTCTTTTTTTCCGACCTTTGATAAGAACTAAGAGAAGAACGCTCTAAACGTTTATCGCGCAGCTCCAACATAAACAGCTCTATGTAAAAGCACGAATCCATTTTCATCAGCGCTGCTCTTATCGTTTGTCGGAGCTCCAATATAACCTTTATAACTTTTCTATTGGTGAATTTTTTTGCGAATCTATCCGGTGTAGGGCAGGCTAATAACACGCGTTACAACAACACACACTTATACGGGTTACTGTCGCTGCCCAAGTGATTAATCTCGTGTAAATTTACCCGGGATTGAACCTAAGCTCAACTTTAAATCCACACGATCAACGAATTTCCCTTTATAAGATTGTGACTGTCCTTATCATTTTACTTGATCTGAGAACGAATATAATGTAATTTTGGATCCCAATCAAAACATAACAGCATTGTTTCGGCTTCGGACTCACACTCGCATTCATTTCCTGTGTGGTCAGATACATTTTCTGCTCCAATATTGGGCTGAGTGGGATTAGGATTTTCCTAATCACATTCACAAACAAAAATCAATTATAAATCAAAAATGAAACAATATATATAAAATGATAATACAGTGAAAACTCTTCTTCTTCTTGTCCCATAATCGGACACCTCCATTCCTGGACACAAGTTTTTAATTACGTTTTCAGCGAAAAATACACTCTAATGAGCAGACTCTCCAATAAATGATGCGGACACAATATTTCGATAAATTTTCTGCTTTAAATTTCATAAAACAGGTTTTAACAGATGCATATCCGAACAAAACTTGATATTAAATTTTTTGATTATCCTTTTGTGAAATCTCCCTTAACAAACCTCTCCCGTTAGCGGACACCTGTAATTAGCGGTAACTTTCAAATTCCCCGCACATTTCATCCTAAAATTCATATATTTATACCGCTTATTAGCGCCTCCACTTTTCATGCCTCGTGTGTGGTGGCACCTGAATAGTTCATAGCTCACACTAACAGACAAAACCAGAGCCAAATTTTTGTGTTGCTTAAGTTGAAACTCTTAAATTCAAGAGCATATAGAACGGTTAAATATGCTTCGATTTAAATGAAACATGGAAGGATTATTATGTATGAAATTTTTCATGATTTGACTAACACATTGCTGCGCTGGAGGGTGTAAATTGAAAATATAGAAATCTACCATTATTAACCTTTTCCAGAAGATACCATTATGCGGAGTATTTTGGGCTCCTACGAATAAACCCCTCCTCCCCCACTCTTTTGCTCAAATTTTAAACCAGAAATGAAATGCACTCAATGTCCCCTTTCATATGATATCCCACATGGCTGAGTTCTATGAAAAAAAAAGTTTGACTCTCATTTCACCTCTATCGCAAAGTGGACTAACTACAACTACCAAATTCGATGAATGTAGCTTCTGTTGCTCCAGAGATAATAATCTCTGGAAAAACGGACAGACGGACAGACAGAATCAAAGCGGTTTTTTAAGAGTTTTACTTTTACTACAAACCGCTAAAAATAGGAAAGAATATCCTCACGAATAAGCGAACACCTCTGATTAGCGGACAAAATTGTTGGTCCCGTGGATGTCCGCTATTGAGAAATTTCACTATACATATAAATTCCACAGATTTGTGCGTTGTAGATTGCAATGGAATCGATGATTCCCCGTACGGCAAAGTAATTTACATAAGCCTAACTCGTGCGTTTTTTATGGAGCCGAGCTAAAATACATTCGCGCTTGCGGGTGGCGAGAGTGTGTCCCCCACATCAGAATGCGGCGACGCACGATGCGTGACACACGCAATACGCGATACGAAACTCAAACAAACGAAGCGATAATTATCGCTTATATACCGAGTTGTTGTTGCGTGTGTTGCATCGCGTAGCGCATAACTCTTGTGTGTGGGCTGCCTAACAAACAATACCAAACATTTTTCAATCCTTCATTCCTTCCCGCAGCCGGACATGGATTCTCGTCGATGGGAGTTTTCACTGTAAATGCTTTAGAATTTACATATAAGGGGGATTCACGCTCCATGTCGTAAATACCGTATACTTCGTATTCGTCGTAAACTTCTGTCATCTCCACAGTAAAATGACAGAAGTTTACAACATTACGACAAATAGGCGGTTTAAGACGTGAGCATGAATCCCCCTATAATGTAATATAGCATTTAAGAACTTACATTCTCGTTATCTAGGCGCGGTTTTTTGCACAAAAACCTTCGAATATCCATTATCGTTTAAAAAAATTCAAATTCCCAAACTGATGCTGCTAGCCACGGTACTGTTAATGGAGTATGTAAAAAGTGGATGAAAATTATATTCTTTGAAAAATCCTTTGGTAGAGAATCCCAATGGGGGGGGGGGGGGGGGGGTTTGAACCCCAAAACCCCCCGTGCGCACGGGCCTGTAGACTTTCACAAAGTGCAAATATCGTCAATCGAGTTTATAAATTATAAGTTGAAGATAATTTAACTTTCAGTCTTATGTTTGGAATATTCCAGCCTTCGAAGGTTGCGAGAAACCCTGGTTTTTCATCTGTATCTGGCCCGTCGGCTACTTCGTTTTGGGGAAACCTTGGTTTAAGCGATTCGGCGGACTCAAATAAGATTGGTATGCACCATTGTACAAGCGAGGATAAGTGGAAGCTGCAGCCCTCAAAGTCTCGATATAGGGAGCGTCGTAGCGCTTTTCAGATCCTCGACCAACTGTCGAAGTAAGGACCGAGAAACATAGAGTAACCCTCAAATGGGCCGTGAAGCACATCACCGAAAACGTGGATTATACCACAGTTCCAAAGAGGCAAAGATCAACGGACGTCTCTCCTGAGCTCGCCTAACGGCAGAAACCACCGCTACTGGCGGCCCGGGCGTATCTTCTTTTTGAAAGTACAGTTGCTAGCATGTACCTCCTATCCGCGCCGTCTTAATACTGACAAGCTCGGAGCACTGTGAGAGTTCTATTAGCACCCAGAGGCAGTTTTTACCGCGCCGAGATTTGAACTCCGAGCTCTAGATTAGTATCCTAGAGCGGTGACCGAACGACCACAGCTACCGAGCGCGACCACGGCCTTTGAAGCATGCAGATTTGCAACGTTTTCCGTTCTAGGTGTCCCTAATCCTTCATTTTAAATGTATACATATGTCAACACTAAGCATATTGCATCAGACAGTCAGAAACCAATAAGAAGAATATTTAGCTTACAAAATTTTCAAAGACACTATTCCATACACATCATATTCTGGTGACTTCATTTCCGTAATATGCCCGACATATGCACCCTTCAATATCATTCGACGATGTTTGCTGTTGAAACTTCACTTCTGTGTCCTCAGAGCATAATTTATGGATTTTCATTTCCCATTAAGTACCTACAAGGCACTCCTTTCAAATGATAAATGACGCGTGATTCAATGGTCCTCTTCCTTTGAACAGCAAAATCGAATAGTGTTTGTTTTCACACTATGCAAAGCCCAATAAATGGGTCGATGGTAATCGTATGTTGAATATGTCAAACGTCAAGTTGCCTGCAGTTGTACGTGTTGGCAATTATTCAAATATGCAAATCGTAAATATTGAAATGCAGCCACGTGATAAACCTGCTAATTTGCTCGTTGTAAGTGGGTGTTAAACGGCAGAACAAGGGGAAATAATAAACACTGTATTGTATGGGAATAAGATAGATATAGATGTTATTAATCAACAAGGAGACCCGACGGTATGTATGCAGTGGATAATTGAACAACTCTGAAGGTCTTGTTGATGCCAAGGGTGTAACTGTCAAGAAATAGCTGAGCAGCGACACGTGCTGGCTGTTGGTAAGATCGGGAGATGTGGGCGGAGTGTTCAAACTACTCGATCAATAATAAGTACAATAAATGGCTAGGATAATTTCAACCAACTAACCAGTGGAAAATTAATCAGAAGATAGGAGTCAGGCTGTAGATCAGCTCAAGAATCCCATAATATAGATAGACTACGCGGTTACAAAGGATATCGCTCTGCATAACTACTAAAAAAACATAAAAGAACTACGATTGGGGTACACCCCAATCATGCAATACTCTAGATGAATTTGAACCTGGTTAAAGCCAATAAATAATTTTGGTTGCAATCTCGGATGCATCGTTAAGACGTAAGACGTAAGTCGTTAAGACGTTAAGACGTATTTCATGAAATAGTGCAGTTTGTATGGGAGGGGGTAGAAAGAGGGTGAGGATTACAATAAATTTTATAATGTAGGTTACAATTATCATAAAAGTGATATATTCAAAATTTCAAAGCAATATGTTTTATAGTTTCTGAGAAAATCTGATTATTGTAAATTATCAAAAATGTGTCATTTTGTATGGGAGGGGGTAGACGGAGTAAGGGTGATCGATTAATTTTTTTGAATCTAACTGATATTGTTAATTAAGTGTTAAGTACAAAATTTCAGCCCGATAAATTGTATAGGTAATGAGTAAATTGGCTTAACGTATTTCATGTAATAGTGCAGTTTGTATGGGAGGGGGTAGAAGGAAGGTTAGGATTACAATAAATTTTATAATGTAGGTTACAATTATCATAAAAGTGATATATTCAAAATTTCAAAGCAAGATGTTTTATAGTTTCTGAGAAAATCTGATTATTGTAAATTATCAAAAATGTGTCATTTTGTATGGGAGGGGGTAGACGGAGTAAGGGTAATCGATTACTTTTTTTGAATCTAACTAATATTGTTAATTAAGTGTTAAGTACAAAATTTCAGCCCGATAAATTGTATAGGTAATGAGTAAATTGGCTTAACGTATTTCATGAAATAGTGCAGTTTGTATGGGAGGGGGTAGAAGGAGGGTGAGGATTACAATAAATTTTATAATGTAGGTTACAATTATCATAAAAGTGATATATTCAAAATTTCAAAGCAAGATGTTTTATAGTTTCTGAGAAAATCTGATTATTGTAAATTATCAAAAATGTGTCATTTTGTATGGGAGGGGGTAGACGGAGTAAGGGTAATCGATTACTTTTTTTGAATCTAACTGATATTGTTAATTAAGTGTCAAGTACAAAATTTCAGCCCGATAAATTGTATAGGTAATGAGTAAATTGGCTTAACGTATTTCATGAAATAGTGCAGTTTGTATGGGAGGGGGTAGAAGGAGGGTGAGGATTACAATAAATTTTATAATGTAGGTTACAATTATCATAAAAGTGATATATTCAAAATTTCAAAGCAAGATGTTTTATAGTTTCTGAGAAAATCTGATTATTGTAAATTATCAAAAATGTGTCATTTTGTATGGGAGGGGGTAGACGGAGTAAGGGTGATCGATTAATTTTTTTGAATCTAACTGATATTGTTAATTAAGTGTTAAGTACAAAATTTCAGCCCGATAAATTGTATACGTACTGAGTAAATTGGCTTAACGTATTTCATGAAATAGTGCAGTTTGTATGGGAGGGGGTAGAAGGAGGGTGAGGATTACAATAAGTTTTATAACATAATTTACAATTATCATAAAAGTGATATATTCAAAATTTCAAAGCAAGATGTTTTATAGTTTCTGAGAAAATCTGATTATTGTAAATTTACAAAAATGTGTCATTTTGTATGGGAGGGGGTAGAAGGGGTGGAGCGATTTAGCCCGTTCAAGAACTTAGCCTTCATTTTTTGTCAAAAATAACGTGTGCAAAATTTGAACTTCATAGCTTAACGCGTTCTCGAGCTAGAGAGGTCACGGACGGACGGACGGACAGACGGACAGACGGACAGACGGACAGACGGACATCCGGTTTTGAGATATTCGAGTGATAATATGAACTTCTGTATCATTCATTTTTTTCTGCGAGCCTTATTTCTTAGCGTTATAAACTTTGTGGCAAACTTATAATACTCTCAGATTTCATCTAGAGTATAAAAATAAGAACACATATCATTGGAAAAAAAGAGATTATCAGAGACCCAAATATAAAATCATAACACGAACTCGAAAATTTAGTAGGTCTTTATCAGTGGTTTCGATACACGGCTACGACTCTGATCATGATAAGAAACAAAAAAAAATTGTTGGTAGTTCCCATACATTCATTTTAAGAGATGGAGCCTTCTTGGACTCCGCGGAAGAGCGGCTGTGCGGGCGAAAAACCGAGAAATTTGAGCCCTTTTTTAAATATTCTCCTCATAATTTGTAAACGGTGTCTCGGATCGAAAAACTTAATAGGATTTAAATTAAAGAGCGTCAAAGTATACATCCAGTGCATTGCTCAAAGTTGGAATTCGGTTTAGTAGTATAGTCAAAACCGATAGTCGAAAAACGTCACCTTTGGAAAAAAACACAATATATCGCTTTTCAAGTTCACATATCTCTGAAACCGATGCTACAATCGGAAAAATTCGTTAGGCAAAAGCTAAGATATTTCTATTTCAAGTTTAACTAGCCCAATATTTTTCAAATCGACCCGTTTTTGGTGTAGTTGTGAGCGAAAATGCAGTAATGTTTTTTTCAGCGATTTGAGCCTTAATAGCTCGATCGATTACATCCAGACGATCTTGAATGCATTGCGCTGCAGTGGCTGTCAAGAATTGACCAGCTGGCGAGGGTCCATAAATGGACAGAGGAGGCTAGAACCGTCATCATGCAGCAGAAGCTGTAGAAAGCCGCAAAGAATAATTTTTTTTTAGGATGAAGTTAGGTTTATGCATAAAATGCCGTATAGGTGGCGAAAATTGGGTCTCATGCATCATTCCTGGGCAATCCGGGCGGGCGAACGCGTACTCTGCACGGTGTAGCAACACCAGTGAATTTTTCATAATCAGCTGTTGGGAAATTGAGCGACTTACCCCAGGGAGGGTTAATGGCAGCACGATTAGGCGATAGACGAGCGATGGTGGGCCTGCTGATCAGCAGGCGAAGTTGGTGGAATAATCTGTTCGAAGCTATAACTGTCAAAGCATATGAGTCGCAATTGCCCATATCCGAGACAGGAACGGTGTATGAGGTGGGCGTATCATTGGCGATCACATGTGAGTTTAACATTATGGCGACTTGTATTATAACTGGCGATTAATTATGTAGCTTTTGACATTCTAGAATTTGGCGAATAATCATTTAGTCGAATAGTGAAGTGGCACTTTAATTAATGAGGACAATCAACTTTTCAGGAAGGCCGATAGCTACGATCTGGTGCAGCACGCACGCTGACTATCGATTTTGACTACGCTACTGAACCGAATTTCAACTTTGAGCAATGCATTGAACGCAGAATTCAACGGTCTTTAATTTACTCTTGCAAGTTTTTTCGACCCGAGGCACCGTTTAGGAGTTATAATGATAATATTAAAAAAAGGGCTCAAATTTCTCGGATTTTCGCCCTCGAAAAGTTAAGCTCACCTTCTACGACCGTGCAAACTCAGTTTCCATGTATTCAGTATCTATAGGTATAGAAGGGATTAAAATTATTTTCAGATATTTCCCTCATTATTATTAAAAAGCCCAAAAATTGGCTTAATTTGATTGGCCTAATTTGTCAGCAGAGGCAAACATAGTCGATGGCGGTTAATAATACGTAATCGTGGGAAGAAATATTTCAAGTATTTTTGGCGTGTGACTAATTGAGTGGGCGAATAAATGGGTGTGTGGCGTGTTGTTGAAATGGTGGTGTTTTATTTTTGGAAAATTGTGGCAGTGTAATGATTAGGTTGTAACCATATTTTAAACATAAAAGAACTACGATTGGGGTACACCCCAATCATGCAATACTCTAGATGAATTTGAACCTGGTTAAAGCCAATAAATAATTTTGGTTGCAATCTCGGATGCATCGTTAAGACGTAAGACGTAAGTCGTTAAGACGTTAAGACGTATTTCATGAAATAGTGCAGTTTGTATGGGAGGGGGTAGAAAGAGGGTGAGGATTACAATAAATTTTATAATGTAGGTTACAATTATCATAAAAGTGATATATTCAAAATTTCAAAGCAATATGTTTTATAGTTTCTGAGAAAATCTGATTATTGTAAATTATCAAAAATGTGTCATTTTGTATGGGAGGGGGTAGACGGAGTAAGGGTAATCGATTACTTTTTTTGAATCTAACTGATATTGTTAATTAAGTGTCAAGTACAAAATTTCAGCCCGATAAATTGTATAGGTAATGAGTAAATTGGCTTAACGTATTTCATGAAATAGTGCAGTTTGTATGGGAGGGGGTAGAAGGAGGGTGAGGATTACAATAAATTTTATAATGTAGGTTACAATTATCATAAAAGTGATATATTCAAAATTTCAAAGCAAGATGTGTTATAGTTTCTGAGAAAATCTGATTATTGTAAATTATCAAAAATGTGTCATTTTGTATGGGAGGGGGTAGACGGAGTAAGGGTGATCGATTAATTTTTTTGAATCTAACTGATATTGTTAATTAAGTGTTAAGTACAAAATTTCAGCCCGATAAATTGTATACGTACTGAGTAAATTGGCTTAACGTATTTCATGAAATAGTGCAGTTTGTATGGGAGGGGGTAGAAGGAGGGTGAGGATTACAATAAGTTTTATAACATAGGTTACAATTATCATAAAAGTGATATATTAAAAATTTCAAAGCAAGATGTTTTATAGTTTCTGAGAAAATCTGATTATTGTAAATTTACAAAAATGTGTCATTTTGTATGGGAGGGGGTAGAAGGGGTGGAGCGATTTAGCCCGTTCAAGAACTTAGCCTTCATTTTTTGTCAAAAATAACGTGTGCAAAATTTGAACTTCATAGCTCAACGCGTTCTCGAGCTAGAGAGGTCACGGACGGACGGACGGACAGACGGACAGACGGACAGACGGACAGACGGACAGACGGACATCCGGTTTTGAGATATTCGAGTGATAATATGAACTTCTGTATCATTCATTTTTTTCTGCGAGCCTTATTTCTTAGCGTTACAAACTTTGTGGCAAACTTATAATACTCTCAGATTTCATCTAGAGTATAAAAAGCGCATGCAAGAGTCGAGTTAAACAGAACCACAAAAAATTTCTTTCGGATCCTGGAATGTACGATCCCTGAACAAACCGGGGACTGAGAAGGCCCTCCTTCAACAGGTCGAAAAGTACAAACTGAGCAGCGAGATCAATGTCAAGAAGTCGCACAATTTTTACAAGTGGCAAACCATCGGCCCGCAAGCAGTTTGGACTAGCATTTATAGAAAACAATCACATCAAGCCGCACATTCCTGACTTCAAACCCATAAATGAACGGTTGTGTGCAATTCGCATTAAGACTCGATTCTTCAATCTCTGGCTCATCAATGTGCACGCCCCCAATGATGTCAAAGAAGACGCAGTAAAAGACGAGTTCTACGCCCGCCTTGAAACTCTCTTCGACTCACTTAAAACAAACGACGTCAAATTGCTGCTAAGAGACTTTAACGCGAAAGTCGGAAATGAAATTTGGCATCGGGGGACCACTTGAGGCTACAGTCTCCATGAGGAATGTAACGACGACGGCCAGCGACTTATCGACTTCGCCTGCAGCAGGAGTCTAGTCGTAACCTCAACGTGTTTCCCGCATCGGCACATTCACAAGCAGACCTGGAAATCTCCAGACGAACATACCGTCAATCAAATTGATCACGTCCCCATTTGCAGGAAATGGGCGTCTAATGTGATGGATATCGGCTCCTATCGCGGTGCAAACTGCGACTCAGATCATCACTTGGTGAAGACGACCTACGATGTAGAATTTCTTCAGTGCACCAATCGAAAATCACCCCTTCCAAAATATTTGCTGTCGCTCAGCTTCTGAGCCATGCTTCGGTGGTGGCGTATACTACCGCTCTTGAGGAAAGACTATCGCCGATGCTACACGACATCAGCAACAGAGGCGTCCATGGGTTCTGGGAAGAACTCAAAGGTACCATCCCAGCGAGCGCGAAATGACTGGTTGGACGAAGAATGCAAAAATAGATTCAACGAGGAACGAGAGCCAGAAGAGAAACATATGACGAGCTACGGCGAATATCGAATAGAATAGTTACACGTAAGAAACGTAAACACTTTGACGAGCAGTTGCTGAACATAAACGAAAACTTAGCTAATAGGAACACCAGATAAGCGTACAAACTAGTAAATACAATTAAGAACGGCTACCAAGCCAGGACTAGCCTTTGTAAGGACAAGGATGAAAACATCATCAGCGACACCGATGGCATCAACAAACGATGGGCCTCTTATTTTGAAGAACTTCTGAGCCTACGATCTCACATCCCCACACAAGAAACTCTCGACGATATTGTTGATCTAGGCCCACCACCCTCGACAGTAGAAGAAGTTGTTCTCGCGTTGCGGTCACTAAAACGAAATAAAGTGCCGGGCGCTGACGAGATTCCAGCTGAACTTCTAATATTCGGCGGCAGAGGCGCCGACTGTTAGAAAATATGGGGGGGGGACACAACAACTCAGATTGCCTTGTTAAATAAACTGACCCATTCTTGAAATAACAATTAACGTATCTCTTACACTTAAAAAAAAAATTACTGATGATGGGTCCACGAACATAACGGACAATAGTCCTAGCTAAGAAAGTCAACGTCTTAAAGTGGGTAAATATTTGATATCGATACGAATGTATAGCCTCATGCAGTCAATCAAATTGGCCTCATGATTGAGGTGAACCAAACTAGAACGAATTTCTTAAACAAGTCTCGAGTTGTACGGTCGCGATCGTGCAAATCGCTTGATAACACAAAATAATAAATTCAATTTTAATCAAATTCAGACTCAAAAAATTTTACCGTCCAAGACGCATCCAACGAAAATCAGCTGTTCAGCCTGTTATAGTTAAATCTTCTGTCCGCATTTATTTGACACATTTGAACTGTGGAAAACTGACTTTCTAACAAACTTGCAATGCTTTCTTAAATTAAAAGTAGAAACATGGACTTTCAAGAGCGTAAAAGTAATTTGATGTAAGTAACCTAACAATATAAATAGTCGCCCACAGTTTTAAAACACATTCATATGTAAATTGACACTTCGTGACGCGTGGATTCCGACAAAGTTGAACTCATCGTGAGCCACGTGTTGTTCGCGCAGAGTAAACTTATCGCTATCTGAAATACATTGGTTCAACTTTATTTGACACCACAAGTCGTGTTAGTTGCGCACACTGTAATCCAGCGTTTAATATCATTACAGTTAGAACAACAGATCCATTAAGTTTTGACAGCATCTTAAGGAATCATTACCGAATTGAACGACGAGTTTTAATACGTTCCTACGGCAGCCAGTTCTTCGTGCCGGAACGACTGGTTTTTCAACGGCCAAGAGCTACCAAACCCCCTCGATGCAAGAAGAACTGCAGTATTCCAAGCATAGCTACTACCACCGCCATGAGTTTTAATAGCATATACGGCCATTACGGTTCGGGCTAATACTACACGGGCTCTCATGATCCGGGGCCCGGGAGATTGACGGCTATCAAGCATTGTTAAAGGAGCGTTACTATTAGGCTAACGATCGTCGTACATTATTCGCGATTAACGATCAAACCATAGGGCACGGGACACTATTATATCTATGCATCTTTTTGATCGTCGCTTGCGATCGACACAAAGTGGTGCCTAGCAAAACGCACCTTAAAGCACAGGATTCAATGGTACAATCTTCATATTTATGTCCTTTCTTGCCTCCCCATTTGTCATAGCTAACTACGTGTTCGATTGTTTGAACGATGAAGTCGAGTGAGGAAACGATATTTGTGCCTGAAATATTGGAGGGGCGTTGCCCCCCAATATTTGGATTGAGGAGGCAAAAAGTGCCTTGCCCCCCCCCCCCCCCCCCCCCCCCCATAGTCGGCGCCTATGTTCGGCGGAACGGGTCTAGCTAATGCCATACATCAATTACTCCTGCGAGTATGGGAGGACGAGGTGATCCCAGACGACTGGCGCAGAAGCATCATCTGTCCAATTCACAAAAAGGAAGATAAACTGCGGTGTGAGAATTACAGGGGCATCTCACTAGTTTGTCCTCTAAAATTTTGACGAAAATTCTGGAAAACAGAATAAAACCGTACGCAGAACGAATCAATGGCGAATATCAAAGCGGTTTCAGACCATGTCACTCCAAAGCCGTTCAGCTTTTTGCTGTCAAAGTGATACTCTAGAAGTGCTGTGATTACAACGTAGACGTATACCAAATCTTTGTCGAGTTCAGGCAGTCATATGACAGTGTCGATCGTGGTGTACTGTACAACATCATGCTGCAATTTGGTATACCGACTGTCAAAGATGACGATGACCGACTCCATTTCACGAGTCAAGATCCATAATAGACTTACTGATCTAGCTGAAACACGCACTGGTCTGAAACAGGGCGATGGACTGGCACCGACGCTCGTCAACCTAGCACTAGAATACACTATTCGGGCAATGAATGTGGACAACAGCAAGACGCTACGCTACTCATCAAGTCGACGCAATAAGCAGTGTACGCCGACGAAATTAACGTCGTGTCCCGAAAATTGGCCGACGCAGAATAACTTCTGCATTCGCTCGATACCGCTGCAAAAGAATATGGACTACGTATAAAAGAGGGTAAAACTAAAAGAATGATGCGATCGACGACAAGAACACCTGCACAACCGAGCATCAATGTGGGGGAGCTCAACATCGAGTTCGTGAACGACTTTATATACCTGGGTTGCAACTTGTCAAGGGACGCTAACGAAACTGATGAAATCTAACGACGGATACAGTTAGCTAATAAGACTTTTTTCTCTGTTCTCCCCATAATGAAATCAAAGCTTTGCGATCGAGATGGATGGCGCATCCGGTACAACCATGAGTTGAATGAACTGTACGATGAGCTGGAAGTTTCGAAAATCGTCAAACTACAACGACTTCAATGGGCAGGGCATGTACAATGAATGGATGATGATAGCATGCCAAAGTGAATAATGAATGGACAACGAGTCGACGCGACGGAGCGAGACTGCGAGGACGACCGGGAGCTCGTTGGGAGAGCTCAGTATACGCGGACGCCTGGCAACCTCTAGGCTACCAAGATAGGAGGACGTCACAAGTTCGAGATAATTGGAGGACAATGATCCAGGGCAAGGCCCAATGTCGGGCTGTCGCACCCCGATGATGATGGTGACTAGTGTAATATTTAAATAATGTAATAACGACCAAATCAATAATTATCGTTATTGTAACACAAATTTGTAGACCCTTTGATACCCTTAAGACTCCGATTGGCGAAACTTTGTGTCTTCTCCGTCATACAAAACTATGTATTTCGCGCAGAAAATTAACGTTGTGTTTGCATATTTATTGGTTCCCTCTGTGACATAGTGGTACAAGATGCCCGAAGCAACGAACATGGAGACAGACAGACGTACAACTAACATCTCGCCACGATGGGACGTCGTTCGATTAATACCATGAAAAGTGGAAAATACATGAATCCTACGGATCATGCTCGTGAGTATCTTGCGGATGGGCAATATTTACAATGTTTAACTTTTTCTTTCTCGTCCATAGCCAAGGAGACACAACAAATGGTCCGCGCGGCCGTACTTAAAGGCAAAGATCCCGCTCAGATACTCGGGGGAAATGGAAAAGATCGTTTTCATTCGGGACGTGAAAACTTGAAAACTTTTTTGTTTGTGTCAACCAGGACCGCTAGTTGGACGTCCAGGAATGTCGTGCCAGGAGGCCTGCCATCACGATTGGGCATTCAAATGCCACCCGGTCCACCGCCAGGCATGCTTCCCGTCCGGTACGTCAGACTGCACGTTTTACCAGTGGACGTAGCTTATTCACATTTATGTCCTTTTGTTTTACAGAACTGTGAGCGCGGACGTTACTCGATTTTGTACTATCGGCGCTGCGTGTGAAACGAGACGACTTTAAGAAGCCGAAACCCAAAAAACCCTCCCAAGAGACTAGGCGGGCCAAGTCGAACCCGGGCGGGACAAAGGATGACGCTCACATGCAATTTATGCGCGAAATGCAAAGATTATTGTAGGATAGGAAAACTGGATGAATAAAATCTTGAAAAAGTTTTATAATTTTTTGGCCTGCCCCTCGACTTGTACCACGGCGGGGATTTATCAAGTAATGGTTAGAGTTATGGTTTGTCATAGTTATAGGAGCGTGTCGGGACACTTAAACCGGCAATTATCCATTTTTCCTCTTATCGTCCCGTTTTCTTCGTTTCGTTTGCTTGTGTTATTGTATCCCCTTTGGTTTATGGTTTTCTTTGGTATGTAAACCAGCAACGAGCGGTGAAAACCCCGCCCATGTTTCCAAACTGAACTACAGCAAGCTGCTTACCTGCTGGGGCTCTTTGCCATATGATTGTTTCAGATCAAGTCATTTGTGATTTATTTCTTCAACAAGCAACTTTGCATTTTGTACTTAAATTTTTGTTGATACAACGACTCGTCGTTGGTCCTTGGCCGCTTGGATAATGTGGATAGTCACTTAAATTGCTGAGACAACTGGAAGAAAACTATCCACACAGCGAAGGTCTGATGACCACGGGACTTTTCACCACAAAATATATTTTCAAATAACTCATAGTGTATAGCCGCCTAAGAAAAAATGTGTGACATGAACGTTGTTTCAAGTACTTTTCTTACAAGCTTGCACACCTTCCCCCTTAGGGGAATAAAAACCTTTCAAAATATCGTGCGTCAAAGATATTTGTAAAACAACTTTTATAGTGTAATAGCCGTCTTAATCCCACCAGCAAAGTCCTTAAAACGTTTCTGCTTCGAAAAACTTTACAATTATTAATGAAAGAGTCTTCAATTGGCAATACACATTTATCTTTATACCCTTCACGGATGTGATAGGGTATAATAAGTTTATTATGAAGTTTGTAACGCACAGAAGGAACCATATATGTATATTCTTGGTCGGTATGATGAGACGAGTCGATTAAGCTTTGTCCGTCTGGTCTGTTTCTGTGCAAAGTAGTCCCTCAGTTTTAAGGCTATCGAGCTGAAATTTTGTACAGAGCCTTCTTCACGCAGTATATCTGTCGGAAACAACGGAATCGGACCACTACGTCATATATCTGCAATAGGAACGACCGGTTTGAGGAAAATCGTCCTGCTCTGTTTCCTCCAGAACAACATCCACCACCTCGTACGGTTCTGAGCACGTTTCGATGATTTCATCAAAAAAATCCGGCTCTGAAAAAGAATCAAATTTTATTTATAAATACATAAATGGTTTATTTTCTCTTTTCGAAAAGAACAAAAATAATGTGAAAATAAACAGCTCCTTTCTGTGTTCGCTCATCGCGGATTTGTATAGCGTTAATGCAGCTGTGATTAAGCAAAACGTGTACAACTAAATCGGCAAACTTTCTGAAAGGATTTAGCAGCGCTGTTCCTTCAACCAGCACCGGATTCTTTTAAGTATGTATATAGCGTTATGTGCGTTCACATTACGACTTCTACCGGAAGGGGTAAAACTGAAGCGGCTAAAATCCAGCATAATTTCTATAGATTTTGGTTTCTTCGTGCGACCGTGCAGTATGAAGAACATTATGGCCTTCTTCACATATTGAAGAAAGTTCCGAAGTTTTGGTTTTAGTTAATCCGATCAAAGCCGCATAATGTGAAAGCGGATTTATGGGAAACTAACACGGATAACGGTAATCAAACGCGTCCAACTGAAGTGCGGGAACATATCACAGCTTAAGCTCGATAAACACGTTCGAGCATAATCACGACTGAACAATTCGTAACCGTTCGTATGGCAGCCGATTCTTCAATTTATTCCTGCA
Source organism: Chloromyia formosa (assembly GCA_964017055.1). NCBI lineage: Eukaryota > Metazoa > Arthropoda > Insecta > Diptera > Stratiomyidae > Chloromyia > Chloromyia formosa. Next base: position 65,539,053 of record OZ024815.1, read on the forward strand.
GGACACATTCCGAGAATTCGGTCTAACTTTCCTACTCCAGCCGCTAGACTGGCAGACGAGAGACATAGCATCAGGTGCACAAACCCAGACAATCCCAGAATTCACGAAATGAGGTGTGAAATTCCAAGACTAGTAGCCGAACACAGGAGGTTAAAATGGAGTACTCATCTGAACGACTGCAACTTAACCACAGGTATAAGCAAACTATGGTCGACAGTCTGTGCCCTTTGTAATCTGCCGAAACCGAAAGGAAATGTCGCCATCCAGTTCGGAGACAATTCAATCAGCGATCCTACCCACAGTGCAATTCTCTTCAATAAGCAATTTATTGAACATCCTCCACCAAGTAAACAAGAGAAAATAATCCGCAGGAGGATCCATAACCTAACCGCAGACAACATACCGCGGACGAAGTGGCCGCAGCTATCAAGACGGCGAATAGCTGGAAGGCCTTGCGATGCAAGAAGACCTGCAGTATTCAAAGCATCGCTATCACAATAACAACAAAGCCTTGCGACCTGATGGAATCTCATTGGGAATGCTTAAAAACCTCGTCTCACACGCTATCGAATATCTCACGGCTACATTCAACCTATACATCATATCACTGATCGTTCCGGAACACTGCAAGAAAGGAAGAGTAATCCCAATCTTGAAACATGCGAAAAAAGCGACACTCGGCGAGTCCTATCGTCCCATCACACTTCTATCACCAGTTGCCAAAACGCTCGAAGCACTAATCCACCCTATTCTTGCGGCCCACGTGTAGCTTGCGAACTACCAGCACGGCTTCCGAAGGATGCACAGTACGACGACGGCCCTGGATGCCATTACAACTCGCATCCATCGCGTGAATCATCCATGTCACAGAACAATTCTGGTCGCACTTGACCTGTCGAGGTTGCCATACATGAACGAGCACAACCACGACTAAACTTCCATAGAACCATAAAATATCATAGAACGGTGGAAATAGGAAAAAAATTTTCCACACGTTCTATGAAATTGATAGTTCGATTGAAGTTCGGTCGTGGTTGTGCTCGTTCATGAGTTGCGACCTTAAGAGACCACAACAAACTTCTTGCCAAACAATATCTGGTGGGTTGTTACCGGAGAGAACAGCCCAACACCAACCTCATAGTCAAGACGCCACCACCAAGATATGTTAGGCGTGATTTGAGAGACCTCGAAAGAGATGTCCACAGGTAGAAAAGAGTTCCCATTGACAACGACGCATACAGATCAGCCACACATCATGAGGAGATACAATCAATAATTACAGGACTAGGTCCAAACGTAATTCTTTCGGCACAACCACATACCATTTCTCCTGGAAAAATAATACTTTCGAGGGCAGCGAGAACGAGACTTGGCCAACTTCGGTAAGGCTGGTGTTCGCGTCTTAACTCCTTCCTATCTCGCATTGACCGGGATGTCACAATCACATGCCCCGCCTGCAATGGTACACCTTATGACGTAGACAACATACACCTGACTCCCAGGTCGCTGTGGGAGAACCCCCTAGAAGCTGCCATTTTCCTGCAGGGAAGACGACGAACGAGGAAGACGATTAACTACAGCATCTAAGAAAGTCACACACCGAACTTGTGACAATTGCTATTACCACAATAAGTGCATAATACACAGGAGGATCCATAACTGAAATGCAAACAACATACCTTCTTCACCACAGACGAATTGGTTGCAGCTATTAGGAAGGCGAACAACTCGAAAGCCTTGGAACCTGATGGAGTCTCAATGGCAATGCTCAAACACCTCGACCTAGCTATCGAATATCACACGCCTAAATTCAACCTATCCATCACATCACTGATCATTCCGGCACCACGAGAGTAGAATGATGCCCCAGTGCCATGTATGGTCCACCGCAAAAGTTTTAAAACGAGCCGGTTTTGTTTGTTTCCTGCAAAAAGCTACCCACATTTATCTTTAAGAACATAAAAAAAACTAACTCACCACTTTGCGGACGACAATCTCCCGGCAAACCACCCCGCCCACATTCGCGGGCGAATTTTTGGACACTATCCATGATGAAAATCCCAAAAAAAAACAGAAAACAAAACAGAAACGGCGAAAACACAACCTAAACACAACACAACAACCAATTTGATAACTGTCAAAACTCGAAACTCGCAACATGAGCTTGAGGTTGAAAAAGAAGAAGAAGAACCTGAGCACTGAGCACTGATCAGTGAGCAGAAATATTTCTTGCTCGGTGAAATTTGATCATGCTCACCCGAGCAGAAGTTGCTCAGTCACTTCTGAACCCGCTCGTTCTGAATATGTTCGCTGAGCGGAAGTTGCTCAGTCCCTTCTGAACGCACACAATGTTAAACAGCCAGTTTCTGCTAGAGGGACCGTTCCAAATACCTCATTTCATTGGAAAGTAATAGAGAAATAATCAACGCTTTCAAGTGGTAATTAGATAGTTATTTTCTCAGTTATTGTTTCGTCGTCCCGTTCTTGTATGATTCTATTCAGTGTATCCAAAATTAACTAATCTGCGAGCATAATTCCATGGCTCCAAGATGGTTACAACAAGTGTAGCTCTATAGATTCATGTAACGGCAAAATGCCTGCCATGTATAAAACCTATTTGGTATTTGCCTATTAGCCTTCGTGTCATACCGACGTCCAACAAGGATCATATTCCGTCAGGACAAAACAAATTCTCGTGCTTTTCGAGCACTTGTCCACTTTTATTATTATCAAATTGCCATTCTTATGGATAGCCGCTCATTAACAATCAATTTGTTTAATGGCACGCAAATTGCAATATCATACGGATCTGATGTTAATTGACTGAAATGAATTTATATTGTTCAGAATTAATTGGTAGAAATGTGATGAAACAAAATGGCGACGACCCTTATTTCGTCAGACGACGATGTGTAGTGGATTAATTGAATTTTGCTAATGGAAAAATATATTATGTACGAGTATACGTACGAGTGATACAGTATATTCTATAGGTTCATTGGATATTTTGTTTAAATTGGTTGGAAAATAAAAAATAGATGCAGTCAGCACCCTATTTACAGTGAGGAGAGCGCAGATCCTTGTTTTGAACTTTTAAAATACGTCACATCATTCTGGGGAATTTGAATTTATGCCCGGTTCACATTATTCCAGTTCAGTAATCCAGTCCAGCGATCCAGTCCAGTGCTGGACTGGATCATATCGTCTACATGATTCCAGTCCAGTAGTCTGGCGAGTGTGTTGTTGATTCGGTAACTATAGTAACAATGATTTTTGGGCGAGCTGGAATCAAAAAGTAGACCGACAATCCAGTCACTGGACTGGATTGCTGGATTGAATTGCTGTCCAGTGCCGGTTCACATTATTCCAGTAGCAGTCCAGCGCTGGACTGGATTACTGGACTGGATTGGTTACTGGAATAATGTGAACCGGGCATTACTTACATTTTTTTTATTTTTATAAAATCCCCTAAGGCTACTTTGAATAACATCATTGCATTGTCATTTAAAGTGGGCATATTGCACGAATTGAAGTACGTGTCATTATTAAAAATGAGTTTGACAATGTTACGTGATTAATTCCTCGCCACGGCAGTGACTGCACATGACGATTTCCCTTGCACGATATATGTTTACAATTGGAATTGCATCAGACGGCATTTTTGTCCTATAAAACACACTTTCTGGACACTTGCAACAATTTGGTCGAAGCCTCAGCCAGGGGAGTGACACTTCATACGATTTAAGCAAACGCGCAGTGCAAATTGATACGCAAATAATCAAATGAAAGTTGCCTTTAGAGGGATAAGGACGGCAACATTTTAAAAAGCTCTTCAAATGCCAACTGCCTAGTACATTTCACCGTATGATACGCTATTCCGCATTACCCCTTCGTGTACTGATGGAATCCAACACACATGCAACTACTAGGCAGGCACTCTTAATTCGTATAGAGTCCCATTTCTTGTTAGCCATAACAAAGAATAGAGATTATTGCTAACAAGAAATACACTTTGCCTAAAATAGTTTTAAATCATTTTTGGCAAGTTTTTTCTTTTTCCAATAGTTAAAACGTGAGTAATGTTTGGTATTAAATAGCTTTTTTCAAAATTTACGAGATAATTTCACTGTTGAGCCGTTATTCATGGTAACCTCAAACCCATTGCTTTCTAGTATGGGTAAGACTTTAGACACGTCTCCACGCAAATGTCGAGAAATTCAGACATGGTTTTTGCACTCCACACATTCTAAGCGGGAGATAGCAGCTATAACGAGTGTTTCAAAGTCGGTCGTCAACAGAATTCAAATAAAAAGGGATCAAAACAAGCCCCTGGAGGCGAACCGTGCAGGAAAATGTGGCAAGAAAAGGGTCACCACTCCCCGTACGGATAGAGAAATCAGAGATGTCTGCAATGAGAATCGTAAAGAAAGTGTGGCTCGTTTGACGACATTGATAAACAATAAAGGAATTTGAGTTTCGAAGAGAACAGTCCAAAGCCGGTTGACTGAAGCAAATCTGGTCTGTCGTCCTATCAAAAAATGCGGCTCACCGACGCCATAAAGAAAAAGTGACTGCAATTGGCCGAACAACACCGTCATATGAATGTTGCAGACTGGGATCGAGTAAAGAGTATTTTTCTCTAATAGTCGTTAATGATTTTTGGCCATTTTTGTAATATTTTACAGGTATGCTTCTCCGATGAATCGACCTTCCAAGTTTTTGCCGACAAAAGCTCATTTGTCCAACGACGCCCTGGTGAGCAGTTCCATTCAAACTGCCTTGTAGAGAGAGTTGAATACCCAGTTAGTGTTATGGTGTGGTCTGTTATTTCGGCCAAGGGCATGGGGCGCCTTTACATTGTGGAGGAAACCATGAGGCAAGATTAATAAAAGCGTGCCCTAAAAACTAGTTTAGTCCCACAGCTCAAGGAATGGTTCCATAATACAAAAAACTGCATTTTTACGCACGATTCGGCTACGTGCCATAAAGAAAGAAGTGTCACGATATTCCTGGCTGAGAAAATATAGCCCTTTTATCCTACTACTACTACTTTGCCCTTGTGGGGCATAGCGCGTCAACTACTCCTGCGCGCCATTGTACTCTGTTCTGGGCAATGGGACGCAACTACTCAAAAGACTTACCCAGTGCCTGACACTCCTTTGCCACAGATCGACGCCATGTGATTCGAGGACCCCCTCTTGGTCGGCCTTGGTTGGAAATGGGGTTCCATTTCATGGCATGCAAAGCGATGCAGTTATCACTCTTCCGCAATGTGTGACCTATCCACTGCCATTTTCGCCTGCGTATTAATTCGTCGATTGGCATCTGACCCGTACGCCGACTTAGCTCTTCATTTGATATTGTTTTGGGCCAGAATATTCTTAAAATTCGACGAAGACATGAGTTGACGAAAACTTTCAACTTTCTGGTAACTCCTACGGAAATACTCCATGTACTGCTCCCATACAAAGGCGCTGACAGTACTGATTTTGAACAGCATGCCGTATGCGCATTTGGCCTGGTTGATACGACGAGCGATGTCCTGCTCCGTACCACCATTTTCGGCAACAATGCTACCCAGGTAGACGAAGTTGTCCACCTTCTCCACAGGCTGCCCATTAATATTGATGGCAATAGGTGTCGGATTTCTTTTTCGCAATGGCGGGCTAAGACCCTTGGTCTTGCTGGTATTAATCTTAAGCCCAATCTCGCTTGCCTCCCTCTCGAGATCTAACGCCATTGCGAACAGATCCATGATTTTATCGGAGAGTAGGCACATGTCGTCAGCGTAGTCAAGATGTTGTAGATAAGATGTCAAAGTCCATTGAATTCCTCTGTCGAGTCCGGATAAGGATGCATGCAACACATCGCCGATCACAATGAGGAATAGGATCGATGAGAGGATGCACCTCTGCCGAACTCCACTGCGAATCTCAAAGTCCCCCGACACCATACCTTAATGCAGAACGCAACATTTCGCGCCGTCATAGGTTGCCTTAATAATAGCCACAAGCTTCTCAGGGATGCCTCTCCTGCGCAAGGTCGCCCAAATAGAATCCCGGTGCACACGAAACCTTTTCGAAATCGATGCAAAGCAAGTGAAGCGCAAAAATCGTATTCAGCGCATTGCCTGATGATGATTCGCAAGGTGTTAATGTGATTGACACAGGAGAATCCGGATCGGAAACCAGCCTGCTCTTCATCAATTGTGCTTTCTAAGTGGGCCTTTAGTCATTCCAGGACTATTTTAGCTATTATCTTGGCAACGGCAGGAAGCACACAAATGCCTCTCCAATTATTACAGTCTGTGAAGCTACCCTTCTTTGGAAGTTTGATGATCAAACCTTCCTTCCACTCAGTGGGAAAGGTCTCTGTATTCCATGCTTTATCAACAAGTGGGTGCAGCAAATCGGCAGTTACGCTTGGCGCTGCTTGATAAAGTTCGGCAGGGACACCGTCAAGTCCGGCGGCCTTTCCTCGTTTTAGTGCAATAAATGCAGTGACTTTTTCCGCTTTAGTCGGGGCAGTGGACCGTATACGCACATTTTGATGGTTAGCTAAATTATCTATATGAGGGGGAACTTCACTAGAGGTTACATGGTTCAAGACCGCGGCGAAGTGTTCTTTCCACCGCCTCATTTGATCTTCTTCCAAGATAAGTAGCTTTCAATCACTATCCTTCACCGGATGTTGGCAGGAGTTACGACCACCTGCAAACTCCTTGATGACACTGTATACGGCACCCTTCTTGTTTCACACGTCCAGGACAACTCTTGAATCTTTTACTAATGGCAAAGTAGTTGATCTGATTTTGTGTTCTACGCCGATCAACCGAGGACCAACTGATTTTATGGTGGTCCTTATGCTCAAACATAGTACAATCGATGAAGAGACTCTGAAAATTGCAGAACTCTACAAATCTTTCACCGTTGTCATTACGATCACCAAGACCGTGTCGCCCCATCACATGTCTGAGCCCATAGTTATCAGCGCCAACTTTCGCATTCAAATCACCCATAACCATTACAATGTCACCTTTTGGTGGTCTGCTCTGAACGCCGTTTAGTTCTTCGTAGAAGCAGTCTTTTGCCAAGAGATTGTCGGGTTCAGTAGGGGCATAACAATGCATTATTGTGATGTTCCTCATTTTGGTTCGGAACCTGGCGGTCAAGATTCTGTCAGAGGCTCCCAGGATAAGAGACAGTTTCGCGCCGCTCTGGTTAAAAGGAACCCCACACCTGACTCACGACGACTACCGGTAGCTTTACCGGAGTACAACATTGCAGTGCTGCCCGCTGGAGAGATAAATTCTCCGTTGTTCCACCATCTTATCTCATTAACTCCTAAGATATTTAATTTGTACCTCAGAAATTCACTCTCTAATTGAAGAAATCGTGCGTTCTGGGGACCTTCTGATCCATTGTCCAGGATAGTACGCACATTCCAGAATCAAATCTTTGTCATTGTACGATAGGTAAAAGTCGTAACCGTTGAGTCAGTCCTTATCCGTGGCGTAGATGACGTTTCGTTAGCATATAAAGATTTCGGATGGTGCAAGTTGCTGGTATGCACATCCAATCCTTTGATTGTCGGTTTTGACGACAGGCCATCAAAGGGAAAGGCCGTGGTATTATTTTTACACCCCGCACCACAGTGGGAAGATTTACCTCAACCAAATCATCACACCGCCATCACTGGCGACTTGACGTTGGTTTGCAATGGTCAGTAACAACTGACGTTCCAGGGGGCGCCCACGCGGAGGACTATAGAAGAGGAATTTTCGCCCCCCCCCCCCCCAGTTAATTGAAACTCTTATCAAACAATGGCATCAAAACACCCAACTGCAAGAAAATGCAAAAGTCTGCATAGAGAGCAAGTCTCAATGCATAGAGGCGGTAATTGCAACAAAGGGCGGAATCACTAAATATTAAAATTACGAATTTATTAACGCACAAATTACTTTTACGAAAAAAATAAATTATTTCGCTTGCGTAAATTGTTGTTTTTATAATCGTTATAACACTATCATTTAAATATAAAATACTTACGAGGCGTAGAATCAATTATCTACTCAAAAAATGAAGTTAAACTTGAAAATACACAAATATGAGAAGTGTCCCTAGTAATTTGGCAGCCCACTGTACTTTGAACGTAGATTTGGGTGAGCAGCCATTCCCACTCATAGCCAGGCAATACTGCCGAAAGATTAAGCGGAGAGATCCGCTGATTTCCCAGTATTATGTTACTGCACGGCAAGTAGTTGGGACTGCCGAACTTACCATGGTTCTGTCAAGTTGTAGTTTTCACAAGTGCTTATGAGCTATGTTCCAATCCTGTTAAATTTGATCATCTAACAGTTTCTCTTATCCTTCTATTTCTCCATAGTCCGTAAGCAACAATTCGAATCTGGTATTGCCAAATGGAAAATAAAAAAATCGTATGACGTTGACATGGTGGAAATTCCCAAACCTATTCCACCCGTGCCAGTGATCGACATATCTGGTGCCATATATTCTTTAACTATATGTACGTCGAAGGCGGCAAACGCATCTCCTGCCTTGAGATTCTTTTTACTTGCGAGCGCGCGGAATCTTATTAAATCGGTAAATAGTTTTACCACATTTCTTTCTAACAAAAGGGTAACTATGCACGTGTTTCTGCAGCTCGGTTATCCACGTTGTGTCTGGAGAAGAAAGGGAGGAAAAAGCAAGATTAATTCTCCTTTCTCGCGGGATTCATTACCGACCGAAGCAGCATTTAGTTCCTCGTCAAATCAGGCCTAGTTCGTTTAGTGCAGAGAAGAAAAGTTTCTCTCGTTAAAGCACTTACTGCTTACTTTTACATTTCGGCAGGGGTGCATTCTCTCACTGATCCAATTCCTCATACTAATTGGCGATGTGTTGCATCCAGTCCTATCTGGATTAGACAGAGGAATTCAATAGACTTTAACATCTTATCAACAACATCTACTATGCTGACGTCATATGTATTGTATATACAGGGTTATTGGTTAAGTCGACCTATTCCTTGTAACACGTTATAATAGGGTCAAAATGCAACAAATTGAGGACATAAATGTTCGACCGATTTTCAATGGTCACTGAGATATTTGAATTTTAGATTTTTTTGAAATAACCTAGAATTTTGCCATTTAAAGTAAAGATAAAAAAACTACTAAGGTAATGGGTTAAAACTTATTTTTGAATTTCAGTCAACACTATAGCTGACATTTCTTAATCATTTAAAATTTTAAAAACCCATCACAATTCGAAATTTTTAATTTTAAATAAAAGTTGATTTTTAATGTAGTATTACTAAAAAAAATTATATGGCACTGAGTCTGCAGACCACTGAAAAAACATACTCGTATTGTCAGCTTTCCAAAAAGGTGTCAATGTCAATACAAATATTTCAAATGATTGAAAAAACTAGATGCAACTTGTTCGGGGACCATTTCGCTTGATAAAAAATGTAACAGAAGCTATGGTATTATCAGAATTCTTATAAAATGAAACCGGAAAATAGAGGGCTACGCCCGCAATCCGAGGGTTTTGTAGTGTCCCATGCCAATAGGAGATGAACTGTCCTACTTTTGGAGATGCTTAACCATTCATGTTAAGACAATATTGCAAATCGTAAGTTTGCATAAAAAATATTGAAAATAAATTGTTTGAATAATTATAGAGTCAGCGACGAGCATACCCCCCTCCCCCCTTCCCCCTCCTCCCACCTCTCCTACCAATCATTACCCTTTTGAAAATGGTTAACTCCAATTCGCTCTACGGAAAACAATATGCAAGTATGTTGTACTCGTAGTACTAGTATGTACAATAGTACAAGAGACCTGTTATGTGCATTTTTTGTATGGATGATATCAAAATGACCAAATCTAAATGAATGTACTACTATTAAATTTTACGTGATTATTACGAAAATTGGAGATATTATTGCACATGGTGTTGATTATCGTCGGCCATCAATATTTTCGACCTCGGATGAGTTTGAGAAATGCAGGGGCGTGCTAACTGTAACTATATAAATATACTATTATTAACTTATTTTGAGAAGATATCAAAATTCTATATTTTTTTTTGTTTTCTGTGCTAGTTGAAAGCCATCTTCTTGTATGTTTTCATATTTCTAAGTGTAACGGTCTCGAAATGGTAAGGGGGTGGGACAAATTACAATATGATCTCATATTTCCCCCTCTGCCTCTTTTCCCCTTTCTTCGAATTTAATGAAGTCGCCAAAAATGGAATGTACTCGGTAGTACCTTTCTCATGATTCCCCACTTGCCCATATCAGATGAAAAAAAATGTTGACCTTAATTTCGCCTCTATGGGAACCCTTAAAGCAGCAACCCACCTACCTCCCCGCTTAAACTTCTCTCCCCTACCACTCCTATACCACCAATCTCCACCCTTTCAGAAGTGGTTAACTCCAATTCACTTTACGAAAAACAATAAACAATATTGAAGTATGCAGTACTAGTATGTAACCCGTTATGTGAATTTTTTGTACGAGTATGAATGGCATCAAGATCTCAAAATTTAAATGAATGTGCTATTATTAAATATTATGTGATTGTTATGAAACTTAGAGGTATTATTGCCTATGATGTTGGTTATCTTTAGCCATCAATATTTTTGACCTCGGGTGCGCGTAAGGGGTGCAGGGGTGTGCTAACTGCAACTATAGAAATGTACTATTATTAACCTTTTCTGATAAAATTTCAAAATTTTAGAAATCTAGGTTTTCAACGCTAGTAAAATGGCGCTTTTCTGAAAATTTTCATATTTCTAAGTATAACGGTCTCGAAATGCAAGGGGGGGGGGGGGACAAACTCGGATGACATATTTTCCCCTCTCCCTCTTTTCCCGTTTCTTCAAATTTGAAAAAAAATTCGAAAAATGGAATGTACTCGACGTTACCTTTCCTATGATACCCCACTTGCCTGTACCAAACGAAAAAAAAATTTCGACCTTCATTTCCCCTCTATGGGGACCTCCCCTTAAAGTTGACCTATTACGACGATTCGTAATATTTCTCCGGCGAATTATAGTAATTCTACACATTCCTACAAAATTTCATGTATGTAGGTTCAGCCGTTCGTGAGATATTCCATGGACAGACGGACAGACGGACAGACATTTGACCGATTTCATAAAGGGTTTTGTATTTACTACAAAACCCTAAAAACGCATCATATGATGTAAGCAGATATGAACGAGACGAGTGATTTCTCGTAAAAACTAGCGGTACGTAAGTGTCAAATTTTCACTTTTTTAGAAAATAGACTAAAACAATACAAATAGGTACAAAATAACGTTTATTACTAAATTTATTACTTTATTACAATGTATGTTCCACATGTTCGCCTCTGTTTCGCACACATACTCTCATTCTGTGCCCTAAGCCACTTTTCACTAGACTAGTTGTTAAGCCTCTTCTCATTTCATTTGCCGCATCGATTATTTTCTGCTTCAAAATATCAACAGATGTTATTGGATTGGGCTCGTTGTACACCAAACTCTGAATTCTGATAATACCATAGCTTCTGTTACATTTTTTATCAAGCGAAATGATGGTCCCCGAACAAGTTGCTGCTAGTTTTTTCAATCATTTGAAATATTTGTATTGACATTGACACCTTTTTGGAAAGCTGACAATACGAGTATGTTTTTTCAGTGGTCTGCAGACTCCGTGCCATATATTTTTTTTTAGTAATACTACCTAAAATCAGCTTAAAAAATTTAAGAAAAATTTTTTTTATTTAAAATTAAAAATTTCGAATTGTGATGGGTTTTTAAAATTTTAAATGATTAAGAAATGTCAGCTATAGTGTTGACTGAAATTCAAAAATAAGTTTTAACCCATTACCTTAGTAGTTTTTTTTTTATCTTTACTTTAAATGGCAAAATTCTAGGTTATTTAAAAAAAATCTAAAAATTCAAATATCTCAGTGACCATTGAAAATCGGTCGAATATTTATGGCCTCATTTTGTTGCATTTTGACCCTATTATAACGTGTTACAAGGAATAGGTCGACTTAACCAATAACCCTGTATGTACGTGTATATCCGTATCTACTCTCCCATCAAATCATGGATCTGTCCGCAATAGCGTTAGACCTTGAGAAGGAGGCCAGCAAGGTTGGGCTGAAGATTAATACCAACAAGACAAAAGTTCTTAGTCCGCATTGCGAAACAGAAGTCCTAGACCTATTGCCTTCAATATTAATAGGCAGCCTGTGGAGCCTGGGAAGCATTGTTGCTGAAAATGATGGTACGAAGCAGGGTATCGCTCGTCGTATCAACCAGATTAAAAGTGTTTACGACATGCTGTCCGAAATCTGGCAAAACAGTTATCTCAGTATCAAGACAAGCTGGGCCTTTTTCGCTCCCTCGTACTGTCTGTGCTTTTGTATGGGAGACGTACATGGAAAATTTCTGTAGAGTTACCAGAAATTTTAAGTTTTCGTCAACTCATGTTTGCGTCCAATTCTATGAATTTTCTGGCCCGAAGCAATATCAAATGAAGAGCTGAGTCGGCGTACGGGGCCGATGCCAATCGACGAATTGATACGCAGGCGAAAGTGGCAGTAGTTATGTAGGTCACACATTGCGGATGATAACTGCGTTGCTTTACATGCATTTACATGAAATGGAACCCCATTTCCAGCCAAGGCCGGCCAAGAGGGGGCCCTAAAATAACATGGCGTCGAACTGGCAAAAGTTTTAAGGTGCTCGGTGAGTCGTTTTGGGAGTCCATTGCCAGAATAGAGCACGATGGCACGCAGGTGTGTGGCAATGCCCCACAATGATTGAGGCAAAATAGTGCCACAGGGACGAAGTAACACCGATGCAAGAAGTTATGCAAGTTTTGTCCGTAGAACTGCTGAAACACCGGAGGTACGCGTAGCTTGGAACTAAGGGGACAAGAATAAGAATGGCTGCTGCGAGAAACGCTGAATCAATTGCTAGATCAAATCAAGGGAGAGTTGGTATATGTGACAAACATTTGGATTACGACGTCCATCCAAGCGTTTCAACACACTCTCATACACCGCCACACTTTAACATTTGGAGAAGGAACGCCCAGAATATGCTGTCCTAACAGAAAAGTTCAACTGTCAACACAACAGAAGCGCTTTCAAAATATTTTGGACGAAATCCCCTATCAAAACGTTTCCTCCAAATTTTAGGAAGTACAAAGCTTGCTTCCAAGTAACATCATTCGGAGCAAAAAGAGTTGTTACCCAGCGTAGATTCATGCCAACGTTTAAGGCAAGATATACCATCAAGTGCGTCCACTTCTTCCACTCCCCGACAAAGAATAATATTAAACATTACAAAGATACCCTACTTAAGGATTTAAGACACCCCTCGCGGTACCAATAATAATTCAAAGGTAAATCGCCTTGACAGAGATTGAGACTGCAACACTTCAGTAATAACAGCTGCTATAAAGTTTCTTTGTGTGAATAACATGCTTGTTAGCTATCCGCATCACCCCTTTATGTACGCAAATGGTAGCCAACACATATGCAACTACTAGTCACTCATGTTAATTTGAATGAAGTAGGGTATCTTTCTAATGGTTAATCTTTGCTACAAGTTCTTGCAAATTTATTTAATGTTCAACGAAGGACACAGCAAGTGAATCAGCGTTTGCAAAAGATTCCTGGAGCAAATCATGACCTGTGACTGATCTTCAAAGACATTTACAAGCGGAAAATGCATTGGTACGTCTATTCCGAACCACATTGGATCGAGTGGAAAAGGAGGGCTCGGAGGACTAGCAAATTCGAAAAAGGGCCTATGTGATACGAAATAATCCCGGAGGTGAATGAGAGTGCAAACAATAGGATGATTGGTGGCGCTCCCAAAGCTGCACTCCCGCTTGGAGAATTACCCTGAAAGAATGTCCAGAATGACTGAACTAAGTTGCAGTTTTGTGAGCGAAGCAAACCCTCTTTCAGCTAGTTTTACATAAAATGTTTGGTTATATTTTTGATTTAATCTTAATTTTCCTTTTTTTTTTTGTTTACAAAAAAAGTTATAAATTTGTAACGGTTAAAGTCAGAGTACTCATTTAGGTAGCAACTTTCCATAAATGAATGATACTTAAGCGATCGGTAGCCGTGAGGTCTCAGTCGTCTTTCTGCGATGCTTGCATCTATGGGATCAGGGGCTGGCTTTTCCGGCGCGTTAGTAAAATAAAAACTACATATGGCTACTATTAGTAGCCCTCCCACAGCGTTAAGAGCTGTATGCTAGTAATTGAGGCATCGGAAGATTATATGCTACCGAAGCGTCAACCGGCTTTGCTTTGCTAGAGACGTTTAAGCGCCCATGCTCCTGAAGGTGTCAGGGCAATAGCTACGATACAGTCTGCCATTAAAACATATACAATCTAAAGCGGATATGTTGCCTGTTTATCATTGAAATAATCGGTTAGTTATTAACAAATGTCTGAAATGGCAAGGAGGAAAGTTCAGTTTATCTACAATATTACAGTAGACTCGCGAAAACGTGAACTATTAAAAACCACGACTGTTCGCCTTTACGGGGGGTTCATGTTATACGAACATATTAAAATATTAATCAAACTTACATTTTTCGAGCCATTTATTCAATGTTATTATGTGATATAATATATCAATTAGAAATATTGTGTGATTTATTTCTGTTTTTTATTTTTTTTCAATTATTTGTAGTACTGCTTTTTTCTTGAGTCGCTTAAGTACAGCAACATCGTTGTAACATATCATTTCACTTTCTGCCCATTGTAAAACTTAATGATGCTCTCTACGGCTTCCTATGATTGAATTTTGAACTCAGTGTCATCAACAATATCGGATTCTTCATCACTAGATATTGGTCCTGCTTCTGGCAATGACAGCGTCCTTAAGAGTCAATTTTTTAAGATTACGGAGATGTCCGCTCCTTCCGCCACAACTGATGTCAAAAGGCTCGTTCTGAAATATAATTTTGCAATGCGGATAGCATTCTGGTCCATCGGCTGGATCAGGGGGGTTATATTCGGTGGTAAGAACATGCAACTTAGCACCCATTGGTGGTTCTTAAATCTTTTTCGGATGGGTGAGATGGGGCATTGTCGATTAAAAATAGTGCCTTCATAGGTAGGCCTCGATCTTTCAGGAAACATTTAACCTAATAACGTATAGAAAAGACTTAAAATTTTTGTAGTTCGAGGAAAAGCGTTTTTATCTGTGGTACAAATGAATCGTGGAACCAATTTTTAAATATGGCTACTATCATCCATGCCGATTTTGAGCTCTTGTATTCAAGCGGACTATCAAAATTCTTGAATGATCGTGGACTCTTGGCTTTCCCAATTACCAGCAGTTTAACTTTGTGCGATCCACTTGCATTCATGCAAGTCAAAAATGTTATACTCTGCTTTTCGGATTTCCGCCCAGAGACGTTCTTCGCAAGTGGCGATACATAGGTTTCTTCCAAAACAATGCCGATTCGTCCGCATTATAAACCTGGTCCTTGGTTAAATTTAACTCCTTCATTTTTGCTTGTAGGTTTTTTTTTAATGGAGCTACAAGCTCTGGTTGTGACGACAGCTTTCCGCCGGTCACTTTTATAAAACGGACTCCATATCGCAATTTAAACCTTTGGAGCCAACCGTCACTTGCGTTGAACCCTCCTTGATTTTCGTTAAGCTTGGTATGCAATTCTTTTGCCTTTTGTTTAATCATCACATCATTGACGGGGTAATTTTTTCACGTTGTTCAAGGAACCAACGATATAAGGCCTTTTCCATTCTAGGAAATTCAGACTCTCTAAGGGTTTTTCGCTTACCAGGACCAGAAAACGTGTCACTAACGTATTTTCAAAATTTTTCGCGTTTTTAGGGTTTTGTATAAAAACAAAACCCTTATGAAATCGGTCATGCGTCCGTCTGTCCGTCTGTTCGTCTGTCCGTCTGTCTGTCCGCCTGTCCATGAAATATCTCACGAACCGCTGAAGCTACATGCATGAAATTTGGTGGAAATATGTAGAAATACTATAATTCTCTGGAGAAAGCGATGCGTCGTAATAGGTCAACTTTAAGGGGGGGTCGGCATAGAGGGGAAATGAAGGTCGAAATTTTATTTTCGTTTGGTACAGGCAAGTGGGGTATCGTAAGAAAGGTACCGTTGAGTACATTCCATTTCTGGAATTTTTTTTAAATTTGAAGAAAGGGGAAAAGAGGGAGAGGGGAAAATATGTGGTCCGAGTTTGTCCCCCCCCCCCTTGCATTTCGAGACCGTTATAGCTAGACATATGAAAATTTACAGAAAAGCGGCATTTCACTAGCGTAGAAAACCGAAAATAATAGAATTTCAAAATCTCATCTAAAAAGGTTAATAATAGTACATTTCTATAGTTGCAGTTAGCACACCCCTGCACCCCTCAAGCCCACCCTAGGTCAAAAATATTGATGGCTAATGATAACCAACATCATAGGCAATAATACCTCTAAGTTTCATTACAATGACATGATATTTAATAATAGTACATTGACTTAAAGTTATGCATTTTGACACTATCCACACAAAAAATACACCTACCGGCCTCACGCATAGATATGCGTGTACTACTTACATGTTGTTTTTCGTAGTGCGAATTGCAGTTATTTAATGAACCAACTTTGGAAGGGTGAAGATTGGTGATTGGTGATCCTAACAATAACTATTCACACAGTTAATTTTTTTAGGGTTTTGTGTCTTAAATCTTACAAAATCGGTCAAATACCTGTCTGTCCGTCTGTTCATAGAATATCTTACGAACGGCTGAAGCTCCACACATAATTCGGCGAGAATGTGTAGAAATGCTATAATTTACTGGAGATAGCGTTGTGTTGTAATTGGCCAACTTTAAGAGGGGGGGGGGGGGGTCCACATAGAGGCGAAATTAAGGTATATTTTTTTTATCCACTGGTATAGCTAAGTGGGGTGTCGTGAGAAAGGTAATGTTGAGTACATTCCATTTTTGGCATTTTCTTGAGATTTGTAGAAAGGGGAACAGTGGAGTAGGAAAAAATTTTAGACCGTAATTTGTCCCAGCCGCCCTAAATTTCGAAACCGTTACACAAGTTTGCAATTTGCAATGTCGTCTTAATATGAATGGTTAAGCATCTCGAAGAGTGGGACAGTTTATCTCGTATACATACATATCTATCTACAGCTTCTCGTATTAAAATTATTACTTTGAGAGGTGACAGATGCAGTCTTTTTGTGAATTGGCATGTAAGATACTATATCATGGGTAAAACATTTAATTATGGTGTTTTTCTTCAGCTGAGGGGTACCAAGAAGAACAGGGAGCCAGTAATTACATGCCAAAATAAGCGCTTGCTACAAAACCCTCGAATTGCGGGCGTAGCCCTCTATATTCCGGTTTCATTTATTGATGCTGCAAATTGTAGATTTTGCCACGCCATATTTTCGTGCTAAATTATTTACACTGAATCCACGTCGATAAGCTACAATAACATCCGATTTTTGCTTTAACGTTAACACCACTGGTTTTTTCGACGACATTTTTAACGAAGTACTAAAAATTCACAAGAACAAATTACACGTGTGGACAAAATTCAAAAAGAACTTGCGACAAATCACAAACAGTAACTTTTTCTGGAAGAAAAATGCTGCAAAAATGCATAAAGTGGTTATTTTAACGGTAATTTTCCAAGAAATAAGTGTTCATGTTTTAGTGCTTTCAAGCATTGTTCACGTTTTAGAGTAGTCAATGCAAAGAAAAAAATGTTAACGTAACCAGGTGTTCATGTTAGACGCAGTTTTTGTTTTCGCGAGTCTACTGTATAAGAAGAATTGCATTTCTCACACACACATTCCTGCTTTCTGTTTTACTCTTTATCGGTTAATTGGGCTTTAAAAACATCACATTGTATTTAAGACAATTTATTTATAATTAATCAAGCAACAAACACATCATCATATTTTATTCTTATTTCATTACACCTTTTCCCCTTTAAATGCATCAGTATTTTCCTCACAACAATTTATAATTCTTAAATCATCCCCTAACGATGCATAATTAACAAATTAAATTCACTTTCGTTTCTTCAGTCCTACACCTAGATAATCAAATTACTATATACTCAAATATTGATACAAAAGTTTTCCAGCCATAATCAAATGACAAAAGTTTTCACGACACGATGAGACTTCGAAAATGTACTTTGTCCTTTTTCTCATGGTGACATGATGTACGCTCCGCGAACCTTTTAAAATTCTCCGGAATATCACCCTCGTTGAACAGTCAAAATGCTGTCACGATTACAAGGAAAATTCGTGGAGGCCAAAAACACTGGCTTTGACCAAGAAAATGTGTCTACGTGGGAAGATACTTTTTCTAGAGCAACCCATTCCTCTAAATTTTTCCAGATAATCTGATAATGTCTCGGTGATTCAATCAATTTTCAATTTACCCCTGTGAGGCAATCCTACTCTGATTCTCTTGGTGAACTTTTGCAAAAGCAACTTGACGATAAGAGACGCAACCAGTTAATGATATACTGCTCGTCCGGGATCAAGTCTATCCGGTTAAGTTCCGTGGGTACGGCAGGTTAGTGAGCTACAAAGGTTGTGGATAAATTTTACCTTTCTATCTAATCTGGAAATATCTGAATGCTGATGACGACGATTTTCGTTATCCTAGCGGCATTTTCAAATTATCCTTTATTACACATTCCAACATATCGCCTCGAAAATTTATTATGATTCCTTTGATATTATTCGCACACATATTGCCGGGACGAAAGGTATATAGTCCAATCAAAAACAAATAAAAATTTCATCGTAGTGCGGATGAATGATCACACGGGAACATGATTCGCCATCGAAATGATACCTTCAATGATTTCTCAAATGATTCGATTGCTAATACGATAATATGATAAAATTCAATGGCACACAGTTCCTCCGCAGACACATTGACTTCCGTTACAATCCTTGGAAATTCCTCCACACCAAGCGAGGAACATATTCGAATCCTTCACAAAAAGGATGTGGCCACGCTATGCTCGATGAAATTTCTTCGGCAAAATGAAAGCAAAGTGCTGGGGTTGAAACGTTGAAACCGCCAGGAAATTCAATTTTTCCAGGACTACCTTAATGGTTGTGTAGATGAGCATGAAAGTTATGTGCACATATTCCGATAGATACAAGGATATATCCGTACAATGACGGATCGATACGTGCTAGGTATAGATGAGAAAGTTTCACATCCGCTATGTAAGGCACAGACACATAGGATATACTGAAGTGATAATATAAAACAGCCTGCGTACATGTCGTATATGAGTACAGCAGACTGACAGAGACATAGGGCGAACCGGATGAATGGAGTGAATTCAATGTTATCGACGTTCCTGCCAAATTAGAAAGTATATCATCAGATTCTGTAGAGAGTTCCGCGGCTTCGACAGGATTTCAGTACATTCGTTGCCGTTATAATGCAGCTCTAACGTAAAAATGAATGATTCTTTTACTACTCGCCTATTGCTGATTTTAGCCGCTTTCGACACAACCAGACAGAGTTAATTTTTGATTTAAACGGTCTGAATTAAGTGATCAGGTGATCGGGCGGGTTCAAATTTGGTATGATCATTATCCCCGGTCGTCTTACGAAGTGTTGCAAATTAAAGGTTGATACGACGAATAACATCAGAGATATGATAGTTTGAAAATCGCTATTTTTCAAATTTTCCTTGTTCTGGTTGTCCTTTGACAGGGCTACAACCTCATAAGGAGCGTATAGAGATCTGCTTTCTTTTCTCACGGACTAACTGTGTTCCAAGAGTGTGCATAAGCTATCATTTGCTCTGATCCGTGCAGTAGATAGAAAGATGCATCTAAAAATGTGAAATTTTATAGAGTTTCTCCCTTAAGTCTTTTCATTGATTTGAAAGGAAAAAAAAATCCCAAGCATTAACCATGGTCCGTGGTTCAACTAAATTTGGTATATAGCTTCCTTTGGTTATTATAAGTACCACACGGTTATATTTTGGTGCTCCTGGAGATGTGTGTCAGGACAAAAGAACTCCCTTAAACATCAAATGGAACAGAAACCAAAGCGTGTTGTTATGGGTATTGTCTGACTCGTGGTAATGAGACAAATGCACTGGAGTTCTGTTAAAGGCATTTTGAGTCCTTCGGTCAGGACTGATGGCATTTTGTGTCCTTTGGAGAGGACCTTCTTGGAAAGGAAATGATGTCAAAGCATGATGGGTATCATATGACTGGGGGAGATGAGGCGAGTGCAGTAGACTACTGTTGCAGGCATTTTAGGTATTTGGAGAGGAAAAAGGATGTTCTTCGCAAGGAATCGATATCTAGGCAAGGTGAGTATCATAATCCTGGGGGTGATGAGGCGAATGCAACAGACTACTGTTGAAGGCATTTTGAGTCCTTTGGACTGAAAAAATGATATATTTGGCAAGGAAGCGATATCGAGGCAGGATGGGGATCACATAACTGGGGGTGATGAGGCGAATGCAATAGACTACTGTTGAAGGCATTTCTAGTCCTATTGAGAGGAAAAAGGATGTTCTCGGCTAGGAAGTTATCTAGGCATGATGAGTATCATACAACTAGGTGTCTTGGTGGGAATGCACTAGAGTACTGTTGATTGTGTTTGAGTCCTTAAGTTTAAAATATCGGTCTCAACTTAAGGGACATGTATGATATAAATAACTCAACGGTCATAAAGGACCCAAGGACATAATTTCATCGAAGGCAACTCAGGGTCATGCCGGAGACACATTTACCTAATAATGTCCAGCTAAATAACTAGTTCCTTGGGGTAACATTTTTCTAAGCAAATTATGTACAGCTTAAAAGCAAATGGATGAAAGTGAAATGTATTTACATGGCATGGCATGGTTCACACTTTTTCGTTCTGGAAATTTTGATGTCAGTCCTGCACCACGCTCTAGTCATCCAACAGCTGTCGATGACGACAAAATAAAGGCAATGATCGAAGCTACCCGGCGCAGTACGACACAGAAGATAGCGGAGAAACTCAACTTATCCAAATCAATCGTTCACGAGCATTTGCAGAAGCTGGGATACGTTAGCAAGCTCGATATTTGGGTCAAAAGGTCATCGAACCAGCCCGATCGGATGAGTATTTCCCCATGAAAACAGCCAGGTCGGACAAGTGCTTTCCACCAAAATTATCTTCACTTGACACATACTCGCGCAACGTTCACATTATAGTGAGACTACACATATATGCGATCATGACTGCGAGTGCCCCTCACGTAAAAGCACGTATCAAGTCTGCTACAGACAATGGCCCATCGCCATGTTTCGAACTACAAATACAAGGTAATTTTGGGTCGCTGATTCCGAATCCGAAGTAAAAAAAAATAAAAAAAAACTTTTTTTATTTTGCAAATTCAAAATTCGGTGTTTTAACTAGTTTTTCCGACATAAAAATAATAAAAAAAAATGTTGGGGCTGCCCACCCCAGAATGGACACCCTGTTTTCGTGGGGAAATACTCGTCCGATTGGGCTGGCTCGGAGTATAAGGCAATTTTGGGTCGCTGATTCCGAATCTGGAGTCAACAAAGAAAAAAAATTTTGGTGTTGCCCACCTCAGAATGGCCACCCTGTTTTCGTGTGGAAATACTCGTCCGATCGGGCTGGCTCTAACTATAAGGTAATTTTGGGTCGCTGATTCCGAATCTGAAGTCAAAAAAAAATGGGGTTGCCCACCCCAGAGTGGCCACCCTGTTCTCGTGGGGAAACAATCATACAATGCACGACTCTAGACACAAAAATTGCGCTTATAGCTTATCATTCACTTATCATATATTCGCCTCGCGTACATACAAAAATCCGTCACCTACAGCTGAAATTCATGCTCGCTAAAATATCAAAACACCAGAAACCAAATAAAAGTCGCACGAAAGTCGACATGCGACCGGACAGCCAAGTCGTTTTGGAGTCGGTCGCGCCCGAGTTGCATTGCAGCCGCACCAGTGGACGAGGTTCCACTCAATAACACGTGTCCGACTATAATGCGACTCCCGTGCAACGCTGATGCAACTCGTTTTTGAGTTGGATCGCAGTCGCGTTGCCTCTGTGGACTAAGGCCCTAGTGTAACGCGTGCAATTGTTGCTCTACTCTGAACTGCGCTTCACACACAGTACGGCTCTTGTCCGTTCATTACTTCTGCCCTGAAGTGCATTTCTAGTCTTTTATAGGGCGGGGAGTTTTTTTTTAAATAGATCCGGGCGAGAAGACAGTACTAGACATCTGAGCTTTTGCTTACGAAGCTCCCTGCCACTAAACGTTAAAAGAAATTAACTAATTCAATCAGAGTTAAATATGCATACCCTAGAGCCACGCACAAAGCTATGATTTGCGACTAATGAGTTTTTCCTTGGTGGGAAGCTTTTTCCAACAGGGCTGTTTTTGGGACATGCAAACATACAGTGCGAAGTGCCGAGAAACAAGTTGACGTTCAACCAATTCACTTTCAACTCTGATCCAGATGTGATCCAATGCGAGACCTGGATCATAGACCGGTCAGTCATTTTGTATAAGGATGAGCTCTTGTTCGGGCGAAAAAAACGCGACTAATATTACAGGAATAAAATAAAAGAGTTAAGCTTCCGTTATACTGCAGATCAATTTTATTTCTATTGCATACACGTGTTTCGGATACCACTTGTATCCTTCTTCAGTGCTGAGATTACAATACAAACTTTTACGACTAAGACAACTTTATAAATCTTACACATTACCCTCCTTGCATATGTTCCCGTAACTTTTAACAATATTTTTATGACTGCAAATCCTAATTACAAATTTAATACATCAATACCTTAGTACTATCTTATACCTAATTACTGCGTATTTTCCCTACATCTCTGGCTACCTGGAAAAGGTTCGATACGCAATTACCTTCGTCGGTGTTGAGTAATATATTTCTGGGGTATTTTGAAATCTCTAGGCTTTCCGCTGCATCCAATTTATGCTGTTGCTTGACCGATCGAACAATGTCTAAATTCTCCCATGCTATGACGTGTTTGGTTTCTATCACATGCTTCGCGACCGCCGATTTCACATGCCTAATTGGATTTTTATTTCCTAGCACTGCGTCCTTAATATGTTCATTGAACCTCACTTTTGCTAGTCTTTTCGTTTGACCAACGTACACCTTATCACAGTCAAGTATACAAATATATCAATTTTTTGAATTTTGTCACAGTTTTCTGGATTCTGAAACACTGTGCAACGTACAGATTAAGGCAAAAGTAGGGGCGAGTTCGTTGAATCCATCCGTATCCTGAACGATATGGCACACTGAACGATATCGGAATTCGATCTCGTTTCATTTCACCTAAAAGTGAGCTTGAGATAATACGACGATGACTTATATGTATTTTAGAATGCCACTTATTGTTGATACAAATATAATAATGGGTTGATTTATGTATTTAGAAAATCTTACATGTGCGGTGCGAAGTAAGTGACAGCATTGACCGCGAATACATCTACAAGTCGACCATCACAACACTGCATATCGAAGAAGTGCTATCCTCAATAGCGGACATGAAACCAAATACAGTACAAATGCACAACCACCTGCTATATCTTCAGACGCATTACGACTTCGGAGAGCAACCAGGACTACATTCGCCCGAATTCGTTCAGGCTGGTGCTCAGCTCACGTCTGAACTCGTACATATCGCGCATTGATAACGACATACAGAGCTCCTGTCCAGCTTATGGCCTCACTCCACATGATGTTGAGCACATCTTTAATTGTCCTGCGGCTCCAACTCGCCTAACACCTACTGCGCTATGGGATAATCCTTTTGAGGCTGCTGCGTTTCTACACATGGACACTGAGAAAAACACGGACAACCAAACTTTATGACACACACTCATCGGATATCTTCACGTTGCTACACCAACAACAATACATCTGCAGAGCTTTCCGTAAGAGAGGCATACCAGATAAAATAGTATCCATCATGTTTCCTTCCTATGAGGAAGCTCAATGTCACGTCCTACACAAGGGTAAGCTATCAGAGGTGCATAGTGGAGTGCGACAAGGCTGCATTTTGTCGCCTATATTGTTTTTGATTACCATTAACGACGTACTATGCGGCACGCTGCATGAACATCAGAGCAGAGCTATTCCTTGGAAGTTGTTTTAATGCTTTCAACACCTGGACTATACTGACGATATTTGTCTAATTTCAATTAAATCGGATAATGTAGCAATAGGCCAGTAAAATTAAGCCAGTTTTTGGACTTTTTAATAATAATTAGGGAAAGATCTGGAAATAATTTTAATCCCTTCTATAGATACCGAATACATGGAAACTAAGTTTACACGGTCGTAGAAGGTGAGCTTAACTTTTGGAGGGTGAAAATCCGAGAAATTTGAGCTTTTTTTAATATTATCATTATAACTCCTAAACGGTGCCTCCGGTCGAGAAAACTTGCCGAAGTGAATTAAAGACAGTTGAATTCTGCGTTCAATGCACTGCTGAAAGTTGAAATTCGTTCAGTAGCCTAGTCAAAATCGATAGTCAAAAAATGATAATTTTCGAGGCTTTTCACTTTTTAAGCTCACAGATCTTTGCAACCTTCTACGACCGTGCAAACTCAGTTCTCATGTACTCAGTATCTATAGAAGGAATTAAAATTATTTCCAGATCTTTTCCTAATTATTATTAATAATATTTAATTTTACTGGCCTATAGGGGAGGGGAGACGGGTAACAGCGTGGGAATTTCGAACGCAGTTCTAACATAAGATCCGTGGCTCGCTAACTCATCGTCTTTTTCGACTAAAAACTCATTTTCTGACTTGCCCAGTTGTCAATTTGCAGTTAGTTAAAAACTTATTTTTGCTCGTGGCGCATTTTAAGTTGCGGGTTCAAGTCTAATTATACCCTTCACGAATGTGATAGGGCATATTAACTTTGTCGTGAAGTTTGCAACGCAGAGAAGGAAGCATTTCCGACCATATAAACTATATATATTATTGGTCGGTATGATGACACGAGTCGATTAAGCTTAGTCCGTCTGTCCGTCTGTCTGGTTCTATGAAACTAGTCCCTCAGTTTTAAAGCTATCGAACTGAAAATTTGTACAAAGCAATCTTTCTATTGCACGCTGTAAATTTGTCGGAACCAACGGAATCGGAACACTATGTCATATATGTACTTAGCTGCCATAGGAACGACCGGTCCTAAAATTGGTTTTTGGGAGAAAAACTTTTTTATTTCTAAAGGTATCTTTTTCAAATTTCACACTAATCAATAATATTTTTAGTCAAATCAATTTCCTGAATTTGGTTTAAATTGGACTACTCTATCATATAGCTGTCATAGGAACGACCGTTCCGTTCCGTATATTCGGTTTTACATAGTATTACTAATTTTTTTTTTGACGTCATATGCCGTTCTGTCCCTCTGGGCACATTTGGGTTTCACAGGGACACGACGGCAAATACCGTACTGTCGGTGTATACCGTCCTGTCCCAAATGACGATACAATAGAATGTGTGGGACACATTATGTGATATACCGACAGATGTTAGAACTGAAATCTGATAAAAAATAATGAACTAATTACTCCAATTGTAAAATACATATTTATTTTTTTAAATAAAACAATATTTCAAATAACAAAAAAATAACTAAATTCATTAGGCCATTGGTAGGCCAATCATCTCTTTAATGAAAATTTCCCGAAACTGAATGTAGGACATTGTTTTCTGGCTCAGTTTTTTATATATAAGGTTGCTAAATCCAAAAAGTGAAAAAGCACTTTTTTGTACCATATAACCGATTTTCTGGGCGAGGAGTAGTATGATACCATTTGATCGACTCTATCTATTCCTGCCATATTGTCATTATACAGCGCCACTTCTGCAGGCTTATTTTTCTCTTTACCAAATCGATTTTGAACGTTTATCATCTTGGGATGAACAAATGTTGTAATCGCTGTGACCTCGCGATTGTCCTTCCACTTGGAGACGTATATGTTCCGGTTTCGCTGCCACACATGTTGTCCTTTTGATAGTTTTCGGTTTATCATTTCCTTGGGATTTTGTTTTCGATTTGCACGTAAGGTTCTAGTAGAGTGTGTTTTTAGAGTAAGAAGAGATTCAGAGAGGCCAACGCTGTTATTGAAATTATCCATAAACACATGGTGTCCTTTATTTAGATATGGTTGAAGTAGTCGCAAAACTATGTCGTCCACTTTTGATGAGATTGCAGATTTACCCTGATATATTTCAAAATTTAGGACATAGCCCTCACTAGAACACAGCTCATATAACTTTATTCCAAACCTTGCTCTTTTACTTTTGAAATATTGCCGAAATGAAATCCGACCTTTGAAAAGCAGCAATGATTCGTCCAGCGAAAGGTTCTGCGGTGGTTTGTAAGCGGCCTGGAAATTTGAGGTGAGTAACTGCATGATGGGGCGAAACTTTTTGAGCTTGCTGCTATCATCAGAAGCGGAAGCGCAGTTGAAACTTCTCAGAATCTGCTCGAATCGGCGACCAGACATCACGTAGGAAAATATAGGATGATAGTTCAGCGGGTCATTTGAAAAAAGTTTCCTTACAGACGGAACCTTAGTCTGCCCTTGCAACATGCATAGACCTAGAAATTTTCTCATTTCCTCTTTGTCTATTTCTTTGAAAGATGCGAACCTGCAATGTCGCGTTTTGGATCCTTTGGACTCATTCAATTGTTTCCCATATTGATTAGCTGAAATTATTAATAAGTCCAAAATTTGGTCGTCGAAAAATAAATGCCAAATATCCAACGGCGATGAATCAGCGGCGATTTGGTTACTTATTCCGCAATTGATTGAATGGAAGTTAAAATCGGGTATCGGTATTATATCACTCACCCATGTCCTTTCTGTATTTCGTTCTGCATCTGGTGTGGCTGAATTTGGTGCTCTTTGAAATGTCTGTGGTTGACTTCCTTCTTCTTCGTCATCACTTCCGTCAGTATCACTGCCACTATCTGGGTTATAATTGGGATCATCGTCATCGTCAAAATCCACATCATCACTGATATCGGTATCCGATGCATCTGACATTTCTCGTAAGTATCCATAGTTTTCTACTATTATTATCGAAATAAAAACCAAACTACAAAAAATTAAAATAAATAAAGCAAAACTACCTTTTCGAACTTAAATGCAATGCCAATAAAAACAAGAGTCCTATTCGTGGGACACCGAATTCACAACCAATGCGCTAGCAATGTATTTCCTGTCGGCAAATGCCGACGTGCCGTTTTAGATGCCGTTAATTTCCACAGAAATTCAATGTTAAGAATTTTTTTTTTAAAAATGGAAAACAAATTTCTGATGGGTCACTAAATACTGAAATATGCCCAAACTTTATGGAAAACTTGACGGCATTTGCCTGACTGTCCCGGGAGACGAGACATGGCTGGACGGCATATGCCGTCGTGTCCCTACACATGGCCGCGATTTTGTCGGCATATGCCGCTCTGTCCGCGAAAGGGTTAAGCTTTGTCCGTCTGTCTGTCTGTTTCTATGCAAACTAGTCCCTCGGTTTTAAAGCTATCAAGCTGAAGTTTTGTACAAAGCCTTCTTTCTATAGCTCGCTGGATATATGTCGGAATCAACGGAATCGGACCACTACGTCATATAACCGGTTCAAAAATTCGTCTTATAGTTAGTGAGAAAAACGTTTTTACTTCTAAAGATATATTTTTCAAATTTCACACTAATCAATAATAGCTTTAGTCAAATCATACTCTCGAATCTGGTTGAAATTGGACTACTCTATCGTATAGCTGTCATAGGAACGACCTTTCCAAAAGCAAGTTTTTGTTAGAAAAACTTTTTTATTTCTGAAGATATCTTTTTCAAATTTCGCAATGGTCAATAATATTTTTAGTCGAATAATATTTCCGAAGTTGGTTGAAATTAGACTACTCTATCGTATAGCTGTCATTGGAACGACCGTTCCAAAAGCAAGTTTTTGTTAGAAAAACTTTTTTATTTCTGAAGATATCTTTACCAAAATTCACATTATTAAATCACATTGACCGCCAAACCACGTTCCTGAATTTGGTTGAATACAGCCTATTATTTCATATACCTCTCATAGGAACAGTGAAATTAGAACAAGTTTTACTACTAATTTCAAAGTGGCAAATGCACCATAAATCACAACGAAGGTATGATACATACCCTTCGGCAAGCTAGTCGAAGGCTAGCTTGTTAATTATCATCATAGCGAAAAGTCACTAAACTGTAAACTTAATAAATATTAATTGTCTATTGCCCACGTGGATTACTTTTTGAGTTTCCCAACAATATTTTGACATGGTTTTCTTTTCTCAGCAGGTACTTTAAAACCAATAAATCCAGTTTTATGGTAATTGATCAGAATGTCTCCATAAAGGAGCAACAGAGCCAATAGAGAAAAATAAACTGGGTTTTGTGCGTGCTGTGTCAAGAGCAGACAGACGATGATCTTGTGAATCCCGACGACAACAAAAGACCGCTTAAAGACGAGCCTTTAGACTCTCTGGAGAGAAACTTTCCCATCTTCAACAGTCTAGGAAAAGCTTCTTGCTTTGAAGCTTTAAATGCAGGGCCGGGAAATAAGGAAAACCTGAAAACAAATAACGGAAGATGGCATTAGAAATGTTTACTGAAATGTAGTGACAGCACATTAGAAAGATTTAAAGCTACATGAAGTAAGGAAAACGTCCTTCTATCCCCCGTTATGCTGACCCGATGTATGTAATTCAGCAACAAATGCAATAATTGAAAGCTCCTGTTCGCATATTCTGCACCAAGTATCCAATGAGGCTGGAGCTCCTCTAATCAAGGGTATAGCAAAGGACAACAGCGAGATTCTGGTGTGTCTAGTGAGTTGTACAAAGCCTGTTTGGATTCACAAAAATTGCCGAATTGGCTACAAGTATGAAGCTAGCGAAAATGCTGCGGCGGAGATCAAAAAGATTGCTGACGCCACTCATATTCCTTGTCGTTTCTGGTATCTCACATAAATGATGTAAAGGAAAATAGTGAAAATCCTCCTACATTTTTGGTTGCGGACTTGACCCGCTTGTATCAGGACAAGTTGCTGAAGCGAGGCATGGAGAGATCCGGCCATTCATACAGGGTGAAGGATTGAATTCGTTAGAATGCACTCCCAACCATTCCCAGGAATTTTGCTATTTTTAGGGTTTTGTATTAAAAACAAAACCCTTATGAAATCGGTAAAATGTCTGTCCGTCTGTCCGTCTGTGCATGGAATATACAATATCACGAACGGCTGAAGCTACATACTTGAAATTTTGTAAGAATGTGTAGAATTACTATAATTCGCCGGAGAAAGCGATGCGTCGTAATAGCTAAACTTTAAGGGGAGGTCCCCATAGAGGGGAAATGAAGGTCGAAATTTTTTTTTCGTTTGGTACAGACAATTGGGGTATCGTAAGAAAGGTACCGTTGAGTACATTCCATTCTTGGAATTTTTTTCAAATTTGAAGAAAGGAGAAAAGAGGGAGAGGGGAAAATATGTTTCCCGAGTTTGTCCCCCTCCTTGCATTTCGACACCGTTATACTTAGAAATATGAAAATTTACATAGAAGCGCCATTTTACTAGCGTAGAAAACCTAGATTAATAGAATTTTGAAATTTCATCAGAAAAGGTTAATAATAGTACATTTCAATAGTTGCAGTTAGCACACCCCTGCACCCCTTAAGCGCACCCGAAGTCAAAAATATTGATGGCCAATGATAACCAACATCATAGGCAATAATACTTTCAAGTTTCATTATAATCACATAATATTTAATAATAGTACATTCACTTCAATTTTGAGATTTTGATGCCATTCATACGAAAAATGCACATGACCGGCTACATACGAGTACTAGTACTGCATACTTGAGTATTGTTTTTCGTAAAGTGAATTGGAGTTAACCATTTCTGAAAGGGTGGAGATTGGTGGTATAGGAGTAATAAGGGAGAGAAGTTTAAAGAGGGAGGTAGGTGGGTTGCTGCTTTAAGGGGAGGTTCCCATAGAGGGGAAATTAAGGTTAACATTTTTTTCATCTGATATGGGCAAGTGGGGTATCATGAGAAAGGTACTACCGAGTACATTCCATTTTTGGCGTCTTCATCAAATTTGAAGAAAGGGGAAAAGAGGCAGAGAGGAAAATATGAGATCATATTGTAATTTGTCCCACCCCCTTACCATTTCGGGACCGTTACACTTAGAAATTTGAAAACATACAGGAAGATGGCTTTCAACTAGCACAGAAAACAAAAAAAAAAATTTATGAAATTTGGATATCTTCTCAAAATAGGTTACTAATAGTATATTTCTATAGTTACAGTTAGCACACCCCTGCATTTCTCAAACTCATCCGAAGTCGAAAATATTGATGGCCGACGATAATCAACACCATGTGCAATAATATCTCCAAATTTCGTAATAATCACATAATATTTAATAGTAGTTCATTCATTTAGATTGGTCATTTTGCTATCATCCATACAGAAAATGCACATAACAGGTCTCTTGTACTATAGTACATACTAGTACTACGAGTACAACATACTCGCATATTGTTTTCCGTAGAGCGAATTGGAGTTAACCATTTTCAAAAGGGTAATGATTGGTAGAAGAGGAGGGAGGAGGGAAGGGGGGGGGGGGGTATGCTATGCTGGTCGCTGACTCTACTTTCTATAATTATTCAAACAATTTATTTTCAATGTATTTTTTTACGCAAAATTGCAATTTGCAATATCGTCTTAACATGAATGGTTAAGCATCTCCAAGAGTAGAATAGTTCATCTCCTATTGGCATGGGACACTACAAAACCCTCGGATTGCGGGCGTAGCTCTCTATTTTCTGGTTTCATTCTCATCTTCCTCAGGGTGTGATAGTTCCAATCGCTTCAAGCGTTAAATCACCCCTGGAAGGTGAAGGGTGTCTAATGGACTTAGGTGAGGTCGTTACATCATCACATGACATTTCTAACCATAAGGACCGAAGCGGCGGCAGCCAAAACGTCCATTTCGGCGATTTATGGAAATTCTCCCTGGTGTGTAGACTGTAGACAACCCGTTGCACACGAGCCCGGTGGCGGGTCCCACTTTGGCAATACTTCTTAAAAGTGACCTTAGGATATGTACGAGTACTTACCAACCAGACAAAATTGTCATTTCAGCGCAATGCAATGCAAGGTCAGTCTGACCTCGTCCCTACTATAACTGAACTCGTCCCTACTATAACTGAACTCGATAATTTTACGACACCGATGGAATGCAATCTAGAGCTTGTTATAATGCTTGGTATTTCACAGCGTCTACATATAAAAAGCTTCATGATTGCAAGAATCCGTGCCAAATATCTAACGTCAATTGGCCGAAACGAAGCAATTTGCCTCTTCTATATGTTACATACATATTATGGAAGAGGCAAATTGCTTATACAGGGTGTCCCGTAATGCCCGCACATATTTTTCATGAAAATTCCCCGCCTCATACGACTAAAAATTCAATATCTCGGAAACTATGATAACCAGAACACTAAAATAAAATGATAATCGCAGCCAATATGGCGACCGGTAGCGCAGTGTGTTGAGGCATCAGTCTCATGTTTGACTACCAGCGTTTCGGGTTCGAATCCCGTCCACGACGCCGTTCGTGGCCATGGATGTGCAGGAGGTGCATGCTGGCAACTGCATTCTCCGAAACCAGTTTATGCCAACGAAACGTCAACTGAGCCACATGGAACAATTGACGCGCTATGCCCCACAAGGGGTTAGGGCAATTGAGTAAAATATAAAATTTGTTTGGTAAATATCAGACAAATCCTTTACTTACCAAAAATTAAAATTTTTGTTTTGCTTCGAAAAATATTTTTTTTTTCAATCACTTTTCTTTTAAATTTTTCCAGTTTTTAATTTCTGGAAATTACAGCCCTTTGGATGCTTGAAAACAGGCTTTTTGTGCGTTGCAAATTCGAATACTACGCATATTTTGCATTGCAAAAAAACGCAATAGCTCGAGAAGTACGCAGGGTAGAACTCTCAGATAACACCTAGCCCAAGCTAATACTTTACCCTTACTTCTAAAATTAATTTCATAAAATTCAGATTAAAAATTTGTTGGTTGTACCTCTACCAAATGGAGATGTTTGTTAATTTTTTTTTTAAATCTTACATTGTATCACTTTTTCCTGAATTTTCGAATGCATAATAAACAAGCTTTTTTTTCTAAAAAATAGAATTTCCGCTTTCTTATGGACAAATCGTACTCAGTTAATTTTATCATAAATTATTAATTTCTGGCAGTATCTGGTCCGTTAAAGAAAATCGTTTATGTCGAAAATTTCCTCTTTTCATTAAATATTTCGATTTCCAACGCACAACGGCCTTGAGGAGTGTTAATAATAAATTAATTTGAATGATAGATAGATGACAATCTCATTTTGTATGTTTCCTGTTTATTTATTTTTATATTATGTATTCAAAATGACCATCTTCCAGCCTTAAACAATAGCGTGCTCTCTTTGGAAAACTACATACAGTCCATTCCACCATTCCTCTTGTAGTGTCACCAGATACATAGTTCATTTTCTTACAATTAATCTAAAATAAAGATAATAAATTAAATTATCTTTCATTTCTCATTCAAAATATTTCAGTTTTAAAATCCGACAAGGCTGTTACGCCTAAAAAAAATTAAAAACCAAATTTTTAATGAAAAAGGTAAGCTTTGGACTTTAATGATTTTCGTATAGGTCCGCAACTGCCAGAAATTAAGAAGCTAGGGCCAAATGATCTTAGTACGATTTGACCACTTCAAAATAGAGACTGGAGACTTTTTAGTATATATTATTGTATAAATAAAGTATTACACCTTTTTAATTATCAAAAAAATATAATTTTATTATTCTTGACTTGATTACACTGCTGTACCTTAACAACTAACTATATTCTTATTCTAAGAGGGTTTTTATCACCTCTGATAACTTGACTCAGTAATTCGGTTTGTGGGAATTGCTCGCGATCTTGTCTGTTTCCCACAGTCGCTACCTATTCTAGGAAAGACTGCAGATTCATGGAAATTCTAAATACTACGATTACATGCTAGATGCATCGGAATTCTAAACATTGCGATGCATCGTCAGAATAATATTGTATTACATTTTATTTTTCCACACTGAAAATGCTGGGGTACGTAACCCGACCCCCCTTAATTTCGACATTCTCCTGAATGTTGCCAGATTTTAGGAATTTTTCGTTTAAATTTTTAATTGAAATTTTAACTTTTCATTTCTCGATTTCAGAATTAATATAAGTGACATTACGGAAATAATCACAATGATCGCAATTGTTGAGCCAGTTATGTAGGTTACATTTTTATGATATTTAAGTAGTTTAATGTATTCTAAATTGTCAATATTTTTCAAAACTATTTCCTCGAAATTTATTGTTTTAGTGAAGTTATAGTTTTTTTCTTCGGAATATAAAAATCTGTCGATGAACTTTACATTGTTATTACTAATTGTTTTGTTTAATATTGTAATGGTGCAATTATTTATTGTAATCAGATAATTACCGTTTAATTGGATTTTTCGGTCGTCACAATAATTAGTTATGATTTGATTCTTTAGATTTTTGCAAATTATGGTAGTATCATCTATTTTGTTGATTTCCGGAATAATATTTTCTCTGAGTTTACAGTTATTATTTGTTACACAATTATTTAGTAGTTTTAGCTCACTTTCGTACTGAATATCTTTTTCATAAACATATTTCTTTCCATTAATTTCAATATAGTATTGGTCTTCGATTATTACTTCTAAATTGTTTTTTGTGATGGGCATAGCAGAGATAAGTTTTACGTTTACAAATTTATAAGAGTATGGTATATTAAGAGCTAATATTAAAGAGTTATCATTATATTTTGATAGACCTACTCTTATGTTTTTAGTTTATAGTAGTCTAGTTTCGTCTCGTTAATTTCGGTAGCTGTTAGCATACTAGGATGCACAAGTCCGTGTTATACTAGAGCAATATTGTCCATTATCTGATTCAATTTTTCTTCCAGGATTTTAAGTTTTAATATTTTATTTTATTTGATCTAGTTTCAATTGTTGAGAAATAATGCGTTTTTCGTTTTCAGACATTTCTTGAAAAGTTTTTAAAATTTGATTCCTATCTGCTTCTATGATATTTTTTAAGTGACTTATTGTCTCGTTAAAATTTGAATTGATCTCAATTTGCTTGTTTGAATTTCTTACAATGTTTTCCGTATTGGATTCTAAAAATTTTAAATGTTCTGTTATTTCTTGTCTGTCATTGTCGTCCATTGTACCAAAGATCCATTTGTGAACAGTTCCTACAATATTTACTAAACCTCTCTTTTGTCTTGAATCCCTTCTGGGTTCTATTGCTGTTAATTTTGAATAAATTGTTTCTAATTTTTTTTTTAATTATTGGATCATTACTTATTTCTAATTTTTCAATATTTTCTTCTAGTAAGTTTATCGTTTGTCTTATTTGTTCTGTGTTGATAATGTGGAGTATCGTCCTGGTGTCCTGTATTAATTCAGTCTGTCCCATGTTAAGTGTAGTGTATCCGTTATTTGTGGTTATTGGTATTAGTGTTAGCGTTGCTCGAACATGAGGTACGGTCAGAAACATCAGTGTTCGAAATACTAAAGTCATCAGCTGCAAATTGACGTGGTCGTTTTATATTAATGGGATGTTCACCCTGCATTATCTTAAGTCTATACCTAGGCTCATTTTTATAGTAATTACGCTTATAGTTTTTAACGGGAATAATGTTCCTCTGTTCCGTATATTCCTCTCTATTTTTATTTAGTTTATTAATCTGTTTTTCTTTGAATGATTTAATCCTTTCTCTTAATTTTACAGGGTCAACTACCATGGCTTCCTCTGGAGTCATTCTAATAGTAGAATGGTACCTATTATTATAATTATTAACTGCTCTATGCATTTTCTGAATTAGGGTTAAGTCTAAACTTCTCATCGCAACTAGTTTTTCTTGGATTGTGGAATGAAATCTATTTATATCGCTATTGCCTGTGTGGGTGTTAGGTTTGGTAAGATGCAGATCAACGTTCTGCTCTCTAAGGAATTCTTTGAAGTTTTCTGCCTTAAACTCATTTTCAGCAATGATTTTCTGGGGTTTTCCAAATTTAGAAAAGTGTTCCTCAAGTGCTTCAACCTTTTTTGTCCAGTTTCGATTTTGCAAATGATAGACGTAGGCTTTTTTGGATAGTTTGTCAAGTAGTGTCAGAAAAGGTTGCTTGGTAAAGAAATAAATATCCATGTGTAAAGTTTGGTTTGCATGTGTTGGTGTTTCGCTAATTTTATATTTAATTTTAATAGGTTTACGTTCGTATTTAGTTTCGAGGCAAGTTTTGCAATTATTTATAATTTTCGTGATCTCTTTTACTAACCGGGGATAGTATATTTTATTTTTCAAACTGTTGTATGTTTCTATTATACCGCTGTGTAGACTTTCTTGAGTGTGATACAGTGAAATGTGTCGATGAGCCTCTTCCAAAGTCTCAATTTCTTTAGCTCTGAGGGTGGCTTTTACAAATTTTACCTGTGGTTGATTGCCAAACATTTCTATTAATAGCTGTTGAATTAGATTAAATTGGGAATAGGGTAATTCAGTATAGATTCCAGTGAGTCCTGGTGTAATAAATTTCCGAAGTAGTCCTATCCAATGTTCCCTACCTTTAGTCATGTCTACGAAAATTATTTTTCGATTGTGAAGGGTTTCAATTTCTTTATCAGCATCGTTTGTCAAAATCAATTGGGTTTTATAGCGATTAACAATGGTTTCCTTGATCGGAATATGGTCCATTAGTTGTTCGTCTTGCGAATGAACAGTCGCATTGTCGGATACTTTGTCGACCGAGTGATGGTCTAGAGAATTATCCTTGATATTACTTTCGGGAATTCTGCTAAGGAAATCGGCTATTTTGTTTTCCTTGCCTTTAATGTATTCTATTTCAAATTGATACTCTTGAAGTTTTAGTAGCCAACGCTGGGTTCTCTGGTTAAATTCTTTTCCTGTGTATTTTTTATTGAGGTATTTTATTGGAAGATGGTCTGTTATAATTTTAAATTTATTTCCCCATAGGTAAGGACGGAAGTAGTTTACAGCCCAAACTATGGCCAAGAACTCTTTATCCGTTACTGGGTAAAGCTTCTCGTGGTCATGAAGTGACCTCGAAGCGTAGCATACTGGTTGACCACCTTGAGTGAGAACAGCACCAATTGCGTAGTTACTCGCATCGGTGAATAGGACGAATGGTTTACTGAAATCAGGGAATTTCAGAATTGGATGATTGATAATATTTAATTTGAGGGTTTCAAATGCTTGGATGTATTCGGGATCGTTTGTATTAATTCGTTTCCCTTTCTTTAAATATTTGATCATAGGACATGCAATTTTGGCATAGTCCTTGACGAATTTGCGGTAATAACCCGTAGTGCCAAGAAATCCCTTTAATTGTTTTTCCGTAGTTGGAAGTGGATATTCCTGAATGCACTTTATTTTGTTTGGATTGGGCTTCATGCCTTCGGAAGTAAGGACATGGCCCAGAAACTCTGTGTCTTTTTTCATGAAAGAACACTTGTCGAATTGGATTTTAAGGTTATGTTCAGATAGTCGTTTAAGTATTAATGTCAAGGAGTGGATGTGCTCTTGAAGGCTTGTCGAAAATATCAATATGTCGTCAAGGTAGACGACGCAAATTTTATTAATATATTCGCGCAAAATTTCGTTCATTAAACGCTGGAAGGTGGCGGGCGCGTTTTTGAGGCCAAATGTCATCCTTACATATTCGTACAACCCGTTTGGAGTCACGAATGCCGTTTTCAGGATGTCATTGGGGTGAACTTTAATTTGGTGATATCCCTTAGCCAAATCCAAAGTAGTGAAGTATTGGGCTCTGCCGAGCTTGTCCAAGATACTCTCTATATTTGGTAGGGGATATTTATCGTCTATCGTAATTTCGTTTAATTTACGATAGTCGACACAAAGTCTGAACTTCTGTTGTCCGGAATTGTCCTTCTTTTTCGTCACTACTACTATAGGAGATGCGTAGCGACTATTGGATTTTCTAATAATCCCTTGTACTTCCATTTCCTGTATTTGTCGTCGGACTTCTTCCTCGTGTCTCGGCGGCAATCTGTACAGTTTTGAATTTATGGGTTGATCCGTAGTAGTCCTTATCTCATGGACAATACTATCGGTATTGGTTAGTTGATCTCCGTCGTGGTAAATCAATTTTTGAAACTTATTTAGCAGTGTTTCAACTGCTTCTTTTTCTTCATCGTTGAGATGACTTAAATCAATTTCCTTTGAATTGGAACTGAGTTCAAAACATTCGAAATTCGTCTCCTCCTCTGTTGAGAAGATAGGAAGTTTCGATCCGTTATCTAAAATGATACATTTGTTATCAAAATCAAGTGTTTTGACAATTTTACTAAGGATGTCCATTCCGATTAATACATCGTATGGCTTGTCTCCTAGTTCCCGTTTATACCACTTAATTCCTCCTCGAGGATCACAATTGAACTCTTCAGGAATATTTGATATTATCCTTTCTACGTTTTCCACTGTTACGTTATTGATAGTTTGAAGACGCATTTTGGTCTTATCGAATAATTTAAATTTACTGCAATCTACTTTACTTGAGTTTATTATACTCATGGTTGAACCCGTGTCAATTAACGTTTTACACTTCATTTTGTTTATGGTGAGATATGCGAAAATTTTGTTTCCGAGGCCTAGTTTAGAAAAAAAAACAGGTTCGATATTATGAACATTATGATTTATTTGCCCTATTTCCATGGGTTCATGTCTTTGAACCGCATTTCGAAGCTGGCCTGATGGATCAAATCCTTGTCTATGGTATTGACCGGAATTTTGATTTTGGCCCCATCGAAAATTGTTATTATTTTGTGGAAGATTTCGGTTAAAACTGTTATTATTATTTTGTTAAGAACCCCGGTTATTTTGCTGGAAACCACGATGCTGATTGCTATTTGGTTGAAAACCACGATTTGGATTATTATGTTGTTGAAAATCACGATTGCTATTATAATTTTGTCGAAAATCCCGATTGTTATTATTATTTTGTTGAAAATCACGATTGTTATTATTATTTTGTCGAAAATCACGATTGTTATTATTATTTTGTCGAAAGATCCCGATTGTTATTATTATTTTGTCGGGTATTGTTATGTCCGTTTCTCTGTCGTCTGTCTGTAAAAAATTTCCTATCTAAATTTGTATAGTCGTAGCCCACATACGAATATAAGATTTCTTTGATTTTATGAATATCAAATTGGTCTCTTAATTCTCTAGATAGGTTGCCGGACGTGATTTCTTTAATCCGGTTTACTAGTAAAGTGTAGTATGCGTTTTTTGTTTGAGATGGATTCGCTTCATAGGTCGCGAAACAATTAATATCTTGGATAATTTGTTCGATTTGAATATTGAGATCACTTATTGAACTTACTCTGAGATTTCCAATTTGTCTGGATATATCCTTGTAATTGACCGCTGGTCGAAAGTGCTGTTTGAGAAGCCCAATGGTTTCCTCCCATGTTTCTGGCTCGTTGTTTATGAGGAGTTCCTTAGCTCGACCGATGATTTTAGTGTTGTATATCGCCTTAAAAAGTTCGGCTCTCCTG
The DNA here is from genome assembly GCA_964017055.1 of Chloromyia formosa. Lineage (NCBI taxonomy): Eukaryota > Metazoa > Arthropoda > Insecta > Diptera > Stratiomyidae > Chloromyia > Chloromyia formosa. The sequence goes on from OZ024815.1 coordinate 65,577,846, forward strand.
GTGTCGTCTGTTGCGTTTAGATGGTGCGTTACCACGTTCAAAAATTGGGTGAGTTGCCGCGTCTCTCCGTCGAATGGTTTGATGTACTGGATTTCCTTGACTACGCGGATTGTGTTATATCCCTGATCTCTCGTGTTCAAGGCGACGAGGCTCTCCAGAGCGGCCGTCAACCTTTCCGAAGTTGCTGCATCCATTTCTTCTTCCTCGATTATCCGCTTCCAGTATTTTGTAAATTTGTTGGGTCGCGGAATTTTCGGGTTTTTTTTTTGAGTGAATTGTTAAGGGGAATGGGCCCTGCACTTTTAACGTTTAGGTGCACGATTCACAATTGGGTAATCAAATCACTGTTTATTTTTTCTGCTAGGGTCCTCACTGATTTTTAGTGGGCACTTTTAGCACTGGTTTAAACATCCGTTCACGATACGTTTTTCGTTCGCGTAACAGTCCGTTCTCATATGGATCCTTTACGTTTAAAAGGATCCTACCGACTGCGCCAAATAAAGTATTACACCTTTTTAATTATCAAAAAAATATAATTTTATTATTCTTGACTTGATTACACTGCTGTACCTTAACAACTAACTATATTCTTATTCTAAGAGGGTTTTTATCACCTCTGATAACTTGACTCAGCAATTCGGTTTGTGGGAATTGCTCGCGATCTTGTCTGTTTCCCACAGTCGCTACCTATTCTAGGAAAGACTGCAGATTCATGGAAATTCTAAATACTACGATTACATGCTAGATGCATCGGAATTCTAAACATTGCGATGCATTTTCAGAATAATATTATATTACATTTTATTTTTCCACACTGAAAATGCTGGGGTACGTAACCTATATAGGGTATATTGTTTTTGTCACGACGGAAATATGTAACACCTTAAAGGAGGCTCCGGAAGTACAACAATGTACATATATATATATAAATGATCAGGGTCACCTCCTGATTCGATTAAGCCATGTCTGTCTGTCTGTCTGTCCGTCTGTCCGTCTGTCCGTCTGTCTGTCTGTCTGTCCGTTCACACGAAAGCTTTCGATAGAATGAAGCCAGAGCCTTGAAACTTTGGTCACATGTTGGCAGTATGATCTAGTTGGATGGTACTGAAAATAGGCATGATGAGGCCAAGAGAACGCCTACCTCCCCTACTTATGTAAAATACTTAAATGTATCTATAACTCCCGATTAAATTAACATGAAAAGCTCAAGCTTTGGTAGATTACTCGTGAAAGTAATGTTATACTCTCCTGGGAAAATAAAATCGATCAGTTGAAAACTAACGGTACTTTTTTTTACAAAGAGCCCCGTACTACCCTACTTTTCAGGTTTTCTGTCCATAACTTTTGAACCAATTGACGTAAACAGCTCATTTTTGGCATGTAACCCTGAAGTGAAAAGCTGCTTAGGTTTTAGTAAGTTGGACATAATCAGATCAAAGGAACGCCTACCTCCGCTACAAAATTAAATATTACTTTAATTACGATAACTTTCGATAAAATAACACTAGCGAGTTGAAAATTTGGCAGAACGTTGGTATCTTGTTAGTTGGCATTGAAAATGGGCAAGATCCGACCCAAGGAACCCCTACCTCCCCTGCAAATGAAACTTCAAATAAGCGATAAATTTCGATAAAATAAAGCTAATGACTTGAAATTTTGGTCAAATATTTGTTCTGGTATCTAGTAGGTTGTTATTAAAAATGCGCAAGATTTGACAAAAGAAACCTCTACCTCCCCTACAAGTGAGACTTCAAATAAGCAACGACTTCAGATAGAATGAAGCTAGCGACTTGAAAAATTCGACAAATATTTTTGGAATGGGTTAGATAATTGATTTTGAGAATGGTCAAAATGCTCCTGAATGAGTGCCAATCTCTCCTGTAGACTAGTCATATAAGAAACTCACTTTTAATGCAAATGGTCGTTGCCATTTGGTACTTTTGGTATCGCTACTAGGTCTGTACAAGTCTAGGGTATTTACGCTTCGGACTCCGGGCTGGTTAAAATAAAATTTGTACATTATGCAAACGAAAATTTGGAGAAAAATAAATAAATAAATAAATACCAATATTATCTACTATACTAACATCTTACGATCTAACCATACTAAACTGATAATTGTTAAGCCAATCCAAATATAAATACCTCACTATGGTGGCGGGTTCCTACATTACTTATCTTAATATTGTCGGTTCGCGTCTCGGTCTCTCGCAATTTCTTCTACTGAGTATTTCTTACAAGATGCTCCGAGAGGAGTTGGCTGGTTGGTGTCTTCGACTGTTCTTACTCGTACTCGTCGTGGTGGAAATCTCCTTCTCGATCTTCTTCTTCTTCTCGCTCGATTAACTTCTCGTATTCACGTCCAATTAACCAGACAAAAAAAAGCATTAATTATAAAACTCCGATTTGTGTCAACTAGGGTGACTTACCTCCACGTCCAATCAACCAGACAAAAATAATACCCACCGTTAATTTTCACATCAATTTATAACTTGAAAATCCCACGGCAGTTATTCATTCCCGTGGTGGAATTCTTGGCTTTATTTTCCAGTACCGATTATACAGCTTATGTCAAGTGTGACATATAGACATTCGGGTTGTCATTGCTGTTATCACTGCTGTTGTTATTGTGGTCGCGGATTAATCGTTGCAACTCATCTATGTTTTGCTTTTTGGTTAAGTCGTCGATCTAAATATTATGGTAGGTATTTCATTGTGTTATAATTCCAGTACAGGTTGTCCGATATCGCGATCCGGCGGAGGCGTGTTGTGTATCTCATTCGATGCGTCCCTTGGATCGTGAAATTATTGCAGCCATCTCATTCAGTTCGAATCATCACTAAATATAATCGCTTTTAATACCAACTAACTCAATCTTACTTTAAATATTTGACCAAAATTTCAAGTTGCTGGCTTCATTCTATCAAAAGTTATCGCTTATTTGAAGTTTCATTAGTAGGGGAGGTAGGGGTTCCTTACGCCGGATCTTGCCCATTTTCAATACCAACCAAGTAGATCGTACGAGCATCATTCTACCAAACTTTCAACTTACTAGTGTCATTCTGTCGAAAGTTATCGTAATTAAATAAATATTTAATTTCATGAAATTTGTAGGGGAGGTAGGCGTTCCTCTGATCTGATTATGTCCAACTTACTAAAACTCAAGAAGCTTCTCACCTCCAGGTTACATGCCAAAAATCAGGTGTCTACGTCGACTTGTTCAAAAGTTATAGAAAAAAAAACCTGAAAAGTAGGGTAGTACGGGGCTCTTTGTAAGAAAATTACTAATAGTTTTCAATTGACCGATTTTATTTTTCAAAGAGAGTATAAGATTGCCCTCACAAGCAATCTACCAAAGCTAGAGCTTTTCATGTTTATTTAATCGGGATTAATTATTTTACATATGTAGGAGAAGTAGGCGTTCTCTTGGCCTGATTATGCCCTATTACAAAACCATCAAACTAGATCACACTGCCAACATGGGACCAAAATTTCAAGGCTCTAGCTTGATTCTATCGAAAGTTATCGTGCGAACCGGCAGACAGACAGACGGACAGACGGACAAACAAACAGACAGATATGGCTTAATCGAATCAGGAGGTGACCTTGATAATTTATATACAAACATTGCTATACCTCCGGAGCCTCCTTTAAGGTGTTACATATTTTCGTCGTGACAAAAACAATAAACCCTATACTAAAAGTCTAGGGTATAAAAATAGTGGGCTTACATTTTAACCCATAATAAAAAGTAAGAGCAAAGTATTAGCCCAGATTAAGAGTTTGTTCGGGAGTAACTGCTTGCATAGTTCTCGGTTTATTGCGTTTTTAGCAATGTAAAATTGACGTGATTCCGACTTTGCAACCCACAAAAAAGCCTGTTTTCCAAGATTCAACAGGCTATAACTTCCAGAAATTAAACCAGTCCAAATCGTATATAGCCTAGACTTGTACAGACCTAGTGGTGATGCCAAAAGTACCAACTGGCAACGACCATATGCATTAAAATTGAGTTTCCCATATGGCCAGCTTATAAGGGAGGTTGGCACTCATTCAGGAGGATCTTGACCATTCTCAAAATCAATTAACTAACCCATTCTACACATATTTGTCGAATTTTCCAAGTCGCTAGCTTCATTCTATCGAAATTTATTGCTTACCTAAAGTCTCAGTTGTAGGGGAGGTAGAGGTTCCTTGGGTCGGATCTTGCCCATCATTGCCACCAACAAATAGGATTGCCCTACAAACATTTAAACAAAATTTCAAGTCTCTAGCTTTACTCTATCGAAAGTTATCGCTTATTTGAAATTTCATTTGTAGGGGAAGTAGGGGTTTCGTTGGTCGGATTTTACGTATTTTCAAAATTAGCCAACTGGTTCCTACTACAAACATTTGACTAAAATTTCAAGTCGCTAGCCTTATTTCGTCGTAAGCTATCGCTTATTTGAAGTTTCATTTCTAGGGGAGGTAGTGGTTCCTTAGGTCGGATCTTACCCATCTTTAATGCCAACTAACTTAATCTCACTTCAAACATTTGACCAAAATTTCAAGTCGCTAGCTTCATTGTATCAAAAGTTATCGCTTATTTAAAGTTTCGTTTGTAGGGAAGGTGGGGGTTCCTTGGGTCGAATCTCGCCCATTTTCTATACCAACCAAGAAGGTATTATTAGCAACATTCCACCAGTCTTTCAACTTGCTAGTATCATTCTATCGAAAGTTATCGTAACTAAAATAAATAAATATTTAACTTTTTGAAATTTCTGGGGGAGGTAGGCGTTCCTTTGATCTGATTATGCCCAACTTACAGCATCTTAAGCAGCTTCCTATCTCAGGGTTACATACCAAAAATCAGTTGTCTACGTCAATTGGTTCAAGAGTTATAGACAAAAAACCTGAAAAGTAGGGTAGTAAGGGGTTCTTTGTAAGAAAATTACCGTTAGTTTTCAACTGATTGATTCTTTTTTCCCAGGAGAGTATAAGATTGCCATCGCGGGTAATCTACCAAAGCTAGAGCTTTTCATGTTTGTTTAATCGGGAGTTATAGATACATTTAATTATTTTACATATGTAGGCGTTCTCTTGGCCTGATCATGTCCATTTTCAATACCAAACAACTAGATCACACTGTCAACATTTGACCAAAGGCTCTATCTTGATTCTATCGAAAGTTATCGTGCGAACGAACGAACAGACAGACAGACAGACAGACGGACGGACAGACATGGCTAAATCGAATCAGGAAGTGACCCTGATCATTTATATATATACATTGCTATACCTCCGGAGCCTCCTTTATTTTCGTCGTGACAAAAGCAATATACCCTATACAATAAGTCTAGGGTATAAAAATAGGATAAAAAATGTTTACACAAATTTAATTTTATAAAACAAGGAATTACCTTGTCTAAACCAGGAGAAGTAGTTTATGTATGGAAAAGGTTAAGAGAAAGGTGATAGAAAAAAAAATATTTTTTGGAGCATAACAAAAATTTAAAATTTAAAATTTTTGGATAATTAAAGCATTCATCTGATTTTTACCAAATAAATTTTATATTTTAGGACAACATATTGGCTGCGATTCTCATTTTATTTGAGTGTCCTGGTTATCGTAGTTTTTGAGATATTGAACTTTAAGTCGTAAGAGGGGGGGAATTTCCAAGAAAAATGTAAATGCCTGTAGCAGTTAAAGGGTTAAGATTTCGTCAAAATGTTCCATATTATTATACCCTAGACTTTTAGTATAGGGTATATTGTTTTTGTCACGACGGAAATATGTAACACCTTAAAGGAGCCTCCGGAGGTATAGCAATGTATATATATATAAATGACCAGGGTCACCTCCTGATTCGATTTAGCCATGTCTGTCTGTCTGTCTGTCTGTCTGTCCGTCTGTCCGTCTGTCCGTCTGTCCGTCTGTCCGTCTGTCCGTCTGTCTGTCTGTCTGTCCGTTCGCACGATAACTTTCGATAGAATGAAGCTAGAGCCTTGAAATTTTGGTCAGATGTTGGAAGTATGATCTAGTTGGTTGGTATTGAAAATGGGCAAGATCAGGCCAAGAGAACGCCTACCTCCCCTACATATGTACAATAGTTAAATGTATTAATAACTCCCGATTAAACAAGCATGGAAAGCTCTTACTTCGACAGATTGCTTGCGAGGATAATCTTTTACTCTCCTGAAAAAATCAAGTCGATCAGTTGAAAACAAACGGTAATTTTCTTGCAAAGAGCCCCGTACTACCCTACTTTTCGGGTTTTTTGTCTATAACTCTTGAACCAATTGACGTAGACACCTGATTTTTGGCATGTAACCCTGGGGTGGGAAGCTGGTTGAGTTCTAGTAAGTTGGGCGTAATCAGATCAAAGGAACGCCTACCTCCCCTACAAAATTTCAAAAAATTGGATATTCCTTTATTTACGATAACTTTCGATAGAATGATACTAGCGAGTTGAAAATTTGGTGGAATGTTGTTAGTAAGATCTACTTAGTTGGTATTGAAAATGGGTAAGATCCGACACAAGCAACCCCTACCTCCCCTACAAATGCAATTTCAAATAAGCGATAACTTTTGACAGAATGAAGCCAGCGACTTGAAGTTTTGGTCAAATGTTTGAAATGAGATTGGGTTAGTTGGTATTCAAGATGGGTTAGATCCGACCTAAGGAACCCCTACCTCTCCTAGAATTGAAACTTAAAATAAGCGATAACTTATGATAAAATAATGCTAGCGGCTTAAAATTTTGGTCAAATGTTTGTAATAAAATCCAGTTGGCTAATATTGAAAATACGTAAAATCCGACCTGCGAAACCCCTACTTCCCCTACAAATGAAACTTCAAATAAGCGATAACTTTCGACAGAGTGAAGCTAGAGACATGAAATTTTGTTTAAATGTTTGTAGCATGATCTTATTTGTTGGTGGCAATAATGAGCAAGATCCGACCCAAGGAACCCCTACCTCCCCTATAAGTGAAACTTCAAATAAGCAATAACTTTCGATAGAATGAAGCTAGCGACTTGAAAAATTCGACAAATATTTATAGAATGGGTTAGTTAATTGATTTTAATAATGGTCAAGATCCTCCTGAATGATTGCCAACCTCCCCTATAAACTGGCCATATAGAAAACTCACTTTTCATGCATATGGTCTTTACCAATTAGTACTTTTGGTATCACCACTAGGTCTGTACAAGTCTAGGGTATATACGCTTCGGACTCCGGGCCGAAGCGAAGCTTCGGCCTGGTTTTTTGTTTGAAATTGCATGAGGAATTATACGGCACTGCCCGTGTGCGGTCATTACGGGACACCCTGTATAAATAGTATCAAATGCACTTTACTTTATTTTCAAACTTATGTTGCACTTTTTTTAGTCCTATCCACATATTACGATAAAAATAACCTCCAGTACGACTTAATACCGCAATAAGTAGTTTCCAAGAGTTCCTATTCTCGACTGTTTTTTTTTTTCGTTTGCAAAATTAAGATGGGTCTGAAGTCCATCGGATAGTTTAGAAGCCAACATATGCCATGTCGCTCCAAGGCCCACTGTAACCATCTACAATAGGGATAATAGTACAAGAGAACGACATTTTCATGAGAGCGGTGTAATAAAATTTCACGACACGTTCTGCCTGAGAGGCTTCCCAAAAAAAAAGGAAATAGTTGACGCTGTGCCATATGAATTTTCATGAAGGTTTCTGAGATATTTTTTTTTGCTTGGCGGTTAAAGCATAAGTCAGACTGAATGTGAATTAGGTATAGCGTAAAGAGTTCGTGTTAAAAATTAAGTCTAGTGTGCTGGTGGTAAAGCGGCAGCGTGTTATTTTCCCGAATATCAAGGCAACTCATTAATAGCGGGTTTTTATTGATTTGTTATAATGAAGGTGACAGGAATTACACTACATAAATATTCATATTTTTGAGGGTTCAATAATGAATGAATGTACAATCGCCGTTTAAACTGAATCTGTTTGTTAAACAGCCATTTAATCAACACACACACTACGATTGGACCTGATGTACAATAGCTAAACCATTGTTTAAATCTACTGATTAAACTTAAAGGCAGTTTAAAGTTAAACGGTCGTAGGTGATCGTTGAATCAATTGATTAGTCAATGTCATTCTGTCGTCGAGCCATTCTGTCGCTCTGCGATTGGAGCGATATATGTGTTTTTGTATGTTTTCTATTGAATTTTTGATCCTATGTAATAATGATTAATGACATCGAAGCTTTTTCAATAGCAACTAACTAGATCCTACTACAAACATTTGACCAAAATTTCAAGTCGCTAGCTTGTTTATATCGTATGAACGGACAAACAGACGGACAGAGAGACAGACATAGCTGAATCGATTCAGGAGGTGACCCTGATCATTTCTCTGTATATATTTCTGCAAATAGGAGCATCCTTTAAGGCGTTTCAAATTTTTGCCATCACAAAAACAATATGACCTGACCTTATAAGGTCTAGTGTATAAAAATTACTGTCAATCAATTCGAAAACCTTTCCAAAGATAAAAATTTTGTCGAATTAGTAATAAATGTGTTCACCATACGACCGAGAATCTCCGAGATCGACCAAACTACTGGCAGTTTTGGAAAGATGACGAGTTCCTGCTGTCTCGAATGTCGAAGGAAACCGTGTTGTACCTTTCGGAAGAAATTGAAGAAACGAACAGACCGAAACAATGTGTTAGTAGCTGATGTAACGTTACTTTGAAGTACTATGCAACAGGAAGTGTCATCAGAATTTATTCGGTTTTTTTTTTGGGTAGATAGATGGACAACATGTCTTATTGTTTCTTTGGTCTCCCACCATATTACTAAGCTATGACCTCAGTTCATATCATCATAATCTTTGGCCTTGGCCGCCTGGATGGTTGTCGTCCAACTATATCGGTAAGTGACCGCGTCCTCCAATCTTGGAAGCCCAGCAGTTGCTCGGTGCAGAATATAATGAGCTCACCCAACGAACTCCCGGTCTTCCTGGCAGTCCCGGTCCGTCGACTTGTTGCCCGTTCATTATATCTGTTACGCTGGCACACCCACCACTAAGTATCGTTACGGACGGGATTCGCTATTATATTAATCTTCGAATCGGGCGATAAACCAAGGCCCAAGTTTTCACGTCACATGAATGCCGCTTGACGATCCTGCGTCATAATTTTGGAATTCCCAGCCGTTTCGCGCAATCCGTTTCCAATTAAAGTAACCCGGCCAGTCAAAAAGTATATATGGGTATCACAGCGCTAATAGTTTGCTTTGATAAAGAAAAACAGAAATTTCCCAACTTGGTGGGACCACGGGGATGGTGCAACGGTGTCAATATTCCGGGATGAACTGTTCGACGTGCCCTCGACAGCGGAAAAAATTTGATCCTCTCCGGAATCAAAAAAAGGGGAAATCTTCTATTCCGTCACGTCGCGGCAATTGCACCGATGTGGTCTGTGCGGCGTATGAAATTGTTTCCACAAAAAATGCATCGGCTAAAATTTGTTCATGAATCAAGTTCTATGAAACGAAAGTCTCCGTTCGCATAAAACTTTACGTGGATGCTGAAGCGACGAGTGAGTATCGCTAAACTCGTTAGTTGTTACTATCACAAGGTCAGGTCAATGACATCCGATCAAACCGTATATTCTTGCAGGACACATAAGTGTTCCATCAGAATATAGCGTTTGTTTGTCAACGATTTAGCTATAAGACAGTTTGGAAAAAGACAGATAGCTGTAGCCTGAATGGCTAACCAACACCTAAGTGTCTCAGGTTTAGTAGGATGGAATAACTTGCGCAGTTGGACCTGCAACATAGTTGTGTGAACTCCAGCACGTTTATTAAACCATCTGAAGCAGCTATCTTCCAAGGACATCACCTGAATGGGGTTAAGCGATGTGCTGACAACTCGTCCTTGTAAAAACCACTCCACGTCAAGAAACCTGGAACAAAAGCCTCGGATTGGACGGATCAACAACGATGACCACGCGAACGACTAAGAGATTATTCTTTCGGATTCTGGAATGTACGCTCCCTGAACAAACCGGGGGCCGAGAAGGCCCTCCTTCAACAGGTCGAAAAGTACAAACTGTGCATTAGTGCAGTCCAGGAAACAAATTGGCTTGGCAGCGAGATCAATAACAAGCAATCGCACACCATTTTTACAAGTGGCAAGACCATCGGGCCGCAAGCAGTTTGGAGTAGCATTTATACTCGTAGTAAAATATCACCTCAAGCCGCAGATTACGAACTTCCAACCCATAAATAAACGGCTATGTGCGATTCGCATCAAGACTCGACTCTTCAATCTCTGGCTCATCAATGTGCATGCCCCACTGAAGTTAAAGAAGACGCAGTAAAAGACGAGTTCTACGCCCGCCTTGAGACTCTCTTCGACTCACTTCCAACAAACGATGTCAAATTGCTGCTGGGAGACTTTAACGCGAAAGGCGGAAATGAAAGCTGCCACCGGAGGACAACAGGAGGCCACAGTTTCCATAAAAAAATGTAACGACAACGAATAACGACTTATCGACTTCGCCTGCCGTAGTCATCTAGTGGAAAGCTCGTTTCCCGCATCGACGCATTCACAAGCAGACCTGGAAATCTCCAGACGCTCATATCGTCAGCCAAATTGATCACGTCCTCATTTGCAAGAGGTGGGCGTCTAGTGTGATGGATGTCCGCTCTTATCGAGGAGCAAATTGCGACTCAGATCATCAGTTGGTGAAGACGACCTTACAGATGTAGAATTTCCTCAGTGCACCAATCGAGAATCAGCCCTCCCAAAATCTTTGCGGGTGATAAGCGTCTGAACGATGCTACGGCGGTGGCGAATACATACTACCGCCCTTGAGAAAAGACTATCGCCTATGCTACACAACATCAACAACACAGGCGTCCATGGGTTCTGGGAAGAACTCAAGGGTACCATCAAAGATATCGCAGAGAAGGTCGCGGGATATAAGGCCCGTCGCGCGAAATGACTGGTTCGACGAAGAATGCAAAAATTCACTTGACGCGAAAAAAAGAGGCCTATAGGCACTGGATTCACCAAGCAACAACAGACAAAAGCGAAAAATATGACGAGCTACAATGAATACCGAATAGAAGAATAAGACGTAAGAAACGTAAATACTTTGAAGAGCAGTTGCTGAATTTAAACGAAAACTTAGCTAATAGGTAAGTTGATAGTTGATCACTAGTTTATTCAATTATGCTTATGTTTATTCAATATTTTGAAATAATTACATATAATTTCATTTATTTTATTTTTTATATAAAATAATTATATTTGATTTTTTTCAAAATACTAAAAACAGACATATTTATTAATCGTTACGAGTATATATAAAATAATTTTAAAAAAGTATTATTTTTATATTTAAAATAATCTTAAAAATGCATTAAATGCCAAACGTCGAAAAAGAAAACAATTAGTTTTTGCAGAAAAAAAGCTGGATAGTGACTTTTATTACAACATAATTAGCTAATAGGAACACCACGCAAGCGTACAAACTAATAAACACAATTAAGAATGGCTATCAACCCAGGACTAGCCAAGGGTGGAAACATCATCAGCGACACCGATGGCATTAACAAACGATGGGCCTCTTAATTTGAAGAACTTCTGAACCTACCTTCTAACATCCCCACACAAGAAGCTCTCGACGATATTGTTGATCTAGGCCCACCCATACAACCCCCGACAGTAAAGGAAGTTGATCTCGCGTTGCGGTCAATAAAACGAAATAAAGCACCGGGCGCTAACGAGATTTCAACTGAACTGCTAAAATTTGGTGGGTCCAATTAATGCCATACATCAATTACTCCTGCGAATATGGGAAAACGAGGTGATTCCGGACGATTGGCGCAGAAGCATCATCTGTTCAATTCACAAAAAGGGAGATAAACTGCTGTGTGAGAGTTACAGGGGCATCTCACTAGTTTGTACGTCCTATAAAATTTTGACGAAAATTCTGGAAAATAGAATAAAACCGTACGCAGAACGAATCATTGGCAAATATCATAGCGGTTTCAGACCTGGTCGCTCCACAACCGATCAGCTCTTTACTGTCAAACTGATACTCCAGTGGTGCTGGGAATACAACGTAAATAAAATAAAATAAATAACTGGCGCAACAGTCCAATTTGAACCACGGCCTCGAGATGAGTTAGCATCATCTCATTTTCTAGATCGTGACGGTTTTTTGTGCAGAGGTATGTGATCAGCAACACGCTCAACCGAGTTATTTACCCCATAATGGGTACTCATTTAACAGCTGAGTGGGCTCATAGTCCGACACGCAAATCCCCGAAATCGAACCGGGGCCCAGTGCGTTGAAGGCGAACGTGCTAACCGTTGCGCCATCCGGACTACAACGTAAACGCATACCAAATATTTGTCGACCTCAGGCAGGCATACGACAGCATTGATCGTAGAGCACTGTAAAACATTATCCTGCAATTTAGTATACCGGCGAAATTAGTGCGACTGACAAAAATGACGATGATCAACTCCGTCTCACAGGTCAAGATCCATAATAGACTTACTGATCTATTTGAAACACGCACTGGTCTGAAACAGGGCGATGGACTGGCACCGACGCTCTTCAACCTAGAACTGGAATACGCTATTCGGGCTATGAATATGGACAACAGCAAGACGCTACTCATCAAGTCGACACAATTAACAACGTACGCCGATGACGTAAACATCATGTCCTGAAGATTGGTCGACCCAGAAGAACTTCTGCATACGCTCGATACCGCTGCAAAAGAAGTTGGACTACATGTCAACGGGGGTAAAACTAAGATAATGATGCATTCGACGACAAGGACACCGGCACAACCGAGCATCAGTGTGGGGGACCTCAACATTGATTTCGTGAACGACTTCATATACCTGGGTTGCAAGAGACGCCAACGAAACTGATGAATTCAAGCGACGGATATAGTTAGCTAAAAAGGCTTTTTTCTCGGTTCTTCTGTATGATGAAATCGAAGCATGTGCAAAGAAACACGAAGCTCCGCGTGTACAAAGCCATTATACGACCAGTGCTATGCAATGGCTGCGAAGCATGGACCCTAACTCAAGCCTCCGGAAACATGCTAGACACATTTGAACGTAAGGTTCTACGGCGAATTTTCGGAGCTGTTTGCGATCGAGATGGATGGCGCATCCGATACAACCATGAGTTGAATGAACTGTACAATGAGCTGGAAGTTTCGAAAATCGTCAAACTACAAAGACTTCAGGGCATGTCCAACGAATAAACGATGATCGCATGCCAAAGAGAGGGTATCTCGTTGGAAGAGCTCAGTATATGTGGACGCCGAGCAGCTACTGGGCTTCCAAGATTGGAGGACGCGGTCACGTGACTCAGATAATTGGAAGACAACGATGCAGGCGGCCAAGGCACGACGACGAGCTGTCGCGCCACGATGATGACGAAATGGTAATACTTGCAATGTTACGAGGCAGATTTGGCCGCACTTCAATCCTGACCTCAGGGCTGCTGATGCTGGAGAGAAGGGATCTCAGAAAGGTTGTGGGGATCATCACGGGGCACTGCCATATAGGTGAGCATGCTAGGCGTCTCCGGCTTCGCAGAAGCTGTGGGAAAGAAGAAGAGGAAGAGATAATACATCACTTTCTATGCACCTGCCCTGATCTGGTCGGATGAAGAAAGTATATTTTAGGCTCCCTCTACTTTATTGACCTCGATGACGATGAACGACGTAAATGCCGGTCATCTGCATCATTTCATTGAGAGATCCGTGTGGTTTGACAACTAGGCTCACTTGGCGTTTGTGCCTGTGATGTATCACAACGGACCCCGTTGTGGTCTGTGTGTACTGTCTTTGTGCACAGTTGCCTCTTTAACCTAACCTAACCTAAAATAAGGGAAACTTCTGGAATAACGCTGATTCGGTAGCAACTCCAGGACCGATCAAGTATACACCGCCTAGAAATGGGTAAATTTATTTAATTCGAAAGCATTTTATTTTCTATTCAAAACTCTTACCATTTTTCCTGTACAGTCCGTCCACTTCGCCAATTCAATGACTTTACTGCATTCAACCCCACTCGTCCATTTTCTCATTTCGTGTGAATTTCTTGGCAGTTGTGCCAGTCACACAAGAGATCATAAAAAGATAAGGTTTTTTATTTTTTATTCGAAAAGATACGTGTCACATGGACACTTAAACAATTTTCAAATTGAAGCCAAAACACGACAAGGCACATGGACTTGACGCTCAAGGAGTTTTTGTCACGATGGATAAAAGTGTACGCTACGTGAGAATTTCTAATGATTGAAAAACTAAGGAAGTGGAAGAAGGATTTTCAACTACTTACTTCTTGATGAGTTTGTTATACCCTTCACGAATCTGACAGGGTATTTAGTATTAACTTTGTCATGAAATTTGTAAGCTCAGAAGGAAGCATGTCCGACCATATAAGCACTAGGCGTTTTTTTTGTACTGCGGGGTTGGGTTATCCGGATTAACTTACACACATAACATAAACAACAAGGGTATGTTGGTTGGCATGGATAGCCCCCCATTAACCTCCACCGCATTACAAAATAAAAAAACACGCATTAAATAAGTACATATTCTCGGTCAGTATGACGAGACGCTTCGGTTAAGCTTTGTTCGTCTGGTTCTATCACAGAAGAGAGAATTAGAAGGAAACGAAATAGAGCGAGAGACATGAAGTAATTCGGCACAAGTGAGGAAGTAGGAAGGGGGATGGAAATTTGACATCTCATTTGCTTCTATACGGACCGGGCGGGTGTTCCGCGGCAGAGAGACAAAATGGAATGTTATTGTTCACAAAGGAGAAGCATGAGAGAGGATGACATGTCATGTGCTTCCAGTGCTTCTATATGGACTGCGCGGGTGTTGCGCAGTGGAGGGCGTGTGTCTTCCATGTTTACTTTTAACTAATTCGTATGTGGTGGAATTACGTCCTGAATTTAGTGTACAGTAAATGGTGGTTTCATCTTCTTCTGTATGTCTATGTGGGTTCAATGCAAAATAGTCTCTCAATTTTAAAGATACTAAGCTGAAATTTTGTACAAAGCTCTTCCTTTTACTGCATGCTATGTACATATATGTGGGACCAGCGGAATTCGATCACTACGTCATTTAGCTGCCATAGGAACGACCAGTTCAAAAATATATTTTTGTTAGAAAAACTTTTTTCTTCTAAAGACATCTTTATCAAATTTCATATTGTTCAGTCGTATCTATTCCCAAACCACGCTTCGGAATTTGGTTGAAATTGTGGAGTAATATATCACATAGCAGCCATACGAATGACCGGTCCAATAGTAAGTTTTTGTTAGGAAAACTTTTCTAATTTTAAATGTATCTTTACCGATTTATAAAGAAATCAAACGTATCTGTCGCCAAACCATATACTCCAATTTGGTTGAAGTCGGCTCACTATTCCATATACCTCTCATAGGAACAGTGGAATCGGAACAAGCTGTACTGCTAATTTCAAAGTGGCAAATGCAGAATGGATGAAAATTATCCCACAAGTTGCAGTATACCTATATATTAAACGCTTTGCGTAAAGGGTATCAAACCTTCGGCAAGTTTGTTTTTGTCTTAGAGCACAATGACCATTCGATTATTCCTTAAAAAAATTAATTGGATGATGTAGAGCAGATTTTATTGGAGCGGACCAAGTCTTAGCCACGTTGTTCCAGTCCCTAATCAAACTACCTTCCAAAGTCTCTAAAACTAATTTCGATACCTTCATCAACATGTCCATTGACAATAAGTCAAACTTCCTTTGAGTTGCCCTAATGAAATAATGTCCCCATCATTTGTCGTAGTCCACCTTCAAGTGTATAGCGACGACACAAAAAAAAAGTTTTAATCCATTAAAATGTCAGGTATAGTAATTTGAAAATTGGTTTATATAGCACTTACCTTTCTTTGTCCATCATGGTTACGTTTTATCCTTATGTTGAACCGGAAAAGATCCCGAGTCAAAGGGAAGGATAGTGGAACGGGTTTATTTAATCTCCTTCTGTTCTTACTATATATTAGTCTGAATTTTGTCAAGACATTCTTTCAAACTGCAATTTTATAGATGGCGAAACAGCTGTTCGCAGGAATAGTAGTGCACTTAGTCGTGACAACTTTCAATTAAAACTTTTAATTGAATTTCTTTGCTTGTATAGTTAACAGGCGATGTGAGATAAATTGTTCGGCAAAGGATAATAGGAAGAAGTAGGTGCAGTGAGACTACTATTTCAATGGATAAGATGTATCTTAAACTTGGTCGCACTAGGCTAGTAATTTAGGCGAGTGGCTAGTAATTAAGTAGATATCAGTGACGTGCAGTGAAAATTTTTCATAGTCAAGCAGTTGGGCGCCCTAAAGCCAATTTAGCATAAACAAAAATGGACTGTATAATAGAATATGGACAGTCACAAAAACATTTATACCAAGCGGCTTTAAGCCTTAAAGAAAAAATCAGGAAAGATATAAATAAAATATTGGCACATATATTCGGAATACAAAAAAAAAAAAAAATAAATAAAATATTACTAATAAAAAAAATGATAAATAAATATTATGTTAATTAAGACTAAGAAAAATTCAGGGGTATTTGAAATAAATAAATATTCTTTCGCCATTGCCATTTATTTGTATTCCAAATCTATGCGCCGTTCTTTAAGTAAAAACTCTTTAATCACATTATCAAAAAAATCGTTTTCTCTTCGCATTTGTATAAGAAGATCCTTTTCAACCGCAATTAAAGCAAGATCCGAAAGTCGTTCTTAGGATTGGCGATTTCTCAAAAATGTGTGAACGCGCTTTAGTGTTGAAAATGACCTTTCCGCAGTTGCCACTGTGACTGGAATTGACGTTAATAATTTTGCTAAAATATGAACTTGCTTAAAACCGTTTGCGACATAAGGCCGTTTTTAAACTCATCTGAAGAATAAATAACTTTTAGCTCATTTTTCAACTTTATTCTGTCAAAAAATTAACCGTGATATTCAATAAGTGAGTCAAAATTTTTATCGGGAAAATTTGACTTGAATTTAGAAAAATAATTCGGTTCTAGCAACTCTAAAAATGAAAGATCTTTAAACGAATGGAATCGATCTCGAATTTGCCCGAGAATAACATCTATAATCTCCCGAAATATCCGCCGTAAATTTTGTAAAGGATCTATCGCATTTCTACATTTCTTACGTGGTGGCTGATATTCTGCGGTAACTGTCGAATAGAAATTATCAAACTTTTTAGAAAAGTCATTTTCAAGCCAATTTTTAAATTCAATAATTTTTTGGCTTGCATATGAAATGTTTACCACTTTGCTCTGAATAATATTAAATAATATATCAGTTTTCGAAAAAATTTCAGAAAAAATTAACAGATATAATTGAAAATCTGACTCTGCGAATTTTTGTAAGTATATATCGGAAAAAGTCAAGGAATCGCCATCCCAGTGTTGAGAACCATTCGAAGTTGTCTCAAAAACTGTACAAATTTCATGCTTATGTTCAAATATAACGTTATTAATACGCGAATGATAATGCCAACGCGTTTTGGAAACCGATGGTAAACGACGATTTACTATATTTGCAAAAAGGTCCGACCTTTTAGTGGATGTATTAAAAAATGATGCGATTTTATTGATGTGCGCGAAAAATAATTTAATTTCCGGAATAAACTCAACTGCTTTAGACAATACTAGATTTAGTGAATGAGCGTAACATGGAACGAAAATTGCCGATTTATGTTTTTCCCGAATTAAAGTCTGAACTCCAGGAATTTGAGAACTCATTACTGCTGCGCCATCGTAACATTGTGCAATTAATTTCTTATCGATATTAAAATTTTGCAATTGTTTTAAAATGTGAGAGCTTATTGCTGTAGCTGTACGATTAGCGCTTACATCCAAAAATCCGATAAATCTTTCTTCAATCTCATTTGATATTGTATATCTAAAAATCATCGTTAATTGTTCCCGACCGCTAACATCTGGCATTTCGTCGACCATTACAGCTACAAATGGAGCCTCCTTTATTTCCAAATTGATTTTATTTCGAACCACATTAGCTATAGCGGAAACAAGATCGTTTTGGATTCTATTAGACAAACCCGAAAACGCTGCATTTGCTTTTATAGAATCTATGTGGGACTCAATTATCGGATCGTACAAACTCAAGAAATTTACGGTTTCGATAAAATTACCACGATTATTTGAAGAAGAGTCTTCATTATTTCCGCGAAAAGGAAGCTCCTGTTTTGCCAAAAAAATTACAGTATCGATTAAACGTTTCAAAATATTACGATTACGCTCAACTTTTTCATTATGCAAACTAACAGATATTGCCACCTGGCTACTAAGCATAAACTCTATACGCTGAGAACCAAAATTATCTAATTTAATTAACGACTGAAGATGTTTTTCGGAACTTGAATGCTTTGCTGCTGAGCCCGTAAAATTATTCAAATCACTAAATCCAGCTTTATCCCAAACAGATTTTTCATTCGTGAACAAAAGACACGGCCAGCAAAATAACTTATTTAATTTACAGCTTCCCGTTAACCAAATGTACTTTTCATACGTTTCGATATGGAATTTTCGCGTAATATTTTTTAATTTAAACTCTAAACTAAGATCTGGCTTCGGTCTATCCGATTCTATAATTTCTCTTTTCTTGGCAAAGGAAAGAGTTGAAAATCCCGCTTTTAGTACGAAATCCGTCGCGCAGCAATACTCCGACATAATGCGAAAAGAAAACTTACCACTTTTATCACAAATCAAATCAATTAAATCACTACAAACGGTCAAAAAAACTTCAAATCACAATTTAATCAAAATCACCCGATTGCACTGATTTCCTCTTTTAAATTGCAACGGAAAATCCATTACATAACAAAAACAAAAGCTCTACTGGAAAAATCAAATTCAAATAAACATTCCCTGCATTGGCAACATTTCATTAACAAGCATCATTGGGCTTTATCCCACACACAAAAGCAGTCGCGCCAGTGCTTGACTTGTCTCATATAAATTTGCGAACAAAACAAAAAAAAATCGTTGCCCAATGTATTACCGAAATCCAAGATTCCCATTTTCTGGAATCAACATGTCTCTAGTATTTGGATGCACACATGGTACATGCATCTAAAGATCTAGGCACATTTTCCTATTCTAAGTTTGGTGTCTATGGTGTGCAATATGTGGGAGGTTTGAATATTATCTAAAGTAATTGAACGAATGTTTTTTAACCAAAAGAAGGCGCGGATCAGAATTTGAATGTGTAAAGGAATATTTGAATGATAATATGTATTCTTCAGCTTAAAGAAAAACATTGAATGAAATGATGATATGTGTATTGGTGTAAGCAAAGTTTATTATTGAATTGCTTATTTCGGTAAGTCAAGCAGTTTGGAATTGCTTACTACGAGTGCACGTCACTGGTAGATATGTATGTATGAATAGCAAAAATTTAGCCGAGTTGTTGTAATGTGTTATTTTAGGTCTTTTCGTCGCTGCGCCGATTTGCGGGATCTCTCCCGAAAATCGCAGTGCAGTACCGAAGACACAACCCGGTTATCCAGGAAGGCCACCAAGGTATTACAGACACCCACTAGTGGGACATGAGTGGTTGGGGTATTCTAGCATTTCGTGTCTTCGATGCTGCGCTGGGACTCTGGAGACGGATGAACGCATGCGGGTGCATGCAACGATCTTGAGCTTTTAATACGGTTACCCTTCTTGCTATAAAAGGCCGTGTTCAAAGCCAAGACGGGGAGATGCATGATCGCCTGAAACGGCGATACCCAGAACAAAGAAAAAGGCAAGTAATGCTGCCTAAATTTTCAACACAAGCCTTAGGCAATTTACTTTGCCGGCATAAGTTTTTCTTTTTCTTCTACTTCTTCTTTCAGTTTAATTTTTCAATAATTATTTTTATACTCTAGATGAAATCTGAGAGTATTATAAGTTTGCCACAAAGTTTGTAACGCTAAGAAATAAGGCTCGTAGAAAAAAATGAATGATACAGAAGTTCATATTATCACTCGAATATCTCAAAACCGGATGTCCGTCTGTCCGTCTGTCCGTCCGTCCGTCCGTGACCTCTCTAGCTCGAGAACGCGTTGAGCTATGAAGTTCAAATTTTGCACACGTTATTTTTGACAAAAAATGAAGGCTAAGTTCGTGAACGGGCTAAATCGCTCGACCCCTTCTACCCCCTCCCATACAAAATGACACATTTTTGAAAATTTACAATAATCAGATTTTCTCAGAAACTATAAAACATATTGCTTTGAAATTTTTAATATTTCACTTTTATGATAATTGTAACCTATGTTATAAAACTTATTGTAATCCTCACCCTCCTTCTACCCCCTCCCATACAAACTGCACTATTTCATGAAATACGTTAAGCCAATTTACTCAGTACGTATACAATTTATCGGGCTGAAATTTTGTACTTAACACTTAATTAACAATATCAGTTAGATTCAAAAAAATTAATCGATTACCCTTACTCCGTCTACCCCCTCCCATACAAAATGACACATTTTTGATAATTTACAATAATCAGATTTTCTCAGAAACTATAAAACATCTTGCTTTGAAATTTTGAATATATCACTTTTATGATAATTGTAACCTACATTATAAAATTTATTGTGATCCTCACCCTCCTTCTACCCCCTCCCATACAAACTGCACTATTTCATGAAATACGTTAAGCCTATTTACTCAGTACGTATACAATTTATCGGGCTGAAATTTTGTACTTAACACTTAATTAACAATATCAGTTATTTCTTAGCGTTGCAAACTTTGTGAGAAACCTATAATGCTGTCAGATTTCATCTCTTGTGTTTATACTCTAGATGAAATCTGAGAGGTGATGGGATCAACAAAGTCTTAACGATGCATCCGAGATTGCAACCAAAATTATTTATTGGCTTTAACCAGGTTCAAATTCATCTAGAGTATTGCATGATTGGGGTTTACCCCAATCGTAGTTCTTTTATGTTTTTTCCTAGCGTCTACCTCCTTTTTATACCCTTCACGGATGTGATAGGGTATATTAACTTTGTAATGAAGTTTACAACGCACAGAAGGAAGCATCTCCGACCATACAAACTGTTAAATGAAAAGCCGTGCTTTCAATGTAAAGGTTGACTAACAACTAACAATTTATTCAAATGTAAAATACGAGTATATGAATAGTAAGGAAAGAACAATAAAGAAAAGAGCGAACAAAATAGTGAGAGGTTCTCTTAATTCAAACAAACATTACAGTAGAACTTCAACACTCCTACTTTTGTTTTAATTAAAGAATTTCAAAAAATATTAGATTCTATTTACATTTTTCACGTTTTAGTTCATGACAACGTTTAATTTATTTCTGAAATTTACGAATTTCTGACGTGACAACGGCTTTGTAAAAAAATCGGCAATCTGCTGTTCACTCGGTATGTAGCATAGATCAAAAGTTGCATCGTTGTATTTTTCTCTGATGAAGTGGTACCTAATGTCGACATGTTTCGTTCACCTATGAAACTCGGGATTTCTAATTAGTCTGATGGCGCTCTGATTATCCATGAATAGAGTACATTCCACGTTTTCTTTTGCATACACTTCTGAGACCAGTTTCTTCATCCATACCAACTCTTTGACCGTCTCTGAAGCTGCTATATATTCCGCTTCCGTAGTAGAGAGAGACACGCATTTTTGCAACCGCGAGGACCAAGATAAAGAGCCTTGTCCGATTTGGAAGACATATCCGGTTGTTGATCGTCGAGTTTGTACATCTTCACCATAGTCTGCATCACTGTAAGCATTCAAATTAATTTTAATTTCTGTTTTAAAAAGAATACCATAATGAGAGGTTCCATTTAGATATTTATACTCTAGATGAAATCTGATATAATATATCACTTTTATGATAATTGTAATCTATGTTATAGAACTTATTGTAATCCTCACCCTCCTTCTACCCCCTCCCATACAAACTGCACTATTTCATGAAATACGTTAAGCCAATTTACTCAGTACGTATACAATTTATCGGGCTGAAATTTTGTACTTAACACTTAATTAACAATATCAGTTAGATTCAAAAAAATGAATCGATTATCCTTACTCCGTCTACCCCCTCCCATACAAAATGACACATTTTTGATAATTTATAATAATCAGATTTTCTCAGAAACTATAAAACATCTTGCTTTGAAATTTGGAATATATCACTTTTATGATAATTGTAACCTACATTATAAAATTTATTGTAATCCTCACCCTCCTTCTACCCCCTCCCATACAAACTGCACTATTTCATGAAATACCTTAAGCCAATTTACTCATTACCTATACAATTTATCGGGCTGAAATTTTGTACTTAACACTTAATTAACAATATCAGTTAGATTCAAAACCAGGTTCAAATTCATCTAGAGTATTGCATGATTGGGGTTTACCCCAATCGTAGTTCTTTTATGTTTATACTCTAGATGAAATCTGAGAGTATTATAAGTTTGCCACAAAGTTTGTAACGCTAAGAAATAAGGCTCGCAGAAAAAAATGAATGATACAGAAGTTCATATTATCACTCGAATATCTCAAAACCGGATGTCCGTCTGTCCGTCTGTCCGTCTGTCCGTGACCTCTCTAGCTCGAGAACGCGTTGAGCTATGAAGTTCAAATTTTGCACACGTTATTTTTGACAAAAAATGAAGGCTAAGTTCGTGAACGGGCTAAATCCCTCCACCCCTTCTACCCCCTCCCATACAAAATGACACATTTTTGAAAATTTACAATAATCAGATTTTCTCAGAAACTATAAAACATCTTGCTTTGAAATTTTTAATATATCACTTTTATGATAATTGTAACCTATGTTATAAAACTTATTGTAATCCTCAACCTCCTTCTACCCCCTCCCATACAAACTGCACTATTTCATGAAATACGTTAAGCCAATTTACTCAGTACGTATACAATTTATCGGGCTGAAATTTTGTACTTAACACTTTATTAACAATATCAGTTAGATTCAGAAAAATTAATCGATTAGCCTTACTCCGTCTACCCCCTCCCATACAAAATGACACATTTTTGATAATTTACAATAATCAGATTTTCTCAGAAACTATAAAACATCTTGCTTTGAAATTTGGAATATATCTTTTTTATGATAATTGTAACCTACATTATAAAATTTATTGTAATCCTCACCCTCCTTCTACCCCCTCCCATACAAACTGCACTATTTCATGAAATACGTTAAGCCAATTTACTCATTACCTATACAATTTATCGGCTGAAATTTTGTACTTAACACTTAATTAACAATATCAGTTAGATTCAAAAAAAGTAATCGATTACCCTTACTCCGTCTACCCCCTCCCATACAAAATGACACATTTTTGATAATTTACAATAATCAGATTTTCTCAGAAACTATAAAACATATTGCTTTGAAATTTTGAATATGTCACTTTTATGATAATTGTAACCTACATTATAAAATTTATTGTAATCCTCACCCTCCTTCTACACCCTCCCATACAAACTGCACTATTTCATGAAATACGTTAAGCCTATTTACTCAGTACGTATACAATTTATCGGGCTGAAATTTTGTACTTAATTAACAATATCAGTTAGATTCAAAAACCAGGTTCAAATTCATCTAGAGTATTGCATGATTGGGGTTTACCCCAATCGTAGTTCTTTTATGTTTTTATTTTAAATTCTCTCTTTAGGTAATCCAAAACATCTGCAATATCAGCCGCATATGTCCCCGCCAAAAACCCATCGTCTACATAAAAGGCTAAAATTATTTTTCCTCGTTTAAATCCAATGAACACACATGGGTCTGCTTTGCTTTCTTGAAGATTGAAGTCATTTAAAAATTTGGTAAATTGCTTATTCCAGCAACGAGATGCTCGCTTTAAACCATATAAGCTTCTCCTTAGCTTACATACTCTGCCTGTTCCATCATCATATCCTTTTGGTTGATACATAAAAATATCCTCTTCAAGATCACCTTTCAAGAAAGCTGTTTTCACATCAAACTGCTTAAGTTTCAAATTTTCTGCTGCTGCTGCCGATAAAATTGTGCGAATTGATGTGAACTTTACTACAGGGATGAATGTTTCTTTGTAGTCCATTCCGTACTGCTAAGAGAATCCACGAACTACCAGTCGAGCCTTGAATATTTCTTCTCCATTTATGTAAGCAGGTTTCACTTTGTAAACCCATTTGTTACTCAAAATCGTTCGTCCTGTTGGCGCTGTTATGAGTTCCCAAGTAAGATTTTCTGAGAGTGATGAAATTTCCTCATCCATGGCCTTTCTCCATTTCACAGAATCTTTACAACGAATTGCTTCTTCGTACTGTCTTGGCTTATACTTCGCCACAAAGGCGTAATTATACCCTAGACTTTTAGTATAGGGTATATTGTTTTTGTCACGACGGAAATATGTAAAATATTTTAACACCTTAAAGGATGCTCCGGAGGTATAGCAATGTATATATATAAATGATCAGGGTCACCTCCTGATTCGATTTAGCCATGTCTGTCTGTCTGTCTGTCTGTCTGTCCGTCTGTCTGTCCGTTCGCACGATTACTTTCGATAGAATGAAGCTAGAGCCTTGAAATTTTGGTCATATATTGGTAGTGTGATCTAGTTGGATGGTATTGAAAATGGGCATGATCAGGCCAAGAGAACGCCTACCTCCCCTAAATATGTACATATGTAAAATACATAAATGTATCTATAACTCCCGATTAAATAAACGTGAAAAGCTCTAGCTTTGGTAAATTACTCATTAGGGTAATCTTATACTCTCCTGGGAAAATAAAATCGATCAGTTGGAAACTAACGGTAATTTTCTTACAAAGAACCCCGTACTACCCTAATTTTCAGGTTTCTTGTATATAACTCCTGAACCAATTGACGTAGGCACCTGATTTTTGGCATGTAACCTTGAAATGAGAAGCTGCTTAAGGTTTTGTAAGTTGGGCATAATCAGATCAAAGGAACGCCTACCTCCCTTACAAATTTCAAAAAATTAAATATTCCCTTAATTACGATAACTTTCGAAAAAATTATACTAGCAAGTTGAAAATTTGACAAAATGTTGCTAGTAAGACCTACTTTGTTGGTATTGAAAATGGGCAAGATCCGACCCAAGGAACCCCCACCTCCCCTACAAATGAAACTTTAAATAAGCGTTAACTTTCGATAGAATTAAGCGACTTGAAAAATTCGACAAATCTTTGTAGAATGGCTTAGTTAATTGATTTTGATAATGGTCAAGATCCTCCTGAATGAGTGCCAACCTCTCCTGTGAACTGGCCATATAGGAGACCCACTTCTAATGCATATGGTCGTTGCCAATTGGGACTTTTGGTATCACCACTAGGTCTGTACAAGTCTAGGGTATATACGCCTCGGACTCGAACTGGTTTTCTATTAAAGTTGATATATTACACGCATTTTTCTTTTTACTTCTTAATCTGTTTCCACTTGATTGTAATCTTCTCCATTTTTAACTTCACTACTTTTGCATTCTTCACTATCACAATCTTTTTCAGTTTCAATGTTTTTCTCAATAAAATGTCACTTTTAACAATTTTATTTTCATTAAGAATACTTGAGTCCATGTCACTAGAATAATTATTTTCCTCTGATTTGATTTCAATAACTGTATCATCATTATTCACTAATTCCCTGAATACAACGTCTCTCGAAATTTCAACTTTTTGAAGTTTAGGTATCCATATTCTGTAGCCTTTGATGTTTTCTTCGTATCCAACAAAAATCCCTTCGTGCGCTTTCTGATCCCACTTCTTTCGTTTTTCTTTATTTATGTGTGAGAAAACTTTTGAACCAAACACTCTGAGATGATCGACAGAAAAATGTTGATTATACCATAAGCTATACGGAGTTTTCTCTTCCGTTTTGCAGGGTCCCGTACGATTTAAAACGTATACAGCAGCATTTACTGCTTCTGCCCAAAATTTTGTTTCCAAGTTCTTAGCATAAATCATAGTACGCGCTGCCTCCACTATAGTACGAATTTTTTCATTGAATGTTAATCTATGTTGCTTTCCTAGGCAACAAGTGTCACAAAAAAATTTGTTATCATCTTCAAAACTAATATTCTGGGCCTTCAAGATAGCTTTAACTTGATTTATGTTTTGATGACACAACCGTTCATGCCACACTTGCAATGAACTTGTCTTCGAGACAATGTTTGCTGTTTTGACACTATCATCGCTAGACACAACTTAGAAGCACATTTTAAATAATTGTCCGTGTCGAACTCCCAATGCTACAATATTTCCTGCACTATCTCTGAATTTACATTTCACTTTATCGGAACACAGATTTAAGTTTTTATCCAAAGCATTACTTTGAGAAAACAGGTTTAATGAAAGTTTTGGAACATGTAGCACGTTTGTTAGAGTTTTAAGTTCCCATTCGCTTTCGTTATATTCTGATATTTTTATGTCGCCTTTTCCAATTGCTGATATTACTTCACCGTTTCCTACTCTGACATCCATCGGAGCGCCGAAACTACAATAGTTGCAAAACCATTTACGATTTGGAGACATATGATCACTTGCGTCTGAATCCAGATACCAATCATCGTGTCCTTCATGTGAATTATTCACTACAAGAGCATCACAAACATAGTTGCCTTTCTTTCTATTTGCAGAATTTGCATCTGTCGATGCTGATGAACAGTTTTTCTCTTTTTTCAGAGGGCAGTCTCTCTTCCAGTGACCCCACTCGTTGCAATTGAAACACTTGCCAGGTTTTGAATTTTTCTGACTTTGTTTCTCTCCTCGTTGATTATTGTTATTGCGCTTCTCGTTCTTTTTCCACTTGCCCTTTTTTGCAATAAGTGCATTTCCTGATGCTTCTTCATCACACTGAGATGACATACGTAATTCTTCCATTACTAAGCGAGAAGTTAAATTCGTTGGAGTTTGTTTCTCTGAAGGTGTAGACTCCCAAGCACTGAAGAAGTGATTATAGTTTTCTGGGAGCGTCATGAGAACTTTGGTGATAATCATGTTATCCGATATAGTCTCTCCCGCATCTCTTAATTGTCGAACAATAGTTTCCAATTTGGAGATTGTGTAGCCATGTCGTCAGCCGAGTTCTTTGTGTAGCTGTAAAAGCGCTGTTGCAGTATATGTATGCTCTCTTTGGTTTTCTGCTCATAGACCGTTTCCAGCCGTTCCCACATTTTTGCAGCTATGGAACAGTTAAGTATATGTTGTAACGGACCTTTTCCTACCGTTGTAGCTATGATTTTTTGAGCTTGGTTATCGTTCTTTGTCCACGATTTCATACGGCTTTGAAATATGTTGGCGTCGTCCTCATTACGTTTAATAGACCTTTCCGAATCACCTGTTACGCAGTCATACAATTCACTTGTCTTTAGAACAATTCGAACTTGAAACTTCCACGCCGGAAACTGTTCGGCGTTATGGAGTTTTTCGATTTTCAAAAGATCACGTTCCATTGTGTTTTTTGCCCCGCAAAAGTTGCTAAAAAAAACTTGCGTACCAAAAAGAAACTTTTCACGCTATCCACGTACCGAAAAAAAACAAAATTATTTTTCCACGTGCTAAAAGCAACTTTTACTTTACTTTCAGGTAAGTTACCGCGTGGACTGGGGCTCTGCGCCCATAACCTGTTAAATGAAAAGTCGTGCTTTCAATGTAAAGGTTGACTAACAACTAACAATTTATTCAAATGTATAATATGTGAATAGTAAGGAAAGAACAATAAAGAAAAGAGCGAACAAAATAGTGAGAGGTTCTCTTAATTCAAACAAACATTACAGTAGAACTTCAACACAAACCATATATATTCTTGGTCAGTATGATGAGGCGAGTCGATTAAGCTTTGTCCGTCTGTCCGTCTGGTTCTGTGCAAACTAGTCCCTCAGTTTTAAGGCTATCAAGCTGAAATTTTGTAGAAAGCCTTCTTTCTATTGCGTGCTGTAAATATGTCGGAACCAATGGAATCGCACCACTACGTCATATAGCTGCCATAGAAACGACCGTTCTAAAATCAAGTTTTTTGTTAGAAAAACTTTTTTATTTCTGAAGATATCTTTACGAAATTTAAAATTGTTCGATCATTTTGCCTGCCAAGTCACCTTATTAAATTTGGTTGAAATCGGCCTACTATTTCACACACCTCTCACAGGAACAGTGAAATCGGAACAAGTTTTACTACTAATTTCAAAGTAGCAAATGCACCATAAGTCACAACGCTTCGCGTGAAGGGTATCATACATTCGGCAAGCTAGTCGAAGGCTAGCTTGTTTTTCGATTGTTTGTGTCGATGAATTTATTAACAGCGAAAGAGCTTAAAAATTACATTTACTATTTGAATTATTTTTTAATGAATGATAAAAAATATAAAAAAATAATATATTTACATACATATTTATAACATTAATAGTCGTAGACACAGGAATTTGGCGAAAATTAGTTAATACTACGTTTACGCTGGACTCGAAATCTCGTAAAATGGGATTTCCACCAAATTTCCTCGAAATCCATGGGATCTCGGGATACATTTTATTGCCAAACGAAATTTTGATAGTTAGCAAGGCACCATGAAATCCTTCTGAAATCGCGATTGAAATCCTGGTGTGATACGGCAATGCCCCCATGTCAATATAAAAAATCAAAATTCCCAATGAAAATGCAATTGGATTTCGACGAATTCTTTTTCAAAACTATTTGATTTCGCATACAGTTTAATTGCCATATGAAATCCCGATGTGCGCCCAGAATCCCATGCTAGGGAAGGGTCAAGAGGCGCGGGTCCATTACACCTGAGACCCATATAGTGGACCGAATTACATCTTAGGTCCCAGTAAACTGGAAGGGGGAAGGATCTGTCTTGATTGGACGGTATTCCCCTGTTTATACTGATTTTGTTGTAGATTGGCTGGTGCAGCCCAGAGTCCCTTCACGGGACTTTGTTGCTTTGAAGCTTTGGGAGTTTGGTGCGTAGGCATTTGTTGATATCGTTTTTTTTTGCGGGTTTTAGGATGTTTCGTTTGGCATTACGGGCGGACGTGCTAAAAATATTTTTGTATGTTAATGGAGGAGGCCAGTGATTGTCGTGAGCATACCCACCCCGCTACTCCCGATCACTGGGCTGGTCTGCCAGAGCACGTCATTTGGTGGTCTCTGGAGAGGGTTTTTCTGCACCTTTAGTGACCTCCGCCCTTTACGGCCGATTCGGCACCTCGTCCTCCGTGTTCCATTACAACAATGGCGCCCAACGTGGGGCCCATTTCTGGTATAGAACAGGACTAAGAAGGACCTCTTTATGTTCTTTTTAGTCCTTTCACCGATTTGTATCCCCACAAGCACATTAAGGCTACTTGCTCTAAGTCTTAGAACTTAGCCATTTTTACTTCACGTATTTTCCCTTCAAGTAGCTGTGCTTTCCTCTGTAGCATCCCCATCCTTCCTATAGAGTAGATTATCCTTTTAGAATTAGTTCAACAAGGCTATCCTGATGTTGTCTTTTTCTTTTGTGGTTTAGCCACGTATTTAAGGCCTCCATAAATGCTTTGAATTACCGGCATTTGGAGCATCTTCGGTGACCGGACGAAGCGCGGAGTAGCCCTGGATACCATTTTGTTTGTCAGGATTGTCCTTCTAAGTAATTTAAAATAAAAATCCTTTACACAGTATTGCATTTTTCTATTATTCATGTGCTCAGCAGCTTGCAGAGTTTATGAGTGAATTACGGCAAGGATTGCAGTGTTGCGCCTCTGCTGGCCTCAGAATTCTTTGTAACCTGTTGATCATCTGAATGATTTGGGAAATTTAGTATTTTTTTTTTGCTTTGCCAATTTTTCCCCTCTACAATGGTTGTCGGCTGACTCCGGTACCCAGCTCTTGGCAGGCTCCGAAGTAGAAGCTGCCCTGTAATGAACCATATTATGGTCTGGTAGTGTTGCTCCCACCGGCAGATCGAAGCAGCACCTGATGAGTAGTGATCTGTTGGTGGTACGAAACCAGAGGCCGAGGGTCCCATTACACCCGGACCCAGGTACGACCGCGTGGGCGTCTGATCCGTTCGCCAACCATTCCATCCTTATCGACTATTTTTCTTCATTCCCCATTTTTACCTCCCTTGTTTGTGTTGTCTTCCCCAGGCCTATGAATTTCTATTAATACGTAAAGGACAGGGGCAACGAGCGGCGAAAAGCCAGCCCACATCTCCTGAACTGAGCTACAGCAAGCATAGACCGCTACCTAGCTCGTTGAGAGGCCTTTTTTTTCGCCAGATGGCACGGCCCGACCTTCACGGTCACTATGCTACTTAAGCTCTGTCCCCACGGGTATCTTCGGATGACTATCAAACCGTCCGTTATAGATTCGTCTTTGCAGCAAAGATTTTCCCGCTCCTGTGAGGCAACTTTTACCCTCACAGCTAGCGTCAGACTCCTAAAAGTTCAAATTTAAATTAAAAACCAGGCCGGGGTCCGAAGCGGATATACCCTAGACTTCTACAGACATTGGTGATACCAAAAGTACCAATTGGGAACGACCATATGCATTAAAAGTGAGTTTCCTATATGGCCAGTTTATAGGAGAGGTTGGCACCATATCAGGAGGATCTTGAGCATTCTCAAAATTAATTAATATAACTCAAATTTCGAAAGTCGCTAGCTCCACTCCATCGAAAGTTATTGCTTATTTGAAGTGTCACTTGTAGGGGATGTAGAGGTTTCGTTTGTCGAATCTTGCGCATTTTTAATAACAACCAACTAGATCCCAGTACAAATATTTTACCGAATTTACAAGTCACTAGCTTCATTTCATCGAAACTTTTCGCTTATTTGAAGTTTCACTTGCAGGGGAGGTAGGGGTTCCTTGGGTCGAATCTTGCCGATCATTGCCACCAACTAATTAGATCACCCTACAAACATTCAAACAAAATTTCAAGTCTTTAACTTCACTCTATCGAAAGTCATCGCTTATTTGAATTTTCATTTGTAGAGGAGGTAGGGGTTTCTTAAATCGGATCTGGCTTATCGTTAATACCAACTAACACAAACCTACTTTAAACATTTGGCCAAAATTTCAAGTCGCTGGCTTCATTCTATGAAAAGTTATCGCTTATTTGAAGTTTTATTTGTGGGGGAGGTAGGGGTTACTTGGGTCGGATCTTGCCCATTTTCAATAATGACTAACTAAATCTTATTACCAACACCCTACCCAACTTTCATTTCGCTAGTGTCATTTTATCGAAAGCTATCCCAATTAAAGGGATATTACGTTTATTTGAAATTTGTAGGGGAGGTAGGCATTCCTTTGATCCGATTATGCCCAACTTACTTACACTCAAGCAACTTCTCAGCTCAGGGTTACATGCCAAAAATTAGCCATGTACGTCAATTAGTTCAAGAGTTATAGACAAATAACCAGAAAAGTAGGGTAGTACGGGGGTCTTTGTAAGAAAATTACCGTTAGTTTTTAACTAATCGATTTTATTTTAATAGGAGAGTATAAGATTACCTTCACGAGCAATCTATCAAAGCTAGAGTTTTTCATGTTTATTTAGTCGGGAGTTATAAGTACATTTAATTATTTTACTTATGTAGAGAAGGCTGGCGTTCTCTTAGCCCGATTACACCCATTTACAATACCGTCCAACCAGATTATACTGCCAACATTTGACCAAAATTTCAAAGCTCTAGCTTAATTCTATCGAAAGTTATCGTGCGAAAGGGCAGACAGACAGACAGACAGACGGACAGACAGACAGACAGACAGACAGACAGACAGACAGACAGACAGACAGACAGACAGACAGACAGACAGACAGACAGACAGACAGACAGACAGACAGACAGACAGACAGACAGACAGACAGACAGACAGACAGACAGACAGACAGACAGACAGACAGACGGACAGACAGACAGACAGACATGGCTAAATCGAATCAGGAGGTGACCCTGATTATTTGTATATATACATTGCTATACCTTCGGAGCCTCCTTTAAGGTGTTACATATTTTCGTCGTGACAAAAACAATATACCCTATACTATAAGTCTAGGGTATAAAAAATGAAAACGACATTATAAGAAACTAACTATTAAATTTCAAAACATATAATTCAAAATCCTTCACCCAATTAATGGAAGCGTCATTAATTGGAAAATTATCTACTCTCTAGGAAAAGCGAGGTTTTTTTTTAGGAAATCCTATATTATACTTAACTTACTCAAAATTATTAATTCTGTGAGGCTAAAGGCGTTCCATCATAAATTACATCAGAAGAGAAGTTGCTCTAAAATTAGATCGGATCGAAATAGTCCTGAAATTCCTTTTGAACTCAGTTCGGTAAAAGGACTCCAATTTGATTTCATTACTATGCTTTTAGTGGCAGTCTGCGTATAACTTCGATATATGACGTCCCTGGGCGATGAAATATGAACATTGAACAACGAATGAACAATTGTAGTCTATGGTGCACTTATATATTCGATTTTGGAACTTACTGTACATAATGCTTGGTTTCGATTCTCGGCAGTGAGATGATTTGTTGGATTCAGTCAGCAGCGTAGATAAGAGGACATGCGAGGGAGCAATAAATCGATCGAAATGAGGAGTTGGGCAATTAATTGCTCAACCATGCAATAAACTCAAAAATACTCTAATATAATAATTTAACAAATATTGATCAACTGTTTCCATGAAAGATGTTTTCACAGTATCGTTATAAAATTGTCAACTGAATTTTCGATGAAAAATTGATTGTGGAATTTCTTTTAATTTTGAACAGTTGTATGATCGAAGTAACGGTGAATTTTGCATAAAAAACTGCGACTTCGGGTAAAAAACATCGATCCTTTCATGTTTCCATTTTTTTTATATTTTGTCGAAATTTAATAGAGTTAAGAAGCAAAAGGAAAAAAAAATCGAAAAAAAAAAAAATTTAAAATTGACCAAGACTATGTTTACGCGACACAACAAGTACGGGTTTTCGGACCTCTGTAGCTCCGGCCCCGGATGCTTGTTCGGGCTCAAATTTGGTATGGTCATTGTCTCCGGTCATCTTACAAAGTGCTGCAAATTTGATTCCGATACAAGGAAAAACACCTGAGATATGATAATTTGAATATTTTTCTTGTTCTTGTTGTTCTCGTTGTTCTTTGACAGGGCTACAGCCTCGTAGGGAGAGTATCCAGGTCTGCTTTCTTTTCTCACGGATTGCTTGTGTCCCAAGGGTGTTGTTGCGAACCACTGCAAATCATTGCATTCTATTCCGTTTCGCACTATTGCAATCCCAGCTGATGACCCTCCGTTGACCGGCTAGCGTTCCCGAATGCAAGATATGTTGCAAGGTCGCCTTAAAAAGCGAATGTATTGCTATCGGGACGCTATGGTTGAGAGCCAACCCAGCATACCAAGCGAACCGTAAGTAAATTACTTGCGAGTCACTTTCGCGAATATTTCCTTCGCTAGCGAATTCACTAATGACTCGTAGGTAATAACTCTGTCGCTCACTTTTTACATTCGCGACGAGTCATTTTTCTCGAGTCATCAGCGGATCGAGAAATCTTCATCTTTAGCGAATACATAGGCGCTTATATATTCGTTCGACGCGAAGGTTTCTCGGCTCATCTGCAACTCGAGAAATATGATTCGTCGCGAATGTAAAAAGTGAGCGACAGTGTTATTACCTGCGAGTCGATGGCGAACTTATTAGTGAAGAATTTTTTCGAGACAGTGACTCGCAAGTAACGCATTTACGGTTCGATAATGGCGAAGATTTGATGGTCCACTTTTTATGGGGGTTTCACAAAATATACTGGGTTGCGTAGATTTTTTTTGCGGTTCGGTGTTCGCTTCACGGCCTGGGTCACAATAGTTTTTACTGGGTAATAAGTTAAAAGAAAATCGATAAACTAGTCAATGGTGCTATATCTATTTTATTCATGGCATTACTTATGCGATATCCAACATTAAAAATAATTGAAATTGAATGAATTTTAACAACAAATAAACCATCATTTCAATGTAGAAACTGAAAATATAAATAAAAAATATGTATGTTCGAAGTTTTTTATGAGTAAAGTAACAATATTAAGTAGTTCATGCTTTTTTATCATATTTTTCCTTCTTAACTAATCTGTCATTAGCGTACTGGAAAAATCGCATTGATGTGGTGTCAAAAATTTCCTCGCCCAATGAAAATTTTTGATGAAAGGCCGCTGTAAAAATAATGTCATGTAATTTTCAATGGATTTAAGTTTTTCTTCATTATGGCTACGTTCCTAAGAGCAGAACTGCTTCGGAACGTCTGTTCATACGATTTTTGACAGTTCAAAGGAGCAGCTCCTTACCGTTCCGGAGCAGTTCCGTTTTTAGGAACGTGATGCACTTACCTTTCAAGGCAGAAGTTACGCTTAAGCCGCGAATGCTCGTTTTTTCCTTTGTACCTCGCCAAGAAAAGGTCGTTGCAACCTCGTCGGTCAAAATCCGGCGCCAGGAAGTCCTCACAAAATTTTTTGGATCGAGACAGTTCACTATTTAAAACTTGAAACCTGAAATTTCAATTTTATGAGTTTACATAGAGATTATAAAGTAAAAGTAATAAAGTAATATTACCAGAGCTTCATATTTCTCCTGATCCATTTGCACATCCCCTTCAAATTTCAAGAATTCCTCTGTGCTATTGAACTGACTGATTTCAATAGCATTGGTCTGATTTTTTATTTTTCCATCTCGTATTTCTTTCCTGAGTGAAATCATTTCTTCGGTTAATCTTGTTAAAATTTTATTGGTTGTGTCGGTATAAGTTTTAAATTTGTCTTCAAATGACTTAATTATTTCTTCATGGTGGCAGCAGGATGTCCTTCCTTTTTTCGGAGATAGTTCTATAGTATTTTCTAAATGATTTAGATAAATTAGACAATTTTTATTATCATAGTACCTACTTTCTAATAATTTACCTTTATTTTCTTCCATCAAAACATTATCTAGAAAATATGAACAAAAATATTATTTAATTATATCGGTTAGTTACATTATTGTTCATTACCAATTCCAACATTGGTTAGGACCGCATATTTTTTTTTTTTAGATGTAACAACAGACGGTGATTCCGAAGATTCCCGTTCTATAAAATTAAATAATGAATGAAATGTACTTAAATTCAGTGAATCTTATATTTAACCTCTACGACGTCTAGGGCTTTCATTTATATTATGTAAGTAGTAGTTATTGAAGTCATATTCGGTTGATGTGCTTGGAACACCTGGCCCTTGAAATACATATTTTAATTAACTAGCAAATATTAAAATATAAAAAAAAAATACCTTTAACTTTTAGAAATTGCTTATAATTCAAAAGTTCGGTTGGTGTGACAGAAGTCATTAGTCTATAATTGGCAGTATGTAGAAATAAAAAATACTGGTAGTTATTCATTGAATTTTGTGGATAAGGGGTAAGAATACGTATTCACTGCTATCATTTAGTGTTAGCATAATCATTTTTCCATCTATTTCATCAAGCGAGTATTTTATCTCATACGAAGTAAATTCTAATTTATTCGAGAATCTTATATTAAACCTGCTTGATTTTATGGGAAATTCGAAGAAATTTTTCAAATTTAATAAAACAAACTGATCTGTCCGTAGATTATCTTCTGTTTGTTTGAATATTATTCTATGATCTAGCCGTTCTCCCTTCTGAATGCACTTTGTACAAGAATAATAACCGGAATGTAGTTTAATTTTTAAGATGAAGCTTCTAGCAGGAGCATCACAAATAAATGCTCGACAAACAATTTTATACCTAATATGATTGTAAAAGAAACCGTCGGAAATGAGTTCTAGAAGCTCTTTTACGAGAGGATAAAGAAATTCGTTGGAATCTAAAGGTTTGGAATTTCCTCCAAAAACACCAATTAAAAATACAGACGAAAATCCTACTACACTTGCTAAGATGGGCCATACTTGATTTCTTGAACTTTTTGCAATTGGGAGTCCATCTATATTGAAATCTAATTCAATTGATTCATTTTCAACAATATTTTTAAGAAAAAAGTCAGTAAGGGAATCTTTCAACCCATAGTGTAAATATTCGCCATTCGCAACAGAAACTTTTGGGTTGTCCCGCGGCGTTCTTTTTAAACTTCTACCATCTTTAGGGAGGTCTTCAATAACAGGACTAAGAAGCGCCAATAAATCATTCAAAGCATTTAAACTGATGTTGTGTCGAATGCTCCATTCTGCGATTTTATCTGACATACTCGTAGAAATGTTCCTAGTTCCGTAATTATCACCATCCATTTTGAAATCCTCGTCAATAGTTACATTTTCCAAATTTATATCATCATCATAATTGTTAGATTGGACAGGCAAGGGAATGTCGTCATTTGAAATGGTTTGAATTGAAGAAGACAGACTAATGGTGCCGTTAAAAACATTGGACATGGAATCAAGAATCTCCTTAGCTTCTTTTTTAACAATATACCGACTCATTTTGACGGAAGAATTTTGTTTATAAATAATAATACCAATAAAAAACTATGTTTACTTATTTATTTACTTATAATTAACTAGAAAAATAGTACCTGACCTTGGTATTTTCTCCAAATGCGTAGAATATAAGATGTAATACTAATAATATATTATATCGTATTATACGTTGCACAATTTCCACAAATGATATTTTCACTTTGAAGAACACTTGCACTTGCACTTGCCACTGACTATCTGCTCAATGAATGTGCCGTAACGGGACATGGAATGATTATGAAATAAAGAGTTTTTTATTCGCTTGTCGTGAGCAAAACGTTCATTTTTAGCGAACATTTGCAGCATAAACACCCTTCATTTTAATAACTCTGTGAAGATCCTCGCGTACCTTCACTCTAAGCGAAGCTTTAGCGAATATTTGGAAATGGCACTGGACCAAACAAGAAAAACAAATGGAATTCTCCGCATAGATTCGCTTTAGTGACTCTTCAGTAAAACATATACCCTCGCTAAAATGTGTAAATAAAATTTGTTCGATGTTCTTCGCTACAAGCGGATGAAAAAGGTTCGCGGTCTTTCGCTTTTTCGCGAATGTTCGCTACGTGGTATGCTGGGAACACAGATGATGCAGCGATCATGTCTGTGTATCGTTTGCTGTATTGCATAGAGACAATTGTTTCATAGACGCAATTGTCTCTGTTGCACGGCACGGCGATGCACAGAGAGGACTTTGTATGCGGGTCAGGTGGTGGTGTCAGCGGAGAGTCATCAATCACCGTATGCTGAACTGTGTTGCTTAGACGACGTCATTTTCATGCAACATAGTTTGTGTTGATTGAATGACGTCATTTCTATGGAAAATAGTTCTGCATATTGGGTTGAAGCTGAAGAGGGTGGTGGAGTGAAGGGGAATGGGATGCAATTTTGCGGGAGAGTTCGTTGACACTTTTGGTGGACGACAAGCGGGCTTTTGTTTTTGTTTTTGCGAATTTGATGGGGGTTCGGAGGATTTTTATCAAGAGAGGTCGGGGAGATTGATTTTGGTCGCCGGTGAAGTCGGCTTGATTTTTTTGAGTGGGTGACGGTGGATTTTCTTTTGATGGAGATTGATTCTTGAGTTTGAAGATTTGGATTTGAATTTTTTTTTTTTTTTTTGTTTTTGCGATTTGTGTGGTGGAAATTGGTGATTGAATTTTGGAAAGATAAAGATTTGAAGTAAAGACAAACGTTTTTGGATCGATTTTTGTACATTGAGGCCACTTGTATTTTTACATCTAGTGTAAATAAGCCACCGATAAAATTTGGCGCATCTTATATGGAAGTCTTGCCAATTCTCGAGCCCTGAGAAAACGGAATTGGGATGAATAATCATTTGAAAGTTCGAATTAATTATAAAGTGACGAAAAGTGCAAATTTTAAAAGAATTTATTGAAACCGCCGTTCTTTCTCAAAATAAATAGTGCCACATGTGGAAATGAATGAGCAAAGCAAAAACTTGAGAAAAGTGTGACTTTTTTAGACTGCTTGACAAATGCAAGTAATACAACCAGGTGTTTAGCAAATTTTGGAGTGAAACGAAAAGTGGATTAGATATTTGAACTTTGGTGTACCCAATTCATGCAGACGATCGGCAGTAACACATTTTGGACGGATGTACACATTGGAGTTTATTTTTTTTTATTAATTTAACACCTCTTTTTTTCTCTTCTTCTGAATTAATATTATTATTAAATTAGCAACTCAGTTGACCACCCCCGTGCGGAGCGGTCGATCGTCCATCGTGGGAGGTAACAGTAAGTCAAGTAATAATTTCTGCTCTTTAATTAGTTTGCGTTGTTTCCTTTTGTTACATTAACATTCTGTTAGCTAACTTCAAAAATTTTCTTTATCTATTGATTTTGCTTTGTGAATTCTTTCATTAATTTATTTTTGGCATCACAAATCATTATAATGTTTAACTAATTTTTTTAGTTATTTGGGTTCTTCCGTGTCCCGAAGGATGGACACATCCCTTCCCTCCTCCTAATCCTTCCCTCGTTTGTATTTTAATGTTCTAGGTGGCTCATCTAGGACCAGGGTGCTTTGGCTCAAATCTCACGACCTCCGCTGGTCTAGCCGGGACCGGTGCCACCGAGCCAATAGCATCCTGGTTAAAAATATTCTTGTTGCAGTGACGGCGGCTCGACACAGAGCCGTGGTTCGCAACAGTGTGCATAGGCTATCATTTGCTCTGATCCGTGCAGTAGATAAAAAGATACATTCAAAAATGTGAAATTTTATAGTAGAGTTTCTGGCTTAAGTCTTTTTGATAATTTGAGTGCGACACAGGAAATCACTCGCAGAGATCGCATGCCGACGGGGAGAGACGCAAACACTTGACTATGTGAGTAGTGACGACGACGGATGCAAAAGTCTGTGCGCTCGTTGGGTGAGGAGAACCATACGAGGTAATGGCTGTGGGCGTGGCTTGTGGCAAGTGCATGAATGAAAAGTTTGTGATGAAAAAATTGAAACTGAATGTTTATGACTGCATCTTAAGATGTCCGGAAAGAAAAAAAACATGCTGTGTGGTCTTTGAACAGAGAATCAGAGGAAATGTAAAAGAGCGAGAGAAACGAAGCAACTCGGCACAAGTGAGGAAGTAGGAAGGGGGATGGAAATTTGACATCTCTTTTGCTTCTATATGATCGGGCGGGTGTTCCGCGGCAGAGAGACAGACTGGAATGTTATTGTTCCAATAGGAGAAGTAGGAGAGGGGATGACATTTCATTTGCTTTATGTGCTTCTATATAGACTGCGCGGGTGTTGCGCAGTGGATGGCGTGTGTCTCTCTGTTTACTTTTAACTAGTTTGTATGTGGTGGAATTACGTCCAGAATTTTGTGCACAGTAAATGGGGGTTTATCTCCTTCTATATGGATCTGTGTGTGTGGTATATGATTTAGGTAGTTTTATGTTTGTTACGTTTTATGGCATATGAGATATGAATTACGATGTAAGATGATTTTTTCCAATATGTGGAAGATGGGAAGCGATGTTTAGGCAAGATGGGTATCACATGACTGGAGATGATGAGGCGAATGCAGTAGACTGTTAAAGGTATTTTGAGTCCTTTGGGCAGGAGAAAGGATGTTCTTGGCAAGGAAGTGATTTCTAGGCAAGATGAGTATTATACGATTGGGGGTGATGAAGCGAATGCACTAAACTACTGTTAAAGGCACTTTGAGTCCTTTGAACTAGAAAAAATGATATTCTTGGCAAGAAAACTATTTACCCCAAATGGGTAACCTGAGTGGACTCACAGTCCGGCACGTAAATCCTCTTTTTATCGAAGACTACCGCATTCAGTAGGAATCAAACCGGAGCCCAATGTATAGAAGGCGAACGTGCTTACCGTTGCGCCATCTGTATTACTACTACTACTATACAAAAAGTTATGATATCTCCCAAAAACAACTCTGTTGTAAAAAATTCCCCGCCAAGAAAAACCTCTCAACCGCAAAAAGGATTGATATGAATACAACACCGCCAAAGTACTTATAGCTTCGCGCCCCACTCTAGGGTTGGCATATTGAACGCTGATTGAATTAGTAAATTTCTTTCAAAGCTGATTTCTTTCAAAGCTGATTTTTGCAGCTCCTCCCCTGAAAGACAACTTCTTTTATTTGTTACTATGTTTCCAGTCGCGAAGAACACTATCCGATGGTATCTACTGATGTAGCCATCATCGATAAATATTCAATCAATGGTAAGTTTCATTAGTACAGATTTTTAGGCACGCACCCTTCTGTCCATGCATTAACTCGGCGTCATTAGGGTAGGGTTATATTCACCCGGAACGTTTTGAATTGCTAATATTTTTGTGAGTATGCATTGCATTTTGCCTTACTGGTACAGTAGCAGGAGTTAACAAGCCCATCTAAATGTTTTTTAGGGGTTTGAATAAAAACAAAACCCTTATGAAATCGGTCATGCGTCCGTCTGTCCGTCTGTCCGTCTGTCCGTCTGTCCGTCTGTCTGTCTGTCTGTCTGTCCATGAAATATCTCACGAACCGCTGAAGCTACATGCATGAAATTTGGTGGAAATATGTAGAAATACTATAATTCTCTGCAGAAAGCGATTGGTCGTAATAAGTCAACTTTAAGGGGGGGTCCTCATAGAGGGGAAATGAAGGTCGAAATTTTTTTTTCATTTGGTATAGGCAAGTGGGGTATCGTAAGAAAGGTACCGTCGAGTACATTCCCTTTTTGGAATTTTTTTCAAATTTGAAGAAAGGGGAAAAGAGGGAGAGGGGAAAATATGTGGTCCGAGTTTGTCCCCCCCCCCCCCTTGCATTTCGAGACCGTTATAGCTAGACATATGGCATTTCACTAGCATAGAAAACTAAAAATAATAGAATTTTTAAATCTCATCCAAAAAGGTTAATAATAGTACATTTCTATAGTTGCAGTTAGCACACCCCTGCACCCCTCAAGCACACCTGAGGCCAAAAATATTGATAGCTAATGATAACTAACATCATAGGCTATAATACCTCTCAGTTTCATTACAATGACATGATATTTAATAATAGTACATTGACTTAAAGTTATGCATTTTGACAATATCCATACAAAAAATACACCTGCCGGCCTCACGCATAGATATGCGTGTACTACTTGCATGTTGTTTTTCGTAGTGCGAATTGCAGTTATTTAATGAACCAACTTTGGAAGGGTGAAGATTGGTAATTGGTGATCCTAACAATAACTATTCACACAATTAATTTTTTTAGGGTTTTGTGTCTTAAATCTTACAAAATCGGTCAAATACCTGTCTGTCCGTCTGTTCATAGAATATCTTACGAACGGCTGAAGCTGCACATATAATTCGGCGAGAATGTGTAGAAATGCTATAATTTGCTGAAGAAAGCGTTGTGTTGTAATCAGCCAACTTTAAGAGGCGGGGGGGGGGGGGGGGGGGGGGTGGGTTCCACATAGAGGCGAAATTAAGGTCAATTTTTTTTTATCCACTGGTATAGCCAAGTGGGGTATCGTGAGAAAGGTAATGTTGAGTACATTCCATTTTTGGCATTTTCTTGAGATTTGTAGAAAGGGGAACAGTGGAGGAGGGAAAAATATTAGACCGTCATTTGTCCCCGCCACCCTGAAGCCGTTACACAAGTTTGCAATTTGCAATGTCGTCGTAACATGAATGGTTAAGCATCTCGAAGAGTAGGACAGTTTATCTCGTATACATACATATCTATCTACAGCTTCTCGTATTAAAACTATTACTTTGAGAGGTGACAGATGCAGTCTTTTTGTGAATTGGCATGTAAGATACTATATCATGGGTAAGACATTTAGCTTTGGTGTTTTTATTCAGCTAAGTGGTACCAAGAAGAGCAGGGAGCCAATATTTAGATACCAAGCGCGTGCTACAAAACCCTCGAATTGCGGGCGTAGCCCTCTATATTCCGGTTTCATTTTTTAATATAAATCAGTCGAACGGAAGTCACGTGAGAAGCTACAGGTGTGCAAACTTTAAAAGGGTCTATTTGACCCATCCTCACTGTCACGACAATTTCGTGATAATTTGCAAACTATGATATTTTTTTTGTATGGTTGTTGTTTAGTGGTTATTTGCGTTTAGTTATTTATTCATGAGTTTTATAGTGACACTCTTAGATTTTCTATTAATTTTATGCAGTATTTTCTTTTTTGTACTTTTTATACCCTTCACGGATATGAATTTAATATACCCTTAACTCTCTCATGAAGTGTGCAACGTACAGAAGGAAGCATCTCCCACCATACAAACTATATACGAGTATATTCTTGGTCAGTATCATAGAGGAATAAAGACTAGAGTGATCACCGTGCAACTTAGCTGAAGTCACGGTGCGCGAATGGATTGGTATGTATTAGTGAGTTTGTTGAAATGGAGCCATAGTCACAGAGCAGGTATGTATACTAAGAGTAGGAACTCAGAACAGATTTATTTTTAAAGCAGGATGCAAATAATCTCACGCACACAAATAAGCCTCACCACTCTAGAAGCAACGGCTACAATTTAAAGTAAACCGACCTTTAGAGTGATCAGGACAACAACACATCAAATTAGCTGTGTCTGTTGATTAAAAAGCCAAAAGTTTCTCAGCTGCTATTGTATGCGTGACATGGTTTCTCAATTTCATATGTGTGAGTTACCATTTTCGGCCATTGCATCCGTGGACTTCCATCTTTGTGGGCGTGGCTTGTGGCAAGTGCATGAATGAAACGTCTGTGATGAAAAAACGATTTATTTGAAAAATTTTACAAATTTTAAAAACACCCTAATAGCACCTCCACCACTTTAGAAAAAATCATTTTACATCATAATTCATTTGCCATAAATCATATATCATACTAAATCATAGACTACATAGCATGTTTTTTTTCCGGACATCCTAAAATGCGACCATAAAGATTCAGTTTCTGATTTTTCATCACACACTTTTCATTCATTCACTTGCTACAAGCCACACCCAAAAGATGGACTCTTCGTGATCATCCCACAATTTCGCATGGTTCCCCTTACCTGACGAGCGCACGGTCGCTATCTTTTCACACTTTATCAGCAATCATGTACATTTGCCAGAGAGAGAATGCAACAGGATGCGATCTCATTGATAATGCATCCAATAAGAAATAGGTTTGCCATCTGTTGCCATGCGACGTTCACTCAGA
This sequence comes from Chloromyia formosa, assembly GCA_964017055.1. Classification (NCBI taxonomy): domain Eukaryota; kingdom Metazoa; phylum Arthropoda; class Insecta; order Diptera; family Stratiomyidae; genus Chloromyia; species Chloromyia formosa. The sequence goes on from OZ024815.1 coordinate 65,621,127, forward strand.
TTTTAGAGGCCCCGCCAGGCACAATGGACGCGGATATAAGACCCCCATAAACAATGCAATTCATCGTTAGACGACAACGCTATTCATCGTCGGATTAATCTAACGATGGATCGCCACAAAATATTTCGCGGCTAAAATTATATGGAACTGTAGAAACAAAACGACAACGATAGGCGCATACACCCTGCGATCGAACTGACAATCACAATATCGTCAGATAGGTGTCGACTGATCGCAAGGTATATGGGGGGCTTTAGTTTTCACTTTTTGCACATCAGTTGTGTACGGATTAGTGAACACAATACATACGCAAGTGAGATACTATGGGCAACCTTTGCTAAATTTATACTGAGTTCCAACTCTGTTATATTTTTCCTCTATGGCTATACCTCCGGACCCTCCTTTAAGGTGTTACATATTTTCGTCGTGACAAAAACAATATACCCTGTACTAAAAGTCTAGGGTATAAAAATATTAATCGGAAAGACCCGAAAATCACGGGAGTCAAATAAAAGGGGAAAATGAGTACTTTCTACTTCTAGTATTTTTTCACATTTCTTAATCATTAAATATTTGACAATATTGTAATACATGCCTGTACGTCGCAGCTACTTCAAACCAAAACCAGGCCCGGAGTCCGAAGCGTATACACCCTAGACTTGTACAGACCTAGACCTAGATACAAAAAGTACCAATTGGCAACGACCACATGCATTAAGAATGGGCACTCATTCAGTAAGATCTTGACCATTCTCAAAATCAATTAACGAACTAACCCATTCTACAAATATTTGTCGAATTTTTCAAGTCGCTAGCTTCATTCTATCGAAAGTTATTGCTTATTTGAAATTTCACTTTTAGGGGAGGTAGGGGTTCCTTGAGTCAGATCTTACCCATCATTGCCACCAACCAATTAGGTCACCCTACAAACATTTAAACAAAATTTCAAGTCTCTTGCTTCACTCTATCGAAAGTTATCGCTTATTTGAAGTTTCATTTGTAGGGGAAGTAGGGGTTTCGTTAGTCGGATTTTACGTATTTTCAATATTAGCCAACTGGATCATACTACAAAAATTTGACCAAAATTTCAAGTCGCTAGCTTTATTTTGTCGTATGTTATCGCTTACTTTAAGTTTCATTTCTAGGGGAGGTAGAAGCTACTTAGGTCGGATCTTACCCATCTTTAATGCCAACTAACTCAATCTCACTTCAAACATTTGACCAAAATTTCAAGTCACTGGCTTCATTCTATCAAAAGTTATCGCTTATTTGAAGTTTCATTTGTAGGGGAGGTGGGGGTTTCTTGGGTCGGATCTTGCTCATATTCAATACCAACTAAGCAGGTCTTACTAACAACATTCCACCAAATTTTTAACTCGGTAGTATTATTCTATCAAAAGTTGTCGTAATTAAAGGAATATTTAATTTTTTGAAGTTTGTGGAGGAGGTAGGTGTTGCTTTGATCCGATTATGCCCAACTTACAGAACCTTAAGCAGCTTCTTCCCTCAGGGTTACATGCCAAAAATCAGGTGTCTACGTCAATTGGTTCAAGAGGTATAGACAAAAAACCTGAAAAGTAGGGTAGTACGGGGCTCTTTGTAAGAAAATTACCGTTAGTTTCCAACTGATCGATTTTATTTTCCCAGGAGAGTATAAGATTACCCTCACTAGTAATATACCAAAGCTAGAGCTTTTCATGATTTTTTAATCGGGAGTTATAGATACATTTAATTATTTTACATATGTAGGGGAGGTAGGCGTTCTCTGGGCCTGATCATGCCCAATTTCAATACCATCCAACATTTGACCAAAATTTCAAGGCCTTAGCTTCATTCTATCGAAAGTTATCGTGCGAACGGACAGACAGACAGACGGACAGACAGACAGACAGACAGACAGACATACAGACAGACAGACAGACAGACAGACGGACAGACAGACAGACAGACAGACAGACATGGCTTAATCGAATCAGGAGGTGACCCTGATCATTTATATAAATACATTGCTATACCTCCGGAGCCTCCTTTAAGGTGTTACATTTTTTTTGTCGTGACAAAAACAATATACCCTATACTATAAGTCTAGGGTATAAAAAAATACTTGAAATTGAAAGTATGTATTATTCGGTTTGATGTGACACCCAAAATATCTATTTTTGTGCTTTCCGGACCTTTCTGATCATTATATTCTGTAGCAAAATGAGTTTTAGACTCTTAGATGACTAAAGATTTCCACAATAGGTATTAATTTAATTTTAAATTTTATATTTGGATATACGTATAGTTATGGCTACGTTACCTTACATTGTGGTGAGGTATTTTAAATATTAAACATCAGCGGGAAAGAGTATTCGTATTCAGATTAATTTCTACATTTGTCTTAACTATTGGCATCGAAATAAAGTTATTTTATTAAACAGTTGCCTGTAGAAAGCTAAATGTTCGCTATTGCTTTTTTCTACGAATTTAAGACGCATTCGTTAGCCATAAGACATATCCATTTACCGATGAATTTTCATGCAGTGTAGACATCATAAATTTACTGATGACGAGTGTCTGCATGATGAACTTCTAGGTCAAGCTCCGCTAAGGTAATATTATTCCATTTAGTGATATTTAGCACAACTAGTCTTATTTATGAATGACTCAAACAATAAAATAAATAAATAACTGACGCAACAGTCCAATTTGAATTATGGCCTCGAGATGAGTTAGCATCATCTCATTTTCTAGATCGTGACGGTCTTGTGCAGAGGTTTGTGATCAGCAACACGCTCAACATAAATGGGTACTCATTTTACAGCTGAGTGGGCTCATAGTCCGACACGTAAATCCCCTTTTTTACCGAAAACTACCGCGTTCAGTAGGAATCGAACCGGGGCCCAGTGCGTAGAAGGCAAACGTGCTAACCGTTGCGCCATCCGGACTACAATGACTCAAACAAATGACGTAAAAATCGGCACGATTACATAGCTGTTGACTTATAATGGAACTGTCGAAAAAATCGTCAACAATAAGCACATACACAGGCCGATTCATCGGCCGGCATCTATATCGGGCGACGGATCGGCCGATCGATCGGTGTGTATATGGCACGTTTAAGGGGGAAGGTGTGCAAGCTTGTAAGAAAAGTAATTCAAACAAGCAACCTTCATGTCGCAAATCTTTTCCTAGGCGGCTATTACACTGTAAAAGTTCTTTAAAAATATACAAGTATTTTATAAAAGATATTTGCAAAAAAAAAACTTTTATAGTGTAATGGCCTCCTAAAACATTACATAAGTTATCGTCTTATGTATTATCTCAAGCTCAACTTTAGATGAACGAAATGAAATCGAGTTCGTACCGATATGTGCCAGATTGTCGGCGGATACATAACATACTCAAATTAAACTTGACCGCCCTGACAATTCTGCGAGCCTGGTTGGAAATATTTAATATTTATACGCTAGTTCCACTTCTTTTTCACACTAGCAAATTATGGCAGGTTGGAGATTGGAAATTTAAAATTCTAGCCATAAGTATCACCACACACTGTCGAATTCGAACTCGATCTCGAACATGGTAAAAGTAGACCGGTTTTCTTGAGCTATTCAGAGGACATTTGTACCAGGTTCGTGCTCGAGTTCGAGTTTGACAGTGAATGGTGACACTTACACTGGTTTGAATTAAACTTGACCGGCCAGACAATTCTACGATCCTGGATGGCCGCGTTTATGCCGCGGAACTATTTTCGAGTATTAGCTCACTCGAGCTAACTCACGACGATATAAACATTTCGCATTAGCTAGTTTTGGTACTAATTTTAGCTCCACTTGCGACGTAGAACTGGACTGAAAAATTAGGGCTAGATGGTGTTGCTGTCTTCGCTAATGGTGTTGTTGGTGATAATTCTATTTTATATGTTATATAAATACCTCATACTTTTCTGAAATTCTGCATCCGCTTCATCCTTTGATTGTAGCGGTATAAACGCACTTTCATTCGGAGGATACGGCTTGTTGACATTTTCCAAACTAAAGTCTAAACCAACAACTGACATCTTTCATAATTAGTACCTCTCCGCATGGTCGGTATAAACACACCATGAATCAGTACTAACACGATTTATTTAAATCGCCTTTTAGTTCCACGATATAAACGTGGCCAATGACTGTGGTCGAGTGTTTGCGTACCTGATATTTTATCACTTATTTAGTAAACGACAGTAAGCAACAGAGATGGCGTAGCTTTATGTATCGTTAAGTGCAAGAGAAATGCGTTTGACTCACACATTCGACGCACAGGAATCATACCGAAGCATCTACATATACGAGTAAATACCGAAATCAGAATGATAACCAACTAATTTTCGCTAACTTCGTCTCATGTGCTGTGGAAACGAATTATCATTTTTCCGATCTATTTCCCATCTTAAGATCCCGTCAGATACATTGATACTCTATTTTCCATTACAGATATACAATACTTTACTTTACATATACATACATAATATGTTACTTACTGTCAATTTGTCTGATCCTATCATGTTTGCAAAAGCAGCCAATCGTACACTTCACATGTGGCTAAAATCATGGATGAAGGCCAAACATTTCACACATTCCATTTCTAGTTTAAACCGGATCCCCCGCCAAAAGAAGTACTTTTTCGTGCTGCCTCTGGCAAGTTATGTCAGCTGACCCGGTTTTAGTAGTATTTTGTGAATTTATAAATGAAATTTACGTCTTTCCTCATACTTGTTTTTGCGTATAGTAACAAAATAATACTAGTTATCGTATTATTCTATAATCTTTTGGGAAATCAGCAGTCAATCATAATAAAGAGCGAAAAAAAATGTTCACGCACTGTCACATAACAATCGGACACAAGCAGAGGCGCCGACTGTTAGAAAATATTGGGGAGGGGGGCACAACAACTTTTCATACTGACGGCCGGATTGCTTTGTTGGGTGATTTTTTTCCGATGGTATCCTCACAATAAACTGACCTATTCTTTAAATAACAATTAACGTATCTCTTACACTGTAAAAAAAATTTACTGATGGTGGGTTCACGGACAGAACGGCCCAATAGCCCTAGCTAACTAAGTCGACGTGTTAAAAGGGGTAAATATTTGATATCGATTCGAATGTATAGTCTCATACAGTCAATCAAAATGGTCTCACGATTGAGGTGAACCAATTTAGAACCAATTTCTTCGTCAAGTCTCGAGTTGTTCGGTCCCGACCGTGCAAATCATCAGCGTTGTATGGAAATGGCGTTTGTTCTTTGTTTTTAAGAATGAAGCCAATTTTTCAAACATTAGTAAATGGAACCATAATGCTTTTTTGTTTGATAACACAAAATAATCAATTAAATTTTAATTAAATTCAAACTCAGATATTTTTATCGTTCATGTCTTACCGCTTGGTTATGTATATTGTGCATGGAAAACGTCCTCAAGACGCAGCCAACGAAAATCAGCTGTTCAGCCTGTTATATTGTAATCTTCTGTCGGCGTTCGTTTGACACATTTGAACTGTGAGAAACTGACCTTCTAACAAAGTTGCAACATTTTTTTAAATTAAAAGTAGAAACACGCACTTTCAAGGGCATAAAAGTAACTTAGAACAAAATAAATAATCGCCCACAGTTTTAAAACGCAAGCATATGTGAATTGACACTTCGTGGCGCGTTGATTCCGACAAAGTTGAACTTGTCTTCGTGAGCCACGTATTGTTCGCGCAGAGTATACTTATCGCCATCTGAAATACATTGGTTCAACTTTATTGGACAGCAGAAGTCGTGTTCGTTACGCACGCTATAATCCAGCCTTTAATATCATTATAGTTAGCACAACAGATCCATTTGACAGTATCTTGAGGAATCATAAGCAAATTGAACGACGAGTTTTAATACGTTCCTGCGGCAGCCGGTTTTCGTACCGGAACGACCCATTTTTCAACTAATACCACACGGGTTCTCATGATCCGGGGCCCGGGAGATTAACGGCTGTCAAGCATTGTTTAAGGTGCATTACTATTAGGCACACGATCGTCGTACATTACACGCGGTTAGCGATCAAGCCATATAGCACGGAACACTATTTATATGTACATATCTTTTTGGTCGTCACATGCGATCGACACACAGTGATGCCTAGCAAAACGCACCTTAAAGCACAGAATTCAGTGGTACAATCTACATATCATATATATGTCCTTTCTTCCTTCCCGATTTGTCATAGCTACATAAATACGTATTTGATTGTTTGAACGAAGATGTCGAGTGAGGATCGGTTTTCTTGCAAAACGATATATGCGCCTGAAATATTGGGGGGGTGCCCTTGCCCCGCCATAGTCGGCGCCTATGGACACAAGCAATATCATATTTTCGCAATTAAAACACTAACAATTGTGGAAAATTTTTACATAACCGCACATTGTGAAGGATGTAATGAACATTTAAGTCCAAAACGTACAAAACACTTTTAATTGTATATGGAAATAAAAGCATACTTAATGAGCCGAAAGATTTGTTGCAGGTTGACAGTTTCACTTTAAAACACTTACCGCGTAAACTCCAGAACGTTGTCCACTATAAAAACCACTGTACTTGTATTATTACACAATGAATTTTAATTCATAAAAACTTCCAACTCAACAGTCATTTTTAACAATACTGATTTAAAATCAGGGGGGCAAAGACCATAGTCCTCCATGTGGGCGCCCCCCGGTAACGGCAGTGTTTCAAACCGCTGACGGCCAAGTCTTAGCGATAAGACATTTGGAAAAAAGCCAGATAGCTGTAGCCTGAATGGCTAACCAACACCTAAGCGTCTCAGGTTTAGTAGGATGGAATGAGTTGCGTAGTTGGACCTGCAAGATCGTTGTGTGAACTCCAGCACGTTTATTAAACCATCTAAAGCAGCTATCTTCAGAGGCCATCACCTGAATGCGGTTAAGCGATGTGCTGACAACTCGTCCTTGCAAAAACCACTCCATGTCAAGAAACCCGGAACAAAAGCTTCGAAATGGACGGATCAACAACGACGACCACGCAAACGACTAAAGGATTATGCTTTCGGATCCTGCAATACGCTCCCTGAACAAACCGGGGGCCGAGAAGGCAATCCTTCAACAAGTTGAAAAGTACAAACTGAGCATTACTGCAGTCCAGGAAACAAATTGGCTTGGCAGCGAGATTAATGACGAGAAATCGCACACAACTTAGCTAAGAGAAACACCAGACAAGCGTACAAACTAGTAAATACAGCCTTTGTAAGGACAAGGATGGAAACATCATCAGCGACACCGATGGCATTAACAAACGATGGGCCTCTTATTTTGAAGAGCTTCTGAACCTACCTTCTAACATCCCCACACAAGAAGCTCTCGACCATATTGATGATCCAGGCCCACCCATACAACCCCCGTCAGTAGAGGAAGCTGATCTCGCGTTGCGGTCACTAAAACGAAATAAAGCGCCGGGCGCTGACGAGATTCCAGCTGAACTGCTAAAATTCGGTGTAACGGGTCTAGCTAATGCCACACATCAATTACTCATGCGAGTATGGGAGGACGAGATGATCCCAGACGATTGGCGCAGAAGAATCATCTGTCCAGTTCACAAAAAGGGATATAACTGCGGTGTGAGAATTACAGGGGCATTTCACTAGTTTGTACGTCCTATAAAATTTTGACGAAAATTCTGGAAAATAGAATAAAACCGTACGCAGAACGAGTCATTGGCAAATATCAAAGCGGTTTCAGACCTGGTCGCTCCACAACCGATCAGCTCTTTACGGTCAAACTGATTCTCCAGAGGTGCTGGGAATACAACGTAAACGTATACCAAATATTTGTCGATTTCAAGCAGGCATACGACAGTATCGATCGTGGAGTACTGTACAACATCATGCTGCAATTTGGTATACAGGCCAAATTAGTGCGACTGACATAGATGACGATGACCAACTCCGTCTCACAAGCCAGGATCCAGAATAGACTTATTGATCTATTTAAAACACGCACTGGTCTGAAACAGGGCGATGGACTGGCACTGACGCTCTTCAACCTAGCACTGGAATACGCTATTCGGGCTATGAATATGGACAACAGCAAGACGCTTCTCATGAAGTCGACACAATTAGCAGCGTACGCCGATGACATCAACATCATGTCCCGAAGATTGGCCGACGCAGAAGAACTTCTGCATACGCTCGATACCGCTGCAAAAGAAGTTGGACTACATATCAACGATGCCATCCCTTATACCAACAATTAGTTGACTGGGAGGCACTGTAGGAACATCTACAAAAGAAAGTCGCACTATCCAGAATTTATAAAATTTTAAATAGAAAATGAGCAATCAATAACAATATAGTAGTAACGTCATCCACTGAGTTTTTTTTCCGTATGGTTTTTGTTTTACTCGCAACGCTCATACTACATCGACATTGAATGAACCAATGAACATTGAATTAAGATAGTGCTCTGCGCAAAAGTGGAAAGGAGATGTGAGGAGGAGAGGAGGACAAAAAAAACGAGGCTAAAACTAAAATAATGATGCAATCGACGACAAGGAAACCTGCACAACCGAGCATCAATGTGGGGGACCTCAACATCGAGTTCCTGAACAACTTCATATATCTGGGGTGCAACTTGTCAAGGAACGCCAACGAAACTGACGAAATCAAGCAACGGATACAGTTAGCTAATAAGACTTTTTTCTCGGTTTTCTCTTCATAATGAAATCGAAGTATGTGCACAGAAACACGAAGCTCCGTGTGTACAAAACCATTATACGACCAGTGATATGCTATGGCTGCGAAGCATGGACCCTAACTCAAGCCTCCGGAAACATGCTAGACACATTTGAACGTAAGGTTCTACGGCGAATTTTCGGGGCTGTTTGCGATTTAGATAGATGGCGCATCCGGTACAACCATGAGTTGTATGAACTGTACGATGAGCTGGAAGTTTCGAAAATCGTCAAACTACAATGACTTCAATAGGGAGGGAATGTACAAAGAATGGACGATGATCGCATGCCAAAGAGAGTAATGAATGCAGAACGAGTCGATGGAGCGAGACTGCCTAGACGACCGAGATCTCGTTGGGAGAGCTCAGTAGGTGTGGACGCCGCCCAACTACTGGGCTTCCAAAATTGGTCTACGAGGTCACGTGACCGAGATAATTGGAGGACAACGATCCAGGCTGCCATGGCCCGACGTCGAACTGTCGCGCCGAGGGTATGATGATTGCCGGCTTCAATAGAGGTCGTACTGAAAAGGTGCCGTGCAGACCCTGATAAATATAATCTCTTTCGTCAGTATGATGAGACGAGTCGATTAAGCTTTGTCCGTCTGTCTGGCTGTCTGTCTGTTTCTATGCAAACTTGTCCCTAAGTTTTAAAGCTATCGAGCTGAAATTTTGTAAAAAGCCTTCTTTTTGTTGCACGCTGCAAATACGTTGGAACCAACGGAATCGGGCCACTACTTTATATAGGTGCCATAGGAATGACCGTTCCAAAACATCGTCTTTGTGAGAAATTTTTTTATATTTCCAAAAATATCGTTTTCAAATTTCACGCTAATCAATAGTATTTTTAGTCAAGTTATATTCCGGAATTTGGTTGAAATCGGACTACTCTATCGTATAGTTGTCATAGGAACAATCAATCGTTCCAAAAGCAAGTTTTTGTTAGAAAATCATTTTTTTATTTCTGAAGATATCTTTACGAAATTGCATATTATTCAATTATATTGACTGCTTAGCCACGTTCCTAAATTTGGTTGAAGTTGGCTCTCTATTTCATATACATCTCATAGGAAAAGTGAAATTGGAACCAGTTTTACTACTAATTTTAAAGTGGCAAATGTACCATAAGACACAACGAAGGTACGATACCCTTCATGCGATGCGTGAAGAGTATCATACCTTTGGCAAGCTATAGTAGTGCAATGATTAATGCATAAAAGTAAGACAATTCATCGGCAAATACAACGAGGAGTCGTCTGCAATGTCGGTAAAAGACACCAAGTATGTAAGTCCGAGAAAAAAAACGGAAAGGCAACGCATACATGTCAAGTTTGTAACAGAAAGTTTACCTTGAACATATTATAATTTTCCGTAGCGGCTGTATTTACAGTATGAGTCTGATTGGCTTTATGTTTTTGTTTTTCAAGGATAATTTGTTTAAGTTTATTATATAATATAATATTATATTATTATTTATAAGAAATTAAAAAATCTGACAATTACAATACATTAAAACATGTGAATTGAAGTCAAAGGACATGGTTCTTGTTGTTTTTTAGGTGATTTTTTATAACCGCCAAATTTGAATAATTAAAAGTTCCTAAACTATTTTTGTCTCATAAGACCATAATAATAGTACAACGAAACTATTAGACTTTATATAATAAATATTTATTTCTAGAAATAATCACCGAAATATCACAAGTTGAAGCTACGGGTCAAATTGACCCGCCCCAATGAACATGTAGTAGTTTTCTACCCTATCAGATTTTGACAATGGTTACAACAACAATGCCATGTGCGCGCTGCGCTGCACTGCCCTGCCTACGTCCAAGATGCGGCTGGCCTTAGTGTTGAACTCTGAGACTATACTTCCTGTTGACGATTTCGTGATTTCCTTGTCTTAACAAATTCGTGGCGATCCCGCAAACGATTAGCATAACCAACGTTCCCTGGTTGTAATCGCTCGGCAACACACAATACTATTACCATCCGAAACTTCGAATATAAACTCACTTTCACAAACCTTATAAGAATTCAATTTCTTGCTTCACTGTACAAATTCAACAAACTTTTAATTTTATACTCTAAAATTATAAATCGTGGGGCGCCTTTTCCATAGCCCCTAGTAACGGCAGTGGGTCAAACCGCTGACGGCCAAGTCTTAGCGATAAGACAGTTCGGAAAAAGTCAAGATAGCTGCAGCCTGAATAGCTTACCACCACCAAAGGGTCTCAGATTGCCTGCATTCAAGAATCATCATCGCTCCCTGAGCGGTCCTTCCCCTCTTGAGCGCTGTGGAGTGCTACTGTCCCAATGTCTGGTGAATGCAATCGCTCCATGGAGCCGTTGCTGAGCAGCTACTTCTCCTTCTGAGCGAAAATTTTCCACGCTCCCTTGGCTTGGAGCGTGATACATTTTTGTTTTCACAATTCGCATCACAGATGGTGCGCGCGTAATATGTCATTTGATTGAGTGTTGAGTGTTTGAGTGTTTGACAACACAAGTCGTGCGTGTTATTTTACGGGAATTTTGTAGCATTACAATTAAAAGGTGAGTGGTGTTTTCATTAATTGTATATTTGTTGTGTGTGCGCGCTTATGCTCCTAATGGGGCGTGGGGCATAGCCCGACAACTAATGAGGCTGGTCACGTCGCAATTAGCAATGGGACCGGCATGACTTCAATTATGAGTTCCCATGTTTGGCTAATTGGCAATTTAACCGGCTGTCGCAGGAACCGTGTATTGCAGTTGTGACGAATTTATAGCAACTACACAACAATTCCTTTTATTACCACGTCCTTATTGTGAGTGATTTGAAACCCGGCCAAACCAAACAATTTAAACAGACAGCCGTTAGCCGTTTGTTAGACATTTGCCATGTCAGCTGATTGTCTCAAATTCGATATGTAGCCGGTGTATTCACAAAACAGGTGTGTGACGGTTGTGACAGGGAGCAGTCGCTCCGTGTGACATGGAGGGGAGATGTCGCTCCGTAGCCGCTCAATATTTTGTGAATGAGCCCATTAAATATGGTGGAATGATTTATGGAGTTGGACCTGCAACATAGTTGTGTGATCTCCAGCCGGAATATTTCACGTAGCCTGGGCCTATAACCTGTTGAAGTTATTTGCTTTGTTTTCGCAATCCGTTAAATCATAAAAGCAGTGTAATAATTGGATTATTGTTTCACATATAATGTTTATTAATCATCATCATCGTGGCGCGACAGCCCGACGTCGGGCCTTGGCCGCCTGGATCATTGTCCTCCAATTATCTCGGTCACGTGACCGCGTCCTCCAATTCTGGGAGCCCACCAGCTGCGCGGCGTCCACACCTACTGAGCTCTCCCAACGAGATCTCGGTCGTCCTCGCAATCTCGCTCCGTCGACTCGTTCTGCATTCATTACTCTCTTAGGCATGCGATCATCGTCCATTCTTTGTACATGCCTTGCCCATTGAAGTCGTTGTAGTTTGACGATTTTCGAGACTTGCAGCTCATCGTACATTTCATACAACTCATGGTTGTACCGGATGCGCCATCCATCTCGATCGCAAACAGCCCCGAAAATTCGCCGTAGAACCTTACGTTCAAAAATGTCTAGCATGTTTTCGGAGGCTTGAGTTGGGGTCCATGCTTCGCAGCCATAGCATAGCACTGGTCGTATAATGGTTTTGTACATGCGGAGCTTCGTGTTTCTCTGCACATGTTTCGATTTCATTATGGGGAGAACCGAGAAAAAAGTCTTATTAGCTAACTGTATCCGTCGCTTGATTTCGTCAGTTTCGTTGGCGTCCCTTGACAAGTTGCAACCCAGGTAAATGAAGTTGTTCACGAACTCGATATTGAGTTGGTAGTGCAGGTGTCCTTGTCACCGATTGCATCATTATTTTAGTTTTACCCTCGTTAATACGTAATCCAACTTCCTTTGCAGCGGTATCGAGCGTATGCAGAAGTTCTTCTGCATCAGCCAATCTTCGGGCCATGATGTTGATGTCGTCGGCGTACTCTGCTAATTGTGTCGACTTGATGAGTAGCGTCTTGCTGTTGTCCATATTCATGGCCCGAATAACGTATTCCAGTGCTAGGTTGAAGAGCGTCGGTGCCAGTCCATCGCCCTGTTTCAAACCAGTGCGTGTTTCAAATAGATCAGTAAGTCTATTCTGGATCCTGACTTGTGAGACGGAGTTGGTCATCGTCATCTTGTCAGTCGCATTAATTTTGCCGGTATACCAAATTGCAGCATGTTGTTGTAGAGTACTCCACGATCGATACTGTCGTACGCCTGCTTGAAGTCGACAAAGATTTGGTATACGTTTACGTTGTATTCCCAGCACCTCTGGAGTATCAGTTTGACTGAGAAGAGCTGATTGGTTGTGGAGCGACCAGGTCTGAAACCGGTTTGATATTCGCCAATGACTCGTTCTGCGTACGGTTTTATTCTATTTTCCAGAATTTTCGTCAAAATTTTATAGGACGTACAAACTAGTGAGATACCCCTGTAGTTCTCACACCGCAGTTTATCTCCCTTTTTATGAATTGGACAGATGATGATGATGATGATATAATGTTAATTGAACGAGAGAAAACAGGAGACTAGTCATTTGTATTTTTCAATTCATTTATAATAAATCTAAGGTAACTAAAATACGTTAAAACAAAAAAACATTTGAACCAATACGTTTCAACAATAACTCCATAACTCTCCATTGGTATAATTTTTTTGATACCATTTTTCCACAAACAAAAGGTACAATTCACCCTATCAGTATTGTCCATCCAACGCAGAGCAGTCTCGATATATACTACTAGAAATTAACCCAATGCACATTCATTCAACATGTTCAGAAAACAAAAAGTACCTAAAATTACCACTTAACATTAAGTACCTAGGAAACATTGAATGTAAATCTTTCAATTTATTGTTGTACCAACTTGTATGGTTCTCAAATTCTTTTTCTTTTTAGAAAACATACTGTGCGCAATTTACTTGTATACTCATATTCCGATATTCCGAAAACGTAGAAACATTTCATTCAACTTTACACATGGATTCTGTCTAAGTTCTGTTGAATTGTTCGAACTCTCCGTGGAAAGTTTACCATTTTCCCGGTCCATCTACGTACACTTACCATTCAACTCAGGTTTCATTATCCCGAAGCATTTGTATCAATTAAAACTTTGCCGAGCAAAAAACCAGGAAAAACAAACAAAACTACACATTTGGTGTATTTTACTTTCCTACGTGATATACAATCTGGAATGGTAGGGGAGTATGAAGTGGAATGGGCTTCTCTATGAGACGTAATAAAAAGGAAATATTAGACAGGATAGACGTTAGGGCGCATTTCTTGGTTTATCACCACAGAAGCCACCCATCGTCAGTTAAGTTGAATGTAACGGGGGTTTCCTTACCCATTCACCTACAACTAAACTGACTAAATAATCGTAGTAATCTACAGGAAGGACTGAAAATAATAGTTTCTGATCGAAACTAACGTCTATTTTTTGCGCGTTCCATATAAAAATTGGTTGGGCATATAGTCTTATGCATTCTGCCACGGACACATCTCGTGGTCCGCTCTTAACTAAATTTGGTAAGTGGCTTCCTTGGGTGACCCGAAACACAGCCCGTTGGCTACAATTTTGGTTATCGACTGGACTAAGGGTATATGTATTCTGCTGTGTTCAAATTAGTATTTTTATGCCCTTCACGGATGTGATAGGGTATCTTTGTCATGAAGTTTGCAACGCACAGAAGGAAACATCTCCGACCATGTAAACTATATACAGTGGCTCGTAGCTTATTTCAACCAGTACGTAAAAAAATCTTTAACTGCCTATAAAAACTAAAGTAGAAGATATCAACGTTATTTAGGGCCGGGTGTACAATCGTCGTTTAAACGGCATCTGTTCCTTAAACTGCCGTTTAACCAACTGACTCCGATTAGGTCTGATGTACAATAGCTAAACCACTGTTTAAATCTATCGATTAAATGTAAACGCAGTTTAAAGTTAAACAGTCGTCGGTGGCCGTTTAATCAATGGATTAGCCAATTGTCATTCTGTCGTCGTGCCAATCTGTCGTTTTGCGACTGAAGTGAAGAGTTTTAGTGCGTGCACATCCAAACCCTCGCGGTACGAAATGGGTTCATTAAATTATCTGTGTCTAGTGTTTTCACAATTTCCCAAATCCTATTATTATTTGCATATTTTCAAAATTTGAGCACTCGTAATCAAAGAATATGGGCTAACATTTAACCATCTCAATTATTTTCTCAGTGAACGTGCATGCGGTACATCGCAATCACTCTGCACAAACCAGCGCGGTACGCGGTAGCGGTACGGTACAGCGGTACAAACTTACATGGCGGTATATGCGAGCTCTCACTACATACGCGGTATACCGCGGCAAAGTTGGGGTATTGCAGCGATACAATTTTGTGTACCGCGGCAAAGCTGCGGTACTGAACTTTTGTATCGCAACCGGCACTATTGATGGCGATGTACCGAAGCCGGCAATATCAATGGTACCGTGCTCGTAACGCGGTGGTTTGAATGGGCACGCGGTATGATGCTACCGCTGGGTCGTGGTTCTCAAACTTTGTTAAACTGCTGTTTAATCACCATCAATTGGTTAAACGGCTGTTTAGCTAAACGTTCGTTAGAATGTATTGTGCAACAGGCTAAACACGAATCGTTGGTTAAACGGAGATTCAAGTTTAAACTACGTTTAACTAATTCTCTGTTTAAACTATGAATTGTACACCCGGCCCTTAAAGGCAAGTTATTAGTCTAATGTTTAAACTGATCAAATATGACTTCATCTATTTTCTAATTTTTTTTTTAAATTTTAAAACAATGAAAAAAGAAAAACGCAACTAAAAACAATAAATAAATGAAACCGGAAAATAGAGGGCTACACCCGCAATCCGAGGGTTTTGTAGTGTCCCATGCCAATAGGAGATGAACTGTCCTACTCTTGGAGATGCTTAACCATTCATGTTAAGACAATATTGCAAATTGTAAGTTTGCATAAAAAATATTGAAAATAAATTGTTTGAATAATTATAGAGAATAGAGTCAGCGACCAACATACCCCCCCCCCCCCCCTCCCCCTTCCCCTCCTCCCTCCTCTCCTACCAATAATTACCCTTTTGAAAACGGTTAACTCCAATTCGCTCTACGGAAAACAATATGCAAGTATGTTGTACTTGTAGTACTATGTAGTACTCGTATGTATTACAAGAGACCTGTTATGTGCATTTTTTGTATGGATGATATCAAAATGACCAAATCTAAATGAATGTATTATTAAATATTACGTGATTATTACGAAATTTGGAGATATTATTGCACATGGTGTTGATTATCGTTGCCCATCAATATTTTCGACCTCGGATGAGTTTGAGAAATGCAGGGGTATGCTAACTGTAACTATAGAAATATACTATTATTAACCTATTTTGAGAAGATATCAAAATTCCATAATTTTTTTGTTTTCTGTGCTAGTTGAAAGCCATCTTCCTGTATGTTTTCATATTTCTAAGTGTAACGGTCTCGAAATGGTAAGGGGGGTGGGACAAATTACAATATGATCTCATATTTTCCCCTCTGCCTTTTTTCAACTTTCTTCGAATTTGACGAAGACGCCAAAAATGGAATGTACTCGGTAGTACCTTTCTCATGATACCCCACTTGCAGATATCAGATGAAAAAAAATGTTGACCTTAATTTCCCCTCTATGGGAACCTCCTAGTACTCGTATGTAGCCGGTTATGTGCTTTCTTTTGTATGAATGGCATCAAAATCTCAAAATTTAAATGAATGTACTATTATTAAATATTATGTGATTGTAATGAAACTTAGATATATTATTGCCTATGATGTTGGTTATAATTGGCCATCAATATTTTTGACCTCGAGTGCGCTTAAGGGGTGCAGGGGTGTGCTAGCTGCAACTATAGAAATGTACTATTATTAACCTTTTCTGATGAAATTTCAAAATTCTATAAATCTAGGTTTTCTACGCTAGTGAAATGGCGCTTTTCTGTAAATTTTCATATTTCTAAGTATAACGGTATCGAAATGCAGGGGGGGGGGGGGGGGGGGGGGTGGGACAAACTCGGATGACATATTTCCCCTCTCCCTCTTTTCCCGTTTCTTCAAATTTGAAGAAAATGGAATGTACTCGACGGTACCTTTCTTATGATATGATACTCCACTTGCCTGTACCAAACGAAAAAAAACTTTCGACCTTCATTTCCCCTCTATGGGGACCTTCCCTTAAAGTTGACCTGTTACGACGATTCGCTTTCTCCGGAGAAGTATAATAATTCTACACATTCCTACAAAATTTCATATATGTAGCTTCAGCCGTTCGTGAAATATTCCACGGACAGACGGACAGACAGACATTTGACCGATTTCATAAGGGTTTTGTTTTTACTACAAAACCCTAAAAAATAACTGGCGCAACAGTCCAATTTGAACCATGGCCTCGAGATGAGTTAGCATCATCTCATTTTCTAGACCGTGACGGTCTTGTACAGAGGTGTGTAATCAGCAACACGCTCAACCGAGTTATTTACCCCATAAATGGGTACTCTGTAATGAACCATATTATGGTCTGGTAGTGCTGCTCCCACCGGCAGATCGAAGCAGCACTTGATGAGTAGTGATCTGTTGGTGGTACGAAACCAGAGGCGAGGGTTCCATTACACCCGGACCCTGGTGCGACCGCGTGGGCGTCTGATACGTCCGCAAACCATTCCATTCTTATCGACTATTTTTTTTATTCCCCATTTTTACCTCCCCTGTTTGTGTTGTCTTCCCCAGGCCTATGAATTTTTGTTAATACGTAAAGGACAGGGGCAACGAGCGGCGAAAACCCCGCCCACATCTCCTGAACTGAGCTACAGCAAGCATAGGCCGCTGCTTAGCTCGTTGAGGGGCCTTTTTCTTCGCCAGATGGCACGGCCCGACCTTCACGATCACCATGCTACCTAGGCTCCGTCCCCACGGGCATCTTTGGATGCTGACCAAACCGTCCGTTACAACTCATTTAACAGCTGAGTGAGCTCATAGTCCGACACGTAAATCCCCTTTTTTAACGAAAACTACCGGATTCAGTAGGAATCGAACCGGGCCCAGTGCGTAGAAGGCGAACGTGCTAACCGTTGCGGCATCCGGACTACCAAAACCAAAAACAATGCTACAGCTTATTTCAACCAGGTAACAGATTCAATGTTTAAATTAAGTTTAAAGGCACAAAACGAAATTTCAATATTTAATATGACCACCCTTCTGGTCAACAACCATATACAATTTCCAGCAAAAAATTGTTAGGACTTTGTTTTTTTTCGAATTCTTGACCATTTTAGGCAAGTAAATAAAATGAAGCCAATTTTGGGGCTTTTCGATAATAATTAGGGAAAAATCTGGAAATAATTTTAATCCCTTCTATAGATACTGAGTACATGAAAACTGAGTTTGCACGGTCGTAGAAAGTGAGCTTAACTTTTGGAGGGCGAACATCTGAGAAATTTGAGCTTTTTTTTAAATATTACCATTATAACTCCTAAACGGTGCCTCGGGTCGAAAAAACTCACGGGAGTAAATTAAAGACCGTTGAATTCAACGCATTGCTCAAAGTTGAAATTCGTTTCAGTATCTTAGTCAAAATCGATACTCAAAAAATGACAATTTTCGACGCTCCGGAGAAAAATCACACTTTATCACTTTTCAAGCTCACAGATCTTCGCAACCGAAGCTCCAAATGGAAAAGCTTGTCTGTAAAAGTTTGGGATAATTTGATTGCAAGCCTAACGTGGCCAATATTTTTTTAAATTCAGGTAATTTTTAGAGTAGTTATGAGCAAAAATTCAAAAATGCCTGCTCATCGATTTATGCCTTAAAAGCTCTATCTCGGTAAGTATAACAGCTAGAAGTTTTATTTTAGTCTCAAATTACTCTAGTTAAATAAAAATTTATAAAAATTTTCGAAAGACCAATATAGGAGATACTAAAAAGAAACAGGACAAGCCAAACAATTAGGCACTTCTGCTTTGGAATCAGTTTGTTATTGGGTTTTCCGCCCTTGACACTAACTAACTAAATATCATTGTCATTTCGACGTCAATCATAAGTTAGCGAAAAGACGTTGCCCTATGATTGAAAAAGGTCAACGGTAATCTCTGGTATGGCCATATAGACTGAATACGAATAGCATCGATATGGAGGCAGTGAAATCTGAAATGTTCCACTCGATATAATGAGAGAAGAAATATCATCCCGGTTTTTAACCCGATGGAGAAAAACCGACCGGGTATAAACCGCGAGGAATAACAAACAAAAAAAAACGGGAGAATTTTTTTCAAAGTAGTGGTTGTTCGGTTTAACCGACCGGTTTTTGACATCCCTAATTCTCTCTCTCAATTGCCCTAACCCCTTGGGGCATAGCGCGTCAACTGTTCCATGTGGCCCAGTTGACGTTTCACGGCATATACTGGTTTCGGAGAATGCATTTGAAGTCCCTAATTCAAACAGTCATTATACAGACAATTTGTCGTGTTAGGGCGAATTGCGTTGTCAGTATAGAAAGGTATAGCAGAGGCGAATTAAGCTCTCCACAAACCAGCGCGGTATGCGGTAGCGGTATGGTACTGCGGTACTCAGCGGTAGCAGCATACCGCGTGCCCATTCAAACCACCGCGTTACGAGCACGGTACCGGCTGCGGTACATCGCGATCAATAGTGCCGGCTGCGATACAAAAGTTCAGTACCGCAGCTTTGCCGCGGTACACAAAAGTGTATCACTGCAATACCCCAACTTCGCCGCGGTATACCGCGAGCTTTACCGAGAAACAAGTTGACGTTTGACCAATTCATTTTCAACTCCAGATGTGTTTCTATATGAGACCTGGATCAAAGTTCGGTCAGCAGTTTGTATGAAAGTACACTTGCGAGCAAAAATACTGAATCAAACCGAAAGCACGTGTATTTGTATGTATATTTTTAAAAGTACATTATGTATCCCTACAAATCGCATGTCATTTGAAAGTTTGAGATCTTAGCTTTACAATGATACCCTTTTTATCACCATTTAATGAGTGTTCTATGAATGAACGCTAATTGGAGCTAAAAAGTCGGAAAATTGAACATTTATGAATGGGTTATCAAAAGGCAAACTAACCCAATAAATGCATCTGCAAAGGGTTTGCAATGGTCAGTTGAATCTGGAAGGTTGATTGAATAAGTTTAACGCAATAAAAGTCACAATTTTGTCATTCATGAGTACCACGCCTCAGCAAGCGGCTCAAGTTGTCGCCCTATTATCGGAAGGGCTTACTCAGAGAACACTCTCTCGGAATGAGTCAGTCTACTGTGTCAAGAGTGTATAACAGGTTTCGAGAGCAAGGTAGCTACAATCAGAGACCCTGTAGCAATGGAGACCGGAGGACGAGGGTTGGTATGGCCGTGCAGGCCTAAAGACACCAAGTGTCGAAGAACCACTCTCCGATGACAAGCCGTGACGTGCGCTGGCAGACCAGCTCAGCTGTCGGAAGTAGTGGGGTGAGTTATACACGGCAGTCATCGGCCTCATACTTACAACAAAACATATCGCACGTCTGCCCGTGATGCAAAAATAAAATAGCCTAATGCTAGGATTACACGATAACGATTCGCGTCAATATTTACGCTTTTTTGATGTTCAATCGATATCAATCGTGTAAAGGCACAATTTTTTTACGTCAATCTACGCCAATTTGGTTGACGACTAGATTGTCCCCAATTTCCGTCAACCAAAATTTACGCGATTACATCAATCATGTAAACGAACCTTTTAGGCACAATTTTTTTACGTCAATCTACGCCAATTGGGTTGAACCCTAGATTATCCCCAATTTCCGTCGACAGATCAATTGCGTCAACCAGTGGTTTACGTCTCGAGCATCAACCACAGGCGTCAATATTGGATCAATTTCGGTGGAAAATTTACAGTTTTTATAGTTTTACGTGTTTTTCGTTTCAAACAACATGTAAGTTTTGATTATACTGTTTTTTTATTTAATTTTTGTGAGGATTCATCCACATTGCCCATATTGGCAAAGACCTTTTCCATAGTCCTCCGCGTGGGCGCCCCCTGGTAACGGCAGTGTATCAATTCGCTGACGGCCAATGTCTTAGCGATAAGACAGTTTGGAAAAGGCAGATAGCTGTAGCCTGAATGGCTGACAAACACCTAAGCGTCTCAGGTCTAGTAGGATGGAATGACTTGCGTAGTTGGACCTGCTATTTTACATAGTTGTGTGGGCTCCAGCACGTTTATTAAACCATCTGAAGCAGCTATCTCCGAGGCCATCCCCCGAATGGGGTTAAGCGACGTGCTGACAACTCGTCCTTGTAAAAACCACTCCATGTCAAGAAACCTGGAACAAAAGCCTCGGATTGGACGGATCAACAACGACGACCACGCAAACGAATAAAGGATTATTCTTTCGGATCCTGGAATGTACGCTCCCTGAACAAACCGGGGGCCGAGAAGGCCCTCCTTCAACAGGTCGAAAAGTACAAACTGAGCATTACTGCAGTCCAGGAAACAAATTGGCTTGGCAGCGAGATTAATGACAAGAAATCGCACACAATTTTTACAAGTGGCAAACCATCGGGCCACAAGGAGTTTGGAGTAGCATTTATAGTGGACAATCACCTCAAACCGCATATTACTGACTTCAAACCCATAAATGAACGGCTGTGTGCGATTCGCATCAAGACTCGATTCTTCAATCTCTGGCTCATCAATGTGCATGCCCCCACTGAAGTTAAAGAAGACGCAGTAAAAGACGAGTTCTACGCCCGCCTTGAAACTCTCTTCGACTCACTTCCAACAAACGACGTCAAATTGCTGCTGGGAGACTTTAACGCGAAAGTCGGGAATGAAAGTTGGCATCGGGGGACCTCTGGAGGCCACAGCCT
The DNA here is from genome assembly GCA_964017055.1 of Chloromyia formosa. Classification (NCBI taxonomy): domain Eukaryota; kingdom Metazoa; phylum Arthropoda; class Insecta; order Diptera; family Stratiomyidae; genus Chloromyia; species Chloromyia formosa. The sequence goes on from OZ024815.1 coordinate 65,642,849, forward strand.
CCATGAAGAATGTAACGATAACGGCCAGCGACTTATCGACTTCGCCTGCAGCAGGAATCTAGTCGTAAGCTCTACGTGCTTCCCGCATCGACGCATTCACAAGCAGACCTGGAAGTCTCCAGACGCACATACCGTCAACCAAATTGACCACGTCCTCATTTGCAGGAGATGGGCGTCTAGTGTCATGGATGTCCGCTCCTATCGAGGAGCAAACTGCGACTCAGATCATCACTTGGTGAAGACGACCTACAGATGTAGAATCTCCTCAGTGCACCAGTCAAGAATCAGCCCTCCCAAAATCTTTTCGGTTGATAAGCTCTTGAGTGATGCTACAGCGGTGGCGTATACTACCGCCCTTGAGGAAAAACTATCACCTATGCTACACAACATCAGCAACACAGGCGTCCATGGGTTCTGGGAAGAACTCAAGGGTACCATCAAGCATGTCGCAGAGAAGGTCGTGGGATATAAAGCCCGGCGAGCGCGAAATGACTAGTTCGACGAAGAATGCAAAAATTCACTTGACGCGAAAAACGAGGCCTACAGACAATGGATTCAACGAGGAACCAGAGCCAGAAGAGAAAAATATGACGAGCTACGGCGAATATCGAATAGAATAATTAGACGTAAGAAACGTAAATACTTTGACGAACAGTTGCTGAACATAAACGAAAACTTAGCTAATAGGAACACCAGACAAGCGTACAAACTAGTAAATACAATCAAGAACGGCTACCAACCCAGGACTAGCCTTTGTAAGGACAAGGATGGAAACATCATCAGCGACACCGATGGTATTAACAAACGATGGGCCTCTTATTTTGAAGAGCTTCTAAACCGACCATCTAACATCCCCACACAAGAAGCTCTCGGTGATATTGTTGATCTAGGCCCACCCATTCAACCCCCGACAGTAGAGGAAGTTGGTCTCGCGTTGCGGTCACTAAAACGAAATAAAGCGCCGGGCGCTGACGAGATTCCAGCTGAACTGCTAAGATTCGGTGGAACGAGTCTAGTTGATGCCATACATCAATTACTCCTGCGAGTATGGGAAAAAGAGGAGATCCCAGACGATTGGCGCAGAAGCATCATCTGTCCAATCCATAAAAAGGGAGATAAATTGCGGTGTGAGAATTGCAGGGGCATCTCACTAGTTTGTACGTCCTATAAAATTTTGACGAAAATTCTGGAAAATAGAATAAAACCGTACGCAGAACGAGTCATTGGCGAATATCAAAGCGGTTTCAGACCTGGTCGCTCCACAACCTATCAGCTCTTCTCAGTCAAACTGATACTCCAGAGGTGCTGGGAATACAACGTAAACGTATACCAAATCTTTGTCGACTTCAAGCAGGCATACGACAGTATCGATCGTGGAGTACTGTACAACATCATGCTGCAATTTGGTATACCGGCAAAATTATTGCGACTGACAAAGATGACGATGACCAACTCCGTCTCACAAGTCAGGATCCAGAATAGACTTACTGATCTATTTGAAACACGCACTGGTTTGAAACAGGGCGATGGACTGGCACCGACGCTCTTCAACCTAGCACTGGAATACGTTATTCGGGCCATGAATATGGACAACAGCAAGACTCTACTCATCAAGTCGACACAATTAGCAGCGTACGCCGACGACATCAACATCATGTCCCGAAGATTGGCTGACGCAGAAGAACTTCTGCATACGCTCGATACCGCTGCAAAGGAAGTTGGATTACGTATTAACGAGGGTAAAACTAAAATAATGATGCAATCGGTGACAAGGACACCTGCACAACCGAGCATCAACGTGGGGGACCTCAACATCGAGTTGGCGAACAACTTCATCTACCTGGGTCGCAACCTGTCAAGGGACGCCAACGAAACTGACGAAATCAAGCGACGGACCCTAACTCAAGCCTCCGAAAACATGCTAGACACATTTGAACGTAAGGTTCTACGGCGAATTTTCGGGGCTGTTTGCGATCGAGATGGATGGCGCATCCGGTACAACCATGAGTTGTATGAAATGTACGATGAGCTGCAAGTCTCGAAAATCGTCAAACTACAACGACTTCAATGGGCAGAGCATGTACAAAGAATGGACGATGATCGAATGCCTAAGAGAGTAATGAATGCAGAACGAGTCGACGGAGCGAGACTGCGAGGACGACCGAGATCTCGTTGGGAGAGCTCAGTAGGTGTGGACGCCGCGCAGCTGCTGGGCTCCCAAAATTGGAGGACGCGGTCACGTGACCGAGATAATTGGAGGACAATGATCCAGGCGGCCAAGGCCCGACGTCGGGCTGTCGCGCCACGATGATGATGATGAATTTAATTTATTTATAGTTTAATAACAAACTATATTTCTTGACTAGTGAGTTTGAACATGATAAGTGGAGATTTTTTGAACGATAATATCGAATTTTCTAATGCGACGATGCACGAAAACAATGAAGCAAGTGTTTTTGTGCAACAAACAACACAACAAAAAGTGAATAGAACAAAGCCCAAAGCAAAGCCCAAAGTTACAATTTCATGGTCGCCTGAGGATGTGCGTCTTCTGATCACCTCAGTCGAATTGCATCCGAGCATATGGGATTTTGGTTGCGCCGATCGCAAAAATTTAACGAAACGCGAAGCAGCTTGGAACAAAGTCGAAAGTGTTTCCACACTCGGTACGGCGTTCCAGAATGTAAAGCGAAATGGTCAAATGTAAAAACAGCCTATCAAAAAGTGAAAGCCAAGATTCTAGCCACCAAATCAGGTCAAGCCGCCACAAGGATTCATCCACATTGGCCATATTGGGCAGAAATACAATTTATGACTAAAGGCGAGTCAGTAAATAACACCATTTCTGAGTCGAATCTTAGTTTCGATACGTCACCAAGAGAGACCGAATCGTCGACAAATAGTGAATTTCAACGTTTGCCTGAAACTTCGACCTCATCTCTTCTTCCTATGAACGATGGCATTGCTAAACGCAAACGGAAACAATTAAATAATCCGTCGCCAGCACCATCTCTTGCTACCGAAGCAATGGCACGAGCTATGCAAATAATGGAAATGGTTGATGACGATGAATGGCAGACAATCGGGAACTATCTAGCTGGACAGTTGCGAAATATTGCTAAAAAAAACCGTGATAAAGCTGATCGGGTCCATCGTAAATTGACTAAAACCGTTTTGGATGCGTTGGACGAATTGGATGCTCCATCACTTCAAGATCAATTAGGCGCAAACGTGAGTTTACATTTAACAACAGATTCATGTGTTGCTCAAAGAAAAATATTCCATTTATTTGACATTTGATAAATTTTTTTCTAGAATTACATCATTGAATTGGTTGAAAGCGCAGTTTTTGAAAAGCAAAGTGACCCAGCTACGATAGATATCAGCAATTGAACGGTATCAGCAATTTGATACAACAAGTTATTAATATAATAATATTATAAATATTAATAATTACAACGAATTTATAAAATTTAGTCGTTGATAACTCAATTGAAACTTTAATATTACTTTTGCAATAAAATGAATTTAAATGAACCTATATTGCCACGACACCTCTCCTCTGGGTGACCATATATTTTATATTTTTCAATTTCTTCTCGGATCGCTTTTGCATTTAATGTAATATATGCAGTTGGCATTTCTTCTGTACCTGGTAAATATTCTGGTTGTGCCATTTGTCTCCACTCGCCATTAATCAAATTTCCTTCGGTATCTTCTCTATCTAACAAAGTTGGCGTAAGGTACGATGAACTTTTCTCAAGCAGAAAATTGTGCAAAGCACAGCACGCTAGTGTCAAACGCTTAGTTTTGTTCACGTCAAGATTAATTGGGCTGCGGAAAACACGAAAACGGGCAGTCAAAATTCCGAAAGCGTTTTCGACTACACATCGCGCTCTGGACAGACGATAATTAAATAAGCGTTGAGTAGTCGTCAATGAATGACCGGGATGTGGCTTCATCACATTTTCCTTCATCGCAAATGCATCGTCTGCTACCAAAAAAAATGGAATTGGCATCGTTCTTCCAGGCAATGTACATGGTTCAGGTAAATTCAACTCATTTCCACCGATGGCAGCAGCAAATGAACATTTGTTGAAAACACCACCGTCTGAGATTCGACCATTGCAGCCTACATCGACATACAGAAATTTGTACTGTGCATCTGAAATCGCCATCAATACAATGCTGTGCGTTCCTTTATAATTGTAATATGTGCTGCCCGAATTTGGTGGTGCTGTCATTACAAACATGTTTGCCATCCACAGCACCGATGCAGTTTGGAAAATTCCACATATCATCAAATTTGTTCGCTACGGCTTTCCACTGTTGAGTTGTTGATGGTACCTACATTGACACATTGAATAATTTTAAATAATGCACTGAAAGTAAACAATTATTAACAAAGAGACAAACCTGCATATAATTCCCTTTCAAAGCAGAATATATCGCGTCGCAGACTTCTGGTACGATCGTTGATATTGTACAAGGTGCGATTCGAAATAATACTGAGAGCGATTTGAAGCTGTCGCCAGTAGCTAAAAATCTTAAAGTGACGGCCAAACGCTCAGATGCGGAAATTTACTTTAGCATATTTGTATCCTACTTTTGAATTAGCGGTGTCACCATGTGAAACAATTCATTAAAAGCAGTTTCATTCATACGCAGAAAATTTTTATACAAATATTTCTGATTCTCTATATCACGGAATTCCTGCAACACATTATTGTGTGCTCCATACATTGGCCGCTTTTCCAACCATTCTAATACCCAGGCTCGTCGTACAGCGCGAGAATTTTCTGCTGCCTTTTTTTTCATCCAAAAACTGCTGATAGAATGCTGCAAACACGTACAAGGCTGCTGTCCTTTTTTTTATATTTTTCGACATCGTATAGAAAAACTATAAACTATAACCGATTTTCACTACACAACTAAAAATAATTATTAATATTAAATTAATAATTTAATTCACAAGTTGAAAATATTTTTTTTGACAATATTTATTTGCGAGTAGTAGTCCGGATGGCGCAACGGTTAGCACGTTCGCCTTCAACGCACTGGGCCCCGGTTCGATTCCGGGGATTTACGTGTCGGACTATGAGCCCACTCAGCTGTTAAATGAGTACCCATTATGGGGTAAATAACTCGGTTGAGCGTATTGCTGATCACATACCTCTGCACAAAAAAAACCGTCACGATCTAGAAAATGAGATGATGCTAACTCATCTCGAGGCCGTGGTTCAAATTGGACTGTCGCGCCAGTTATTTTTTTATTTATTTGCGAGTATATGCTCACGTCCGTCGTCGTCGTGTTTTTCTGATTGGGGAGAGTCAATAATGCGGAATTCAATTGGCGCTAATAAATATAAGCGTCAACCAATGATCAATTCGATTGACATAAAAAGAGTCAATCGTGTAAATGGTTCGATTGTACGGTTGGTGGTTTACCCTTTTTTTTAAATTGTGTCAATCGACATTTTGGTTGACGCTGTTAAAATTGACGGGTTTAAGTCAATCGTGTAACTCCGGGGAACAATCTATTTACGCTTCTGTCTAAAAATACGCCAATCGAGCGTAAAACTATTGACGCTAGATTTACGCTTTTCCGTCAATCATGCAATCCTACCATAAGAAACCCGCAAAAAATGATATCGACAAAAAAAAACGAGAAAACTAATGGTGGTGCCTACGCCCCAAACTCCCAGAGATTCAAACAACAAGGGGCTGCATCAGCCAATCTACTAAATGTGGTACCAAGGCCAACAGAATATATTAAAGAGGGAAACCGTCCAATCAGGACAGATCCCTTTCCTCTACAGGTCAGTGAGCCTAACGGTAGTAAACGGCTCAAGCTACGAGCCCCAGATGGTATGGGCCCGGCGCGTCTATACCCTCCCTGCCTAGGGATTTCGGGCGCATGTTTTCTTTTTGAAATCCCCCAAAATAGTTCACTTCGCCACGATGCGAGAGAGGAGGAAGAGGAGGAAAATGGGATATTAGCCCTTCATTTTAATATTAGAGCGTATCTTCAAAGGAATTTCAGTAACATATGCGCGTGTAACTAAATCTAAAACTTTTTTTTAAATGAATATTCTTAAGTGATAAATCGGATAACCGTTAAATATATGGCTTCCGTTTTCAAATTTATATAAAAAAAAAACGAAATTCATAATCCCGAGAGCATAGTATCAAATTATAATGATGGCACACTGCTCAACCCGGGTTGGTATAATACTAATAAGTTATTTCATCTATTCAACACGATAAGTAAAAATTCTTGAAAATATGCATTCAGGGTTATACCAAACCAAGCAATTGCATAATTAGAACATCTTCATCAAATTTGAAAAAGAAAACCATTTCAGGATGAGCTTCCCAAAACACAATCGCTAATATGAATAATAATAAAAAAAAAACAAAAAAAAAGGTTTTCTATATAAAGCAAGGCTTCTTTGAAGCACAGCTATTTCTTTATACTACAGACTATAGTAGAAGCGGTGATAGAACATGCAACCATTTTGTTAACTTAGCGTAATTTCTGGCGTGTTTGGGTACTTAAATCTTCCCCATTTGACAATTCTACACATCCGATGTTAGGGCGATTGTTTGCAAATGGACACGTTTTTTCGGACTAACGAATCAGCCTAGTAGCTATCAGTGGCTTTGCATGTTTATAATTCATTAACCTGCTAAGAGTTTCAGAATCATTGGCTTCTTTTTTCAAATGGTGCCGTACCACACACAAGCGTACATAAAATTATGCCTGACCAGATATCAACAGCCGGATCATCATAGGAATCACCGAGAAGTATTTCTGGTACTTAATATGCTAAACTACCGCATGAAGTTTCCAATTTTTCTAATGATCCGCTAATAAAAAAAGACAAAAACTACTTTTTTCGGGCTTGAGATCCCCGTGCACCATATGTAACAAATGACAGTACAATTTGCCGAAAATATTCTCTAGCTAAAGTTTAGGTTAGTCCTCCTTTATGTTTCATAAAGTAGTGATATGGGTCACCACCATTGCCTAATTCCAATATTAAGTAATTAAGTAAGTAAGCACGACCTTGAATGTGGCACTAAATTTATGCACCGGACTTCTTGAGATAAAAAAGAAAACCAACCTGCCCTAGATACTTCTTTAGTTGAGGTTGTTTCCTATTTTTGACAACACAACATCTTTGATAATGTATACGAAGTATACGATGTTGCACTAGCAACACAGTATCTCTCAGTCCCCGGAAGCACGAAACACAACTCTACCCAATTACCTGGGGGCTCTCGCGCCTATGACGGAGCCCTCTCCCCTGTAGTGGTCGTCGGAATATCCGTGTTTTCCGCCATTAGTTGTCCACTTAACCAATCACACCGCTGCTACAATCTCCGTTTGGAATTATACGCACTACGGCTAAATGTCGCACTTTCGTCGGTGATAATTAGATGTCGAAAGACTACGATGTTGTACTGGTGATCCAGGTGCTCCTTGTTGATGTGATTGATGCCATGAACTAGATGCTACGCCGCTGCTATTGCAGGTAGGACCTTAGGATGACAAAACAAGTTATTGACGTCTCCTTGTGAACGAATTACCGTTGAGGAGGATGCGGGGATTTTGCGGGTGAATCGTTGAATCGTTTCTTCTTCAATTTCGCATTTTAGTACAATATCTCCCTCGATGAGGCTTGAGATGCTGTTGTTGTTCTTCTGGTGGGTGAAGCTAGACGATAAGAATTACGCCTGGATGTGTCTCCCTTCTTCGTCAGCAAAAATCTCACTCTGTCTGCGCCGAAGTCTACCGCTACACTGTTTACCACATGGACCAAAGAAGTGAGGCAACAACTGGATATTGTAGTAGACGGTCAAACAATCCCCACCATTAACCACCCTAAAATCCTCGGTGTCACCCTTGATAGCATGGCTACCTTCTCAGCCCATGCGTCAACTATTTGTGACAAGATGAGAGGCAGGAACAAAGTCCTCAAAGCTCTTGCTGGCAGCTCCTGGGGGAAAGACAAGGAGACCCTACTAACGACCTACAAGTCTATCGGGAGATCTGTGGCCAATTATGCGGCTCCCAGCTGGTCGGAAAACTTATGTGACACTCAGTGGAGTAACGTCCAGACCTGCCAAAATGCAGCTTTTAGAACTGTCACAGGCTGCCTGCTGATGTCGTCGCAGAGCCACCTTCACCAGGAAACTAGAATGATGCCCCTAAGAAGCCACAATACACTTCTAACGAAGCAGTATCTGGTTGACTGTTATCGGAGTGACCATCCTAACTCTAGCCTTATGGACAGAAGCCCACCGCCACGTCATGTAAGACGTAATATGAGGGATCACGAGTGGGAGATCCAAATCGGCCATCACAACACTGCATAGTGAAGAAGTGCTATCCTCAATCGCGGACATGACACCAAACAGTGTTCTAAATGCGCAACCACCTGCTATATCTTCAGAAGAACTTCTACTTCCTAGAGCAACGAGGACCTACACTCGCTCAACTTCGTTCTGGCTGGTGCTCACGTCTGAACTCGTACCTATCTCGCATTGATAACGAAATACAGAACTCCTGTCCAGCCTGTGGCCTCACTCCACACGATGTTGAGCACATCTTTAGCTGTCCTGCAGCTCGCACGCGCCTAACACCTACTGCGCTATGGGATAATCCTATTGAAGCAGCTGCGTTTCTACACCTGGCCATTGAAGAAAACATGGACAACCAAGCTTTATGACACACACATTCATCGGATATCAGCGCGTCGCTACTACAATAACAACGCCTGGATGTGGATGGGTTAACTGGGGACACAAATACACTACACTCATGTGCAATATTTTTTTAGCGATTCATAACCGATGCTGACCGCATTTTTGCTTGGAGCCAGGAAGCTAATCACTTTAAATCTAGCGAAGCGGCACGCACTCGACTCAATATGCATCACCAATCAACCAAACCAAGCGCGCCCACAGACACGACTTCGGTGTTTACTTTCCTTAAGTATCACTGCAGACTCCACTCGATTGATTGATAGATGCACTTTTACATAAATGCACAATCACACTTCCTCCTGGTATTATTCATTCGAAAAGATTGCCAACAATAATTACGATATTTAATTCATAGTAATAGCCGCCATACATTATCCGATCCGTCGCCCGATCGATCAGCCGATGGATCGCCACAAAATGTCAGTTGATCAAAAATTATATGGAACTGTCAAAAAAATCGTCAACGATAAGTGCATACACAGGCCGATCCATCGGCCGATATCGATATCGGGCGACGGATCGGCCGATCGATCGGTGTGTCTGTGGCACGTTTTATCCCCTCGAAAGGGAGCAATTTCAAGCACTCCGAACGAAATGAACTCCTCAGTGGATTCAATGACTGGTATGGAGAGTTATCTTTTGGAATGAACTGTCTGTGCAATATTCGTCAGGTCATTTGATTTGCCAATTTCAATTAGACCTCGGGATGGAGCAAGCCTACGGTTATGTTCAATTCGATAATTGCAACACACATACACTCGTGCAGCCATGCAACTTTCGCGCCTATCCCTTCACGCTACGCAGTATGCGTAAAATGTTGCACTCTCTTTGGTGTTTACGGATCGGAAGGTGCCCGCGTCGGCTCGTTGTCGTAGTCGGCGAACACGATGCGTGTTGTTGTTGTGGCGCTGCGGTGGTCTCCTGCCCTTATTGGCACGCAGGGCTGCGCCCCAAATGGAAAAAGAACAGATAAACGAGTTTTCTTTGGGTATTATGTTCGGGAAATTTTTTCACTTTTCGCTGCGCACTATGTGTAAAGATGTTGCACTTTTCGCTGCGCACTATGTGCAGAAATGTTGCACTTTTCGCTGCGCCTCTGGATACACTCGAACGCTGCACAATTTTTTGGGTAAAACGAAGTCTGGAGACAACTTAATTCCCAAAGTACGAGAAAAAGGGCTGAAAAGTAGAGAAAGGTAAAAAAACAAATTCCGGCAACACAAAAAAACGCCGTCCGACGATAATGTTCGCTGCAACTCCCCTTCAAAATTTTTTTCGCAAAATTCTCCCTACTTTTCCAGTAAGAGTGTCCGGTTCAAAGAAACTTGGATTAGGCTTAGTTTCTTATTGTTTAGTAATTTATTTTCAAAATGTAATCTTTTTTTTCGTCTGCCTACACCGGCGGTACAATACGAACTGTTCCCATGCGGTCAAAAGTTCTCGGTACGTCCGCTCATAGGAGGCGCTGATGGAAAACATTTTTGGCGTTCTGGCCGCCAAGAGATTTTTTTACCCGGATTCTGTTTAGCCAGTCTAGGCCAAAAGTTTGATGCATTTATGAAAAACAACGCTACCGTGAATGCGGTAATATTTTCATAATTACACCAAACTTTCTCCTACTGGAAGGCGTTTTCTTTTCCCAAAGAAAAATGGCCGGTGTGGTACCGAGCCAAATGTTAGATGGCGATGGCGGGAAAAAAATTCAAAAATGTAACGGATAGACCATATGCAGGCGGTTTTAAAAAAAAAGTGGCTACATTAAAACCCCGACCTGGCCGCTCTAGGTGCACTTCCGGTAGATCGATTTATGTGATAAGTATGCTACGAAATCGGCACCACACGGGAGTTGACGTGCAGCAGAATCTGAGGGACGTGAGCGGAGTAGCTGTAAGCGAGTAGACAGTGAGGAGACGACTAAAGGAAGCGAATTTGACTCCAAGACGGCACGCCACAGGCCCAAAATTGACTCCACATCACCGACAAGCGCGACTCACATTTGCCAGGAATCACTTAAATTTGACCATCGAGCAATGGCGGTCCGTATTGTTCACAGACGAGACCAGAGTGTATCTAACTGGCAGTGACAGGAGGTCGGGTATACAGGGGTCCTGGTGAGCGATTTGCGCAATGCTGTATCACAGAAACGGTAGCATACGGGGGCGGTTCGTGTATGGTGTGGGCCGGTATCTCTGTAGATTCGAAAATGGAAATTGTATTCGTGCTCTCTGGAGGCCGAGGAGGAGGACTGACAGCCGAACGGTATATTACCGGTATTCGAGGTGGCCATGTTGTTCCCTACGCTGCATCTATTGGCGGCAACTTTACTTTAATGCACGACAACGCACGATGTCACACATCGCGTCAAGCACAGCAGTTCTTGAAGGTGCATGTTCCTTGGGGCGATCCATGCGACGGTAGCTCAGCGACGATAGCCATACGACGAAAGCTCATCGACGATCGCGCACGTGGTGTGTTCCTCGAAGCGACCGCGACTTGTCTATGCGCGGATTACGAATTTGCAATGTAGATAAAATATATGCGTATATAAAACGTACAGTTCACGCCGTGAGTGTGAATGCATTTTGCACCAATTAACCGACTCTGGGCATCCACAAGCATTTTTCTTGGTTTGCATACCATCCACCTCAGTCAGCCGACATGTACACCAGCGGTCGCGACTTCTCTGCTATGTGCAACTCAAGTCCACGGCATATACGACAGCAATTCGCCTTCTATTTACAACACAAGTACCCCCCAAGCAGCCGACCTCGCGCACGCACAAGTAATCGTCAAAACATAAATTTTTCTCGCTATGCGCAACGACCAACTCAATCAAACGACATGGACGACAGCGATTGCGACTCCCCGGCCATGTACTATCAACACAAGTACCCCCCAAACAGCCGACCCCGCGCACGCACAAGTAATCGCCAAAACATAAATTTTTCTCGCCACGAACAACGACTAAAGGTCTAGACACACAGTGTCCGTACCAGGGCAGCGCCGTAGTCGCCCGTATATCGGGCACGTGACCGTACATTGCAAGCGAAACCACACAGTACCCGTACCGAGACCAACCGTGTGTTTCCCATGTGTCCCCGATTCCCGCGATTCTTCCTAGCGACTTTAATTGCATGCAATGCAAACGTGTGTCTAGCTATTCAACATTGTACATTTTCTTCGCCGTATGATGGCTACACAACAACCCACCCGGCGGCGGCTGCTCCGTGTTCGGCTATGTGTGTATCCAATTTCTTTCCGTACCTCACCGTGAGCGAGAAAAATTAAACCAAACTAAACGGGCACGGTCCGCCCCGTGACGTGCAGGTGACGGTCTGTTGTCCGTGTGGTTAGTGTGAACCAGTAGACTGTTTTATATGGTACAATTCGCTTACCGTAGATCGCCAGTATACGGGCGACTACGGCGCTGCCCTGGTACGGACACTGTGTGTCTAGACCTTAACTCGACCAAACGACATGCACGACAGCGATTGCGACTCCCCGGCCATGTACAATACAATCAAATTCCCGCGACCCTGCACATGCGCAAACAATAATATCATCACGTCCAGGGCATATACGACAGCAACTCGCCTTCTACATATGTACAACGCAAGTACCCCCCAAGCGTCCGACTCCGCGCACGAACAAGCTATCGTCAAAAGATACAATTTTTTCGACATGCACAACGGCCAAATCAGCCAAATGACATGCACGACAGCGATTGCGACTCCCAAATATGATGACGACGATATCCTACCCCCTGCGATGCGACTGACGGAGCCATGCAATCCTCGCTCGCGAGCGTAGTCGCATTCGTTTGGAGAAACACAGCTCCATAGACAATACACACAAGTAGTGCTCAGCACTGATCGCTGAGCTGGGATAGCTGCGCTGTCGTCGCATGGATCGCCCCGAGGAACATGAACCTTAAGGGTTTAAAGTTTGCAAAAAACGTTAAAATTTCGTAATTGTTTCAAGATATTACTTATTTTCAATTTATGAAGTGGGATTCAGGCAAGATTATACCGAAAGTGCTCATGAATACGGAGTGAACTTTCGGCAGAACATCGGAAAAACTAAAAAAAAATTATATTTCTTGTTTTTTTTTCCTAATATTTTTTTTAAAACGGTTAACCCTATTCAAAATCATTTTGAGACATAATTAAAGTTCACTACGAAATTCACAAAAAATGTTACAATATTTTTTTTCGTATCTAAAATAGTTTCGTCCCAAATGCCTTGCGGGAGGTTCTTGAGTGGTTAAACAAGAGAAAACCTTAAAAAAATTAACAGACAACACCGTTAACGACGGTTTTTTGAACAACAGTAACAGGACGAATCTTCGTTTTTTGGCGGTGTGTAATAAAATTGACTCAAATTAACCATTATATTGGAAATTTACTTTTCAAAATGTATTAAAAACTGCAGTTTTGCCTTTCTTGTTCTCTTCAGCAGAAGAATTGTGGGCGAGCCACTTTTTTTTGTGAAGCAATGTAGTTTTCCATCAACGTTCGAACGTGAAGGTTCGTGATAGAATACATTTAATCCAGAATTACGTAAAGTTAAATTTGCAATAGATAGCATTTGTTAGTCTAAAATCAGGGAAATAAAAGGTGCTATTATGTGCACAGTGTGTGAAAAAAATATCATGCTAGATGCACAAACATAAAACTGACACCAGCCTACAAAATATAAGGCAATAGCGCGATACATGGGAGTGTGAAACCTGTATACAATATAGACAGGGCACTTATACGAGTGACAGTTCGGATAATTTAAATGATAAATTCAAAATGAATCTAAATAATCTAAAGAACGAATTCAAAACGGGACTAACGACCTAAACCAGCGTACTAATAACTACAGTTAAATTTATGTAGGATGCTGGCGTTTGAGGTAGTTGTCTGGTGGACTGCTCTCAATACAGAGGCTAATCGTCGCCTGCTGGGAAAGGTGCAAAGATTAACCAGCATCGCCATTTGTGGGGCACTTACGACTACTCCTGCTGCGGCCTTGAACATACCTCTTGACAACTTTGGGGAACAGATGGCCGCAAGCACGCCATTCGACTCCGTGGTACTGATCAATTGTTCACATCAAGCTCTGAACACGCTGCTATTCTGAACAACCCAAATATTCCAGTTATGACTGATTTCACGTCTCCAAATATGCGATTGATAAGAACTTTGTCAGCCTGACTCTATCCTATCGTCAAAGGGAAGGAAACGCGCTTCCATGGTCTAGGTCAAAGCGCTGGAATTTTTTCAGACGGGCTAAACCGAAGTCTTTTTTTAGTCACCCCATATACTGTTGTGTTTTTCGACAGATATTGCGGCGATTACAGATGTCTGACCTGCTTGGAGCGTCACGTGATACCAGCTAGAAATAACATAACAACCTGACAATTTCCACTGATAACCAAGCTGTAATTAAATCCCTCTAACCTGGGCTGATTACGCCATAGACCGTCCCGGAACGTCAATCTCTGCTCACGGAGATGAGTGTTTTTTTTACCATTTTTTTATGATGGATTCGGAGTTACAGTGGTTTCGCTAGTAACTGTAGAGCAGACGTAGAGCTTGCCAAGCAGGGCACTACAAGCGAGGCAACACAAATTTATCGGAACATCTATATACCTAGCGTTGATTGCAAACTAGCTCGAAAATCCGAAGCGATTACCAAGACCAACTCTAGATGGATAAATGAAAATACATGCCTTTCAAAAAAGCCGCTGTGGCAAAGATTGGATTCTAGTCGATCCGCTAAATTTCCGTCACTCAAATGGCGGCACATCAGAACGGCTGCAGGAGCCATCACTAAAGTTAGGTATAAGGGTTACTGTGCTGGGTGTTCAATAAAGTTCGTAATGTTTTCACCAGAAACTTATCAATTGATAAACCAAATCATTGAACCAGACAGAACTTCCAATACAACGATGAAGTTTGCCATTATCCACATGACGTACTCCCCAACTATTCACCGTTCACCAATAATGCGAAAATACAATATATCAGGTTAAACAAAATATTCAAAGCAGTTGAAGGATTAGTTCTAAGAGCAAACATCAACGCAGGCCATTCTTGCACCTTTTCCAGCAAGCTATGGTTGTTTCCTTCAAATTCCAGAGAAAAGAATAGAGCACTCTATCTTGCAGGCTAGCCCTGCATAGAAGTCTTCTTTTAGACAGTGCTCCCATACAAATGCCCAGCACCGTTATCTTCATTAATCAAAATTGCAGAGGAACTCGTCACGAAAAGATATGCATCGTTGTTGGATATCTTTTGTACTCGTTCTCGTTTTTAAAAATCATTTTCGAGTATTCCTTCGAATATTCCAAAACCAAGCTTTATGTACAAAACATTTTGTGGGGGGGGGCCTCATAGCACCCCTTTGGATCCGCCACTGAGAGCAAGCGCTCACTGAAAACAAAATCCACTTACTATACACACTACATTTATGGTTGAATAAAGATTGATTTGAATTGAATTGCAAATACCTATAGTAGTTAAAAGAAATTTTTTTTCATCATTTCTTTTGTAAAGAATCCGGATGCATTCAACAGGAATAGGGAAATAGTTGAGGCAACGAGCACCGCAAAGGTTGAGAAGGAAAAAAATCGTGTAGTTTTAAAATTTAGCACCATTTTTGGGGACAGCCCTCCCAACTTTGAAGGGAATATTCGCTTCAAAATTCCCGTTGATAGCAGGTAGGAAGTGTAGAGGAGATTCGGTCAAAGGTACGTCAAGCTAGAATAATTCAGAAAGTATGGGTCCTACAAGAGAGTTAAAAGTGCAAAGTATTTGCACTGCTTAAAAGACGTTTCACAACACAATTTCTGCACACAACACTTTACACACAATTCAGTCTCAACACGGTACTCCCACGCGGCCCGAATTCTGCTAACTGATTGAGTCCAACGTTGCATCGATATCTGAAATGGAGGGAGGGACAACAAAGTATCACTCTCATCAAAACAATTTCGAACATTGAATATATACTTATCTGAATGTGAATCCACGATTATCACATCCCACATTCCATTCCATTCCAAACCAACATGAAAAACAATTATTGTACTATTTATTTACTTAATACATATAATGCTAAAAGACACTTACCTGCAGCGACATCGACAACAACCATAACTACAATATTTCCAAACAGCTGATTGTCATTGAAATACATAAGTGCCACCATATACTGTCGAACTCGATCTCGAACATGGTACAGGTGGACCGGTTTTCTTCACGTTTGTGTGAAGTGTGTGGGTGTGTCTTAAGCTATTCAGAGGACATTTGTGCCAGGTTCGTGTTCGAGATCGAGTTCGACAGTGTATGGTGACACTTGGAGTTCATAATAGGCGCGTTTTTTTCAAGATCCATATAGACCAGAGCAGGTTAAGACCACACAATTACACTAACGATTTGATCCGAGTTGCTCTCGATAGAACGTTAGTGCAGGATTTCTACTCCGTTAAATAGTTCCACATTTGAAATGCAGGCGGAGCAGGCGTCGAAATTTTAGAACAGTTTACAGTTTGGGAAGCAGATAAAGTTCATTTCCTCTCAATAAATTGTCCGTTTTGTGTAATTATTTGGAATAGTAAACATACAAAATAATTTTGCTGCTTAAAGGAAATTTGTCCGATTGTATACATATGTACCACGGATTTAAGTTTTCTCTTGAAATTTTAGTTGACGTTTGAATACTAACTAAACCAAGACACACTCCCAGCAAAGACAAAAGCAAAGACAAAAACTTACTCCGTTAAAATGATCTGGATCGTTTTTTCGTTGCTTAACCTACTCTGCTCTGCTCTGTACGAAAAAAACGCTCCTTATCTTATTTATCGTAATGTGCAAATTGATGTGGTGTATTCTGAGTTTCACCGCGTATTATTGGTAGTGGAAGGGGAAAAAAAATACGAATATAATCTATTGTACTTTTTACGCGCGAAAAATGTAACGTAGCATTTTACCGTGTAATTTTCTTGGCCCTTTGTTGAACTGAATTGCCTTTTGAAAGTTATTGAAATAAATAAGTTTATAACCTTTTATTGGTGACTGTTGTTTGACTGTTGTTTGGGGCGACCGGTAGCGCAGAGTGTTGAGGCATCAGTCTCATGTTTGACTACCGGGGTTTCGAGTTCGAATCCCGTTCACGACGACGTTCGTGGCCATGGATGTGCAGGAGGTGCATGCTGGCAACTGTATTCTCCGAAACCATGCCGTCGAAACGTCAACTGGGCCACATGGAACAGTTGACGCGCTATGCCCCACATGGGGTTAGGGAAATTGAGAGATTGTTTGACTTCGGTGAAATTCAAAAGAATTGATCCGTCGGGAAAGTAAATTTTGATAGAATTTGGGACACAAAATACACTAAATTTCAAATAATAAAGTAGTATTTTATACCCTACACCATAAAAGAGTGTAGGGTATTTTCATTTTTCTCAAGTAAAAACCAAACGGTTGCTTCTGAGAGAATATAGCTGGCATGAAAATTCGGTTAAACATTCTTTGCGGAACTAGTTGGCTGGCGCTGCGAATGGGTGCGATCGGAGCAAAGGTACGCATGTCACCTACAAATATTTTTTTTCGCGAAATAAAAATAGGCAGTTAAAATTCAGACTATCTAGGATTTTATTACACTCCTCTGTGGAAATGAGTTCAATCAGTTGAAATTCAAGCCTACTTTCAATTAGATTAGCCAAAAAAACGGCTAATCTAAAAACCTAGAAATAGGGAGGTTCCAGGTTTTTTAGATTAGCCGTCAAAATAAAAGTAGGAAACAAATCCTATAGTTTTCGAATCCATTGGTCAGGTGCAACTCATAGTTTTTGGAAATATTCAATGGAAACTCGAAAAAAAAGGAAAAACTTTTAACCCCCTACATTTTCAACGAGGACTTTGGGGCGTATACTCAAGCACTGTCCCCATCAATAGTGTTAAATTTAAAAAAAAAATGTTTTTCCACTTTTTCGTTCGTTGCCTGACCTGAACTGAAATAAGAGTGAGTTAACATGGACAACAAGTAGTATTATACGAGTATACCACATTCATTCATACTCGTACTCGTATCTCTACATCATCTTGAGCATTCATCCAACTTGTTCCGAAAATCGAAATGGATTCTATATATATCTATTGTACATATATCTAAATATACGTTTTTTTTTCGCCATTGAAATCGGACAATATGTAGACTATGAGGATAAGCCTCTTTCGAAAATCTGTTGCAGAAATCTGCTCCATTCATCTCATTCAGAGCCAATTAGTTCTGTGAAATGCTCAATACTTCTCTATATGGAAGGAAGAATCAATGGATGGATGATGAATGAAATAGAACACTCTTAAAAGGGAATGCTGACTGGAACTAGTTCTGAGTATAATGCACCAATATACATATAATTCAAACCCATCTACGGAGAGCTGGCTGAACAGCGAATGGTTTTCCTGATACTCCATAGGCATCTAGAGTATCTGATTTACCGGATACTTACGTACGTATATTCGGGGCTTCTTTCCTTTATTTTTCCTTACGACTACCCTAATTGCATATCTTCATACACAACAGTGGATTTACAATTAGGAATCTTTCTTATCTTTCTTATATCGAAAACATATTACATATTTACACAACAGGATTTCGATGCAGTTCATCGTCATCCTGTGACGGTCGTTGGTACGTGGTCGGTATTCGTCCTGACTCTTGATTTGGGCGTGTTGTTGCTGATCGTTGTTAGTATCTGGTAACTCATGCTGGCAACGTGCATCGTCAAAAACTGACTTATCCCAAAGAGATGACAACTAAGCCACATGGAATAGTTGACACGCTATGCCCCACTAGGGATTACTGCAATTGAGTATATTCGTATGTACTAGTGATGTGTAAAACATGAGTGAGTATCGTTCTTTATCCCCAAATCCCAGCTAAATTGATTCATATCAATCATTACAGTCTAAGGCTAGCCACTTTAGATTTACACACTATATTTTTTATTCTCTTCCTTCTCAGCTCTGCATTCCTATACGTTTGAGTTTGAATATCCGTGCCGTACCGTCGTACACCACACAGTTTACATAGAACACAATAGTCATACTCGCAATCACAGCCATGCCTCCCCATTCCCTAACCCTATGCAACATCCTATTGCTTTGCGTTGATGCTGTTTTAGAGTGTAACCTGTAACGGACGGTTTGGTGGGCATCCGAAGATGCCCGTGGGGACGGAGCCTAGGTACCATAGTGGCCGTGAAGGTCAGGCCGTACCATCTGGCGAAGAAAAAAGCTCCTCAAGGAGCTAAGCAGCGGCCAATGCTTGCTGTAGCTCAGTTCCGAAGATGTGGACGGGGTTTTCGCCGCTCGTTGCCCTTGTCCTTTACGTATTCATAGGCCTGGGGAAGACAACACAAACAAGGGAGGTAAAAATGGGAAATAAAAAAATAGTCGATAAGGATGGAATGGTTGGCGGACGGATCAGACGCCCACGCGGTCAAATCTGGGTCCGGGTGTAATGGGACCCTCGGCCTCTGGTTTCGTACCACGAACAGATCACTACTCATCAGGTGCTACTTCGATCTGCCGGTGGGAGCAGCACTACCAGACCATAATAAGGTTCATTACAGTAAGGTTTGTAACTTACTGACGACCACACAGCAACGAGCGAAATAAATAAATCAGTAAAAACACGCGATTAATAATAGGCGTGTTTTTTCCGTAACCGTGTAGGGTCCCTGCCCTGGTTGCGCAAAAAAACGCTCTAGGGTAGCATCCAGGTTAAATTCCGAATCGTTAAGTTGTCTACACTGACGTCGAGTGGTGCGCGTCATATGTGGTTTAAATAAATTACAAATTCGGATGAAATGTCAGTTTGATTGTCGGATCGTTTATTTATTGCGACGGCGGACGTTTATAAACTTGTTGTACAACTCTAACATAACAAACATCATTCAAACGAGTTATTTATCAGTGACAGCTACAAGTGCTACAAGTGCAACTCTATCCAAAGGGGTCCCGGGTTCGATCCCCAGCAAATTCTTATATTTTCTTTTTCCTTTTTATTTTGTTCTATTGATATTTTTAGTAATTCTATTGAAAATGTACTATTTAATAATAGGCATAGGCCTATCAGAAGAAGACGTAATATTAGTTTACCAATGAACTTGGCTGATTGACAAAAACAAAAGCGTGCCAACATAAACACATTAGATTCCACACGACACTATCTGTAAATCATGTGTATAGGTAAATTATGGAAAGTAGAGCAGCGAAGCTAAGCTATCCAGGTTAATGTTGTTGGTGTAGGTTAGGTTAGGTAGGGTGGCAGCCTAGACGACTCCGCATAGACCGCTGAGGTCCATAGCGATACCACATATAATAGGTACTCATCCCGTGTCGTTGCTGGCCCCTACCAGAAGATCGTCGTTGAGCTCGAAGGAACCTGACTCGCTGGCGAAGCTCAAGAGGCTTCTCCAGCTGAGTCCTGCGACTCCTTCAAGATCGTTGAAGAAGTGAGCTCCTAGGCACTTTAATCTCCTTCTAGCGAGTGCAGGACAATCGCATAGGAGGTGCTTTAGAGTTTCTTTCGTGTTTGGTAATTGGCAGTTCCTGCAGCCATCGCTAGTTATTAGCTTTAGTCTGTGGGCATGCTCCCCTATCAGGCAGTGGCCCGTTAGTATGCCCACTAATAGTGAACACTGACTTCTGGGCAGTCCCAAGAGGCTTTCAGTTTTCTTTTTGTCGTAAGAATTCCAGAATATTTTCGTTACTCTGGAGTCGTTTGTGTTGAGCCAATTAGATGTGGCCTTTTGACGCATACTGTCGTCCATTATTTTCTTGCATGTTTGTATTGGCGTCGGCAGCTCTGGAGCTGCCTCTCGTTCGAGGATAGCCCCCTGTTTGGCTAGTCCATCCGCTATTTCATTTCCTAGAACTCCGCTATGGCCCGGAACCCACCGGAGTTCCAGGGTCCTAGCTGATCCCAGCTTGTAAAGCTGTTAGGCAGTTATGCACTGTCTTCGACTTGATTGTGACGGACTGTAGCGCCTTTAGTGCTGCTTGACTGCCCGAGTGTATGACGATTCCTCCCTTTTTCCGGGATGAAACCATCACCTCAGCTGCCTTTTGGATCGCAAGCACCTCCGCCTGGAAAATGCTGCACTCATTCGGCAGTCTGTAGGAAAGGTTGCATGGAATTTCCGACGAGTAGACTGCTGCTCCGACTCCGGCTTCCATCTTGGAGCCATCCGTGTAGAAGTTCAGCGCCTTCTGCGTCCATGATCAACTACCGGGATCTGCTCCCTATCGGGTATATTGACCACGAAGTTTGTGTTGAAACCTACTTGTGGTTTCATATAGTCAGTATTAATAGATGGCAGCCTAATGCTGCGGTGGCCATTTGGCCTCTCTTTGAAGTGCCCTGCCTCCCTAAGCCTTAGGGCACATTTAGCTGCCTCATTCTTCAGATATAGGCCGATCGGAGGCAGGTTTAGAAGGGTGTTCAGAGAGAGCGAAGATACTGTTCTTAAGGCACCAGTGATCCCTAAGCAACATAGTCTCTGTACCCTCTCCATTTTCTGTAGGATTCTTTTCGTGTTGAGTGCTGTCCACCAGACCACAGCTCCGTACGTTAGTATCGGTCGTACGACAGCCGTGCATATCCAGTGAGTTATTCTTGGTTTGAGACCCCACTTTTTACCAAGCATGCTTTTGCAGGTGTAAAAGGCGATGCTGGCTTTCCTGTTTCGTTCCTCGACATTACGACCCCAGTTAAGTTTACTATCCAGGATCATCCCTAAGTACTTTGCATGGGTTGACAAAGTTAACTCGGTGTCACCCATCTTTGGCAGGATAAATTCCTGGTTCTCCTTGTGAAGAAGACTAGTTCAGTTTTCCGAGGATTTACACTTAGGCCTCTTCTATCCGTCCACCTTAGTATCTTACTGAGGGCCATAGTTGTAAGTTCTGACAGTGTGTTCGGGTGCTTGCCTGATACGAGTATCACAATATCGTCTGCATAGGCTACCGCACGTATTCCGGACGATTCGAGGGATGTTAGTAGATTGTTCAGTACGAGTATGCAAGCGGTGATAGCACTCCTCCTTGCGGAGTGCCTCTCATCGTACTCTTGGTGGCTTTAGCACCTCCCCATTCAGACGTTACTAGCCTGTTCGAGAGTATTGCTTCGATCCATTTCCTTAGAGTATCATTCACCTCGGCAAGTTCCAAGGCCTCCACTAAAGCCTCCATAGTGACGTTGTTGAAAGCCCCTGCTATGTCCAGGAATGTACCGAGAGTGAATTCTTTATATTGAATGGATGTTTCGATCGTTGAGACCACCTCATGTAGAGCGGTTTCTACCGATTTCCCCTTTATGTAAGCGTGCTGAGTTGTAGATAGGTACGAAGGGTGGATGGTTTCCCTAATGTATCCATCTATGCACTTTTCCATTGTTTTTAGCAAAAAGGACGTTAGACTGATAGGTCTAAAGTCCTGGAAGGATTGGCATGGCTGCCCTTGCCTGCTTTGGGAATAAACACCACTCTAGACTCCCTCCACGCCAGAGGTACGTAGCCTAGTCTGAGACATCCCTTTAGTATGGCAACCACCCAAGGAGCTATTGTGTCCAAGGGTTTTTGCATCATTGCCCGTATGATTCCGTCAGGGCCTGTCGATTTGTACGCGTCAAACGAGCTTATCGCACATTTAACGCGTCTGCACGTGAATAGCCCCGGGATGTTGCTTCTTCTTGCGTCGCCATTTCCTGTTTCCGGCCGTGTTACGAGGGTGTGATGGTCCTCGCAGCCAGGGAAGTGTGCGTTCAGAAGTTCATCTAGTGTGTCTGCGCTGTCTTGTGTCCAGCCTCCATCCTCCTTGTTGAGGGTGGAGGGTGGTATCGGATTTTTGGAGATGACCTTTCTTAACCTTGAAGCTTCCGTCGTGCTTTCAATTTGGCTGCAAAAGTCCCTCCAGCTATTCCTCTTTGCCGCTCTTAGTTGTTTCTTAAATGCTTTTAACGAGTTCCTGTACTCGCCCCATGCATCGTCATGCCCCGTGCGTTTGGCGTTGCTGAACAGCTTCCTTACCTTGCAGCGGGCTTCCCTAATCTCCTTGTTCCACCATAGTGGTTGGGTCTTCTTAGCGGGTTTTCTGAGAGGACATGTAGTATTATAAGCTTTAGTAAGTATGTTGGTTAGAGTCTGGGTCGTGCGCTCCAAACTTTTAACGTTACGTATGTACTCCGGGCGCCTACTGGAAAGTTTGGTAACTACAATTTGGCTGTACGCCTCCCAGTTGGCTGTCCTCGGATTTCTGTACTTCTTTGTTTCATTCATGGTTGCGAACCCTACCTCAAAGCTTATGTACATGTGGTCCGAGAATGAAGGTCTGTCCAAGACCCTCCAGTTCTGAACATCACACGTATCACCGTTTGAATGTAGTGTTACATCTAGTACGTTCTCGCTAGTAGGTCCCCTGTAGGTCGGTTCCCCTCCACGATTAGCTATTTTCAAATTATAGTTGAGTAGAAAAAGTAGTAATGACTCACCTCTCTTGTTGTCGTCGTTACTTCCCCATATCGTGTGGTGTGCGTTGGCGTCGCTGCGTATCACTATGTTCGCTTTCCTTCCGGTCGCGTAATCAAGCAATGTGTGCAGCTCGTGCGGCGGCGCGGGTTTGTCGTGCGCCATGTATGCTGATGCGAGCATAAGGGATCGTCCTTGAGCGCCCTCCACATGAATAACTGTCAGGTCGCTCGTGTTTCTGTCAGAGTCCAGAAGGGCATTGAGGCTAATCCTTACCAAGATAGCTGTCCGCAGCCTGCCCTCCTTCCAACAGCTTATAACGTTGTAGTTCTTCGTTGAGAGTCCCTGGATGTGGCCCTCCCCAGAAATCCATGGTTCCTGAATGAGTGCCACATCATAATTTCCCTCCTGTAGCGTGTGCAGCAGCTCTGCTGATGCGGAACTGCTATGGTGCAGATTTATCTGAAGCACCTTTAGCATAACCCTCGGGTTAGTTCTTCTGTGTCGTAGTTTCGGTCGTTAGAGTAGCGTCTGGATCATCCGTCTCAGATTCGCTCTCATTTTCGCTAAGCCTGATGTTGTCGCCCGCTTCCGTAAGAGTTTCTAACTCCTTCTCCACCTCATTGGCGTCGATGGTGTTCTCGTTCCCGTCCGCGGGATGGCGCTTTTTGAGCTTAAGAAACACGCTTCCTAAGCCCCACGCCATTTTCCCGAATCGAGGGTTTATCTGTAGGATGATTGTTTGCCCTCCTTCCGCTGTCGGTTCACCAGTATATAGGACCAACCAATCATCAGTCGGTATGTCGGGGTTCTGTCGCTGGAACAGTTGGAGCGAAATTTCTGCGGGTACGACCCTCGGCATTAGGACGTTCGCCTTGGGTACAGCTGGAATGTTGTCACGGTCAACTATTTCCAGCCTGGCCCCCTCCCATAAACCGTCCAGTGTCGGTACAGTGTCTCTGCACCAGTTCAGCGTAGCATCGTCCTTGCAGCTAATCATTTTGACGCCTTTGAGCCACCCCGCTCCATCAAACGATGGTATAGGGTTGTTCGCGTCTGACAATCGCTGTATTAGTTTGTCCATCAGCCTTGTTTCCACCGCTGACCACCTTTCCTGGCTCATCCTGCCGAGATGGTCGCTACGGTCAATGAGCGCTACCACCAGGTGTCGTTTTGCTGCTTCACCTGCACTCGTCTCTTTTCTGGCCTTTCCGGCCTTCCTTCCGTCGTTTTCTTGACTGACTGTCCTGTAGTCGTCTGGCTAGCCCCTGGTTTTCCCGCCGCCGGGCATTGCCTTTTGCACGAAGATGCTCGTTGATCCTCTTCTGGATCTCTTCTTCCGTCAGCTTCTGTAGTTCTCTTGTTGGTGTAACGCGTGTGTTTTTTTACCCTACACGCGATAAATTCCCAAAAAAAACAAGCAAAATAACAAAAACATAAACTTTATTTCGTGCGGTTTACGAGAACAGATTCATAGAACGAATGACGAAATTCCAGGGTAGTCTTTTTCCTGATGATCGATGTTCTAAAAACTCGAGGTGGGTGCACAACTTAAACACTACAGTTCTTCCCCCCCCCCCCCCACTGTCTCGTCTGGTATCGAAAATATCTCAATTTCCTGTGGGTGTGAATTGTTTGAGGCCGTTTTTGATGTGCAGGACGAGGATGGAGCATTTAGGTTGACTATTGTAGTCGGTGGATATGACGGATCTGATGGAAATACTTCCAAATACGCTGGCTTCAAACGTTCAGTTGAAACGTCTGTAATCCGACCGTTTACATCAACAGTGTATAGAACATCAGAGAATCGTTTGATCGCCTTATGTGGTCCTGAAAACGGTAGCGACTTACGAACAGCGTCTATACGTAGAAATACGTGCGTACAACACTGGGGTTCTTTATTGATGAAAGGGGTTCGTGAACTTCGGTGGCTGATGGGCGAAGGTCGAATTCGTTACATCGTTCGGCGAATATTTTCCAGGAAAACGTTTGGTTCGACATGTTTACGATTAGGGACAAGCAACTCCCCCGGCAAAATTAATGTGGTGCCGTATACCAACTCAGCACTCGATGTCTCAAAGTTTTCTTTATAGCTGTTGCGAAGATCTAGCAAGACCGTAGGAAGCACGTCTACCCACTCCAAGTTGCGTTCATGGCACATGATTGAGGCTGGGTGGTAGTGCGATGTTCGATTTCGTTCGCATCCAATGGAAAAATTGAGAAGCAAACTGTGTTCCTGTTCCTGTAGTCCGGATGGCGCAACAGTTAGCACGTTCGCCTTCAACGCACTGGGCCCCGGTTCGATTCCGGGGATTTACGTGTCGGACTATGAGCCCACTCAGCTGTTAAATGAGTACCCATTATGGGGTAAATAACTCGGTTGAGCGTGTTGCTGATCACATACCTCTGCACAAAAACCGTCACGATCTAGAAAATGAGATGGTGCTAACTCATCTCGAGGCCTTGGTTCAAATTGGACTGTTGCGCCAGTTATTTATTTATTAAACTGTGTTCCTTGGTCGGTCGTGACTGAACATGGTGCTCCAAATCGTGCAACCCAGTTGTTATAGAACGCTTTCGCGCAGGATAGGGGGTTGTTTGATCTGCCAACGGAATAGCCTCGGGCCACCTCGTGAAGCGGTCAATCATCGTGAGGCAATATTTGAAGCCCTGCGAAGATATTAGCGGGCCGATGATATCCAAATGAACGTGCTCAAACTTAAGGTCTAAGCACACTGTGTCTGTACCAGGGCAGCGCCGTAGTCGCCCGGATACTGGCGATCTACGGTAGGCAAATTGTGCAACATAAACCAGTCTGCTGGTTCACACTTACCGACATGGACAACAGACATCACAGGGTGCCCATTTAGTTTGGTTTAATTTTTCTCGCTCACTATGCGACACGAAAAGAAATTGGAAACACACATCACTGAACACGGACCAGCCGCCGCCGGGTGGGTCGTTGTGTAGCCACCATACGGCGAAGAAAATGTACAATGTTGAACAAACTTTGCACTTCCCAAAAGGAACCGTAAGTCATACACACAATATAGCCGACTGTACCGATTGAATGGAATTATGTGCCGCAGTCACTTGCGATAAACCGTCGCCAAACCGGCACACAGGGAACATACGGTTGGGTCCCGGTACGGGTAACGTGTGGTTTCGTTTGCAATGCCCGGTCATGTACCCGATATACGGGCGGCTACGGCGCTGATCTGGTACGGGGACTGTGAATGACTGAACAGCATTTTGTTGATGAGGGCTGACTTTAGGGCGTTGGCACCAAACATACGAGCGTGCCCAACTGTAGATGTGCGTTATATATACGAACTTTATTGAACAAAAGAGAGCGATTCTTACAATTCGTTGATTCTTATACTAACTAATACTTGTGCACTTTAACCTACACCCAGGTGGCACAAGAGTGATTAAATATTGATATTTTTTGATACTTGGGTATCATAGTATCGATACCTTCAGTATACCACTAGTGATGTTTTTATATGGATGATGTCCGCATTTCCAGCGTTCTGATTGGTCGACATTATCGAAAGCGGAAATAAGCATTGATGCTGGGCATTGATGATATATCGGAAGAATATCAAACCTACTGAATGAACATAAATGTGACTATACTGATCTATCTTTGATATAATATCGAAGACTTGTATTGAAAGTGTAACCATGATTGTTGAGGAGGTTGAATTATACTGAAGAAGAACACAACTGGTGTCCGAAATGCGCATATATAATAAAAAAAGAAATCATCCCGTCTTAGGAAAAACAACACACATGTCTTATAGATGATTGTAGTCAAAAATAATAAATAAAGCATTCGCAATGTTTGTTAAACTCGTGTTATTTGTGTCATATCTGCTCCTACGAAATTTGCTAGGAAATAGTACATATAACACAAACAACACTAGTTTAACTAACATTGTGAATGCTCCATGTGTTTTATTTATAAAACCAAATGTTTTTTTTAACTTTTTCACATTTATTATTTATATTTTATTATGGAAATTATAATTTTACAGGTTTGTACAGTTTTACAGTTTTTATTAATACTTTATAAATATTATTTCATTTGTTGTTTGCTTTCAGAAGTTTTTTATTATATTTAACCTTGCCATCTAGCAAGGCTTTTTCTAAATCGGCCATAAACTGCTGAAGGCCATAACCATTTTTCTTAAAGCACTCTGAAATCAAAATTGAAATTTAAGTTATAATCAATTTTAAGAGGCTTCTTGTAATAACTCTAACATACCAAAAAGGCAAGCGCAGATACGCTCAAAGTTAGCGAATTTCTTTTTCCCTCTTGTAATTTTAGCACTAAAGTTTTTAAAAGTTTTCTTTGAGTCTAACACAACAAAAAAGAGCTCACACGAATTTGTGTTTAGGAAATATCACAGTTAGATGAATGCGGGATCACACAATTTCACAATTTATTACTGAAATATCAATGCGGGATCACACAATTTCACAGTTTCTTGATGACAGAGTATTGGCTACGCGGATCGTTTCTGTGCTGATACTGCATTGAAATTCCTCTTAATCATTATTGATGGTAGGTATCAATAAATTGCCAATGTGGAATCAATCGTGATTAGGGTTAATTACTGAAGACTTATTGATACTCCAGGATCAATACCAAAATCTTATCTGGTATCAATGCGGGATCAGTACAATTTTTTTGATGACAGAGTATTGGATATGCGGATCGCTTTTGTGCTGATATTACATAGAAACTAACTTTCCTAATCATTATTGATGGTAGGCATCAATAAATCTCCAATGTGGAATCAATCGCAAAGAGGGGCAATTATTGAAGATTTATTGATCAGTACCAAAATGTCATCTGGGCATATACAACATCCTCCTTCATAAAATACAAATAATTCGTTACTAATCGATCTTATACTCATATAATATATGTATGTCTCAAATGCAAGGTGTTTATGCTTTATGTATGTACATACTCTGAAAATCATTTTAATTTTGCAATTGGTATCCTGTATACATCTTGAAATCGACTTGGGGCGACCGGCATCAGTCCCATGTTTGACTACCGGCGTTTCGGGTTCGAATCCCGTCCACGACGACGTTCGTGGCCATGGATGTGCAGGAGGTGCATGCTGGCAACTGCATTCTCCGAAACCAGTTTATGCCAACGAAACGTCAACTGGGCCACATGGAACAGTTGACTCGCTATGCCCCACAAGGGGTTAGGGCAATTGAGTACATCTTGAAATCCATTTAATTGTATAATTGCTACTTTCCATTTAATAGTACCGTGTTTTACGCAAAACTAATCTAATCGTAAATCGGAATATTTTATGTAAAATGCAAATTGCTACTCATTTAGATATTTGTAAACGATCTGACTGCTTTATTATCTGACCGTATCTTGTCTTGTTTGGTAAGTAAGTTGTACTAGGTGTAATGGATTCTGGTTGATTTTTGTCAACTGACGAATGAGACAAATTAGCATTCTCTATATCAAAATCATTCTTGTCTTGAAACTGTGGTGCGTTCCTTGATTTTCTTAAGTGGAACGAATTATGCCTTAGTAAGCTTTGGTTTTCAGTACGCACTAGATAGGAACGAGGTTGGTCGTGTTTATCAACTATTCTTCCTAGCTCCCAAACTCCCCATTTCCGAATTACCACATGTTCCCCAGGATTATATTTTTCTTCTTTTCGACATTTATACGAGTCATGTAATTGTTTTTATACCCTAGACTTTTAGTATAGGGTATATTGTTTTTGTCACGACGAAAATATACCTATATAACACCTTAAAGGAGGCTCCGGCGGTATAGCAATGTATATATGTATATAAATGATCAGGGTCACTTCTTGATTCGATTTAGCCATGTCGGTTCACTGCCCCAATTGTATTTCCGGCTAAACACGTATAGTTTTAAAACCCAATACGTTTTCGACGAAACCACCGACGTAGTTAGCTCTAATGCTGGAACCAGAATGAACGTAGAAAGCAGCAGCAGCAACAACTACAAAAACATGCAGATCTGCTTTCGCCACTATCGCTGCCGCTGCGTTCAATCTAGGTCACGTATGGGAAATGCGTGCTTTCCAATTTGACATTTTGCTGCCGCTACTGCTGCATTCTGCGTTCATTCTGGTTCGGGCATAAGCCTTACAGCTGTAAGCGATCTGACGCAGGTATGCGACTAAATGGGCAAAAAGTACAAGTCCGAAACCAGTTAATGCTAGCGAAACGTCAACTACGCCTTGTAATGAGCAAGCTGGTCAGCAGATGGTGTTTTGGGGACGGAGCCGGACGTTTACCGAGAAGACCGTGAAGGTCCGGCGACGCTACAAGCGAATGCTCCTCAATGAGCTGAGCGGCGGCACATGCTTGTTCCAGCTCCGTTCGGGAGATGTGGGCGGGGTTTTTGCCCGCTCGTTGCCCCAGCCATTACAATGATAACATGTATCATGTGCCTTGGGGGTAGACGAAACAACAAAGGATAAAACTGAGTCCCACGACTCAGGAAAACTAGTGAAAAAAAATGCAGTCAATGGCCGTCGACCGGCTCATGCTACACGCTCCGGGCCCTGCTGTTGCGGACCTTTGGCCTCTTTACCCATAACATAAAAACCCAACCAATGAGGTGTTATGGCCGGCAAAAATGTTGGGACCTCCCAAAGCGGAACAAGAGATGAGGCCTTCACCTCATCTCGTCAACAACCTGATCAGGAAAAGTAGGGGGTTGCTCAAAGGAAAAGCCGCTTTTTCCAAATTCAGTACATTATATATTCAAAAAAAAAAATGAAATAATGACAAAGAAAAACAAAAGATCAGGAAATTACTAAGAAAACTATTTAAAAAATCTAAAGAAAAACTGCGAAAAAAATCAATTTTGGAATAGAAAAAAAAATTTACGAATTTTGAAAATTTACGAAATATGAACTAGTGCACAACCACTTATCCGGAATCCTTGATGGCCATCACGACACGGGAGCAGCTGCAATTCAACATAAATAAAAAAAATATATTTGATTCAAACTAAATCAAAATCCAAACTCCGAACAAAAAGCAAAAAAAAAAAAAACAAAAATAAAGAAATTACAAACAAAAATAAGTTAAATTTGAAATCAAACTATCACAAAGTGCAAATATCGTCAATCGAGTTTATTTAAAAATAAGTTAATCACTAGCTCATTAAGAAATTATCGTATTTGGTGGCAACACTCTCTGAAGAAAATTTTAAATGCTATCATCAACCAGCAGCTTCTCATCACCAATAGTGTTCAATGAAAAAAGGGCACACTGTTGTCACTCCCCAAACAAAACGGCACAAATGTGGATGTTAGGTGCACCGGCACTTGCAGCGGCAGACGAGGTTGCGTTCTCAACTTCCGAAGTCGGGATAGCGGATGAAAGGGTCGTCCGGAACGTATTGTCGCCTTAATTGCGGGTCGACATTTTCAGTGGGCTATTCGGAACTCTCTATTTTTCCGACACCGCAGCTATCTTTTTCCCAACACGGCGCAGCGGGTGGCAACAAGATCGAATTTGCGACTTTTCCGAGGCGTCCGATAACCAGCCAAATCCGAATCCCCCGAAAACCCAACCGATGGCACCGACGGGTTATGCGCAACTCTCAAAAACACGGCCGGTCGCGATGGCGGGTGTCAAGCTACCCCAAAACAAAAGAAAGTCCGCCCGATCTTTGGGACGAAGCGTAGTTGTCGAAATGCTAAACTGCTTTCGCTACACTTAAATACACTGCCATTGCAACATTGCAGGGAAATCGCGAGTTTTGTCGAATGTTTGGCCACCCATCCGAGTCGTTATAGTCAAAATGCACAACTTGCTAATATGGTTCGGAGCGCGTATTTATACACCTGTAACACCTGCTCAACACATATTCCGAGATATGCCTCCCGCGGCCAATCAAAAAAAACTCGTGATGCGACAAATCCGGAGTTCAAAATGCCCACTCTCGATTTCTTTTCTTCACACCCAAGGTAGAACCCTGCCGATGGCGTTGGCGGGTGACGAACAACTCCTTGATTTGAAGGCTGTCAACGCGCGTCACTCATCACTGAGCCAACATGAAGTTGACGACAAGTGATGGGTGCGCGCGAAGATTTAAAAAGAAAAGGTGTTCATTACAGCCTCTTGGGAGAAGTTGACGGCCTATGACCCATTAGGCATTAGGGAAAATTGTATCAACTTATAATTACATTCTTTGGAAATCGAAGTGTGCAAAGTACTTTAACGTCGAGTACTTGAATTAGTTGCTAACTGGACAGAATACCCGGCTAGTTCTGAATAAAATACATGTAAACTAAACTTCTCCTAACATGGTCGTATCCAAAACCCAACCCATCTTAAGTAGAATCAAGTGTTCATGTGGCATTCCAAATAAAGCAGTGAAAGTGGCTGTCCGAGCTATGTATACTCGAAAAGTTCGCTTAAAATTTCGAAGCATTTTTTTAGAGAACGTGTATTTCCTAAATCTCGGCGACCGGTAACTCTGCGCGTAGAGGCGTCAGTTTCATGCTTTGAAGAGAGAGTATATGAGGAAATGAAAAAGAGCGAGAGAAACGAAGCAATTCGGCACAAGTGAGGAAGTAGGAAGGGGGATGGAAATTTGACATCTCTTTTGCTCTATATGGACCGGGCGGGTGTTCCGCTGCAAAGAGACAGACTGGAATGTTATTGTTCCAATTGGAAAAGTAGGAGAGGGGATGACATCTTGCGTGCTTCCTGTGCTTTTATATAAACTGCGCGGGTGTTGCGCAGTGGAGGGCGTGTGTCTCTCTCTCTACTTTTTACGACTGGAATTGCTTCAAATAGTTTCGTGTTGAGTATATGCGGATTGCTCCTCCATAGGTATTCTCTATGGTTTCATGTCGTGGTTCAAGAATAGAGGGTTATGCAAAGAAATGTGCAACTTTTTCGCGCTCTCTGCGCATGGCTTCACAGTTTCATATTTTTTGAAAGCTTTCAATGAATTTGGTATGAAACCACATACTTTTTTAAAGAGAATTCGCTTACAAATTTACAACTTCTATCCGATTTCCATGAAATTTGGAAGATTGGAACCCCAAGACTAAGGGAGGTTGATATTCACATAAGATTTCAAAAAATCACCCTCGTCCCCAGTGGCGATCCGTCAGGGCAGGCAGGTAGGGCAATGATCCCCTCTCAATTTCTAAACATATATTGTAGTATCAGCAACATGATATCAATTATATTAAGCCGGTTTATTAAACAATGAATACTTTTGTAAAAACGTTAATTTATTGCTTTATCTACTTTATTTTTAACGCACTGCACAACATTTCACATATTTCCTTTATTCACTGTTTGCATAACAGCCATGCACATGCATATACGATGCATATATTACGTGTCACAACATTCTTTTCACATATAATTAATATTCCAACCTTTTGCGTACCCAGTGTAAGGGATATTTTTAGTTTCCGGGGCCCGGGAGGGGGGGGGGGGGGGGGGGGGGGGGGTTGGTTGCAAAAATTTGCGAAAAAAAAACAAAAAAAATTTCGCTATAGTCATTTGAAAAATTTAGCTCATAGTACGTATATTATAACAAATAAAAACAATCTAGTTTCGGCTAGCTTGCCGTAGATATGATAAGGGTAACATACCTTCGCTGCAACTTATGGTGCATTTGCCACTTTGAAATTAGTAGTAAAACTTGTTCCGATTTCACTGTTCCTATAAGAGGTATATGAAATAGTGGGCCGATTTCAACCTAATAATTAATAGGTACGTGGTTTGGCAGTCAATATGATTGAATAATACAAAATTTGGTACAGATATCTACAGAAATAAAAGGTTTTTCTAACAAAAATTTGCTTTCAGAACGGTCGTTCCTATGACAGCTATACGATAGAGTAGTTCAATTTCAACTAAATTCGGAAATGTGATTTGACTAAAGATATTATTGCTTAGTGTGAAATTTGAAAAGATATCTTTAGAGATAAAAAAGTTTTTCTCACAAAGACCAATTTTGGGACCGGTCGTCCCTATAGGAGCTATCATATATGACGTTGTGGTCCGATTCCGTTGGTTCCGACATATATACAGCGTGCAATATGTAGAAAGAAGGGTTTGTACAAAATTTCAGCTCGATAGCTTTAAAACTGAGTGACTAGCTTGCAAAGAACCAGACAGCAGACGGACAGACGGACAAAGCTTAATCGACTCGTCTCATCATACTGGCCAAGAACGTATATCACTTATATGGTCGGAGATGCTTCCTTCTGTGCGTTGCAAACTTCATGTCAAAGTTAATGCACCACATCCGTGAAGGGTATAACAATAGCGACTTTGAAATTTATTTTTTCATTTCTTCAATGTATGTATTATACTGTCAATGATACTCTCAAACTCAAATTTCAAATTTTTAGATTTTTATCTACTTTATTCACACTGTGTCGCAGATTTTATTCCCGGCGTGGAGTTGACAAATTATGACAGACTGATATAGAGCAAAAATAAAAATTGAATAAATATTTTGCGCATTAATAAAATCCAACTCTGCCCACCTGGCCCTACACGGCAAGAGCCGCCACTGTCATCCCCTTTCCGCCCCTAAAAGGATTCCGATCTTTATGAAATTTCGTATATTAGACATTCGAGGCTAGGACAAGGTGACTGTCTACTACATAGGATTTCGGAAAGCCGCCACAATCTTCGAAGAAAATTTACAATCCAATTTCAGGTGAGAAGAGGGATGGGGGAGTTTTTTTTATCTTTTGTAAAGATTAACCTTCCCCTATGTTGAATGTTTATTAGTCACTGGTGATGATGCTTATATGTCCAATTTCGTCACTAGTACCAGCAATGTAGTAAAACTCATATGTTGTAAATTTTGATAATGCTGACGTTTCGCCAATTTATTGGCATCTTCAGAGTTATTGATCTATAACTACTTTACATAAATTTTATTGTGAACATGTGCCAGAATTCTTATCTTTATAAATTTCTAACTTACTTGATTTATACTTGTCTTAATACATATTAATTTCTATTGTCCGTGTTTAATGTCAAAACTTGTTATTTGTTGGTTATGCTAGTCATTGTATAATTTATGTGTAGGTTATGTATCTATTAAGGTTATTTGTGTTGTAAGGTGGGTTGAGTTTTTTGTGAATATTTATGGTTGTTTTATCTGCTAAAATTATCTATTATTGATTTATATTTGTTAACTTTATGTTCAAGCTCTGACTTAGAATTAAGCGAGTTATCAAAATGTTGATTGATATAAATTGCATCTTTTATTAATATTTTGTCCTTATTATTGTCTCGATTTATAATTTTTATGTTATCAAAGTCCATCTCATGTTTGTCAATAATCTGGTGATGTGCTAACTTATTGCTTATATTATTTAGAAGTCTGTTTTTATTTTTATGTTCACTAACTCTTATTTTCAAGTTTCTACTTGTGGAACCAGGTTTTACAATATATGCTCAATATCACATTCCCAAGCAGCACAAATCAGTCATTAAACGGTTGTTATGATTGAAATATAACCAGGGTCATATAACGACATTGTCGTATAAATGGTCAAAATAACGTTTTTTAAACGTTTGTCAAATGGTAATTTTACCGTTTTTGCCTGGTTTATGACCAAGAATTTCAGTGAAACTACATGGCTATATTTCAGGTCTTTAATTGACGACATTGTTGACAGTCATGTCTGTGACCCGTTTCCTGCAAAATCGTTAAGTTTACAACTGTTATATTGCTACATAAATATTAACAGTATTGCCTTTTATGTAACTGTCCAATGACCAGTATATAACATAATTGTAACGTTGTAGTTTTAAACATGTCTTAAATATAACCATACTGTTCGATTCCTTGCCTAATTATGCTTTGAATATAACATCATTTTTAGATTTTTCGCCTATATAAGACAAGAATATTTCAGATTTATAACCAAAATATAACCGTGGAGACGACGAAATAAAACCGTGTAAAAGCCAACACACACTTGCGTCCAAAATCAAAGTTTTCCTCGGGCGAATCCAAAATTTCCCAGTCAAATCCATACATCGATCGGGAAAATTTTGGATTGGACGCGGGACAAATTGGATTTTGAACGCATGTGTGTGTCCACCTTAAGACGACCAGTTTCGCATATCCATGTTTTCTGCAAAAGGGCTGCCTTGTTGTTGTCGTGGTAGCGATGCTTCGAATACTACTTTTTTTCTTACATGGAGGGGGTGTGGCAGCTTTTGGCCGCCAAAAAACGAGACGTTCCGGCACGAAGAACCAGCTGCCGCGTTGAGCGCAACGCAACTCTGCCTGTTTGGAAAATACTCGTTATCGTTTAAAAAAAATGACCCGAAGACCCGAATACGTGTTTTGTGTACCGATGCGACGAGGATGCTGGAACGACTGATCTGTATGTTGACAAATGGGGTGCATTCAAAAATGTAATGGTTGTGTTCAAAACAATATGATTTGGGATATACAGAAACAGTTTTAACGACAATAAATTTGTAATAGGTACAACAATATAGTTCATGAAATACAATATCGTTCTGAACGTTATAAAATGGGTATTCTTTCGACAATTTGGTCCAAAATAAATCAATTTAGTAATATTAATGACAAACTTTGATAAAATATTAAGTTGGATACCGAACAAAATTGTCTTAGTTCTGTAACTTAACCAAATTCGTTATTTCTGGACTGAAATACAACCGTAAAATGAGTTAGATTTCTAACCAAGGTTGGATTGTGCTACTTGGGTTACTTTTCTCTTCTTTCTTAATTTTTTGCTTAGTGTTTGAATAAACCGTATCTCTTAATTTTTCAATAGGTTTAAATGAAGTTTGAATGTCTATAAGATTACCTTGCTGGTCTATTATCGTCTTAGGTAATATATTTTTTATTTTTTCAGATAATTTCGGGATACTCGTGTATGCTATACTATTAAATATTTTATTTTGAATTTGATTATTATTGTTAGTTATTTGAACATTTGATTATTGTTGTTTAATTTTATGTACATTTTTAATTATTAGTTTATGTATTAGTTTTTTCGGATAACCATGTTTAGTTAATATTTCCACTAATTCTTTATTATGAGTTTTCCAAAATTGTACATGACTTAATTTCAGTTAATTAATTAATTAATTTTTATGTGTTTAGGATGGTTAGTTTTATAATGAAGTATGTTATAAGTGGCAATTTCTTTCTTATACCAATTTGTAATAATTTTGTTTTTGTCTCTTATTAATGTTACATCCAAATAATTAATAGATCCTTCCTTTTCAGTCTCTAAAGTGAATTTTACATCATTTTCAATGTTATTAAATGCTTCTAAAATTGTTTTCATTTTATCTTTCTTAATGATTGCAATTATATCATCAACATAAGATTTTATATATAGTATATTATTTCAAAATAATTGGGTTAAGAATATTTTGTAAGTATAAGTAAGCTGCAATGACACTGAAGCTACCCCCCATTGTCAAGCCTTTAGTTTTATATACCGTCTAGCCATAAATATTGTTACAAGGCTTGGCAACCCTGCAGAAAGGAACCGTTATATTGCATTTCTTAAAAATTGAGCTAATCGCTATAGTACGCTTGTGCTTGATGCATTTGTCATCATTTGAGTTTAATTTTTAGTGTAGTGAACATGGATTGGGGTGACAAAGAAAATAGAATTGCTGTAATTGCACTTCATAAAGTAGGAATGCAACCAAGTGATATTTTTAAGACTCTGCATACCCTTGGTATAAGCCGAATGTTTGTATATCGGGCTATTGAAAGATTTAATGATACGTCTGGAGTAAGTGACCGTGAAAGAAGTGGCCGTCCGCGAACTACTCGAACACCTCAAGCGGTTAAAACCGTGCGCGAGAGAATTCGCCGTAATCCTCTTCTGAAACAAAAAATTTTATCGCGTGAGATGAAAATACCCCAAAGAACAATTTCACGTATCATCAAAAGTGACTTGGGGTTGGGTGCTTATCGTAGATCTACCGGGCATTCACTAACAGATTCGTTAAAAAAAAATAGAGTGGAAAAATCAAAACGATTACTTTGCCGGTACGCAAACCAAGAACACCGTAAAATTTTGTTTACGGACGAAACAAATTTTACTGTCGAAGAAACATTTAATAAACAAAACGATAGGGTTTATGCTCGCAGTGCCAGAGAAGCTTCTCAAGTTGCCCAAAAGGTTCAAAGAGGTCATCATCCAGCCTCAGTAATGGTTTGATGGGGTGTTAGCTACAACGGGGTGACAAAGTTGCATTTTTGTGAGAAGGGCGTCAAAACGTCTGCCAAAATTTATCAAGAAAGTGTCCTTGAAAGTGTAGTGAAACCTCTCAACACGTCATTATTCAAAAATCAGCCTTGGAGTTTCCAGCAAGATTCTGCACCAGGTCATAAGTCGAAGTCAACCCAAAAATGGCTTGAAGAAAATGTTCCAGATTTTGTTAAAGCTGAAGATTAGCCTTCCTCAAGCCCAGACCTGAATCCGCTGGATTACGAATTATGGTCTGTCTTAGAGCAAATGATGTGCTCTAAAAGACATTCTAATATCGAATCCTTAAAGAAGTCTCTTACACATGCAGTCGCCAACTTTCCGATTGAAGTCGTGCGTGCTTCCATAGATAAGTGGCCAGCTCGATTAAAGGCTTGTGTAAAGGCAAAAGGCAATCACTTCGAATAACTTGTTGCAATTTCCGTTGTTGACAATGCATTTAACAAATAAACAATGATTTCTTAACATATAACACCTCTTTTATTGAACAGTGCTTCAAAAAGTTTGTAACAGTATTTATGGCTAGACTATATTTGATTATCATAGTTAAAATAACTATTCGATAGGTATACCTATTGTTTAGTCATTCTAAGTAATAGTTCTATAGGAATTTCCGTGTTAATTTTATGGTAATTAGCTTCAATAATTTCTAAAACTTTATGAATTGGAATATTCGTAAACATGTTAACCATTTCAAAGGATATTATCTTGTATTCGTTATTAATTTCGATCTGTTGAAGTTGTTGTGTTAGTTCAAATTAATTTTTTATAGAAAAACCGTGAAGGTTCCTTAGTTGGTTTAGTAATGGTTGTATGAATTTAGCTAATTTATTTAATGGTGAGTTTATGCAACTAACTAAAGGTCTCATAGGTATATTAACTTTATGTATTTTGGGTTGACCTTTTATACGAGGAGCTACACTACTACTACACTACTTTTTGTCTTAAAATCTTTTAATCTTTTTTTAAAAAGTTCACGTATAAAGTCATTAGCTTTATTCTGTAATATATTTGTTGGGTCTCTAGTTAACATATTAAAATTATTATCATCATTAAGTAGGTCTTTCATTTTTTCATTATATTGGTCTTTTGTCATTATGACTATTTTATTGCCTTTATCGCTTGTGGTTATCAATGTTTGTTATCAATGTCCAGGCTATTTCTAATTTTTCCAACTGAATTTTGTAAGAATTCTGTCAATCTATTGTTTCTATTCATTTTCTGATTTCCTATCTTGTACAACGATTTTATATTTGTCCATAGTTGTGAGTTGTTATGTGTTTGTTCTCCAATTTAGTCTTTTATGTTTCTGAGCTCCATAGTTAAGTAAGCAAACTTGAAATGGAAGTAATTAACAACATAAACAATATGATAAACCTAGATACCAAACAACTAATTAAACAAAATTATAAATCACACATTAACAAAGTTAATAGAAAAGTGAAAAATAGATTGAGAGATAAATTTAACAGTATATTAATAAAAAGTGATTATTTTACCAATTTTGATGACGACCTGATAAAAGAGAAAATAATAAATCTTTCAAATGAAGATATTCCTAAATATGTGTACCAAATATTAAGTTTAGGACCTGATTATAATCACCATGAGGGTCTGAATGATAAAACATTGATTCAAATCATAACAGACATAGAATATAATATTAGATACGTTAACCATAGAGAGGCAGATAACATAAGAGAAAAAACTATTAATACTATTAAAAATCATATGAAAAATGACAAAAATAAAAAACGAAGCCATATTGATACATTACTCAAAATGACTAAAAGATATATAAAAAATAAGCCTTATTTGGTTATAACCACAAGCGATAAAGGCATTAAAATAGTCATAATGACAAAAGACCAATATAATGAAAAAATGAAAGACCTACTTAATGCTGATAATAATTTTAATATGTTAACTAGAGACCCAACAAATATATTACGGAATAAAGCTATTACTTTATACGTGGACTTTTTAAAAAAATATATAGATTAATAGATTTTAAAACAAAAAGCAAATACTTAAATTATAGTAGTGTAGCTCCTCATATTAAATGTCAACCCAAAATACATAAAGTTAATATACCTATGAGACCTTTAGTTACTTGCATATACTCACCATTAAATAAATTAGCTAAATTCATACAACCATTACTAAACCAACTAAGGAACCTTCACGGTTTTTCTATAAAAAATTAATTTGAACTAATACAACAACTTCAACAGATCGAAATTAATAACGAATACAAGATAATATCCTTTGACATGGTTAACATGTTTACCAGTATTCCAATTCATAAAGTTTTAGAAATTATTGAAGCTAATTACCATAAAATTAACACGGAAATTCCTATAGAACTATTACTTAGAATGACTAAACTATGCCTATCGAATAGTTATTTTAACTATGATAATCAAATATATAAAACTAAAGGCTTGACAATGGGGGGTAGCTTAAGTGTCATTGCAGCTTACTTATACTTACAAAATATTCTTAATCATATAACCCAATTATTTGGAAATAATATACTATATATAAAATCTTATGTTGATGATATAATTGCAATCATTAAGAAAGATAAAATAAAAACAATTTTAGAAGCATTTAATAACATTGAAAATGATGTAAAATTCACTTTAGAGACTGAAAAGGAAGGATCTATTAATTATTTGGATGTAACATTAATAAGAGACAAAAACAAAATTATTACAAATTGGTATTAGAAAGAAATTGCTACTTATAACATATTTCATTATAAAACTAACCATCCTAAACACATAAAAATTAATGTAGCTAATAATTATATCTACAGGAGACTGAAATTAAGTCATGTACAATTTTGGAAAACTCATAATAAGGAATTAGTGGAAATATTAACTAAACATGGTTATCCGAAAAAACTAATACATAAACTAATAATTAAAAATGTACATAAAATAAAACAACAACAATCAAATGTTCAAATAACTTACAATAATAACAATAATAATCAAATTCAAAATAAAATATTTAATAGTATAGCATATACGAGTATCCCGAAATTATCTGAAAAAATAAAAAATATATTAACTAAGACGATAATAGACCAGCAAGGTAATCTTATAGACATTCAAACTTCATTTAAACCTATTGAAAAATTAAGAGATACGGTTTATTCAAACATTAAGCAAAAAATTAAGAAAGAAGAGAAAAGTAATGTGATATATAGCATATCTTGTAAAACCTGTGAAAATAACAACCAAAACATACATTATTATGGTTCCACAAGTAGAAACTTGAAAATAAGAGTTAGTGAACATAAAAATAAAAACAGACTTCTAAATAATATAAGCAATAAGTTAGCACTTCACCAGAATATTGACCAACATGAGATGGACTTTGATAACATAAAAATTATAAATCGAGACAATAATAAGGACAAAATATTAATAAAAGAGGAAATTTATATCAATCAACATATTGATAACTCACTTAATTCTAAGTCAGAGCATGAACATAAAGTTAACAAATATAAATCAATAATAGATAATTTTAGCAGATAAAACAACCATAAATATTCACAAAAAACTCAACCCACCTAACAACACAAATAACCTTAATAGATACATAACCTACCCATAAATTATACAATGACTAGCATAACCAACAAATAACAAGTTTTGACATTAAACACGGACAATAGAAATTAATATGTATTAAGACAAGTATAAATCAAGTAAGTTAGAAATTTATAAAGATAAGAATTCTGGAACATGTTCACAATAAAATTTATGTAAAGTAGTTATAGATCAATAACTCTGAAGATGCCAATAAAGTGGCGAAACGTCAGCATTATCAAAATTTACAAAAAATGAGTTTTACTACATTGCTGGTACTAGTGACGAAATTGGACATATAGACATATAACCTTCCCCTAGCCTTGAGGGTCAAATATAAAAAGACACCTGGCGCAGTGAAGCCAGAGGAACTCATTTTTGGTATGGGCTAATTCGAGATCATTTATTCGTTTATATAAAATTAAGATATGGGTGGGATATTTGACTGCAGTTGTTAGTACCAGGTGCAGCTACAGAATTATGAATTTCGATATGCAGGCGATATTTTCAGATGATGAAACTTTTTTACTGTTCGATTGATTTTACTTTATGAATTTATCTCCGATTCTATTTTAAGCTTCATCAACTAAATGTCTTTCGTGTAGGTAAATTTTTGCTTATTACTTTTTGCTGTTATATTGGCCGCGGTCCTGGAAGCCTTCTGATATGGATATGACTTTTCTGTTTTTTCTTCTATATGCTTTCCCCTCCGGTAAATTTAGTACAGACACCTGTACATTTTTGGATCTGAGAGATATTCCCACAGACGGCATACCCCGCCGTCTTGCCAAAAAAAAATCTGTCAAGCTGTTGTTTCAAAAAGTACACAAAAAATTCACGGAACACTGGAATCCACGCTGCACGCTCCGAATTTGAATATACCACTCTGTTGCTTTTTTGTTACTCTTCTCTTGTGACTAAGCGGGTTTTGTTCTCGATGTCACCGTTGATAAAATCAGAAGTCCACGAGTGAGGCTCCAAACACAGTCGGTTGGCTAATCCACAAAAGGGATTGTACTGCCAGGGTTTGTAAATCGTTTTTTAAATGTTTTTGATCGCCTACTCCTGCCATTCTAGATGATTCTGAATCACGTGAGCCATCTACCAAAATCCAGTTATAAACGCGTTGTTAACGTGCACTAATTCGCAGCACAATCACTCCACTATAAGGCAATCCACTAACAAATTTCTCAGGGAAATGTTAACTATGTTGTTTGCTCAAATAGGTTTGTATGCTATAGGCGCAGCAAATTCATAATAAAACACTTCGCAACACGTCCTGGACGCTAGCTAACGGATGGCTGGCTATGTTGCTTTAGTGCAGGGGTACCGGTGACATCTGAGAACTGTCAAAATTGCTGATTCCGGAAAAATATTCAGATCCAGAGGGGAAATTGTCAAATGAAAAAAGTGACCGTTGTCTGTACTAAATTTACAGGAGGGGAAAGCATATGGAGGAGAA
Organism: Chloromyia formosa; assembly: GCA_964017055.1. NCBI lineage: Eukaryota > Metazoa > Arthropoda > Insecta > Diptera > Stratiomyidae > Chloromyia > Chloromyia formosa. Next base: position 65,685,512 of record OZ024815.1, read on the forward strand.
TTTGAGAAATGTCAAACCCTGATCCGCTCGCGGGAACGCAGCCATTGCCGTAACCTTTCGAGAGTACCATGGATTTTCTTGAAACTCCACCTGAAGCTATTCCTTACTAACTTTCACCAATTGGACAAGTTTCGCTTAATCAGCTTTTCCACTATAAATTACTTGTGTTCTCAAAATTTTCAGTTATATAACTGTAAGAGCTGACTCATGGATGATGCCGAAATTGAATAGGAGCCTAGTCCTGACGATCGCCCACCGATTAGCAAAGTTTCACTCAGCTAGCTTCTTGCGTTATAGAGTTATTTTGCTTTTGCGGTTTAGCTGTTACTTTTGAACCGTTTGATGAATTTCTCTGAAATTAGACAGGAGTTCAGTTCTCCTTAACATCCACCAAGTGGACAGGTTTCGCTGAGCTAGCTTCTTCCGTTATGTAGTTATTTTGTTTATAAAATTATGCCGTTATAAAGCTGTAACTTTTTAAACGCATGGTGGATGTTTGCTAATATTCAATAATAGGCTAGTCCTTAATGACGTCTACCTACTGGACAAACCTCGTCTAGCTGGCTTTTTCCATTATGGAGTTATTAGGCTTAGATACTTTTGCCGTTAAATAGCTGTAACTTTTTAACCGCTTTGTTGATACTGCTGCTTTATCGATAGAGCGGTTAAAAAGTTACAGCTATATAGCGGCAAAAGTATCTAAGTCTAATAAATCCATAACGGAAAAAGCTAGATAGACCAAACTTGTCCAGTAGGTAGACGTCAATAAGGACAAGCCTATTATTGAATTTCAGCAAACTTCCACCAAGCGGTTAAAAAGTTACAGCTATATAACACCATAATTTTATAAACAAAATAACTACATAACGGATGAAACTAGCTCGGCAAACCTATCCAGTTGGTGGATGTTAAGGAGGACTGAGATCCTATCGAATTTCCGAAAAACGCATCAAACGGTTCAAAAGTTATCGCTATATAACTGCAAAATTTTCTAAGCAAAATAACTATATAACGCAAAAGAAAGAAATTTGTCTAATTGGTGGGCAATCGTTAGGGCTGGACTCCTATTTAATTTCAGCAAGATCAACGAGTCAGTTCCAGAGTTACAGCTATATAACAGAAAATTTTGAGAACACAATTAATTTGTAACGTAAAAAGCTAGTTGAACGAAACTTGTCCAATTGGTGAAAGTTAGTGAGGAGTAGCTGCTGGTGGAGTTTCAGGAAAGTCCACGGTACAGTCGGAAGGTTACAATAATATAACAGCAAAAAGTAATAAGCAAAAATTAACCTACATGAAAGGCATTTAGTTGATGAAGCTTAAAATTAAACTGGAGATAAATAAATTCATTTAGTGAAATCAGTAGAACAGTTAAAAAGTTTCATCATCTGAAAATATCGCCCCCATATCGAAATACATAATTCAGCAGCTGCACCTGGTACTAACAACTGCAGTTAAGTATCCCACTCATATCATAATTACACACAAACTCATAAATGATCCCGAATTAGCCCATATCAAAAATCAGTTCCACTGGCTTCACTGCGCCATGTGTCTTTTTTTATTTGCTATGATTTTTGTTGTAACTCGAATTCCACAACAAAATTTTGGGGATAAACCTCAGATTCGTAATCAGCACCCCAAAAAACAAAATGAAAAATAAATCAAAACTACACCACAATTTGTTTTAGAACAGTTCCAATAAGCACTTAATGACTAGGATAAAAAAGAAACAATATGGAAGGCAAGAAAAAAAAATTATATTTAACATACACACGCCTATAAATTGCACAATCGCAAATAATAATTTTACCACTAGGCTATAAATCCACCGACCACATCCTTTTCCTTGCCCACATGTACATGAATTTATGAAGGGATAGAATTTAAGCAGATGAAAAAGTTGGATGTTTAATAGGCCAATAAGAAGCCATCATCGTCGGATTATTTGCCATAACTTTGCTCGAGACGACACTTTATTGTTCTCAGGAGAGAACACAAAAACTCCTGAAAATGTTTGCTTGTAATGTACGCAACAACTTTGGCAGGGATATGTTTTATTTTTGCACGCAACCATGTGTAAAAGCGAACAAGGGTTTCGATGGAGAACGAGTTGGTGAAACATTTTTTGTAGCAATGAACAAGTCACCAAACTTCAGGATAAAATCCTTTATAGTCCTGCAGGTCAACCAGATTTTAATGATTTTGTCTATGCTACACATAATACCCTACCCTAAGCAAATCGTCAGTTCCCGTGGTTGCGGTTTTTTTTAGCACATTCCGCTACAGCCCCGCCAAACTCGGAGTAAGAAAAATGGAAACGAACCGTATCCCCACATATTTCAACTAAGCGTCGACATTATATCCTTTCGGAATCTGCCATTTATCATTCGTTCCAAACGGTCGCCCCGCAAAAAGATATCCTTAGGCACCATTAAATTCTCGTAGAATGAGTGCAACTGAGTGTACATTTTACAGTCTCATTTTCACAGTCGCCTGTGTACACATTTTGGGGAGATTTCGAGGATTTTTATTAAATCCACATTAGCCGAAAAGCTAGCCAGCTACATGTTATGTTGATCCCTAAAATAGCATAACTCGAATAAACGAGTACTAAGCTCATGAAATAGTCTGACACAGAAAGGATATTAAAGCTGAAATTATATGTAGGTACTGTGTAATATGCTAAAGTTACTATTGTGTGTGTAGGAGTTTGGACACTTCGTGAACGGTTAGCACGTTTCTGCAGATTCTCGTAGCATGAAAAACTTGTCAGCACGTGTATAATTTCAAAGAGCTGGGAATTCGACAGTCCTATAGGATATCTACTCGTAGATATGTGACGTCTTGCATTCATACCTTGAAATGTGTACACATTTATCTTTTGTGTTGGAACGATATTTCTCATAGCGGTTTTAATATACGTAGCGTGATTACCTTTTGCCGAGCGAATTACGGTACACGACTATATTTCCCAGAGTAAATTTCGGTAAGTGACCACATTTTTTGTGCCAATTTCATTCTCTCTGGTTCCTTTCAACCTCTTGTGGGGCTAAGGCAATAACCACGCCTACTTTCTACTTCGTCCTGTTCATCGCCAACGTTTTCAGCTCACTTCACGACTTTACTATTGAGGCACCCTCTCTCTTGACTGATCTTCTTCAGTTGGTACTAGGTCGTCCAACACGGGGACTTGCGTTGGTTCCCTGCGGGTTCCAATAGAAGGCCTATTGAGTATCCATTGCCACTTCGCTTTGACTTCCTGGATCAACGTTCAAGTACTTAGTCTTGCCAGCGTTGATTTTAAGCCCCGCATTACGGCTTTCGCAGAGCGGAGCATCAGACATTTGAGGGACTTAATCCGGTCTACTTGATAGAACATAGAAGACAAATATCGTCAGCATAGTCTAGGTGTTGAAGGTGTTTGAACAACTTCAATCTTATACCTTTGTTCTGGTGTTCTTGAAGCGCGCTACTTAGTACATCATCAATGGTAATTAAAAACAGTATAGGTGACAAAATGCAGCATTATCTCGCTCCGCTATGCACATCCAAAGGATCTGATAGCTCACCTTTGTGTACGTGACATTGATCTCCCTGGTAGGACTCCTTGATGATGGAAATTATTTTATCTGGTATGCCCCTCTATAACGGACGGTTTGGTGGGCATCTGAAGATGCCCGTGGGGACGGAGCCTTAGGTAGCATAATGACCGTGAAGGTCGGGCTGTGCCATCTGGCGAAGCAAAAAGGCCCCTCAAAGAGCTAAGCAGTGGCCTATGCTTGCTGTAGCTCAGTTCGGGAGATGTGGGCGGGGTTTTCGCCGCTCGTTGCCCCTGTCCTTTACGTATTAATAAAAATTCATAGGCCTGGGGAAGACAACACCAACAGAGGAGTTAAAAATGGGGAATGAAAAAAAATAGTCGATAAGGATGGAATGGTTGGCGGACGGATCAGACGCCCAAGGGGTCGAATCTGGGTCCGGGTGTAATGGGACCCTCGGCCTCTGGTTTCGTACCACCAACAGATCACTACTCATCAGGTGCCGCTTCGATCTGCCGGTGGGAGCAGCACTACCAGACCATAATATAGTTCATTACAGGGCAGCTTCTACTTCGAGGCCTGCCAAGAAGAATAAGCTGAGGACAAAGTGTGCTGCTAGAAATAAAAAAAAAACAAAAGCGAGCTAGGTACCGGAGTCAGCCGACAACCAATGTAGAGGAGAAAAATAGTAAAGAGAAAAGAAAAAAGATATTACATTTCCCCATTATTCAGATGATCAACAGAGTCCAGAGAATCACGAGGATAGCAGAGGCGCAACACCGCATTCCTTGCAATAATACACTCATTATCTCTGAAAACTGTTGAGCATCTCAATATTAGAAAAAAATGCAATAATGTAATCAAAAGTATTAATGCAGTATAAAGACAATCCTGGCAACAGAAAGGCACCCAGGGCTCCTCCGCGCTTCGTCCGGTCACCGAAGATGCTCCAAATGCCGGCAATTCAAAGCATTTATGGAGGCCTTAGGTATGTGGCTAAACTACAAAAGACAAACATAACACCAGGAATGCCTTGTTGAACTGAAACTAAAAGGATAAACTACTCTATAGGAAGGATGGGGGTGCTACAGAGGAAAGCACAGCTACTTGAGGGGAAAATACGTTAAGTAAAAATGGCTGAGTCGTAAGACTTAGAGCAAGTAGCCTTTATGTGATTTTGGGGATCCATAGCGGTGGAAGGACCAAAAAGGAACCCAATGAAGTCCTTTTTAGTCCTGTTCTTGACCAGAAATGGGCCCCACGTTGGGCGCCAAATATGTAACGGACGGTTTGGTGGGCATCTGAAAATGCCCGTGGGGATGGAGCCTTAGGTAGCATAATGACCGTGAAGGTCGGGCTGTGCCATCTGGCGAAGCAAAAAGGCCCTTCAACGAGCTAAGCAGTGGCCTATGCTTGCTGTAGCTCAGTTCGGGAGATGTGGGCGGGGTTTTAGGCGCTCGTTGCCCCTGTCCTTGACGTATTAACCAAAATTCATAGGCCTGGGGAAGACAACACAAACAAGGGAGGTAAAAATTGGGAATGAAAAAAAAATAGTCGATAAGGATGGAATGGTTGGCGGACGGATCAGACGCCCAAACGGTCGAATCTGGGTCCGGGTGTAATGGGACCCTCGGCCTCTGGTTTCGTACCACCAACAGATTACTACTCATCAGGTGCTGCTTCGATCTGCTGGGTGAGAGCAGCACTACCAGGCCATAATATGGTTCATTACACCTCCTTTGTAAAGCCCTCCAGATGTATTCCCGGTCAACGCTATCAAACGCCTTCTTGAAATCGATGTACATGAGATGCAATTGGGATCTTCACTCTGCGGATTGTTCAATAATAATTCGGAGGGTGTTGATTTGGTTGCTACATGAGAAGCCCTCGCGAAAACCGGCTTGTTCATCATTCAATGTGGGATCAACTGTTTGCTTGATCCGGTTCAAGAATATTTTCGCCATCAGTTTGGAGACTGCTGGGAGAAGACAGATTCCACGCCAGTTATTGCAATCCTTTAGGTCGCCCTTTTTCGGGATCTTATTAATGATGCCTTCTTCCACTTTTTAGGGAGAGTTTCAGTTTCCCAACACTCTTGGATTAGGGGGAGAAGAATATCCGCAGTAGCATTGGCATCCGCCATAAATAGTTCCACTGGAATTCCATTTATCCGCGGGGCTTTACCCGCTTCCATCGATTTAATAGCCGCAATCACTTCCAGCTTTGATGGTGGGCTGGTATCAACTCTGACTATTAGCGGAATATCTGCTGCTACTGATATAAAATAAATAAATAAATAAATAAGATACATTGAAAGATCGGAAGGTGTTGTTGAGGACTTCGATGAAGTTTTCTCTCCATCTCCGCAGTTGGTGTTCCTCGGTTACCAGCAGAGATTCTTCTTTATCTTCGACAGGATGTTCTATTGCAAAATATTTGCCAGTTAATGGCTTGATAAGCTTAACCTATTAAGTCCCAAGACCAGAAATAGTGATCCGATTTAAAAAAAAATTTAAAAATTTCTCATTTAGAACATCTAAATACACTATTTGATAAAAAAAAATTTGGTGTCTAAATTGTGGACGCAGTGGAATGTTGCGTATGCGCAACGTTGGGCACTTCAGGGGTCATATGTACAACGAAAAACGAACTTCTACGCAAGAAATTTTTTTATGGGTGTACTATATACACTTTTACTCTTCAAATAGTCAAATTGTGTCAAAACAAAACACAAATGCGGGATTTTACAACACATATAAGGTATATTGTTTTTGTCACGACGAAAATATGTAACACGTTAAAAGAGGCTATAGCAATTTATAATGGTGAGGGTTACCACCTGTTTTGATTTAGCCATGTCTGTCTGTCTGAATGTCCGTCTGTCTGTCTGTTGAAATTTTGGTCAAATGTTGGCAATATGATCTAGTTGGTTGATATTGAAAATGGGCATGATCGGGCCAGGAGAACGCCTACCTCCCATTCATATGTAAAATAATTAAATGTAACTAAATCCAAAAAAATAGCTCCCGAATAAATAAATATGAAAAGCTCTAGCTTTGGTAGATTGCTCGTCAGGGTAATCTCATAGTTCCCCGGAGAAATAAAATCGACCAGTTGAAAACTAACGGCACTTTTCTTACAAACAGCTCGTACTACCGTACTTTTTTTTGTTTATAACTCTCGAACCAATTGACGTAGACACCTGATTTTGGGCATGTAACCCTTAGTAAGTTGAGCATAATCAGATCAAAGGAACGGTGTTGAAAATGGGAGAGATTTTACCCAAGGAACCCCTACCTCTCCTACAAATGAAACTTCAAATACGCGATAACTTTCGATAGAATGAAGTTGGCGACTTGAAAAATTCGAAAAATATTTGTAGTGTGGGTTAGTTAGTTGATTTTGAGAATGGTCAAGATCCTTCTGAATGATCGCCAACCTCTCCTATAAACGGGCCATATAGGAAACTCAATTTTAAGGCATATGGTTGTCGACAATTGATACTTTTGGTATCACCACTAGTTCTGCACAAGTCTAGGGACTCTCTGGTTTCCTTTGTTTTTATCACTGATTTGATCTGAACATTTCAATGTCACATAGTCGTATGTTAGCTATCTAAACATTCCAATGTCAGACAACAATAATTATTACACGAGGACTTGAAATGAAAGAATTAAACGGTAGATCAATAATTGTAAAAACACAAGGTAAAAAGAATTCAAAAAGTGAATTTTGGGAAGTCGTGACGTGAAGGATTCAGGTCGGTGTGGTCATTCTGGAAGTATTTTTTTCGGTTGTCAGTTGGTTGTATTGATTTCTAGGTTTTGTTTTTTTTTCTCTCAATTGTTTATAATATTATTGCCTATTGCTTTCAGATGTTTTGAAAGAATTGACCTCGATCGATCGTCTCGTTTGTTCAACGTATATTACTAAATATTCTGGGCATATTAGTTTTCAACTAACATAAAAAACCTGGTACATGTTCTTTTGTTTGTCCGATTGAGGTTTTGCGTTTAACAATCGCTCTATGGGAGTGTGAGAGCGGAAGATTCTGAGAGGAGCTGAATGTTATATAATATAACGATGTTGAACATATCATAGTATTAAAGAAAGAAATGGAGTTTTTCTTTGCTTTGTTGCTTTAAGCAATTGTAAAATGTTTTCAAAGTTCAGCTCCAACCCTTGCCATCCTGCTGTGTTTTTTTTTCACCATAATGTACACCCGGAACAGTATGACGAGTACATGCAGGACAGCTTTGGCTGGCATCATAGACAAAATGTCCTGACACCCTACAGTGCAGTTCGCTTTACAAATTCCATTATGTAATTTCGACATCATCCTTAGTGTTCTTGAGTCGCTTCTCGGGTGAGTTAATCAACATGTTGCAATAACGCTTTAGTCTCAATAATTGAAGGCAAACATAACAGACAGAAATACTGTGTTTGTGGCAATCAATCATGCATTGTTGATGGACAGCTAATATTTGCTCGCTGGAGTATTTATTTTGTGCTACTTATTTCAGCTGTGTTTTTATACTCTAGATGAAATCTGAGAGTATTATAAGTTTGCCACAAAGTTTGTAACGCTAAGAAATAAGGCTCGCAGGAAAAAATGAATGATACAGAAGTTCATATTATCACTCGAATATCTCAAAACCGGATGTCCGTCTGTCCGTCTGTCCGTCTGTCCGTCTGTCCGTCTGTCCGTCTGTCCGTCTGTCCGTCTGTCCGTCTGTCCGTCTGTCCGTCCGTCCGTCCGTGACCTCTCTAGCTCGAGAACGCGTTGAGCTATGAAGTTCAAATTTTGCACACGTTATTTTTGACAAAAAATGAAGGCTAAGTTCGTGAACGGGCTAAATCGCTCCACCCCTTCTACCCCCTCCCATACAAAATGACACATTTTTGAAAATTTACAATAATCAGATTTTCTCAGAAACTATAAAACATCTTGCTTTGAAATTTTTAATATATCACTTTTATGATAATTGTAACCTATGTTATAAAACTTATTGTAATCCTCACCCTCCTTCTACCCCCTCCCATACAAACTGCACTATTTCATGAAATACGTTAAGCCAATTTACTCAGTACGTATACAATTTACCGGGCTGAAATTTTGTACTTACCACTTAATTAACAATATCAGTAAGATTCAAAAAAAATAATCGATTACCCTTACTCCGTCTACCCCCTCCCATACAAAATGACACATTTTTGATAATTTACAATAATCAGATTTTCTCAGAAACTATAAAACATCTTGCTTTGAAATTTTTAATATATCAATTTAATGATAATTGTAACCTACATTATAAAATTTATTGTAATCCTCACCCTCCTTCTACCCCCTCCCATACAAACTGCACTATTTCATGAAATACGTTAAGCCAATTTACTCATTACCTATACAATTTATCGGGCTGAAATTTTGTAGTTAACACTTAATTAACAATATCAGTTAGATTCAAAAAAATTAATCGATTACCCTTACTCCGTCTACCCCCTCCCATACAAAATGACACATTTTTGATAATTTACAATAATCAGATTTTCTCAGAAACTATGAAACATCTTGCTTTGAAATTTTGAATATATCACTTTTATGATAATTGTAACCTACATTATAAAATTTATTGTAATCCTCACCCTCCTTCTACCCCCTCCCATACAAACTGCACTATTTCATGAAATACGTTAAGCCAATTTACTCATTACCTATACAATTTATCGGGCTGAAATTTTGTACTTAACACTTAATTAACAATATCAGTTAGATTCAAAAAAATTGATCGATTACCCTTACTCCGTCTACCCCCTCCCATACAAAATGACACATTTTTGATAATTTACAATAATCAGATTTTCTCAGAAACTATAAAACATCTTGCTTCGAAATTTTGAATATATCACTTTTATGATAATTGTAACCTATGTTATAAAACTTATTGTAATCCTCACCCTCCTTCTACCCCCTCCCATACAAACTGCACTATTTCATGAAATACGTTAAGCCAATTTACTCAGTACGTATACAATTTATCGGGCTGAAATTTTGTACTTAACACTTAATTAACAATATCAGTTAGATTCAAAAAAAATAGTCGATTACCCTTACTCCGTCTACCCCCTCCTATACAATATGACACATTTTACCAACGTTGCTCTCTAGCTTGATATCGCTTTGAGCTAATACAAAATGTTGTCTTTTGACAATAAGCTGATTTTCTCGAAAAGTGTTACAGCTATTAGTCTGAAATTTGGAATATAAAGCTTTGATGAAACCGAGATTGCAACCAAAATTATTTATTGGCTTTAACCAGGTTCAAATTCATCTAGAGTATTGCATGATTGGAGTTTACCCCAATCGTAGTTCTTTTATGTTTTTCTACTATTTTCGAAATTCCGAAACCAATTAACTTTGGATCAATGATGTGATGAATTATTACCAAGCGTCCGATGAAGAATAACGCGAATATGTATGCTGAAGGCGTAATATGATGTAGAAAGTGGCGAGACAGCCAACATTATATTAAGTTACGAACGCCATCTGCAAAGTTGTGTAAATTGACAGTCAATTGGCAATTACAACCAATTATACACATATTGGACACATGAATCTGCTCAATGTGCTGATAAAACTTCTCAATTAAGAAGATCCTTACGTGTATCGTGTCGTTCAAAGTCAGCCCCAAAGAGTGAGACAAGTCAAAAGGTGACACCGTAAACAGACCAGCGAAAAGCCAACACAGCATGCGAGGACTTTTCGATTAGCCAATGCCATTATGCTGGCCAAAGACATTTCTACCACCACCTACTGCTGTGCCTCTGTGCCAATAATCCGTTTTGGGAGATTAAAGGTAAATACACCAGCAGTAGCTTAACTCGTGGTTTTCTTTACTCTCAGATCCAGCCCGAAAAGATAAAGGAACATTGGTACTGTTTCTCCAACAAACACTGGTGACGGTCGTGCGGTAGCTTCCATAGCCCTTGGTAATTTGAGTCCTATCTGGTGGCTAATACAACTTAAAGAGAAACTTTTTGGGAAAATAATCCTCGAGAGTTTATTTTTCATTTAGTTGTTGGCTCATAACTTTGTCCTTTTTGGTTTGTTGACTTGACACAGACGTAGTCAGGGTGGAAAGAGAGGGAGAGAGAGAATTGGAAGTGTCGCACGGAAGGATATAATGAAATTCGTTTATAAATACACAAACAGAATGGTGATGATAATTAAGATGACGTATAAAAGGATGTTTTGAGATACACAAAACGGAATGTGCAAATGCCGGAATAATGGCGAGAGAAACACCAAACCTGTCACCGCTATTTATAGTGAGTGACTTAATAAAATTGATTCCGTTTGATCAGAGATTCTCAGATTTAGGAATTTTTGTTTGAATGAAGTCGTGTAGGCTATTGTTTGAAGAAGGTATTATAATCGGTTTTGTTTGCATTGTAAGTTAGCAGTTGTGGTCCGAGTCATGCGGTTGACATTTCCAGTCGACACTGGAAGAGCAATGAATTTGTTGTTTATTATTTTTGGTCAGTCTATTTGTCCCCTGATATATGACTTCGGTAAATACATTCATTACACCCGATTGGATTGACTTCTGGTTCTTTGAACTTGATTCTATTCGCCTGGGAATAAGTTATTAGTTCACCAGCCGACATCACAGGTAACCAGCTGGCCTACGATCATTATCATTGCTGCCTGGTGTCAATTAACGGTTACAGGCACAGCCGCGGTTAGTCAGATGAAGCAGGGTGCTCCATCTGCTACTTTCTAATTTCAAATCGCAATATATCAGAGTACTGAAAAACACGTCAGGCAGTGAGCGACTAACTTTATTTCTGTACTTGGTTCTCTTTAGGTATTGCATTATACTCGTATACATATACAAATACATACGTCGACACTCCACCTCAATTTGTGTTTTTTAATTAATGATTACTACTGATTGCCTTAACCCCTTCGGTTTCCGGCCATATTACGTATCTCACCCCAAAATTTTCCCAGTAACTTACACTCGTCGCCCACTGATCTGCGCCACGAGATTCTAGGACGACCCCTTCGTCGGTCTCTTTGGGAAAAGGGGTTCCATCACCTAGCGCGTCCAGCAATGCAATTATCGCCTTTACGCAACGTGTGGCCCCATACAGCAGCACAGGTAGAACCAGGGAGCGGAACAGGCCCAGTTTGATCTTAACACTGAAATAACGCCAGATTTTGGACAACATGCCGAAAGCGCATTTAGCCTGGTTGATGCGACGAGCTCAGTGCCACCATCAACGGCAACAATGCTGCCTAGGTAGACAAATTCGTCCATCTGTTCCACTGGCTGTCCATTAATTAGTGGGATGAGTTGGATTTCCAGCCAGTCTAAGACCCTTGGTCTTATTAGTCTTGATATTAAACCCAACCTTACTTGCCTCCCTCTCGAGATCCAAAGCCATTTCGCTCAGATTCATAATTTTGTGGGAGAGTAGGCATATATCTTCAGCGTAATCCTGGTGTTGTAAGTGAGACGTCAAGGTCCATTGAATTCCACGGTATCCCACGGGTAAAGCTGCAAACAACACATCACCAATCACTAAGAGGAATAGGATCGGTGATGGGATGCAACCCTACCGACCTCCGCTTTGAACTTCAAAGGCCCCGACACCTTACCCTTATGGAGTATGCGACATCTCGCGCCGACGTATGTTGCCTTAATAATAGCCACAAGCTTCTCCGGGATACCTCTCCTGCGCAAAGCAGCCCAGATACAATCTCGTTTCACACTATCGAAAGCCTTCTTGAAATCAATGAAGAGGAAGTGCAGCGGAGATCTATACTCGACGCATTGTTCGATTACAATCCGCAGGGTGTTTATGTGGTCGACACAGGAGAGATCGAATCGAAACACAGTCTGGTTTTTATCGATTGTGATTTCATGATTACTAAGCACGAAATTATTTGTTTCAATTGCATGGACAAATTTAGAAAAAGGAAAATTATTGATTAATGTGAAATAATTCAATTACAATTCATAATGTTTAATCAATAATTAGTTTATCAAACTAAATTAAGTTTTTCACGCAAATATTCAAATGTTAATCTAGGTAATGCTTATATCATTATGTCAGCTTGTTGTCCCTTCGTTCCAATGTATTGGACTGATTTATATAATATTTAGAAAGAAATTTTAACTTGATATCAATGTGCTTTTTCTAGTCTGGATGGCGCAACGCTTAGCACGTTCGCCTTCAACGCACTGGACCCTGGTTCGATTCCTTTTGAATGCGGTAGTTTTCGATGAAAAAAGGGGATTTACGTGTCGGACTATGAGCCCGCTCAACTGTTAAATGAGTACCCATTTATGGGGTAAATAACTCGGTTGAGCGTGTTGCTGATCACACACCTCTGCACAAGACCGTCACGATCTAGAAAAGGAGATGATGCTAACTCATCTCGAGGCCATGGTTCAAATTGTACTGTTGCGCCAGTTATTTATTTATCAATGTGCTTGGTTTTCCGAAATTCCTTGTCTTGACTCGAGATAGTGATGGCACCGTGATTGTCTTCATATAGTATGCTTGGCACCTTAAGTGGTTCACCAACCTCACAAAGAAGGCAATGAGTCCATAAAATTTCACGAGTTTCCGTGCATAGTGAGATGTATTCGGTCTCAGTTGACGACAATGCTACACAAGTTTGCTTTCGAGTCATCAAGTTGACCGTTGCAGCAAAAATTTTTATTACATTCCCGGAGATAGACTTACGGTCGTTAACAACACCGCCCCAATCCGCATAAGCATATTCAATCAACAATTTTGAATCTTTCTTGTATTCATATTTTAACTGAAGATCAAGCGACCCTTTGATGTACGTCAAGATTCGTTCAGCGGCTGCCCAATGTTCCTCCGTAGGACATGATTGAAATTGACTGCAATAGTTCACAGCCGCAAATAAATCGGGTCGAGTTGTACCAGCTAGATACATAAGACAGCCGATTAGTTCGCGATATGGCTTATTATTGAACTCCACGTTGTTGTTCTTTTACCGATCTCGTTTTATGTTAATGCCGAGAAAGTTTTCCGTTTTACCCATGCCATGCGTGTTTGTTACCCTACATTACACTCGATATACACGCAAACGACCCTGCCTATTTTACGCATGTGTATGTAAACGTAATCTTTTTAAGGATATATACAGCGTCCCTGCAAAACCATCGTTCACCAGACGACATTTTTTTTTTGTGGAGAAGCAGCGGGGGAAGATAACCATGCAACAATATGCATGTAGACATACACATTCCCACTTTGATCGCTTATGTACCTTCATAAATTGCTCACGCTTTCGATTTATTATATTTTCCCCTACATGATACAATACTTGACAAAAGTCCCTGCAAAACCATCGTTCACCAGACGACATTTTTTTTTTGTGGAGAAGCAGCGGGGGAAGATAACCATGCAACAATATGCATGTAGACATACACATTCCCACTTTGATCGCTTATGTACCTTCATAAATTGCTCACGCTTTCGATTTATTATATTTTCCCCTACATGATACAATACTTGACAAAAGTTTCCATCGAGGGCTTTGATATTCGCTTAAATACCATCAGAAGAAAGTGGGTAGGGTGGCTCAATGGGTACAGATTTGATTTCATAATTTGTGCGGTCTGGAATCAAGCTCTGCCACGAGCGAATATTTTTTTCTCAGCTTGATAGCCCTGGACGAAACCATACATGACCACTTAAAAGTCCCTACATTTCGGGTTCGAGTCCCGTCCACGACGACGTTCGTGACCATGGATGTGTAGGAGGTACATGCTGGCAACTGCATTCTCCGAAACCAGTTTATCCCAACGAAACGTCAACTGGGTCACATGGAACAGTTGACCCGCTGTGCCCCAGAAGGGGTTATGACAATTGAGTACGAGTCCCTACATGAGTATCATTGACGAATTCATCAAGCCAGCTTAATTGATTGATTGATTCATTTCTGGCACTCCTGCAGGAGCACCTGATTCGGAAATCGAGCACCAAGCTAGCACTTAATTAATACTTTTATTAAACGCTTATTTGGAAGTTTATACATGCGGTTTAAAAAAGTGAGGTAACGTCAAGCCGTCACCCTCATATAAAAATTTTAATTTCTGGCACCCCTGCAGCAGCACTTAATTCGAGAATGGAGCACCAAATTAGCACTTAATTAACACTTGCATTATAAGCTTATTTCGAAGTTTCTGTGTGCAGTTTTAAAAAGTGGGGTTGCCAGCGTAACGCTAAGCTACCTCCCCCATTTAAAATAATCAGTCACGATGATTCGGCTGAAGCACTAAGTTTTAGAGCTAACCACCAAAATAGCAACTAATTAGCGCCTAATTATGCGATTTGTTTTATCTCGATTTTGCGTTGTTTAAAGAAGTGTGGGTGCTAGCGTAAAGTCAAGCTAGCACCCCCATATAGGATACTCAGTTGTGGCGATTCGGCGGGAGCACTAAATTTTTGAATTGAGCACCAACTTAGCACCTAATTAGTAATTAATTTTGTGATATGTCACATCCCGATTTTTTGTTGTGGGGGTGCCAGCTTAACGGACGTCAAACTGTCTTATCGCAAAGACTTGGGCGTCAGCGGTTTGAGACAATGCCGTTACCGTCCGTCGATAAGAACATAATATAATTGTATGATGCATTTATGCACACAATACTGCAACACTAATGAACGCAATTACTGCCAATAGAATCAGAGTGTTGAGTATAGTATAGTTGACAAGTGAAGACAAAAGAACATTGTGTCTATATGTACCACGGAATTAATTACAAATTTATAATATTGTTAACAGCAACCTGGAGCATGTAAGCAAGAACGTACATATTACAATTCCTACAATTCGCCAAGGTATAACCCTATTTCACCAGGCGACGCATCGTGGTTCGTGTAGAGAATCGAAAAAATAATTGTTGTTTTTTCGTCAAAAATTACTTGTTGTATTCATTGCTATTTTAGTACATGCAAAAAAATGATTACACTAGTTTTTCAAAAGCTACACTACGCTAGTGTCTGCCAGCTTAAGACTTAAGCTGACAGACATCTAAGAAACAAAACAAAAACTTAGTCAAAACTACTTGCTGTATTTAATGCTAATTTCGTACAGTCGAAAAAAGTTAGTTTGACTTTTTCTTTAAGTTGCGGTAGTGCGAAAAGAAAGTAACGTATAAGTTAACATAACATTTTTAATATGTAATTGTTTTTACCTTTGTTACACTTTCACTTTTGTTGGAAAAGCTATTGATTGCGTTCAGATCAGATCAGCTTTATTTCGAATTGAGTTTTTTTTTTTTTTTTGTTAAATTTCCTCAGATTCAGATTCAAATAATTTATTTCGATATAAATTTGAATGACATTCCATCTTACATATATATTTATCTAATGCTACATAAATTTAACAATGTTAATTTGTTGGAGGCGGCTATATATATTTGGCCTGCCTATTTACAGAACTTACGCGCTATGGTATGGCTACTCCTTATAATAGAGGATCAGATCATATATTAATTATATACTATATATATATAAAAATCTTGCATCTGTGCTTGATTTCCAAGCTCTATATACGGCTTGCATCCGGCCGTTTCTCAGCTATAATTTTTTATCTTACAAACTAACTTAATCTACTTGACTAACTTAATTTAACCTTATCTTAATCTTACCTTAAATTCAATATATACATATTTACAATAAAAAGAAATCGAAACTAAATAAACTGAAAAGAGTATCAAAGAAAACTGAAATGAAAAGGATAAAACAGAACTGAAAAGAAAGAAGGAAAAAAGAAGGAAAAAGAAAGAAAGAAAGAGAAAAAAAAAGACCAAGGAAGGCTCCTATCTCCGCTGATTCTTAGCTCCTCATTTGAGTTGCTCGACCGCTATATGCATACAGCCCTTCAAAGAACTCATCGTGAGCTTCATTCGAAATTGCTGCAGGCTGAATGTATCTATCTATTCGATGGGTATCCACCTCACACATATTACTGATCCTAGGATTACTATGATCTTTAGCTTTCATAAAGAACCGCTTAGTAAGTTCTATAATATGTTTACTTAGAGGAGTCATTTTGGTATTACAGTACAGCACGCTGTTTCTGACATACCTTTTCCTCCTCCAGTCATAGTAATTCCCCATACAATATCGAAGAATTCTTCGTTCAAGCTTCTCAGCCTGTTTTATGGCAGTCTTAGAGCAAGCTAGCCACGTTGGCGCAGCATATGTGATGATGGGTCTGATTAAAGTCTTATACAGGATAACTTTAACCCTACTGGAAAGACCCACCGATCGCCTTAAGAGGCCGTGAATGCATCTAAGAGCAATCATGGTTTTTTTAATTGTACGTTTAACATGTGGGTTAAACTTGACATGCTCGTGAAAGAGAACACCCAGGTACTCCAGTGTAGGTGACGGCGCTATCTCCGAACAGCCAATTTTGATTCTGACCTTCTTTGATCCTGCTCGAATGGACTGGGAAAAAGCGTATTTAGAGGGGTTTCTAAATACCGTCACTTGTGTCTTTGAACCGTTTATCTTGATACCCCATTTCTTATAGTAAGAAGATAACGTGGAAAGGTAATCGTTAATTTCTCTACCTGCTCTTATAGGATCCAACCTTGACGCATGAACGAGAGTGTCATCAGCATACTGAATTATCTTCACTGGAGATGGATCCTGCGGTACCGGAATATCTGCAGTGAAAATATTGTAAAGAACTGGGCCCGAAACAGAACCCTGTGGAACACCTGAGGAAATCTCATATAATTCGGAGTAAGAGTTGTTAATACTAACGAAGTACTTCCTGTTCTGGAAGAAGCTAATGGCTATTTTCACCATATTGGGCGGAAAGTTATTATTGATGAGCTTGTAAATAAGCCCATTCATCCAAACAGAGTCGAATGCTTTTTCTAGATCTAGAGCGCATACAACTGTTGGACAATTCCTCTCATTAAGTGATTTCACAATAGAGTGAAGTAAATAGGACGTAGCATGTTGTGTGCTATGATGTGCTCTGAAGCCGAATTGATGACACGGCAGGATCTCGTTATTGTCCGAGAAGCTCCGGATCTTTGAGATCCAGAACTTTTCAAACAATTTACCAAGATTCGGCAGTAGGGAAACTGGTCGGAAATTGGCCGGATCATGCGAGTCGCCCTTTTTGTGTATTGGTATGATTTTTGCAACCTTCCAACATTCCGGGAAATAACCAATGTTAACGGCGTTGTTGAATATTATTAGAATAACATTCAACACGCTGACTGGAAACTTTCGGATCATGAAGTTTGAAATTCCATCAACTCCACAAGACTTCTTATTATTTAACGTCGAAATGATGTTCTTCAGTTGAGGCATTCTAAGAAAGTTAGATAGATCTACCGGTTTATTGGCAGGATTTTCTTCCGAGAAGGAAGTAATTGGAGAGGAATTCTCAATTGCAAATCTCCTGATCTTGTCATCAACCAATTCCAAAAGTGACGCTGGTGTTTCAGTGTTTCTACAATTCAATTGCTTTCTGAAGCCCTCCGCAAACAGCTTTGCCTTTTCTTTATTATCGTGGATAAGGATCCCATTTGCTTTAAGCGGAGTGTCCTTCCTGGTTAATTGACCGGAAATGACTTTAACCTCTCGAAAAGCATCAGCTCCTGGTCTGATATTCGCTAGTCTTTGTACTAACTGCTTATTTCGGAAATTAGCGACCATTTCCTGAATTAATTTGCTCAAGCAATTGATTTGTGAAACAAGTGATTTATATGGTCGCGATGTTTTGTTTCCTTCGGAATGGTAAATCCTTTTAAGCATCTTGCGCCATAGCTGCCTGGTCTTGAGATGCTTAACAATATCAGGAGGGAGTGCGTTGTTTCTAAATTTCCCGAGTTGGGAGAGGTAGGAGTGCATCGCGGTTGTTTCATCGATTTTCGAGTTCAAATTTGAGATTACTATATCAATTTCCGGTTGGGAGAGATTCCTGTCAGAGGCAACTTGTATGCCTCTGACGGAATTACCGAGATCAGTGGAAAACAAGCTCCAATCAGTCCTTGAAAAGCTTCTTACCAGAACCGGAGTTGCCTCTGAGAGTTGTGCACTCCGGTTGAAATTTAGGTCCAATTTTACAGCAAAGTGGTCTGACATTCCAACAACAGTTTTGCAGTTATAGCCAGTCAACAGATCCCTCAGATCATGCGAAACAAGGAAGAAGTCCAAAGTGGAAGAGCTGGCAGGTCTCGTGGGAGTAAGCGGAGAGATGATGGAATAAGGATTAGAAGGTGACTCTTCTAACCATTCCCTAAGATGCTTGCCATTTCGGTTGGTCTTGCTATCACCCCAATCTGGATGCCTCGCGTTGAAATCACCCCCAATGACGACATTCGTAAAAGGAGGTTGAATCGTTAGCAACTTGTCTAAATCTGATTTCAGCGCTTCAGCTTTTGGAGAGCCGCGAATATAGAAAGATACCAGTAATATCTTCATATTGTCCGAAGTTCTGCAAGTAGCTGCTGTTGCAGAGCAGTGGCTAAACTCAGGTAAACAGTAAGGTTCACACTGAATGTTCTCTCTCACGAGCAGAGCAGTTCCCGTATTTGCATCGTTCCTTAAAACTTTATAATTACGGAATTTTACAATATGCACGGCTCTTAGTTTGGTTTCACATATTAGGAAGAAATCCGAGCCAATTTGGTCTATTAAGAGCTGGGCAGAGGCTCTTTGAGCATGCGAGATCAAGGATGCAGCGTTAAAAGTTGCTATATTTACTTGCATAAGTTTAGTACAAGTTTAAAAATAGCAAACTGCTTTTCCTCCAAAGATGACGCTCTTTGAGTGTCGATCATAAATTTGGTGAACAATTCCATATTAGGGTCGCTTGGAGCATGCTTTGGAGCGGCATTACTCTCCTTAGCCGCCTGTGCAAAGGAAACACCGGGGATTCTTAACTTGCTGCTGACGCTTGTTACTTTCGCTTTTGTCTTAGCAACATTAACGACTTTCTTATTTTTGTTAGCTTGTGCCCTCGCCACCAGATCAATGTAGGCTGGACATCCCTTAAAGTTGGCCGGGTGGCCTACTTGGCCACAATTGCAACATTGTGCTGGTTCCGTTGAAGAAGCCATACATTGACCCTTCGCATGCTTATTCTTGCATCGAACACAACGATGCGGAATCGTACAGTTGACGGCAACATGCCCGAAATTTTGACAGTTAAAGCACTGTATCTTCTGCTTATTTCTAATTTTCTCCCATCTAATGCGTTGGGAATAGAGATAATTAATTTCGCGGACCTCTGCCAGCTCCTGTTCTGGCTCAAAAGTGGCTATAAATAGGCCAGAGGTTGACTTGACCGTCGACTCAGGGTTGCTCCTCTTTTGCAACTTGTCATTTTGCGATAGGAAGTTTCCTACCGAGCGAATTTTTATATGAGGATAATCGCTTTTGATTTCCTCGAATAGAATTTCAGGTGTGCACTCATTGTGCAATCCACCAATAATAAGAGGTTTTGCTCTTAGACTAGGAGGGGTTGCAGTGGAAGCGGCAATCTTCCACTCACCCATTAAACCAAAAACAGTTTGGTGGTCCTTAATGTTCTCACAAAAGATGAGGCACTTGTCCGAACCTTTGTTTTTAATGTTTATCTTAATGTTCCTTGACCTCAGGTCAGAGATGAACTTGGGAATATTGATTCCGTATCCGTGGATCGGCGGAATTCTTTCCCTTTTCGGCACAGCTTTGGGGGAGGTCGTAGGGGCAGAATCGACTAGGACAACAGGAGCACTTACCTTGACCGCTTCGACTGCCTTGCACCGCTTCGCTTTCGGCTTCCTTTTCACGAAATTGAACTCGTTAACCGTTGAATCCTCATCTTCTTGTGGAGTTGAATCGCTCGTCGCAACGACTTCCTCGTCGTCCATAATCGCTTCCAGCATAGTAAACCGATTCGATGATTTCGGTTGATCCCTCACAGGCTTCACTGTACTTCCTGTATTCGCCCGGGCGACCCGCCGCCCTTCGCTTGGAGTGGTCCAAGCATTCGACTTCGCTTGTTTCGACTCAATCTCCTCGAACTCGTTTCTCTGCGCAATCATAATCATGCTCGTCACATTTTTCATTTTCTCGATCTCCATCTGCAGCTGCTTCACGAGCCTGCGTTGTTCCGTCAGCTCCTCATTCAGTCGCAAATTCTCCTTCCGGAGAAAATCACCGATGGTTTTTCCGCCTTCACCCGCAATATCGTCACTTTCGCTGTAAGGCGATCCGTGCCTCCTTCGCTTCACGGAATCTGCTCCGGGAAAATCCGCTACGGGAATCTCCGTTTCACCTTCCGTCGTAAACATCGCCATGATTCCTGGAATTGTGTGAGCCCGACGACCAGGCAAACACACAGGAATTATATTCCGTCTGGGATTTACCGCACCACACCGTACAAACTCGTCACCGTCTATCTGACGCAGCACACGAGATGTGCACTGCTCGAAAGGCAGCTAAGAAAAAAAAAATTTCCTCTGTTGAAAGTTATATTTTGCCGGAAAGTGAAATAAATATTTTAACGTGGTGAAGAGAGCATTTGTTATTTTGTGATTCGGGACATCAAAAATTGGGCGAGAACAATTGGTAACATTTTTTCTTTGACTTTTCATTTGAACACATTTCTTTTCCCTAGTGAATAACCTTTCAACTTTTGAGCATTGAGGCTCAATTTACACTGCAGCATGAACCGAATGAACCACATACTCTCGCGCCACAACCATCTACTTTTGAGAATAAAGTGGAGTGGGTCATTGCAAGTCTAAGTCAAAAATGACTCAAACTCGCTCTCCACTACCACACAAAAATAATCAGCTTAAAGCCAATTCATCCTCCTGTCACTTGGTTTCGTCCACACCATGGATCCACTCTTTAGGAGCTTCTTTAATCCATGGGGGAAGCAGCTCGATCAAGCCAGGGGTTTGTACTCCGACCTAAATCGGAATACGTCCCTGAGTGGAATGCTAACACCTTATACAGTGTGCATTACACGACACGAGTGCGAATTTTCATCCAATGAAAAGTCACTGTGTTTATTCACGCATAAGCGCATTTTAATGTTTTTAAGAATAAAGTGAAGTGGCTCATTGCAAGTCTAAGTCAAAAATGACTCAAACTCGCTCTCCACTACCACACAAAAATAATCAGCTTAAAGCCAATTCATCCTCCAGTCACTTGGTCTCGTCCACACCATGGATTCACTCTTCAGGAGCTGCCTGCCTTGGGGGAAGCAGCTCGACTGCTACTTTTGAGTTGGTCGCCAGTGAGGTTTCCTCATTCGACTCGCCCGGTCCATGCGGCAATGTAAATTAAGCCTTAGACGGTTAATACACGCATAAGTCATTTCGTTGCAGAAATCTAGGGTAGGGGTCTACAGATCTCGCAAATATGGGTTTGGACAGTGACCCACCCGGAACTATTCATCCTTCAGTCCGGGTTGCCATGAGCCCGTCGGTAACAAAGTCTGTCCGTACATCCCTTTTCTTTTAACCATTGTTCTATAATTTATTATCATAGATACTATGTTTTGACTTCTTTCAGAAGATCCATAAGCACGTGTTTAATAATATAAATCTTATTGTAATGGCAAGGGACCAGCAATCAGGCAAGACTCCGCCCCTCACTCCCGAACAGAGCGGCTGCCAGCACGTTGCGTCGCTGTGCTTGTTGTGTTAGTTCGGCAAAATATCTTGGTGGCCCGATGGCTTTATTTTTTTCCGTCATCTGATATAAAGCCCTTAAAGTCCATAATGATATGATTGAGCAATATCGGTTTCAAATCGAAATAAGATATGCGAAAAAAAAACCAAAATAGCCTTGTAGCGCCATTGTAGAAATGCCAAATTGACAATTGTCACGACCGGTAACGCAGTGTGTTGAGGCATCATCATGTTTGACTACCGGCGTTTCGGGTTCGAATCCCGTCCAAGACGACATTCGTGGCCATGGATGTCCAGGAGGTGCATACTGGCAGTTGCATCCCCCGAAACCAGTTTATGCCGTCGAAACGTCAACGCGCGCGATGCCACACAAGGGGTTAGGGCAATTGAGAGAGAGAGAAGGAGATGTATGAACAATATCGGTTTCAAATCGAAATAAGACATGCGAAAAAAAACCAAAATATCCATGTAGCGCCATTGTAGAAATGCCAAATTGACAATTGTCACAATACTCCCAGAGCAAGCGAAGCGAGTTTTCATGTTTGTGCGATACTAAGGCTTGTGATCTCTCAAGGGCGGAGTGAGCGTAGCAAACGGAGCCCACACAAGAGACTGTCGCACTCAGAGCGAGTGAAGTAAGCGTTCGTATTTGTGCGGGGATTGAGGATTTCGATCCCTTAATCGCGGAACGAGCGTATAGCAGCATCCTTTGCTCCTCGCATATCTGCTTCCGCAATTTTTTTTTTTTTTTGTCTATATAAAATTTTGATTTAAAACGAAAATGTGCATATGCCCTTCGAATACTCGTATATAGCCATGGAATGAGCTTGTCTTGTATGTCTCCAGAGAAACATTGGCTCCAAAATCTGGGTACTAATTCGACATGTGGTCGACAGTCAGCTAACTCAGTAGACGGTTTAGTAATTATGGAATTTAAATATTGACAAGAACTGACGTTTGTTTATGCACAATTCGACAGCGCGGTCAACATTATGTCAATACCGAAACGCCAACTGAGTAGGCTGACTGTCGATAATCTGACAAGAATTGACGTTTATTCATGAACAATTCGACAGAACAGTCAACATATGTCAATATCAAACAACAACCGAGTAGGCTGGCTGTCGACTTATTCGCCAAATGTTGGAGCCAGAGACATACAGGATAAGCTCATTCCATGGCTCTATACTCGTATTCTAAGCTTATCCCCCATCGTAAAACATTAATGCTGCATGCATATCAATGCCTACTTTTCGGCCATGGACAATTTCGATTTAGAAATTTTCACATCTAAGTGGTTGAAACCTCTAGTATATAGCTCTAGGTCACTCGTTTCACTCACTCTATTTGTAATAGCATGCTTTTCATCCTAACGTATCCGCTTCGACCTTTTTTGCTTTGTCAAACACACTTTAGAATAAAAGTGTGCATAAGCCCATCCGTATTAATGGAACAAAGGCGGCAACCCGAACCAATATACTATATAGCTATGCTTGGACAATATCAGTTTTAAATCGAAATAATATAGTACAATGCATGCGAAGGACATTGAAAAAAGCCATATTATCACTTTCGATTTTTAACGAAAATGAACATTGAGTGTGAGACGAAAGTGGCCATACTGGACACTTTCAGTTACAACCGAAATTGTTCATTAATGTCTAATCTCCAAATGGCTAATTTAATAGTGCCGTCTACATACTTAAAAAGCCATAACATTCCCTTACGCCAGGTCGATTTATTCGTTCGAATCGACATCACCATTATTGTGTCTCTATGTTTAAAATTATTATTTTTTAAAGAAAAGGAATCGTTGTGTCCAATATAAATCTCTCAGGGGCCGTACAATGAAGACTTCCGGAGGACGAGGAGTACTGGTTGGCCTTGAAGGCCGAAAGGCACCAAGGGTGCAAATAACCTCTCCAACACGCTGCAGATGATGTGCGCTGGCAGACCAGCTCAGTTATCGGGAGTTGCAAGGTGAGTCACGCAGCGGTTGACCCGCATCATCAGCATACAAAACAATTATCGCACATCAGGCTCGAAAAAAAAAAAAAAAACAACAGCTAAATAATATATTAAAAAAGAAGTATTAAAATCGGAGATGAATGTGCACGTCGGAACGGTAAACTCCCATCAAAGACCAACAAAGTCCCGTGAAGGGATAAAGGACTGCATCAGTCAAACTACTCACATAAAGCACGATGGCCACATAAACACAAAAAAAGAAACTATCCATTCAGGAGAGATTCTTTTTCCCTTCAGGTTGCATGAGCCTAAGATGCTGATTCCACCGGCAGATCGAGGCCAGCACCTGATGAGTAATGATCTGTCGATGGTACAAAACCAGAGGCCAAGGGTCTCATTACACGTGGACGCCGATGCGCACGCGAGGGCAACTAAGCCGTCCGGCAAACCATTCCATTCTTATCGCCCCACTTTTTTATTATTCCCCATTTTTGCGCCCAATGTTTGTGTTGTCTCCCCAGCCCTATGAATTTTTGTTTATACGTAAAGGACAGGGGCAACGAGCGGCGAAAATAGAGCCCACGTCTCCCGAACTGAGCTACAGCAAGCATAGGCCGCTGCTTAGCTCGCTGAGGGATCCTTTTTTCGCCAGATGACCCGACCTTCACGGTCATTATGCTACCTTAGGCTCCGTCCCCACAGGCATTTTCGGATGTCCACCAAAGCGTCCATTACATATTTTTGCTTATATAGTACGTCCATTTTTTTACCCCTTCCTCCCCCACTTATCACACATCGTCACAGACTCTAAACTCCCTCCCTTTCCCCCATACGTCACGTCACATTTTTCACTTTTCAATTCCTTCATGATAAAAATTTAAATCAAATCTTACTCAATGCACGTAAATTCGTAAAACTGATTTAACAAATAGGTCTTTATCAGTTTTATTATTTTAAATTGTTGACATCCAACGAATACTATCTTTAATGTAAAATTTCGTCAAATTTTCATTCGACAGATCACAAACAATGACACAACAAATTTTAAGCCAATTTAAGCCAAATAAAATAATGTATTCTTTTTACTGATAGTCTTCTATTAATAAAATAACATAAACCCTGAAGATACCTAAAGGGCGAAATGTCGGAAATAGTAAATAAACCAAGAAAAATTGCTGGAATTGCGATGAAATGTACAAATTATCAACATATAGTAATAGCCAGTGAAGAGAAGATTCAACAAATTTACCAAGTGATGATCTGACTCGCAGTTTGCTCCTCGATAGGAGCGGACATCCATCACACTAGACGCCCATTTCCTGCAAATGAGGACGTCATCAATTTGGTTGACGGTGTGTGCGTCTGGAAATTTCCAGGTCTGCTTTTGACTGCGTCGATGTGGGAAACACGAGCTTACGACTAGATTCCTGCTGAAGGCGAAGTCGATAAGTCGCTGGCCGTTGTCGTTACATTTTTCATGGAGACTCTGGCCTCCAGTTGTCCCCGGTGCCAACTTTCATTTCCGACTTTCGCGGTAAAGTCTCTCAGCAGCAGTTTGACGTCGCTTGTTGGAAGTGAGTCGAAAAGAGTCTGAAGGCGGGCGTAGAACTCGTCATTTACTGCGTCTTCTTTAACTTCAGTGGGGGCATGCACATTGATGAGCCAGAGATTGAAGAATCGAGTCTTAATGCGAATCGCACATAGCCGTTCATTTATGGGTTTGAAGTCAGTAATGTGCGACTTGAGGTGATTGTTTACTATAAATGCTACTCCAAACTCCTTGCGGCCCGATGGTTTGCCACTTGTAAAAATGGTGTGCGATTTCTTGTCATTGATCTCGCTGCCAAGCCAATTTGTTTTTTGGACTGCAGTAATGCTTAGTTTGTACTTTTCGACCTGTTAAAGGCCTTCTCGACCCCCGGTTTGTTCAGGGAGCGTACATTCCAGGATCCGAAAGAATAATTCTTTAGTCGTTTGCGTGGTCGTCGTTGTTGATCCGTCCAATCCGAGGCTTTTGATCCAGGTTTCTTGAGTGGTTTTTACAAGGACGAGTTGTCAGCACATCGCTTAACCCCATTCAGGGGATGGCCTCGGAGATAGCTGCTTCAGATGGTTTAATAAACGTGCTGGACCTCACACAACTTTCTTGCAGGTCCAACTACGCAAGTCATTCCATCCTACTAAACCTGAGATGCTTAGGTGCTGGTCAGCCGTTCAGGCTACAGCTATCTGCCTTTTTCAAATGTCTTATCGCTAAGACTTGGCCGTCAGCGGTTTGAAACACTGCCGTTACCAGGGGGCGCCCACGTGGAGGATTATAGAACAGGTCTTTTGCCCCCTCTCGAGTCCAAATTGATTGTCGCTATTAAAATGGCAAACGCCGAAGTGAGTGAGTTTCTAGCCCCCAACTTGCGTTATGCGACTATGAAAAAATCTATCATAACAGAGCACTATTCGTGCGTATTCTTTTATGGGATTACAGTAGTATAACTACAGCCTACATACGACTATCTCCTAATCTTTAAAAATATACACGAATAGTGCTCCGTTACGATAACTTTTTCACAGTCGCAAACGCATGTCGCTCAATCCCGGCCTAGGAACTCACACCTTATGAAAGATTTCATTGTATATTGTGTTTTCAGTTTAACAAACAAACAAATCTTATAGATCTTTTAGAAAAATCTTATAGATATGTACATATGTTAATATTGGTATTAACTTATTTGTCACTGGTTGATTCTGTTGATTGAAAAGATTCTTCGAGTTTCCAGCAAAGTGTTCTTTATTCTATCCCAACTTTTCGCCTATTGGTATCTTCAAGGGAATTCTATACAAAATTGTGATTTTAACAATACAATATTGACAATATATTTTACTTATTTAATTATTTATCACTTACTATTTTAATTTGAAGTTCCGACTTACAAGCAAATTTGTTTGTTTTCTATTTGTTATCGTCCGTGTCGGCGCGGCAATTCGACATCTGTCATGTACCGAATTTACAAAACAGGTTATTATATGAGCTTACTTTCTGCTCAATTTCACTCTTTGTGTTGAGTGAATTTTGGGAATTTAAATTTATGTGGACCGCTTCTTTTATTAGCAGTTTGTATTTATTGTTGTCTTTATCAATAATTTTTGTATTACTGTAATCCATTGTATGTTCATGTTGTATTTGATGCTGTACTAAGTTTGTATGTACATTGAGCATCATCCTATTTTTATTTTTGTGTTCATTGTGGAAACTGAAAAATTCAATAAAATCAATTTTTTAGATGTCACCATAACAAGAGACACCAAACCAAGAACCGATAGGTATAAAAAACCATACGCATCAGACAACATTTTAAACTATAGATCACAACACCCTAATTATATCAAAAATAACGTAGCTTCAAACTATATTTTTAAACGTCTTAAATTATCTGAATAAACATATTGGTCGAAACATATAAAAGAAATTAGACACATACTTAAAACTAACATGTACCCGCATAATTTAATTGATAAATTAATTAAAAACAATATATTCAAGATTATAAACGGAAGCAATCAAAATATCCAAAACCAAAATAATAGCAATTTCCAATACAACACCTTAACATATATACCGCAGGTATTTCGGAAAAGATTTCAGAAGTATTTCCAAAAACCATAATTAATAGTAGAAATGAACAAATTAAAATACAATAAGAACTGCTTTTGAACCAAATAACAAATTAAAAGATTCAATCTACACAAATACAAAAAATAAAATAGACAAATTTAAACAAAATAATGTAGTCGACATGATACCATGTCTAACTTGCAAAACTAGTAATCAAACTAAAAATTACGTCGGCTCAACTACAAGACATCTATCCACCAGAATTAATGAACACAAAAATAAAAATAGGATGATGCTCAATGTACATACAAACTTAGTACAGCATCAAATACAACATGAACATACAATGGATTACAGTAACACAAAAATTATTGATAAAGACAACAATAAATACAAACTGCTAATAAAAGAAGCGGTCCACATAAATTTAAATTCCCAAAATTCACTCAACACAAAGAGTGAAATTGAGCAGAAAGTAAGCTCATATAATAACCTGTTTTGTAAATTCGGTACATGACAGATGTCGAATTGCCGCGCCGACACGGACGATAACAAATAGAAAACAAACAAATTTGCTTGTAAGTCGGAACTTCAAATTAAAATAGTAAGTGATAAATAATTAAATAAGTATATTGTCAATATTGTATTGTTAAAATCACAATTTTGTATAGAATTCCCCTGAAGATGCCAATAGGCGAAACGTTGGGATAGAATAAAGAACACTTTGCTGGAAACTCAAAGAATCTTTTCAATCAATATGTTAATATTAAAGTGGGAAGACTAGACTATTGCAGGCGAAAAATAAAATCTGGATGCGAACAAGAGACATAAATTCCAATAACGTGACGTCACACTATCGGTAGAACCCCTCCCTCTCCCATGTCACACTTCGTCACAAGTCGTGAAACCCCTCCTGCCTGCAACGTATTAACGTTAACGTGAACGGCCCCTTATTTGAATTTTCATCTTCAATCCCAAATAAAAACTAAAAAAAAATCCAGTCGCATAACTCCAACTATCTCCACAATAACACTGCATTCAACACACTTAGTTCTCCATTACTACAAAAAAAAATTTATTTGTCTGCAACAAAGTTACGGATTTATCATCAAATTCGAAAATTCAATTACAAAATACGTGACCACCATGGTATTATTCAGAGTTGAGTCACAAATAAAATCGGCACCTGATCTCCTTTATTTACTATTCGCTCCTGGCCACAAGAGGTGCCTTTTTTGAGCCTAAACTTCCAGAAGATACACATCCCCCGCGCAAAGTATAATCGAATTGAATTCAATTTGTATTCACATCTTAACTTAAATTGAAAACGAATTGAATAGGATCTAAAATAAATCCTGCCCTCGGTTAACTTTTCGGTCCGACTGAAAATGAACAAAGATCCGGTGTCCTGCGAACATACCTGTAATTAATTTGAATTCAATGACTAGACCCTTTGAATCCTTCAATATTTAGATAACGGCCACAACCCAGACGAAATGATAGAGAGATGATATTACGTATGTATTTAGGAGCTGAACTGGGTTGTCGATAGTGAAATTGTTAACCTACGATACGAAGATGTTTTAAGCCTTCATGTAATTGCTGCGAAGTCTCAATATGGCAAAGAAAGCAATTTGGCTGTTTTCTACCTAGCTGGGGTAACTTCAATTATATTCCACTTTCCAATCACATTTATCATGTGTAAAATTTCAATATTTCGCAACCGATGTCCTTTATCAAAAATTAAACCACTTTTCCAACCCGACTTATGCTCGAACGGATCAGGAGTAAAATGCCTTAGTAGGGAAGTCAATTTCCTTAATTCCACTTAGGATGAATGTCTCCGGGACTCTATATTTCGGGCGCCGATGTCGAAATGTTTATAAGAAGCCATAAATCGGATTGGTTTCAGGATTATTGGATTATATATGATGATGATGAATATATGGGAAACCTTTTTCCGAATTTATGGAATTTTGCGAATGAGGATAAGTAAATTGATGGTGCTTAGTTGAAATAGCGGGAGCCGTGGAGATTTATCTAAAAGAGTTTTTATAGTTTTTTTTTATTGAAGTGAATTGTGGGTAAAGGAAAAATGCGCGCCAAAAATGAAACTTTCAATCAGACAAAAGAAATTAAATAGCAATTTATGGTAAGCTGTCTACATATTAATTTAGATTAAAAATTAAACCGGAAAAGAGAGGGCTTCGCCCACAATCCGAGGGTTTTGTACTGCCCATGCCAATAGGAAATGAACTGTCCTACTCTTGGAGATGATTAATCATTGCAAGCTTGCAAAAGAAAAATATCAAAAATAAATTGTATCATTATTGAAAGTAGAGTCAGCGACAAGCCTACCTCCCCCCTCTCTCTTGCTCTACGAAAAAGCAATAAGCACCATGCAAGTATGTAGTACTCGCACCTCTACAGGCCGGTAGGTGTTTATTTTGGGAGGATTTTGTTAAAATGCCCAACTTCAAATGAATGTATTATTATTAAGTATTACGTAACTGTTTGGGGGCAAAAGACCTTTTCCATAATCCTCCACGTGGGCGCCCTCTGGTAACGGTAGTGTTTCAAACCGCTGACGGCCAAGTCTTAGCGATAAGACAGTTTGGAAAAAAGCAGATAGCTGTAGCCTGAATGGCTGACCAACACCTAAGCGTCTCAGGATTAGTAGAAGGGAAAAACCTGCGTAGTTGGACCTGCAAAATAGTTGTGTGAACTACAGCACGTCTATTAAACCATCTGAAGCAGCTATCTTCCGAGGCCATCCCCTGAATGGGGTTAACCGATGTGCTGACGACTCGTTCTTGTAAAAACCACTCCACGTCAAGGAACCTCGAACAAAAGCCTCGGATTGGACGGATCAACAACGACGACCACGCAAAGACTAAAGGATTATTCTTTTTGATCCTGGAATGTACGCCCCTGAACAAATCGGGGGACGAGAAGCCCTTCAGCAGGTCAAAAAGCACAACCTGAGCATTACTGCAGTCCAGGAAACAAATTGGCTTGGCAGCGAGATCAATGACAAGAAATCGCACACAATTTTTACAAGTGGTATACCATCGGGCCGCAAGGAGTTTGGAGTAGCATTTATAGTAAACAATCACCTCAAGCCGCACATTACTGACTTCAAATTCGTATGAGTGCGATTCGAATTCAGACTCGATTCTTCAATCTCTGGCTCATCAATCAGCATGCCCCCACTGAAATTAAAGAAGACGCAGTAAATGACGAGATCTACGCCCGCCTTCAGACTCTCTACTCACTTCCAGCAAACGAAGTCAAACTGCTGCTGAGAGACTTTAACGCGAAAGTCGGAAATGAAAGTTGGCACGGGGGGACCACTGGAGGCCACAGTCTGCATGAAGAATATAACGACAACGGCCAGCGACTTATCGACATCGCTTGCAGCAGGAATCTAGTTGTAGGCTCAACGTGTTTCCCGCATCGACGCATTCACAAGCAGAACTGGAAATTTCCAGACGCACATACCATCAACCAAATTGATCACGTCCTCATTTACAGGAAATGGGCGTCTAGTGTGATTGATATCCGCTCTTATCGAGAAGCAAACTGCGACTCAGACTATCACTTGGTGAAGACGCCCTCAGATGCAGAGTTTCCTCAGTGCGCCAATCGAGAATCCGCCCTCCAAAAAACTTTCCGGTTGATAAGCTTCTGAGCGATGCTACGGCAGCGGCGTATACTACCGCCATTGTATATGGAATACAACTACACAGCATCAGCAACACAGGTGTCCATGGGTTCTGGGAAGAACTCAAGGGTACCATCAGAGATGTAGCAGAGAAAGTCGTGGGATATAAAGCCCGGCGAGCGTGAAATGTCTGGTTCGACGAAGAGTGCAGAAATTCACTTGACGCGAAAAACGAGGCCTACGGACAATGAATTCAACGAGGAACCAGAGACTGAAGAGAAAAATATGACGAGCTATGACGAATATCGAATAGAATAATTACACGTAAGAAACATACATATTGTACTTTGACGAGCAGTTGCTGAATACAAACGAAAACTTAGCTAATAGGAACACCAGACAAGCGGACAAACTAGTAAATACAAATGAGAACGGCTACCAACCCAGGACTAGCCTTTGTAAGGACAAGGATGGAAACATCATTAGCGACACCGATGGCATTAACAAGCGATGGACCTCATATTTTGAAGAGAATCTAAGCCTACCACCCAACATCCCCACACAAGAAGTTCTCGACGATATTGTTTATCTAGGCCCACCCATACAACCTCAGACAGTAGAGGAAGTTGATCTCGCGTTGCGGTCACTAAAACAAAACAAAGCGACCGGCGCTCACGAGATTCCAGCTGTCCTGCTAAAACTCGGTGAAACGAGTCTAGTTGATGCCATACATTAATTACTCCTGCGAGTATGGGAGGACGAGGTGATCCCAGGCCATTGGCGCAGAAACATCATCTGTCCAATTCGCGAAAATGGAGATAAACTGCGGTGTGAGAATTACAGGAGTATATCACTAGCTTTTATGTCCTCTAAAATTTTGACGAAAATTCTGGAAAATAGAATAAAACCGTACGCAGAACGAGTCATTGGCGAATATCAAAGCGGTTTCAGACCTGGTCGCTCCACAATCGATCAGCTCTTCTCAGTCAAACTGATACTCCAGAAGTGCTGGGAGTACAACGTAAACGTATACCAAATCTTTGTCGACTTCAAGCAGGCATACGACAGTATCGGTCGTGGAGTACTGTACAACATAATGCTGCAACTTGGTATACCGGCCAATTTAGTGCAACTCACAAAGATGACGATGACCAACTCCGTCTCACAAGTCAGGATCCATAATAGAGTTACTGATCTATTTAAAACACGCAATGGTCTGAAACAGGGCGATGGTCTGGCACCGACGGTCTTCAACTTAGCACTGGAATACGCTATTCGGGCTATGAATTTGGACAACAGCAAGACGCTTCTCATCAAGTCGATACAATTAGCAGCGTACGCCGACGACATCGACATCATGGCCCCAAGATTGACCGACGCAGAAGAACTTCTGCATACGCTCGATACCGCTGCAAAAGAAGTTGGACGACGAAACGAAACTGGCGAAATCAAGTGACGGATACAGTTAGCTAATAAGACTTTTTTCTCGGTTCTCCCACAATGAAATCGAAGCATGTGCACAGAAACACGAAGCTCCGCGTGTACAAAACTATTATACGACCAGTGCTATGCTATGGCTGCGAAGCATGGACCCTAACTCAAGCCTCCGGGAACATGCTAGACACATTTGAACGTAAGGTTCTACGACGAATTTTCAGGGCTGTTTGCGGTCGAGATGGATGGCGCATTTGGTATAACCATAAGTTGTATGAACTGTACGATGAGCTGGAAGTTTCGAAAATCGTCAAACTACGACTTCAATGGGCAGGGCATGTACAACGACCGGACTATGATCGCATGCCAAAGAGAGTAATGCTTGCAAAACGAGTAGACGGAGCAAGACTACCTAGACGGCCGAGATAGCGTTGGGGGAGCTCAGTATTTGTGGACGCCGAGCAGCTACTGGGCTGGTTTGGAGGACGCGGTCAGGTGACCGAGATAATTGGAGGACAACGATCCAGGCGGCCACGATGATGATGTACTTTAAACATTATAAAGTATAGGGTATATTGTTTTTGTCACAATGGAAATTTGTAACAACTTAAAGGATCCTCGATAGGTATAGCAATGTAAATATATGGAACTGATCACTGTCAGCTCCTGATTCGATTTGCTCAGGTCTGTCTGTCCGTCTGATCGTCTTTCGGTCTGTTTTCCGTCTGTCTGTCTGTTCACACGATAATTTTCGATAGAATGAAGCTAGAGGCTTGAAATTTAGGGCAATGTTCGTAGTATCAGCTAGTTGGTTAATATTGAAATGGGCGTAATCTAAGAAGGAAAGCGACTCCACCCCTCCCCCCTCCCCCACATATGTATACAAAAATAAATGTATGTATATGTATATTATAGTTAGTATATTTTAACTCATGATTACATAAACATAAAAAGCTCTAACTTTGGTAGATGACTCGAGAGGGTCATTTAATGTTATCTTGTGAAAATGTGATCGATCAGCTGGCAAATAATGCTACTTCTCTTACAAATAGCCCCGCATTATCCAACTTTTCACGTTTTTGTCCATAACTACTGAACCAATTGACGTAGAGAACTGATTTTTGGCGTGTAAATTTCAGATGAAACGATCGACATAACCAGACCCCCCCCCCCCCCCCCCACACACACACAAATGCAAAAAAATATTCCTTTAATTACGATAACTTTTGACAGAACGATGCTAGCGAGTTGAAAATTTTGTCGGATGTTGGTAAAAGATCTAGTTAGTTGGTATTGAAAATGGCTAAGATCCAAGGATCCCCCCTACAAATTTTACTTTTAATATGCGATTAATTTCGATAGAAAGAAGGTGGCTTCTTGAAATTTTGGCCAAATGTTTGTGAAAGGATCTAGTTAGTAGGTATTAAAATGAGCATGATCGGACCAAAGGAACGCCTACCTTCCCTGCATATGTTATCTAAAATGGAAGGTAACTTTTCATAGAATGGAGATAGCGACTTAAAATTTCACTCCAATACTTGTAGTGAGGGTTAGCTATTATAGTTGATTTTAGGAATAGGCAAGATCATTTCTCCCCTACAAAGCTGCTAACCCAAGAGACAGGAAGTTTTGACCTTGAACAAAGTGCGGTAGTCCAGAATTTTCGACATGTTGTCCAAGTCGTTGAGGTAGTAGAAAATACAAATTTGTGTCATTATCATATATGTATTAGAAATTTTTGAAAGAGAATTAAATTTCATAATTTTGTGTATATAAAGCTTCTTTGTATTGTATATCGAAGCTTTTCCAACAAAAAGCTCTTCAAACTTTGAAGTTAGTTTCCGAAAGCGAAAATTTTCAATTTTTGTGTGAAAATTGTAGAATATCGAGAAAAGTACTCATTCTACGACAAAAGAATGTCTAAAATAAGCTTATAGGTAATTGCACTATGTATCAAATCTTTGATTTAAGAAACATACAACCTACGTAGGATTTGTAGTTACAAAGAAAATGAAAAAAAAATAATGGCTTGAATTTAGCCATCCGGGCAAAACATGGAAAAATCACTCAATTCCAATAAGTGACGTATGCAACTTTAAAAGAGCTTTGAATTTTCAAAAATTCAATACAAAAATCATTTCCATACGTGAGAAGTCAATTTTGGTCTTCTAGATTGCATAAAGTATTCGTCTCTAAAGAAAAGTCATTAAATAATTTTGTAGGTAATTCAATTAGTTTAATCTGAGTTATCTAGGACGAACGTAGTTACTAAGAAAATTTCAAAACGAAGTTTTTTAAATGACAATTTCACAAACAAGTTTTTTAGGCAACGGCCATCGACACCCAACAACATACATATATGGCGCTTATCATGCCGTCGACTTAATCTAGCTCAAGTGGGACTACACTATCAGAATTGTTAAGAAGAATTTTCCCCCGCAGGGGAGGGGGGGAGTTCTTTGTGTAATATGAAAACTGGCGAATCCCGTTAACCCCTTGTGGGGCTTAGGGCATTAACCACGCCGACTTTCCACCTAATCCTGTTCGCCGCCATCGCCTTCAATTGACTCCACGATGTACCTATTAAGTTACCCTTGACCTCAACTGATATCCTCCAGGTGTTACTAGGTCGTTAAACGCGGCGACTTGCATCGGTTCTCTGTGCATTCCAATTGAGGGCCTGTTAAGCAATGTTTTCCACTACTTTTAGAAGTGTGTGACTTATCCATTGCCACTTTCACCTTTTCATGAAAGTGCTTATCCTGTCCTGGCCAGTAATGAACAGGAGGCCGTCGTTAGAAATGACCTCCGGCTAGCGCATGTGTGGGATATGCCGTAGACGCTGGTTCACGAAAGTTTGCAATTTGATTGTTGTCGCCTTGGTCACTTCCAAGTTGAACAGCCGTGAAGAAGAATAAATTTTACATTGGCTTCAAATATCCTGATTTTGGTACATCTAAAGATGGTGTTGTTTTGCCAGAAAGGAGTCAAACTGAAAAAAAGCTGCCTGAGCGCTATTGATGCGAGACAGTACATCAGCACCCGCTCTACCCTCTGCTGTAACTACGTAACAAAAATGTCCACTTTTTCGACCGTCTACCCTAAAACACAAATTTCCCTCTGTCTTCTTGGATCCAAGCTCAAGTACTTAGTTTTGACAGCATTGATTTTAAGCCCCGCATTGGGACTTTCGCTGTACAGGGCATCCGTCATTTGAAGTAGATGATCCGATCTATTTGAAAGAAGACAAATATCGTCAGCGTAATCCAGGTGAAGGTTTTCAAACAGCTTCCATCTTATACCTTTGCTCTGGTGTTCATGAAGCGCACTGCAGAGTACGCCGTTAATGGCAATCAAAAACAATATATGTAGGTGACAAAATGCAGCCTTGTCTCACTCCGCTATGTACCTCGAAGAAATTCGAAAGCTTACCCTTGTGTAAGACGTAACATTGGGCTCCGCAATAGCACTCCTTGATGATGGATATGATTTTATCTGGTATACCTCTCTTATGTAAAGCTCTCCAGATGTATTCCCGGTCAACGCTGTCGAACGCCTTCTCGAAATCGATGAACATGAGATGTAATGGGGATCTCCACTCTGCGGATTGTTCAATAATAATTCGGAGGGTGTTGATGTGGTCGCTACATGGAAAACCCTCCCGAAAACCAGCCTGTTCATCGTTCAGTGTGCGGTCAACTGTATGCTTGATACGGTTTAAGACTATTTTTGCCATTAGTTTGGAGACTACAGGGAGGAGGCAAATTCCACGCCGATTATTACAATCCTTCAGGGTACCTTTCTTCGCGACCTTAATAATGCCGCCCTTCTTCCATTCTTTAAGGAGAGTTTCGGTTTCCCAACACACTTCGATAAGGGGTAGAAGAATATCTGCAGTAGCGTTGATATCCGCCTTAAAGAATTCCACCGGAATTCCATCTATCCCCGCGGCTTAACCCGATTCCCTCGATTTAATAGCCAGTTACTTCTAGCTTAGTTGGTGGGCTGGTATCAACTCTGGCTATTTGCGGAATATTTTCCGCGTCTAGTGAAGATGAGTTAAGATTTCCAAAGGTGATGTTGAGAACCTTAATGAAATGCTCTCTCCACCGTCGCAGTTGGTGTTTATCAGTGACCAGTAAGGACCCATCTTTATTTTTCACGGTATGTGTAGTTGCAAAAGATTTGCCAGTTAATGGCTTGATAAGTTTGTAAAGGCTTCCACTGTTACCACGGTAAGCCGCTTCCTCTGCCTTTTCCGCTAATACATTGATGTTATTGCGTTTGTCTAGTCTTAGGCTTCTGTGCACGCCTTACTAAAGAGAAAGGTATTCAGCTCTAAGTTGATCTTTGACTGCGTCGTCAGTAACTGAGTTAATTTGTTCGTTAATTCTCTTGCGTGCCGAGTTTAGAGACCATGTATTGTCACACTGGCGCCTAGCTAGAACATATACAGAATTTCGCATCGGCAAGCTGCATGCTGCAATTTGCACTGAATGCGAAATTCGTACCCATGGCGTGTTTGCCGGCCTATATAAGGAGATATACAATAATATTGACTTGGTCGTTCCCGGTCACGCTTCTCCCACTAGTGCGATGCGCGAAGCAGTGCCGTCTGATGAGACGCGCTTCGAAACCAGCGAAAAAGCATTTTCGGGCCCCCTTAAGGGGGAATATTATTCTTAACAACAATGACAATTTGATAAGATACGAGTATATACTATACAATGAGCCTACAAATTGTTTGAAGGCAATCGAAGTCTACAACACAGTACAATAATATACAATACATAAGAAAATCAGAGCTACCCCATTTAGTGCGAAGTAGCCCTCCTTTCAGATGTATCGATCATTTAAATGGGCGATTCTGGGATTGTTTCTTCTTGCAAAAAAAGAGAGTGGGGCGATGTGTTCTTCCTAGTTGTCGAAAACCAATTTTGGTTGGTTCTGACATGACTGGCCGCCAAAAATAGTAGTGCATAAAATAGTACAGTTTAGACCCGCTTTCCTGCAGCCGCAGGCTCCAATGCTTACTATGGCACATTTTAAGGAAACGGTCATTAAACGTTTTAGAGGAGCAGCATCCCTTTCCATAGTGATGGGTTCTAGATGTCTGCTTCCTCTCTTCTAACCCCATTCAAGTCATTCTTTTCGCACTCCTAGTCACGTCATAACCTGGTGATAAGGACGCATCATGTGAAATTTCGCGGCACCGGGCGCTGGTGGCAGCTTTGCCGGATTGAGTTTGGAGCTGCTGGAAATAAATTTATTGTACCTTAGGCTTCGTTTACATGTGAACGCTGAGCCGAGCACCGAATATTGAAAAATTGCATTGAAAGCACCAACAAGAGGATACCTTTTCTGCTCTTACATGGCCAACATGAAATCATGAGCATTCGTTATCATTTGAGTCATTCCCATCTCTTGTGGGAACGACTTATTGGCTTATGTTGAGAACTGGAAAGTAAAATAAAGTTGCTTTTCTGTTTTTATATGGCCAACATTAATTCATGAGCCTTTGACGAATGAATTCATGTTGGCCATATAAAAGCAGAGAAGCAACTTTATTTTACTTTCCAGTCCTCAACATAAGCCAACAAGGAAAATGAAAATTTATCAACCAATACATCATTTATAGGCCTTCCCATAGTTACAAGCCCGTTACCAACTGGTCAAATACCAGGTACTCGTATCAATCTAATACGATCCACTTAATTTATAGCTTTTCAAAACTTTCCCCATTCAGACCGACCTCAACTTTAAGAGTCATCCATCAGTAACTAACTCCCATGCAATTCGTATTGACGCCATTCAAAATTAAGGATCACAACGATGCTTACAGCTGTCCGACAAACATTTCGTGAAAACTTTTTCGCCATTACAATCAAAAAAAAAAAGAAAATAGAAAAACCAATCCGAATCGAAACTTTCGTTTCGTCCATTGTGTTTCGGAATTTCTTCACAAAAGTCTGATCCCTTTTCCAATACAAATCGGATGCTGTTTGTTGGCAACTTTCAGAGTGAAAAAATAGAAGAAAAAAATCAACTAAAGTTGGATTTGTCGCAAGGATTTGCAAGCCAGTAGCAAGGACAATAGTCAGTCCTCCAGCGAACTGAAAAGCCTCTATGCCGCTCATCGTTTAAACACATCTTTTTCATTCCGAATTCTCGTAGTTGTAGTGCTTCGCTTCCAGATGGGAATTGCTAAGTATTCGGGATCGCAATGGACAGCCTTTGTCCGAAAAAGGTCAGTCACTTGTATGGCAAGTGGAATTATGGAAGCTTCACCCATGCTTTTTTCCCAGTGGGGAAGAAGATGGAACGAGGAAAAGTTTGATATTAGTTGTTTGGAGTTTCGATACAAAAAAAAAGAACGTAGGCCTCGATGGCTCGTTGGTTTGTTGTAGGCACCCCCAGGTTGGTGCAGATGGGATTTTCTTTTGCAAGGAGTTGTGGTGGAGTTTGCTCGGAAGTTTATGTGATGTATGGATTTATTGTTGTGACCCTTTCGTAATGTGTTTTTAAATGTTTTCGGTTAGATTTGTGTTCTTCTATTTTTATAAGTAATCTGTAAATTAGGCGTTGAGGGCTTTATTTTTCTCTTCTTTATAATTTATTTCAGAATTATATTGCACAGAGAATAATCAATTTTGAGATTGAGTTAAAAGAGCTTGCTAATCAATTCATTTATTTTAAATGAATTTATTTGTTAACTTACCTTTACCTTTTGTGATCCGAAAGGCTATAATATGACTCAGAAATTTCATTTCGGCAAAGGTTATTTCGTTTAAGGTAGCTTTCAGCTCTGAAAACGCAATTCAGTAAATGTGATTTGAAGTCAATGGGATTATGGATATACCTTGATTACTGGCTTTCTTCTATACTTTTTTTAGTATCTAATTATTCTTTAAATATACGAGTAATTCCAAACTAAAGAATGTTGTCTCTGCTGCTACCAATAAGTTTGGAATTATTCCCAAATAATTATTTAAAAAAAAAATTATTTTTTGACATGGATGTGTATTGGCTGGATGTAAGATATCACGAAATGTGAAACGATATAATTGAAAAATAGGTAGTCAGTAATGGTTAATAGAAATATACGAGTAGTCCGGGTGCAGTTCGAGTTTAGTCTGGTTTCTAAATTTTAAACTAGGAAATGGAAAATCAAAATTCGAATGGTGCAGTCCGGGTTGAAAATTGACAATGTGAAACGAGAACTGAATAATTCCAACGGAAAATTACTGATACTAGGCTAGTATCCTGATTCGAGTCCTAAGAATCTAACTGGGTGGAATAGGCCACTGCTAGTCCAAACTTCACGCTATGGTGGGATGGCGTTGCGTCGAATAAAATGCTGGCATTGGTGTAGCAACCTAGTTATTTGGATATTTCACCAGCAGAGGTGTTAAGAGCGGTACATAGAATCTCTCAAGTAAGCGCATATCTTTCGACTGTGAAATTCTCATTGGAATTTGTGACGCCATGTTAATAAAGTTGCTTTGTTATTAAATCGTTAATTCTGTAGTTTTCCTTCATACAACCTTTGGAAAACCTACATTGGTGACCCCGTAAGTTTGAACAACGTGTCCAATTACCATTTTTCGGGCACCACACTTATGCGCTCACGCGTAGACGACCTCGTTTGGTGCATCGGGGCTGCGTTGTAATATGTGGCAACAGCTAAGTGTTCGACAACCACGGCGCCCCGACGAATCCGACAGCCGCGAAACCAGTTAATGTTGTATTTGAGTCAGCTACCACGCGTTTTTGTCTTCGAATGCCACATTATTATAACACTGGAGTTATACCTGCCACACTGCGATGAGGCGCGTCGACACATTCCGCTCACATCTCGAGCACCTTCATGACAATAAATGCTGAGCTACTGCCAAAGCAGCGTCCTTGCAACAGAAACACACCTCGCAGGACCTCGTGCAGCCGCTCATAATCTAAACGAGCCACTGCCCGTACGAGCCATTCATTGCGGCGTCGGTCAATTGCATGTGCCAGTCAGTCAGTCAGCTTTCTTGTGAAATCTATACAATTTGTCAATACATACAAATCTCCTGGCAGAGGGAAAGTTATATGGAGTGATAACTCTTGTAGAATTATCAATCCTCTTTGGTACCAGCAACAAACAAACACAAGCGCGATCGGCTTTGCATCTCCAGCCACAGCAGGAGTGCGTTCCATAACGTAACTATAGTCAGAGCTGTAGTCAACTCTGACTACTGTCATAGTCAGCTATAGCTATGTGTGTTATGTATGGAACGACAATAGTCGTAAAGTAGCACAAACACCGCCATCTTTTCCACTACACTCACATTTGCGTCGGTATTTCACTTTCCATCCAATGATTTTTAACGCACAAACACTCTTCCACACCAATTTTTCTCTAATTCAGTTTAGCGTGCTCTAAACTGCATAAAACAATTCTGAATTAAAGCAATAACCAAGTAATTTTGCACAACATTCACTGTTTACTGTCGCTTTGACTTCGTGTATACGTGTGTGTGTGATAGCTATCGATAGCTTCCCCTCATGAGCACGAGCTAAAATAGTTGACTATTGTGTGTTATGAAACGACGATAGCCAACTACAATAGCTGACTATCGGAGTTATGGAACGGCAATAATCAGCGATAGTTGACTATAGTCAACTATAGTTACGTTATGGAACGCACTCCAGTAATCGCATCAAACGACCAGACAATTATTCGACCAGATTTATGAAAATGTAGGGGCACTTCAGCGCATTGGCATTTTCGGTAAGGAGTCGCCATCATCGCGACAGCACCAAAGGATTTACACACCTACGCTGATGGTTTCGATAGCAACTCAATTCGTACAACCACGCTACCACGACGACCAATCGGCAGTAGCAACAGCAACGCTATCCGTACAACAATTCCTGACGGCCAGTCAGGAGCACCACCAACGACCGCTAAATAGCTATCACGTTGGGAATGGCATCAAATAGCAGCTAATAGCCCACAA
Organism: Chloromyia formosa; assembly: GCA_964017055.1. Lineage (NCBI taxonomy): Eukaryota > Metazoa > Arthropoda > Insecta > Diptera > Stratiomyidae > Chloromyia > Chloromyia formosa. The sequence goes on from OZ024815.1 coordinate 65,727,442, forward strand.
CATAACGAGTGCAACGAATCGTCGACACCGCCTGAGTCCAGTTCCTCTATCTTCTGAGGCCTCAGCGAAGATTCATTTGGAGGCTCCTCGTATCTGGGTTATAACTTTGAAAACTATTTTTCCTGATTTTCAGTTGAAATGTTTATACATTGACAAGGCACGGGCGATTTCCGGAAGATACCCACTCAGTTATCGTCGCCAACGATTGGGCTGAGGTTTGAAGCTCAATATTCGTCAAGTCTTTTGCACGAAAAGAAAATATTAAAATGCAAACGTGTGGAATTAATTGTTTGAAGATTTTAAATTCGCTTTGTGTTCTGCGGAGTTTCCATGCAACGTGGACACCCCATATACTCTTCCTTTTCTTCTTAGTAGTCTGTTCATCTTCCTCCTCCAAGAAAACTGCTATAGTAGCCAAAACTTCAACTGAAAAATTGAACTTAGGCATGCTTTCCACAATGCAACTTGATCACAACTTATTTTAATCGTCGCGTAGTCTTCGTCACGGCGACATTACGTACATATATAAACACAATCAATCAAACAGTCGGCTCGTTCTCTTCACGTCCCCTTCACGTAACCTTCACGTTTCTATATAAAGTGGGGCGACCGGTAGCGCAGTGTGTTGAGGCATCAGTCTCATGCTTGACTACCGGCGCTTCGGGTTCGAATCCCGTCCATGACGACGTTCGTAGCCATGGATATGCAGGAGGTGCATGCTGGCAACTGTATTTTCCGAAACCAGTTTATGCCAACGAAACGTCAACTGGGCCACATGGAATAGTTGACACGCTATGCCCCACAAGGGGTTAGGGCAATTGAGTACCGTCAAAATGAACCACCATATGTTAAGAAAGAATTACATAAAAAAATACCGAAAAGCCATTCAGATCAAAGTTATTTTTAAGTTAATTTATTGTCTCAATTAATTACAATTATTTTTTGTTCTTAGTACACAAAGAATTACGAGTATATAAACTTCAGAAGTTCAAAAATACACCTCACAGTCAAAATGAGCCACTTAAGTGAAAGTAAAAAGCATATGCAGAGTGCCCCGCTTCAGATGATAAATATTTCAATGGTAGATAGTACCGTTCATTTGTGGAAAAATGACACCAAAGTAAACACTCTGTTTTTAACGGTTACAGAGTTATTGCATTTTTTTTAAATTGTGTCAGAAAGCTTGACTTTCCGAACAAAATCACAAAATCGCCACTTTCCCAATCATTTAATGAAAGATTTGACCTCACTTTCTGAAACTACATAAAATTTCATATAAAACATAAAATTTCCCGGTTTCAAAATTGACCGTTATTACAAAGATACAAATGTTCAAACTATCAAAATCGATTTTTCATCGTAAATTCAAATGATAGTTTTGCAACAGTACTTTGAACTGACAAATCTGCAAATTTGACGAAAGTTGCCCCAATGTGTTGTGTTTCCAACGGTATATTTCTTTGATACGTTTGAATTTGAAAATTCTCGAAACATACGCATTGAAGGAAAGAACATGGCGGGGAAATGAAACAAATTTATTTCAACCTTGACTTAACAGGTAGTCGGTGCTACCAACGAAACATAGGAAAAAAACATAAAAGAACTACGATTGGGGTAAACTCCAATCATGCAATACTCTAGATGAATTTGAACCTGGTTAAAGCCAATAAATAATTTTGGTTGCAATCTCGGTTTCATCAAAGCTTTATATTCCAAATTTCAGACTAATAGCTGTAACACTTTTCGAGAAAATCAGCTTATTGTCAAAAGACAACATTTTGTATTAGCTCAAAGCGATATCAAGCTAGAGAGCAACGTTGGTAAAATGTGTCATATTGTATAGGAGGGGGTAGACGGAGTAAGGGTAATCGACTATTTTTTTTGAATCTAACTGATATTGTTAATTAAGTGTTAAGTACAAAATTTCAGCCCGATAAATTGTATACGTACTGAGTAAATTGGCTTAACGTATTTCATGAAATAGTGCAGTTTGTATGGGAGGGGGTAGAAGGAGGGTGAGGATTACAATAAGTTTTATAACATAGGTTACAATTATCATAAAAGTGATATATTCAAAATTTCGAAGCAAGATGTTTTATAGTTTCTGAGAAAATCTGATTATTGTAAATTATCAAAAATGTGTCATTTTGTATGGGAGGGGGTAGACGGAGTAAGGGTAATCGATCAATTTTTTTGAATCTAACTGATATTGCTAATTAAGTGTTAAGTACAAAATTTCAGCCCGATAAATTGTATAGGTAATGAGTAAATTGGCTTAACGTATTTCATGAAATAGTGCAGTTTGTATGGGAGGGGGTAGAAGGAGGGTGAGGATTACAATAAATTTTATAATGTAGGTTACAATTATCATAAAAGTGATATATTCAAAATTTCAAAGCAAGATGTTTTATAGTTTCTGAGAAAATCTGATTATTGTAAATTATCAAAAATGTGTCATTTTGTATGGGAGGGGGTAGACGGAGTAAGGGTAATCGATTAATTTTTTTGAATCTAACTGATATTGTTAATTAAGTGTTAACTACAAAATTTCAGCCCGATAAATTGTATAGGTAATGAGTAAATTGGCTTAACGTATTTCATGAAATAGTGCAGTTTGTATGGGAGGGGGTAGAAGGAGGGTGAGGATTACAATAAATTTTATAATGTAGGTTACAATTATCATAAAAGTGATATATTCAAAATTTCAAAGCAAGATGTTTTATAGTTTCTGAGAAAATCTGATTATTGTAAATTATCAAAAATGTGTCATTTTGTATGGGAGGGGGTAGACGGAGTAAGGGTAATCGATTAATTTTTTTGAATCTAACTGATATTGTTAATTAAGTGTTAACTACAAAATTTCAGCCCGATAAATTGTATAGGTAATGAGTAAATTGGCTTAACGTATTTCATGAAATAGTGCAGTTTGTATGGGAGGGGGTAGAAGGAGGGTGAGGATTACAATAAATTTTATAATGTAGGTTACAATTATCATAAAAGTGATATATTCAAAATTTCAAAGCAAGGTGTTTTATAGTTTCTGAGAAAATCTGATTATTGTAAATTATCAAAAATGTGTCATTTTGTATGGGAGGGGGTAGACGGAGTAAGGGTAATCGATTATTTTTTTTGAATCTTACTGATATTGTTAATTAAGTGGTAAGTACAAAATTTCAGCCCGATAAATTGTATACGTACTGAGTAAATTGGCTTAACGTATTTCATGAAATAGTGCAGTTTGTATGGGAGGGGGTAGAAGGAGGGTGAGGATTACAATAAGTTTTATAACATAGGTTACGATTATCATAAAAGTGATATATTAAAAATTTCAAAGCAAGATGTTTTATAGTTTCTGAGAAAATCTGATTATTGTAAATTTTCAAAAATGTGTCATTTTGTATGGGAGGGGGTAGAAGGGGTGGAGCGATTTAGCCCGTTCACGAACTTAGCCTTCATTTTTTGTCAAAAATAACGTGTGCAAAATTTGAACTTCATAGCTCAACGCGTTCTCGAGCTAGAGAGGTCACGGACGGACGGACGGACAGACGGACAGACGGACAGACGGACAGACGGACATCCGGTTTTGAGATATTCGAGTGATAATATGAACTTCTGTATCATTCATTTTTTCCTGCGAGCCTTATTTCTTAGCGTTACAAACTTTGTGGCAAACTTATAATACTCTCAGATTTCATCTAGAGTATAAAGATCGTATACTTTTGAAATTTGACGTAATTAATATGGAGAGTTCTCTGGATATATGCTCTAAAGTTTATGCTGCTAGCGGGTCCGTCAATCTAGGGGAAACCGGGTCAAAATACATTTTTTTACAATTTTTCTTGAATATTTCGGATCGGTTTCTCCAGGCCATATTTATTTCTTTAATTGCGTATTATTGGAAATTTTCATATCCAAATGCATCAATGAAAGTTTACCGTTGGAAAACCAACATATTTGCCAAATTTACAAATTTGTCAGTTCAAAGTACCGTTGTAAAAGTATCATTTGAATCGATTTTGAACTTAGTTAGTTTGAACATTTTAATCTTTCTAGCAACGGTGAATTTCGAAAACGGGAAATTTTATATGTTTTATATGAAATTTTATGCAGTTTCAGATAGTGAGGTCAATTTCAGATTAAATGCTTGGGAGAGTGACAAATTTTATTTTGTTCGGAAAGTCAAGCTTTCCGACACAATTTACAAAGAATGCTATAACCCTGTAACGGTTAAAAACAGAGTGTCCACTTTGGTGTCCCTTTCCCACAAATGAACGGTACTATCTACCATTAAAGTATTTACCATCTGAAGCGGGACACCTTGTTTATGATTTTTAATATTATTTAAGTGGTTCATCTTGACTGTAAGGTGTATTTTTGAACTTCTGAAGCTTATATAATTTTGTTTGTACTAAGAAGAAAAAATAATTATAAAACACACTGAAATAAGAGACCTACACAATAAATTTAATCTAAATGGTTTTCCAGTATTTTTTTAAGCATTTTTTTCTCTAACATAAGTTGGTTCATTTTGACTGTGACTCACTGTAAATAAACCTTAATCCTGCATGTCATACTTCATGAATAAAGATGTGTTATCGGTCATTTTTAATACGATATGCCCTTCTAATAAAGGACAGTATGTCATTTGCAGGAATCAACCTAAACTCTGCAGAGCCAACAGACAGAGACGACGGTATTCAGTCTTACTGAACAGACCCGTCTTGCTTAGGTGACGAGGTGATGGCCATACAAACACCCCATTAGAAGTTCTACCCATGTGAGTAGCACGCTTATGTTTGAAGGGCATTATTAGGTCCTTCGATTGACGTAGCTCCGTAAGATTATTCCAGTACAGTCACCGAGATAATGCAGATAAGTCTCTGATCTGCGATTTGGCCGAAGCCAATCTAAAGCCACAGTAAGCTCTGGTCCATTGAAAGCAAATGGATTATCCCTGTCTTGCAATCTCAAACAGTCTCGTTTCTCTTAATATCGTGGTGGCTGTAACGAGGTCCTATTTAGGGGACTTTATGACCGTGCAGGTCAGTCGGATAATAGAGAAAGTAGAAGTCCAGAGGACGGGTGCTTGAAGGCTGCTCAGTTACGAGGAAATACGGGATGGGTCTTTTACAACACTCTGCTACTACTGCCATAGGACGTACATTGTTTCTCACCCGTCAAGCCCAAAAAAACATAAAATAACGCCTATCAACTCATGTCTAAACCTGAAAATCCGGGCCCCTGATGTTCGGGGTTAAGTCGCAAGAAAATTCCCTCCTTCCCTTTACCGGAGCATGCGACGGTTCTTGTACTCCAGTACCCTGAAAATGCATGTTAGTGCGCGCGTTTACCTACATTGCAATGGTTCCTGTAAACGTTAAAAGCTACTGAAACTCAGGTTTGTTTCACCAATAATTCATTGTATTATAAATTGTGTTATTTTTATACTCTAGATGAAATCTGAGAGTATTATAAGTTTGCCACAAAGTTTGTAACGCTAAGAAATAAGGCTCGCAGGAAAAAATGAATGATACAGAAGTTCATATTATCACTCGAATATCTCAAAACCGGATGTCCGTCTGTCCGTCTGTCCGTCTGTCCGTCTGTCCGTCCGTCCGTCCGTGACCTCTCTAGCTCGAGAACGCGTTGAGCTATGAAGTTCGAATTTTGCACACGTTATTTTTCACAAAAAATGAAGGCTAAGTTCGTGAACGGGCTAAATCGCTCTACCCCTTCTACCCCCTCCCATACAAAATGACACATTTTTGAAAATTTACAATAATCAGATTTTCTCAGAAACTATAAAACATATTGCTTTGAAATTTTTAATATATAACTTTTATGATAATTTTATTCTATGTTATAAAACTTATTGTAATCCTCACCCTCCTTCTACCCCCTCCCATACAAACTGCACTATTTCATGAAATACGTTAAGCCAATTTACTCAGTACGTATACAATTTATCGGGCTGAAATTTTGTACTTAACACTTAATTAACAATATCAGTAAAATTCAAAAAAAATAATCGATTACCCTTACTCCGTCTACCCCCTCCCATACAAAATGACACATTTTTGATAATTTACAATAATCAGATTTTCTCAGAAACTATAAAACATCTTGCTTTGAAATTTTGAATATATCACTTTTATGATAATTGTAACCTACATTATAAAATTTATTGTAATCCTCAACCTCCTTCTACCCCCTCCCATACAAACTGCACTATTTCATGAAATACGTTAAGCCTATTTACTCAGTACGTATACAATTTATCGGGCTGAAATTTTGTACTTAACACTTAATTAACAATATCAGTTAGATTCAAAAACCAGGTTCAAATTCATCTAGAGTATTGCATGATTGGGGTTTACCCCAATCGTAGTTCTTTTATGTTTATACTCTAGATGAAATCTGAGAGTATTATAAGTTTGCCACAAAGTTTGTAACGCTAAGAAATAAGGCTCGCAGAAAAAAATGAATGATACAGAAGTTCATATTATCACTCGAATATCTCAAAACCGGATGTCCGTCTGTCCGTCTGTCCGTCTGTCCGTCCGTCCGTCCGTGACCTCTCTAGCTCGAGAACGCGTTGAGCTATGAAGTTCAAATTTTGCACACGTTATTTTTGACAAAAACTGAAGGCTAAGTTCGTGAACGGGCTAAATCGCTCTACCCCTTCTACCCCCTCCCATACAAAATGACACATTTTTGAAAATTTACAATAATCAGATTTTCTCAGAAACTATAAAACATATTGCTTTGAAATTTTTAATATATCACTTTTATGATAATTTTAACCTATGTTATAAAACTTATTGTAATCCTCACCCTCCTTCTACCCCCTCCCATACAAACTGCACTATTTCATGAAATACGTTAAGCCAATTTACTCAGTACGTATACAATTTATCGGGCTGAAATTTTGTACTTAACACTTAATTAACAATATCAGTTAGATTCAAAAAAATTAATCGATTACCCTTACTCCGTCTACCCCCTCCCATACAAAATGACACATTTTTGATAATTTACAATAATCAGATTTTCTCAGAAACTAAAAAACAATTTGCTTTGAAATTTTGAATATATCTTTTTTATGATAATTGTAACCTACATTATAAAATTTATTGTAATCCTCACCCTCCTTCTACCCCCTCCCATACAAACTGCACTATTTCATGAAATACGTTAAGCCAATTTACTCATTACCTATACAATTTATCGGGCTGAAATTTTGTACTTAACACTTAATTAACAATATCAGTTAGATTCAAAAAAAGTAATCGATTACCCTTACTCCGTCTACCCCCTCCCATACAAAATGACACATTTTTGATAATTTACAATAATCAGATTTTCTCAGAAACTATAAAACATATTGCTTTGAAATTTTGAATATATCACTTTTATGATAATTGTAACCTACACTATAAAATTTATTGTAATCCTCACCCGCCTTCTACCCCCTCCCATACAAACTGCACTATTTCATGAAATACGTTAAGCCTATTTACTCAGTACGTATACAATTTATCGGGCTGAAATTTTGTACTTAACACTTAATTATACTCTAGATGAAATCTGAGAGTATTATAAGTTTGCCACAAAGTTTGTAACGCTAAGAAATAAGGCTCGCAGAAAAAAATGAATGATACAGAAGTTCATATTATCACTCGAATATCTCAAAACCGGATGTCCGTCTGTCCGTCCGTCCGTCCGTCCGTCCGTGACCTCTCTAGCTCGAGAACGCGTTGAGCTATGAAGTTCAAATTTTGCACACGTTATTTTTGATAAAAAATGAAGGCTATGTTCGTGAACGGGCTAAATCGCTCCACCCCTTCTACCCCCTCCCATACAAAATGACACATTTTTGAAAATTTACAATAATCAGATTTTCTCAGAAACTATAAAACATATTGCTTTGAAATTTTTAATATATCACTTTTATGATAATTGTAACCTATGTTATAAAACTTATTGTAATCCTCACCCTCCTTCTACCCCCTCCCATACAAACTGCACTATTTCATGAAATACGTTAAGCCAATTTACTCATTACCTATACAATTTATCGGGCTGAAATTTTGTACTTAACACTTAATTAACAATATCAGTTAGATTCAAAACCAGGTTCAAATTCATCTAGAGTATTGCATGATTGGGGTTTACCCCAATCGTAGTTCTTTTATGTTTATACTCTAGATGAAATCTGAGAGTATTATAAGTTTGCCACAAAGTTTGTAACGCTAAGAAATAAGGCTCGCAGAAAAAAATGAATGATACAGAAGTTCATATTATCACTCGAATATCTCAAAACCGGATGTCCGTCTGTCCGTCTGTCCGTCTGTCCGTCTGTCCGTCTGTCCGTCCGTCCGTCCGTGACCTCTCTAGCTCGAGAACGCGTTGAGCTATGAAGTTCAAATTTTGCACACGTTATTTTTGACAAAAAATAAAGGCTAAGTTCTTGAACGGGCTAAATCGCTCCACCCCTTCTACCCCCTCCCATACAAAATGACACATTTTTGTAAATTTACAATAATCAGATTTTCTCAGAAACTATAAAACATCTTGCTTTGAAATTTTGAATATATCACTTTTATGATAATTGTAACCTACATTATAAAATTTATTGTAATCCTCACCCTCCTTCTACCCCCTCCCATACAAACTGCACTATTTCATGAAATACGTTAAGCCAATTTACTCATTACCTATACAATTTATCGGGCTGAAATTTTGTACTTGACACTTAATTAACAATATCAGTTAGATTCAAAAAAAGTAATCGATTACCCTTACTCCGTCTACCCCCTCCCATACAAAATGACACATTTTTGATAATTTACAATAATCAGATTTTCTCAGAAACTATAAAACACCTTGCTTTGAAATTTTGAATATATCACTTTTATGATAATTGTAACCTACATTATAAAATTTATTGTAATCCTCACCCTCCTTCTACCCCCTCCCATACAAACTGCACTATTTCATGAAATACGTTAAGCCAATTTACTCATTACCTATACAATTTATCGGGCTGAAATTTTGTACTTGACACTTAATTAACAATATCAGTTAGATTCAAAAAAAATAATCGATTACCCTTACTCCGTCTACCCCCTCCCATACAAAATGACACATTTTTGATAATTTACAATAATCAGATTTTCTCAGAAACTATAAAACATCTTGCTTTGAAATTTTGAATATATCACTTTTATGATAATTGTAACCTACATTATAAAATTTATTGTAATCCTCACCCTCTTTCTACCCCCTCCCATACAAACTGCACTATTTCATGAAATACGTCTTAACGTCTTAACGACTTACGTCTTACGTCTTAACGATGCATCCGAGATTGCAACCAAAATTATTTATTGGCTTTAACCAGGTTCAAATTCATCTAGAGTATTGCATGATTGGGGTGTACCCCAATCGTAGTTCTTTTATGTTTTTTTACTAACTCAGAGAATCTACCTGTGTGCGCACAAAGAGAGATTTAGGGTACAAGGGTATCTGCAAAAATGATTGCCTAAAAGAAATCAGTGGTTCTACCGGATGATTTAGTCTCAGTTAGAATTCATCCGAATGACAATTATATAACGATATATGTATATATTTTTTTATGTAAATATTTTCCATATAAATCTAAGTAGTAGTCGATTGTTATTACTTCATATTAGCATTATCAATTATAACTCTGACAAGATAAAATTAGCGCGTTTTATTTGTATGCGGAAACCATTTGAAACTATTTGTAAGCGTTCGCCAACATCATCAGCTTCGTAAACAATTCAAGCGTCAGAATCATAACTTCACCACGAATTCCGGTCACGCGGAATTTCTGGGCAGTGTCAACGTAACTCAATAGAGTATATCGTCGCTACCATCGCCAACTATCGAATATGAAAATAGCTACTTTTCAGTAGAGCAAAAAAACGGCTGCAATTGTGAATTCAAAATCAGCGCGTGGCGGAATTTCAAAATTTCGATAGTTTTCAGTTGTTGTTTTCAATCCTTTTTGTGTATGTGATTGAGTTGTATCAACTGACTATTGTTTATATCTTAAAAATCACATTCGATACTTTGCATTGTATTAATTTTCATAGATTCATTGTTTCAAAGTGTCGAATGTGGCATATTCGACTGTTTGCTCTTTATTTATTTTCATTTGAATATCTGCCGATACCATCTCCAACTATCGAATGTGAAAAAATGCGTTTTAAATTTGTATGCTCTTGTATATTCGGTACATGGTTTTATCATATATTTTATTATTATCATTATTCATTAACATCTAGTTGGCTTAGTCTCGGCCCCATTAGCCGGTTTTATACCCGCAATGGATGTAAAAATCAAGTTGCTGGGTATGCATGTTTTGGACAGGTGTTAAGCCTGTATCCTACTTATAGTAGATATTAGTAGAACTCCCCGAACATCTTCCGCACAATTGCAAATGTACCCAAAATTAGAGGCTCGTGAGATTGTGCTGCAGGTTCTATTTAGTGAAGGAAGTAAGAACGTTTTGGGCACAATACCGGTAGCCGACAATATAATGCAAGCCATAGATGCACGTACCAATCCGTCGGATTGATCGGAAGTCAACCACTGATACGCGAACCGTATTTTACAATTTTACTCAAGAAAAGTAGTCAAACAAGTTATTCTCTATCGCCGCGACGCGCTCCGCATAAGTGTACAGCGACAGCCCGTGCGACTACCTTTTCTGACCCCATATTGTAGTTGTTTTTTGGGTTGGCTCTGAGTTCGTGTCGAGCTCGATGCTCAACACAATGAACCCGACTCCGAGCCCAGACCCGACCCAACAACAATTTCAATATAGAGTCCGACCAGTATTTGAATAGGCGAATTGTTGTGAATGAACGATTACGGTGTGTGTCGAAATACAGTATGGTCTGCTTATTGACGGATTTTTCAATGCAGAATTTATAGGCACGATATTATATACGTATACATGCACGTACATATGTGAGTATTACAGAAGTCTCGTTGTTATTGAGATTGGGTAGATATTCACCGTCTCCTTAATCAAAGTTGGACGGGTGTAAGAATAATTACAGCCTGCAGGTAAATGGGAATTATGTAATTATACTGATAATCGTGGGAATATAATTTGTTGATTGGCTGGAAACTTATACATATTTCGAATTGTGCTATAATATGGTAAGACTGGGGTTTATAGCGGATCCTATATGGTGTAGTATCTATATATACAGCTTCTTTTTAGTCTGAAGTCGGAATATGAGATGAAAAATGTAGTAGCGGACCTCATTTTCGAGACCTTTGTACGGGATGATGGTTATTGGGAGGTGAATGGTTTCTCCCCTTGAAGCTACCACAATTAAATAAACAGTGAGAGATAAAAACCGAAAAGACCGGAATTGTCAGAAGGTGACAAAAAGATACCTGTTAATGATTCGATTTGCACTCGAATTTTTTCGATAGTTTTATTGTTATCCGTGCTACTACTGTCAATGTCTGTTCACGGGTTTCACACATCACAAGTTAACAACTACCGCCAGACACATTCAATATAGCCATTTAAAGTAATTGTCATGGAAAAAAAACAATAATTACCAATACAGAACGAGAAACCGTGCATTGAGGATCATAAATTCGGGAAAGCGGCATTTTGTATTCACGGATTTTTGGGTCGTTTCCTTGATGTCAATATACGGGTGATAATGAGTACCTTTCCGCATGTTTGTTTAGGATTCTAGAAATTGCGGAAGAGTTTGAATATCCTTGGACGAAAAGATATGTGTTATGCAATGGAGATCTACCCAATCTCAATAACAACGAGACTTTTATAATACTCACATATGTACGTGCATGTATTGTATACGTACAGTAAAACCTGCTAATTGAACCAGTCCATCGTCACAGAAAAATCGGTCCGATTTCACAGGTGGTCCGTTTTGACAGGTTGAATGGAAAATTTCAATACATACTGTACCACGGTATACATACTGAAACACCATCAATGATTAAAAAATTATACGTATATGTATTCAGTAAGATTTTATGAACAAAAGTATGTAAAGGTACATACATGTAATTACAGGAAGAATTAACAAAAAATACTATTCGATAGTTAAAAATCAAAATGAAAGTTTAAAGAAGGTTAATTAACTGGCGGAAAAAAAATCTGGAATCATAGTTTGTTTCTTCTGACAATTACAGTGTTCTTTTTCGATGAGGACTTCACATTCGTTTAATTTTTGCAATACATCGGGCATATTCCTACGGAGCACATAATTTTTAAGGTTTCGTATTTGGTTTACTGCTTCTGTTATTTTAGTGATGCGATCAGTTTGATGGATGTCGTTTTCAATGTCGGAGTTTTCAGAGTCGGATGTAGAATTGATGACAGACCCCGATTGTGCATCTCCAATATCTGTTTCGATTCCAATTGTGTTAAAAAAAATTATCTTCCCAGTCATTTGGTAGAGTCTCGTTCGTTGCCACGAATTGATCGATATCCACCAAGTCTTGAAACTCGGTAGATAATTCTGAATTTTCATCGCGCTCATCAGACCCATTCTCCTTGAATCCACATTTGGAGAAACACTTTTGAATCGTTGAACTGGTAACGTTATTCCAGGAAGACTTTAGCCAACAAAGCGCTTCGAAGACAGTGATTTTATTTGCAAGCTCCGAAGCATGTTCAACTTCATCTATGAAACAAGTCAGATGGTTCATCATGTGGCTGCGATAGTGTAGTTTTAAGTTTTGTATGATCAGTGCAGTGCAGTTTGGTGGTAGATAATGAAGCTTGACGTTCGTAAGATTATCGGCGACGTGGCAGGAAGCGTTGTCTAGAAAAACAAGAATTTTGCGATTTTGCTTTATCATTTTTGCATCAAGCAAGTGCATCCATTCGCTGAAGATGGTGCCATTCATCCAGGCATTTTTGTGTGCTCGACATGTTATGCCTAAAGATTGGTAAATGTCTGTTCTGCCAAAGGATCTTGGTTTCTTCGCTTTACCAATAACCAACAAATGTTCCTTCTCTCCTGCTGAATTGCATAAAATGGCGATAGTTAGGCGTTCTTTCGAAAGCTTTCCACCGGAACATCTTTCATTTTTTAAGAGCAAAGATTTTGTAGGCGTTGCTCTATAAAACAAACCGGTTTCATCTAGGTTGAAAATATTTGATGGCTCGTAGCCTTCACATAATGTTTTTATATGTAGCCGGTATTCTTCAACTGTATTCATATCCACATCTGCCCCTTCGCCACAAAGTGCACCAAGTGAATGTTATATCGCTTTTTAAAAGAATCCAGACATCCGTTAGACGGCTTGAATTCTACTAAACTCATTTTTTTCAGCAATTTTTAAGGCTTTGTTTTGTAGAATAGGTCCAGATATTGCAAAATTTTTGGAGCGTACCTTCACAAACCACTGAAACAATTTGGTGTCCAGCTCAGAATATTGAAAAGTCCGTTTAAGTCTCTTTCTTCCTGTAGGCTCAAATTTTTCCAAATATCGCTTAATTTCATGCTTGTTCTTTAAAATTTCGCTAAACTTGGCTTTTGCCTATCTTAAATTTTTCAGCAATTTTTCTTTGGCTCATCATGTTCTTTTCGGACGCTTCAATCACTTTCAACTTCTGGCTTATTTCCAACTCGTTATATATTTTTCCATTTTGTAGTACCTTTATAATAAGTATTTAGTACCTTTATACCTTTAATATATAATAATAATTTATTACCTTTACAATAGCACTGCCGGATTATTTTAATTTCGAAAGGAAAACTACAACCACTTCACGCAACAGAGTACTTCACAATTGAAACAAACACTAGACTAAAATGGTTTTAGGGGAATCCCTCTCAACTGCATAGTTTTTCTAGGATTTGTTCCGTTATATACATTGCTTCATGGTAATTTTTATTAGTGGTCCGATTAGCGAGGTCTTTTTCGAAGTCAAAGCTTTCATTTGATACCTCTAAGGTGGTCCACGGTCCGATTACGCAGGTGTCCCAATTATAGAGGCTTTTTCTTTCGAAAAATCGTACGTGCGGTGAAAAGGTGGTCCCATTCCGCAGGTGCCCCGATTAAACAGTGTCCCAATTAGCCGGTTTTACTGTATATAATATCGTGCCTATAAATTCTGCATTGAAAAATCCGTCAATAAGCGGACCATACTGTATTTAGACACACACCGTAATCGTTCATTCACAACAATTCACCTATTCAAATACCGGTCGGACTCTATATTGAAATTGTTGTTGGGTCGGGTCTGGGCTCGGAGTCGGGTTCGTTGTGTTGAGCATCGAGCTCGACACGAACTCAGAGCCAACCCTAAAAACATAAAAGAACTACGATTGGGGTAAACCGCAATCATGCAATACTCTAGATGAATTTGAACCTGGTTAAAGCCAATAAATAAATTTGGTTGCAATCTCGGATGCATCGTTAAGACTTTGTTGATCCCATCACCTCTCAGATTTCATCTAGAGTATAAACACATTAATTTGTTTTCTGATATTGTGTACTTTGTATGAGAGGTGGTAGAAGAAGTTAAGGGATTCTGATAAATTATTTTTCCGGAGACTGATATTTTCATCAAAGCTTTATATTCCAAATTTCAGACTAATAGCTGTAACACTTTTCGAGAAAATCAGCTTATTGTCAAAAGACAACATTTTGTATTAGCTGAAAGCGATATCAAGCTAGAGAGCAACGTTGGTAAAATGTGTCATATTGTATAGGAGGAGATAGACTATTTTTTTTTGAATCTAACTGATATTGTTAATTAAGTGATAAGTACAAAATTTCAGCCCGATAAATTGTATACGTACTGAGTAAATAGGCTTAACGTATTTCATGAAATAGTGCAGTTTGTATGGGAGGGGGTAGAAGGAGGGTGAGGATTACAATAAATTTTATAATGTAGGTTACAATTATCATAAAAGTGATATATTCAAAATTTCAAAGCAATATGTTTTATAGTTTCTGAGAAAATCTGATTATTGTAAATTATCAAAAATGTGTCATTTTGTATGGGAGGGGGTAGACGGAGTAAGGGTAATCGATTACTTTTTTTGAATCTAACTGATATTGTTAATTAAGTGTTAAGTACAAAATTTCAGCCCGATAAATTGTATAGGTAATGAGTAAATTGGCTTAACGTATTTCATGAAATAGTGCAGTTTGTATGGGAGGGGGTAGAAGGAGGGTGAGGATTACAATAAATTTTATAATGTGGATTACAATTATCATAAAAGTGATATATTCAAAATTTCAAAGCAAGATGTTTTATAGTTTCTGAGAAAATCTGATTATTGTAAATTATCAAAAATGTGTCATTTTGTATGGGAGGGGGTAGACGGAGTAAGGGTAATCGATTACTTTTTTTGAATTTAACTGATATTGTTAATTAAGTGTTAAGTACAAAATTTCAGCCGATAAATTGTATAGGTAATGAGTAAATTGGCTTAACGTATTTCATGAAATAGTGCAGTTTGTATGGGAGGGGGTAGAAGGAGGGTGAGGATTACAATAAATTTTATAATGTAGGTTACAATTATCATAAAAAAGATATATTCCAAATTTCAAAGCAAGATGTTTTATAGTTTCTGAGAAAATCTGATTATTGTAAATTATCAAAAATGTGTCATTTTGTATGGGAGGGGGTAGACGGAGTAAGGCTAATCGATTAATTTTTCTGAATCTAACTGATATTGTTAATAAAGTGTTAAGTACAAAATTTCAGCCCGATAAATTGTATACGTACTGAGTAAATTGGCTTAACGTATTTCATGAAATAGTGCAGTTTGTATGGGAGGGGGTAGAAGGAGGGTGAGGATTACAATAAATTTTATAATGTGGATTACAATTATCATAAAAGTGATATATTCAAAATTTCAAAGCAATATGTTTTATAGTTTCTGAGAAAATCTGATTATTGTAAATTTTCAAAAATGTGTCATTTTGTATGGGAGGGGGTAGAAGGGGTGGAGCGATTTAGCCCGTTCACGAACTTAGCCTTCATTTTTTGTCAAAAATAACGTTTGCAAAATTTGAACTTCATAGCTCAACGCGTTCTCGAGCTAGAGAGGTCACGGACGGACGGACGGACAGACGGACAGACGGACAGACGGACAGACGGACAGACGGACAGACGGACAGACGGACATCCGGTTTTGAGATATTCGAGTGATAATATGAACTTCTGTATCATTCATTTTTTTCTGCGAGCCTTATTTCTTAGCGTTACAAACTTTGTGGCAAACTTATAATACTCTCAGATTTCATCTAGAGTATAAACAACTACAATATGGGGTCAGAAAAGGTAGTCGCGCGGGCTGTCGCTGTACACTTATGCGGAGCGCGTCGCGGCGATAGAGAATAACTTGTTTGACTACTTTTCTTGAGTAAAATTGTAAAATACGGTTCGCGTATCAGTGGTTGACTTCCGACCAATCCGACGGATTGGTACGTGCGTCTATGGCTTGCATAACAAAACACTCACTAATATTACAGACACTGTTTGTACACTGCCAAGATGCCAAAGTATATTTGCTTACTTGAGTCAGTTCACTATAGTTTGATATTTTCTTCGCATGCTTTTTCTCGATGTTGCTATTATGGCGGATAGCAATATCCATGATGTACCTATATACGAAGTAATTCGTCTTGTCGGCTAGCAATACATCTGGTTTGTTTGTGAGCGACTGGGTGATAAGTGTTAAGCTCGCTACACATGGCGAACCAAATGGTTCGCGAGCACCGTCGAACCACGTTTGAACCGGTTGAGACAGAATATTGAATTCGGTCGAACGCACTGATAGTTTTGTTTGTCTTCACTCCATCACTTCTGTCAAGAAAATGATTTAGGCTGGATCCACGCGGTACATGTAGAGAAACTCGCTTAGCCGGCTATAGAGGATGTTGTCAAACGCAATAGCATAATCGATATAGTAGCAATACCAGATCCCTATTATTGCGCATAGTTTGTCCTACCACAACCGAGTTCATCACAAGATGTTCCTTGCATTCACTAGATCCGTCTCGGCAGTCCTTATACTCCTCGACAAGGATATTGTTCTTCTTGAGGAGCATGTAGATCTTGTCACTGATAATGGCTGTAATACACTTGTACATGTTATTGGCCTTGTTTGAGCAGGCTTCTCCGCTGTTTTCTATTCGGGTGATAAATAGGTTACACCTGCTGTGAGGAGAGGTGAATAATCCTCAGGTCTAGTTACCAACAGATTGAACTGTGTGTAGTTAACTTACAGTTGTTTACACAGTTTACTCGGGAATCGCTTATCCTAAAAATTTGCATTTTATCACGTCCCTTTCCAATTCTGGAAAGCTTAATCAATTTGCGGACATCGGATTCAGTAACCTCAGCAAAAATCATACCAAGTGAACTGGCATGACGGGTGGTTTCGGCATTGTATGTTGGATGTCTTAACTGGGAGTTTGCCAAAGTCCATCACAGTAACTGTTCTGCGTCAATCACCGAGAAGTTAATAGTGTGGTTAGCCTGTTGTTCTTCGTTGATAGGCTTGAAAAAGATTCACTGGCTTTTGGTAAAAACCGCTTTCAGAACACGTTCTGAGAGGCTCCGGCTCTCCGTCGGAGACGATTTGTGAAAACCGTGAGCTTCCGTTTTTGTGTATCCAGCACTTTCCACCAAAGGAGTTGCGAACAGAGTGGAATACTTAAGGAGGATCTTCTCCACTTTTATGTTCAGTTACCTGCAGGTATGCCAGCGACAGATTGAGTCAATCGACCAAAATCCTGTTGTAAGGAATATGACCAAAAAACAACCCTGTTGTAAAAAGTTTCTCGCCAAAAAAGATTCATTAGCCATAAAAAGGATTGATACGAACCAAATTCCGCCAAAGTACTCGAAGCTTTGTGCCTCGATCTACAGTATGCAAATTGAACCTTGATTAAATTAATTAATTTTATTTACCGCTAATTGGCAGGGAGCTTTGTGAGCTTAAGCTCTGATGCCAAGTACTGTCTTCTCGCCCGAATCTCTTAATACAGCTCCCCGCCTTATTCAAGGCTAGGAATGCACTTCAGGCCAGATGTGGTCAACAGACAATAGCTGTATTGTATGTGCAGCGCAGTTCAGAGCAGAACAAGAATTGCACGCGTCACACTTACAAAATAGTCCTGGATTAAGCCAGTTGTTAGTGTAATGCGTATGCTTGTTGTTCTGCACTTGACCTACACTCGACGAAAAAACGCAGCTAATATTTTCCAGACTACGGTAAATGTCTGAACAAAATTTTTTTTTTTAAATCTTTGAAAAGGCTTAAGCGAGAAACTCTATGATATCTTGAATTTTTGGATGTATCTTTTTTTCCACTGCACGGAGCAGAGCAAATGATAGCCCATGTACACCCTTAGATATATAGATAAAGGAAGTGGGCCGTGGGTCGTATTGGAACCACAAGAACTGCGACCATGAGGTCTATTTTGCTATTGCCTTTTCTATAGAGAAACTAGGCTAAATCAAAAGATTCCGCCGACTCTTTTGAATGACCGGATAAGGTTTTATAGAAAAAATATCCTCGGCTAAAGGAAGTGTTACGCCGAAGCATTCAACAACAAGACCTTCACACTCGGAAAGGATGTGCTGTGAGGTATCATCATCGGCCTCGCAAAAGCGGCAGCTAGGGTCTGATACAATACGCATGGTTGTAAGGTGACCCCTCAGACGCGAGTGTCCCGTTAAAATTTTACAAATAATTCTGACCCTGTTCTTGCTCAACCGCAGCAATTCCAAGATACGAACGTGTGAGTGGCCCAAAATAAACAGTTTGACCTGCCTCAGGCCTGGAATGAAGCACGTGTGCTTTCCCAGTCTCTTTTGTGATTTCTGCAGAAGCAGAGTGGTATTCCGAAAAAAACGGTTCCGGGCCGTAGATGGAGACGGTAGAGGCTCGGTTTGCTAGCCCCTGTGCCAGCTCATTGCACTCGAAGCCCGAATGACCAGGGACCCAATAAAGTGTGAGCTTGTTCGTTGAACCCACATTATGGAAGACTTCTTCACAAGCTAGTACCAGCTTAGAATTGATTGTGAAATTAGTTAGCGCTTTGATAACTGCCTGTCGGTGAATATTGCTATGTCCCTTCTTAATTAGCCGGCGGTTTGGTACAGTCTAGCAAAAACTTCAATGGCGTTTATTTCCGCTTGGTACACGGACGGCGTTTTACCCATTGGAAACGAGGCTCTTCCTAAGACGGCAATGTCCCTAGCAAATTAGAACCCCCACAACTGCCACGGGCCCGACCTACACAGGTCCGAAAACCCGTACTTGTTGTGTCGCTTAAACATAGTCCTGGTTGCATTTTCAATTTTCGCTTTTTCGGATTTGTTAGTTTTTCTTTTGCGGGCGGGACGCTGCCGTGTCCCTAGATCCATTCCGCTCAAGAAGTATCTTCCTGGCTGGGTTTTTCTTTTGTTCTACGCCAACAACGAGCTTATCGTCTTAGTATTATACTAGCCAAACCATCCGGTTTCCTGGGGAACTAAAGTTATGGATGCTATAAGACATCGATGTTTACAGTTCGATACAACAGTTTTATGCGAATGTCTGCAATTCATATAGTTAGCATTACCTAGTTTATAAGCACAGAACCAATATTGCGAATTTTTACTCTTAATACTTTACAGCGTTAACATCGAAAAAATGCAAATAATTTTCTTAAAGCAGCAAACAAATTATTCGATACTTTGCTAGAGTATTTTTTTAGAAAAGTTTGCATATTCGGGCAACCTTTTAGTTTCCGGGGCCCCGGCTGGGGAAATCACTTTTCACTCGGATTTTTGTCACTTTTCACTCGCGTCACTCTAAAAGTCAAGAATTTGCAAAAAAAAAAAATTATATTTATTTTTAATTTTTGTTTTAAATTTTAATTTTTATTGTTTTTTTTTTCATAATTTATACTGAGTGTTTGGAATATTGAAGGCATGGAAAATTTAAATATTCGCAAATCCCCTCGCGTGGGCTCCGCTCGATACGCTCGCTCCGCGCTTAAGGGATCGCAACCCTCAGTATCGCACATGAACGCTCGCTTCGCTCGCTCTGCGTGCAACAGCGTTTTGATCAGTTTTAAACACACCAAACATTCAGTTATAAATCACTAGAACAAGAAAATAAGGAAAAAATTAAAAAATTAAGATTAAAAATAAAAAATAAAATTAAAAATTTTTTTTTTTTTTTTTTGCAAATTTGAGAGTCTTAGGGTGACGCGAGTGATAAGTGACAAAAAATCCGAGTGAAAAACGATTTTTTCACCCCGGGCCCCGGAAACTAAAAATATTCCATCGCTCACTATTTCATCTAGTGTTCGAAACGCTCACTTTGACCATTTTGCAGATTTTTTTCAGGGTTACTAACCCCAAGGGATTGGCTTTGGGACACCAGTGTGTTAACAGTATGTTCACAGAATGTTAACAGTGCATTAACAGTATGTTAACAGGGTATTAACAGTATGTTAACAGTTAATTAATTTTATGTTAGCAGTACATTAAATAGAGTTCTCTTGGCGCGACTTTGGTTGAACAACAAAAGTCGCGCAACAAATCTCTGACGAATCTCCCCATGGGAACACAACTTAGTTGGGACGCTAAGCGACATAAATCGACGCCACCTTGCAAAATATGATAGAGAAATGCCGTTTGGTACGAATGTTGGTGGGGCCCAAACTTTCAATTTAAGAGATGGAGCCACCTTGGACCCCGCGGCTGTGCGGGCGAAAAACCGCGAAATTTGAGCCCTTTTTTCGGGTTTTGTATTAAAAACAAAACCCTTATGAAATCGGTCAAATGTCTGTCCGTCTGTCCATGAAATATCTCACGAACGGCTGAAGCTACATACATGAAATTTTGTGGGAGTATGTAGAATTATTATAATTCGCCGGAGAAAGCGATTCGTTGTAATAGGCTTACTTTAAGGGGATGTCCCCATAGAGGGGAAATGAAGGTCAAAATTTTTTTTTCATCTGGTATGGGCAAGTGGGGTATCATGAGAAAGGTAACACCGAGTACATTTCATTTCCGGTATTTTCATCAAATTTGAAAAAAGGGGAAAAGAGATAGAGGGGAAAATATGTGATCCGAGTTTGTCTCCCCCCCCCCCTCGCATTTCGATACCGTTATACTTAGAAATTTGAAAATTTGCAGAAAGGCGGCATTTTACTAGTGTAGAAAACCGAAAATCGTAGAATTTTGATATCTCAACAAAAAAGGTTAATAATAGTACATTTCTATAGTTGCAGTTAGCATACCCCTACACGCCTTAAGCACAGCCGAGGTCAAAAATATTGATGGCCAATGATAACCAACATCATCGGCAATAATATCTTTAAGTTTCATTACAATCACATAATATTTAATAATATTACACTCATTTAAAATTAGGCATTTGACACTATCCACACAAAAATTAGACCTACCGGCCTCATATGTAGGTGTGAGTACTACTTTCATGTTGTTTTTCGTAGTGCGAATTGCAGTTATTTAATTAATCATTTTTGAAAGAAGATTAGTTGGGGCGCTACGTCGTAATTGGCAAACTTTACCGAGTGGAAGGGGGGAGGGGTCCACATAGAGGCGAAATTAAGCTCAAAATTTTTTTTTATCGACTGGTATAGGCAAGTGAGGTGTCGTGAGAAAGGTAATGTTGAGTACATTCCATTTTTTCGCATTTTCTTGAAATTTGTAGAAAGGGGAATAGTGGGAGACGAAAAAATATTAGTTCGTAATTTAACCCCCCCCCCCCCCCCCCCCCCTGGCATCTCGAGACTGTTAGAATTATGAAAACTTACAGGAAGGTGGGTTCCGAATAGCATATAAAATGGAAAATAATGGAATCTGTATATCTTCTCAGAATAGGTAAGTAATAGTTTATTTCTGTAGTTACATATAGCACACCTCTGCATGCCTTAAACACGTTCGAGGTCAAAAGTACTGATGGCCAACGATAACCAACACCTTAGGCAACAATAAGTTCTAAGTTTCGTTACAATCACGTAATATGAATTGGCATGTAAAATGTAAGTGGGTAAGACAGTTTAATTATGTTTTTTTTTTGTCCATCTGAGTGGTATCAAGAAGAGCAACGAGCCGATATTTATATACCAAAATAAGCGCTTGCTACAAAACCCTCGGATTGCGGGCGTAGCCCTCTATATTCCGGTTTCATTTTAATATTCTCCTCGTAACTTCTAAACGGAGCCTCGTATCGAAAAACTTAATGGTTTGTAAATTAAAGAGCGTCAAATTCTACATCCAATGCATTGCTCAAAGTTGAAATTTGGTTTAGTAGTATAATCAAAATCGATGGTCGAAAAACGTCACTTTTTGAGGCTTTGGAGAAAAATCACACTATATCGCTTTTCAAGCTCACATTTCTCTGTAACGGATACTCCAAATGAAAAACCGTGCAAGTAAAAGTTGAAGATATTTTGATTTCCGGTTTAACATGCTCAATACTTTTCAAATCGGTTCATTTTTAGTGTAGTTGTGAGTGAAAATGCTGGAATGCTTTCTTATCGATTCCAGCTTTAGTAGCTCTATTTCGGTAAGTATAGTAGCTGAAGTTTTGTTTTAGTCTAAATTTACAGATAATTAAATCTTGTTCAAAAAGTCTTTGCTTGACAGCTTAGCTTGATAGCTTAGGTCATAGTTACGCTTTTTAGGGTTTTGTAGAAAAAATAAAACCCTTATGAAATCAGTCAGATGCCAGCCTGTTCAAAGAATATCTCGAAAAGAGCTGAAGCTACAGGTATGGAATTTGGTAGAAATATGAAGGATTACTACAATTTGTGTTATAAGGCTTTTCATTAGTGGCCAAATTGCAAGGAGGGACAGTTATTCGCCGCTTAAAGCACATATATGAAAATTTCCAGGATGACGGCATATAATTAGGATAGCGACGTTAAATATCCAGGATGTTGATATCCTTACGAAAATGGTTAATAATAGTATATTTCGATAATTTGATTTGCTACTCACTGCATATCCCGTAAGTGACCTTAAGAGAGAAGTAATAATGCCAATCCGTTAGCAACGGGTGCAGGTATCTTGTTATAGATACAATTTGCATGTATATAGTCATAATTAATCAACTAGTCAAGAATAAAAAACAATAAAAATTATTTTTGTCCGCTATTGCCACATTGTGCACCGTCGAGTCAGTAAGCGGATAGATTTGAAACTGAATTGTTTTGTTTTTCGTGACAATGTGTTACAGTTATCAGATGTGATAGCGCGTATGATAGATGCTGATTGTTATTTAGTGAGTTTGAGGTACACCTGAAAAGGGCATCCCTTCAAGCCATGAAATTTTGGCAGGCTGTGGAAACTCAGCAACATATTCCATCTCCTGGAGATTGGGGGTGGAAACTAGAAGTAGAACGTTGGCTCCCATTACGGATAACAGCGCCGGGTGTTGCAAGGGCATGTGCCACTCTTCATAATCTGGAAAAAATGTGAATATCTTTCGAACTAATGGTCGCATGGAAGTGCGGTTAGTTTCATTCTACTCAAAATGATCAAATACATAAAGAGCTAAGTTAAAAGTGGCATAAAAGCTTTTTATTTTTAACTTATTTAATACGTAAGCTTATTTACTTAATCACAAAATCTGGAAAAATGTGAATATCTTTTGATTTAATGATCGTATGGAATTGCGGTTGGTTTCATTCGACTCAGAGTCACATACATTAAAAATAAAAAATACATTAGGTATCAATCTAAAATGGGCAGAAAAGCTTTTTATTTTTAACTTATTTAATAAAGCAGCTTATCAAACTAATATCTTTTTTTTATTTAAATGAGAATATCTTTTGAACTAATGATCGTATGGAATAGCGGTTGATTTCATTCGACTGAGAATGACCAAATACATTAGGAATCAACCTAAAAATGGATTGAAAGCCTTTTATTTCAACTTTTTTAATAAAATAAATATTTAACAAAAAAAATAAAATCTGGAAAAATGTGTATAAGTTTTGAACTCACTGTTGTATGGAATTGACTTTAGTTTTATTCGACTCAAAATGATCAGATACATTAGGAAACAGCCTAAAATTGGCATCAAAGTTTTTTATTTTCAACTTATTCAATAAAGAAGCTTCCTTAACAAATCCAAAAATGTGGAAAAATGTGAATATCTTTTGAACTAATGGTCATATGGAACCACGGCTAATTTTATTCTACTCAGATTAACTAAATACATTAAGAACCAACCTAAAACTGGCATAAAAACCTTTTATTTTCAACTTACTTAACGAAAAAGCTCATTTAACTAATAAAACAATCTGGAAAAATGTAAATATCTTTTGAAATAATGGTCGCAAGGAATTGCGGTTGGTGTCATTCGACTCAAAATGACCAAATACATTAGGGACTATCCTAAAACTGGCACAAAAGCTTTTTGTTTTCAACGTATTTAATAAAAAAGGCTTATTTAATTAATAATAAAATCTGGAAAAAAGTGAATATCTTTTGAACTAATAGTCGGATGGAAAAGCGGTTGATTTCATTGATTTGACTCAGAATGACCAAATACGTTAGAAACCGACCTAAAATGTCATATAAGTTGCTTGAACTTTGAAATTATGGAAGAAATTTAATCATTTAATTAACTAATTTTTTAATTAATTAAATTAGTCTGACAAAAAACTTAGCAAAACTTTTATAAACAAGGTTAAAGTATCTACGAATTAAGGCTAAGCCAAAACTTTTAGCTGTTATATTTATCGAGATACAGCTATTAAGGCTCAAATTGCTAAAAAACCATTTTTGCATTTTCGCTCACAACTACACTAAAAACAAACCGATTTGAAAAGCATTGAGCACGTTAAACCGGAAATCAAAATATCTTCAACTTTTACTTGCACGGTTTTTCATTTGGAGTATCCGTTACAAAGATATGTGAGCTTGAAAAGCGATATGTGTGATTTTTCTCCAAAGCCTCAAAAAGTGACATTTTTCGACTATCAATTTTGATTATACTACTAAATCAAATTTCAACTTTGAGCAGTGCATTGGATGTAGAATTTGACGCTCTTTAATTTACAACCTATTAAGTTTTTTGATCCGAGGCACCGTTTACAAATTATTAGGACAATATTAAAAAAAGGGCTCGAATTTCGCGGTTTTTCGCCCGCACAGCCGCTCTGCCGCGGGGTCCAAGGTGGCTCCATCTCTTAAAATGAATGTATAAGGACCACGAACAATCATACCAAATGGCATTTCTCTATCATATTTTGCAAGGTGAAATCGCTTAGCGTCCCAACTAACTTTCAACAGTGCTGAAAAACTTTTCAGTCAAACAAGAAAGTATTAACCCCTTCAAACATTAGTCGTTCGACTATGGACAACCGCTTCAACAAAGCATGCTATCTCATTCGGTCAGTCTTTTTATACCCTAGACTTATATGTAGTATAGGGAATAATATTTTTGTCACGACGAAAATATGTAACACCTTAAAGGAGGCTCCGGAGGTATAGCAATGTATTTATATAAATGATCAGGGTCACCTCCTGATTCGATTTAGCCATGTCTGTCTGTCTGTCCGTTCGCACGATAACTTTCGATAGAATAAAGCTAGAGCCTTGAAATTTTAGTGAAATGTTGGAAGTATGATCTTGTTGGTTGGTATTGGAAATGGGCATGATCAGGCCAAGAGAACGCGTACCTCCAATACATATGTAAAATAATTAAATGTATCTATAACTCCCCATTAAATAAATATGAAAAGCTCCAGCTTGGCAGGTTGCTCGTGCAGGTGATCTTATACTCTCCTGGGAAAAATAAAATCGATCAGTTGACAACTAACGGTAATTTTCTTACAAAGAGCCCCGTGCTACCCTAGTTTTCAGGGTTATGCCTGTACCAACTATTCAACACTTTGAAGCAATTTCAAAAGATTTTTTTCAAAAATGGAATTTCCCCAACTGTTTGGGAAGTATTGACGGAAAACATATAAGGGTCAAGTGTCCAGCAAATTCAGGCAGTATGTAAAATATCATAACTACAAAGGCTATTTTTCAATAGTACTCTTGGCGGTGGTTGATTCAAAATATCGTTTCTCAATGGTCGATGTGGGCGCATACGGAAAAGATAGTGACGCAGGAGTTTTCGCCAATTCCACCATTTATCAAAATATCGAGAGGGGTAATTTAGCTTTACCAAGCGATAAACCACTGCCCAACGCTGCAAGCTCCATTCGTGTTTGTGGGCGACGAAGCCTTTCCATTGAGAACATATCTAATGAGGCCGTTTCCTGATAGACGATTCCAAAACAATGCCGCTGCTTCAGACTTTAATTACCGTTTGTCAAGAGCCATAATGACAGTAGAGTGTGCATTCGGTATAAGTTCGATAAAATTTAGAATTTTATTAAAAGCAATTGAAACTAGTGTTGAAAATGCTGTTCATATACAATAGTTAAAGCTGTTTGCATCCTACATAACATCATTATTGATATGGAGAAAGAAGATGCACTTCACAACGTTGAACAACATTTAAGCTCAAGAAATCAAGTGGAAAATCACAATTTACAGTTTTCCAGAAAAA
Source organism: Chloromyia formosa (assembly GCA_964017055.1). NCBI lineage: Eukaryota > Metazoa > Arthropoda > Insecta > Diptera > Stratiomyidae > Chloromyia > Chloromyia formosa. Next base: position 65,754,039 of record OZ024815.1, read on the forward strand.
ATAATCATCCGCCGCGAGAAGCAGAAATTAAACGAAACACTTTTTCCGAATACTTTTCAATAAATCGAATATAGAAATAAAAAAGTCATTGTTTACTTACTTGAAATTCCCATTAAAATATTGATAGATAAATAAAAGAAAAGGTGATCGAGAGAGAGTTGCATCATCTATGTCGAAGAAGGATAAGTGCAAAACGCATAAATGCAAAACACGCTTGAGTGAAATGGAAATGTATGGCAGGCCCAACATAAACACAAGCAAATCGCATTGGATGAGTGCAATGGTTTTTGCAAGCGCGTATAGGTCAGTAAAATTAAGTCAATTCTTGGGCCTTGTATTTGATTGCGAAAAACCATTGCACTCATCCGTTGCGATTTGATTGTGTTTATGTTGGACCTGTCTTACATTTCCATTTCACTCAAGCGTGTTTTCCACTTATGCGTTTTGCACTTATCCGTCCTCGACTGTATTCGCAATTGCAAGCTGATGAAAGTAACTTTAAAAGCATACATGATTCTTGTTATCATGTCACAACAAAATTCCAAAGACTTAATCCTGTTGAAGAAAGGCTTTTTCTTACATTAAGGTAATAAAACGAAAAATATTTTTTTCAAACAGTATTTATTTCATTCGTATTCTGAAAAACAATTTGGGCTGTGGGCTGCATTTCAATTGGTTCGTTAACATTATTCAAAATCTGGAATGTACGGGAGGAGTCTCCACTGCAAAAAGGTGAATCTGGTTGGGATGTGGCTGAGTATAACTGAAATTCTTGCCTTCCCATTCGTTCTATTTCGTCGATCAATATATTCTGAAATTTAGTGCGCACCCGAAGCTGTCCTATTGGGTCCAATTTGTTCAAATAAGGATGCAGCGACTTCAAAAAAAGTAAATTTGCATCATCTGATGTTTCGAGCAGCGCCAGCTTTATACTCTCAATTTCAAGGAGCTTTAATTCTACCTCATTTTCCTCGTTGCTTTTTCGCTTTCGGCGAGGAGGTGACCGTTTCGACGAAGCTGATGGGCGAGTTTCTTTATCATTAATCTGGGTCTCGACTACTTCGATCTCACTGGTTGTATCATTTATTATAACGGGAACATTTCCTTGTGTGTTCCTCGGGGTCACGGAATCTTTCAAAAACAACAGACTTTGGAAATACTGCCACCTTCCGCTATAAGTGACAGCGTCGTCTTGTGAGGAACCCGATCTATTTTGGGGAATTTTTTTAGCTCTTTGATAAATTGGTCGCGCAGACTTCTCCATTTCTTTCTAGCTTCTTCTTCTGAAAAAGAAAGAAATATATATCAAAAATACACTACACAACTTTAGACAACATTTAAACTAAAGAAATCAAATGGAAAACCACAATTTACAGTTTCCCAGAACAAATAATTATATGCCGCGAGAAGTTGAACTTGAACGAAACATTGTTATACTTGAAATAATCATTCCTTACTTACTTGAAAGTCCCACTTTTTCAGTTACAGCATTCCACTCAAAATCAGCTACCGTTCTATCTTTATAACTACGGCGGCTCTTATTCCAGAGCACACTTCGCTTTTGAACTTCTGAAATGAGAATAACTACGGTGGCTCTTATTCCAGAGCACACTTCGCTTTTGAACTTCTGAAATGAGAACTTCCATCTTGGTTTTTCCGCACGATAATGCGGGCAAACGAGTTTGATTTTCAAACAATGCGTGCTTACGTTGGACATGTACATTTGCCAACATAGGTTTGATTTTGAATTCAACGCACCGCAACGCACGCACCGCATTGCCCGTATTTACGCTGGACGTGGTGTAACGGTCGTTCTCTTCCTGTCCGTCCGTATAGACATCTGACATCTGAGGTTTTGTATAAACGATACGGTAAACATTCACGTGACGCTTTATTTACATTGTCCTGCTACCTGCTTCAGACGAGAGTCTGTTTTGTGTGTCTCTTCCCTTTGTTTTTTTTTTTAATAAATTTATCTCTAAAATATAAAATATTTGGTTTTTAGGGTTTTGTAGTAAAAACAAAGTCCTTATGAAATCGTTCAAATGTCTGTCCATAGAATATCTCACGAACGGCTGAAGCTATGTACTATAGTACATTAAATTTTGTAGGAATGTGTAGAATTACATAATTCACCGGAGAAAGCGATGCGTCGTAATAGGTCAACTTTAGGGGAAATCAAAGTCAACATTTTTTTTTTCATCTGGTATAGGCAAGTTGGGTATCATGAAAAAGGTACTACCGAGTACATTCCATTTTTGGCATTTTAATCAAATTTAAAGAAAAGGGAAAAGAGGTAGAAGGGAAAATATGAAAACATACAGGAAGGTGGCTTTCAACTAGCACAGAAAACAAAAGAATATGGAATTTTGATATCTTCTCAAAATAGGTTAATAATAGTATATTTCTGTGGTTACAGTTAGCACACCCCTGCATTTCTCAAACTCATCCGAGGTCGAAAATATTGATGGAGAGCTAGAAGTGGTTTGGAAAACTAGGGTGGTTTCAAGAGCTTGAGAGACCAGAGTCACCTATCTGGGGGACCTGGGCCATCTGTATGGAGGACAAGGGACGTCTGTCTGGAGGACAAGTGACGTCTGTCTGGAGGACAAAGGACGTCTGTCTGGGGGGCAAGGGACGTCTGTCTGGAGGACAAGGGACGCCAGTCTGAAGGGCAAGGGACGTCTGTTTGGAAGGCAGGGTGAAGAAAACAGTACATCCAGAAGCGACGCTTACTACTCATTTATTGGGTTGCGTTTCTTAGTATAAAGCATAGCAAGTAGACGATACTTCTATATAAGTAACCTACTTAGAATACTTTTAAGTGACTGTGAAGCAAATAAGAAACCATCATAATTCTGTTTTTCGTTTTGTTTTTACTCGTTCTCTTCAACTGTTCCGCGTCGATAGCGACTCTCTTCGTTTAGCGGACAGTTTGCAACATGTACCTATACAACGGCGTCATTATCAATTCCAATTTAACATCCTTCAGGTTGGTGCCCCGCAAAATGGCATTCCGTAGGTCGCTTTCCGACAAATAGCACTCTCCAAACCCGCGTCAGCCAAAACGGCCATCATTTCTGTTTAGCTTTTTTCAGGTTTGCTACTCGTAAGTTCACGTCAGCCATGTTTTTCCCTCCGGACATGCTCTGTTCAGATTCACTTCTTCCAGATTTGTCCGAACTCCGGAACGGGGTCCTCGAAATGGCAGCTCTCCAGATTAGCACCTTCGAGATTGGCACACAGACCTCGCACTGGGATGAGCTGGACACAATCCAGGTTAGCGTGTGATAGGTTGGCATGTGACAGGTTGGTTGATTCCAGACAAACGAGAGTTTGGCGTACGAAAGATTGCATCCTTGCAAGCAGGCGTACTGAAAAACAATGGAAGAATTAGATTTATATGAGAACCGAATTTGGGCAACTTACCTTGACGTTGATATTCCTAAAGTCCCACTTTCGCAGATAATCTCCGGGCAAGTTGACGCCGTGAAATCGAATCTCTAACAAATATGACGTCTGAATCAGAGCCTGGATTACCTCGCGTTTGGACGATGGCACGTGGTCCGCATGTACGTTTTTCGCCTGCAGTTGAGCCCTTAGCTGCAGTATGAGACTTACGATGTAGAAGAATTTCGCATTTAGAATGCACTCGAAGTTCAGGAGGGCATCGTAGATTAGCTGACCGTGACGCAAATATAACTGATTGATAAAGCTGCGATCGATCAAGTAGGCGTCGGTCTGGTCAAAGTCGCTCGGGTTCATTGCACCGTTCAGATAGAACATTCGTACAAGCATACCGTTTGGCTCCTTGTTCACCAACGTGTTTCGCGTCGTCACGAACACTTTTCCGCCCATGTTGAGTTTAATCCATACTACCATTTGGATCGTATGTAAGGTATTTCAAAGATCTGTGACTCGATTTGTCAATGTTATTTAATAACAGCGATAACAAGAAAAAAAATTCACGACTACTTCACCAGATCTACATCGAAAAGAAAACACACAATCATCTTGTCAACTTAAATCAGCTGTTCAAAGTTGTTTTTGACTGCGTTGACAGACACCGATGGGCCATCGCGTGGCGAAAAATGGCTCTCGAAGCCATTTGTGGCCATCCGATGGCCCATCGCTGTTGACAGTAATGACGGTTATGCGCCATTATGGCCACTGAGCGCCATCCGCCTGTCCACTCAGTGGCAATGGCTTCAAATGGCCGGAGATGGGCCATTGTCTGTAGCAGGCATTATAGATGCAATTGATGTCCCATCATGAGAACGTTTCTTAAGAATTCTAAAGTGAGAAAGTAATTTATAATAAAAAATAAATAAAACAATTGCACCAATTAAATATTGTAGTTTACATTTTGTTGGTATTTAAGAATTTTAATGTGATCCAAATTTCCAATATTTTTCAAAATCATCTCCTTAAAATCAATTTTGGTTGTGAAATTACGCTGCACTTCGTTCGTATAGGAAAATCGGTTTACAAATTTTTCATTTCTGTTTTTGAATATCTGGTCCATTATTTGGATACTACAATTATTAATATTCATTAGATAGTGACCGTTTAAGTCAACATTTCGGTCATCACATAGATTAGTGAGTTTCTGATTTTTCATATTTTTTACAATTATAGTTGTATCATCTATTTTTTTAATTTCAGGTATTCGGTTTTCTTTTAGTAAACAATTATCGTGAAGGATACAATTTTTCGCTAGTTTGAGCTCATTTTCATACGGACTGTTATTATCATAAATGAATTTACTTGAATTTAGTTCTAAAATATATTGATCTTCTACTATGACTTCCAAATTATTGGTTTCTGTTGGGATTGCTGTTAAAAATTTATAATGGATTAACTTATATGAATGAACCAAGGAAGTGGCGGCAATGAAATCAAGCCTGCTCGCAGGAGGGGATGCCAATGCCAGACACCTTGTGGGGAAGTACCACGACAAACGAAAGACGTGAATCACTTTTAGAATATATCCTTGATAACAACCTTATAGTGTGTAACAGGTTCACGTTCCAAGTACGGACAATTTCCGGGGTTGGGAGGAAGTTCTGGATGTCACTTTGATCACCAACAGTGTAAACTTTAGAGTTGAGGACTGGAAAGTCTCCAGTCTGAAGTCTTTCTCGGATCACAGCTGGATTCTCTTCGCGCTGGATCTCAACGTGAATCAGACGAACCCGTTTAAGAATCCCGGAAGAACTGACTGGACGAAATTCAGGCAGGTTACTTCCACAAAATTATCTAGATGAAAAAAAAACTTAAGTAGGGGACAGCAAAGGAACTTAAAGTCAAGGTTCTGACCTTCGAGAAGGCGTTGGACTCAGCGTTTAAAATCTTTTGGCCTGCTAAGTATCGTAAGAAAACCCTACCCTAAAGGTGGAACGAAGACCTGGCTTGTCTTAGGAGATTGACAAGAGATTTCTTTAATACTTGCAATAACCACAATTATTGGCAACCCTATAAAGACTGTCTAAATATATACAAAAAAGCTATCAGATCAGCCAAAAGGGACTCTTGGAGAGATTATTGTAAGTCGATTGAGGATACGAGCGCCACATCAAGATTGCACAAAATTCTATTCAAGAGCTAAAGCTGTCCGTATTTTATCAAAAAGCCGGACGGTAGTTGGACTAAATTCACCAGTAAAACACTTGAACACCTTATGACGACACTCTTCCCAAGCAGTGAGGATCATTGCTACGATACTAGCATGCCAAGTGAGCAGCCAGTGTCGGAGGATGAAATTACCTTGGTTATCACTGCCCAAAATTTGGCGTGGGCCATCAACAGCTTTCCTCCTTATAAGTCACCGGGCCTTGATGGTATATTTCCAGTTATGCTCCAGCAGGCAGAGGACATAGTGATCCCATGGCTAGTAGCCATTTTTAGGGGCTGTATTTCGCTGAACTACGTCCCCATGCCATGGAGGCGAGTTTGCGTGACCTTTATCCTACAGGCCGGAAAACGCGGTCATGATTCCGTAAAAGAATTTCGGCCCATCAGGCTCACCTCTTGTGTCCTGAAGGTGTTGGAGCGAATCGTGGATAATTATATACGATAACTACTGTTGAAATCACCAATATCAATATGCCAACATGCCTACCTCAAAGGAAAATCTACCGAAACAGCTCTCCACAAGGTAGTACGCACAATTGAATATGACTTAAACTACAAACAATACACGTTGGCGGCTTTCATAGACATTGAAGGCGCTTTCAATAATGTCAAGACTGAGACTATAATGGATGCACTCATCAAGTTAGGAGTGGAGTTCCATTTCAGTAGATGAATTCTGGCCATGCTGAGAACCAGGGTAATCCAGTCGGACCTGGGCGAAAGTCGAATCACTAAATATGTGCGCAGAGGGACGCCACAGGGTAGTGTGATCTCCCCTTTGCTATGGATTTTGGTAATGGACGGCCTCTTCAGAAGACTAGATAAGTCTGGAGCAAAATAGTCGCCTATGCGGACGATATAGTCATCTTAATTTCATGCATTTCTATCGGTGTTGAGCGACATCATGAAAAACACCCTGAAGATAGTAACCACTTGGGCGGTAGAATGCGGTCTTAGTGTGAAGTGAACCCACAGAAAACCGAACTGGTGCTTTTCACCACAAAAACAAAGATTGAGGAGTTTGCGCTCCCTAAATTAAAGGAACACTTACTGACTCTTTCGACCAGCTCATGGAAACTAAACGCCAAACATCGCATCAAGAAGGCTACTATAGCTCTCTATGCTTGCAGGAGACCCTGTGGTAAAAACTGGGCACTCCAACCAAAGATGCTCCTGTGGCTGTACACAGCAGTAGTGCGACCGATACTCACATACGGGTCCCTGGTTTGGTGGCCAGCAGTGCGTTGGAAATATAATATTGATCTACTGTGCAAGGTGCAGAGGACTGCATCCATCGGAGTCACAAGAGGTCGAAGGTCTTGCCCAGGTGATGCACTTAATGTTATTTTACACTTAGTCCCCCTCGACCTACAGACAAGGTTCAACGCCCCGTGTAGCGCGGTTAGACTTAAGAAGTCTGCGTACTGGACGGCGTAACCATATGGGCATAGCAACATTCTCTCCTCCCTGGAGGGTGCGGTGCACAATATGCTACCCACGGACTACATCGTACCCGAAACATACTTTGAGAAACACTTCGCTACTGGATATCCAACTAGAGCGGAATGGTGTGACGAAGATATGATGTCGGGATATGACCTGAGGATTTTTACCGATGGCTCGAAAATGCCTTGTGGAGTCGGTGCAGGGTTCTTCGCTGAAGACCTCGCAGTCTCTAAGTCGTTCTGTCTCCCTGATTTTGCTAGTGTATTCCAGGCGGAAGTGCTAGCTATTAGGGAGGCCTGCCGGATGTTGAGGCGCATCACGGTTACCACAAAGGATATCGCAATTTTCACGGATAGCCAGGCTGCCATTGTGGCCCTCGAAGCGGCGACAGTGTCATCTAAAGTAGTAAAACAATGCCGTCAAGGGTTGAACTCTCTGGCCACCCTTAACAGAGTCACCCTCCTCTGGGTTCCGGGTCATAGGAGTACAGCGGGAAATAAGCGGGCCAATCACCTGGCGCGGTTGGGCTCCGCCCTCGACAGATCATATGCAGTGGCTGTCAGTGTGCCACTTAGTGCCACTAAGAGGGAAGTACATAAATCCTACATTAACATTAATACATTAATATAGCCATCCTATAATACACAAAGAACAAATGACCTTCTGATAAGCACCCGTCCAGAGGTGGCCAGGATTGTCGCCGTTACAACGGGTCACTGGCCTGTGGGAGAGCATTACACATTGCGTTTTTCTGCGGGAAAAGCTTGTGAAACAAATAAATTAATCCAAGTGGAGAGATCAATGGTTTTATTTTTGTGGCAATATAGTAGGTATGTAGATGTTGGGAGGTCGATACAACTTCAACCAGTCCTCAATGGATGCACTGCATGAATTTCATCACTGGGTGCATGCGTTTCTAGTTTATCGTTGAACCAAAAACCGGAAGGTGTAATACCACAGAGCAGGTATACTAAGAGAAGGAACTCAGAACAGATTTATTTTTAAAGCAGGATGCAAATAATCTCACGCACACAAATAAGCCTCACCACTTTAGAAGCAACAACTACAATTTAAAGTAAACCGACCTTTAGAGCGATAAGGACAACAACACATCAAATTAGCTGTGTCTGTTGATTAAAAAGCCAAAGGTTTCTCAGCTGCTATTGTATGAGTGACATGGTTCCTCAATTTCATATGTGTGAGTTACCATTATCGGCCATTGCATTCGTGCATTTCCATCTTTGTGGGCGTGGCTTGTGTCAAGTGCATGATGAAACGTCTGTGATGAAAAAAAAAACGATTTATTTGAAAAAATTTACAAATTTTAAAAACACCCTAATAGCACCTCCACCACTTTAGAAAAAATCATCATAATTCATATGCCATAAATCATATAAAATATCATACTAAATCATAGACCACATAGCATGTTTTTTTCTTTTCGGACACCCTAAAATGCGACCATAAAGACTCAGTTTCCGATTTTTCATCACACACTTTTCATTCATTCACTTGCTACAAGCCATACCCACAAAGATGGACTCTTCGTGATATCCCACAATTTCGCATGGTTCCCCTTACCTGACGAGCGCACGGTCGTCATCTTTTCACACTTTATCAGCAATCATGTACATTTGCCAGAGAGGAATGCAAACAGCATGAAATCTCATTGATAACACGGGGGAACAGCATTTTGTTTATTTCGATTTAATATTCGTTTCTAGCTAATTTTTGGTCGTAGAATCCGGAAATGCTAACCGTTTTTCTCCTATACGTCCAGTTTTTGAGATACAGGGGGCTCAAATTTTGGCCCCCATACAAACCTTCCCTTCATTGAAATCAAAACAAACGAAACTCGTTACAATTTTTTTATTTATAAATTTTGATTTTACATCTTAACAATATTACCTAAGAACTAAAAAAAAAAATATGGCAAAAATTTTCGTTTGTAGCTTTTCCTGGAGTGTTCAATTTCAGGACAGTCCCGTTTTATGCTCCAACAATAGTCCGCCATCATATTCGCATCCCATCTGCCTTGATATCGAGTTTCCATGATTTTTAAATCTTGATGATATCGCTCTCCCTGCTCATCACTCACAGCTCCAAGATTTTCCGGAAATTCATCTAGATGACTGTGTAAAAAGTGGACTTTGATGCTCATATTGTAGCCAAGCCTTTGAAAACTGTCCAATAGTTGCTCGACTACTATCGCATAATTCGATGCACGTATATTGCTAGAAAGTTGTTCACTATATTCTGAAATGCCAGCCATGCTGTCTTTTCATTTTCTTCCATTGATTCAATAAAATTTGTATCTCTAAGAAGCTGTCGAATTTGTGGACCGTCAAATACACCAGCCTCTATTTTTTCGTATGATAGCGCAGGAAGTGCCGACAGAATATACTTAAAACAATTGCCTTCTGTTGGTAAGGCTTTCACAAATTGTTTCATCAGGCCTAGTTTTATATGCAACGGCGGGAAAATGATTTTTTGTCGATCCACAAGCGGTTCATGAACAATATTCGGATCACCAGCCTTCAGATCAGATCTCGGGGGCCAATGGCAACTGAAGTCGTTCTGCTTTCGTCCAGGACCTCAAATGTGTGACAGAGCACCTACAAACTTTATGAGGGACCCACCATTTATCCTGATTGCAAATTGGAGTTTTGAAGTAGGCAAGATATGCCTGGTGAACAAAGGGGCCTATTTTTGTCCTCTGACTTAGAAATGTATAACTGCCACATATATAGCAAAATGAGTCCGGAGCGTTGAGACACTTTCGACGAGGGATAGTAGAGGCTTCCATTACACAAGTTAAGAGCACAATAATAGAGTAATATACTGGAACAGAGGCTTTTAAATACATTTTTTTACATAAAAGAGCCTTAAAAATGGCCGAAGAATTTCACAACTTTTAACAAACAATCCAGGTAGCGAGAAACTACTTTTTTTTATTGCTTTTAATTTTATTGTATACAGGTACTAGAAGGTCCTGCACAAGGATGCAGCCCCGTAGCTTTTAATAAAAGTTGTTTTTTAAGGGGGCCTTTGTAATTTTCCGTAAAATTAAAAAACAAACGATATCTCGAAAACCTGACGTATAGGGGAAAAACGGACTGCATTTTTGGAATCAGCGAGGCCGTCTTACTATAAATTAGGTGCAAAATTCAAAAAAACAGAAAAAAGTGTCAAAATTGTTCTCCCGTGTAATGCATCCAGTACAAAATGGGTTTGCCATCTATTGCCATGCGACGTTCACTCCGATTTTAGAGGCCCCGCCAGGCACAATGGACGCGGATATAAGACCCCCATAGACAATGAAATTCATCGTTAGACGACAACGCCATTCATCGTCGGATTAATCTAACGATGGATCGCCACAAAATATTTCGCGGCTAAAATTATATGGAACTGTAGAAACAAAACGACAATGATAGGCGCATCTCTGCGATCGAACTGACGATCACAATATCGTCAGATAGGTGTCGACTGATCGCAAGGTATATGGGGGGCTTTAGTTTTCACTTTTTGCACATCCATTGTGTACGGATTAGTGAACACAACGCATACGCAAGTGAGACACTATGGGCAACCTTTGCTTAATTTATACTGAGTTCCAACTCTGTTATATTTTTCCTCTATGGTAATACGTTTCATGTACCACCGCGTGTTTATCTTCTCACTGCGTTTTTTCGCGGGAGAAGTCTTCCCGCTGACGTTGGACTTGCTGCAGCAAAACGATTCCCGATTGAAACTGCAGCGTTTTCGTAACGCATAAGTCTAAAGCGTTCCATTTAAATGTACGCGTTCCTCTTCTTCTGCGATAATGCGTTTTTTGCGGGATTGCTCTTCCTGCAGAAAAACGCAAAGTGTAATGCCAGGCTTTCTTACAGACGTAACCGAGATCTCCTCTTTGGGAACTGGCAAGATACTTCATTTCCTAAATTCCACAGGGTGGATTTAAGGAAATTAAGTATATCAGAGGGGTCGGGCGGGCCCTCTGATATACTTAATAACATCAGTTTTCGTCTTACGAGGTTTGTGGCATCAAAATGGCGCACAACAGCGTTAATTGGTTATTCCCCTTTTGGGGTCTCTACCGCCACCTAAACCAACCAACCAACCAGGTATCTTCATCAAAAAGAGTAGACTGCTTTTATCAAATTTAGAAAGTCCAACTCGTATATTTTTAAGTCGTCCAGGCTTGTTTCATTAATTACTGTTGCAGTTAGTAGGCTTGGGTGTACTAAGTCGTGTTTGATAAGTGCTATGTTATAGATAATTTCGTTTAACTTTTCTTCAAAAATTCTCAGTTTCAAGCTTTGATCTAATTTTAATTGTTGTTTAATTATTGTAAATATTGTTAATTTTCAGTTAATTGCTTATAAATTTTAGTAATTTGATTTCTGTCAGATTCAATGGTGTGTTGTGTTTAATGTTTGTAATGGATTCGATCAAATTAGAGTTAATTTCAATTTGCTTATTAAGGTTATTTATTGCGTGTTCGTTATTAGACTCAATAATTTTTAGATGTTCTGTTATTTCCTGGCGGTCTTCGTCACTCATTGTACCAAATAACCAGCTCTGTGCTGTTCCTACAAAGTTAAATAATCCTCTTTTTATATCCTTCACGGATGTGATAAGGTATATTCACTTTGTCATGAAGTTTGCATCGCACAATAGGAAGCATCTCCGACAATATAAACTATATAGTATAGGTATATACTCGGTCAGTATGATGCGACGAGTCGATCAAGTGTCACCATACACTGTCGAACTCGAACACGAACCTCGTACAAGTGGACCGGTTTTCTTCACATCTATGTGAAGTGTGTGTGTGTCAGAGGACATTTGTATCAGGCTCGTGTTCGAGTTCGACAGGGTATGGTGACACTAAGCTTTGTCCTTCTGTCCGTCTGTCTGGTTCTAAGTAAACTAGTCCCTCAGTTTTACAGCTATCAAGCTGAAATTTTGTACAAAGCATTCTTTCTATTGCACGCTGTAAATATCTCGGAGCCAACGGAATCGGGCTACTACGTCATATAGCTGTCATAGGAACGACCAGTCCAAAAATTAGTTTTTGTGGGAAAAACTTTTTTATTTCTAAAGCTGTTTTTCAAATTTCACACTAATCAATAAAATCTCCATGCAAATCATATTTCTAAATTTGGTTGAAATTGAACTATGCTGTCATAGGAACGACCGTTCCAAAAGTAGGTTTTTGTTAGAAGAACTTTTTTATTTCTGAAGATATATTTACCAAATTTCATATTATTCAATCATATTGACTGCCAAATCACGTCCCTAAATTTGGTTCAAATTGGCTCACTATTTCATATAACTCTCATAGGAACAGTGAAAGTGGAACAAGTTTTACTACTAATTTCAAAGTGGCAAAATCACCATAAGTCACAACGAAGGTATGATACCCTTCACCCGAAGTGTGAAGGGTATCATAACTTCGGCAAGCTAGCCGAAGGCTATCTTGTTTTACTCTGTCTAATGGAAAATGTTTGATAAGAAACAAATGCATATGAATTTATTACGTATATTCAAAAAAAAAACATCGAGAAATTTTTATTTTGGTTGATGTTATTTTATTTTGGTTGAATAATAGTTTATTATTCAACGTCAATCTTTAAAATTGACATATTAATGAAAAACGAAAATTTAAGTTAGGTTGTCACAAACCCCAACGTCAACCCGGAAACTGGTGATAGGCCAAGTGGTGGCAGTTATCAGAAAAGTATTAAAAAAAGTCTCCGCCAATTATTTTTTGACTTATAGACATTCGAAAAAGAATTGGAAAAATTCATACCCTGTGATGATTTTTTAAGTACTGTTATTACAAATTTTATTTTAATTATACCCTAGACTTTTAGTATAGGGTATATTGCTTTGTCACGACGGAAATATGTAACACCTTAAAGGAGGCTCCGGAGGTATGGCAATGAATATATATAAATGATCAGGGTCACCTCCTGATTCGATTTAGCCATGTCTGTCTGTCTGTCTGTCCGTCTGTCCGTCTGTCTGTCTGTCTGTCTGTCCGTTCGCACGATAACTTTCGATAGAATAAAGCTAGAGCCTTGAAATTTTGGTCACATGTTGGAAGTATGATCTAGTTGGATGGTATTGAAATTGGGCATGATCAGGCCAAGAGAACGCCTACCTCCCCTACGTATGTAAAATAATTAAATGTATCTTTAACTCCCGATTCAAAAATCATGAAAAGCTCTGGCTTTGGTATATTGCTAGTGAGGATAATCTTATACTCTCCTGGGAAAATAAAATCGATCAGTTGAAAACTAATGGTAATTTTCTTACAAAAAGCCCCATGCTACCCTACTTTTCAGGTTTTTTGTCTATAACTTCTGAACCAATCGACGTAGACACCTGATTTTTGGCATGTAACCCTGAGGGAAGAATTTGCTTAAGGTTCTGTAAGTTGGGCGTAATCAGATCAAAGGAACACCTACCTCCCCTACAAATTTCAAAAAATTAAATATTCCTTTAATTACGATAACTTTCGATAGAATGATACTACCGAGTTCAAAATTTGGTGGAATGTTGCTAGTAAGACCTTCATAGTTGATATTGAATATGGGCAAGATCCGACCTAAGGAACCCCCACCTCTCCTACAAATTAAACTTTAAATAAGCGATAACTTTTGATAGAATGAAGCCAGTGACTTGAAATTTTGGTCAAATTTTTGAAGTTAGATTGAGTTAGTTGGCATTAAAGATGGGTAAAATCCGACCAAAGAACCCGTACTTCCCCTACAAATTAAACTTCAAATAAGCGATAACTTTCGAGAGAGTGAAGCTAGAGACTGGAAATTTTGTTTAAATGTTTCTAGGGTGATGTAATTGGTTGGTGGCAATGATGGGCAAGATCCGACCCAAGGAACCCCTACCTTCCCTACAAGTGAGTAGTCCGAAGCGTATATACCCTAGACTTGCACAGACCTAGTGGTGATACCAAAAGTACCAATTGGCAACGACCATATGCATTAAGAATGGGTCTCCTATATGGCCAGTTCATAGGGGAGGTTTGCACTTATTCAGTAGGATATTGACCATTCTCAAAATCAGTTAACTAACTAACCCATTCTACAAATATTTGTCGAATTTTTCAAGTCGCTAGCTTCATTGTATCGAAAGTTATTGCTTATTTGTAGTTTCACTTGTAGGGGAGGTATGTAGGTGTTCCTTGGGTCGGATCTTGCGCATCATTGACACCAACCAATTACATCACCCTAGAAACATTTAAACAAAATTTCCAGTCTCTAGCTTCACTCTTTCGAAAGTTATCGCTTATTTGAAGTTTCTTTAATGCCAACTAACTCAATCTCACTTCAAAAATTTGACCAAAATTTCAAGTCACTGGTTTCATTCTATCAAAAGTTATCGCTTATTTAAAGTTTGATTTGTAGGGGAGGTGGGGGTTCCTTAGGTCGGATCTTGCCCATATTCAATATCAACTATGAAGGTCTTACTAGCAACATTTCACCAAATTTTGAACTCGGTAGTATCATTCTATCGAAAGTTATCGTAATTAAAGGAATATTTAATTTTTTGAAATTTGTAGGGGAGGTAGGTGTTCGTTTGATCTGATTACGCCCAACTTACAGAACCTTAAGCAAATTCTTCCCTCAGGGTTACATGCCAAAAATCAGGTGTCTACGTCGATTGGTTCAGAAGTTATAGACAAAAAACCTGAAAAGTAGGGTAGCATGGGGCTTTTTGTAAGAAAATTACCATTAGTTTTCAACTGATCGATTTTATTTTCCCAGGAGAGTATAAGATTATCCTCACTAGCAATATACCAAAGCCAGAGCTTTTCATGATTTTTGAATCGGGAGTTAAAGATACATTTAATTATTTTACATACGTAGGGGAGGTAGGCGTTCTCTTGGCCTGATCATGCCCAATTTCAATACCATCCAACTAGATCATACTTCCAACATGTGACCAAAATTTCAAGACTCTAGCTTTATTCTATCGAAAGTTATCGTGCGAACGGACAGACAGACAGACGGACAGACGGACAGACAGACAGACAGACATGGCTAAATCGAATCAGGAGGTGACCCTGATCATTTATATATATTCATTGCCATACCTCCGGAGCCTCCTTTAAGGTGTTACATATTTCCGTCGTGACAAAAACAATATACCCTATACTAAAAGTCTAGGGTATAATTAAAATTTGTAATAACAGTACTTCAAAAATTATCACAGGATATGAATTTTTCCAATTCTTTTTTGAATGTCTATAAGTCAAAAAATAATTGACGGATACTTTTTTTTAATACTTTTCTGATAACTGCCACCACTTGGCCTATCACCGGTTTCCGGGTTGACGTTGGAGTTTGGGACACCCTGTATAAAAGAAAGTCGTCTACTTATGTACAGGGTTGGCGTCGTTATCCTTTATCCGATTTGCTTCAAATTTTTTGCATTCGGTTTCTTTATGATTCACTTAAAACCTTACATCATTAAAAATTGGAAATTTTCCCGGGAAATTGGGAAATTTGGGAAATTCAATTTTCCCAGACATTTTGTATGGAGACATGTTTTCCGTTCTATCTCCCTAACCCTACACACGATTTGCCTAAAAATGTTTGCCTTTTGATCCTTCACGCTCAACTTACATGTCCACCGAGCCCAAAGTCCAAAAAAGGACGACCTGCTAACAATAAAGGACATTCTGGTGCTCTTCGAGGAAACATATCCAGTACGTTGCATGTACTTTACACATGTACTCAATGCAATTAATTTTTTTTTTCCATGGTCTCTCCTAAAAAGGACGACCTCTTGCCTGAAATGAAAATTGCCGTGTGTCCGATTTGACTGAATTTTTTTTTTGTTCTGTCTCTTTACGCTTAACTTGGGTCCATATCCAGTTCAAAATCCAAAAAAAAGACGACCTGGTTAAAAAGGACGACTTTGTATGAAGAAATGTTTTTCCTTCCACTTCAATTATCCAACACCCGATTTGCTTCAAATTTTTTCTGTTGTGCTCCTTTCCGGTCAACGTGGATTCTTACCGAGCCCAAATTCCCAAAAAAGGACGACCTCTTGGGAAAAAGGACGACCTGGTGTCCTTCGTGCAAATATATCCAGTCGTTGCATGTACTTTATACATTTCTTCAATGCAATGTGTTTTTTGTTGTTTGGTCTCTAATAAAAAGGAAACGCTTTATATGAAATCTCCAGACATGATGTACAATTTTCATACATTTTACGTCGCGCCAGTATTTACTCGCTCGAAATGGACTCTTCATATAAAACGCCGAATTGCTCCCTCTCGCACTCGCGCAATATTGCAATTTTCCATCCCATTCATCTGGGTGTGTAAGGCTCGAGAATTTTTCATGTGATTAGACAGATTGTGCTGCTGAGTAGATGGGTGGTGGTGCACGTTGATAATTATGTACACTATTAAAAATTGGAAATTTTCCCGGGAAATTGGGAAATTCGGGAAATTCCAATTTCCCAAACATTTTGTATGGAGACATGTTTTCCCTTCTATCTTCCTAACCCTACGTATGAATTGCTTCAAACTTTTTTCCTTTTGATCCTTCACGCTCAACTTTCATGTTCACTGAGTTCAAAAAAGGACGACCTGCTAACAATAAAGGACATTCTGGTGTCCTTCGAGGAAATATATCTTGTACGTTGCATGTACTTTACACATGCTCTCAATGCAATTAATATTTTTTTTTCTCGTGGTCTCTCCTAAAAAGGACGACCTCTTGCCTGAAATGAAAATTAACGTGTGTCCGATTTGCCTGAAATTTCTTTTGTTCTGTCTCTTTACGCTCAACTTGGATTCATACCCAGCTCAAACTCCAAAAAAGGACGACCTGGTCAAAAAAAGGACGACTTTGTAGGAAGAAATGTTTTTCGTTCCACTTCAATTATCCCACATCTGATTTGCATCGAATTTTTTCAGCTGTGCTCCTTTCCGCTCAACGTGCATTCTTACCGAGTCCAAGTTCCCAAAAAAGGATGACCTGTTGCGAAAAAGGACGACCTGGTGTCCTTCGTGCAAATACATCCAATAGTTGCATGTGTAAGTACTTAATACATTTCCTCAATGCAATTTGTTTTTTGTTATTTCCACTGGTCTCTCATAAAAAGGACGACCTCTTGCCTGAAATGAAAACGATCGTTCGTTCGATTTCTCTCACATTTTTCTTTCATTTTTTTTCCGCTTCTTCACGCTGAATGTGCATACTTTCAATTTCCTAAAAGGGACAACCTGCTTTAAAAAAAGGACGACCTGTTGCCTGTTATCCACCATATTTTCTTCTTCTTTTTAAAATATAAAATGCTTCATATGAAATCTCCATATGACATACAATTTCTATACATTTCACTCGCCGCCAATATTTGCTTGCTCTGAATGGGCTCTTCATATACATAAAACGCCAAATTGCTCCCTCTCGCACTCGCGCAATATTGCAATCTTCCGTCCCATTTATCTGGGTGTGCAAGGCATCGGGCAGCAAATTTTCTTGGTGTGACGACACACGTTCACCATGCTCCATATGAAATTCAGTTTCCATACATTTCACTCGGCGACAATATTTGCTAGCTTCAAATGGCCTCTTCATATAAAACGTCGAACTGCTCTCTTTCGCACTTGCCAATATTGCAATATTATGTCCCATTCATCGGGGTGTATAAGGCATTGGGCTGGGAAATTTCTCATGTGATTAGACAGGTTGTGCTGGTGAGTAGGTGGGTGGTGGTGCACGTTGACAATTATGTGCTGTATGGATAAGCGTACAAATGGATCGCCATGACCAACGTTTATGTGGTTAGGATCGTCAAGAGCAAATTTCATGTGGTCAAGGATAACAAAAAACAAGAAGGTATGATCCACGCGAAGCGTAAAAGGTTATCCTACCTTCGTTGTGTTTTGTGGTACATTTGCCTTTTTGAAATTACTAGTAAAACTTGTTCCGATTTCACTGTTCCTATAAGAGGTATATGAAATAGTGGGCCGATTTCAACCAAATTTAGGAACGTGGCTTAGCAGTCAATACGATTGAATAATATGCAATTTCCTAAAGATATCTTCAGAAATAAAAAAAAGTTTTTCTCACAAAAAAAAAAGTTTTTCTAACAAAAACTTGCTTTTGGGACGGTCGTTCCTATGACAGCTACATATATAATAATAAAATATGATTTCACTAAAAATACTACTGATTATTGTGAATTTTGAAAACAATATCTTTAGAAATAAAAAAGTTTTTCTCACAAAGACGAATTTTGGACCGGTCATTCCTATGACAGCCATATGGCGTAGTGGTCCGATTTCAACCAAATTCAGGAATGTGATTAAACTGAAAATACTTTTGATTAGTGTGAAATCTGAAAGCGATATCTTTAGAAATAAAAAAGTTTTTCTTACAAAGACAAATTTTTGGACCGGTCGTTCCTATGGCAGCTATATGACGTAGTGGTCCGATTTCAACCAAATTCAGGAATGTGATTAAACTGAAAATACTTTTGATTAGTGTGAAATCTGAAAGCGATATCTTTAGAAATAAAAAAGTTTTTCTTACAAAGACAAATTTTTGGATCGGTCGTTCCTATGGCAGCTATATGACGTGGTGGTCCGATTTCAACCAAATTCGCGAATGTGATTTAGCTATAGATGCTATTCGTTCCTGTGAGATTTGAAAAAGATAGATTTAGAAATAAAAAAGTTTTTCTCACAAAGACGAATTTTTGGACCGGTCGTTCCTATGGCAGCTGTATGACGTAGTGGTCCGATTCCGTTGGTTCCGACATATATACTGCGTGCAATAGAAAGAAGGTTCTGTACAAAATTTCAGCTCGATAGCTTTAAAACTGAGGGACTAGTTTGCATAGAAACAGACAGACAGACGGACAAAGCTTAATCGACTCATCTCATCATACTGACCAAGAATATATATGTATAGCTTATATGGTCGGAGATGCTTCCTTCTGTGCGCTGCAAACTTCATGACAAAGTTAATATTTCCTATCACATCCGTGAAGGGTATAAAAATTGCATACGCTACTGACCAACTCCATAAGTTTCATGTGATCAAGGAGTACAAATGGACTGCAAGGACCAAGATTCCGGTGTTCAAGAATAGCAATAAAAAAATGCTCCATATAAAAGCAATTTACCTGGCTCATAGTCTAAGTATTAATTGATACAATCATACATCTAGCCTCCTGTTGACAAATAAAACCCATTTTCGTTCTTCACAAAGGCAACAACGCGAGCTAGGCGAGCACTAGATGTGGAGGCGAGCGAAGCGAGCCTACGCAGCTAGTAATATATAATATAATATATACACTCAAAACATACATAAGCATAAAATTTATTTTCACAGCTTTATTATTTTTTCAACAATTATCAACTAAAAGTATATAGTCATTCTTTGCTATTAGATCCTGCAGAAGAAACAAATAATGTGTTATATTTATACATATTTCACAGCAAAAAATATAAACAGAACATAATATTTTCTTATGTTTGAAATGTAACTAAGCTGAATTAAGAAGGAGAAATGAAGCACAAAAAACACATCAACTTATGCTCTTATTAATTAAGAAGTTCAACTTTGTTCATTGTGACCTACCAAATTTGCATCTTATTACAACACATAATTATAGTAAAACTCTTCTCGGAAAAATAATCTACTTGCTATACTTTCGTTTTCTATATAAATTAACCACGACTATTTCTATGGGAAAAATTCTATGAAGTTCTGATTACTATGTATTTATAGTATATATAAATAAATTATAGCTGTAATAAAAAGTAATCATTGTTGTTATTTTTATATGTTTGTATTAAAAACATGAAATTCAGCGGGAATGGGAATAATCTTTGAATAAGATTGCAAATAGTTAAAACGTGTTCATATTCAATGTGTTATAATAGTCAATACACACATCTACAAAGTTTGGATCAACAATATTTGGTCTTCGAATTGAATATTCAGTATCTTGAAAGTGAACGTTTTCCAAATTTGATTTGAAGTGCTCACTAAGATCACTGTGAACCTTTACTGCTTTTATTTTAAATGCAGCGAAAATTCAATAAGAAGGCAAAAAGTGTCCAAACTTGTTTACTTAAATTATTCAAAAAATAATGGCTAGGAAGTTTTCAGTGAATATTTTCGCGTTTGAAACGTTTCGTGTTTCC
Organism: Chloromyia formosa; assembly: GCA_964017055.1. Lineage (NCBI taxonomy): Eukaryota > Metazoa > Arthropoda > Insecta > Diptera > Stratiomyidae > Chloromyia > Chloromyia formosa. Next base: position 65,774,323 of record OZ024815.1, read on the forward strand.
TTTGAATATGCGAATGAAATCAAAATGAATATTTACGTCATTGGCGCCTTTTTAACGCGAAATCGTTAGGTTTAAGGTATTTTTTCGGCCAATGTGAAAGTAAGTTTTTCTTTGTGTAGATACCAAATTTTCATTCGAATTTTTGATGAGAGTCATATATTTTCAAGACAAAGGCAAATTTCGAGTCAAATTCGTTTTTTTCTTTTACTTTGAGCCAAATTAATTAATAATTATTTTAAGTTCATAAAAATCAAATAAATTTAGATTCGTAGTGCCATTTTGAATGATTTCATTCATTTTTTCAGTCCTATTCGCATAATGTCAACATACAATATATAGAAAATAAATCATGATTTTATTTGAATATTGTACCAATAATTCAACGTAATTATAAATCTGCTTCGAAATAAAGAATAAAATTTATTTTAAAAATATGATAAGAAAAACGTGTGAAATAATATATTAAATGAGCTTAAATTATTTGGGAGATAATATTTTTTTTCGAGATGATCTTTTATTTTTTTTTAAATTTTGAATAAAAATTTTATTACATTTCATGATGCAGAGTTTAATTTATTTACCTTTGAAAATCATTCATAGCTTTTCTGAACACATTTTCGTACATTACTCAGAATTTGGTACATAACAGTAATGAAATTTTATACATAACAGCAATGAACGTTTTTTTTATATCAATAAACATGTTCAAACGCCCAACGCAAATGTTAGTATGCGCAATGTACGCGTTTATTGATTTTATGAACAACATTCATTAATTTTATGAACTGTGTTCATTCTTCCAATGAACTCCTCATTGTAAATTTCATTTCGTGATTTTTACGAACAGCGATACATTGCGACAATGAATATGTTTATAGGATGAAAAATTATGTATTTTTCATAAATATAATGAAATTTTTCATTGTATTTACGTACATTTTTCGAATAATTTAACGATTTCAAATGATTTCCCAGAGAATTTTATCATGGGTTTTAAAACCTTTTTTTTGTGTTTCTGACCCACATTACTCAAATCTAGCAAAACTTTAAGCAAGAAACCTATACCGTTAAACTTTTTAATTTTTTGAATTAGCCTATAATCTATATCTATAAAAGGTTTTTTTATGCCTAGAATGTTTAATACTTCATCAATTGTATAAAGCTCTTCGGGTTTTGATGAAATTTTTACACAAGACTGTATCCTTTTGCTTAATTTTGATGTTTCCTCTGATACCTCAGTAAATGCTTCAAAAATCTCATAATTTTGATCGATGTAAAGTTCCAATACTCTTTCCAGCAGACACTCCATCCTAGTGCTGATATTTCCTGTCTTTTCTAATTCTCTCAATATGGTAAAAACTGGGTAACCTTCATGATTTAATTGCTCTATTTTCTTTCGGAACTTATTTATATGAATAGATATTTCATTTAAAGTAGCTTTTATCACTGTGAATTCAGTATCAACTTCTTCGTCAGTACCAACTTCTTCATCAGTAACAACTTCATCAGTATTAACTTCTTCATCAGTAACAACTTCTTCATCAGTATCACGTTCTTTACAAGCCAAAACAATAAATCTCTGAATATATTTAGGTAAAAAAAATATTTCTTCACTCGGTGGCAGCGGCAGATCATATTTAAGCAACGTTTTAGAATCATAGTTAGGTGAAAAACTAACTTTTTTTGAGAAATCATCTAAAGAAATTTTATAACCTTGAAAGCAATCAAAATGTTTCTATTTATGTATGTCAATCATTAATCGTAACACCTCATCTGATATTAAGTCTAGTAAATTACTAACTGTACTTTGTCCTTTATTAGCTGTTTGAAGTACTGCTTGGAACAGCTTCTGAATATAATATGTTTGTTTAACATTGTGTAATGCAGCACCGGAACTGTCTTCTAAATTATAAATAGCACCATGTTCTAAAAAATCCTTTACTAGATTAAGAACGTTTGAAAACTCTTTATCAGAAGAAAAAGACTTATTTGAAAATGTATGTGTTCCTGAGACATATTTAGGAACTTTTAAAATACTATTCTTATAATCCGAAGTAATTTCGTTAATAAGCATATTACCATAATCACCTGCATCCACGTCAATAACTTTTTTTACAAAAGAGTTTATTAAATGTGTATCGTAACGCATCAAACTTCGAATAACTTTGAGTGCAGCTGGTTTTTCGTCCATTATAAGCTGATTAAGAAAGTCAATATCAGCCTTTTCTACTAACAACTCAATTACATCTGATGGTGCATTTTTCTGAGCACAATCATATAGTGGAATTGATACCTCACCATACAAACCCTCATAAGTACGACCTACATCAACTATATCTAACTTTAAACAAGACAAGAGACCTTCAAATGTTTCAGTTTGAAGCAAACGTTGAAGTAAACTCCTTTGATCCTTATCTCTCCAAGTAGTGTCATAAGACAAATTTTCAACGAGAATAGTTTTTACGAAATCTAGATTACAATTTTCAGCAGCTAACCATAAAGGAGTATAGTACCATTTATTATGCTTTAGATCGTTCTGTAAAAATTCCGTAAAAAGTTGTTCTGATGCAACACTTCTTAGGGCATCAGCGAGTTTTATATACCCCATTTCAGCACATACGCATAATAATGCGAATTTCCTATAAGCTTCTATACCCTGAAGAACATCCGCGATAATCTCTAGATTATCTTCCTCTTGTCTTGACAAAAAGAATTCAACTATTCCCAACAGAAATTTAATAGATGGTTTATTTGATTCATTAGAATCATATTTGCGTATTTCATAAACAAGGTTTTTCAGTAATATCTCAACTTCAAGTTTTCTATCAGGAAAACTAATATATTTTTTTAAATCCTTCTCTGCCATTAACTGAAAAAACTTACAAGTTTGCGGATTGACACGTTCTGTTAGAATTTTAATAAATACACCTTTAAAATTATTAAACTGAATTGACTTAAACTCTTCCCAAAGGTAACTAGCAGCAAAATATTCAGCAAAAGTACGATGAATGAAGTGGGGCTTACCGCCAGTAACTCCATCAATTATTCCTGTCTTTTCTCTCCTTTGTTTTATACTTTCTACTAAACCATGTACTTCTCTTATTGCCTGTTCAGAAAGCAATTCTGCCAGCGCATCTTTTTCCAGTATCGCGTATAGAGCTAATTTCCTATGATCTTCTATAAATTTCTCACGTTCTTCCTTAACCCACTCCATATCCACGTCAGCATTATGCATAGCGGACTTTTTTCCTCCAAAGCGAGCTTCAGAAAAGTTTATGTCAACGAAATGTTCATAGAGTGTAACTAAATTTAGCTCTTCACTGAGTTTTTGTTTACATTTGGCAGAGAGCTGTTGGTCTTCAGAATCATGAAATTCATTAAATGCACTTCGAAAAGTCCAAGCAATCTTATATGTTTGCAATGGTATACTCATGAATTCTCTTTCATGGTGGGTACTAAATTGAGAAAACCTTTCCAATAACTCATTAGTGAAACTATTAAACCGATTACTATCTAGCTCACTTAGTTCCAAATATTTCTTCCAAAATCTTTCTAAAAAACTTTTCTGATTTTGTCGAGAAAGTGGTTCTAGTGAATATGAAAATGTACTTAACTCCTCTTCTAATTGACCTAGAAAACCGTAAGGACGGGTAGTTACCCATATTCTTCCTGCTTCAGCATCTTTTAAAACTTTCAATAGCTCAATAACTGTCTCTTTATAGTCAGGGCTAATCTCATCAAATCCATCAAATAATAAAGCAATTTTACCGTGGTTATAAAAGTAATTGAATAGTTCTATTTCTAGTAAACTCAAACCCTTGCTTCTTTCTTTGTGGTCGTCCAAACTTATTCTATCGTCTTTCATGGTTATGCAGTTATCTATCAATCTGCCTTCTTCTTCGCTTTGATTGAATAATTTAAACCCTACAGTTCTATACAAGAATTTCATGGCTTCTGTTTTGTCAAATTTTATTTTTCCTTCTTTTATTCTCTTGAACTCATCCGAATAGTCCGAAAATTTAATTCTTACAATCCATAGAGAAGGGTCAGATATTTTTGTTTCCACTGCTAAATGAGACAGTACAGTAGACTTACCCATACCAGGTTCAGCAGCAATAATTACTACTTTATCGTCGACATCTTTAATTGTCTTTGGTTCAAATGAGTAAGTGCTTTGCTCACACTTATCCACACATTCACGTAAGTTTTCCAAATTCCCTTGGGATTTTTGCCATATAAACTCATTATCTTCTTCTTTGGACCAATGAATGTTACTTTCTTTGAATTTGTCACATAACCACTTAAAATCCTCACCAGCATTGGAAATTAATACTACATCTTGATTTCCATGCAGATTTGATTCGCTAACCTGGCTGCTATAAGTCACAAATAAATTCTTTTTTTTTAGTTTTTGTTCATCTACTTTGTATTCGTTTCCTCTAAATTCTTCTTTCATCTTTATATAGCGATTGAAATTTCGACCAATATAATAGTCCTTAACATCTTCATATTTTGAGTTTCTGAGTGGTTTACCTATCTCTACTTTTTCATGTTTAATAAGTTTAGATAATACCTCTTTGTCTAATAAATGTTTTGAGTTCTCGTCTATCAATGTACCTAAAGTCAATTTTTCGCCTTGAAATATGACTTTGCAGTTTTCCAGAAGTTTTGTTTGTGATCCAGGTGTAAGATCAACAAAGCTATTCCTTTTATCTTCATGTTCGATGTATTTTCCATTGAAACCCTGTTGGAAATATTTTGCTAAAATATGATTTCCTTCAGTAACAAGGATAATCTTCATACTAGATTTTAAGTTGTTATTTGTAATACCTTTCAATTCTCTATATAACTCTTCTATATTTATATTTCCGTCAGTACAATGTTTTTTGCATCCAATTATTAATATGTCTTGTGTTGCTTCTTTGAACCGAGGGATTACCTTCTCATAAAAATCCGTTCTTGAAACATAACCTAAGTCCATAAAAGTAAGGTTGATCGAATACCTTTTTATAAAATATTGCATTAATTTAATATCACTTAGTATACTCTCTTCGGTGATAATGTTTAAAACTCGTTTATCAGACGCCGCCGTAAATTTTTCTAATTCTAATATTTCAGTTGCATCATGCCTGAACTCGATGTCATTCTTATATATAAAATTTAAAACACTTTTTACTTGGCTGCTGGAGAACACCTCTAAACGATCATGACTAAATTCAGCTCCATATGCAAGAAAAAAATTTATAACTTCAACATCACAATATTCTTCGTATGCAGCCTCAAGTAGCGTTTTTTTCTGTTTGTTACGGGCAGAAACAACCGCTCTCATAAAGCTAGAATCTGCATTTTCTAATATACTAACTATGCTTTGCTTGTTTCCGATTTTAATCGCATTAAATAAATCATCAATAATTTTTAATAATTTAAAGGTTACAGATGATTGCTCAGTAAATTTGATAATGGAATTTAATGCTTCTTTCTTGTGTTTCTGACCCACATTATTTAAATCTAGCAGAAGTTTACGTAAGAAACCTATACCGTTAGACCCAATAATTTTTGGCAACAGATCTACCATATCGTTGTCCTTTATGCCTAGAAAGTTTAATACTTCATCACTTGTATAAACCCTTGCTGGATCGTATTTTATATTTGGCAAATTTTCTCTACAAGTCTGTATCCTTTCGCTTGATTTTAATGTCTCCTCTGATACCTCAGTAAATGCTTCATCTATCTCATAACTCTGATGGATGTAAAGCTCCAATACCATTTCCAGCAGAGTCGCAACAGAATCGCTAGAATTAAACTCTCCAGTTTTGTGTATTTCTTGTAAAATAATAGAAATTGTGCAACCTTCATGCTTTAACTTATCTATTTCCCCTCGGAACTTATTTATATACAGAGATATTTTATTTAAAGAAGCTTCTCTCACTGCGTTTGCGTTGACATCATCAATTTTAATAATACTAGAAAGAAACATCTGAATATATGCCGGGAGAAAAAATATTTTTTTAAGCGGTGCCCCCCAATATTTATTAAATTGTGGCCGCAATTTAGAATTATCATATTTAGGTGAAAAACTAACTTCTTTTAAAGAAGAATCTAAAGAAATTTTATAACCTTGAAAATTATCAGAATGCTCTATACTAGGACTCTTGATCATAAATTGTAACACTTTATCTGATATTTTATCTAGTATATTACCAACTGTATCATTTTCTTGATCAGCTGTTTGAAGTACTGCTTCGAACAGCTTCTGAATATAATACGTTTGTTTAACATGATATAGTGCATCACCGCATTCGTATACTAAATCATAAATAGCACCATTTTCTAATGAAGACTTCACTAGGTTAAAGAATTTTGAAAGCTTTTCATCAGAATAAAACGAATTTCTGGAAAATCTAGTTGCTCCTAGAAAATAATGGGGAACAGTTAAACTATCCAACTTAAATTCATAAGAAATTACGTGTACTTTACGATAATCAAAACCTGTTTCCAATTCAATACCTTTTTCGATGTGAGAGTTTTCAAAGTTTTTCTTTTTTTGAGAGAATGTGCGATAGTAACAGCTTTGTATTTGGGTGCCAGACCAATCAAAAGTACTAATTTTTGCTCCATACGCTTGCAACAAGTTTATAACTTCAACATCACAATCTTCTTCGTATGCAAGGTCAAGTAGCGTTTTTTTCTGTTTGTTACAGGCTGAAATAACTGCTCTTCTACAGCTAGGTTCTACATTTTGTAACATACTAACTATGCTCTGCTTGTTTCTAGTTTCAATTGCGTTAAATAAATCATCAATAATTTCGAATAATTTAAAGGTTTCAGGAAATTGCTTAGAAAATTGCATCCAGTATTTTAATACCTCTATTTTGTTTTTCTGACCCACATCATTTATCTTTTGCAAAACACAATTTAAGAAACCTATACCGTCATACTCATCAATTTTTGACACTAGCTCTTTTTCATCTTCTTCAATATTGCTGTCTTTTATGCCTAGAATGTGTAATACTTCATCACTTGTATAAACCCTTGCTCCATGCTCTTCTAATTTTGGCAAATTTTCTCTACAAGACTGTATCTTTTCGCTTGATTTTAATATTTCCTTCGCAACCTCAGTAAATGCATCATCTATCTCATAATTTTGATCGATGGAAAGTTCCAATACTCTTTCCAGTAAACTTTTCATCCTAGTGCTGACATTTTCTGTCTTTTCTAATTTACTCAATGTGAAAAAAGCTGAGCGACCTTTATGTTTTAACTGCTCTATTTTCTCTTGGAACTTATTTAGATGAATAGATAATTCATTTAAAGTAGTTTCTATCACTGTGACAGTATCACCTTTCTCATAAGTAATCTCAGAAAGAAATCTCTGAATATAAGTCGGTAGAAAAAATATTTGTTTAAACGATACCCTCCGAAATTTATTATAATGTGGCCACCATTTAGAATTATCATATTTAGGTGAAAAACTAACTAAAGAAGAATTTAAAGAAATTTTATATCCTTGAAAATGATCAGAATGCTCTATAGTAGGACTCTTGATCATTAATTGTAACACTTTATCTGATATTTTATCTAGTAAATTAGTAACAGCATCATTTCCTTTATCAACTGTTTGAAGTACTGCTTCGAACAGCTTCTGAATATAATACGTTTGTTTAACATTTTGTAGTACATCATCGTCATCTTCTTCTAAATGATAAATTGCACCATGTTCTAAAAAATACTTTACTATATTAAAGTATTTGGAAAGGTTGTTATCCGAACCGAAAACAGAATTTTTGAAAATACTATTCTTATACGCGGAAATAATGACGTTTATAATGGATTTTCCATTCTGATAACCTGTATTCACATCAATACCTTTTTCTACAAGAGAGTTTATTAAATGTGGATAGAATTGTGTCAAACCTCCGACAACTTCCAGTACAGCTGGTAATTCGTCAATCCAAAGCCAATTAAGAAAATCAATATCAGCCTTTTCTATTAACAACTCAATTACATCTGATGGTGCCTTTGCCTTAATACATGTATATAGTGTAAGTAATTCCTCACCATGCGCATCATAAGTACGACTTACATCAACTATATCTAACTTTAAAGAAAACCTAAGCGAAAAGAACTTACCGGCGGACAATATCCAGCTAAGGAAACTAGATCCTTCATGATCTTTCCAAGTAGTATCATAAAAAAGTTTATCGATAAGAATAGTTTTCACAAACTCTAGATGACTATTTTCAAAAGCTAAGCATAAAGGGCTACGGCACCAAGTTTTACAATTTAAATGTTTCTTTAAAGATTGTGTAGTAAGTTGTTCTGGTGCAACTCTTATTAAAGCATCAGCGAGTTTTATATACCCCATTTTAGCAAATGCTGATAACAATTCCAATATTTCAGAATCATTTTCACTTTGAACCACATCCTCAATAATTCCTAGATTATGTTCCTCTTGTCCTGCCAAAAAGTGTTCAACAATTCCCAAGAGTAAATCATTAGATTTTTCACCAACATCGAAATCAAAATATCTAGAAATATTAGTAGTACTTGTATCATCATCAGAATTATCGTCATCATCAGAATCATTGTCATCATCAGAATCATCATCATCAGAATCATCGTCATCATCAAAATCATCGTCATCGTCAGAATCATCGTCATCATTAGAATCATCGTCATCATCAGCATCATCGTCATCATCAGAAATATCGTAATCATCACCATCATATCTGCGTGGTTTACTAACAAGGTAATGAAATAATATCTGAACTTTACGTTTCATATCACGGCAATCAACATTGTTTTTTAAATCCTTCTGTGCGATTAATTGAAGAAACTTATTAGTTTGTACACTGGAATTATTTGTTAGAGTTCCAACGACTCGTGAATCAAAATCAGTAAGTTTAGTTGACTTAAACTCTTCCCAAAGGTAACTAGCAGCAAAATATTCGGCAAAGGTACGATGAATAAAGTAAGGCTCATCGTTAATAACTCCAACAATTATCCCTGTCTTTTCTCTTCCTTGCTTTATACTTTCTACTAAACTATTTACTTCGGTTATTGCCTGTTCAGAAAGCAAATTTCTTAGGGTATAATCAATCAGTATCGCACATACACCTAGTTTTCTATGATCTTCTATAAATTTTTCACGTTCTTTCTTAATCACCGGCTTCATATCTGGATCAGTAGTATTCATACCGGACTTTTTTTCTCCAAAGCGGATCTCAAAAAACTTTATGTCAATGAAACGTTCATAGAGTGTAACTAAATTTAGCTCTTCACTGAGCTTTTGTTTACAATTGTCAGAAAGCTGTTGGTTTCCAGAATTATAAAATTCTTCAAATAGATCCTGAAAAATACTAGCAATCATGTATGTTTGCAATGGTATACTCATGAGTTCCCTTTCCTGATTTTCAATGGATTGAGACAACCTTTCCAGTAACTCATTAGTGAAACTACTAAACCGATTACTATCTAGCTCACGAAGTCCTAAATGTTTTTTCCAAAATCTTTCTAAAAAACTTTCCTGATTTTGTCGAGAAAATGGTTCCAGTGTATATGAAAATGTACTTAACTCCTCCTCTAATTGACTCAGAAAACCGTAAGGACGGGTAGTTACCCATACTCTTCCTGCTTCGGCATCTTTTAAAACTTTCAATAACTCAATAACTGTCTCTGTATAGTCAGGGCTAATCTCATCAAATCCATCAAATAATAGAGCAATTTTACCCTCGTTATAAAAGTAATTGAATAGTTCTATTTCTAGTAAATTCAAACCCTTACTCATTTCTTTGTGGCCGTCCAAACTTATTTTATCGTCTTTCATGGTTATGCAGCTAAGCAAGCTCTTTATCACTCTTTTCTCCTTTCCTTTGCTTTCCTTTAAAAGTTGAAATCCAATGGTTCCATACAAGAATTTAATGGCTTCTTTTCTGTTGAATTTTATTCCTCCCTCTTTTAGTCTCTCAAAATCACACGAATAGTCCAACAAGTTAATGCTTACAATCCATAAAGAAGGGTCAGATTTTTTTGTTTCTGCTGCTAAATGAGCCAGCACAGTAGACTTACCCATACCAGGTTCAGCAGCAATAATTACTACATTATCATCGACATCTTTAATTGTCTTTGGTTCAAATGAGCAAGTGATTTGCTCAGCGTTTCTACTGCGATTTAAATTTCGACAAATATAAAAGTCCTTTACATCATCATATTTTGAATTTGAGAGTGTTTTACCTACCGCTATCTTTTCATTGTTAATAAGTTTAGATAAAACCTCTTTATCTATTAAATGTTTTGAATTCTCGTATATTAATGTACCTAAAGTTACTTCTTCGCCTTGAAATAAGACTTTCCTGTTTTCTAGAAGTTTTGTCTGTGACTCAGGTGTAAGATCAACCAAGTTATCCTTTTTATCTTCATGTATGTATTTTTTATTGAAATCCCGTTTGAAATTTTTAGCTAAAGTAGAATTTCTTTTAGTAACAAGGATAATCTTCTTATTAAATTTAGACTTGTTATCCATAATATCCTTCAATTCTCTGCATAACCGTTTTGCATCATTTTCATCAACATAATGTTCTTTGCATCCAATTATTAATATGTCTTGTGTTGCTTCTTTGAACTCAGCGATAGCTCTTTTATAAAAACCTGTTGTTAAAACATAACCTAAGTCCATAAAAGTATGGTTGTTGGAATTTCTATTTTCAAAATATTGCACTAATTTAATATCGGTTAGTATATTTTCGTCGGTGATAATGGCTAAGCCTCGTTGATCAAATGCCGCTATAAATTTATCTAATTCTAATGCTTCAATTGCATGTCGACTGAATTCCATTTCATTTTTCGTAACCGTGTTAATATACATAAAGCTTAGAATAGTTAATAAAGGACTATCAATAATATGTTTGACTGCTTGGTCAAAAAAAATGCAGCTCCTTGTTAAGTAAGCTGCTTCTTCTAGTTGCATCCACCATTTTTGAATTTCATCGTGGACTTGAAGGAAAATTGCCTCAATTTTAACCCTAAAGAGTTTATCTCCTGTTTTATAAAAATAATGTCTGCGCATTTCTTCCTTCAGGATTTCCTCTACTGCATCTTCTTTAGATTGATTTGTATACAATTTAAGTTTTCTTAGAAAGTCCTTTCTGTCATCAACTGATGATTGCTTACGAGTTTGCTCCAGATAATTAATGTATTCATCATTTAATAGTTGAAATTTCTTGCCCGCTGCACTCGTTTGAATTAGATTACTTGTATGGGAGTTTTCTAGAACTTCTCCATTACTAAAATTCCCTATAGCAGGAGTATAAATAACAATATCACAATCTGTATTTTTAAATTCATCTTTGAATACAATATCTTTACTTTCTAAATTGAATTTCTGTTTAATACTTAAGAAACTATCAAAATACTTGGGTAAACTGAAACTTCTATCTTTACTATCTTTATTCTTTACCACGTTTTCAGTGATTTCGTGCTTCTCAGGATTTTCTCTGTGCTTAGCTTGTATAAATATGACTCTTGTTTTTGTTTCAAGTTCATATTTTACGTCATACCTAAAAATTATGTCATCAAAGGCTCCTGCTCCATCCACATTTGATCCTAAGTAAAACTGGACTATTTCTTTATCGTTCAAAGCTCTGAGCAGAAATAACATCAATAATTTAGTCTCATAAAGCTGTCCACTGATAGCTGAAGTTCCAGACCTTTTTGTATAAAAAAACTGAATGTTTTCTCGTTGAACTGATAACTGTCCAGATGATTGTTCAACTGAAGCTCGCTGTTTAGGGAGCTGTGAAGGACTTTTTAGATTTGCTTCCAAAATCTTAACAATCTCTTGCCCATTACGGGTATTAGGTAGTTTAACAATATCTAATGGAGTTTTATTTTCAGCATTTTTACTATCAATAATTGATCCCCTCTTTAAAAGTAATTTAACAATCTCTGGCTCACCTTTAAGAACAGCAATGTGTAAAGGTGTGTTGTTTCTATTATTAGCATCTGTAGTATTAATATCTGCCCCTTCATCCAAGTGCTTCTCAATTTCCTTTAATTTTTCCTCAGAAGATTTGTTCTTACGTATAGCAATAAGTAGTTCTGCATTCTTAAGTAATTTATCCTCTGCACTCAATATCTGACTTTCTTGTTGCTGCTGAGATAACGACAGTTTTTCTAGATCTTGATTTATCTGATTTAAGGGTTTAGACTGACAATTATTATCAGAGAGAGGTCGCTGATCTCCTTGCCTAAGATTAGAAGGTCCTGTTTGGTTACAATAATTTTCTACTTCGCTTTCCAATCGGCCTAATAGTTGTCTTTTTGAACTGCTGCCTTGATGAGAAAGATTTTGCTTACGTTTCTGGCCTGCTTCCGACTGATGATTACTATTAGAAGGAGATTGTTGTTGATCTGTACTCTCTTCACGTCTAGAACCTGATATACCTACACTCTGTTTCTTTAGTGCTTCCGCAAATTTTATTCTTATATTATTTAACTGCGATTCGATTGGTTCATAATCTGCTAACCTTTTCTTAATTTCCTGGTGTTCCGAATTCTTTAATGCCTCGTTTATTATTCTTGCATTTTCTAAAGCAAATATTCCACAGTTATGTCCGTCACTCTGTTGTCGAATATTAAAAGACTGCACATTGATGTCTTTAATACTATTACTTAATTTATGACGAATATTATCTGGTATTTCACCCGGAAGAGAATCAACATAATAGGCATAAAATTGTTTATTTTGATAAGTAACAACTAGTGTTACCCAATGAAGATTATTTAAGTTAACAATAAATGTCAGAGATTGTTTGTGTATAGTTTTGTAGAGTTTCAACTGTTTTTCCAGCTGCTCTACTGATCCAATTACCTCAAACAAAACGTTGCCATCTTGTCCATGCCACCCATACACAATCCTTGCAATGGCAGCGATATCATGTTGCTGCAACCAATAGTCATATTTACCTTTTCCTGTTTCATCTACAAGAGTGTGACTACTATCTTGCTTACGCTTCTGGCCGGTTTTCGGCTGATGATTGCTATTAGAAGGAGACTGTTGTTGATCTGTACTCTCTTCATGTCTAGAACCTGATATACCTACACTTTGTTTCTTTAGTGCTTCCGCAAACTTTATTCTTATATTATTTAACTGCGATTCGGTTGGTTCATAATCTGCTAACCTTTTCTTAATTTCCTGTTGTTCCGAATTCTTCAATGCCTCGTTTATTATTCTTGCATTTTCTAAAGCAAATATTCCACAGTTATGCCCGTCACTCTGTTGTCGAATATTAAAAGACTGCACATTGATGTCTTTAATACTATTACTTAATTTATGACGAATATTATCTGGTATTTCACCCGGAAGAGAATCAACATAATAGGCATAAAATTGTTTATTTTGATAAGTAACAACTAGTGTTACCCAATGAAGATTATTTAAGTTAACAATAAATGTCAGAGATTGTTTATGTATAGTTTTGTAGAGTTTCAACTGTTTTTCCAGCTGCTCTACTGATCCAATTACCTCAAACAAAACGTTACCATCTTGTCCATGCCACCCATACACAATCCTTGCAATGGCAGCAATATCATGTTGCTGCAACCAATAGTCATATTTACCTTTTCCTGTTTCACCTACAAGAGTGTGACTACTATCTTGCAGGTCAAAGTGCCCCCTTTTTGCTGGATTGGCGCCTTCATAACTAATTTCTCTCTTCATTTTCTGTATCTTTATGTAAAGGAGGCCTCTTCTTATCTTTTACACCATAAACTGCTTGAACGTCGTGATGTTGTTGGGGTCGAATTTCGTGCTGTTGTTGTGCCGCCACGCCACCGCCTGATGATTCTGGATATTCTGATATGACTGCTTCAGCTGCAGTTGTTGTCGTTGTTGTGGCAAAGATAATGACTCACCAGATTGGGCGGTTGTTGATGCAGCGTTTGTTGCTGTGGATGCTGTTGGACGTGGTGTGATGCTGTTGCAATGTACAATATTTACCACTGTATGTTGAAAAGCTGTAGCGGCTTGTTGAACAGGTCCTGTGCCAACCGTAACGATTGCGTTTTTTTTCCTAAAATCAATCGAAAAAAAAAATGATGAAAAATATATTTTGGCAAACGCCGTAATTTCAACAAACAACAACAGGCATAGCTATTTGTTTTGTAGAATTTGTGGCGGCACCTTCGAGATGCATCCTCAATACGTCGGGTTTCCATGACATAATTCCATCCAATAAACCAAATCTACTCTTGGCTCGCCTTTACTCCTTTCAAATTAAAGATGGTAACAATAACAATAACTCTTTTTACTATGCCGGCACATACGCTTTGACTCTATTTACCGAGTCGTTCAATAATAGTCGTTTCAAGATTCGAGAGAGTATTCAAAATCTACGGGGTACCGTATCTGTGCAATGCACAATAATTTACAACAAATTGGTTAATATCTACATTGAAATTTATTTTATTTAACTATAAATTCAATTCGTATTTGTTTTGAGACGTGATAACGTATCGGTGCCGACCACGAGACCGGCATCCAGGAGGCGTAGCGAGCGGCACAAAAATTCGATTTATAATGGATAAAGTACTCGGCGCAGTGGTCACTGAATCTATTCACACACTGGACGAAATATTCGGCTATGCGGCTGGTCTATCAATCATTCCTTCACCTATTACTCATTTGCCCTAACCCCTAGTGGGACATAGCGCGTCAATTATTTCATGTGTGGCTGAAGTTTACTTGGTATAAATCAGTTTCAGACAATGCACGTTGCCAGCATGCGCCTCCTGCTCCCATTTAGCCGTCTACCTGCGACAAGTCGGGAGATGCTGTGGCTTATTATTATACCCCGCACCACAGGGGAAGACAAGACAAACATCCCCGACTAAAGCTAGCTACTAAGATCAGTTTTTCGTGCGAAAACTCATACGAAAACTGTGAAAAGTTGCGTTTGCACGAAAAATCTTCGCTCTCTCACTACTAACATATTTCATTTGAAGCTAAGTCAACACATCATTATGAGCAATTTTCGCGAGAAAACAATTACTTTGCACTTTATTTCGTTTGAAATCGCTCTTTTGAGTAGCAAGGAAGTTCACGTGCGGTGTAGAGCGCCGCGGTTATGTGCCGAGTTTACACTATCACTTTTTCGTTAGAAAGATAAATGCAACATTTTCGCACGAAGAGGTCAGTACCACCCCTAAAGAAATACTAAGTAGCGCCAAGCGTAACTACCGAGTTGCTGCGCTTACTTGTTGATAAAGCGTGGAATGGAGAGAACTTTCCCACTGAGTGGAAGGAAGGATCGATCACCAAACTTCCGAAGGAAGGTAGCCATTCAGGCTGTAATAATTAGAGAGGCAATTGAATTTGTGTGCTTCCTGCAGTTACCAAGATAATAGCTAACATCGTCCTCGAAGGACTAAAGGTTCACTTAAAAAGCACAATTGATAAGGAGCAGGCTAAGACTAAGACCTTTAGCCCACTTAAAAGCACAATTGATGAAGAGCAGGCTGGCTTCCGATTCGAATTCTCCTGTGTCGATCACATTAACACCTTGCGAATCATCATCGAGCAATGGACTAAGTACGATTCGCTGCTTCACTTGCATTTCATCGATTTTGGGAAGGTTTCAAAAGTGTGAACCGAGATTCAACATGGGCGGCCTTGCGCAGGAGAGGCATCCCTGAGAAGCTTGTGGCTATTATTAAGGCAACCTATGACGGCGCGAAATGTCGCGTTCTGCATAAAGGTAAGGTGTCGGGGGACTTTGAGATTCGCAGTGGAGTTCGGCAGGGGTGCATTCTCTCACCGATCCTATTCCTCATTGTGATCGGCGATGTGTTGCATGCAGCCCTATCCGGACTCGACAGGAATTCAATGGACTTTGACATCTTACCTACAACATCTTGACTACGCTGACGACATATGCCTACTCTCCCACAAAATCATGGATCTGTCCGCAATGGCGTTAGATCTCGAGAGGGAGGCAAGCTAGGTTGGACTAAAGATTAATACCAACAACACCAAGGCTCTTAGCCCACCATTGCGAAGAAGAAGCCTGTAGAGAAGGTGGACAACTTCGTCTACCTGGGTAGCATTGTTGCCGAAATTGGTGGTAAGGAGCAGGACATCGATCGTCGTATCAGCCAGGCTAAATGCGCCCCATTGCTCAGAACAGAGTACGATGGTGCAAGTTATGTATGCGGTACCTCGATATTACTAGGGCTTAGGGCGACTTAGTATTATGGCAACGAACGCCGTGGGCGGGACTTGAACCCGTAACGACCGTAGTCGGACATGAGACTGACGCCTCTACGAAATGAGCTACCGGTCGCCCCACCTATTAAATCAAATACAGATCTGCAGACCTACAAAGAAATCAATCAATAATTTCTTCACCTTTTAAATGAATTCCAATCTAATGTAACTAAACCTGCACTGCAGACCTACCCCTGATCTTCTGTTCTTTCAAAACATGTGTGTTGAATTAAATCCGACGTACTAAGTAAAATCTAAACACAGCTGGTTTAATCAAGAGAAAAGCTTCGCGTAGACGTTATAAAAAACTTTTATTCGATGTATGCGAGTACTTTTTTAACACAATCAATTTCGATATCAAAAAATCAGGACAAAGAGTGAAGCGACCAACTCTGTCAAATCCACAACAAATAGTGACCGCTTACAAATTCAAAACTATTAAAAAACGGCAAAAGCAATGTTAACTTTAGAACGGTCATTTTATGACGTCAGTTCATGAAAGAACCTTGAACTACAATCAGGGTCATTCAGCTAATTTGTCAGCAATATTAATAATTTCACAAGCAGCTGATCTATTTGACATTAATCGAATGGAAATTGAGGTTAAGTTTAATTCAATGTGTAAATAATAACAATTCAAACAAGTCGATTGTTGATTGTGCCGTGTTGTCTTGCCGTTTAATTCCGTGTTGTGTTTAAAGTGGTTAGTGCAGCGATGTGTAACGAATTGTGTTAGCTGAGGAAGGATAATCTACCCTATAGGAAGGATGGGGGTGCTACAGAGGAAAGCACAGCTACTTGAAGAGAAAATACGTGGAGTAAAGTGGCTAAGTCCTAAGACTTAGAGCAAGTAGCCTTGTGCTTGTGGGGATGCAAATCGGTGGAAGGACTAAAAAGAACCCGATGGTATATATCTGTGTGGCGTACTCTTGATTGTACGCTTAATTTCTTCACCTCTTAAATCAATTGCGTATCTAATCTACCCAGTCGATAATGCGCGATAAGTTCGCGTGCTGCATGAAAACAAGGCTGCCATTCTGGAATGGATAACTCCCCTTTTTGTTATATTTTTTACTTCAGATTTAGAATCAGCAAGTAAAATTACCATTACCAAATTACCAAAACTACGTTGCAGTTCGAATCAGGCCAATCGGATGTGTATTTTCCATGAAAATAGGGTCGCCACTCTGGGGTGGGCAACCCAAAAATTTTCTTTTTTACTTCAGATTCAGCATCAGTGACTCCCAAATGCCCTTTAGCGTGGTCCTGCATTAGAAGCGTATTGGAACTGTAATGCGCTCCTACGACACAAGCGTGAACATTGCTGTCGTCGTCGCGCCTCAGTTCGCTTAACTATCTCTTCCATTGCACATAAAACCATCGGCAAAATGTTTCTTTCGAATACATTTCTTGAAGCGATACGCGGCAACGAGCAGCATATCCTTTTTTTTTGGATCTGGCACTCGAGTCGGGTGGTGCATGGAGACGCTCGTAGCCGTTTCGCTCAAACACGCTTGTAGTGAAACGCATGTTCGTGAAAATCCTCAATTATGGATCTGGCGCACTTTACCCCTTACTGACGCTCGACCAATGTACGGCCGCACTTAGTTCGAACCAACCCGATCGGACGAGTATTTTCCTTGAAAAGAGGATATACCCCTCCCCCGGGATGGGCAAAACCCATGACACAAGGATGACAAGATAATGCTTTCCCGGCCACAACCCGGGGGTTTTGTAGTGTCCGATACCAACAGGAGATTAACTCTCCTACTCCTGGAGATGCCTAGCCATTCATGTTAAGACAAAATTGCAATTTGCTAGCTTACATTTAAAAACGACACGCAAACTTTTCCCATATTGGCAGAAAAATTGTTAAATCATGAATATTTCTGCTATATAAAATTATTAATCGAGAGACTGTATCACCAAGTCACCCTATTTAGGGTCGTTGATTTCCGACGAAGCCAGATTTCTCTCCAAGTTGTGTCATCGTTGCAGCAACGTTGCGTAAATGTTGGGTCAATGTTACAACAACGTAACAGGGATCTGCGGCCACTTTCATTGGCCCAGAACCCAGAGTTGCTCTGGGGAACGGCATGATTGGAGCGAAGGTTGGAGATGGACTCCATGCATCAACGAAGATGGCAGGAGCTAGTCACTTGCAAACAAGCTCGGAGTGCAATGACCAGCCCTTTAGGCAGGGAAGCGAGAAAGGTACTCAGTTATAAACGGAGTACCCTAAGCTGGATAACTGCCTTGGTCACAGGGCATGGTAATTTTAAGGCTCATCTGGCCAAGATGAAAATCGGGGAAGATGACGTTTGCAGGCTATGCCTGGAGGAGGCCGAGATGGCAGCACACATTGTGTGCGAATGTCCAGCACTGGCTAGCACGAGGTTGAGGATCACAGGCAAGCACACGATAAGTGTGGAAGCCATGAGTGAACTCAGCCTTAAACAAATGCTAGCAATAACACGGGACTCAGTGATGAAGAAAGAGGTCGACAACTATCAGTCGACATTTGCAAGCCACTCATGACCGGGAGGGGCGAAAAGGGACCCAAACGTTAGTGGTCTGCTTCGGCTATCCCCCAGAATATAATAATAAAAAATAATACAACAACGTTGCTTCTACCTTGCGTCAATGTGACGACATTACACCAACGTTACTTATTTATATATATTTATTTACTCCTATTCAAACGGCACCCTTAGTTACCAGGTTCGACTTTATGTTAGAGAATATGCTTATGGCAACACCTTAGAGTTCAAAACGCCTCTAGCAACACTCCAGTTTGGTTTTTCTCTTCTATATCCTCACCGCAATCGGAGCGTTCCATTTCCCTCATCATCATCGTGGCGCGATAGCCCAACGTCGGGCCTTGGCCGCCCGGATCGTTGTCCTCCAATTGTCTCGGTCACGTGACCGCGTCCACCAATTTTGGAAGCGCGGCGTCCACATATACTGAGCTCTCCCAATGAGATCTCCGTCGTCCAGGCAGTCTTGCTCCGTCGACTCGTTTTGCGTTCATTACTCTCTTTGGCATGCGATCATCGTCCATTCGCCCTGCCAATTGAAGTCGTTGTAGTTTGACGATTTTCGAAACTTCCAGCTCATCGTACAGTTCATACAACTCATGGTTGTACCGGATGCGCCATTCATCTCGATCGCAAACGGCCCCGAAAATTCGCCGGAGAACCTTACGTTCAAATGTGTTATGTTTCCAGAGCCTTGAGTTAGGGTTCATGCTTCGCAGCCATAGCATAGCACTGGTCATATAATCGTTTTGTACACGCGGAGCTTCGTGTTTTTGTGCACATGCTTCGATTTCATTATGGGAAGAACCGAGAAAAAAGCTTTATTAGCTAACTGTATTCGTCGCTTGATTTCGTCAGTTTCCTTGACAAGTTGCAACCCAGGTATATGTAAATATAAAGTTGTTCACGAACTCGATGTTGAGGTCGCCCACATTGATGCTCGGTTGTGCAGGTGTCCTTGTCGTCGATTGCATCATTACTTTATTTTTTATCGTCATGTTTGTCAGTCGCACTAATTTGGCCGGTATACCTAATTGCAGCATGATGTGTTACAGTACTCCACGATCGATACTGTCGTATGCCCGCTTGAAGTCGACAAAGATTTGGTATACGTTTACGTTGTATGCCCAGCACCTGTGGAGTATCAGTTTGACCGTAAAGAGCTTGTCGGTTGTGGAGCGACCAGGTCTGAAACCGCTTTGATATTCGCCAATGACTCGTTCTGAGTACGGTTTTATTCTATTTTCCAGAATTTTCGTCAAAATTTTATAGAACGTACAAACTAGTGATATGCTCATGTAATTCTCACACCGCAGTTTATCTCCCTTTTTGTGAATTGGGCAGATGATGCTTCTGCGCCAATCGTCTGGTATCCCCTCGTCCTCCCATACTCGCAGGAGTAATTGATGTATGACATTAGCTAGACCCGAACCACCGAATTTTAGCAGTTCAACTGGAATCTCGTCAGCGCCCGGCGCTTTATTTCGTTTTAGTGACCGCAACGCGAGATCAACTTCCTCTACTGTCGGGGGTTGTATGGGTTGGCCTGGGTCAACAATATGGTCGACAGCTTCTTGTGTGGGGATGTTAGATGGTAGGTTCAGAAGCTCTTCAAAATAAGAGGCCCATCGTTTTAATGCCATCGGTGTCGCTACTGATGCTTTCAACCTTGTCCTTACAAAGGTTAATCCTGGGTTGGTAGCTGTTCTTAATTGTATTTACTAGTTTGTACGCTTGTCTGATGTTCTTATTAGCTAAGTTTTTTTCGTTTATATTCAGCAACTACTAGTCAAAGTATTTACGTTTCTTACGTCTAATTATCCTATTCGATATTCGCCGTGGCTCGTCATATTTTTCTCTTCTGGCTCTGGTTTCTCGTTGAATCCATTGTCTGTAGGCCTCGTTTTTCGCGTCAAGTGAATTTTCGCATTCTTCGTCGAACCAGTCATTTCGCGCTCACCGGGCTTTATGTCCCACGACCTCCTCTGCGACATCCCTGACGGTACACTTTAGTCCTTCCCGGAACCCATGGACGCCTGTGTTGCTGATGTTGTGTATGTAGCATAGGCGATATTCTTTCCTCAAGGGCGGCAGCATACGCCACGGCCATAGCATTGCTCAGAAGCTTATCAACTGTAAAGATTTTGGGAGGGCTGCCTCTCGATTGGTGCACTGAGGAAAATTCTACATCTGTAGGTCGTCTTCACCAAGTGGTGATCTGAGTCGCAGTTTGCTCCTCGATAGGAGCGGACAACCATCACACTAGACGCCCATCTCCTGCAAATGAGAACGTGATCAATTTGGTTGACAGTGTGTGCGTCTGGAGATTTTCAGGTCTGCTTGTGAATGCCTCGATGCGGGAAACACGTAGAGCTTACGACTAGATTCCTGCTGTAGGCGAAGTCAATAAACCGTTGGCCGTTGTCGTTACATTTTTCATGGAGACTGTGGCCTCCAGTGGTCTCCCGGTGCCAACTTTCATTTCCGACTTTCGCGTTAAAGTCTCCCAGCAGCAATTTGACGTCGTTTGTTGGAAGTGAGTGGAAGAGTCTCAAGGCGGGCGTAGAACTCGTCTTTTACTGGGTCTTCTTTAACTTCAGTGGGGACGTGAACATTCGACCTGTTGAAGAAGGGCCTTGTCGGCTCCCGGTTTGTTCAGGGAGCGTACATTCCATGATCCGATAGAATAATCCTTTAGTCATTTGCGTGGTCGTCGTTGTTGATCCGTGCAATCCGAGGCTTTTGTTCCAGGTTTCTTGACGTGAAGTAGTTTTTACAAGTACGAGTTGTCCACACATCGCTTAACCCCATTCGGGGGATGGCCACGGAAGATAGCTGCTTCAGATGGTATAATAAACGTGCTGGAGTTCACACAACTATGTTGCAGGTCTGTCGGTGGTACGAAACCAGAGGCCAAGGGTCCCATTATACCCAGACCCCGATGCGAGCGCGAGCGCGAGCTCATCGCGTCGACCGCCAACCATTCCATACTTATCGCCCAATTTTTTTTTATTATTTCCCATTTTTTCCTTTTGTGTTGTCTTCCCCAACCTATGAATTTTTCTTAATACGTAAAAGACAGGGGCAACGAGCGGCGAAAACCCCGACTACGCCTCGCAAACTAAGCTACAGGAAGCATAGGACCTGCTTAGCTTGCTGAGGGGCCTATTTCTTCGCCAGATGGCACTGGCCGACCTTCACGGTCATTAAGCTCCGTCCCCACGGTACTCTTCGGATGCCCAAAATGGCAACTACAGAAGTTTGATGATCAAACCCTCCTTGCACTTAGTGGGAAAGGTTTCTGTATTCCACGCTTTATCAACAAGTGGGTGCAGCAACTCGGCAGTTACGCTTGGCGTTCGGCAGGGATACCGTCGAGTCCGGCGGCTTTTCCTCGTTTTAGTGCAATAATTGCAGCAACTAATTCCCCTTTAGTCGGAGCAGTGGACCGTATGCGCACATTTTGATGGTTAGCTAAATTATGTGTATGAGGGGGAACTTCGCCAGAGCAGGTTACACGGTTCAAGACCGCGGCGAAGTTTTCATTCCATCGCCTCATTTGATTTTAATCCAATATAACCAGCTTTCCATCACTATCCTGCACGAGATGTTGGCAGGAGTTACGACCACCTTTAAACTCCTTGATGACACCGTATACGGCGTTTAAGTTGTTGCTTCCTCTGCTGTGGCTAGAAGAGAATTCGCATAATTTCTTTTATCGCGTTGGTGTTGTCGTAGCAGCAATGGCAAATCGCTGCCACATGCGTGTCATAATTATGTTTCGACTTTCGGTATTATAGGTATTGTTCTCCCCTAAGTCTCCACCTGGACTTAGGGGCAGCTGCCCCAATAGGGTTTTCCCATAGCGCAAAAGGTGTTAGGCGAGTAGGAGCTGCAGCTGCAGGTCGGTTGAAGATGTTTTCAACATCATACGGAGTGAGGCCACAAGCTGAACAAGAGTTCCGAATGCTGTCGTCGATGCGGGACAGGTACGAATTGAGACGTGTACACCAGTTTTTATTGAAAATATGTACATAAATATAGTACTCCGGATGGCGCAACGGTTAGCACGTTCGCCTTCTACGCACTGGGCCCCGGTTCGATTCTTACTGAATGCGGTAGTTTTCGATAAAAAGGGGATTTACGTGTCGGACCATGAGCCCACTCAGCTGTTAAATGAGTACCCATTCATGGGGTAAATAACTCGGTTGAGCGTGTTGCTGATCACACACCTCTGTACCAGATCTTCACGATCTAGAAAATGAGGTGATGCTAACTCATCTCGAGGCCATGGTTCAAATTGGAATCTATCTACATATGGTATATGCAAGATAACATACAATTAAATAAACCTATTAAGAATTTGTAACATCTATAATACATATGTACCACATATGGGGCAGCCAGTAGCTCAGCGTGTCGAGCCGTCAGTCTGATATTTCAACATACCGGTTAGTCACGAATTCCTCTCCCGTCCACTTTTAGTAGTCATAGATGTTTGTGCTGTCTCCGACCTGTGGTGTGGGGCATAACAATAAGCCACAACCTTTCTCATTTTTTAACAAAAATGTCTCTAACTCTTTTAGCAACACTACTTTCTTATATTAACTTAAAAAAAGTACTCTTTTCTGATCGTGTCAACAGAAAAGTGAGAAACAGTTATGCAATTCCCGAGAATTGAATCAAAAAAGTATTCGTACAGCAGCAATGCATAAAGAATAATGCCGTTATTCCGTTGCCGATGGCGATCATTCGTATTGGGATCAGTCTTGTGATAATTATCAAGTATTTATCAATTGTTGTTAAGCAATTTGTAGTGGATTTCCATTAAATTCTTTATTATGGGATGAAAAGGTAAAGAAACGACAGAAGGAGAAAGGAGAATTATCCTTTCCTTGCACAATCAATGCAAATCATTGCGTGAAATCAGCGTTATTGATGGGAGACCACGCTCAACCGTTCAAAGCATCATTGATAGATATTGTGTCACGGAAAGTCTTACGAATCAACCAAGATCAGGACGACCAAGATTATTAACGGCCAAAGATGAACGCAGTATATGTAGAAAAGTGCGACAAAATCCGAAAATTACAGCTTCAGCGATTGCGGCAGAGGTAGCGGAAAAATATAAAATAGACGTTTCTGGAGAAACAATCAGAAATGTGCTCCGCCGTGCCGGTTACAACTCTCGAATCGCTAGAAGAAAATATTACATAAGCGAAAAAAATAGGAAGGATCGATTAGAATTCGCCAAAACGATGCGAAATCATGGAATAGACTTCTGGGAAAATGTTAAATTTACTCTAATCAGCAAATACAACAACAAAGCAAAGTCCAACGCAAATGTGGAATGCTTTGGATGAAATGTTAGTAGGTGAGGCTGAAAAGACACTGGGAGTTTTGAAAGGCACACTCCACACGAACAAGGAGATGTGGTGGTGGAATAACGAAACCAAAGAAGCAATGCAGGCCAAATCGAACGCATTCAAGGCTTGGACAACATGCAAGACAAGCAGTGAAGCCGAGAAGGTTCAACTTCGGGAGAAATATGATAAATGTCAGAGGGAAGTAAAGCGAAAGTTTGCTCAAGCAAAGGCGATTGCAGCCGAAAAGTTCTATCAGGAACTAGAAGATCTAACTGCGGATAGGAGATCGTTATTGCAAGAGAAATCTAAAGACAATGCCAGGATTTATAAAGTCGCAGCCCAAAGGAGAAAAAACGCTCGAGAGATTCAGGCGCCGAAGTACGTTGAAGACTCACAAGGAGTGCTGCTGGTTGAAGACACAGTAATCTGTAGCAGAATGCGTGAGTACTTTGACGAACTTTTGAACGAAGAGTTTTTGCGAAAAGCCTTTCAAGTTGTGGAGCTAAACACCACTGATATCGCTGATTTTTCAGTGAAGGAGGTGATGAAGGCAATGGTGCAGATGAAACGCGGAAAGGCAGTCGGACCAGACAAAATACCCTTGGAATTTTGGTTGAAGATGAATCATGTCGGGCGTCCGCCTAAGAGCCCTGTCATGAAGACACTATCAATGAATGTTCCATTTGCTGGAACCAAACCCCGAGGCAGACGGAAATACACGTGGATCAATCAGATGAAGGAGCAACAACAACGCATTAATCTCGGCGATGATACGATCCAAGACCGAGCTGCCTACAGAAGGAAACTGATATTATGCCGCCAAAATGGGCGAAGTGCCAACACCACAGGCAGAGCAACGCGAAGCCGCAGAGTGGTATGAAAGGACAAGGAAGAAGAAGTATAATATATACGAGTATAAATTATAAATACAATTAACTTACCATTGTTTAACGGCTTCTTAAAATCTCGACTTTTCCGAACTCCACACGAAATGGATGGTAACAGAATCCTTTGAAGACGCGAACCAAACTGTTCATACTGGTTTTGTTAGGTACGTTATCAAACAGTCAGTACTTTATGCTGGAGGTCTGGTTTATATCACACTTTGACTTTAGCTTTCAGCTTTCACCTGTCTCTACATAGTCGGACCGTTGTGATTAAATCGTAGTTATAACTAGGTTGTTGTCTACTGCGAAGACTTTATTCGAGGATAATCTGCCCTAAATTTACAATGTAATCTGCAGCGAGAAGTGCAAATTTTCAGTAGCACTTTGATTAGTGTTGAATTTTAATATTTATGATCAGTTCATAAGCCGTTGTCATAAAGCGCTTCAATTCGACGGATTGGATGGGGAAAGAACTCCGATATTTATACCCTAGACTTATCGTATAGGGTATATTGTTTTTTTGTTTATCAGCATTACTGGTCAGCAGTGAGTTATAATTTTATTGCTCGGATGACAGTTGTTGGAATTCAGGTTGTGGTTTAACGAATGACTTTTGTATTCCGTTTACCCGAGTGTGAGTGATTAAAGGGTGAGGATGAACCTGAAACGAAGAAATTATTGTTACTATTATTATGACCAATTAAAATCAATTCCATATGAGAAGACGGAAAATTAAACTTAAAATCTCTTAACAGTGAATTTAAGTTGCTGGCATTTGTTGTCTAGAAACTTTCGATTATTGATTTTTTAACTTCTGAATTTAGGTATTAGTAATCTTGTATGTATACGTGATTAAAACGCTAAACGTTTTCTTCATTTGGAAAATTCTATACTGAAGTAGTGTTATAATCATCTTGTTGCTCATACTGTTGCTGCTGTATGGACTTGGCCATGTGAACCACGCCTGACACTGTGAGGATGCGGAACTAGAAGTCCTAGTCCTTTATATTTGAATCACCGATATCTCCGACGCATCTACTGCTTAGTATCGGTATATGCCATATTATGTGAAGAGCTCCAATTCTTGTACAGGCAGGCTTTCTTTCTCGGTACGATGCTTTCAGGTGACTGTTAGGTTTTATCTAATTTATTTCCTAAAATGAAATCCGAGCTAGTCTTTTTGAACTCGAGGTCTATGTGTAAACATCTACCACAGAGAACATATAAAAGGGTCTGAGCTCAGTACAAAATAGGGAAAGGTAGCTCATAATGTTTTAGCTGTATATGTGTTGTGTCCACTAGTCGATACACAATGCATACGCAAAAAGTGAAAAGTAAAACTCCCTCGCTTACCAAGTCATGATCTAGGCCTGGATGAAAGGCATCATGACCATTGTTCTAGCCGCGGGACTAAAGTCACTTATGTATTTTGCAAGTATATGATGAAACCATACATGACTTGTAGGTCCATACAAGAGTATCACTGACGAATTCATTCAAACGGGGTTGATGAATTCGTCAATTCATTCAAGCCGGCTTGATGAATTCGTCGTGACAATCATGCAGAGACTCATAGGTGGTCGTATATGGTTTCATCGAGGGCTATCGTAGTAAGAAAAAAATATTTGCTCGTGGCAGAGCTTGATCCCAGACCGCACGAATTATGACATAAAATCTCTACCCATTGAGCCACCATAGTCATTTGCTTTTGAATGTAATTAAGCGAATATGAAAGCCCTCGATGAAAACTTTTGTCAAGTATTGCACCATCAAGGGGAAAACAAAATAAGTCGTGAGCATGAGCAATTTATGAAGGTACATAAGCGATCGAAGTGGGAATATTAATGTACACGCACATCTTTGCATGATTTTCGCCCCGACCCCCGCTGCTTCCCCTCGAAAAAATTTTTTTCGACTGGTGAATGATGGTTTGCAGGGCCCCCACATACCACGCAATATGGCACATTGATTGCACAGAGTATATGCATATCGTTGAAGACTATTTTTTACAGTTCCATATAAATTTGGCCGTCAGATACTTTGTGGCGATCCATCGTATATATCCACGTATATTTGCAGAAAGTGAAGGCAATAGTTACGTTTGTTTCTTCGGGAAAGTGAACAGCAAAGCCCTCCGTCTATGCGATCCGTCGTCACATCGGTCTGCCGGTATTGTGATCTGTAATGGAAAGTTTGGTGGGCATCCGAAAATGCCCGTGGGGATGAAGCCTCTTTCTCTAGATCCTGTTAACCCCTTGTGGGGGGCATAGGGCATTAATCACGCCGACTTTCCACCTCGTCCTGTTCGCCGCCATCACCTTCAACTGACTCCACGATTTGCCTATTGAGTTACCTTAGACCTCAACTGATCTTCTTCAGGTGTTTCTAGGTCGTCCAACGCGCGGCGACTTTCATCGGTTCCCTATGGGTTCCAATCGAGGGCCAGTTGAGCAATGTTTTCCGGCCCTCTTCGAAGTGTATGACTTATCCATTGCCACTTCCGCCTTTTTACGGAGGTGTCTATCCTGTCCTGGCTAGTAATGAACAGGAGGTCGTCGTTAGAAATGGCCTACGGCCAGCGTATGTGTAGGATGCGCCTGAGACACTGGTTCACGAAAGTTTGCAATTTAGTTGTTATCGTCTTGGTCACCTTCCAAATTGAACAGCTATAAAGAAGCACAGATTTTATATTGGTTTCGAAGATCCTGGGTTTGCTACGTCTGGAGATGTTGTTGTTTTGAAAGAATGGAGTCAAACTGAAACCAGGCCGAAGCGTATATACCCTAGACTTGTACAGACCTAGTGGTGATACCAAAAGTACCAATTGGTAACGACCATATGCATTAAAAGTGAGTTTCCTATACGGCCAGTTTATAGGGGAGGTTGGCAATGATTCAGTAGGATCTTGACCATTATCAAAATCAATTAACTAACCCATTCTACAAATATTTGTCGAATTTTTCAAGTCGCTAGCTTAATTCTATCGAAAGTTATTGCTTATTTGAAGTCTCACTTGTAGAGAAGGTAGGGGTTCCTTGGGTCGGATCTTGCTCATCATTGCTACAAACAAATAAAATCATGCTACAAACATTTATACAAAATTGCAAGTCTCTAGCTCCACTCCATCGAAAGTTATCGCTTATTTGATGTTTCATTTGTAGGGGAGGTAGGGGTTCCTTAGGTTTGATCTAACCCATCTTAAATACCAACTAACCCGATCTCACTTCAAACATTTGACCAAAACTTCAAGTCGCTGGCTTGATTCTGTCAAAAGTTATCGCTTATTGAAGTTGCATTTGTAGGGGAGGTAGGGGTTGCTTGGGTCGGATCTTACCCATTTTCAATGCTAACCAAGTAGATCCTACTAACATCATTTTGTCAAATTTTCAACTCGCTAGTGTCATTTTGTCGAAAGTTATCGTAATTAAAAGAATATTTAATTTTTTGAAATTTCTAGGGGAGGTAGGCGTTCCCTTAATCTGATTATGCCCAACTTACAAGAACTTAAGCATCTTCTTATTCCAGGGTAACATGCCAAAAATCAGGTGTCTACGTCAATTGGTTCAAGAGTTATAGACAAAAAACCCGAAAAGTAGGGTAGTACGGGGCTCTTTGTAAGAAAATTACCGTTAGTTTTCAGCTGATCGATTTAATTTTTTTATGGGAGTAGAAGATTATCCTTACGAGCAATCTGCCAAAGCTAGAGCTTTTCGTGTTTATTTAATCGGGAGTTATAGATACATTTAATTATTTTACATATATAGGGGAGGTAGGCGTTCTCTTGGCCTGATCATGCCCATTTTCAATACCAACCAAGTAGATTATAGTTCCAACATTTTACCAAAATTTCAAGTCTCTAGCTTCATTCTATCGAAAGTTATCGTGCGAACGGACAGACAGACGGACAGACGGACAGACAGACAGACAGACAGACAGACATGGCTAAATCGAATCAGGAGGTGATCCTGATCATTTATATATATACATTGCTATACCTCCGGAGCCTCCTTTAAGGTGTTACATATTTCCGTCGTGACAAAAACAATATACCCTATACTAAAAGTCTAGGGTATAAAAAAGCTGCCCGAGCTTTATTGACGCGAGACAGTACATCAGCATCCGCTCGGCTCCACCGTCTGCTGTAACTACGCCTCCGAGGTAGCAAAAATTGTCCACTTTTTCCACCGTCTGCCCCAAAAAACACAAATTTCGCTCTGTCTTCCTGGATCCAAGCTCAAGTACTTAGTTTTGGCAGTATTGATTTTAAGCCGCGGATTGCCACTTTCGCGGTGCAGGGCATCTGTCTTTTGAACTAGATGATCCGATCTATTTGAAAGAAGACAAATATCGTCAGCGTAATCCAGGTGTTGAAGGTATTCAAACAGATTCCATCTGATACTTTTGCTCTGGTGTTCATGAAGCGCGCTGCAGAGAACGTCGATAATGCAATCAAAAACAATTTAAGGGACAAAATGCAGCCTTTTCTCACTCCGCTATGTACCTCGAAGGAATCTGAATGCTTACCCTTGTGTAAGATGTGACATTGGGCTCCGCTATAGGACTCCTTGATGATGGATATAATTTCATCTGGTACACCTCTTCTACGGAAACGCCTTCTCGAAATCAATGAACTTGAGATGTAATTTGGATCTCCACTCTGCGGATTGTTCAATAATAATTCGGAGGGTGTTGATGTGGTCGCTACATGAAAAGCCCTCGCGAAATCAGCCTGTTGATCGTTCAGTGTGCGGTCAGCTGTATGCCTGATTCGGTTTAAGATAATTTTTGCAATTGCTTTGGAGACTGCGGGGAGGAGGCGAATTCCACGCCAATTACTACAATCCTTCAGGTTACCTTTCTTCGGGATCTTAATAATGACGCCTCTCTTCCATTCTTCAAGGAGAATTTCAGTTTCCAAACACTCTTGGATAAAGGGGAAACGAATATCCGCAGTAGCGTCGGTATCCGCCTTAAAGAGTTCTACTGGAATTTCATCTATCCCCGGGGCTTTACCCGCTTCCATCGTTTTAATAGGCACAGTTGCTTCCATTTTAGATGTTGATCTAAGTTGGACGTTGACTGCGTCGTCAGTAGCTGAGTTGAGTTGTTCTTTAATTCTTTTGCGTGCCGAGATTAGAGACCATGTAGAGTCACTAATGAATGGTTTTCTACCGCGCTCCAATCTGCCCGCAAAAGTTTCACCGCACGAAATAAATGAGTCCTTAGCGACGTTCCATCTATCATCAATTGTGGGAGTCTCATAAGGTGGTGGTGCGTTAGCTCTTTCGTGCAAGGCGGTGGAATAAGCACTTCTTATAGATGGAACTTTAAGCTTTTGCACATTAAATCGTGGCTAGATTCTTGCATTTTGAGGGCGATGGATTACTGCCGTTCGTAAGCGCACTTTTGCGACAACAAGTTGATGATCCCTGCCAATATCAGCACCCCGCTTCGAGCTGACGTCTGAGAGAAGAGTTCCTCCATGTCTCGGAAATGGCTATATGTCCAACCTAGTTCTCTGTTTAGCCATCTGGAGAAACCCAGGTTGTTAAGTATTCTAGCATCGTTTGTTGTTGCTAAATGGAATCGGACCGTGCCATTTTGTGAAGACATAGGCCCCTCAACGAGCTAAGCAGCGGCCTATGCATGCTTTAGGGGAAGCAAAAATGGGGAATAATAAAAAAACAAAATTGAGCGATAAGGATGAAATGGTTGGCGAACGGATTAGAAGCAATCGCGCACGCAAAGGGGTCCGAATTTCGTCTGAAGACATGGCGGGTTGTGTATCAAGGACCCTACTGGGTTTGAGGTCCGCTATCGCCGAAAGAATCTCTTCTATGTGCAGTGTTGGCATAGCTGACTTGTAGCTGGAGTTATCGTTTGCACCAATTAGGGCGCAGTGTGTTATTGCAGATCGTTTAGCTCAATTTCGGCGCGATAGAGGAGAATTTAGAGCAGTTGCGCCGTGATATGCTGCTCCCACTTTAAAAAAAAACCCCGATAGTAAAGAAAATATGACAGACACATATAACTTCATCCATCCATCGAAGGGGTTGTGGCGCCTCTAGGCCGTATTGAAATAGGTCGTTCCGGTGTGAAGAACCGGCTGCCATAGGAACGTCTTTTATCGCTTCGCACACTGCGCTGAACTTCTCCAGCTTTCTGAAGGTAAAGGAGGGTGACTGGTTATCTCAGCTGCCTTTTGCGCAAGATGGTCATTATATTGTTGTAAGACAGCTGGATTGTTTAGTCCAGTGGTGTTGAATTTGCAGCGCCTGGATCTTCCGTCGCTAGGATGGTGCACGGCTGCAATACGCAATCGAACATTAGCGATTATATTTTCATTTCATATTTATTTATTCACAAAAGTTTTCGTACAATATTCTACATATAAATTAATTATTGTGCTGAAAGACTTCTAATAAGCTGATTTTGTGTTCTACGCCGATCAGCAGAGGACCAACAGATTTTGTGATGGTCCTTATGCTCAAAAATAATACCACCAATGAAGAGACTGTGAAAATTGCAGAACTCTACAAATTTTTCACCGTGTTCGTTACGATCACCAAGACCGTGTCTCCCCATCACATATCTGAGCCCATTGTTATAAGCGCAAACTTTGGCAATGAAGTTCTCCATAACCATTATAATGTCACCTTTAGGTGTTCTGCTCTGAACGGCGTTTAGTTGTTCGTAGAAGGAGTCTTTCGCCAAGACATTGTCGGGTTCAGTTGGAGCATAGCATTTTATTGCTGTGATGTTCCTCATTTGGGTTCGCATCCTGGCGGTCATGACTCAGTCGGAGTCCGGATCCCAGGATAAGAAACAGTTTCATGCGGCTCTGGTTAAAAGGAGCCCCAGACCTGACTCACGCACCACTACTCTCTAGCGGAGTACAACATTACAATGCTACCTGTTGGAGAGATAAGTTCTCCGCTGTTCCACTATATTACATCACTAACTCCTAAGATGTTTAATTTATACCGCAGAAATTCAGTCTCTAATTGAAGAAATCGTGTGTTCTGGGGACCTTCTGATCCGTTGTCCAGGACACACATTCCAAAATCCAATCTTTGTCATTTTACAATAGCCAAAAGTCGTAACCGTTGAGGCAGTCCTAATCCGAGGCATAGTTGAAGTTTCGTTATCATATTGAAAATTTCGGATAGTGTGATAGGTATTTGTAGGCAAGCGTATCATATTTCTGGGGTGTTGAGACGAATGCACTAGACTGGGGTGTCGAGACGAATGCACTAGACTACTGCTGAAGGTTACAGGCAGCCAAGGCCCGACGTCGGGCTATCGCGCCACGATGATGATGATTACTGCTGAAGGTATTTTGAGTACTTTGGTGAGGGAAAAGGGACATGTATCTGTTGCTCAGTAGATGCTTTTGTTATTTGTAGTATATTCCTGTTATCGTAATGTTCGTTTGGTAATTGTCAAGCTAATTCAAAATTATCTTCAATTACTTAGATGACTCTATAATTTCGCGGCCTTCCCACATAGACTATTTTTCAAATAATGTACAATAGCATTTCGACTGCCGGAAGGCTGCTCCAATTGCATATCAAGGACGTTGAAAGGTCCTTGTAAAATATTCACTTTTCGTAGCTACCATCGAACGTTTGTAATGAAATTTGTGGAAGTCTAAGTTTCCAGTGATTCATATTAACAGTTCTAAGATTAGCCTCTTATTCAGATGTAACGGAATACACCCATAGCGATTCCGACAGATCGACAAGAAACGACATATAACCGTCTTCAATTTCATTAGGGACACCATCCTTAAATACGGTAGGTCCATTTCGTTCGGAGCACCCGTAAGTGTGTCTAAAATTCTCTCATGGAGACAACTCGGTGTATATTGAAAAGATGATAAAACGTTTAGAAGACATTCGGGAAAAAAGATACAAAGTATCTACACTGCATGCAGATACATCGGAACATGGATATGTCTATGACTACCGACTGCGTGGAACCCGTTGTGTTGAAGATATCGACGTAAGTTTTATAAAGATCTCAGTATAGTTATACTGGAGGAAATCATTTGAAAAGACACGTCCCACGCTTTCAGTAGGCATAAGACATATCCATGTACCCATGTATCTGGTGGCAGTGTAGATACTCGTCATAAATTCTGCTTTGCTTTGTCCTGTCCGCTTGGGCTCCTTTCTCTCGTGGGATCGTTTCGTTTGCATCGCGTGTGTGCAATATTCACCTCCTCTCGTGCACCCTGTTCCACCTACCTGTTCCATCTACCCGTTCGGTACAGTTTGCAGACTGCAGCCTATCGGCATTTCTCTGAGTACGTTTCTGCTAATCGCAATCACGCATTCCACCACCTTTTCCCAATCGGACGTGTATTGTGTTTGTGTATCTATTGCAAAATCGCTCCCACACTATCCCCCAAACCCCGCCTCTTTAATCAATAGTCCGGGTCCGGCACACATAATCCGTTTCTCAAGTAACGCGTGCGACTCTATGCGATTGTGTCCGGCAAACAGAAAGGGAAACTAACAAAAGTAAACAAAACATTCCAACACGCACAAAGAGAATGCACAAGAAAAATTTTGGAATTTTTGGAGAAGGGGGGGGGGGGGCATTTGATCTTCTGCAGACCTCTGAATGTACATCATGTCACGATGAGCTGTCCGGAACTATAACATCCTGCGACGAATATTTCGCTATTTCGGGGCTTGGGAGATTTTAACTCGCGCAGTACGAACCCGCCATTTTGTTTTATGATATGTTTATTGCATGTGTGGTGGGGCCCACATTGTGGGCCAGTCAGACCTCAAATCGCCGCCATTGCAAATGAACAACCATTTGGATAGAATGAACTTCATCCGCGATGGCTCTCGCTCTCTATCTTCGGGGGCGGGAACTATGTAATGTACACACTCTCAAATTGCGTCTGCGCATGTCCAAATGTTAGTCGAACTGACTACTTGCTACTTTTTCTGAGACCCTATTGATTCAGATATGTAGTACAACGTGCGCTATTTTATTTGTTTGGATTCCAGCCATTTTGAACATTTAGGAATTTTTGCGGAAGGGGGGCATTTGATCTTCTGCAGACCTTTGAATGTACATCATAACATATAACATCCTGCGACGAATATTTCTTTATTTCGGGACTTGAGAGATTCTAACTCGCCTAGTATAAATCCGCCATTTTGTTCTACATGTTTATTGCACGTGTGGTGGGGGCCCACATTGTGGACCAGTTAGACCTCAAATCGCCGCCATTGCAAATGCACAAACACAGTCGCTGGATCACCCGATTTGGCTCGAATGAACTTCATCCGCTCTCGCTCATCTTCGGGGGGGCGGGAACTATGTACACTCTCTCAAATTGCGTCTGCGCATGTCCAAATGTTAGTCGAACTGACTACTTGCTACCTTTTCTGGAACCCTAGTGATTCAGATAGTACAACACGGGCTATTTTATTAAATGATGAATGGGAATTGGCGGAAATTGAAGGTCATTGAAAGTCCGCCCGTTCACCCGTACACTATGTTATTTCTTGCCGTCCACAACGTCAACCATTATCGCTATCAAATCAACATCCCAACATGTACACACAGGATTCCCGCAAGCGCACCGCCCGCGCGGATCTACAAGCAACAATGACACAATGACCACTTCACTCAAACGACATGCACAACCAGAAAAGAAAAATTTTCAATGGGCTTGTTTCCTCTTCTGACCCCCGAGTAGAAAAACAGACATTTCGTGTGACGGACAGATTTTAAGGATGACCCCCAGCTATAAGACATATCCATGTCAAAAAGATGGGCAAAGGAGGTGCCATTTTTCAGTTTCTAGCATATATGTATCTCGGAAGTCGTCATCGTCTACCCAACGAGCTCGCGGTTTTGGCATTTGCGTCCTTTTAATATTTTGTTAGGCGTACGATTATCGTTCATTCGTTGCACGTGCACTGTCGATTGAAGTCGTAGCTTGACGATTTTCAAAACTTCCAGCTCTTCGTATAATTCGTACAGATCATGGTTGCCCCGAATGCGCCATCCATTTCGATGGGAAATTGCTCCGAGAATTCGTTCAAATATGTTCAGCATGATTTCGGATGCTTGCGTTAAGATGCATTTATACCAAACGAACGAGCGCCCGCTCTAACTCAAATACTAGCATTTGACTCGTTCCCACTTCAGATAGAGTGTTCTTTCGATGCTCCGAAAAATGAACTCGAACGCTCGCTCAATTGGTGTAAACGGAACATTCTACGAACACAAATTCTTGAGACATTCTGTTGATGTTCTACGCGCTCGCCCGGCCGGACGATTATTAGTAGTGTTCTAGAGAATTGTCATTGTTTATCTCGTTATCAAAATCTTGTACTGATAGCCTCCAAAGTTTCTGAATTAATCGCTTTCATCTTGTAAGCAAATTTTCTTCAGCGGAGACAGACTTCTTGTTTTTAGGGTTTTGTAGTAAAACAAAACCCTTATGAAATCAATCATGCGTCCGTCTGTCTGTCCGTCTGTCCATGAAATATCTCATGAACGGCTCAAGCTACATACATTAAATTTGGTGAAAATATGTAAAATAGAAATCCTATAATTCTCTGAAGAAAGTGATGCGTCGTTATAGGTCAACTTAAAGTCCCCTTAAAGGTCCCCATAGAGGGGAAATGAAGGTCGGCATTTTTTTTTCGTTTGGTATAAGCAAGTGGGGTATCGTAAGAAAGGTACCGTCGAGTATATTCCATTTCTGGAATTTTTTTCAAGGTTTAAGAAAGGAGAAAAGAGGGAGAGGGCAAAATATGTGATCCAAGTTTCTCCCCCCCCCCGCCTTGCATTTCGAGACCGTTATACTTAGAAATATGAACATTTACAGAAAAGCGGCATTTTACTAACATAGAAAACTAAAAATAATAGAATTTGAAAATCTCATCAAAAAAGGTTAATAATAGTAAAATACATTTCTATTATTGCAGTTGGCACACCTCTGCACCCCTTAAACGCATCAAAGGTCAAAAATATTGATGGCCAATGATAACCAACACCCTAGGCAATAATGTCTCTAAGTTTCATTACAATCACGTAATATTTAATAATAGTACATTCACTTAAATTAGGCATTTTTACACTATTCAAGTTAAGATATTTTATCCCGGGTTTGGGAAAAAAAAGACTTCGGTTCGTTTTGACAACAATTTTTATTCCTCGCGCTGCGGAGTCTATACAAGAACTGAACTTACATTCTAAGTTTACCTCTTATGTTAAAAAATGCATTATTAGCAGAAAAGACAATTAATTACAAATAATGGCAAATAAGCAATATCGGGTTCGAAGTACAATGATTGGATTGATGAAATCGGCTGAAATGCAAGTTACGCGATACAGCAATCGGAATAATATTCTCTTATTACAATATTTTAAATGAGGTCAATTTCTAGAGGCGATTGACTGGTGGTACATAGTCCAATAATGGGGGTGTGATAACTCTACCCTGTTTAAAAAATCGATGTCCCAGAGATTAAAACGGTAAGATAATAGGTTGATGGTGGGAGAGGGGTAGTTCTTTTGTATTATACTGTCTTTTGTTTCGAAAAAATAAGAGAAAAATGATGGCTAGTATTGCTATTAAGATGATAATCATCGAATCAGAGACAATAGACACGATGTTGTTTGATGGAATGCCCGCCAATTTTTGCACATTATCCAGATGGAGCTTATGTAAGTACTCCAGATTGATTCTCATTTCCTTTTCAGTTACATTATCATTCAAAACAGGAGGTAGAAGATCGAAGGTTTTTATCTCGAAATTGGTGTATTTTACTCCATTAATTTCAATTGTCTCGTTTTGAAAATTAACTAGAAAAGTGCCGTTTAAGGTTTTGGACGTATTTTCATACCTAAGCGTGCCATTGAAATTTGTTAGATAAAGTGTATCCTGATTAATGAGTTCCACTATTGGTTTATCGTGAAATTGGTATTCGCAACCCGCGTTTCTTCCCTCCAGAATTTGCGAAAGACAATCAGTTGGAAGAAGCTTCTGTAGATTCTCCCTTGGACAAAGGGTTAAACCCTGAACCTGTGAACATTTCTCAATGATTCCATATTTAACCTCTCGGGTCATAAGCAATGAGGAATGTTGAAGATAAATCATCTTATTGTTTTTTATTGTGGGACGAATAAGAACGTGGGTGAGGTTCGTGTCCTCGGTCTTGGGCAGACAGATAACATATAAAAGTACCGATTCTTTCATTAATACCATTGGTACTGCGTATTCAATAGCCTGGATTTCATTTTCGTAGGGAAGTGACTTAGTTTCTAGAAGTATCTGTTTAATGTCGACCTCGTTTAACAGGTTAGAGTTGACTATACCTTTTTTTGCTAATTGATTAGCTAAGATTATCTCTTCTATTTCATCTTTGACAATGAGCATCTTATTAAATAACATTTGTTCGAATTTATCATTATTAAGAATATCAAAGTCTGCGACTATCCTGTTATAATTGTCTATCAGTTCTGCTGAAACTTTAGTCAAGTGTTGATTTATTACATATTGCTGATTACTATTATTTACTATGTTGTTTTGGCTCTTGACGATTTCATCCCAGTCAGTGGCATCCGGGCTCCCCGCAAGCCATTTCCACGCTGAGCCAATCCAATTTATTGATCTCTTTGATTTACTAGGTTGCCTACTTCGTAGTTGGTCTAATAATCCCGATATCAATGACAGTTGGTGATTCAGTTGAGGTACCAGAATGCTGGATCGGTTTACATGGTGGTGTAGTGTTGAACCGATGTTGTTCAATATTTCATCGTATTTATCCAGATTAATACAATGAACGATTTTGAAATTTCCATTGATAATTTTGCCGAGTCCTTGTTTTATTTTGACGATTGGGCTATTGTGTTCATACACATCCACTGAAGCACGTGCCCCCAAAAGGGCTAGCCTGAAAAAGAAGGAACATTTTTCAGATGGGACTTATGTATCTTTTTCCCGGTGTTTGTGGTGACTGCAACACGGTTATCTTTGGCAACTACTTCTTTCCTAAACAACGGTTTATTTTTCGATTTGATTTGCTTATCGACCTTGTATACTACATCTCCTGGCTTGTATGTTTTTGGCACAGTTCTTTTAGCGTTATGGGTTTTCATTTGACTTTTTTGTTTACGTAGAATTTCGTGTTTCAGATTTTGATTTAATTTCGTTTTGAAATCGATCAAATTCTGATAATTGATGCGTTGTGACCTATTGAAGAATATGTCTGCCGGCTTTTGCTTGGTTACAGAATGGAACGTGTTGTTATATCTGTCAACCGCAATGTTTACTATTTCCTTGAGAGAAAGATCCGGAAGCTCTTGTTGGAGACATCTCACAATTTCGAGTATAGTCGAATGGAGACGTTCAATTGTTCCATTGACCTCACTCTTTTGAGGTGGTGTCAGATATACTGATATACCCATTGACTCAAGCAAGTTTAAAATTATTGGGCTAATGAAGCCGCCCTCATTGTCGGAAACTAATACCTTTGGAATTGTAAAGAAGTGTAAGACTTTGAGAATTTTTTTCACAAAGATGTAGGGCAGATTTATTCTTTATGCGAAAAAATTTAGCGAATTTGGTGAATTTATCAACGCAAGTTATGTAACTTTCACCCATTATTTGCCAAATGTCCATGTGTAGAATTTCTGTCGGATACTCTGTACAGGGTGTCTTTTGCAACATGGGTTTTGACGGGTGACGGTCATACTTGTTTGTGTTACAGGTCTCGCATCGCGTGGTATATTTCTTGATCAAATTGCTCATGCCAGGAAAATAGTACTTTTCCAGGATTTGATCTTTATTCTCCCTGCAGTTCCTATGAGCTCGATGATGCTCTTCTTTGATGATAAGGAACTTATTCTCTTCGCTGGCAATATCTTGTACCACCCGCTGGGTGATACGAATTTTATATTTCGAAAAATAATTCTTGTAAATATTTTGAAGCAATTGGATATATTGCTCCGGAATTTTGATGCCATTAACAACGTTGGGATTCAATTTTTGTTTTAATACGTTTATCAAATCGTTTTCATTTATCTGTCTCAAACGAACATAGTGCCTGTGGTACGATGGATGTGGCTCTTCATGAGCGTTTATCTCCTTACCTTCAGAAAGTATGATTTGGTTTCTGAACACATTGAGCGGAGCCTCGCAGTGGGGGATAAGATCCGTACTATCCTCTTCCGCGCTGTGTGCTGTTCCGGAGCTAGTGGAGGTAAGCACGTTCACAACAAGAGGCAATCTAGACAGTGCGTCCGCTACAACGTTGGTTTTTCCGGGTGTATAAACTAATTCATAGTTATATTCTTCAATCCTGGATTTCCAACGTTTCAACTTGGCATTGTGATTGCTGTTGCTTAAGGCAAAGGTTAGAGGCTGATGATCAGTCATAATTTTTATCTTTTTCGCCCCATATAGATAAGCCCTCAGTTTATCCAATGCCCAGATGATCGCTAACATCTCCTTTTCATTAGTAGCGTAATGCTCCTCGGTCTTATTCAATGTTCTCGACACGTAAATGATTGGTCGGTCTTTCCCGACTTCGCCTTGAGACAGAACGGCCCCTATAGCGTGATTGGACGCATCTGTCGTCAAAATAAAAGGCTTCTGAAAGTCTGGGAACGCGTTTATTTCCGAGGATGTAAGGAGTTCCTTAAGGTCGTTGAAGGCCTTAAGTTCTAATTCGCCTAGATGAATTTCTTTTCGCTTCGATTGGTTAGCTTTGATTTGGGCGTTTTCGCCTCTTGTCATATTAGTTAAAGGTTTCGCGATTTTCGCAAAATCCCTAATAAACTTCCTGTAATATGAAGCTAACCCAAGAAAAACTTTTAGATCTTTCAAATTTGTTGGGGGTCTGATTTTGCTGATAGCAGAAATTTTTTTAGGATCAGGTAAAATTCCATCCTGAGAAACTACATATCCCAAAAAGTCTACTTTTGTTTTCAAAAATGATGATTTCTCTAAATTTACTTTCAGGTTAGCATTTCGGAGATGAGTTAGCACCGTTCGTAAGTTTCCTAAATGTTCGCTTTCGTTTTTGCCCAGGATGATTATATCATCAATATACACGTAGCATATTTTACCTATAAGTGGCCTTAATACGTCGTCTATCATCCTCTGGAAGATAGCAGGTGCATTCTTCAGACCAAACGGCAGCCGAGTAAATTCGTACTTGCCGTTCGCAGTTGAAAAGGCTGTCTTCGGAATGTCGCTCTCCTGCATCCTAATCTGATGAAATCCCGACATCAGATCGAGGGTGGTGAAAAACTTCGATGCTCCGAAACTTGCAAGGGTATTGGTAATATCGGGAATAGGATAAGTATCGGAAACAGTAACAGCATTAAGTCGCTTAAAGTCAACCACCAAGCGATACTGTTTCTCCCCCAGGGAATTTGGTTTCTTGGGTACTACCCAAATAGGGGAGTTGTATGGGCTTTTCGATGGACGAATAATACAATCGTCAACCATCTTGGATATCTGTTTTTCTACCTCCTCTCGTAAATTTGTAGGATACGGGTATGATTTCGTATATATTGGTTCTGAAGTTGAAGTCCTGATTTCAGCTCGGACATTGGTTTCTATGAACTCGTCATCGCTGATTGATCCAAAGACATCTGCACAGTCGTCTACAGTTCTTTGTAATTCGGCTTTCAGTGTTTCGCTAAGGTGATCATTATTTATTTGGAGACTATTGACCTGTTTGGATACCTTTGCTTTCAAGGGAATTTTAATATTTGGCTTGATTATGAGGATATTGTTCTTCCTGTCGATTATAGCATCCAAGTCGCGTAATGTGTCGTCACCTATAATGCCATCAAATGTTTTTAACCCTGGTAGAACATAGAAATCAAGAAACATGTCATTTCCAACACTTTTGAAAAACTGACCCGTGACTTTGAGATTTATGGGTATTTCTCCAGCAGCTGATTGGATATTAAAAGGTTTTTTTACTGGTTTAGACTGGAAGGCCAGCTTGTCGGAAACAAAATTTTTATTTGCTCCCGTATCAATTAAAAATTTTAAAACTCGCCCGTCCCGTATTGTGTATTCTACGTATGGTACGCTAGAGAGGCGTCCATCATAAAATTTAGGTAATTCCCTTCACAATTGTCAGCGTCGTCATCAAATTGATCTGGGTAGGATTCTTCAAATTGTGACTCCTCGAGAGCCTCAGACGAGATATCGCACGATTCCTCAGGTTGTGCCTGGGTTTGTAAATTATAGACACGCTGAGATTTTTTAGGGAGATTGTCAGATTCATTTGATCGTTT
Organism: Chloromyia formosa; assembly: GCA_964017055.1. NCBI lineage: Eukaryota > Metazoa > Arthropoda > Insecta > Diptera > Stratiomyidae > Chloromyia > Chloromyia formosa. The sequence goes on from OZ024815.1 coordinate 65,815,673, forward strand.
CACAGGTTGGGAAAAATGAGGCCTGTTCATATAGTCTATTTGGCGAATCTGAACGGACCTGGGATCAACATCCATCGGAACTGGGGGTTTGGGTTGAGTAGGTCTGGGAGGGTAACTATGGGTGGGTAATGGGGAGTTGTAACCAATGTTGTACGCCTGGTTCTTTTGCTGTACGGTGAGTTGGTGATGCCGATTCACGAATTTAGGCTTGCTCACGTCTTCGCGTGGGGAGAAGAATTGATTCATGGGAGCCTGAACGACATTGTTCACATTTCTCTGGTGGATGCTGAAGCTTCTAAAATTTAAATTTTGGAACTCCAAACAAGAAGCATATGCCTCCGGGAGTGTTTGAGGCTTCTGAATCACCAGCATTTTCGATAAATCACCGTTCAACCCGCGAATGAAAACATCAAGCGCTCTGTTACGATAACTATCGGTCATGGCGGAGATAGTCTCCTGAGAACGATCTTCTATTTTAATTTTATTTATAAGAAGAGACAGTTGATGATTAACGGCGGCGTAAAATTCATCAACACTTCTCTTACCCTGAAACATCGAATGCAATTGATGTTCCAGTGTACGGACGTCGCGCTTATCCGCATAATGCAAGGAAAGACACTTTTTCACACTTTTCCAATCGTCATCGAAGATGTTATATGAAATTAGTGCTGCATCGGCGGGACCCCTTACTTTCTGTCTAATGTGACGAAGTATTGCTCTGTAAATCGGTTTATGTTGCACTATTTTATAGTCCTCTAGAATGTTTTCGACATTATGGATCCAGGACAAATATTGTACCGGGTTCCCATCGAATGGTTGCAGGTCCCTTACGCAATCAGGCAGTTTCTTAATCTCAACAAGATCCTGCTCAGTTTGAGGAAGGGGTGAAACTACTGGAGATATTGGTACAAGGTTTTCAGTTTTCAAACTTTGCTCCACCGCCAACAACCTCATATCTAATTTTTTCGACATCTCAATTTGTGCGTTGATAGCACCAGTTAATTGCCTAATAACCTCCTGTAATTCCTCCATACTTAGTTCAGGACAGAATTACTTTGAAAAGTACTCAAAAATAATTTAGAATTCCGATAATTGTATGCGGTAACTGACCGATGAAATAATTTTGGTAATACTTCGAAGACGATTCACAATACTTTACACTTTTCTCACTTTCACTTACTTAATCTAAGAGTTTAATGTTTAAATTTTTCTTTAATCTTTTATGTAATTTCAATTTTATACTTTTTTACTATTTTCTCAATTCCTAATAAAAAATTCTATTTGATTTAAATATTTGCAAAAAGAGGTAAACTTACAGTATTAGAAATTTCATTTGTTTTCTTGATGTACTGCTTCCTTCGGACGGTTTATATTATTCCTTTTTAGCGCAGCCGTTGAATGGTAAAGTTTTGTCTGCGCCTACTGCGGTATAAGATCTCGTCACTAGAATTGTTCCTCTGTGTTACTCCTTTCGGCCTCCCTATTAGGATCGTCTTGTGGTTCAATAACTCTGCTCTGCAAACAGCTGTGTGGATAGACTTGTCCAAGTTATTCCCTTCGACGTCACCGAAAGTTTTTACGCAGCTTGGTTTGTTATCTGATTTTAGTTTATCACAAACGACACCGACACAGTTAGTTACTTTGTTACAATTTTTTTTACTCGGAAACACCGATGATTATACACACACGGTAACTCTTTTATTTTAGCTCGGGCGCCAGTTAAGATATTTTATCCCGGGTTTGGGAAAAAAAAGACTTCGGTTCGTTTTGACAACAATTTTTATTCCTCGCGCTGCGGAGTCTATACAAGAACTGAACTTACATTCTAAGTTTACCTCTTATGTTAAAAAATGCATTATTAGCAGAAAAGACAATTAATTACAAATAATGGCAAATAAGCAATATCGGGTTCGAAGTACAATGATTGGATTGATGAAATCGGCTGAAATGCAAGTTACGCGATACAGCAATCGGAATAATATTCTCTTATTACAATATTTTAAATGAAGTCAATTTCTAGAGGCGATTGACTGGTGGTACATAGTCCAATAATGGGGGTGTGATAACTTTCATACATTAAATTAACCAACCGGCCTAATAGGTGCGAATACTATAGTACTTGCATGTTGTTTTTCGTAGTGCGAATTGCAGTTATTTACTTACACATTTTTGAAAGAGTAAAGTTTGGTAGGGGTCGATATGTCGTAATTGGCTAACTTTAGGCGGGGGGAGGTCCATATAGAGGCGAAATTAAGGTCGATTCTTTTGTTATCGACTGGTATAGGCATGTGGAGTATCGTGAGAAAGATAATATTGAGTACATTCCATTTTTGGCATTTTCTTTGAATTTTCAGAAAGGGAAAGAGTGGGGGAGGAGAAAATATCAGATCGTAATTTGACCCCCCCCCCCCCCCCCCCCCCCCCGGGGAGGTATACTTAGAATTATGAAAACTTACAGGAAGGGTTCGGAATAGCGCAAAAAATGTAAAATAGCGATCAAAAGTACTGATGGCCAACGATAACCAACACCATAGGTAATAATATGTTCTAAGTTTCGTTAGAATCGCGTAATATGAATTGGCATGTAAGATACTATATATTGGGTAAGACATTTTAATTATGGTTTTTTTATCCATCTGAGGTATCAAGGAGAGCCGATATTTACATACCAAAATAAACTACAAAACCCTCGGATTGCGGGCGTAGCCCTCTATTTTCCGCTTTCATTAATACACTTGCGAGCAAAAATACTGAATCAAACCGAAAGCACGTGTATTTGTATGCATATTTTGAAAAGTACATTATGTATCCCTACAAATCGTATATCATTAGAAAACTTGAAATCTTAGCTAATAACATTTTTAACAATATTTGAAGATAGATTTTAAAAGAGTGGGGCTTGAAATCAAAAAGTAGGAAAAATTGGGATTTTAGAAAATGGAGTGTGGTCAGGTTTTTGTTAAATACAAGAAAATTTTTTTAAAAATAACAAAATTATTTATTTATTAATATCTGGTATTACCACCTCTTGCTCTAATCACAGCTTGTACTCGATTTTTAATTGAAATTATTAATTTTTTAATGGTATCTTGAGGAATTTCGATCCATTCTTCTATTAAGGCCTCCTTCAATTCGTCGATTGTCGAAGGCGCGGGATCTCTGTGTCGGACTCTTCTTTTGAGCTCGTCCCACAAGTGCTCAATGGTATTTAAGTCTGGACTGCGTGCAGGCCAGTCAATTGTCGCAATATTAGCTTCGTTCAGGAACTGCTGTGCTTGACGCGATGTGTAACATCGTGCATTACAGTAAAGTTGTCGCCAATAGATGCTGCGTAGGGAACAACATGGCCACGTCGAATACCGGTAATACACCGTTCAGCTGTCAGTCCTCTTCCTCGGCCTCCAGAGGGCACGAAAAGAATTTCCGTTTTTGAATCCACAGAGATACCGGCCCACACCATACACGAACCGCCCACGTATGCTACCGTTTCTGTGATACAGCATTGCGCAAATCACTCACCTGGACGCCTGTATACCCGACCTCTTCTGTCACTGCCATGTAGACACACTCTGGTCTCGTCGGTGAACAATACGAACCGCCATTGCTCGAGGGTCCAATTTAAGTGATTCTTGACAAACGTGAGTCGCGCTTGTCGGTGATGTGGGGTCAATTTTGGGCCTGTGGCGGGCCGAATTGGAGTCAAATTCGCTTCCTTTAGTCGTCTCCTCACTGTCCACTCGCTTACAGCAACTCCGCGAACGTCCCTCAGATTCTGGTGGACGTCAACTCCCGTGAGGTGCCGATTTCGTAGCATACATGTCACAATAAAACGATCGTCTCTATCGGAAGTGCACCTAGAGCGGCCGGGTCGGGGTCTCTGATTGTAGCTAAAGACGGGTCTCTACTGGTCACTGATGAAGACCAACTGCGACGGTGGAGAGAGCACTTCATTGAGGTCCTCAACAACACCTTTGGACATCCGAACTCATCTTCACTAGAAGTAGAAAATATTCCGCAAGTACCCAGAGTTGATACCAATCTACCATCTAAACAGGAATTAACTGTGGCTATTAAATCGATGGAAGCGGGAAAGCCCCGGGGATAGATGGAATTCCGGTGGAATTCTTAAAGGCGGATATCAACGCCACTGCAGATATTCTTCTCCCCCTTATCCATGAGTGTTGGGAAACCGAAACTTTCCCTAAAGAATGGAAAAAGGGCGTCATTATTAAGATCCCGAAGAAAAGTACCCCGAAGGATTGTAATAATTGGCGTGGAAGTTGCCTCCTCCCCGCAGTCTCCAAACTGATGGCAAAAATAGTCTTAAACCGGATCAAGCAAACAGTTGACCGCACACTGAACGATGAACAGGCTTGTTTTCGCGAGGGCTTTTCATGTAGCGACCACATCAACACCCTCCGAATTATTATTGAACAATCCGCAGAGTGGAGATCCCCATTACATCCCATGTTCATTGATTTCGAGAAAGCGTTTGACAGCGTTGACCGAGAATACATCTGGAAAGCTTTACATAAGAGAGGTATACCAGATAAAATCATATCCATCATCAAGGAGTCCTATAGCGGAGCCCAATGTCACGTCTTACACAAGGGTAAGCTTTCAGATCTCTTCGAGGTACATAGCGGAGTAAGGCAAGGCTGCATTTTGTCACCTATATTGTTTTTGATTGCCATTAACGACGTACTCTGCAGTGCGCTTTGTGAACACCAGAGCAAAGTTATCAGATGGAACCTGTTTGAATACCTTCAACACCTGGATTACGCTGACGATATTTGTCTTCTAACAAATATATCGAATCATTTAGTTCAAATGACGGATGCCCTGCACCGCGAAAGTGGCAATGCGGGGCTTAAAATCAATACTGCCAAAGCTATGTAAGTACTTGAGCTTGGATCTAAGAAGACAGATCGAAATTTGTGTTTCGGGGCAGACGATGGAAAAAGTGGACAGTTTCTGCTACCTCGGAAGCGTAGTTATAGCAGATGGTGGAGCGGATGCTGATGTACAGTCAGTGATCAATAAGGCTCGGGCAGCTTTTTGCAGTTTAACTCCTTTCTGGCAAAACAACAACATCTCCAGACGTAGCAAACCCAGGATCTTCGAAACCAATATAAAATCTGTGCTTCTTTATGGCTGTTCAACTTGGAAGGTGACCAGGGAGATAACAACTAGATTGCAAACTTTCGTGAACCAGTGTCAACGGCGCATCCTGCACATACGCTGGCCGGAGGTCATTTCTAACGACGGCCTCCTGTTCATTACTGGCCAGGACAGGATAGGCACCTCTATAAAAAGGCGAAAGTGGCAATGGATAGGTCACACACTCCGCAAGGGGCCGGAAAACATTGCTAAACTGGCCCTCGATTGGAACGCACAGGGAACCGATGCAAGTCGCCACGTTGGACGACCTAGAAACACCTGGACAAGATCAGTTGAGGTCGAGGGTAAGTCATTAGGCAAATCGTGGAGACAGTTGAAGGTGATGGCGGCGAACAGGACGAGGTGGAAAGTCGGCGTGGTTAATGCCCTATGCCCCACAAGGGGTTGACAGGATCCAGAGAGATAGCTCAAGCAAAACCACTGAATATTCTGCCTATATGATTGATATGATTACTAGAGCATTCGTTCTGTCTTGGATAGAGCATTCAGTTCTAGATTTGCTCTAGAGCTAACAAAAAACTGTTTACACCAAACGAGCAAGAAGAAAACATGTTGCTCCTTCTCTAGCTCTTGCTCGGTTTGGTGTAAACGCAGCTTTAGGGTCCAAATTTCGCCACCATAGCGTAGCACAGATAGTGTGATGGTTTCGTATATGCGGAACTGCGTATTTCTGAGCATGCTTCATGCTTCGATTTCATTATTGGAAGAACCGAGAAAAAAGTCTTATTTGCTAGCTGCACCCGTCGTTTAATTTCCGCTGTGTCGCTAGCGTTCTTTGATAGATTGCTCCCCATGTCCCAGATGCTAATGTTCCATTGTGCTGCGCCGTCCTTGTTCATGATTGCAGCATAATTTTCCCTTTTTCCCTCGTTAAAACGTAGTTCAACTTATTTCGCAGCCGTAACAATATAGTAGTAGTAGTAGTTCTTAAGTGGCAGGCTGGTTTCGAGACATAATGTTAATAACCGCGTTCGTTTCACTTTTAGACCGGTCACTTGTGAAAAGAACGACACGGATCTGAATTCAAACAGCCACCATACAGACACTTCGCCGCGTGGTTCCGAACTGGAGGCTCACTAAAGAAAGGTGTAGAGGCGAGCTGCAGAGAAAAAGTTGGCGTTCAATCAATTCACTTTCATCGTTGATCCGATGAGATCTCATACGAGACCGGTCCGTCGTTTTGTATGGAAATATACCGAAATCAGGTGAATCGAACGCAGCTGGTCGTCTGCGTACGCTATCAATAAGGTACGTTTCCACTGCAGTTCGCGAGCAAGCACGCGAGCATTTTGTGAATGTGTTGGTAGGAATTGCTTGCTCGTCACAAAGTACGCGGCGAGCCTAACACGTTAGCTTTTCATGCCGTTTCCAACTAACTGAAGCTTGCAGGCATCATGCGACGTTCACAGAAGGTCAGAAAATTTAGGTGGAAACACCCAACTTTTGCTTGCGTGCCGCTTGCCAGAAGCATTTGTAGATGCGAAGTTTGCTCGCAGGCTACAACTTGAAATTCAAAAATGTCGTTAACGAGAGAAGTATCTGCAGCCGTTTTCATAAAATAATTTAACATGGACCCAGAAATATTGGGTTTATAGGCTAAATTTAAAAGAGCGTGCTAGATCTGGTGGTGAATTTTTAGAAGAAAAATTAAAAATCGATAAACTCAGTGGTTTTTGTAATTTTACGCGTATCGAATCTGAAGATTTTGAATTTTGGGCCAGAAGTACTGCACCGCGTATACAAAAAGTGAACACTAAAGGTCTCGATAGACATTCTCATAACAACGGTATCGTGAGACTGATTTCGTTCTCGAGAATCATCTAAATAGCAATGAGAATTAATTAATCATGAAAATTTTCCGTTCTCATGCATTCTCATGGGAATTATCATCATCGTGTAAATAGATAGCATTGGAATATTCTCATGACTGAAGTCGAGCTGTTCGTGAGAACAATCATTCTCACGGACAGCCTTTTATAGAAGTTTACCTTATTTTGCTGGAAATAAAATTGTTTAATCCGTAGCGATCTAAAACTGATTTTGCGGAGAAAAATATTCAAAGGGGTTCAACAAGGATGAAAAAAGGAGGTCAAAATTTATTTCATCGACTATATTGCTATATTAAAGGGAATAATTAGCAGTTTCCATTTCTGACACTTTTTCAAAACTCGAAGGTAGCTACAACGGATTGAGGGGCGAAATAAGGGAAAAAACTAGGCCGAAGCTTTGCTTCGGCCCGGAATCCGGAGTGTATATACCCTAGACTTGTACAGACCTAGTGGTGGTGCCAAAAGTACCAACTGGCAACGACCATATGCATTAAAATTGAGTTTCCTATATGGCCAGCTTATAGAGGAGGTTGGCACTCATTCAGGAGGATCTTGACCATTTTCAAAATCAATTAACTAACCCATTCTACAAATATTTGTTGAATTTTTCAAGTCGCTAGCTTCATTCTATCGAAAGTTATTGCTTATTTGAAGTCTCAGTTGTAGGGGAGGTAGAGGTTTCGTTTGACGAATCTTGCGCTTTTTTATAACAACCAACTAGATCCCAGTACAAACATTTTGCCAAAATTTCAAGTCACTTGCTTCATTTCATCGAAAGTTATCGCTTATTTGAAGCCTCACTTATAGGGGGGTAGAAGTTCCTTGTGTCGAATCTTGCCCATCATTACCACCAAGCAATTAGATCACCCTACAAACATTTAAATGAAATTTAAAATCTCTAGCTTCATTCTATCGAAAGTTATCGCTTATTTGAAGTTTCATTTGTAGGGGAAACAGGGGTTTCCTTGGTCGGATTTTACGTATTTTCAATATTAGCCAACTGGATCCTACTACAAATATTTGACCAAAATTTCAAGTCGCTGGTTTTATTTTGTCGTAAGTTAACGCTTATTTTAAGTTTCATTTCTATTGGAGGTACGGGTTCCTTAGGTCGGATCTAACCCATCCTTAATACCAACTAATTCAATCTCACTTCAAACATTTGACCAAAATTTCAAATCGCTGGCTTCTATCTATCAAAAGTTATCGTTTATTTGAAGTTTCATTTGTACGGGAGGTAGGGGTTCCTTGGGTCGGATCTTCCCCATTTTCAATACCAACTAAATAGATCTTACTGCCAACATGTTACTAAATTTTCAACTCCCTAGTGTCATTCTATCGAAAGTTATCGTATTTAAAGTAAAGTAAAGTAAGTTCGCACGATAACTTCCGATAGAATGAAGCTAGAGCCTTGTAATTTTGGTCAAATATTGGAAGTATGACCTAGTTGGTTGGTGTTGAAAATGGGCGTGATCAGGCCAAAAGAACGCCTGCCTCCCTTACATATGTAAACTACATAAATGTATCCACAACTCCCGATTAAATAAACGTGAAAAGCTCTAGCTTTGGTAGATTGCTCGCGAGGATTATCTTATACTCTCCTGGAACAATAAAATCGATCAGTTGAAAACTAACGGTAATTTTCATACAAAGAGCCCCGTACTACCCTACTTTTCAGGTTTTTTGTCTATAACTCTTGAGCCAATTGACGAGAAGCTGCTTCAGTTTCAGTAAGTTGGGCATAATCAGATCAAAGGAACGCCTACCTCCCCTACAAAATTCAAAAAATTAAATATTCCTTTAATTACGAGTACTTTAGATAGAATGGTACTAGCGAGTTGAAAATTTGGCAGAATGTTGACAGTAAGATTTAGTTAGTTGTTATTGAAAATGGGTAAGATCCGACCCAAGGAACTCCTACCTCCCCTACAAATGAAACTTCAAATATGCGATAACTTTTGATAGAATGAACCCAGCGACTTGAAATTTTGGTCAAATGTTTGTAGCAGGATCCAGTTGGCTAATGTTGAAAATACGTAAAATCCGACCAACGAAACCCCTACTTCCCTTACAAATGAAACTTCGAATAAGCGATAACTTTCGATAGAGTGAAGCTAGAGACTTGAAATTTTTTAATAAATGTTTGTAGCATGATCTTATTGGTTGGTGGCGATGATGGGCAAGATCTGGCCCAAGGAACCCCTACCTCCCCTACAAGTGGAACTTCAAATAAGCAATAACTTTCGATAGAATGAAGCAAGCGACTTGAAAAATTCGACAAATATTTGTAAAATTGGTTAGTTAATTGATTTTGAGAATGATCAAGATCCTTCTGAATGAGTGTCAACCTCCTCTATAAACTGACCGTATAGGAAACTCACTTTTAATGCATATGCTCGCTGCCAATTTGTACTTTTGGTATCACCACTAGGTCTGTACAAGTCTAGGGTATATACGCTTCGGATTTTTGATTTCAGATTAACCGTTCTCAAGATATGATGTCCACCGCAAGTCACGTCGAAAAAAAGGCGTTCCTGGAATTTGCCTATAACTTTTCTATTATTTAATATTTTTTGATGAAAAAATTTCGACACTCTTTACACACACTGACTAGGACAAAACTCCGCAATTCCAATTCAGAAAAAACATTCACAAGCGATCGTGCGAAAAATCGTAAAATCAACTATGCACTTGGGGACGAACCAAATCGAACTGTTTGTCTTGACACACACTCGCAATATACTTAAATGTAAATACTACAATTTAAACACTGATAATGGTGACATCGACTGACTATGAAATTTTAAACGATTGTGAAATTCGAAATGACAATGAAGCTCTTAAGGGGAACATACATTATCAACTTTGTAGTCAACTTTGTCGTACACAGTGTGTGGACACTTTCCAGTAAGTTTGTAAACATAGCTTATGTATATTATAGTATTAAGTGTCCATTATACTATTAAACAAAAGAAAAAGTTTTTTTTAGCTTCAGCGCACAAGTTAACAACGCAACTCAAATTCACAACTGATGTTTATCAACCGATCTACACACATCACAGCATGGTTGCTAACATCAGGCCCAATCTACTATGTTTTCAATTTATTTTAAAAACATCCAACTTCAACATCAACCAGAAATTCCAACTTCAACGTGCTGACAGACGGCCAACAGGTCGCCATTGTAAGTTGTCGGCAAGGTTGACATCAAAGTTGATAGTGTAGGGGCTGCTTTACATAGCGATGTCAAAAAATACGGTGGTTCGATACAACGATCTGCATGGATTACGTCTTATCTTATCTTCAGAATATAGTTATTGTTCACACAGACATATGTATAGAAGGAGATGAAAGCGCCATTTACTGTACACTAAATTCTAGACGTAATTCCACCACATACGAACTAGTAAAAAGTAAACAGAGACACACAGTCTGTCTCTCTGCCGCGGAACACCCGCTTGGTCTATATAGAAGCAAAACAGATGTCAAATTTCCATCCCCCTTCCTACTTCCTCACTTGCGCCGAATTACTTCGTTTCTCTCGCTCTTTTTCATTTCCTCTGATTCTCTCTTCAAAGTTATTGTTCAAGCGGTTTACAAATACATACATGGTTTTAAATCATCCGTCATCCAGTATGACGCCCTATGCCCCACTAGGGGTTAAGGCAAAGTAGTATGGTTTTAAATGAAAGCATGTAATTTCATTTCTTTCTTTCTTTCTCTTCATAGAGTTTCGCTTTTTCCGAAATTTTGTCACAAAGCATTAGCAAAGAATAGAGATTGTTAACAAGAAGTAGGACTCCATACGATTTAAGAGGTGCCTGCCTATTAGTTGCATATGTGTTGAATTCCACCAGTGAATAAGAACCATGTTACTCATACAATGTAACGTTATAGGCAGTTGTCATTGGAATAGCTTTTTCAAGTGTTTTCGTCCCTACCCCTCTAAAGACGACTTTTATTTGAATTATTTGCGTCTCAATTTGCACAGCGCTTTTGCTTAACACGTTCACGCCGGCGCGGTATTTCATGTTGCTTTCCCATAGGCGGCAACACTTAAAGCTCTTCTCCTTATGGGACGGGAGCTAATCCAGAATGTAAAATGAAAATTTTTCGCAAGTACTATATGTACATATATATACGTTTGTTGCATTACTCTTTCAATGCTAGTGCTGTTATGTTTGGATTGAATAGGGGTAAATTTCCTGTGAATTCATTTCATCCTCTTGTAACGATCAGTATCAGGCAAAAGCCCGTCCTGTGCTCAAAAACGCAATAAGACATGTCATCTTTCCGTGGCCATGAGTGAACGCATCCGAAGGACAGGTGGCTCGCTGTGCTAATGGATTTAGAAGAAAAGAATGTAAAGTGTGTTTGCGTTAGGGTTAGATTTATGGCCGGCAAAGAATAGCAGAGTGAAAGATTTATGAGTGGGCAAACATCCACAAACCCTAATATACCATTGTGTCTTAAGAAACAACTGCACCTGTTGAAATAGAAATAGTTACGAATATGAACAATATTGCGTAGTTTGGTAAACGATCTTGTACTGGTTATCTTATAACGTTTGTCCGAATATTTGGTGTTACGTATTGTCTAATAACAATCAAACGCGGGCCACCGGTGGTACGCGAGTCACGTACGACGACCCTAAGGGTGATGTGTTATCATCACCCACATCAAACACGGATGCACATCAACCAAATTTTATGGTGTAGCTACCGGATATAGATAACGATCATTTTCCTTTGCAATTGTTAAACACGTAGATCAATTCTTAGAAGACATGATCACGCGAGTTTGTAAAGTCAATAAATTAAAAGAGGAATATCCGTTTGTGTAGAAATTAACATTTCCATTTGAATTAAATATTAAGAGGCCGAGGTTTCGTAAGATTGGAAGGACCTCAGCCCAGGCAGATTTAAGTGAGAGTTACGCGAGACAACATCCTTTTTGTATTGAACTCCTTAGAGTTTTAGTTTAGTACATTAGTTCACAAACGTGTAAAAATTAATGTTCCTAGTGAGTAACTATTAATTGTTAAATAAAAATAATTTTAATTAATATGTTGAATTCTTATTCCGCAACGGGTAGTAATTATTTGTTGTTTTTTTTGATAGTTTTTCTCATGAAAAACTTGAATGGCGCAGTCGGTAGGATAGAAAGTGAGTAGAAAACTAAGACCTTTCTATCCATTAACGAACGAATTAACACGTGAAAACTAAAACTAACTAACTAAGTGGAGTGATATGACTTTTTGCAAGTGTGTGAAAATAGAAAACACCAAGAACCCGAACTTAAACCGGAAAAAAAAGACATAACTGTACTTAAGTACGAAATGAAAAAAAAAAAAAAAATATTATTATAATATACTCTAATTTTCAAGGATTTGCATTGTCCCGCAGGCAGAATTTTAAAAGAATTCGCCTCCTTGCGATACATACATTTGTACCGACAAGGGTAAAACTTAAAGTGCTAAAAACCGGTGAACAGGAGGAATCGTCCCTGTGACACCTAAAATAAAGTGATTGCTGTTTGTCGGCATCTGTCATTGGTAATTAGTATAAACTTATTCTCATTATTTGTCTTCTATCATTCCATAAAAAAAAAAAAAAAAAAAAATGGCAATCTCATTCACGGAGCTATTGCGAGAAGCGAGGGCTATGCCAGTATTTGTGGGAGACGATGGATTTCAACTTCATGGCTACATACGGGAAGTAGAGGCCATAATGCGATTAGTACCGGAAGGAGCAAATGCCACATACATATCAGAGATACTGTATTCGAAATTGCAAGGACGAGCTGCAACCGTTGGCAGAAGAGTGCAGGAAAAAACGTGGGAAAACATGAAAGAAGCACTGATTAAGGCATTTGGAGTACAGGAACCGTACTTAAAATTAAAGGAGCAGGCGGATCGATTCAACAGCAGAGATGTCCATAGTTTATTCAAATATTTATTAAAAATTTTAGATAAATTAAATTCAAAATATGTGCTTGATACCGCTAATCCAGTAGAATTCAAACCATCAAATAACGAAAGTAGTATTTTAGATAAATTTTTAAGTAAAATTAATCGATCTGATGCCATGTACCTGAGGACAAAAGGCGTCACTTCTTTGGACGAAGCCTATAATGAGTTATTACAAACAGGTTATGACAACTACAAGGACAACCGAAATAACTATCAGAATGGGCAATCAAATAGAGACAATAGATATACAAATAGAAACAAATTCAATAACAGGACACAAGACGATGTTGTACACAGACGGACTAACAACTCTTACAGAAACGATAACTGGAACCAAAATAATCAAAATAATAATTGGAGTCAAAATGACAGATTCCCGAACCATAGCAATTTTCAAAACCATAACCAAAATTCAGATAGGTCTAGGCAAAATAGGAATTATGTGGAACAAATAAATAGAAATCAGGCGGAACCAATGGATACATACCCCATTGGAACTGAACCAACAAATTTTCGTATACGTGCCTCAGAAACAGAAATCTTCCCATAATAACAGTTCACATAAATAACAAACCAATAAAAGCTTTAGTAGACTCGGGATCAACTACATCAATTTTAGACATTAAAAAACTGGGTAGTTATCCGAAAACTAAGATAAGTAATCAGAAATTCAGGACTATTGCAGGAACACAGGAATTTAAATATGAGACAATAACAGAAACACCACCAGAGATAGGAGTAAGGGACTACACAAGATGGAGATTGACTGATTTAAACCACCAACTCTTCGATGCCATCATAGGGACCAATATTTTAGATATAACAAACTCGGTGATAGATTTTAATAATAAAATTGTGACATTTGGGGAAAATGTTATACCGTTTATAGGATCTGCGAACGTAGATGCCAGTTTTAGTATTCAGTATGATGAGATTCATACTATGGAACCCATGGAGGAATTAAAAGTTAGTATGGAAAATCTTAATGGGGAAGAACAGAATGAATTAAGGAAACTTTTGAAGATAAATAGAAATAGTTTCTATTTGGAGGGAGATTTCCTATCGGCAACAAATGTAGTGCAGCATGAAATTAAAACTACTACAGAAGAGCCGATATATTCAAAGATGTATCGTAATCCTCAGATACACGATAAAGAAATCGAAAGACAAGTACGAGAAATGTTGGATCAGGGAATCATCAGAGAGAGTAATTCACCTTATAATTCACCAATTGTCATAGTTGCGAAAAAACCAGATAATTCTGGAAAAGTCAAATGGAGATTGGCTATAGATTATCGGAAACTTAATGCAGTTACAATTGATGACAAATTTCCCATTCCTAACATTGATGGAATCTTAGACAAGCTAGGTCGTGCACAATATTTTACCACGTTAGACTTAGCAAAAGGTTTCCATCAAATTGAGATGAAGAAAGGAGACATTCCCAAAACGGCATTTTCAACATCCAGAGGACATTACGAATATACTCGAATGCCATTCGGATTGAAAAATGCACCGGCAACTTTTCAACGCCTTATCAACCATGTATTAAAAGATCTCATTAATAAGATTTGTTTAGTATACCTGGACGATATTATTATATTTGGGACGTCTTTAACAGAGCATACACAAAATATACAAAAAGTTTTTAATAAATTAAGTGAAGCTAACTTAAAGGTACAAGCAGACAAATGTCAATTCTTTAAAAGAGAAACACAATTCCTAGGGCATACAATTGGGGTAGATGGTATTAAACCAAACAATGACAAAATTATAAAAGTCACAAATATTAAATTACCCAAGAATGCAAAGGAAATAAAATCTTTTCTTGGCCTAACAGGGTTTTATAGAAAATTTATTAAAGATTATGCTAAAGTAGCGCAACCTCTAACGAAATACTTGAAAAAAGATATGAAAATTAACATAAACGACAGCGAATATGTCGGAGCGTTTGAAAAATTAAAGATTCTGCTTACTTCTGCACCTATCCTAAAACATCCTGATTTAAAGTGACCACTGACGCAAGTAATTACGCTATTGGTGCCGTGCTAAGTCAGAATGGACATCCAATTTGTTATATTAGTAGGACTCTCAACGAACATGAGAGAAAATATGCCACCATTGAGAAAGAAATGTTAGCAATTGTATGGGCTGTAAATTATTTAAGACCGTACCTATACGGTAGAGAATTTGATTTGTTAACTGACCACCAACTCATAAAGTGGTTATACCAAAAATTTAAAGGTAAAGATATTGAACCAAAGCTTCAAAGATGGATTCTAAAACTCGGGGATTATAATATTAAATTGGAATATATTAAAGGTAAAGACAACATTCCCGCCGATTTTCTATCCAGGCTTTGTGAATCAGGTGAAATCAATGTTATTACTGGAAGTCAATCACAAAATAAAAGTAAAATTGAGATTAAATCTATTCGTAAATTACCTAATATAGTTCAGGGAACATCAGTTTCAAGTCGCACATCAAATGAAGATTTTGAAATAGAATTACCATCAGGGATAAGTAAAACGAAGGTAGATAATCCAAGAGATACTACTGTCCACTCTCAAGAAGAAAATCATGACGATCATATTCTGATTAAAGATGATATTTCAACAAATACAAACAGCAAATACTATTAGTCGATGAAATTGAGAAAAGACATCAAATAAAGCTAGGCAAAAGAAAAAGAGTTATTTTATCATGGAAAAACTTGAGGGAACAAATAGATATTTTAAAGAAATCATTAGGGCCAGGGAAGGTAGCAATCTTCAGCGAGGTGAGCGATTCGAGATTTAATGAATTGCAACAACTTTTAATCGATTTATTTGACAGAAGTAAAGTTAAATTCATAAGAGTAACCAAAATTATCAGAGAAGCAGAAAGTGAAGAAGAGCTTCTCCAAATAATTAAAAACTATCATGAGAAGGATACAGGTCACGCTGGAATCATGGAGAACTTCCAAGGTTTAAAAAGACAAATATACTATCCGAGACTAAAAGAGTACATTCATAGGTACATTAATGTTTGCGAAACTTGTAACAAAATGAAAGTGGACAGAAAACCTATTAAACCAATGTTAGAATTATCAGATACAGCGAAGACTGCCAATGAAATTTTCCATATGGACTTATTTTTCATAGACGGTTTGATTATACTTACGGCAATAGACAAATTTTCTAAATTTGCAACAGGTACTGTCATTCAATCAAAGAATATGACAGATATCAGGGAAGGTTTATTGACAATCTTAGCCACGCTAGGTAGACCAAAACAGATAGTAGCAGATGGAGATTTTGACTCAATCCTTTTGAAAGAAGTTTATTTAGCAAAAGACATTCAGATACATATTACAAAACCGAATTCGCATACGGGGAATGCCGATATTGAGCGATTCCATGAAACAATTCAGGAAAAAATGAGGTCAGGGTGTAACCAAATTCCAAATCAAACAACTAAAGAAAAATTCTTTGAAGCTCTGGAATTTTATAATAGACAAATTCATTCTACTACATTAGAAAAACCTATTGATGTGCATGTAGGGAAGATAGATAAAAATATTATATACGAAAGGACACTCAAAGTAAAACAACGTATGCTAGAAAAGGAAAATAAAAAGAGAGAAAGTTACACTGAAAATCGAGTAGAAATTTTAGTTAAAAACCCTAAAGCCGCTAGAAATAAATTACAACCCAGATTCAAAAAACAAAAATATTCCAATCGAATTGCTAAAGTTAACATAAGAAGACCTAAAAAGAAGATTTTAATTTCAGATTCTATACGGGAAGCAGGAAATCAAAACACTGGCATCACAAAAAATGACTATACTAATAATGAAGATAATACTTCTGGCATCTCTATTGCACCTAATGTCGGGGATACTAGTAGTTGACGAAGTAAAAACCAATTCAGGCTATGCAGAAATCAAAATGGACGAAGTGCAACTAGTGAAGGAAAGACGTATGGTACTACATAGAATAGACTTAGGAATCATAGAACTAGCAATAGAAGAATTTAGGAAAATGAATTCTTTAGGAACTGTTGACCATAGACAGGGAGTCATTAACCAAGAACTATATGACTTGGAACACCAATTGTATACTCTATTACCTAGGGAATATCGTCGAAAGAATGACAACAAAAATCGATTTTCACAGAACTTCTTAGACGACATTTTAGACATGACAACCACTGAAGCAAAAAAAGTAAACACAGAAAGTCTATCAGCCCGACGAAGAAGAGGTTTGATGAACCCCGTAGGGACTTTATATAATTGGATGTTTGGTATAATGGACGCGAATGATAGGCAAGATATTGAAAATCACCTCCAGGCAATAGATCAGAATAATCATGCATTAATACAGATAACAAACAAACAAATAACGATAAATAATAGATTTGAAGAACAAATGAAGAAAGTTATTTCAACAGTTAAAATTGATAGAAATATAATAGAAACCACCATCAAACACGCCACAAGTCGTTGGCAGACAGAACTATCATACCTTGCAACAGTTGTAAATATCCATATTATACAAAATGAACTAGAAATTATTCAAGATAACATTATGTCAGCACGCTTCGGAACAATGAGTAGAAATATGCTTACTTCAGAGGAAGTAATTGACCACGATATTAATATTGATAAAATTAAACACTTAGAAATAGCATTAGCAATAGGAAATAGAAATCCAAAAGAAATACTGTTTGTCGTTAAAATTCCCCATACATTAATAACAACTTTTAAATATAACGTAGCACCTATTCCAAACGATGACCTGTATGAAATAGAATTCGAATCGGAGAATATTGTAAAGATCAATAATGTAAGTTATACATATAAACAAGAAAACAATGTGAAAGATTTAAAAGAAAATAGATTATGTTTTTATACCAACGACCAATGTAATATGATTAAGAGAACCAAAGGATCAATTGTAGAACTGGAAACTGGAACTATCTTAGCGAGAAACTCAAAAATAAAATGGAGCAATACTTGCGATGAAAGGAATAATGACCTAGAAGGAAACTATCTCTTCAGTTTTAATAATTGTTCAGTAACTTTTAATAATAGTACTTTCAACAGCAAATTACCCGAATATAAAGCTAGAATTATAATACCAATAATTAATAATTTTAATTATTCAGATTTTTCGAAACAGACCATTTGGCAAGAAATGAATGATTTCTACTTAGATAAACTGGAAGAAATCAAGGAAATTAAATACATCAAACGGGATAATATAATTACAAATATTTCAATTACCACAATCTTCATAATCGTCCTACTTGCATTTTCTGCTTATTTTTACGTAAAAAGAAAAACATTAAAAATAAAAATAAATTCTATTACAAATAAATTCGAGGACGAATTTGTATCAAAAGGGGGTGGAGTCACGTACGACGACCCTAAGGGTGATGTGTTATCATCACCCACATCAAACACGGATGCACATCAACCAAATTTTATGGTGTAGCTACCGGATATAGATAACGATCATTTTCCTTTGCAATTGTTAAACACGTAGATCAATTCTTAGAAGACATGATCACGCGAGTTTGTAAAGTCAATAAATTAAAAGAGGAATATCCGTTTGTGTAGAAATTAACATTTCCATTTGAATTAAATATTAAGAGGCCGAGGTTTCGTAAGATTGGAAGGACCTCAGCCCAGGCAGATTTAAGTGAGAGTTACGCGAGACAACATCCTTTTTGTATTGAACTCCTTAGAGTTTTAGTTTAGTACATTAGTTCACAAACGTGTAAAAATTAATGTTCCTAGTGAGTAACTATTAATTGTTAAATAAAAATAATTTTAATTAATATGTTGAATTCTTATTCCGCAACGGGTAGTAATTATTTGTTGTTTTTTTGATAGTTTTTCTCATGAAAAACTTGAATCGCGCCGTCCTATGAGGCAGTCTGGTACGGGCCACCGGTGGTACGCGCCGCCCGATGAGGCAGTCTAGTGCGGGCCACCGGTGGTACGCGCAGGCGTGAACGTGTTAAATCGTATCAAGTTCCACTTCCAGTAGTACTTTCTTTATGGCATTAGCTTTAGCTTAAGAAACTATCCGTAAAACTTTATCCGGGGAAGCCTTTGAAGAGAGAATCAGCAATTCGGCACAAGTGAGGAAGTAGGAAGGGGAATGGAAATTTTACATCGATCTTGCTTCTATATGGACCGGGCGGGTCTTCCGCGGCAGAGAGACAGACTGGAATGTTATTGTTCCAATAGGAGAAGTAGGAGAGGGGATGACATCTTTTGTGCTTCCTGTGCTTTTATATAGACTGCGCGGGTGTTGCGCAGTGGAGGGCGTGTGTCTCTCTGTTTACTTTTTACTAGTTCGTATGCGGTGGAATTACGTCCAGAATTTTGTGCACAGTGAATGGGGGTTTCATCTCCTTCATGTCTCTGTGTTGCCAAGCCACAATCGCAGTCGTAAACGCCAAGCTCAATACATCCCGCCTAAGAAAACTGGTCCACACGATCATCATTGAATAAAGAATTGATTGGTCGCGAGTCGCAATTGCAAATCGCCCAGTTGCTGCCTTGGAACTCACACCTTTATGCCGGGGACACACCTATCCGATCATACAGTCGGACGAGTATGAGAGGGAAATTATATGGGATTTCGGACGCGTTGTGGCCCGGGCTTTAGTTCATACTTTTCTGATACGCGTCCAATCGTACTCCGTTCGAAACCCAATACCATTTCCTTCTCATACACTAGTTCGGCTGCATGATCGGAGTATGATCGGATAGGTGTGGCCCGGGCTTTAGCTGTGTGTTTGGGTAATGTGCCTTTCTTACATTCAACGCATATGCGCAAAGTTTACTAAAAAAAAATTGTACAACACTTTCGTTCATGAGGAGGAGCAAGGTGTAGGAAAGCTCATTTCCCAAAACACAGACGATTCTGCCTGCTGCCGCTGCTATGCTTTTGCCGGCAATGTGTACGGCTTGCTATGCTTTATATATGTTTGGCTGTGTGGCCAGTTTGATACCGACACACGTGCCTCTGGTAGAAATGTATGCGAGATGAAGATGAATAATTTTCTATGAAGAAAGTAAACACATTTGGAATGCATACAATATACAAAAAAGGGGGAACCCCCCATTTCTAGAGTTTTGCCGCTATCAAATCAAAGTAACGAAGTTTACGATGCAAATTGCAAATCTTTACGCGATGATGTCATTTTCATTAAATGAAGTAGCCTAATACAAATGTTCCCATAGGCGCCGGCCACGGGGGGCAAGGCACTTTTTGTCCCGTCGAACCAAATATTGTGGTGGCAAGGCCCCTCCAATATTTCAGACACAAATAGCGAAAAGCGAACCTCACTCGATTTTTTCGTTTAAGCAATCAAACACTTGTTTAGTTATGACACTAGTGTCTATAGACATGTATATGGCACATGAGGATTGTACCATTGAATCTTGTGCTTTAACAAGGCTTGATAGCCGACTATCCTCCGGATCACGAGAACCCGTGTGATATTAGCCCGGACCATAATGGTCACGAGGTATTAAAACCACATCGTTTAATTTGGATATGATTCCTCAAGCTGCTGTCAAAACTTTATGGATCTTTTATGCTAACTAATTTGAATTTGAATTTAATTAAAATTTAATTCTGAGACATGAGATCTCAAACTCCCATCCCCCTTCCTACTTCCGCACTTGTGCCGAACTACTTCATTTCTGTCGCTCTTGTAATTTCCTTCTCTCTCTTCTGTGGTTTGGAATTAATCGACATTACTGTTCTTGCTTGTTTCTCAGTTACCTCCCTAGATAAGTGAGGAAATAATGTCGACTAGCAGGAGACAAGTGAGGAAACGGAGATAAGTGAGAATTATCTCCATCGTGTGTCTACAGTATAATAGCCCCCATATACGATGCCATCCGTCGTCACGTCACGATCGCATGGTGTATGTGATTATCGTTGACGATTCTTTTGACAGTTCTACATATATAATTTCGATCACCAGATAGTTTGTACTACTACTTTGCCTTAGCCCCTAGCGGGGCATAACGCGTCAACTACTCCTGCGCGCCATCGTACTCTGTTCTGGGCAATGGGGCGCAACTCCCCAAAAGACTTACCCAGTACCTGACACTCCTTTGCCACAGATCGACGCCATGTGATTCGAGGACCCCTTCTTGGTCGGCCTTGGTTGGAAATGTGGTTCCATTTCATGGCATGCATAGCAATGCAGTTATCACTCTTCCGCAATGTGTGACCTATCCACTGCCATTTTCGCCTGCGTATCAATTCGTCGATTGGCATCTGACCCGTACGCCGACTTAGCTCTTCATTTGATATTGTTTCGGGCCAGAAAATTCTTAAAATTCGACGAAGACATGAGTTGACGAAAACTTGCAGCTTTCTGGTAACTCCTACGGAAACTTTCCATGTACTGCTCCCATACAAAAGCACTGATAGTACCAGGGAGCGAAACAGGCCCAGCTTGGTCTTGATGCTGAGATAACTGCTCTGCCAGATTTTGGACAGCATGCCGTATGCGCGTTTAGCCTTGTTGATACGACGAGCGATGTCCTGCTCCGTACCACCATTTTCGGCAACAATGCTACCCAGGTAGACGAAGTTGTCCACCTTTTCCACAGGCTGCCCATTAATATTGATGGCAATAGGTGTCGGATTTCTTTTTCGCAACGGCGGGCTAAGAACCTTGGTCTTGCTGGTATTAATCTTTAGTCCAACCTAGCTTGCCTCCCTCTCGAGATCTAACGCCATTGCGGACAGATCCATGATTTTGTGGGAGAGTAGGCATATGTCGTCAGCGTAGTCAAGATGTTGTAGATAAGATGTCAAAGTCCATTGAATTCCTGTCGAGTCCGGATGGGGCTGCATGCAACACATCGCCGATCACAATGAGGAATAGGATCGGTGAGAGAATGCACCCCTGCCGAACTCCACTGCGAATCTCAAAGTTCCCCGACACCTTACCTTTAAGCAGAACGCGACATTTCGCGCCGTCATAGGTTGCCTTAATAATAGCCACAAGCTTCTCAGGGATGCCTCTCCTCCGCAAGGCTGCCCATATAGATTCCCGGTTCACACTATCGAAAGCCTTTCCGAAATCGATGAAAAGCAAGTGAAGCGGAGAATCGTATTCGGCGCATTGCTCGATGATGATTCGCAAGGTGTTAATGTGATCGACACAGGAGAATCCGGATCGAAAACCAGCTTGCTCTTCATCAATTGTGCTTTCTAAGTTGGCCTTTAGTCTTTCCAGGACGATTTTAGCTATTATCTTGGTAACGGCAGGAAGCACACAAATGCCTCTCCAATTATTACAGTCTGTGAGGCTACCCTTCTTTGGAAGTTTGATGATCAAACCTTCCTTCCACTCAGTGGGAAAGGTCTCTGTATTCCACGCTTTATCAACAAGTGGGCGCAGCAAATCGGCAGTTACGCTTGGCGCTGCTTGATAAAGTTCGGCAGGGACACCGTCAAGTCCGCTGGCCTTTCCTCGTTTTAGTGCAATAATTGCAGTGACTATTTCCTCTTTAGTCGGGGCAGTGGACCGTATACGCACATTTTGATGGTTAGCTAAATTATCTATATGAGGGGGAACTTCACCAGAGGTTACATGGTTCAAGACCGCGGCCGAAGTGTTATTTCCACCGTCTCATTTGATATTTTTCCAAGATAAGTAGCTTTCCATCACTATCCTTCACCGGATGTTGCCAGGAGTTACGACCACCTGTAAACACCTTGATGACACTGTATACGGCGTTTAAGTAGTTAGTTCTTGCGGCTTCTTCTGCTGAGGCTAAAAGAGAATTCGCATAAACTCTTTTATCGCGTCGCACACTACGCTGAACTTCTCGAGCTTTCTGACGGTAAAGGAGTTCGATGCTGCTTCGATTGTCGTTTGATGCTGCAGCCAAATGAACCTTCAGCTCCTTTCTTTCAACAATCCGCTGCCATGAAGCGTCGGACATCCAGGGCTTATTCAGGCAATCCGTGTTCCAAGGATGGTATCTGCGCTATCAATGTACGCATTTTTTATGGCATCCCAGTTTTCGTTTATGTCACTATATGGGTGACTGACTATCTCAGCTGCTTTTTGCGCAAGATGGTCATTATATTGTTGTAAGACAGCTGAATTTTTTAATCGAGCGGTGTTGAATTTGCGGCCCCTAGATCTTTCGGCGCTAGGGCGGCGCACGACTGCAATACGCAATCGAAATTAGCGATCATAAGATAGTGGTCACTCCGCATCCCAATATCGGCACCCTTCTTGTTTCGCATATCCAGGAGGCAACTCTTGAATCTTTTACTAAAGGCAAAATGGTCGATCTGATTTTGTGTTCTGCGCCGATCAACAGAGGACCAACTGATTTTGTGGTGGTCCTTATGCTCAAATATAGTACCACCGATGAAGAGACTGCGAAAGTTGCAGAACTCTACAAATCTTTCACCGTTGTCATTACGATCACCAAGATCGTGTCTCCCCATCACATGTCTGAGCCCATAGTTATCAGCGCCAACTTTCGCATTCAAATCACCCATAACCATTATAATGTCACCTTTAGGTGTTCTGCTCTGAACGGCGTTTAGTTCTTCGTAGAAGGAGTCTTTTGCCAAGACATTGTCGGGTTCAGTAGGGGCATAACATTGTATTATTGAGATGTTCCTCATTTTGGTCCGGAACCTGGCGGTCAAGATTTTGTCAGAGACCGGCTCTTAGGATAAGAGACAGTTTCATGCGGCTCTGGTTAAAAGGAGCCCCACACCTGACTCACGACGACTACCGGTAGCTTTACCGGAGTACAACATTACAGTGCTGCCCGTTGGAGAGATAAATTCTCCGCTGTTCCACCATATTATCTCACTAACTCCTAAGATATTTAATTTGTACCTCAGAAATTCACTCTCTAATTGAAGAAATCGTGCGTTCTGGGGACCTTCTGATCCACTGTCCAGGAGAGTACGCACATTCCAGAATCCAATCTTTGTCATTGTACGGTAGCCAAAAGTCGTAACCGTTGAGTCAGTCCTTATCCGAGGCATAGTTGACGTTTCGTTAGCCTATAAAGATTTCGGATAGTGCAAGTTGCTGGCATACACATCCTGTCCTTTGATTGTCGGTTTTAACAACAGGCCCTCAAAGGGAAGGCTGTGGTATTATTTTTTACACCCCACACCACAGGGGGACCTCAACCAAATCATCGCACCGCCATCACTGGCGGCTTGACGTTGGTTAGTAATGGTCAGTGACCACTGCCGTTCCAGGGGACGCCCACGCGGCGGACTATGGAAGAGGAGTCTTTGCCCCCCCCCCCCCCCCAAATAAAGTAAAAGTTATCACTCCATACAAGTTTCGCCTCTGCCAGGAGATTTGTATGTATTGACAAATTGTAAAAACATAGTATAAACAAATAGTATAGATTCCACAAGAGTTGTCACTCCATAGAAGTTTCGCCTCTGCCAGGAGATTTGTATGTATTGACAAATTGTAAAAACATAGTATAAACTACACAGTATAGATACACAAGAGAATCAATACATACAAATCTACCGCCGGAGGCGGAGTCAGCTTTCTTGTGAAGTCTATACAATTTGTCAATACATATAAATCTCCTGGCAGAGGGGAAAGTTATTTGAAGTGATAACTCTTGTAGAATTATCAATCCTCTTTGGTATAAACTACACAGTATAGATACACAACAGAATCAATACATACAAATCTATCGCCGGAGGCGGAGTCAGCTTTCTTGTGAAGTCTATACAATTTGTCAATACATACAAATCTCCTGGCAGAGGGGAAAGTTATATGGAGTGATAACTCTTGTAAAATTATCAATCTTCTTTGGTATAGCGGACATACGAATTAAAGCATATGCATACTTTCGCGTGGCACCCAGAGCGAGTGAAGCGAGCGTTCATGTTTGTGTAACAACCTTCAGTATTTCCCAAACATAAAAGTTCATCTCGCTGGCTCTGAGTGCAACGGCGGCAACCCGAACCAAAATCAGCATGCATGCACACATTCGGTCTCAAACCGAAAATATACATTAATGCACAATTTCTCTATGCTTTATTTCATGGTGCCCAGTTTGATACCAACACACGTGCCCTCTGATAGAAATGTATGCGAGATGAAGATGAGTAATTTTCTATGAAGAAGTATACATATTTGGAATGCATACAATATACAAAAGGGGGAACCCCCATTTCAGAAGTTTTGCCCCTATCAAAGCAAGGTAATTTATGATGTAATTGCGTAATAATGATGTCGTTTTCATTAAACGAAGTAGTCTAATACAATTGTTCCCATAGGCGCCGACCACGGGGGGGCAAGGCACTTTTTGTCCCCTGAATCCAAATATTGTGCTGGCAACGCCCCTCCAATATTTCAGACACAAATAGCGAAAAGCGAACCTCACTCGATTTTTTCGTTTAAGCAATCAAACACTTGTTTAGTTATGACACTAGTGTCTATAGACATGTATATGGCGCATGAGGATTGTACCATTGAATCTTGTGGTTGAACAAGGCTTGGCAGCCGTCAGTCCTCTGGATCACGAGAACCCGTGTGATGTTAGTCCAGACCGTAATGGTCACGAGGTATTAAAACCACATCGTTCAATTTGGTTATGATTCCTCAAGCTGCTGTCGAAACTTAATGGATCTTTTATGCTAACTATGATAATTTGAATTTGAATTTAATTAAAATTTAACTCTTAGTTTTGTGTTATAATACAAAAAACAGTATGGTCCCATCTACAAATTCTTAAAGAATTGACCTGGATTTCAATAGTTAATTCTTAAAAACAAACAACAAACGTCATCTCCATACAACACCGATGATTTGCATGATCGGGACCGTACAACTTCAGACTTAACGAATGAATCGGTTCCAAATTGGTTCGCCTCAATCCTGAGACCATTTTATTGAGTGTATGAGACTTTGCATTCGTATCGATTTCGAATATGTGGCTGCTTAAAAGGTGGAGACACACCTGCGTTCATTTGGACGCGGATCAAAATAGATTCGCTCCGAATGATCCCGATCCAAATTTCGGGTAGTCAAGTTAAGCCGACAGCCAACCAAAAACTTCGGAAAATGTTTCTGCCCCCCATATTTTTTAACAATCGGCGCCTCTGAGTGTTCAACATTAAAAAACTATGGAGGCAATACAACCCTAACTAGGGTTCAGCCAATCGACCACGTTGCTAGCCTCACCTGTGCGCTTTTGTGAGTACCAGAGGTTATACCAGGAACAAAGCAGAACGTGGATCAAAGAAGGAAAAAAAAACTATATGAAGAAATGCTTTCCGCGTCCAACGTGTACAGTACATGTATGTATGTATTCTTGATCAGCATGATCGGGGGAACAACATACCGCACAATTACTCCCAATTTTTACGGCGGTCAATAAAAAGATATCAGGTGGTGCCTCATTTGAAGTTAAGACGACAAGGACAGAAGACCTTTGACTTTGGCTTACCTTTGTTCAAGTCTACGATGGCTAATCTCTGGCCGGGACTTTCGTGACGATCCTGGAGTGAAAGCGGCGCCAACGACGGCGAGATCACCACAGTCACCCGGGACACTGACAATTCACTCGCGTGTCACGCAATTCGTTCAGCTTGTAAAAATATATTTGAAGGGTGGGAGGGATCTTATTCGGGGGAGTTGGGGCCACACACAGAGGGTAACTTAGGGCCAAAATCTTAACACACACTGGCCCGGACCACACTCTCACTTCCCCGGAGTTTCAATTCGGAAAAAATATTTACGATATTAGCGTGAAGAATCGTGAAATCAACGTTCGATACGCACTTGGGGATGAACGAAATCGAACTTTATGCCTTGGGGCACACTTGTACGCACCCTTAAACGATAGGATCGCCAAAACTCAGCCTAAATACGAGTACTACAGGCTCAAACACTGACAATAAAGATAGTGACACGTACGGCTACGTCTCGACGCGATAAGAAACGGATCTTGACTGACTCCGAAATTTGGAACGATTGCGAAATTCGAAATGATGATGCAACGATCTGTATGGATAATAGTTGGGGCGCTAAGCGACGTAAATGGACGCCACCTTGCAAAATATGATAGAGAAATAAATAAATAACTGGCGCAACAGTCCAATTTGAACCACGGCCTCGAGATGAGTTAGCACCATCTCATTTTCTAGATCGTGACGGTTTTTGTGCAGAGGTATGTGATCAGCAACACGCTCAACCGAGTTATTTACCCCATAATGGGTACTCATTTAACAGCTGAGTGGGCTCATAGTCCGACACGTAAATCCCCGGAATCGAACCGGGGCCCAGTGCGTTGAAGGCGAACGTGCTAACCGTTGCGCCATCCGGACTACACACCTGATAGAGAAATGCCGTTTGGTATTATTGTTGGTGGTCTCAATACATTCAATTTAAGAGATGGAGCCATCTTCAACCCCGCGGCTGTGCGGGCGAAAAACCGAAAAGTTTGAGCCCTTTTTAGGGTTTTGTAAAAAAACAAAACTCTTATGAAAGCGGTCATGCGTCCGTCTGTCTGTCTGTCCATCTGTCCGTCTGTCTATCTGTCTGTCTGTCTGTCCATGAAATATCTCACGAACCGCTGAAGCTACATGCATGAAATTTGGTGGAAATATGTAGAAGTACTATAATTCTCTGGAGAAAGCGATGCATCGTAATAGGTCAACTTTTAAGGGGAGGTCTCCATAGAGGGGAAATGAAGGTCGAAATTCTTTTTTCGTTTGGTATAGGCAAGTGGGGTATCCTAAGAAAGGTACCGTCGAGTACATTCCATTTTTGGAATTTTCTTCAAATTTGAAGAAAGGAGAAAAGAGGGAGAGGGGAAAATTTGTGGTCCGAGTTTGTCCCACCCCCCTTGCATTTTGAAACCGTTATACTTAGAAATATGAAAATTTACAGAAAAGCGGCATTTCACTAACATAGAAAACTAAAAATAATGGAATTTTGAAATCTCTTGAAAAAAGGTTAATAATAGTACATTTCTATATTTGCAGTTAACACACCTCTGCACCCCTCAAGCACACCATAGGTCAAAAATATTGATGGCCAATAAGAACCAACATCATAGGCAATAATATCTCTAGGTTTTATTACAATCACATAATATTTAAAAATAGTACATTCATTTAAAGTTAGGAAATTTTACACTATCCATACAAAAAATACACCTACCGGCCTCATGCATAGGTGCGAGTACTGCTTGTATATTGTTTTTCGTAGGTAATCCACACGGAATAGTTGAAGCGATATGCCCCACTAGGGATATACAGTGGGTCCCACTTATTATAATCACGTTTGGACTGAAGAGAAGTGATAACAGTAAACGGGAGATTCCTTCCAAATTAGCTAAAATATTCAAAAAATAGTAGATGCACCAGAATTGATTAGATAGAAATACATAACTCTTTTATTTACTATTATTTGTTATTATTCCATTAAGTTAAAGTCTGTTCAAGTTTCTTCCTCAGTATAGGGACCAATGCACTGCAACTGAAACTGATCACTAAGAGATCGAAACAGAATGTAAATCTCGTCACATACGGCAACCATTTTGGTCACGAGCCACCATCGAACCACGTCAAAATCAGTAGAACGTGCGGAAAAGATAATTTCCTCATTTCCACTGTTCTATTGATGTTGATGTGGTAGGATGATTGGTGCCGTTCCCAAAGAAAACGGAGCAGAATCCATTAGGCAGCAGCCGATTTCTATTGGATACCATTATTGACTGCGAAACTAAAAGAGCAATGGGCACCAGATTATCACCACAAGATAAAGGTCTAATTCTAACACAATTATTCGCTCGAACTTTGTTTTGTTTCTCAGTTTATGTTTTGGAGCTCTAGCATAGGCGAGTTGATAGCATTAACCGGAATATCAAGTACAATAAGCTATAAATTTAGTCAGTGGCGTAACGCAAACCGCAAGGCCCCCCCCCCCCAAAATTTTCACAGCCCCCCCTACTTATGTAGAAAAACATCCTTGAATTTGCTTCAAAAGTTACTTAAAAACATAAAAGAACTACGATTGGGGTACACCCCAATCATGCAATACTCTAGATGAATTTGAACCTGGTTAAAGCCAATAAATAATTTTGGTTGCAATCTCGGATGCATCGTTAAGACGTAAGACGTAAGTCGTTAAGACGTTAAGACGTATTTCATGAAATAGTGCAGTTTGTATGGGAGGGGGTAGAAAGAGGGTGAGGATTACAATAAATTTTATAATGTAGGTTACAATTATCATAAAAGTGATATATTCAAAATTTCAAAGCAATATGTTTTATAGTTTCTGAGAAAATCTGATTATTGTAAATTATCAAAAATGTGTCATTTTGTATGGGAGGGGGTAGACGGAGTAAGGGTAATCGATTACTTTTTTTGAATCTAACTGATATTGTTAATTAAGTGTTAAGTACAAAATTTCAGCCCGATAAATTGTATAGGTAATGAGTAAATTGGCTTAACGTATTTCATGAAATAGTGCAGTTTGTATGGGAGGGGGTAGAAGGAAGGTTAGGATTACAATAAATTTTATAATGTAGGTTACAATTATCATAAAAGTGATATATTCAAAATTTCAAAGCAAGATGTTTTATAGTTTCTGAGAAAATCTGATTATTGTAAATTATCAAAAATGTGTCATTTTGTATGGGAGGGGGTAGACGGAGTAAGGGTAATCGATTACTTTTTTTGAATCTAACTGATATTGTTAATGTAGTGTTAAGTACAAAATTTCAGCCCGATAAATTGTATAGGTAATGAGTAAATTGGCTTAACGTATTTCATGAAATAGTGCAGTTTGTATGGGAGGGGGTAGAAGGAGGGTGAGGATTACAATAAATTTTATAATGTAGGTTACAATTATCATAAAAGTGATATATTCAAAATTTCAAAGCAAGATGTTTTATAGTTTCTGAGAAAATCTGATTATTGTAAATTATCAAAAATGTGTCATTTTGTATGGGAGGGGGTAGACGGAGTAAGGGTGATCGATTAATTTTTTTGAATCTAACTGATATTGTTAATTAAGTGTTAAGTACAAAATTTCAGCCCGATAAATTGTATACGTACTGAGTAAATTGGCTTAACGTATTTCATGAAATAGTGCAGTTTGTATGGGAGGGGGTAGAAGGAGGGTGAGGATTACAATAAGTTTTATAATATAGGTTACAATTATCATAAAAGTGATATATTCAAAATTTCAAAGCAAGATGTTTTATAGTTTCTGAGAAAATCTGATTATTGTAAATTTACTAAAATGTGTCATTTTGTATGGGAGGGGGTAGAAGGGGTGGAGCGATTTAGCCCGTTCAAGAACTTAGCCTTCATTTTATGTCAAAAATAACGTGTGCAAAATTTGAACTTCATAGCTCAACGCGTTCTCGAGCTAGAGAGGTCACGGACGGACGGACGGACGGACGGACAGACGGACAGACGGACAGACGGACAGACGGACAGACGGACATCCGGTTTTGAGATATTCGAGTGATAATATGAACTTCTGTATCATTCATTTTTTTCTGCGAGCCTTATTTCTTAGCGTTACAAACTTTGTGGCAAACTTATAATACTCTCAGATTTCATCTAGAGTATAATGAAACCGGAAAATAGAGGGCTACGCCCGCAATCCGAGGGTTTTGTAGTGTCCCATGCCAATAGGAGATGAATTGTCCTACTCTAGGAGACGCTTAACCATTCATGTTAAGACAATATTGCGAATCGTAAGTTTGTATAAAAAAAGTATTGAGAATAAATTGTTTGAATAATTATAGAGAATAGAGTCAGCATAATCTAAATGAATGTACTACTATTAAATTTTACGTGATTATTACGAAATTTGGAGATATTATTGCACATGGTGTTGATTATCGTCGGCCATCAATATTTTCGACCTCGAATGAGTTTGAGTGCTAACTGTAACTATAGCACATAAATATACTATTATTAACCGATTTTGAGAAGATATTAAAATTCCATAATTTTTTTGTTTTCTGTGCTAGTTGAAAGCCATTTTTCTGTATGTTTTCATATTTCTAAGTGTAACGGTCTCGAAATGGTAAGGGGGGTGGGACAAATTACAATATGATCTGATATTTTCCCCTCTGCCTCTTTTCCCCTTTCTTCGAATTTGATGAAGTCGCCAAAAATGGAATGTACTCTGTAGTACCTTTCTCATGATACCCCACTTGCCCATATCAGATGAAAAAAAATTTTGACCTTAATTTCCCCTCTATGGGAACCTCCCCTTAAAGCAGCAACCCACCTACCTCCCCCCTTAAACTTCTCTCCCCTACCACTCCTATACCACCAATCTCCGCCTTTTCAGAAAAGGTTAACTCCAATTCACTTTACGAAAAACAATATTCAAGTATGCAGTACTAGTATGTAGCCGGTTATCTGCATTTTTTGTATGAATGGCATCAAAATCTCAAAATTTAAATGAATGTACTATTATTAAATATTATGTGATTGTTATGAAACTAGGAGGTAGTATTGCCTATGATGTTGGATATCATTAGCCATCAATATTTTTGACATCGGGTGCGTGTAAGGGGTGCAGGGGTGTGCTAACTGCAACTATAGAAATGTACTATTATTAACCTTATCTGATGAAATTTCAAAATTCTAGAAATCTAGGTTTTCTACGCTAGTAAAATGGATCGTTTCTGCAAATTTTCATATTTCTAAGTATAACGGTCTCGAAATGCAGGGGGGGGGGGGGCAAACTCGGACCACATATTTTCTCCTCTCCCTCTTTTCTCCTTTCTTCAAATTTGGAAAAAATTCCAAAAATGGAATGTACTCGACGGTACCTTTCTTATGATACCCCACTTGCCTGTACCAAACGAAAAAAAAATTTCGTCCTTCATTTCCCCTCTATGGGGACCTCCCCTTAAAGTTGACCTATTACGACGATTCGCTTTCTCCGGTGAATTATAGTAGTTCTACACATTCCTACAAAATTTCATGTATGTAGCTTCAGCCGTTCGTGAGATATTCCATGGACAGACGGACAGGCGGACAGACGGACAGACGGACAGACAGACATTCGACCGATTTCATAAGGGTTTTGTTTTTAATACAAAACCCTAAAAAGAACATAAAACATTGCAATAAATTCTTCCATTATTATCAAAATCGGTTGCACCATCATACAACGTACAGCAAGAAAAACATATTGTAATGTTTCCTCTGTTGAGCGAAACCACGAAACCAAAGCAGGTTCGTTAGATATTCTTGTGCTGAATAATGAAACACTTCGATTGAAAAACACACACTTTATTTACAAAACGAACTAACTACACACGCGTACTAACAACGAACGTTAAAACTAGCAATAACAACCACGACGGCGAATATTTCCTTAGCGATCCAACCGCCACTGAGTGTAGAGTCCGACTACTACTTTACGACTCCCCTTCGTTCCGTGACATCTGCCTTTTATAGGTGGAAGTCCATGCTTTCGTCAATTAGCGAAGACTCTAGATTTTTCGAGCTGTTTGAGTCTCGGGTTTCACTACTCAACGAAGGTTAGAGAATCCGCTTCAATGTTTCTGTTTGGAGAAGGTTCTAGACTACAGATGGCTCGAGAATCGTCTAGTGTGTATTCAATTTGTACTGTCATCGATCATTCGAGATTAGTACAGTGTGGGTCGTAAAAGATACCCACCCCGTACACGCAACAATATTTTAAATCAATCGAACATATTTATATATTTTTAATTGGTACATGCACAGTATTCAGTATACAAATTAATAATGTAACTTTGCCAAACACTTCGTGGTATGCTTACGATTTGGTCAACAAAACCGTTTTTCTCGTCGAGAATTTTGAGATGCAAAAGTTCGAATCAAACTCTTCACATCAAAATTTCGTGCTTTTTCATTTTCTATGCTTAATATACTAAGCGCTATGAGTCTCTCCTGGCTCATGGTACTTCTTAAATAAATTTTTATTAGTTTTAGTT
Source organism: Chloromyia formosa (assembly GCA_964017055.1). Taxonomy (NCBI): domain Eukaryota; kingdom Metazoa; phylum Arthropoda; class Insecta; order Diptera; family Stratiomyidae; genus Chloromyia; species Chloromyia formosa. Next base: position 65,848,656 of record OZ024815.1, read on the forward strand.
TTGAAAATGACCTTTCTGCGGCTGAAACAGTGACAGGTAGAGTTAAAAATAGCAGAAAAGCTGAGCTTAATTCTGGCAAACTGGAGGTTAGAGTAGAATAGTCCAGGAAAATAATTCCGCCAATACCCAGTTACTATGGTAACCAGGTACACTTCTATCCGCGAAAAGCCAACTCATTTCACAATATGCAACGTCCTTTAAAACCGAATATCACAACCACTCCCTTGGAATTTGCCGTCCAGTTTTGGAAATCCTGTTGTAATAGACTGAAGAAAAATGTCTGCCATTCGTTTTGTTTTTTGGAAAAGGTCCATCGGGCTTGCGCGGGCCGTGCTCAATGATGAGTCTTTTCGTGTCGTCTTCTATTGAGTCCGGAAAGTACGAGTAATGCCCAAGATCAGTAGAGTGCTGGTTATTTAAATCAAATTTTGAAAATTTGGTTGCAGCTACCGCGTCCGTCCAAAGAGGTGAAGATGGCTGTATTTCGAAGTCGCACACTGGAGAAATATTAATGAGTTTAGTATTTCAAGTAACGGAGCTTTAAATGAACTTCATAATATCAGTAATTCAAGAATGTATGAAATATTAAATGAATTACGGATATTAAACTTACCATTAGAACAAGCATTATCACCCGCGATTGCGTTGTCATCTGGAGCTTTTGACTGGCCCGCCTCAAGTTTTTTAAACGCCTGGTCTATTCGAGGACACTTCGAAACAATGTTTTCAAACTCCCTCTTTTTACGGCGTTTCGATGCACCGCTAGAACTCGAAGTCCCGATTTTTGACTTTGGGGTATGCTTATCCATATTACGCAGATCCTGAACTTTGTACACTTTTTACAGTTGCTAAAGTATCACGATGCTTCACACATACACAATCGGTGTTGAACGACTGATTGGTTTATACAGAGCAAAATTGATAGTTTAATGCGTGCGATTGGTAGTTTGGATGACACTGCTTCGTACAAAAAATGCCGAATTTTTTTTCCTTATTAAATTTTGTCTGAAATACTAAGAAATAATCAAATTCAGAAAACAAGTCAAACAAAATAGGGGCCCCTTCTGGACTTAGCCCCCCCCCCCCCCCGCACCGCGGGGTTTGCGGGCCCTTTCGTTACGCCACTGAATTTAGTATGTTTTGTCATAAAACTGGTCTGGTTTTCAAATTTTGATAACAATAAAGGGCTGATAACCATTTGAACCATTTCTGTAAGGGTAAAGATGGGCGGGAGTGGAAGGAGGGTTATGCAAGTTTGCAATTTGCAATGTCGTCTTAACATGAATGGTTAAGCATCTTGAAGAGTAGGACAGTTTATCTCGTATACATTCATATCTATCTACAGTACAGCTTCTCGTATTAAAACTTACTTTGAAAGGTGATAGATGTAATTTTTTTCTATGGATTGACTTGTAAGATACTATATCACGTGTAAGACATTTCAGTTGTGGTGTTTTTATCCATCTGAGTGATACCAAGAAGACCAGGGAGCCAATATTTACTTGCCAAAATAAGCGCTTGCTACAAAACCCTCGGATTGCGGGCGTAGCCCTCTATATTCCGGTTTCATTTAATATTCTCCTCAGAATTTGTAAACGGTGCCTCGGATCGATAAACATAATAGGATTTAAATTAAAGAGCGTCAAATTCTACATCCAATGCATTGCTCAAATTTGGAATTCACTTTAGTAGTATTGTCAAAACCGATAGTCGGATATATATATCTCTGAAACCGATGCTACTCGTACAAATGGAAAAACTTCTTAGAAAAAAGTTGAAGACATTTCTATTTCAAGTTTAACTAGTTGTGACCGAAAATGTAGAAATGATTTTTTTTGCGATTTGAGCTTTAATAGCTATATCTCGATAAATATAACAGCTAAAAGTTTTGGTTTAGCCTCAATTCGTAGATATTTTAACCTTGTTTATAAAAGTTTTTGCTATGCAAACTAGTCCCTCAGTTTTAAAGCTATCAAGCTGAAATTTCTTTCACGCTGTATATACATACATATGTCGAAATCAACGGAATCCTACCACTACGTCATATAGCTACCATAAGAACAACCGGTCCAAAGCAAGTTTTTGTTAGAAAAATTGTTTTACTTCTAAAGATTTTTTATCAAATTTCATATTATTCAATCTAATTGACTGCCAAACCACGTTTCTAAATTTGATTGAAATCGGCGTACTATTTCATATACCTCTCATAGGAACAGTGAAATCGGAACGAGTTTTAGTACTGATTTCAAAGTGGCGAATGCACCGTAGGTCATAACGAAGGCATGATACCCTTCACGCGAAACTAGTTTGTTTTTAGGTAAAATTGATTTTGAAAAAACAAAAAAATGTGCAACAGGTACAAGAACAAACTCCATTCGTTCGATGTTACGTGACTATTTTTAGCAGATAACCATAAAGGAGTTTAGTACCATTTTTAGGGTTTTGTATTAAAAACAAAACCCTTATGAAATCGGTCAAATGTCTGTCCGTCTGTCCATGAAATATCTCTCTAACGCCTAAAGCTACATACATGAAATTTTGTGGGAGTATGTAGAATTATTATAATTCGCCGGAGAAAGCGATTCGTTGTAATAGGCTGAATTTAAGGGGATGTCCCCATAGAGGGGAAATGAAGGTCAAAATTTTTTTTTCATCTGGTATAGACAAATGGGGTATCATGAGAAAGGTAACACCGAGTACATTTCATTTCCGGTATTTTCATCAAATTTGAAAAAAGGGGAAAAGAGATAGAGGGGAAAATATGTGATCCGAGTTTGTCCTCCCCCCCTTGCATTTCGATACCGTTATTCTTAGAAACATGAAAATTTGCAGGAAAGCGGCATTTTACTAGTATAGAAAACCAAAAATCGTAGAATTTTGATATCTCATCAAAAAAAGTTAATAATAGTACATTTCTATAGTTGCAGTTAGCATACCCCTGCAAGCCTTAGGCACACCCGAGGTCAAAAGTATTGATGGCCAATGATAACCAACATTATTGGCAATAATATCTTTAAGTTTCATTAGAATCACATAATATTTAATAATAGTACATTGATTTAATGTTAGGCATTTTGACACTATCCACACAAAAATTACACCTACCGGCCTCATAGGTGTGAGTACTACTTTCATGTTGTTTTTCGTAGTGCGAATTGCAGTTATTTAATTAATCATTTTTGAAAGGGTAAAGATTAGTTGGGGGCGCTGCGTCGTAATTGGCAAACTTTACCGGGTGGAAGGGGTCCATATAGAGGCGAAATTAAGGTCAATTTTTTTTTTATCGACTGGTATAGGCAAGTGAGGTGTCGTGAGAAAGGTAATGTTGAGTACATTCCATTTTTTCGCATTTTCTTGAAATTTGTAGAAAGGGGAATAGTGGGGGAGGAGAAATTATTAGTTCGTAATTTGAAAGCCCCCCCCCCCCCCCCCCACCCTGGCATTTCAAGACTCTTAGAATTATGAAAACTTACAGGAAGGTGGGTTCGGAATAGCATATAAAATGGAAAATAATGGAATCTGTATATCTTCTCAGAATAGGTAAAAGTACTGATGGCCAACGATAACCAACACCTTAGGGCTTAGGCAATAATATGTTCTAAGTTTCGTTACAATCACGTAATATGAATTGGCATGTAAAATGTAAGTGGGTAAGACATTTTAATTAAGTTTTTTTTGTCCATCTAAGTGGTATCAAGAAGAGCAAGGAGCCGATATTTATATACCAAAATAAGCGCTTGCTACAAAACCCTCGGATTGCGGGCGTAGCCCTCTATATTCCGGTTTCATTTATGCTTTAGATCGTTTTGCAAAAATTGCGGAGTAAGTTGCTCTGATCCAACACTTCTTAGGGCATCAGTGATTTTAAATACCCGATTTCAGCACATAGGCATAGTAATGTGAATTTCCTATAATCTTCTGTACTTTGAAGAACGTCCGCAAAAATCCCTAGAACATCTTCCTCATTCCCGGTTGTTCGTTGTTCTTGTACAACGGAAAATAGTTGATATGTATAAAAAGGAACTTCCCAAACAAACGATACAGCAATTCGTGGTGATTTCAACAACGGAAAATTGTTAGCTAAGTATGAGAGTTGTTGATTGCCCCCTTTTTAGGGTTTTGTATAAAAACAAAACCGTTATGAAATCGGTCATGCGTCCGTCTGTCCGTCTGTCTGTCCGTTTGTCCATGAAATATCTCACGAACCGCTGAAGCTACATGCATGAAATTTGGTGGAAATATGTAGAAATACTATAATTCTCTGGAGAAAGCGATGCGTCGTAATAGGTCAAGTTTGAGGGGGGTCCCCATAGAGGGGAAATGAAGGTCGAAATTTTTTTTTCGTTTGGTATAGGCAAGTGGGGTATCCTAAGAAAGGTACCGTCGAGTACATTCCATTTTTGGAATTTTTTTCAAATTTGAAGAAAGGAGAAAAGAGGGAGAGGAGAAAATATGTGGTCCGAGTTTGTCCTCCCCCCCCCCCCCTTGCATTTCGAGACCGTTATAGCTAGACATATGAAAATTTACAGAAAAGTGGCATTTCACTAGCATAGAAAATTAAAAATAATAGAATTTTTAAATCTCATCCAAAAAGGTTAATAATAGTACATTTCTATAGTTGCAGTTAACACACCCCTGCACCCCTCAAGCACACCATAGGTCAAAAATATTGATGGCTAATGATAACGAACATCATAGGCAATAATATCTTTAAGTTTCATTACAATGACATGATATTTAATAATAGCACATTGACTTAAAGTTATGCATTTTGACACTATCCATACAAAAAATACACCTACCGGCCTCACGCATAGATATGCGTGTACTACTTGCATGTTGTTTTTCGTAGTGCGAATTGCAGTTATTTAATGAACCAACTATGGAAGGCTGAAGATTGGTGATTGGTGATCCTAACAATAACTATTCACACAATTAATTTTTTTAGGGTTTTGTGTCTTAAATCTTACAAAATCGGTCAAATACCTGTCTGTCCGTCTGTTCATAGAATATCTTACGAACGGCTGAAGCTGCACACATAATTCGGCGGGAATGTGTAGAAATGCTATAATTTGCTGGAGAAAGCGTTGTGTTGTAATTGGCCAACTTTAAGAGGGGGGGGGGGGGGGGGGGTCCACACAGAGGCGAAATTAAGGTCAATTTTTTTTTATCCACTGGTATAACCAAGTGGGGTGTCGTGAGAAAGGTAATGTTGAGTAGATTCCATTTTTGGCATTTTCTTGAGATTTGTAGAAAGGGGAACAGTGGAGGAGGAAAAAATATTAGACCGTAATTTGTCCCAGCCGCCCTGAACTTCGAAGCCGTTACACAAGTTTGCAATTTGCAATGTCGTCTTAATATGAATGGTTAAGCATCTCGAAGAGTAGGACAGTTTATCTCGTATATATACATATCTATCTACAGCTTCTCGTATTAAAACTATTACTTTGAGAGGTGACAGATGCTGTCTTCTTGTGAATTGGCATGTAAGATACTATATCATGGGTAAGACATTTAATTATGGTGTTTTTATTCAGCTGAGTGGTACCAAGAAGAGCAGGGAGCTAATATTTAGATACTAAAATAAGCGCGTGCTACAAAACCCTCGAATTGCGGGCGTAGCCCTCTATATTCCGGTTTCGTTCTTATATTTTGTGGTTCAAAGAAAATTTATGTGATAAATTGACAATTTCTTATTCCCCGATGTTGTATACTAACAATTTATCAGATTTATTCTTACAATATTTGTAACGAAGAATTAAAATAAATTGGCGATTAACAATTTTCAAATTGTTAAAATAACAACTACTGGGTAGTAAAATCAATAATTTTGTGAAAAAATATCACAATTTTGGATCAATTGTTCAAGTACTACAGAAAATAGTTAAATTAACAATGGATTTTTCTTTCAGTGCAGAATCATATTTGCGTATTTCAAAAACAAGGTTTTTCAATAATATCTCAACTTTAAGTTTTCTTTCAGGAAATTTTTTTTTTAAATCCTTTTCTGCCTTTAATTGAAAAATCTTACAAGTTTGCAGATTGACACACTCTCTTAGAATTTTAATGAACACACCTTTAAAGTTATTAAATTGAATTGATTTAAATTTTACCCAAAGGTAACTATAGCAACAATATATTCAGCAAAAGTACAATGAATAAAGTGAGGCTTACCGTCAATAATTCGAATAACACTGGTCGACAGTAATTTTGTTAAATGGATAACTGTAGCTGTTTCTTATGTACTTTGCTACCCTTTTTGCTACCCTTAAGACAAATATGGCCATAAAAGTTGCCCAGCGGGTTCAGTTAGTAATTTTACATTTAATAAACAATGTTGATAATGACTTGTTACCTAACCTTATCTTACTTATATTACAATTTCTCATTAACAGTAAAAAAATGCCTGCTCAAAAGTTCCTAATTACATGGTTTATTAAAAAAACCGACGAACCGACTGCACTTCGAAACTTATGCAGGATATTTTTTTCTTAAACAACAATTAACAATGTAAGTATTTTTCCCTGTCAATAGAAAACAATGTTAATTAATTCAGATTAAATTTTGTAATTATAATTTGTAATTTTATTATAATTAATAAAATTAAACATTTCGTTAAGGTGCTGGATAATAGTGGCTCTGCTTTCATGTACTTAAAGGACAAAATCCCTGGGATTAGTGGGGCTAAAATAAAAGAGGGTATATTTGTAGGCCCAAAAATAAGGGAGCTTAAGAAGGACCAAGGCTTTGACAAAACTTTAAATGTGGTCAAAAGAATGTGCCTGGAAGTCGTTTAAAAAAGTCGTAACTGAATTTTTTAGCAATAGAAAAGCTGAGAACTATGCAGAGCTAGTTTCAGGACTCTTTCAAAATTAAAAAGCTCTGGAATGTAACATGTAAAATACATTTTCTGGACTCACACTTGGACGGTGCTGAGAGCGACGAACACGGTGAGCGATTCCTCCAAGATATCTCAACAGTGGAAAAACGTTATTCTGGAAAATGGAATCTAAATATGCTTGCAGACTTTTGCTGGACACTAAAAAGAGTTGTTAGTTAGGTAGTCCGGATGGCGCAACGGTTAGCATGGTCGCCTTCTACGCACTGGGTCCCGGTTCGATTCCTACTGAATGCGGTAGTTTTCGATAAAAAAGGGGATTTATGTGTCGGACTATGAGCCCACTAAGCTGTTCAATGGGGTAAATAACTCGGTTGAGAGTGTTGCTGATCACACACTTCTACACAAGACCGTCACGGTCTAGAAAATGAGATGATGCTAACTCATCTCGAGGCCATGGTTCAAATTGGACTGTTGCGCCAGTTATTTATTTTATTTTTAAAAAAATGTTGTTCGTCAAGCAAAGTCAGTGTTACAAAAAAATGTTACACAGATTTGAAATCTGAGCATAATATTACATATGAAAGAGCCAATCAAATTTATTTAACAGACGAAAAGTTTAATTTTGTTATTCAGTGTAATTATTCCTGCCTTTTCTCTTCCTTGCTTTATACTTTCTATTAAACCATGGACTTCGCTTATTGTCTGTTCAGAAAGCAATTGTGCTAGCGCATCTTTTTTCAGTATCGCGTTTACAGCAAATTTTCTATGATCTTCAATAAATTTCTCACGTTCTTTCTTAATCACCCGCTTCATATCTGAATCAGTAGTATGAATGCCGGACTTTTTTTCCTACAAAGGGGATTTTAAAATTTTTCATGTCTGTGGAATATTCTTACAGTGTACCTAAATTTAGCTCCTCACTGAGTTTTTGTTTACAATTGTTAGAGAGCTCTTAATTCTTTAAATAGACTTTGAAAAAACTAAGCAATCGTATATGTTTGCAACGGTATAGTCATCAATTCGTTTTGTTGCTTAATGGGCTTACAAAACGTTTTAAAACGACTTTGAAATTCAACAATGTCAATGGATTAAGACAACATTTCCAATAACTCATCAGTAAAAACATTAAGCCGATTATCTAGCTCACTAAGTTCTTAATATTTTTTCCAAAATCTTTCTAAAAAAGCTTTCCTGATTTTTTCGAGAAAATGGTTCCAATGTATATGAAAATATATCTAACACCACTTCTAATTGACGCAGAAAACCGTAAGGACGGATAGCTACCCATACTCTTCCTGCTTTAGCATCTTTTAAAACTGTCAGTAGCTCAATGACTGTCTGTTTATAGTTAGAGCTAATCTCATCAAATCCATCAAATAATAAAGCAATTTACCCTTGTTATAAAAGTAATTGAATAGTTCTATGTATGTATATTTACTAAATTCAAATCCTTAGTAAATTCTTTGTGGCCTTCCAAACTTATAATATTTTATCGTCTTTTATGGTTATTCAGCTACGAAAGCTCTCTGTCACTCTTTCTTCTTTTGCTTTTATTAAAAAGTTGAAATCCTACAGTTCTATAGAAGGATTTTATGGCTTCTATAGGGTTTTTCAATAGGGACGACGCATTTTGTTTTTGACATTTCTCGAATAAGAGTAAAGTTGGCTTGGGAGTTCTTTCACATTTTGAAACGCCGATCTATGCCATTTAATCGTGAAGAGATGCATGCTTCAACAACGTTTGTAAGTTACTTAACTTTTTTTTATCAAACTTCACGTTGTATCGCGACTACGTTGCGCGCGCTTTCGGCAGTTTTCGGTCGACGAAACCGTTCATAAAGACGGACTATTGAATGTTTGGTGCAAACATTCGAAAAAACTTATGCATTGCCTAATGTCCCAGTGCCTGTTCGACAACGTAATGCTCGAAGTGAAGAAAATATCGTGGCCGTTCGAGAGAGTGTACGTGAGTAGTCAGGGATGTCGATTCGACGCCGATCGCAGGCATTGAACATCAGTGTGACCAGTTTGTGGCAAATTTCGCGGAAGGATTTGGCTCTCCGCCCGTATAAGATTGCGTTGACTCCAGAACTAAAGCCAACCGACCATTTTAAGCGTCGCACATTCGCTAATTGGGCTCTGGACCAGATGCAAGCTGACTGTCAGCGTCCAGCCCTAAATTGGAAACGCCTCAATATCTTAGTTGCTTACTGCTTTAAAGAGTTAGCAGAGGTGTCCAGTGCCGCTTCGTTGAATCAGCTGATTCAATTTAGCGGAGTGGTCACCTGGCACGTCTAATCAGCCAGCGGAGGGTGGCAAATGGGCCCAGATCGGAGGTCTAATGCGAGCTACGTCAGCGGCTACCCTCTCACCTAACTTAACCTACAAATCACTTTAAAAGCATTCTCAGAAACATGAAATTTATTGTGACATGAAATTCCTGAAAAGCCATTATTTTCGTCCGCATGGAAATATTCGTATGTACCCGTACGTTATTTTGCTTTAGTACATAATATATTGTTTATAAATACATTAACAATTCCTTTTGTTTTAAAATAAAATATTCAATATTAATGCGAATACATAATTGGCGCATCAAAGAATTTAATGGTGTCGGTGTGGGCTATGGTTCCTCGGAGGGCTGTGGTGATGTGGAGGAGTTCCGTGATGGTGTGGTGGAAGTCCAGGGTGCTGTGGTGGAGGCCCGTGATGTGGGGGTGCATGATGAGGCGGCTCATGATGTGGTAGCCCATGATGCGGTGGTCCATGGTGTTGTGTCCCATGATATGGTAGTCCATGATGCAGAGGTGGAGGATTATGATGGTGGTGATGATGATCCATTTCGTTTCGATAAATAATTTAATTACATACAATCAACTTTCAGCGACTATTAGTTGGGAAATACTAGCAATGACAATTTTTCCGAGATACCCGTATTTATATTGGAAATGGAACGTATCTTATCTACTGTTATCTGCTTCAACTAATGCAATGTTAAGTTTAATTTCATGAATAGATAGATTTCATAGAACAAATCTTGATTGATTCATAAATTTCCAAAGATTGTAAAAATTAGATAGCGTTAACGTAATTTTAACACATTCGCGTTTTGTAATTCATCTTCTTCTAATATATGTTTGTCGTGCAGAAACTTTTAAACCACGGGGCGATTGTCGCCAAATTTTTCCAGGAGTATATTTGGCGAACGGGAATAGGTATTAAGGTGGTTTCCGACTAAATACAGTAAAACCCCGTTTAACTGAACCGAAGGGTGCGACGTCATTTTGGATAACGACATTTTTCAAAAGTACTTTCGGCAGGCCGGGAAGGCAAATAAGGTCGTCCGCGACTACAAAATGATGCCACATCCAGCTAAACATTTCAGAAAGCGAAATTTTTCACAACTTTCGGGAGACGGGGGAGAGAATAAGAGAAGCTACGACAACGGCCAGTGCCTTATCAATTTCGCCTGCAGCAGGAATCTGGTCGTAAGCTTTATGTGTTTCCTGCATCGACGCATTCACAAGCAGACCTGGAAATCTCCAGATACACATACCGTCAACCAAATTGATCACGTTCTTATTTGCAAGAGATAGGCGTCTAGTGTAATGGATGTCCGCTCCTATCAAGGAGCAAACTGTGACTCAGATCATCTCTTGGTACAAATGTAGAATTTTTTCAGTTCAGTTCATCGAGAAACAGCCCTACCAAAATCTTTGCGTTTTATAAACTTCTGAGCGATGTTGCGATGGTGACATATACTGCCGCCCTTGAGGAAATATTGTACTATCGCCTATGCTACACAACATCAGCAACACAGACGTCCATGGATCCTGGGAAGAACTCAAGGGTACCATCAAAGAGGTTGCAGAGTAGGTAGTGGGATATAAAGCGCGGCGAGCTCGAAATGACTGGTTGGACGAAGAATGCAATAAATCACTTGACACGAACGAGGCCTAGACAATGGATTGAACGAGCAATTAGACCGAAATAAAAAAGAAAATCACGAGCTATGGCGAATATCGAATAGAATAATCAGACGAAGGAAACGTAAATACTTTGACGAAAAGAACTTAAGTCACTAGTACATACTTATACAATCGGGCAAATTCCTTTTAGGCAGCCAAATTACAATATTTTGTATAGTATGTTTGCTATTACATATTATTACACAAAACGAACATTTTATTGACAGAAAATGAACTTTATGTGCTTCCCAAACAGTAACTGCAAGAAAATTTCGACACCTGCGCCGCCTGCATTTCAAAACGCAGACTACTTAACGGAGTAGCGTTTTTGCGCTGGCGTTTTGTCCAGAGCAGCTGAGATGGAAATGTTAGTGTAATTTTGTGGTCTTAACCTGTTCTGCTCTGTATGGCTGTTGAAAAAAAGCGCCTAATAATCATTTTCATGATTAGCGTTACGGCCCCCGCTCAAAGCTCGGGAATTTTTATACCCTTCACGGATGTGATAGGGTATATTAACTTTGTCATGAAGTTTGCAACGCACGGAAGGAAGCATCTCCGACCATATAAACTTTATATTTTCTTGGTCGGTATGATGAGACGAGTCGATAAGGCTTTGTCCGTCTGTCCGTCTGTCTGTCTGTTTCTATGCAAACTAGTCCCTCAGTTTTAAAGCTATCGAGCTGAAATTTTGCACAAAGCCTTCCTTCCATTGCACGCTGCAAATATGTCGGAACCAATGGAACAGGACTACTACTGCACAAAAATCAGTCTTTGTGAGAAAAACTTTTTTATTTCTAAAGATATCTTTCTCAAATTTTGCACAAATCCTTCCATTTTATGCACGCTGTATACATGTCGAAACCAATAGAATCGGACTACTACGTCATATAGCTGCCATAGGAATGGCCGGTCCAAAAATTCATTTTTGTGAGAAAAACTTCTTTATTTCTAAAAATATCTTTTTTTAATTTCACATTTATCAAAAACATCTTTTGTCAAATCACATTCCCGAATTTGGTTGAAATTGGATTACTCTACCATATAGCTGTCATAGGACCGTTCCAAAAGCAAGTTTTTGTGAGAAAAACTGTTTTATTTCTGAAGATATCTTTACCAAATTTCATATTGTTCAATCATATTGACTGCCAAATTTTTCTAAATTTGGTTGGAATCGGTCCACTATTTCATAAACATACCTCTCATAGGAACAGAGAAATCGGAACAAGTTTTACTACTAATTTCAAAGTGGCAAATGCACCATAAGTCGAAGGCTAGCTTGTTATACCCAAGACTTATAGTATAGGATATACGTATTGTTTTTGTCACGACGAAAATATGTAACACCTTAAAGGAGGCTCAGGATGTATAGCAATGTATATATATAAATGATGAGGGTCACCTCCTGATTCGATTTGGCCATGTCTGTCTGTCCGTCTGTCCGTCTGTCAGTCTGTCTGTCCTTTCGCACGATAACTTTCGATAGAATGCAGCTAGAGCCTTTAAATTTCGGTCAAATGTTGGTTGGATATGTTTCTTCGAAGAACACCAGAATGTCCTTTATTGTTAGCAGGTCGTCCTTTTTTGGACTTTGGGCTCGGTGGACATGAAAGTTGAGCGTGAAGGATCAAAAGGCAAACATTTTTAGGCAAATCGTGTGTAGGGTTAGGGAGATAGAAGGGAAAACATGTCTCCATACAAAATGTCTGGGAAAATTGAATTTCCCAATTTCCCGGGAAAATTTCCAATTTTTAATGATGTAAGGTTTTAAGTGGATCATAAAGAAACAGAATGCAAAAAATTTGAAGCAAATCGGATAAAGGATAACGACGCCAACCCTGTACATAAATAGACGACTTTCCCTTATACAGGGTGTCCCAAACTCCAACGTCAACCCGGAAACCGGTGATAGGCCAAGTGGTGGCAGTTATCAGAAAAGTATTAAAAAAAAGTATCCGTCAATTATTTTTTGACTTATAGACATTCAAAAAAGAATTGGAAAAATTCATACCCTGTGATAATTTTTGAAGTACTGTTATTACAAATTTTAATTTTTTTTTTATTTTTTTTATGAAGCAACCCTGACTAACTGTTCTATAAATCACAATCGAAAAGTAAAAAATTACTGTATTGGTTTTAAATAAAATATGACTTTTTTCCCCAATTTTGTACTCAAAATTATCATTTATCCCAACTGCAACTGACTGCACTGTAAAAAAAATATACCACGCGGTTTTGGCAAGTAACTGTAAAAGATGGCGCATTTTGTCCAGATTCCAAAATGGTACGACACTTCCTATATTATCTCTTAATTGATGTGAAAAGAAGTAATAATCTCATTTAGGCAAAAGTGTAATTTATTGAACAAAAAAATCAATTTACAATTAAACGTTAGAACTTCAATTTACAACAAATGTTCAAAATGTTTGCCTTCAGCTGCAATGCAAGCACGACATCTTCTTAAAAAGGATCGAGTGATAAGCCGGGCGAATCTTCCGGAACTAATGGCCTCAGCGGCATCTGCAATTTTTCGGCGGAGTTCCTCCAAATTTTCTATTTCTTTCGTGTAAACATTTTCTTTTACCGCTCCGAAGTAAAAAAATCGAGCGGATTTAGGTCAGGTGAACGTGCCGGCCACGAAATTGTACCAGACCGCCTTATCCACCTCTCGGGATATTCTCGATCGAGGAACTCTCTTACTGTACGGGCATAATGCGCTGGGCAGCCATCGTGCTGATACCACATATTTGCAAAAGAACTGAGTGACGTCTTCCAATAAATTGGGTAAATGATTCATTAAAAAATCTAAATATGTCTCGGCACTTAAGTTCTCCGAAAGCTCGAATGGTCTAATAATTTGGCCATTTAAAATTCCAGTCCAAATGTTCACTTTAAAGCGATGCTGTGCTCTATTTTGCCGCATTAAATGTGGATTTTCAATGTGCCATTCGTGTAAATTGTGGAGGTTAATGTAACCATCTTTAGAAAATGTGGATTCATCGGTCCATAAAATTTTGTCAAAGAATCGGAGATCTTCTCTGTACTCACGAATGAGATTATTACTTCTTTTCACCTCAATTAAGAGATAATATAGGAAGTGTCGTACCATTTTGGAATCTGGACAAAATGCGCCATCTTTTACAGTTACTTGTCAAAACCGCGTGGTATATTTTTTTACAGTGCAGTCAGTTGAAGTTGGGATAAGTGATAATTTTGAGTACAAAATTGGGGAAAAAAGTCATATTTTATTTAAAACCAATACAGTAATTTTTTACTTTTAGATTGTGATTTATAGAACAGATAGTCAGGGTTGCTTCATAAAAAAAATAATAAAAGAAAATGAAAATTTGTAATAACAGTACTTAAAAAATCATCACAGGGTATGCATTTTTCCAATTCTTTTTCGAATGTCTATAAGTCAAAAAATAATTGACGGAGACTTTTTTTAATACTTTTCTGATAACTGCCACCACTTGGCCTATCACCAGTTTCCGGGTTGACGTTGGGGTTTGTGACAACCTAACTTAAATTTTCGTTTTTCATTAATATGTCAATTTTAAAGATTGACGTTGAATAATAAATTATTATTCAACCAAAATAAAATAACATCAACCAAAATAAAAATTTCTCGATGTTTTTTTTTGAATATACGTAATAAATTCATATGCATTTGTTTCTTATCAAACATTTTCCATTAGACAGAGTAAAACAAGATAGCCTTCGGCTAGCTTCCCGAAGTTATGATACCCTTCACACTTCGGGTGAAGGGTATCATACCTTCGTTGTGATTTATGGTGATTTTGCCACTTTGAAATTAGTAGTAAAACTTGTTCCACTTTCACTGTTCCTATGAGAGTTATATGAAATAGTGAGCCAATTTGAACCAAATTTAGGGACGTGATTTGGCAGTCAATATGATTGAATAATATGAAATTTGGTAAATATATCTTCAGAAATAAAAAAGTTCTTCTAACAAAAACCTACTTTTGGAACGGTCGTTCCTATGACAGCATAGTTCAATTTCAACCAAATTTAGAAATATGATTTGCATGGAGATTTTATTGATTAGTGTGAAATTTGAAAAACATAGCTTTAGAAATAAAAAAGTTTTTCCCACAAAAACTAATTTTTGGACTAGTCGTTCCTATGACAGCTATATGACGTAGTAGCCCGATTCCGTTGGCTCCGAGATATTTACAGCGTGCAATAGAAAGAAGGCTTTGTACAAAATTTCAGCTTGATAGCTGTAAAACTGAGGGACTAGTTTACATAGAACCAGACAGACGGACAGAAGGACAAAGCTTAGTGTCACCATACCCTGTCGAACTCGAACACGAGCCTGGTACAAATGTCCTCTGACACACACACACTTCACATAGATGTGAAGAAAACCGGTCCACTTGTACGAGGTTCGTGTTCGAGTTCGACAGTGTATGGTGACACTTGATCGACTCGTCGCATCATACTGACCGAGAATATATATAGTTTATATGGTCGGAGATGCTTCCTATTGTGCGATGCAAACTTCATGACAAAGTGAATATACCTTATCACATCCGTAAAGGATATAAAAAGAGGATTATTTAACTTTGTAGGAACAGCACAGACCTGGTTATTTGGTACAATGAGTGACGAAGACCGCCAGGAAATAACAGAACATCTAAAAATTATTGAGTCTAATAACGAACACGCAATAAATAACCTTAATAAGCAAATTGAAATTAACTCTAATTTGATCGAATCCATTACAAACATTAAACACAACACACCATTGAATCTGACAGAAATCAAATTACTAAAATTTATAAGCAATTAACTGAAAATGCACAATATTTACAATAATTAAACAACAATTAAAATTAGATCAAATCTTGAAACTGAGAATTTTTGAAGAAAAGTTAAACGAAATTATCTATAACATAGCACTTATCAAACACGAATTAGTACACCCAAGCCTACTAACTGCAACAGTAATTAATGAAACAAGCCTGGACATTTACAGACTTAAAAATATACGAGTTGGACTTTCTAAATTTGATAAAAGCAGTCTACTCTTCTTGATGAAGATACCTGGTTGGTTGGTTGGTTGGTTTAGGTGGCGGTAGAGACCCCAAAAGGGGAATACCCAATTAACACTGTTGCGCGCCATTTTGATGCCACAAACCTCGTAAGAGGAAAACTGATGCTATTAAGTATATCAGAGGGCTCGCCCGACCCCTCTGATATACTCAATTTCCTTAAATTTCCTCTGATTTACTTAATTTCCTTAAATCCACCCTGTGAAATTTAGGAAATGAAGTATCTTGCCAGTTCCCAAAGAGGAGATCTCGGTTACGTCTGTAAGAAAGCCTGGCATTACACTTTGCGTTTTTCTGCAGGAAGAGCAATCCCGCAAAGAACGCATTATCGCAGAAGAAGAGGAACGCGTACATTTAAATGGAACGCTTTAGACTTATGCGTTACGAAAACGCTGCAGTTTCAATCGGGAATCGTTTTGCTGCAGCAAGTCCAACGACAGCGGGAAGACTTCTCCCGCAAAAAAACGCAGTGAGAAGATAAACACGCGGTGGTATATGAAACGTATTACCATAGAGGAAAAATATAACAGAGTTGGAACTCAGTATAAATTAAGCAAAGGTTGCCCATATCCCAGCAAACAATTTCTATCTTCCGCGATAAGAATGCGATTCGCCTTGGAAGATAAATTTATAGACGGGGATATCGCCATCTTATCGCGGGAGTCACCCCCTTCGGGAGAAAATAGTTACCGAAAGCGAAACTTCCTGGAGAAACTTTGGCGAAACGAGTTGGCAACAAGAAAGCGAGTCGCGGCGGGGACAAATTTACGAATTGACAAAATGACGAGATGAGAGTCAACTAAAACAAAATTTATTATCGCTTTTTTTATTAGATTAATATCTTCATGCTTTTTTTTTTATCTTACATATTTGTCTTTGACGCTCATAATTCATAATATTTCATCCTTTTTCACAATTGATATTTGTAGGATTCGAACCAGGTTCTCATGTTTGCAAGTCCATAGTGCTAACCGTTGCGCTATCTAGACTAAAACAATAAGATTGACACAGTCGTCGTTTCGTATTTATTGTGGATTGGCGAAATATCATCTTGGCGATAAATTGGCGAATTGAAATCCTATCGCCATTCTTTCGCCTGAGGGATATCCCCTAATTATTGAAAAAGCGATAAATAATCTATGAATTTATCATAAGGAAGAATCGCCATCGTATCGCGATTCTTTCGCCTGAGGGATATCCCCTAATTATTGAAAAGGCGACAAATAATCTATAAATTTATCGCATGGACGAATCGCCATCGTATTATCTGGGCAATTTATCTTCCAAATGATACGAAATTGTTTGCTGGGTAGTGTTTCAGTTGCGTATGTGTTGTGTTCACTAATCCGTACACAATGGATGTGCAAAAAGTGAAAACTAAAGCCCCCCATATACCTTGCGATCAGTCGACGATATCTGACGATATTGTGATCGTCAGTTCGATCGCAGAGTGTATGCGCCTATCATTGTCGTTTTGTTTCTACAGTTCCATATAATTTTAGCCGCGAAATATTTTGTGGCGATCCATCGTTAGATTAATCCGACGATGAATGGCGTTGTCGTCTAACGATGAATTGCATTGTCTATGGGGGTCTTATATCCGCGTCCATTGTGCCTGGCGGGGCCTCTAAAATCGGAGTGAACGTCGCATGGCAACAGATGGCAAACCCATTTTGTACTGGATGCATTATCAATGAGATCGCATGCTGTTTGCATTCCTCTCTGGCAAATGTACATGATTGCTGATAAAGTGTGAAAAGATGGCGACCGTGCGCTCGTCAGGTAAGGGGAACCATGCCAAATTGTGGGATATCACGAAGAGTCCATCTTTGTGGGTATGGCTTGTAGCAAGTGAATGAATGAAAAGTGTGTGATGAAAAATCGGAAACTGAGTCTTTATGGTCGCATTTTAGGGTGTCCGAAAAGAAAAAAACATGCTATGTGGTCTATGATTTAGTATGATATATGATTTATGGCATATGAATTATGATGATTTTTTCTAAAGTGGTGGAGGTGCTATTAGGGTGTTTTTAAAATTTGTAAAATTTTTCAAATAAATCGTTTTTTTTTTCATCACAGACGTTTCATCATGCACTTGACACAAGCCACGCCCACAAAGATGGAAATGCACGAATGCAATGGCCGATAATGGTAATTGAGGAACCATGTCACGCATACAATAGCAGCTGAGAAACCTTTGGCTTTTTAATCAACAGACACAGCTAATTTGATGTGTTGTTGTCCTTATCGCTCTAAAGGTCGGTTTACTTTAAATTGTAGTTGTTGCTTCTAAAGTGGTGAGGCTTATTTGTGTGCGTGAGATTATTTGCATCCTGCTTTAAAAATAAATCTGTTCTGAGTTCCTTCTCTTAGTATACCTGCTCTGTGGTATTACACATTCCGGTTTTTGGTTCAACCGTAAACTAGAAACGCATGCACCCAGTGATGAAATTCATGCAGTGCATCCATTGAGGACTGGTTGAAGTTGTATCAACCTCCCAACATCTACATACCTACTATATTGCCACAAAAATAAAACCATTGATCTCTCCACTTGGATTAATTTATTTGTTTCACAAGCTTTTCCCGCAGAAAAACGCAATGTGTAAATATTGGGTCCTCTTCTTTTATGACAATGCGTTTTTACGGGATTGCTCTTCCTGCAGAAAAACGCAAAGTGTAGTGCCAGGCAAAGGCACTGCCCAAAGAACAGTGCCGCGCCCTAGCCAGTGCCGGACATCTACAAAGAAAGTGTAAAAGAGTCTCCTTCTTCCCACTGTCCTTGCAACTATGACAGCACTCGGTGTAGGGAATACCAAGTCTGGCTGAGTGCTCTCCCACAGGCCAGTGACCCGTTGTAACGGCGACAATCCTGGCCACCTCTGGACGGGTCCTTATCAGAAGGTCATTTGTTCTTTGTGTATTATAGGATGGCCATATTAATGTATTAATGTTAATGTAGGATTTATGTACTTCCCTCTTAGTGGCACTAAGTGGCACACTGACAGCCACTGCATATGATCTATCGAGGGCGGAGCCCAACCGCGCCAGGTAATTGGCCCGCTTATTTCCCGCTGTACTCCTATGACCCGGAACCCAGAGGAGGGTGACTCTGTTAAGGGTGGCCAGAGAGTTCAACCCTTGACGGCATTGTTTTACTACTTTAGATGACACTGTCGCCGCTTCGAGGGCCACAATGGCAGCCTGGCTATCCGTGAAAATTGCGATATCCTTTGTGGTAACCGTGATGCGCCTCAACATCCGGCAGGCCTCCCTAATTGCTAGCACTTCCGCCTGGAATACACTAGCAAAATCAGGGAGACAGAACGACTTAGAGACTGCGAGGTCTTCAGCGAAGAACCCTGCACCGACTCCACAAGGCATTTTCGAGCCATCGGTAAAAATCCTCAGGTCATATCCCGACATCATATCTTCGTCACACCATTCCGCTCTAGTTGGATATCCAGTAGCGAAGTGTTTCTCAAAGTCTGTTTCGGGTACGATGTAGTCCGTGGGTAGCATATTGTGCACCGCACCCTCTAGGGAGGAGAGAATGTTGCTATGCCCATATGGTTACGCCGTCCAGTACGCAGACTTCTTAAGTCTAACCGCGCTACACGGGGCGTTGAACCTTGTCTGTAGGTCGAGGGGGACTAAGTGTAAAATAACATTAAGTGCATCACCTGGGCAAGACCTTCGACCTCCTGTGACTCCGATGGATGCAGTCTTCTGCACCTTGCACAGTAGATCAACATTATATTTCCAACGCACTGCTGGCCACCAAACCAGGGACCCGTATGTGAGTATCGGTCGCACTACCGCTGTGTACAGCCACAGGAGCATCTTTGGTTGGAGTGCCCAGTTTTTACCACAGGTTCTCCTGCAAGCATAGAGAGCTATAGTAGCCTTCTTGATGCGATGTTTGGCGTTTAGTTTCCATGAGCTGGTCGAAAGAGTCAGTAAGTGTTCCTTTAATTTAGGGAGCGCAAACTCCTCAATCTTTGTTTTTGTGGTGAAAAGCACCAGTTCGGTTTTCTGTGGGTTCACACTAAGACCGCATTCTACCGCCCAAGTGGTTACTATCTTCAGGGTGTTGTTCATGATGTCGCTCAACACCGATAGAAATGCATGAAATTAAGATGACTATATCGTCCGCATAGGCGACTATTTTGCTCCAGACTTATCTAGTCTTCTGAGGAGGCCATCCATTACCAAAATCCATAGCAAAGGGGAGATCACACTACCCTGTGGCGTCCCTCTGCGCACATATTTAGTGATTCGACTTTCGCCCAGGTCCGACTGGATTACCCTGGTTCTCAGCATGGCCAGAATTCATCTACTGAAATGGAACTCCACTCCTAACTTGATGAGTGCATCCATTATAGTCTCAGTCTTGACATTATTGAAAGCGCCTTCAATGTCTATGAAAGCCGCCAACGTGTATTGTTTGTAGTTTAAGTCATATTCAATTGTGCGTACTACCTTGTGGAGAGCTGTTTCGGTAGATTTTCCTTTGAGGTAGGCATGTTGGCATATTGATATTGGTGATTTCAAC
Organism: Chloromyia formosa; assembly: GCA_964017055.1. Lineage (NCBI taxonomy): Eukaryota > Metazoa > Arthropoda > Insecta > Diptera > Stratiomyidae > Chloromyia > Chloromyia formosa. Next base: position 65,869,095 of record OZ024815.1, read on the forward strand.
AGTAGTTATCGTATATAATTATCCACGATTCGCTCCAACACCTTCAGGACACAAGAGGTGAGCCTGATGGGCCGAAATTCTTTTACGGAATCATGACCGCGTTTTCCGGCCTGTAGGATAAAGGTCACGCAAACTCGCCTCCATGGCATGGGGACGTAGTTCAGCGAAATACAGCCCCTAAAAATGGCTACTAGCCATGGGATCACTATGTCCTCTGCCTGCTGGAGCATAACTGGAAATATACCATCAAGGCCCGGTGACTTATAAGGAGGAAAGCTGTTGATGGCCCACACCAAATTTTGGGCAGTGATAACCAAGGTAATTTCATCCTCCGACACTGGCTGCTCACTTGGCATGCTAGTATCGTAGCAATGATCCTCACTGCTTGGGAAGAGTGTCGTCATAAGGTGTTCAAGTGTTTTACTGGTGAATTTAGTCCAACTACCGTCCGGCTTTTTGATAAAATACGGACAGCTCTAGCTCTTGAATAGAATTTTGTGCAATCTTGATGTGGCGCTCGTATCCTCAATCGACTTACAATAATCTCTCCAAGAGTCCCATTTGGCTGATCTGATAGCTTTTTTGTATATATTTAGACAGTCTTTATAGGGTTGCCAATAATTGTGGTTATTGCAAGTATTAAAGAAATCTCTTGTCAATCTCCTAAGACAAGCCAGGTCTTCGTTCCACCTTTAGGGTAGGGTTTTCTTACGATACTTAGCAGGCCAAAAGATTTTAAACGCTGAGTCCAACGCCTTCTCGAAGGTCAGAACCTTAACTTTAAGTTCCTTTGCTGTCCCCATACTTAAGTTTTTTTCATCTAGATAATTTTGTGGAAGTAACCTGCCTGAATTTCGTCCAGTCAGTTCTTCCGGGATTCTTAAACGGGTTCGTCTGATTGTGTGATTCACGTCTTTCGTTTGTCGTGGTACTTCCCCACAAGGTGTCTGGCATTGGCATCCCCTCCTGCGAGCAGGCTTGATTTCATTGCCGCCACTTCCTTGGTTCATTCATATAAGTCAATCCATTATAAATTTTTAACAGCAATCCCAACAGAAACCAATAATTTGGAAGTCATAGAAGAAGATCAATATATTTTAGAACTAAATTCAAGTAAATTCATTTATGATAATAACAGTCCGTATGAAAATGAACTCAAACTAGCGAAAAATTGTATCCTTCACGATAATTGTTTACTAAAAGAAAACCGAATACCTGAAATTAAAAAAATAGATGATACAACTACAATTGTAAAAAATATGAAAAATCAGAAACTCACTAATCTATGTGATGACCGAAATGTTGACTTAAACGGTCACTATCTAATGAATATTAATAATTGTAGTATCCAAATAATGGACCAGATATTCAAAAACAGAAATGAAAAATTTGTAAACCGATTTTCCTATACGAACGAAGTGCAGCGTAATTTCACAACCAAAATTGATTTTAAGGAGATGATTTTGAAAAATATTGGAAATTTGGATCACATTAAAATTCTTAAATACCAACAAAATGTAAACTACAATATTTAATTGGTGCAATTGTTTTATTTATTTTTTATTATAAATTACTTTCTCACTTTAGAATTCTTAAGAAACGTTCTCATGATGGGACATCAATTGCATCTATAATGCCTGCTACAGACAATGGCCCATCTCCGGCCATTTGAAGCCATCGCCACTGAGTGGACAGGCGGATGGCGCTCAGTGGCCAATGGCGCATAACCGTCATTACTGTCAACAGCGATGGGCCATTGGATGGCCACAAATGGCTTCGAGAGCCATTTTTCGCCACGCGATGGCCCATCGGTGTCTGTCAACGCAGTCAAAAACAACTTTGAACAGCTGATTTAAGTTGACAAGATGATTGTGTGTTTTCTTTTCGATGTAGATCTGGTGAAGTAGTCGTGAATTTTTTTTCTTGTTATCGCTGTTATTAAATAACATTGACAAATCGAGTCACAGATCTTTGAAATACCTTACATACGATCCAAACGGTAGTATGGATTAAACTCAACATGGGCGGAAAAGTGTTCGTGACGACGCGAAACACGTTGGTGAACAAGGAGCCAAACGGTATGCTTGTACGAATGTTCTATCTGAACGGTGCAATGAACCCGAGCGACTTTGACCAGACCGGCGCCTACTTGATCGATCGCAGCTTTATCAATCAGTTATATTTGCGTCACGGTCAGCTAATCTACGATGCCCTCCTGAACTTCGAGTGCATTCTAAATGCGAGATTCTTCTACATCGTAAGTCTCATACTGCAGCTAAGGGCTCAACTGCAGGCGAAAAACGTACATGCGGACCACGTGCCATCGTCCAAACGCGAGGTAATCCAGGCTCTGATTCAGACGTCATATTTGTTAGAGATTCGATTTCACGGCGTCAACTTGCCCGGAGATTATCTGCGAAAGTGGGACTTTAGGAATATCAACGTCAAGGTAAGTTGCCCAAATTCGGTTCTCATATAAATCTAATTCTTCCATTGTTTTTCAGTACGCCTGCTTGCAAGGATGCAATCTTTCGTACGCCAATCTCTCGTTTGTCTGGAATCAACCAACCTGTCACATGCCAACCTATCACACGCTAACCTGGATTGTGTCCAGCTCATCCCAGTGCGAGGTCTGTGTGCCAATCTCGAAGGTGCTAATCTGAAGAGCTGCCATTTCGAGGATCCCGTTCCGGAGTTCGGACAAATCTGGAAGGAGTGAATCTGAACAGAGCATGTCCGGAGGGAAAAACACGGCTGACGTGAACTTACGAGTAGCAAACCTGAAAAAAGCTAAACAGAAATGATGGCCGTTTTGGCTGACGCGGGTTTGGAGAGTGCTATTTGTCGGAAAGCGACCTACAGAATGCCATTTTGCGGGGCACCAACCTGAAGGATGTTAAATTGGAATTGATAATGACGCCGTTGTATAGGTACATGTTGCAAACTGTCCGCTAAACGAAGAGAGTCGCTATCGACGCGGAACAGTTGAAGAGAACGAGTAAAAACAAAACGAAAAACAGAATTATGATGGTTTCTTATTCGCTTCACAGTCACTTAAAAGTATTCTAAGTAGGTTACTTATATAGAAGTATCGTCTACTTGCTATGCTTTATACTAAGAAACGCAACCCAATAAATGAGTAGTAAGCGTCGCTTCTGGATGTACTGTTTTCTTCACCTTGCCTTCCAAACAGACGTTCCTTGCCCTTCAGACAGGCGTCCCTTGTCCTCCAGACAGACGTCCCTTGCCCCCAGACAGACGTCCTTTGTCCTCCAGACAGACGTCCTTTGTCCTCCAGACAGACGTCACTTGTCCTCCAGACAGACGTCCCTTGCCCCCCAGATAGACGTTCTTTGTCCTCCAGACAGAAGTCACTTGTCCTCCAGAGAGACGTCCCTTGTCCTCCATACAGATGGCCCAGGTCCCCCAGATAGGTGACTCTGGTCTCTCAAGCTCTTGAAACCACCCTAGTTTTCCAAACCACTTCTAGCTCTCCATCAATATTTTCGACCTCGGATGAGTTTGAGAAATGCAGGGGTGTGCTAACTGTAACCACAGAAATATACTATTATTAGCCTACTTTGAGAAGATATCAAAATTCCATATTCTTTTGTTTTCTGTGCTAGTTGAAAGCCACCTTCCTGTATGTTTTCATATTTTCCCTTCTACCTCTTTTCCCTTTTCTTTAAATTTGATGAAAATGCCAAAAATGGAATGTACTCGGTAGTACCTTTCTCATGATACCCAACTTGCCTATACCAGATGAAAAAAAAATGTTGACTTTGATTTCCCCTAAAGTTGACCTATTACGACGCATCGCTTTCTCCGGTGAATTATGTAATTCTACACATTCCTACAAAATTTAATGTACTATAGTACATAGCTTCAGCCGTTCGTGAGATATTCTATGGACAGACATTTGAACGATTTCATAAGGGCTTTGTTTTTACTACAAAACCCTAAAAACCAAATATTTTATATTTTAGAGATAAATTTATTAAAAAAAAAACAAAGGGAAGAGACACACAAAACAGACTCTCGTCTGAAGCAGGTAGCAGGACAACTTAAATAAAGCGTCACGTGAATGTTTACCGTATCGTTTATACAAAACCTCAGATGTCAGATGTCTATACGGACGGACAGGAAGAGAACGACCGTTACACCACGTCCAGCGTAAATACGGGCAATGCGGTGCGTTGAATTCAAAATCAAACCTATGTTGGCAAATGTATTTTACATGTCCAACGTAAGCACGCGTTGTTTGAAAATCAAACTCGTTTGATTTTGCCCGCATTATCGTGCGGAAAAACCAAGATGGAAGTTCTCATTTCAGAAGTTCAAGAGCGAAGTGTGCTCTGGAATAAGAGCCACCGTAGTTATAAAGATAGAACGGTAGCTGATTTTGAGTGGAATGTAACTGAAAAAGTGGGACTTTCAAGTAAGTAAGGAATGATTATTTCAAGTATAACAATGTTTCGTTCAAGTTCAACTTCTCGCGGCAGATAATTATTTGTTCTGGGAAACTGTAAATTGTGGTTTTCCATTTGATTTCTTTAGTTTAAATGTTGTCTAAAGTTGTGTAGTGTATTTTTGATATATATTTCTTTCTTTTTCAGAAGAAGAAGCTAGAAAGAAATGGAGAAGTCTGCGCGACCAATTTATCAAAGAGCTAAAAAAATTCCCCAAAATAGATCGGGTTCCTCACAAGACGACGCTGTCACTTATAGCGGAAGGTGGCAGTATTTCCAAAGTCTGTTGTTTTTGAAAGATTCCGTGACCCCGAGGAACACACAAGGAAATGTTCCCGTTATAATAAATGATACAACCAGTGAGAGCGAAGTAGTCGAGACCCAGATTAATGATAAAGAAACTCGCCCATCAGCTTCGTCGAAACGGTCACCTCCTCGCCGAAAGCGAAAAAGCAACGAGGAAAATGAAGTAGAATTAAAGCTCCTTGAAATTGAGAGTATAAAGCTGGCGCTGCTCGAAACATCAGATGATGCAAATTTACTTTTTTTGAAGTCGCTGCATCCTTATTTGAACAAATTGGACCCAATAGGACAGCTTCGGGTGCGCACTAAATTTCAGAATATGTTGATCGACGAAATAGAACGAATGGGAAGGCAAGAATTTCAGTTATACTCAGCCACATCCCAACCAGATTCACCTTTTTGCAGTGGAGACTCCTCCCGTACATTCCAGATTTTGAATAATGTTAACGAACCAATTGAAATGCAGCCCACAGCCCAAATTGTTTTTCAGAATACGAATGAAATAAATACTGTTTGAAAAAAATATTTTCGTTTTATTACCTTAATGTAAGAAAAAGCCTTTCTTCAACAGGATTAAGTCTTTGGAATTTTGTTGTGACATGATAACAAGAATCATGTATGCTTTTAAAGTTACTTTCGGCAGCTTGCAATTGCGAATACAGTCGAGGACGGATAAGTGCAAAACGCATAATTGGAAAACACGCTTGATGAAATGGAAATGCATGACAGGCCCATCATAAACACAATCAAATCGCAACGGATGAGTGCAATGGTTTTTCGCAATCAAATACAAGGCCCAAGAATTGACTTAATTTTACTGACCTATACGCGCTTGCAAAAACCATTGCACTCATTAAATGCGATTTGCTTGTGTTTATGTTGGGCCTGCCATACATTTCCATTTCACTCAAGCGTGTTTTGCATTTATGCGTTTTGCACTTATCCTTCTTCGACATAGATGATGCAACTCTCTCTCGATCATCTTTTCTTCTATTTATCTATCAATATTTTAATGGGAATTTCAAGTAAGTAAACAATGACTTTTTTATTTCTATATTCGATTTATTGAAAAGTATTCGGAAAAACTGGTGCGTTAAATTTCTGCTTCTCGCGGCGGATGATTATTTTTTCTGGAAAACTGTAAATTGTGATTTTCCACTTGATTTCTTGAGCTTAAATGTTGTTCAACGTTGTGAAGTGCATCTTCTTTCTCCATATCAATAATGATGTTATGTAGGATGCAAACAGCTTTAACTATTGTATATGAACAGCATTTTCAACACTAGTTGCAATTGCTTTTAATAAAATTCTAAATTTTATCGAACTTATACCGAATGCACACTCTACTGTCATTATGGCTCTTGACAAACGGTAATTAAAGTCTGAAGCAGCGGCATTGTTTTGGAATCGTCTTGCAGGAAACGGCCTCATTAGATATGTTCTCAATGGAAAGGCTTCGTCGCCCTCAAACACAAATGGAGCTTGCAGCGTTGGGCAGTGGTTTATCGCTTGGTAAAGCTAAATTACCCCTCTCGATATTTTGATAAATGGTGGAATTGGCGAACACTCCTGCGTCACTATCTTTTCCGTATGCGCCCACATCGACCATTGAGAAACGATATTTTGAATCAACCACCGCCAAGAGTACTATTGAAAAATAGCCTTTGTAGTTATAATACATACTGCCTGAATTTGCTGGACACTTGACCCTTATATGTTTTCCGTCAATACTTCCCAAACAGTTGGGGAAATTCCATTTTTGAAAAAAATCTTTTGAAATTGCTTCAAAGTGTTGAATAGTTGGTACAGGCATAACCCTGAAAAGTAGGGTAGCACGGGGCTCTTTGTAAGAAAATTACCGTTAGTTGTCAACTGATCGATTTTATTTTTCCCAGGAGAGTATAAGATCACCTGCACGAGCAACCTGCCAAAGCTGGAGCTTTTCATGTTTATTTAATGGGGAGTTATAGAAACATTTAATTATTTTACATATGTATTGGAGGTACGCGTTCTCTTGGCCTGATCATGCCCATTTTCAATACCAACCAACAAGATCATACTTCCAACATTTCACCAAAATTTCAAGGATTTAGCTTTATTCTATCGAAAGTTATCGTGCGAACGGACAAACAGACGGACAGACAGACAGACATGGCTAAATCGAATCAGGAGGTGACCCTGATCATTTATATAAATACATTGCTATACCTCCGGAGCCTCCTTTAAGGTGTTACATATTTTCGTCGTGACAAAAACATTATTCCCTATACTACATATAAGTCTAGGGTATAAAAAGACTGACCGAATGAGATAGCATGCTTTGTTGAAGCGGTTGTCCACAGTCGAACGACTAATGTTTGAAGGGGTTAATACTTTCTTGTTTGACTGAAAAGTTTTTCAGCACTGTTGAAAGTTAGTTGGGACGCTAAGCGATTTCACCTTGCAAAATATGATAGAGAAATGCCATTTGGTATGATTGTTCGTGGTCCCTATACATTCATTTTAAGAGATGGAGCCACCTTGGACCCCGCGGCAGAGCGGCTGTGCGGGCGAAAAACCGCGAAATTCGAGCCCTTTTTTTAATATTGTCCTAATAATTTGTAAACGGTGCCTCGGATCAAAAAACTTAATAGGTTGTAAATTAAAGAGCGTCAAATTCTACATCCAATGCACTGCTCAAAGTTGAAATTTGATTTACTAGTATAATCAAAATTGATAGTCGAAAAATGTCACTTTTTGAGGCTTTGGAGAAAAATCACACATATCGCTTTTCAAGCTCACATATCTTTGTAACGGATACTCCAAATGAAAAACCGTGCAAGTAAAAGTTGAAGATATTTTAATTTCCGGTTTAACGTGCTCAATGCTTTTCAAATCGGTTTGTTTTTAGTGTAGTTGTGAGCGAAAATGCAAAAATGTTTTTTTAGCGATTTGAGCCTTAATAGCTGTATCTCGATAAATATAACAGCTAAAAGTTTTGGCTTAGCCTTAATTCGTAGATACTTTAACCTTGTTTATAAAAGTTTTGCTAAGTTTTTTGTCAGACTAATTTAATTAATTAAAAAATTAGTTAATTAAATGATTAAATTTCTTCCATAATTTCAAAGTTCAAGCAACTTATATGACATTTTGGGTCGGTTTCTAACGTATTTGGTCATTCTGAGTCAAATCAATGAAATCAACCGCTTTTCCATCCGACTATTAGTTCAAAAGATATTCACTTTTTTCCAGATTTTATTATTAATTAAATAAGCCTTTTTATTAAATACGTTGAAAACAAAAAGCTTTTGTGCCAGTTTTAGGATTTATTATTTTATTATATACTCTGGGGGATAGCCGAAGCAGACCACTACCGTTTGGGTCCCTTTTCGCCCCCTCCCGGTCATCAGTGACTTCCAGATGTCGACTGATAATTGTCGACCTCTTTCTTCATCACTGAGTCCCGTGTTATTTCTAGCATTTGTTTGAAGCTGAGTTCCCTCATGGCTTCTACACTTATCGTGTGGCTGCCTGTGATCCTCAACCTCGTGCTAGCCAGTGCTGGACATTCGCACACAATGTGTGCTGCCGTCTCGGCCTCCTCCAGGCATAGCCTGCAAACGTCATCTTCCCCGATTTTCATCTTGGCCAGATGAGCCTTAAAATTACCATGCCCTGTGACCAAGGCAGTTATCCAGCTTAGGGTACTCCGTTTATAACTAAGTACCTTTCTCGCTTCCCTGCCTAAAGGGCTGGTCATTGCATTCCGAGCTTGTTTGCAAGTGACTAGCTCCTGCCATCTTTGTTGATGCATGGAGTCCATCCACTTCCCAACCTTCGCTCCAATCATGCCGTTCCCCAGAGCAACTCTGGGTTCTGGGCCAATGAAAGTTGCCGCAGATCCCTGTTTTGCTAGGGCATCCGCCGCCTCATTTCCTGTTGTACCTATGTGTCCTTTTACCCACATCAGCGTAACCTCATTTTCTGAGGCACACGTGTTGAGCTTCCGGACACACTCTAGTACCAGTTTAGAGTTTATGTTCGTCTGCTGCATGCGTCTGATCACCGATTGGTTGTCCAGTGCAATAAGGATTTTCTTCCCCCGCACCTGACCTTCAAGCAAGTGGTCCAACGCATGCAACAAGCCAAGCATCTCTGCCTGGTATACGGACACATACTCTCCTAGACTAAGCGCACATGCTAGGTTTAGCTCTTCAGAGTAAACCCCCGCCCCCGCTTTACCGTCCATTAAAGAGCCATCAGTAAAAATGCTGATGTCATTGTACATACACTCATTATGTATGTTTCCATCTGCAATGTGAGTCTTGTGTAGTCTTTCAACTACCCTACGTCTACTCATGCCTTCTACCGGCATTAGAGTCTCCCTGACCTCATCATGAATAATGTCTAGGATGCTCTTATGACCGCTGCTAGTTCCAAAGCGATGCCACATGGCATCCCTTTCCATGCGTATTGCCGAAAGCGCCGCCGTTTTCTTTATAAATAAGTCCAACGGCGGCAGTCCCAGCAATGCCTCCATTGCTCGCGTTGGTGTGGTGCGCATTGCACCACATATGCTTACGCAAGCTATCCTTTGTACCCCATCTAGCTTCTGCTTTGTGGTATTCTGCATGGCTTTTGGCCACCATACCACTGATGCGTAGGCTAGAATAGGTCTTACCATCATTGTGTAAATCCAGTGTGTCGCTTTAGGTGAAATTCCCCACCTACGAGCACACACTCTCTTACATTGATGCAAAATCCTTTTCGCTTTTTGGATCTTTTCATCAACGTGAACATTCCAAGTTAGTTTCGCATCTAAGGTAACTCCTAGATGCTTCACTTCCTTGGACACCTTGATTTCCGAACCAAAAAGCCGTAAGGGAGTTATCTCTATGTCTTTCCTCTTACGAGTAAAAATCATAGTGTTTGATTTACTAGCGTTTATGGTTAGCTCTTGCTCATTACACCATTCTTCGGTTACTTTGAGAGCTTGTCCCATGCAACCTAGAATTGTGTCCATGAACTTTCCACTGACCGTGAGTGCCAAGTCATCGGCGTATCCTACAGTGTGTACGCCCATCGAGTCCAGCTTCCAGAGAAGACTGTCCACGGTGATGTTCCACAGTAGAGGCGAAAGAACACCTCCTTGTGGGCATCCTCGGACTACCTTACCCCGTATTCTGTCACATCCACTGCTAAGATTTACCGCCCTCTGCTTAAGCATAGAGTCGATCCACTTAATTATAATGTAATCAACCCCCCGCTCAATCAGGGCGTTCCTTAGTTTGGTAAAGGAGATTTTATCAAAAGCACCCTCTATATCCATAAAAGTAGACATAGCGATCCCGCCATTGTTAATCTCTCTCTCTGCAACTCTAACAAGTTCATGTAGAGCGGTTTCCGTAGATCTGCCTGCTCTATAAGCATGTTGGCACCTACTCAGAGGACTATACATTAGCGTGGTGTTCTCCAGGTAGTCCACCAACACCCTTTCCATTGTTTTCAACAGGAATGATGTAAGGCTAACCGGCCTGAAGGACTTTGCCTCTGTATAGTCTTTCTTTCCCGGTTTAGGCAGGAAGACCACATTAGCCTCCCTCCATGCCTTCGGGATGTAGCCTGCTGAAAGACAGGCGACGAATATATTCCGGATCCTATCTAGTAGAGCGCTCATGCCCCACTGTAATAGTGCCGGGAATATTCCGTCCATTCCAGCCGTTTTAAATGGAGCAAAAGAGTTTATAGCACTTTTGACTCCATTTGGAGTTATTATCCTCTCAGCTTCTTGTTGACTTACCCCACCAGCTCCCATGTTAGTTTGAGGCCATGGTTGGTCTGACTTGAAACTTCCAGGAAAATGTACCTCCATCAGGGCCTGCAACGTTTCTTCCACTGTTTCTGTCATGGAACCATCAACTTTGCGTATCAGCCCCATTTTCGAAGCAGTGTCTTTCGATATCATCTTCTGTAATCTGCATACTTCCGACGTATCCTTCATGCTAGAGCAGAATTCCCTCCACGTATTTCGTTTCCGAAGACGTAAGGTTCTTTTCAGCTCCCTCTTTTTATCCTTGTATAGTTCCCAAGAGTGAGAGTCTCTCTCCCTCATGTAACGGTTAAAGGCTTTCCTTGTCTCTTTTTTCATAGACTCCAGTTCCCTACTCCACCATGGTGTTGGGTCCTTTTCGTCCACTACTGTGGAGGGACAAGCGTGTTCGAAGGCGCGATTAATAGCGGAGTTCAGTTGTTCCACTGTTCGCTCTATCTCGACCGTATTCCGAGGTATTCCGTCTTGAATATCCTCGACTTGTTCCAATAAATATGTCTCGTACTTAACACGATCAGTATTTTTTGGCACTCTTATACGTTTGCGTTCGCTACTCCGTTTTCTGCCATACAGAATTTCAAACTGGATAGCCCTGTGATCAGACATGGTTAGCCTGTCCACCACTCTCCAATTCTGAACTCTGTCAAGCATATTAACAGAGCTTAGGGTAATGTCGATCACTTCAGCCCTTCGTGCATCCACGAAGGTGGGAGCGACCCCCTTGTTTAGGATAGTCCCTAATGTATTTGGTCATTTTGAGTCGAATGACACCAACCGCAATTCCTTGCGACCATTAGTTCAAAAGATATTTACATTTTTCCAGATTGTTTTATTAGTTAAATGAGCTTTTTCGTTAAGTAAGTTGAAAATAAAAGGTTTTTATGCCAGTTTTAGGTTGGTTCTTAATGTATTTAGTTAATCTGAGTAGAATAAAATTAGCCGTGGTTCCATATGACCATTAGTTCAAAAGATATTCACATTTTTCCACATTTTTGGATTTGTTAAGGAAGCTTCTTTATTGAATAAGTTGAAAATAAAAAACTTTGATGCCAATTTTAGGCTGTTTCCTAATGTATCTGATCATTTTGAGTCGAATAAAACTAAAGTCAATTCCATACAACAGTGAGTTCAAAACTTATTCACATTTTTCCAGATTTTTTTTTTTTTTTGTTAAATATTTATTTAATTAAAAAAGTTGAAAATAAAAGGCTTTCATTCCATTTTTAGGTTGATTCCTAATGTATTTGGTCATTCTCAGTCGAATGAAATCAACCGCTATTCCATACGATCATTAGTTCAAAAGATATTCTCATTTAAATAAAAAATAAGATATTAGTTTGATAAGCTGCTTTATTAAATAAGTTAAAAATAAAAAGCTTTTCTGCCCATTTTAGATTGATACCTAATGTATTTTTTATTTTTAATGTATGTGATTCTGAGTCGAATGAAACCAACCGCAATTCCATACGATCATTAAATCAAAAGATATTCACATTTTTCCAGATTTTGTGATTAAGTAAATAAGCTTACGTATTAAATATTAAGTTAAAAATAAAAAGCTTTTATGCCACTTTTAACTTAGCTCTTTATGTATTTGATCATTTTGAGTAGAATGAAACTAACCGCACTTCCATGCGACCATTAGCTCGAAAGATATTCACATTTTTTCCAGATTATGAAGAGTGGCACATGCCCTTGCAACACCCGGCGCTGTTATCCGTAATGGGAGCCAACGTTCTACTTCTAGTTTCCACCCCCACTCTCCAGGAGATGGAATATGTTGCTGAGTTTCCACAGCTTGCCAAAATTTCATGGCTTGAAGGGATGCCCTTTTCAGGAGTACCTCAAACTCACCAAATAACAATCAGCATCTATCATACGCGCTATCACTTCTGATAACTGTAACACATTGTCACGAAACACAAAACAAATCAGTTTCAAATCTATCCGCTTACTGACTCGACGGTGCACAATGTGGCAATAGCGGACAACAATAATTTTTATTGTTTTTTATTCTTGACTAGTTGATTAATTATGACTATATACATGCAAATTGTATCTATAACAAGATACCTGCACCCGTTGCTAACGGATTGGCATTATTACTTCTCTCTTAAGGTCACTTACGGGATATGCAGAGAGTAGCAAATCAAATTATCGAAATATACTATTACAAGTATTAAACATTTTCGTAAGGATATCAACATCCTGGATATTTAACGTCCCTATCCTAATTATATGCCGTCATCCTGGAAATTTTCATATATGTGCTTTAAGCGGCGAATAACTGTCCCTCCTTGCAATTTGGCCACTAATGTAAAGCCTTATAACACAAATTGTAGTAATCCTTCATATTTCTACTAAATTCCATACCTGTAGCTTCAGCTCTTTTCGAGATATTCTTTGAACAGGCTGACATCTGACTGATTTCATAAGGGTTTTATTTTTTCTACAAAACCCTAAAAAGCGTAACTATGACCTAAGCTATCAAGCTAAGCTGTCAAGCAAAGACTTTTTGAACAAGATTTAATTATCTGTAAATTTAGACTAAAACAAAACTTCAGCTACTATACTTACCGAAATAGAGCTACTAAAGCTGGAATCGATAAGAAAGCATTCCAGCATTTTCACTCACAACTACACTAAAAATGAACCGATTTGAAAAGTATTGAGCATGTTAAACCGGAAATCAAAATATCTTCAACTTTTACTTGCACGGTTTTTCATTTGGAGTATCCGTTACAGAGAAATGTGAGCTTGAAAAGCGATATAGTGTGATTTTTCTCCAAAGCCTCAAAAAGTGACGTTTTTCGACCATCGATTTTGATTATACTACTAAACCAAATTTCAACTTTGAGCAATGCATTGGATGTAGAATTTGACGCTCTTTAATTTACAAACCATTAAGTTTTTCGATACGAGGCTCCGTTTAGAAGTTACGAGGAGAATATTAAAAAAAGGGCTCAAATTTCGCGGTTTTTCGCCCGCACAGCCGCTCTGCCGCGGGGTCCAAGGTGGCTCCATCTCATAAATTGAAAGTTTGGGCCCCACCAACATTCGTACCAAACGGCATTTCTCTATCATATTTTGCAAGGTGGCGTCGATTTATGTCGCTTAGCGTCCCAACTAAGTTGTGTTCCCATGGGGAGATTCGTCAGAGATTTGTTGCGCGACTTTTGTTGTTCAACCAAAGTCGCGCCGTGAGAACGCTATTTAATGTACTGCTAACATAAAATTAATTAACTGTTAACATACTGTTAATACCCTGTTAACATACTGTTAATGCACTGTTAACATTCTGTGAACATACTGTTAACACACTGGTGTCCCAAAGCCAATCTCTTGGGGTTAGTAACCCTGAAAAAAATCTGCAAAATGGTCAAAGTGAGGGTTTCGAACACTAGATGAAATAGCGAGCGATGCGATATCTAGTGTGTGATAATGATAGAAATTGAAAGCACCATATGCATGCAGTTGCAGAGTGCTGTCTGACGTATAAAATAATTACCGAAAGAATAGATGGGAAGATTTCGGATTTAGAAAGCATTGCAATCTTGTTTGACATTTTTGTCTGTTTGTTTAACCACGAATCACGGGAAAACCACTGACTGCATTTATGTGAAGTTTATTGTAGAAGTTAGTGTGTATCACAAGATAATATCTAGCGTCTATTTCATAGCAATCGAACCATCCAATCGGATATTATTCAAATTTAAAACTAATGCAGAGTTTTTCGCCTAAGTTTATTCTGAGAAAGTTCGTTCCGCCGCGCATTTGACGTGTGGTTCGATTACAATCAAATTTGATACGCAGGTTTCTTGCGCGATTTTAAGCATCACCCGATGACGGCTTTTTGCATCGGGGCCGTTTTGGTCAAAGCAAACCTTGCAAATGTGAGTATTTTCGGAATTTACATCAAAACTAAACATTCAAACAAACAAATTAATTAATTCTCGAAAATCAATTAACTCTCAGTATTTTCATCACGAACTCTGCGCTAAATTCCAATTCGACACCCTCGTACTTCTTCAGCACAATTGTTCGACTTTGAAATTTCTCGTTTCGAAAAGGATTTTAACTTTTGCCTGTCGGGCGCAATTACCATACCAATGACCATGGCCCTAGGTGAAAATTCACTTCTCTCATTTAAAATTGTACTATCGGCCAGAGCGCTTTTGAAAACAAGGACTTCTCAGCCGTTCATTATAATAGTGAACTAGTTCCGAAGGTAGCGGAAGTGACGTCCCGCCAATAAAGGACACAATTTCGCAGCAAATATAGTTGGGTGCTTTACAATAAGCAGTTGTGTCGAGCTTTAATGAAATTTATTGAAAACGGGAGTGCCTTTGAGAAATGACAGAGACTGAGATTCTGCCGTTTATTAAATTGAAATTTAAGTACTATATTGTTAATTGCATTCCTTCTTCCAAGTTATAAAATTGAATGAAAAGTCGAAATTAGCTTTGTCAGAAATATTACGTAGTACTAATGTTTGAAAAAGTCTGCACGCTCCTATTTGCGATAGTATGAAAATCTTTGAAGTTTAATCGAAAGAAGTCCGATTTTCGCGTCCATCCATCTTGCAATTTGTACAAAATTTTACGGACGGCCGCGGTAACTTGATGAGTACAGCGGCAAGGGGGCAGAAGGGGAGCGAAACACCCCGGGCCTGTGATTTTATAGGGCCCGAAAATTTTAAACGTGAGAAAAAAAAATCGGTCACTTTTGTAAAAAAAAACAATCAAACGTTTCAAATCTTTGGTTTCAAATGTTTGGACCCCCACTAAAACAAACTTAAGCTATGTCTAGCGGGGTATATTCGATAGAATGCAACCACCCCCCTTAAAAAATTTCCTGTATTAGATCAATAGATCGAATGTATATAGTTCAAAAAGATGAAGCTACTACACATACTGCAAGGATCACTGTAAGCGAAATTATTTATTATGTTTAATGATTTGATGGAAACTGACTTATATATTTGGGATTATTTAGGAGTGAAAATGCATAGAAATCGGCCCCCAACAATTTAGCAGCTAAAAGGCATTATTCAAAGCAGCCAGTGAAAGAAAATCTGAAAAAAAATCTGATCATTTAAGCAAGGGAAATTATTTTTAATTAAACGATAAAACAAAGATATAAGAAAACAATTTCTAACAAAACAGTTATAAGTATTTCAAATCGTCGGGAAGTAAGGGACATTCTGTATATGGACCCATAGTTGTTGAGCCCCGGACCTGAATGCTCTCCCGATGGCCCTGAGCGGTCGACCGATATATTTTCTTGCTACTCGTAGGATTCATAGAATCAGAAAACACTAAAATAAAAAAAAAACCATAGTAAACGCTGAAAACTCTTCCAAGTCTACTTAACCAGCTCAGGAACAGCAGAAGCGTGTGGCTGGAGCTATAACCCCCGCCCCCCTACCGTGTCAGATTAGAAATAT
This sequence comes from Chloromyia formosa, assembly GCA_964017055.1. Classification (NCBI taxonomy): domain Eukaryota; kingdom Metazoa; phylum Arthropoda; class Insecta; order Diptera; family Stratiomyidae; genus Chloromyia; species Chloromyia formosa. The sequence goes on from OZ024815.1 coordinate 65,885,122, forward strand.
CTTTCCGACGTGGACAAACCAAGTCCGAGAGGCAATGCTTCTGACTAAAGTCCCAAAAGACAGTGCGGAAAATTCTGCCGCTAAGAAATGAAGACAACGTAAACTACAACTCGTAAGTACCGCAATTCAAGAAGCAATCATGGAAGGGGTCCTGAACGTAGAAGTCGCATCGTTGAGTTCGGGCAAATAGTATAGATTCCACAAGAGTTGTCACTCCATAGAAGTTTCGCCTCTGCCAGGAGATTTGTATGTATTGACAAATTGTATAAACATAGTATAAACTACACAGTATAGATACACAAGAGAATCAATACATACAAATCTACCGCCGGAGGCGGAGTCAGCTTTCTTGTGAAGTCTATACAATTTGTCAATACATATAAATCTCCTGGCAGAGGGGAAAGTAAAGTTATATGGAGTAACTCTTGTAGAATTATCAATCCTCTTTGGTTATATGGAGTGATAACTCTTGTAGAATTATCAATCCTCTTTGGTTCGGGAGTATCCGATTTAAACCTGGATATATCATCGCGGACTACGGCAACCATAAGCACAGAGCAGACATACGAGTACTAAGAGTAGGAACTCAGAACAGATTTATTTTTAAAGCAGGATGCAAATAATCCCACGCACACAAATAAGCCTCACCACTCTAGAAGTAACGGCTACAATTTAAAGTAAACCGACCTTTGTAGTGATAAGGACCACAACACATCAAATCAACTGTGTCTGTTGATTAAAAAGCCAAAGGTTCCTCTGCTGCTATTGTATGCGTGACATGGCTCCACAATTTCATATGTGTGAGTTACCATTTTCGGCCATTGCATTCGTGCATTTCCATCTTTGTGGGCGTGGCTGGTGCCAAGTGCATGATGAAACGTCTGTGATGGAAGAACGATTTATGTGAACAATTTTAAAAACACCCTAATAACACCTCCACCACTTTAGAAAAAATCATTTTACATCATAATTCATATGCCATAAATCATATCATACTAAATTATAGACCACATAGCATGTTTTTTTCTTTCCGGACATCCTAAAATGCGACCATAAAGATTCAGTTTCCGATTTTTCATCACACACTTTTCATTCATGCACTTGCAACAAGTCACGCCTACAAAGATGGCCTCTTCGTGATCATCCCTCAATTTCGCATGATTCCCTTACCCGGCGAGCGCACGGTCGCCAGAATTTCTCACTTTATCAGCAATCATTCTGTTAGTATGCGACGTTCAATCCCTCCCATTTTAGAGGCCCCGCCAGGCACAATGGACCAAAGATTAGTAGTTGCGTATGTGTAGGTTCCCATATGCGTACACAAAGGGGTGGTGCCATCTAAAAAGCATGTTACTCACACATTCAAACTTTATAGGCAGTTGCCATTACTGAAGTGTTGCCGTCTCTATCTCTCTTAAGGGAACTTACCTTTGAATTATTGGCAAAGATTAAACATGAGTGCATCCCTTTCTAAAAATTAAATCGTACTAAGTGAGGTATCTTAGTAATGTTTAATCTTTGATAAGACCACCATAGAAAATGCAATTCATCGTTAGACGACAATGATATTCGTCTTCGGATATATCTGACGATAGTATGGAACTGTAAAACAAATCGTCAACGATAAGTACATTCACTGTGCAATCAATGTGACGATCACAATATTGTCAGATCGATGTCGACTGATCGCAAGGTGTATGGGGGGCTTTAATTTTCACTTTTTGCACATCCATTGTGTACCGATTAGTGAACACAACACATACGCAAGTGAGATACTATGGGCAACCTTTGCTTAATTTATACTGAGTTCCAACTCTGGTAGGTATATCTCTGCTCTGTGCCATAAGACTTGGGAGTGGCTTACTTCCACAATAGCAACACTTAGACCTTGGGAGGAAGCCTCACTGCGTGTGGCAATGGAGGATGAGGTTGCCCGTCACATGGTGGTGAGCATCTTCTTTTCCCAGAGTGCTCAGTCGTCTGCGTAAAGAACCATTAATTTCCTAGATTCCTAGGAAAGCAAAACAAAGGTCTTCAATCAAGCGACTGGAGGATTATAAGAGAGGCGCCGAAAGGTAAAGGTTTCTGAGTGAAAAGGACCTTTCATGGATCCACCATACATGGAGGCTACAAAGTGGCGGCGGCGACCTTTTTTACCGGTTCGGAAAAATCACTGTCCGAAAGAAGAACTGAAGGGACTCTGGGTATAAATGGCAGCTGCTGTCCCCTCTTTTACTCCTCACATACGTGACAGCAAAGGCATCAGCAACATCAGCCTCTGCCTCGGTCGAACCGCGTAAATAACGCTGCGCTCAGTGCCTCATCCTCGGCATAGACCCAAATGGAGACGAAGCCCACTCAACTTAACTCCAACGACATTGACGATATGGCAGTCCTCTCTCTCTCTCAGTTAGAACATTGGCTAGTTCACCACGCCATAAATGCTTCGTATATCGGGTGGTCCTCATTCAGGAGCCATGACAGGTCAATTAACTAATAAACTGGCTCAATGTAAGTAATTCAACTTTAATTTATGACTCTGAAGCCATTCGACAAAGAGCCTGTATTATTTTAGGGAATAACGTTAATTATTATTTCATATCTGTGGAAAGATTGGCTTTACTACAGGGGTTCAGTTACAATTCGTTGTAAGATTTATAAATTTAAATTATATTTTAAATCATCAATTTCGTCATCAATTATTCATGCAGGTGGACATAATACAATGTATTTTAGTTGTTTCAAATTCAAATAATATTCAAATAGTTATTTTTGCAAGTTATAATCATTCAAACAGAAACTTCTTAATTTTAGTAACTCTAGAGCGAATACATAAGTTTTTATACCCTAGACTTATAGTATAGGGTATACTGTTTTTGTCACGACGAAAATATGTAACACCTTAAAGGAGGCTCCAGAGGTATAACAATGTATATATTTGAATGATAAGGGTCACCTCCTGATTCGATTTAGCCATGTCTGTCTGTCTGTCCGTTCGCAAGATAACTTTCGATAGAATAAAGCTAGAGCCTTGAAAATATGGTCAAATATTGGCAGTATGATCTAGTTAGTTGGTATTGAAAATGGGCATGATCAGGCCAATAGAACGCCTACCTTCCCTACATATGTAAAATATATAAATGTATCTATAACTCCCGATTAAATAATTATGAAAAGCTCTAGCCTTAGCAGATTGCTCGCGAGGGTAATCTTATACTCTCCTGGAAAAATAAAATCGATCAGTTGAAAACTAACGGTAATTTTCTTAGAAAGAGCCCTGTACTACCCTACTTTTCAGGTTTTTTGTCTATAACTCTTTAACAAATTGAGGTAGATACTTGATTTTTGGCATGTAACCCTTAGGTGAGAAGCCGCTTGAGTTTCATTAAGCTGGTCATAATCAGATCAAAGGAACGCCTACCTCCCCTACAAATTTCAAAAAATTGAATATTCTTTTAATTACAATAACTTTCGATAGAATGACACTAGCGAGTTGAAAATTTCATAGAATGTTGCTTGTGAGATCTACTTGGTTGGCAAGATCCGAGCGAAGAAACCCCTACCTCCCCTACGAATGAAACTTCAAATAAACGATAACTTTTGATAGAATGAAGCCAGCAACTTGAAATTATGGCCAAATGTTTAAAGTGGGATTAAGTTAGTTAAAGATAGGCCAGATCCGACCCAAGGAACCCCCACCTCCCCTACAAATGGAACTTAAAATAAGCGATAATTTATGATAAATTAAAGCTGGCGACTTGAAATTTTGGTTACATGTTTGTAGTAGGATTCAACTGGCTGATATTGAAACTACGTAAAATCCGACCAACCAAACCCCTACTTCCCCTGCAATGAAACTTCAAATAAGCGATAACTTTCGACAGAATGAAGGTAGAAATTCGAAATTCTGCTTAAATGTTCATAGCATGAACTAACTGGCTGGTGGCAATGATAGGCAAGATCTGACCCGAGGAACCCTTACCTCCCCTACAAATGAAGCTTCGAATAAGCGATAACTTTCGATGAAATGAAGCTAATGACTTGAAATTTTGGTCAAATGTTTGTTCTGGGATTTAGTTGGTTGTTATTAAAAATGCGTTAAGTTTCGACAAAAGAAACCTCTACCTCCTCTACAAATGAGACTTTAAATAAGCAATAACTTTAGATAGAATGAAGCTAGCGACTTAAGGGACTCGACAAATATTTGTAGAATGGGTTAGTTAATTGATTGTGAGAATGGTCAACGTCCTCCTGAATGAGTGCCAACCTCCCCTATAAACTGGTCATATAGGAAACTCACTTTTAATGCAAATGGTCGTTGCCAGTTGGTACTTTTGGTATCACCACTAGGTCTGTACAAGTCTAGGGTATATAGGCTCGGACTGGTCTTTATTACTTTATGTCTCAACTATTCAGGACCCTGATTAGATGATCTCTAGTGCTCAAATCATGAAAGTAATACCCCTTAGAGGCTTATTTATCGGGCATTCTAACATGAATTGTTCGATTGTGTCTGGTCGTTGTGTGTTACATATCATACAGTTGGCGTCTGTGTTGAACTTGTGGCTGGCTCCATCAATATAAATCCGTTGATTGTATCGGTTACATCCGAATTTGGCTAGGTATGTTTTGCAGAATGTTCCACGCCGGTTTATCCAAATCTTCGGTAATAACCTGATACCAACATGCTAATGTACTAGAAGATGTTCCATTTATATCAGCACTTCTGTACTTAGCGGCGTATAACATCTTTATTGTTTCTGCATTTTCATACTGCGTGTGACTACTAGTTGCGGGTAGCTCCGAATTTCATTTATAAGATCAGCTTTTAATTCCCCTAACCAGTTTGAGGTATTTCCCTTTTCCACCTCCATCTTCTGGTGTTCCATGCATTATTTAGGGTATCGCTCAATGGGCACGTTTGACACTCTGTTCAGCCATTTTCATTCTCCATGATCTTGATTTTTATGTGTGTACTTCCACTTTAACTATTTTCTTACTATGTGGGTAGATGTATTCATAGGCAAACAGAGTATTCTTTTCAGAAAGTCCTGCTGAATATTTTCAATTTTCTGCGCTCCTTCTATGCCCTATATATCACCACTGCTTCAATAATTGTATCGAAAAGTTTTATTTGAGCATTCCATTCCATATTGCAAATAGTATAGATTCCACAAGAGTTATCACTCCATAGAACTGTCGCCTCTGCCAGGAGATTTGTACGCATTGACAAATTGTATAAACATAGTATAAACTACACAGTATAGATACACAAGAGAATCAATACATACAAATCTACCGCCGGAGGCGGAGTCAGCTTTCTTGTGAAGTCTATACAATTTGGCAATACATACAAATCTTCTAGCAGAGGGGAAAGTTATATGGAATGATAGCTCTTGTAGAATATCTATCCTCTTTGGTTCAGGTTCCAGTTCGATAAAGTGTGCTACCTAGGTATTTAAATTCAGACACAACTTGAATTTCTTTTTCCTTGTAAAAAAAAAATTTCTTTCTCGTTCTTCGTTCGAATATCATTATCTTAGTTTTCTCCGCATTTAATGTTAATAATCTTACTAGCGCAATATCTTTCTATTATCAATTTGTTATTTTGCCTTGTAAATCCGCGGTAGTGTTTGCAAAAATAACGAGGTCATCCGCGTATGCAAGGATCATAATATCAACTAGCTTTGTGATAGCAATACCTTTTAAAGCAAGGTCCCGGAAAAATCGCTCAATGTCGTTGATGAACAAATTGAAGAGTAGTGTGCTTGAGGGATCACCTTGAAGCACCACCAATTGTCACATTGACGAGTTCGGAGTATTCTTGCCCAATTTTGAACGCAACAGTAGCAGCATTTTATAATTTGCGAATCAATGCGATTATCTTTGTACTGATTTTATTCCATGATAGATATTGCCACAGTAAACTATGTTCAATGCTATCGAATGCTTCTTTAAAATCAATAAATGTTGTGTAGAGGGGCGTTTTCTTGATTCGAATTTGTTTGTCTATTAATGTCTTGATTGTGAAGATATTATCCATACGGCACCGGTTTCTTCTAAATCTAAATTTGATGCAAAGGTGAAAACCAATGTGTTTCGGAAAAGTTGTTAATTCTTTCTGATAGTATTCTTGTCATAACTTTGAATAATCCATTCTACATTGCTATGGGTTGATAATTGCGATAATTTCTTAAATATTATCTTTAAATAGGCACGACCTATTATTTCAGCGTTATTATTATTGGACCAGTTGCTTTTCTGTCGCCCAGTTTGCTAATAGCACCTCTGATTTCTTCGAGGGTAATTTCCTTGTCCAGATTATAATTAGATATATTAGGAAGTTCCATTGGTGAATTTTCTACCGGGCTCTACATAAAAAGCAAGTGTTGCGTCGAGTCGTTTGCTTTTATCTCGTGCTCAGTGTGTATCTTCCTTTTTAACTTTCTAACTTCCGTCCAGGACATATTGGAATACTTGGTATCATTAAGGTTTTTAATAATTTGCTGACCAAACTGATTTTTTGCACTTCTAAGATGTTGATTGTATTTATTTCTGGCGATCTGGTACGCTTTTAGATTGACAATACGATCTAGTGGTAGTAGCTACTAGCTCGACCTGTGGCAGCAACGAACCCGGACTCGTCATCGTATGTGCCTACTTTCCCAGAGTCTCTGACTTCCCGTCTTCGAAGCTTCGACGACAGACCGATAACTGCTGCCCCTACTGATCGGTTGCAAGACGAATACTCACTACCACTACCATATTGGGAAATACAGACACAAACAGTCGATATGAGTACCTTCTTGAATTCATTTAATTATTTATTGTATTTTATTAATTTCTGTTCAACAGGACTATGGGACTCAAGTCCTACTGAACAGAACAGAATACAAAACAAACAGAAATAAAAGGAAATAAGGTAATATGACATAATAAAACAAAAGTCCCCTTGAAGGAGACGATATCGAGACCGTTTTCCAGTGCATTTGGCGCCTAAATGGCAACAAAACCATATTATGTACGTCCCCTGTCAATGACCAAATCGATATGGTGTTCTAGTGACTAGATGGCCAAAAACCCGTATCCATTTCGTCTCTTTGAGGGGACGGGACTTAAACGTTTTTCGAGAGCATTTGTCGTCTAAGATGGCAACAAAGCCCTATTCAGTAAGTCCCCAAACTGGGGAACTAGCTCATTCTGTATAAATCCATTCTAATCATGCACTCATCGGGATTTGTGGTGCCTAAAGCAGAAATTCCTAGAGGTGTGGCGAGTAGAGCTGCGACATCGACGTCGATGAAAAATCGATAAAAAAACATAAAAGAACTACGATTGGGGTAAACCGCAATCATGCAATACTCTAGATGAATTTGAACCTGGTTAAAGCCAATAAATAAATTTGGTTGCAATCTCGGATGCATCGTTAAGACTTTGTTGATCCCATCACCTCTCAGATTTCATCTAGAGTATAAACACATTAATTTGTTTTCTGATATTGTGTACTTTGTATGAGAGGTGGTAGAAGAAGTTAAGGGATTCTGATAAATTATTTTTCCGGAGACTGATATTTTCATCAAAGCTTTATATTCCAAATTTCAGACTAATAGCTGTAACACTTTTCGAGAAAATCAGCTTATTGTCAAAAGACAACATTTTGTATTAGCTGAAAGCGATATCAAGCTAGAGAGCAACGTTGGTAAAATGTGTCATATTGTATAGGAGGAGATAGACTATTTTTTTTGAATCTAACTGATATTGTTAATTAAGTGATAAGTACAAAATTTCAGCCCGATAAATTGTATACGTACTGAGTAAATAGGCTTAACGTATTTCATGAAATAGTGCAGTTTGTATGGGAGGGGGTAGAAGGAGGGTGAGGATTACAATAAATTTTATAATGTAGGTTACAATTATCATAAAAGTGATATATTCAAAATTTCAAAGCAATATGTTTTATAGTTTCTGAGAAAATCTGATTATTGTAAATTATCAAAAATGTGTCATTTTGTATGGGAGGGGGTAGACGGAGTAAGGGTAATCGATTACTTTTTTTGAATCTAACTGATATTGTTAATTAAGTGTTAAGTACAAAATTTCAGCCCGATAAATTGTATAGGTAATGAGTAAATTGGCTTAACGTATTTCATGAAATAGTGCAGTTTGTATGGGAGGGGGTAGAAGGAGGGTGAGGATTACAATAAATTTTATAATGTGGATTACAATTATCATAAAAGTGATATATTCAAAATTTCAAAGCAAGATGTTTTATAGTTTCTGAGAAAATCTGATTATTGTAAATTATCAAAAATGTGTCATTTTGTATGGGAGGGGGTAGACGGAGTAAGGGTAATCGATTACTTTTTTTGAATCTAACTGATATTGTTAATTAAGTGTTAAGTACAAAATTTCAGCCGATAAATTGTATAGGTAATGAGTAAATTGGCTTAACGTATTTCATGAAATAGTGCAGTTTGTATGGGAGGGGGTAGAAGGAGGGTGAGGATTACAATAAATTTTATAATGTAGGTTACAATTATCATAAAAAAGATATATTCCAAATTTCAAAGCAAGATGTTTTATAGTTTCTGAGAAAATCTGATTATTGTAAATTATCAAAAATGTGTCATTTTGTATGGGAGGGGGTAGACGGAGTAAGGCTAATCGATTAATTTTTCTGAATCTAACTGATATTGTTAATAAAGTGTTAAGTACAAAATTTCAGCCCGATAAATTGTATACGTACTGAGTAAATTGGCTTAACGTATTTCATGAAATAGTGCAGTTTGTATGGGAGGGGGTAGAAGGAGGGTGAGGATTACAATAAATTTTATAATGTGGATTACAATTATCATAAAAGTGATATATTCAAAATTTCAAAGCAATATGTTTTATAGTTTCTGAGAAAATCTGATTATTGTAAATTTTCAAAAATGTGTCATTTTGTATGGGAGGGGGTAGAAGGGGTGGAGCGATTTAGCCCGTTCACGAACTTAGCCTTCATTTTTTGTCAAAAATAACGTTTGCAAAATTTGAACTTCATAGCTCAACGCGTTCTCGAGCTAGAGAGGTCACGGACGGACGGACGGACAGACGGACAGACGGACAGACGGACAGACGGACAGACGGACAGACGGACATCCGGTTTTGAGATATTCGAGTGATAATATGAACTTCTGTATCATTCATTTTTTTCTGCGAGCCTTATTTCTTAGCGTTACAAACTTTGTGGCAAACTTATAATACTCTCAGATTTCATCTAGAGTATAAACATCGATGTTTTATCTCGGCAGAATTTTGTAGATGCTTTACTATGATAACTTTGCTAAGAAATTGCTTAAATTCCAGAGAAAATTGGGTATTAAGAATTCCAATTAAGTAAGTATGTATTGCAAAAAAGTTGCAAATAAAAAAAATAGTATGTATGTATTTATTCCAGATGCCAAAATGTTGAGTCTACTGTCTGCAAAAACATTAGTTTTTGAAGCTTGTCCCCTGAGAGAGAGCTTCTTCTGCTGGAAGCAATGGTCCCTGTAGCAGAGAACACTCTCTCAGAAGGGACCGAAGTAGCCATAATGGATAGGTATTTCATGGCAGTCTTCATTAGTGCCGAATTTCTGGGCACGTACCCCTGTTCCCATCCGTCCATGGGGTTTTCATTCAACCTGGAGACCAGGCCTTTTAAATACAGAGACAATTCTGCGGGCATTTGGGCAGTATCGAGTTTGTCTATTACTCTGGACCTTTTTTTCGCTTTCCAATTGTCTTGCACTAGTTTGCAAAGGTAGGTTCTTAACGATATTTTGTGTTCGATGTCGATGTTATTATAAAACATCGATGTATAAAAAACTTCGAAGCCAAAACATCGATGTAGAAAGTACTCGATGTTTTTGCAAAACATCGATGTTTTAGAAACATCGATGTCGATGTCGCAGCTCTAGTGGCGAGAACATCAAACCCCATCAAAAAGAATACTATTAAGGTCTTTTTTAAGAAGGAAGAGCGATTAAAGAAAATTATCAAGCTGAAGAAAATTGTGGTAACGCGGCATTCGAAGCAAAGATGAATGATAGTAGTAGAGCTCAATTCTTGCAAATGGAATGGCAAATTGAGACGAAGATCGGCTTTCTGTTGGAAACACGAAAATTAGTCGAGAGAAGACCACTGCAAAAATGAAGAGGAAGCACTCATCCAAATACACCTGCTCTTTCCAAGAGCGGGGATAATAAGTAAGACGAGGCGCTCGTTGTAAAGACAGTAGGATTCGGGAGTTGTATAAAAGAATTCGAGTAAATTTACGTTGGACGGACTCATGACCAGTTGAGGGGCTGGACCCCTCACAACAACAAAACTGGTTATGTACACTCTAAAACGTTTCGAGATATTCGCAATATTTAACACATTGGAAATAGGAAAGGGAGGTTTTTGTTTTAGCAGTCCTGTAAAACATGACGAGATATGTCACAAACCTGGACATAAAAAGTTCAATATAGTTCCATTCGCTGCACGAATTAATTTAAAAAGTTCTAAAACGGAGACATGCTAATCCTTTTAAGAGCGCTTAAAATTGATTCTTTGTAGAAGTTAAAGTTAAAATGCCAATCAGAAATTTGTTTATAATAATTATTTGAGTGGGTTTCTTTCCAGTCGATACTAGCAGAATCTTGGTTTATCACGGTTCCATGGTCGCTAAAGATCCTAGACACACCTGAGCAAGTTAGTGTCCCTTTGCTCAAAAGGAATATACCAGTGTCACGCCACTGGGAAAGTTATACAAACTTGTTTTACATTTTTTGGGGTATTATGAACTAGCCAATATACGAAAGCATAGCATAATTTGAATTTTTATTTTGCCCTCTGCAACCATCTGATATATTTTCAGATAGTGATGTTGTGCAGAGTTATTAAAAAGCAGCGGAAGCTACATTCCAGTACATTGCGGTGTTTGAAATTTCGGCTTATTTTCCACTCTTATCGGCATCGGACATGGAGGGTTTTGACACGGAATTGACATAACGCTTTCTGATACTGAACTACGAGTTGACATTGCGATTTTTGACAATAACTCTGATCTTATGAATGCTATTTTTCATATTCAGTGGTCAGTTTTGACAGGATATTCAGTGCAGTCTTACGCAGGAACACCAACTGCAGGTACCCGATACAACAAAAAACTCACTTTTTTAAAAGTGGACATAGCCAGTTTTGTTACTATTCATACCCCTCAGTTTGGATCTCTACATCTTCAACAATGGCTATAGTCGAACATTTATAACTATTAGCGAAGGGTACTCGATATCACAGTAGGGTCATATAAAATCTCAAAACGGATCAAAAATTGGCATGTTTCTGACGAGCCATCACTGGCATAGGCACATTCAATTTGATATCGCAGCTTTGGAGTAAGTTAGTGCTAACTGAAGACTCCCGCAACGAACAAATTGGGTTGGATACTCCGTCTCTTTGCGGGACAAGGTAAATAGGTATGCTAGACCATAGAGTTTTCAGGTGGCTCAGTTTGGATCCAACCATATTATTGTATGAGGAAAACTGTCCCTGTTCTAAAGATCAACCATCACAAGGACAATCAAAAGAGGGGTTCTATGGTGAAACTCAGAATTCTCCGTACTACGTAAGAGCACAAGGAGACTCTTTAATAGGGTGAAACGAACCGGCGAGTGGGAACATTACCGATCCTTTCTCACACTATACAATACACACATGCATTCTACGAAAAAATGCAGTTGGTTAGAAAGAGCTAATAACACCAACTCCGCCACCACTGTGTTACAACCAAGAAAGGAACAAACCAAGTTAACACTTTACGAAGTCAGGATGGCAGTACCACAGAGGGTTCCGAGAGTACAGGTGCAAACTGCTTCTAAATACTCACTTTCCGGGATGCAAAGACGACACCAGAATCTCAGCTGATCGGGAGGCGCTGCGCAGAGCTAACCGTTCAGACTAAAGAACCGCAATCGAATCCTTCGACCCGTATTAACTAACTAGCACTGATGGAATCTTCCCAGCTCTGTTGCAGAGAGGAATAGAAATATTAATCACTTTCCTCCACAGTATATTTAGGGACAACTTTGCTCTTGGATACATCCAGATTCTTGGAGATCGGTAAAAGTAGTCTTCATTCCTAAAATAGGCAATCCACGCAAAGATGACTCCAAAGGCCAATAGGTGTGACCTCCTTTATGCTCAAGTTCATAGAAAAAAATTTCTATTATGGGAAATTAAGTCAACTGTGAGAGCTAAGGAAAAAAAAACTAAAATAATCTATTTACAATTTGAAACTAAAATTAAATTTCTGTTATACTAACCAAGATAGAGCTATTAAGGTAGAAATCACTAAGTAGGCATTTTTGAATTTTTGTTCATAACTACTCAAAAAATTGGCCGAATTGAAAAATATTGGCTACGTTAGAGTATCAATCAAATTATCTTAAACGTTTACATAGAAGTTTTTCCACTTGGAGCACCCATTTCAAAAATCTGTGAGGTTGAAAGGCGATAAAGTGTGGGTTTTCTCCGAAGCCTTGAAAATTTTCGTTTTTTAAATATCGATTTTGATTATACTACTAAACTGAATCTAAACTTTGAGCATGCATTGGACGCAGCATTTAACGCCCTTTAATTGACCAACACTAATTTTTTCAATACGAGGCACCGTTTAAAAATCGTAAGGTTAATATTAAAAAAAAGAGCTCAAATTTCTCGGATTTTTGTCCACCAAAAGTTAAGCTCACCTTCTACGGCCGTGCAAACTCAGTTTCCATGCATTCTGCATCTGTAGGAGGGATTCAAACTATTTCCAGATATTTCCTTAATTTTTAGTAAAAAGCTCCCAAATTGCCTTAATTTTACTGGTCTATTAGAGCAAAGGGAGCTGACGACACACCGCAATCGACGTTAGACAATGTGCTGAGGTTGTTTCTGCGAGGCTGATGATGAGATATCCCAACACATCCTCTGCGAGTGTGGGGACCTTTGCCGTCGTCGCTTAGGTTAGGTTAATTGGCTGCCATGATGCAACATAGTATACATAGACCACTTATGTGCCCATTGTGATGGCACCAATAACGTTTCACCTCACTAAAAGAAGCCTAAGTCCATTGCCAGTCTGTCCTGGCAATGTATCGATTGAGCTGTATCACGCTTATATCCTTGAGGTTCTCCAAGTTACAGTAAAACCAGGAGCCCAGGAATTTCTTCATTCTGATAGCCAAAGCTAGACAGGGACATAGAAGGGGCAAAGCGCTCTCCTTCTCATCATTCTCACAACTCCTGCAGTAGTCATTTAGAGGAAGACTGAGCCTCCATGCGAGCACGCCGATGGAGCAGTTCCCTGTGATAGTCCCCATCACCCTGCTAATGTACTTCGTATTCAGTGACAGCAAAGAGGCAGAGCGACTAGAATCCAATTTCTGCCAAATCATTATCGTCGCTTGGGAAGTGCTACCGTTGAGTAATCTAGTATTAGCTGTATCCACCGCAGCGGACTTAATTGCCAATTTGCATGATGCAATTGGAATTCTAATATCAATGCGGTCGCCATCGACAACACCAGTTGTCCCCTCATGAGCAAGATCGTCCGCACTCCAGTTGCCCATAAAGCCACTGTGACTTGGTATTCAACAAAGGTTTATGTGGCAGAAGTGTGAAGTCCGAGCGACTCGTCTGAATAGTTTTCGATGTAGTAAGAACAGAGTCAATTGAGCGAATCGCACCCTGACTGTCCATATAGATAGTAATGTCTCTCGCAGTTACGACATGGTGTAAACGACGGGTTGGTGGGCATCAGAAGATGCCAGCGGGGACGGAGCCTAAGATTGCATAGTGACCGTGAAAGTCGAGCAGTGCCATCAGGCCAAGAAAAAGGCCCGTCAACGAGCTAAGCTAAGCTAAGCCTATGCTTGCTGTAGCTCAGTTCGTGAGACATGGGCGGGGTTTTCGCCGCTCGTTACCCCTGTCCCTTACGTATTAACGAAAATTCGTAGGCCTGGGGAAAACAACACAAATAGGGGAAGCAAAAATGGGGAAGAATAAAAAAATTTCCAAAAGGATGGAATGGTCGGCGGACGGCATAGATACCCTCGCGCTCGCATCGGGGTCCGGGTGTAATGGGACCTTCGGCCTCTGGTCTCATACCACCGTCAGATCACTACTCAGCAGGTGCCGCCTTCGATCTGCTCGTGGAAGCAGCACTACCAAGATATGGTTCATTAGCGGTGGTTTATTACAATGGCTCCTTAACTACAGAGCTTCCTAAATCGTCGAAACCTCAACCATCAGAATGCCACAAAAGTTGGGAAAACAAAAGAATAAGTTAATTCCCAGTCCCTCCCAGTAATTACAAGCCCCATCGCCGTCATCGGTCTTAGAGCCATCCGTGTTGATGACCGAGGAGTTGGGTGTAAAAGGTACGTTGTCAGCCCATAGGCTCCTCGACGGAATCAGGCAGATGTAATTCCTGCCAAAAACGTGTTTATGAGAAGTGTAATCACTTTCCCAACGGAGATCCAGGTTGCCCACAATAGCTGAGTGGCCAGTACTCGATGGAGGCGCAGGGTCCTGTTCCCTGCCAGTTGTTCGCCAATCATGTCAAGCAGGAGCAAGTTTAGCAGCGTATTTAAGCTGGCTGACGGAATTGATCTAAATGCCCGCGTTGTTGCAATCGCTGCTAATCTTTGCACTTTACTTAACAAGTTACAGTAAGACACCACTCTAAGTGCTGTCCATCACACACATTTGCCGTGCAGTAGAATTGGCCGTACAACAGCTGTATATACATAGTTAGTACGCCACTTTCGGTTGCAGACCCTAGTTCTTTCCAATCACCTTCCTGCTTGAGTAGAGCGTAGTTGTGGCCTTGTTCAGCCGCTGAAGGATGTTGGGCTTTCACGTCAACTTTATGTCAAAGCTTAGCTCTATCAGTGAAAGCCAGTTTCATGCAATTCAACAATGGAGGCTCAACAGGTGGTAGCACGATACTTCTGAATTCTGGTGAAGAGTACAAGTTCGGCGTTGTCATGGTTACCGATTCGGTCAGAATGCATAGAAGGTTCTGCCGTCATCGCGTCGCTTAGAATGCCTCGGCGACCCCTTTCCTTGATATGAACAAGATCGCTTCACTTGAACTCAGGCATTTGAGCATTTTTGTTGGCCGGATTAAACTTGATCGCCAGCCTTAAGTCTGCACAAGACTTGTGGGCTATAATACAATAGACCTTCCTCTCGGTTGCGGTGCTTATTTCTTATCCTTATCCTTAAAGGGGAATACTTAAAAAAAATCATTTCTTCAGCATCTCTAATAACGCTCTAACCACTTAAAATGTGTAAACTCAAAATAGTTCGCCTATATCTAACTCTATGCTTTGGCAGACAAAGAAGAATTATTACAAGCTTTCATAAAACTTTGCTCTGACGTTAATACGCACACATGGCCATGACCAGTATAACGAAATATTTCATATTGGGAAGTACGTAATTGGAGCGTAGAGTACTGAATGAGGTAGTTCACTGGATGAAACCAATAAAGTTGAGCCATTTAAGTTCTCCGTATGGACAATAAATATTCATTTATGTGCGTCTAGGATAATCCGACATTGACCTCCAAATGACCGATTGACCTTCCTCGTATAGTTTGCAGTATCATGTATGTACAAAATGTGGGCAGTTGCTTATCGCATCCGTGTGTCTGGCACACGTTTCCCATTTAATACGATTGAGAATGATTAAAAAAGATTCAGGATATTATGTGGGAGGGGACTAGCATCCTCCGGTCGATGTTTAATACTCAAAACAAAGTCCACAAATAATCCTGGTATTCAGATGATGACTTATTAAAATTTGATGAGACAATTGTATTGTTGGTTGATTGATGGATGTGGTTGGGACTATGATGAAAGTACAAGGTGCGGTTTTTCTTGATAGTGAATACACAGTTTTCTTAACTTATCCCAATAAATATTTATTATTTATAAAATTCATTACAAAACATTAACATTTGCTCATACTGGCCAGAAAAGCATAATCCACTTATTCATACAATATAATTTCCCTATAAAATCCAATCAATCAGCAATGATGATGGGGTGGTCCATGATGGTGGTGTGGAGGTCCGTGGTGATGATGTGGGGGTCCATGATGGTGATGTTGTCCGTGATGATGTGGCGGTGGTGGACAATGGCCAGGGCCGCCATGGTTTGGTGGGTGGTGATGATGTGGCGGTGGTGGTGGACAGAAGCCAGGACCTCCATGATGTGGTGGTTGATGGTGATGTGGCGGTGGTCCATGATGTGGAGGCCCGTGATGGCAACGTCCGTGGCAAGGTCCGTCTCGACACATTTTCTTCTTGAACTCAGTAAAACTACTTCCTCAACAAGTCAACTTTGAATGATATCAAATTCTGATTAACACGATACTTATACTCTACTCAAATGTATCTTATCGGCAAATAATTCCCAATTGCATGCCGATACCATAATCAAGTGGGAATTACTATTGATAATTTATAAATAAACATTGTAAACTTTGATTAGATTACACGTGAAAATATCGATGACTACATTGCTTGCGAATATGAGAATTTAATGAATATCCGGAACTGAAAATTCTGATAATTACCTATATATGAACAATAGTCATGTAAAATATGTTGTCGACAAAATATTAAATATATGCTAGACCCTATTAGTCATTTGTGTCGAATTGGACATGTGTAACGAATCACACGTCATTAGCAGACTTAAGTATGAAGGAAATCTATATCTACATATATGTAAAATACGTATAATAAATCTGTAAATTTTGTGTGTCTGTACATTCGAAATATTTGGAAAAAACTTATCTGGAGTATATTTTTTGAAATTGTTGTCTGTTTGTCCGTTTTCTGTTTTAGTTCAGCCACTGGGTGATTTGGGGAAACAAATTGTGGTGGAGAATTTTTTTCTTTAATTTTTTATGTTTTTTTTTTGAGATGCTGAACACGAAACCGGAGCTTCTCACCAAAATTTTTTGCGGAACATGGTCAAAATCCCAAAAAACATCGAAATTTCGGTACTTTTTTTGGTTTCTCGACAATAAATTGGAAACCGTGAGTCCCAGCTAGAAAAGTTTTAGTTTGGACAAATTGAAGAGCATAAAATTCTGCGTCGATTTAGCTACCTAAATGTTAAATTCGGTTCAGTGGTGTAGCCGCAAATGAAAGTCGAAAAACGTCGATTTTTTTCAACTTTGCGGAAAACCCTTTAATGTTACATTTGAACGTCTGTTACTTAAAAACGGCTTCTAATCAGGGGCGGCGAAACGTGTTTAGTCCGAGTGGGTAGTAAATCTCAAACAAATCATTTACAGAAACAACGATTTTTATTTATTTTTTTATATTACACTACATTACACATTTTATTTTTTACCTCTGTTTTGCACTAAAAAAAAAGGAAAACATCATTTTGTTAGTGCAAAAACCGAGGTTCTTTTATTATTCCGAGAAATAAATTCATTCATAAGTCTATTTCGAGCTTATCAACTGCATTTGGGTAACAGTGTAAAATTGCTATATGGTTTAATCTATATCTTGTGACATATAAATAGTCGAACGCAAATAATTTTTGACTCGTCTTAGAACAGAAAAACTCCTCTCGTTAGAACACGAGGACCCCGGAACAGTCAGAAGTAATCGAACAAACCGCATGTATTCGGGAAAAAGTCCCATACACCAATGCTTTTCACGCATAAATTCAACTACATCTTTTAAATTTTCTGGATTTTCGATGCATTGTATCCAAAGCGGCATCTCTATCATTTACCAATCTAAATTCATCAAAGTCTCCGACTATTTTTTTTTACTTCTACTGGTTTGCCAATAATAAAACTTTCCAAAGTTTGAAAAAACTTTGTCGAATCGGTATCGAATCGACTTTTTAAAGAGAAAAGAACTTGATCAAATACCTCGTAATACAACTTCCGATAATATTCTTCTGGGGTCTTAAAAACATGATTTGTTGCTTTACCATCATCTAATCGTTTAGGAATTTCACGTTTCCTCGGATAATTTGGTCAAATTCTTGGACAAGCTTCTTACAATTCAGCCAAATAAATTCAAATTTAGCATCTTGCGAGGCATTTAATGTTAAAGTTACAGCTTCTATTTTCCTATTTGAATCGAGTACACAAAGTTCCGAGTTGTGGAGTCGGTTGATAACTTCAATCCTATCAAAAATCTCGATCATTGTAAGTAAAAAAAATAAGAACTGGAATTTTTCCATTTGCGCTAAAAATCCCGAAGCTCTGGCGACAACGGTGCTGTCGACGTCAACATCTCCAATCACCTCTTCAAAAAAAGTACAATAAGTACAATTTAATTAAAATGTTACCTTGTTGGACAGTACGCTGTTAAAGAAGGAACGTCTTTTTCAGTCTTATCTTTCAAGTCCAGAAATTTTCGTAGGCGTTTCGGCGAATCCCGAACAAAATTAATCATTTCTTTGATTTCGCCAATGAATTTTCTCGCCCCAAGCTCTTTTTGAATTCCATCTTGAACGACAAGGTTCATATTGTGAGCGCTACAGTGGACAAATAGCGCTCTCGGTTCTTCTTCGCGAAGTCGTTTTTGCAGTCCCGATATTCTTCCCGAGACGTTTGAAGCTCCATCGTAGCATTGTCCGCGATGCTTGGAAACCAGCATATCAAATCGACGAAATACATCTTTGACGAGATCGCATAACGTTTTTGATTTTGTGTTAGATGTGGTATAAAACCCCATGAAGTATTCGGTAGCAATTAGATCTGAAGAGACGACCCGAAAATAAATCGCAACTTGCTCTGCTCTGGAAAAATCCGCTGTTTCATCCAGAAGTATTGAACAAAATTCACCATTTTTGATCTCCCATATGTTTTCCAACATGATTGCCTTAGCCATCAACTCCAATATTTCATTTTGAATGTCGTGGTGTAACCATTTATGCCCAGTTCTTTCAAGCCAGTATTCCAGTTCAGGAACATCTTCTGCTCGCGCTTTTAAAATAATCATCAAGTTAAAATTTTCTTTAGTACCTGCCCCGCGTATCGCTAGTTCTTGTCTTCCGAGGATTTTTAAAGTATGTACTAAAAATTTTTTTCAACGCCATCCGATTTTCCATCATCTGTCTCAAGTTACTTGCGGATATCGTTTGAACCACGTTTATTTTGTCGACATTGCTTAATGCTTCAGCACAATTAAAATGTAGCGTACTCGAAGAATGGATTTTAAGCCGCTCTGCCCCATTTTTCCACCTGGCAAACCCTTCATCAACCCAGGCCTTTTTTGATTTGAGGGTATACGAATCAAAGTTGATCACTAACATTCTCTCGCATGCTTCGGTACAAACGGTACAAATTCCTTGATTGTTCTTATAAACTTGAAGCCACGGATAATCCTTTTTCCAGCGTTCGAAAGCCGAAGGCACCGAAGGCTTTATTAATGCCAACTCTAAAAAAAAATCCGAACTATGTAGAACATAATAACATTTTTGACGTTTGTTGCGCTGCGCATTTGGGAATTTATATCCCGAAAAATTCACAAAATATGAGTTGTACTTACGATTCTCTTTATAATCGATTTCCTCAACCGCAACGAAAGATGCCGCCGATTTCTCTACTTCACTGTCGTCCTGTCGCCTAATCGCGTTATCTATATGCTCCTCGTCCTCGCGCCGTTTGCTTTTAATTCGCACCACATATTTATCCATGTCTATTATTTGACAATAACTTTCTGCACTTGCACTAACCGAGACACTTGTTTTGACTTGGATATGTCTTATAGCTGGGGGTCATCCTAAAAATCTGTCCGTCACACGAAATGTCTGTTTTTCTACTCGGTGGTCAGAAGAGGAAACAAGCCCATTGAAAATTTTTCCGAGTTATATGAATTCAGTGGCCGATCCTCAGTCAATCCGAGTCAGTCATAAAAGGGAACTCACGAACTGATTAAACAACCAGGCACCCATAACGCAAGTCAACATCATTCAACTGCCATCCCCTCGTGATTCAAATCTGCTCACAACACCAGCCACATCCAGACAACCTGTTTCCCTCACTCGTACACAGCGCTATGGCTTCTCCTTCACACCAATCTTTTTGTCTTCATCAATTACGTCACTAACCTGACTCAATAAGAAAATCGTTGGGGTAGGTCGGGAAGTAGCTTCAACTTCACACACACACATACACACACACTCGTATGCACGCAATGGAGAGACGGTTGAGTCGAAGAAGTTCAAAGAAAGAAAGAAAGAGATGCTTGCTCCACGGACCTTGGACCTTTGCTTGGACTACACTTCCGCGGCGGATCCACCCCTTTCTTGTGATGGCCAATCCAATCCAGCCGACTGAAATCAGTGTCACCAAGGTCACCAACGTGTTTTTCCCGTGAGATGTAAGGAACTTACGACCGTACTTGTATCGCGCATACCGCGTACTATCAGGATCGATGATATATCAACTAACAGTGCACAATTCTGATTTAGTGGGGAGAATAGTGCAAATGATGCAGTTTGTGCAGCGCGGATAACGTAAACGTTAATGCAATAAAATTGTGTTGTCGCGCTTACCGTCTTTAGACTTAGACGAGTACTATCTAAGTATCTAATAGTAAGTGTGTTTAGCTAGACCGCGGCTTGACGCGATCGATCGCGGATTTACGTACTAACGAAGCACAGGTGCATATACAATATGTAGAGTGTATGATCGTTTGATCCACACACGGGGCAACGGTTGGGTTAATTTGTATTCGCCTGTACACTATGCGGGTCTTGAAAATGATACAAAGTATCTACACTGCATGTCTTATGCCTACCGAAAGCGTGGGACGTGTTTTGTCGAATGATTTCATCCAGTATAACTATACTGGGATCTTTATAAAACTTACATCGATATCTTCAACACAACAGGTTCCACGCAGTCGGTAGCCAAAGACATATCCATGTTCCGATGTATCTGCATGCAGTGTAGATACTTTGTATAATTTTTTGTAGCGATCGTCAACTTTCCGTAGAAGCTTTGCATCATCCTCACAACAAACAATACGTAAATGGATCACATAGGCGAACGCAGTGAGAAACAGATACAGACACGAGATGTGCCGTTATCGTTCACTTTGTAACAATACCCTTGCGGCAGAACAGAAAAGCAATGCTAGAATAGAACGTTCACGACTCAACTGCGTATGTATATAAAATGCAAGTTCAGGCGCAACTGTAAAAAGACACTTTCTTGGATGCATACATAAATTACAAGTATTGCCTGCGCGAAAAATTAAAAAGGAAACGATTTTAAAATTTTGATAACTTCTATCGATTTCAAACATATTCCCTAGGTTGTATTGTGTATGCTCGAGTGGGTATTTTACCTACTCGGAATTTTTCGAGTGGGTACTACTACACCATAAACCCCAATGAAACGCCGCCCCTGCTTCTAATACGTAATGTTTCAAGTGAAAGTTGCAGGGCATGGAATTCTCCGTTTAGAAAGCACCTAATCTTTTTAATTTGATAAAAAAAAAATCAGAAATTCAAAATAACTAAAATCACGTTTTTAAACCAGTGTTCCCTTATAACATATTTTCGTTCTTTTTTTTAAGAGGTGCTGGTAATTCTTCAATAATTTGAATAATGAAGGTTGTATTTACCTATACATGTATATATTACAATAAAAAGTACACTACAGCCTTAGGTTTTTGGAAGGACCGGTTTGTGGGGACGGTGGTCTGGGTTCCGGTGGATGGGATTCGTCGACAGACTCTTCCAACATCTCTTCGAGGTCCTCGGCGTCGTCCATCGCTGCAGAAAGGTTCACATTCTCACACTTGCCCTCACAGTTGGCACAAAGCGGGAGCAATGTAGACCTGCCTTTTTCTAGACACAGTGCCCTACGGATGCCTTCTGGTATTTAAATGAAATGATGCGCAGTAGTGCATCTGATGCGGCATTCCTCGTGATTGTTACAGGCAGGAATCTACTTTTGATAATTTTTCACCCCCATTCTTCGGGCCTTTTGTCAAAGCAAAGCCACTTCTGCACTTGGTGGTATACCCTCATTGAATGCTGCTAAGCTGCGTCCTCAGTTGATAGAAGTGAGGCGATTGAATCGCGCCTTGAAGGAGGACGTCACATAGCTTTTGTTTCTCAGAAGATTCAATTAAGTGGCGTTTTTTGGCCGTACAGTCACTTCATTAAGGCCTCTCCTGCCGTAGCTATACTTGAACGAGCTTCCAAAAGTCAATCAGATTGACCAAAAGATCAACGTCTTTCCCCACCATTGTGACGGATTCATTTGATGGGGCCAACAAGAGAGCTGTCGTGACGATGAGGGTATCTGTGTCTACCCTGGCTTGCACGCATTACATCTAGAACTCTGTGTATTTCTCCATGAGCATTGAGATCAGGCTCCTTTTATTGGAGGAGTTGTTGCGAACCATTGCATTTTCTCATTTCATACACAGCTAATATGATTCCGTTGGCTATGGGAACAATTGCAAACTACAATTGTTTCCATATCAAAATACCGCAATTATGTATGTCGCTCAGTCAGCTGATAGCCGAGAATATGCATGGATGTCGTTTCGCCGCTGGCGGAGCAACATCATTCCGTAGCTGACGAGTATCTACGTGCATTATTATGCTGCATCACGGCACGATCCTTTGTTGTGTCTCTACTAGGCGTGATGGCTATAGAGATGGATGTTACTAACATGCTCACGGGTGGGCGATGGTGATGAGCGTTGCGAATGGTATGTGTCGTTGCCCATGATACATGAGAGACAAGATATGACCTTGCGTATGCCGGCTCTCTGAATGCCTACGTCACACGCTCATTCAATTTTATGAATACTTAGTCTTTGGCTTTTATCTCTGTAACTATTAACCCTAGCAAAAAACTTTCTGAGGCGAAATTGAAGATCACAAAAATATACATAAATACAAATAGAGATAATCTCATTCAATTCATTTATTCGCACAAAATTGAAAAAACATATCAAGCAGAGCCATGGTTCAAAAATAGAACGTCGTGTTCATTATACTGGTCCAATTAACGTCTTCGCAAATATACTGACAAATGAATTTCTGTAATTTGAGGCGTGCTTCTCTAACTACGCATATAAATAGAAAACTTTGCAGTTTTCGATTGTATAAATTTTTAAATATAATATTGGTGGCACATAAATCAATAAGTCCTTGGAGTTCCACAATTCCGTTTTTGCATTTCACTTTGCATTTGCAATTCAAAAATAAGTTAGTGGAACATAAAAGGATATGTAAAGTGCAAAATGCAAAGTTCGGAGTTGCAAATTTGTTTCGTGGAATTGGCCCCTGATCCCAGGATAAGAAACAACTTCGTGCGGCTCTGCTTAAAAGGAGCCCTACACCTCACTCACAACCACTACCGGTAGTTTTAGTGAAGTGTGTTACAGTGCTACGCGTTGGATAAATTCTACGCTTTTACATTAGCTTATCGCACTCCCAAGATATTTAATTTATACCGCTATAGCGGCTAAGAACTACAGTCAGATTGGAAATCCTATAAAAAAAAAACATCTGAGATGTTTCAAGAAAGAGTTAAGAGGAGCGAAATGTAACTCATAAAGGAGCTTTTGCGAAAAGGTAGAAGAATCCTGCGGGACCTCGCGATTTCGTAAAATACTGGCATCATATCCATCTATGCCTAGCTTTTTACAAAAGCCAGATGGATCCTGGAAGTCTTCGAGTAAGGAGACTATCGAGTGTCTGCTTGATACGCATTTTCCTGCCAGCCCAGTTGGTGCCTGATCTGAGGAGTCCTGCATTTGTTGCTCAGCGCCATGTGGTAGTGGATCTATCCTTTCTCGAGAGAGCATTATGTGGACGATCTCTAACTTCGAATCTTTTGAATCTGCTGGACACGACGGCATAATTACGGCGGACTAGCAGCAATGTTCGGATATTTTATTTCCTTGGATAGAGGGGATTCTAAAGGCCTGCTTGGAGTTGGTCTATGTTCCTCGAGTCTGGATGGAAGCTCGGGTTGTTCTTATCCCGAAAGCGGGTAGAAGTTTGCATGCCCGCCCGAATAACCTCAGACCCATTGGTATATCTTCGACACTGCTGAAACTGTTGGAGAGACTAATTGATGTCTATCTGCGAAACACCATTCCGGAGGAGATTGGGTGTAAAGTCATTGCTTACACAGACGACATCGCCATTGTTGTCAACGGTAAGTTTACTGATACCCTCAGCGGTGTACTGCAGAATGCCCTATCCATTCTAGCAGAGTGGGCGGTATTAGAGCTAATCCGGAAACAACGGAGCTTGTATTCTTCACTAGAAGGCACACGATCCTTCTTATCGGAGACTAGACTAGCTTTCACTGATAAAGCTAAATTTAATGTTCGAGAACGGGTGAAAAAAGCTAATACTTGACTCAACTCTTGTAGGAAGGCCATAGGCAAGAACTGGGGCATGCAGCCGCAAGCAGTATATTGGGTATATGAGGGGCAAAAAACCTCTTCCATAGTCCTCCTCGTGGGCGCCCTCTGGAACGCCTAACCAAGCCAACCAAACTTTGCAGTTTAAAACATATGGTAGAGACACATAACGATGATCGCATCATGAATGGTCAATAACACCAGTGCTTCCCAAGAATCTGGCGAACGGTAGAGTTGCAACATAGTTGTGAGAACACCAACACGTCACACCCAGCTGAAAGATCATCAAAAGAACGCGCGATCAAAAACAACACTCGAGAGCTACCTCTACGCTATATAAAAAAAATTGCTCCTAGCGACTCTTAGGACACCTAAGGAAGCAACCCTTCCCCTAAGATTGGATATGTAGGCTTGTCACCTGCGTACTTGAAATCAATTTAGACTCGAAACATTAAACGAGCCTCGGATACCACAGATTGATTCACCGGCAACGACTTCCGGCTACAAACAACGGACCACGGTTGGTTTTTGGAACATTCGAATGATGTGGGGCGAGTGCAGTAATGCAAGGCTCACTGAAGTCAAAGGGGAAATGACCGCATATACCATCTCTATGTAAGGACTGAGCAAAACAAGATGGGTTGGATTCGGGTCGACTTTATCGCCAAGCTCCCAAACAGTCTTGCTCTACTCTGGAAGTGAAAACGTACCTCACCTAGATTGGCAGGCGTCAGGATTCTGTTGACTAGGGATGCACGCCGATCGTTAATCGATTGGAAGCCCATTTCCGAACGTATCATTATAACCAGATTCAAAGTCAGGGTAAGAAAGATCACCATAATTCAGTGCTACGCCCCGACTGAACCAACAGATCAATCAGCTAGGGATGCCTTCTGTCACCGACTTGACGACACCTTCGACAAAGCTCCCAAAGGTGACATAAACATTTTTACGGGGGATCCCAATGCCTAAGTTGGGTCTGACAACATTGGCTTGGAACACCTACTGGGCAATCATGGTTTTGGCAACTGGAACAAAAGTGACGAGAAGTTCGTGGAGTTTTGCAACTTTCGTCAACTCGTCATCGGCGTTACCCTGTTCAAGCACAAACGTTGCCATTTAACAACCTGGGTTTCTCCGGATGGCAGAGCAGAGGACCAGACTGACCATATAGCCATTTCCAAGAAATAAAGGAACTGTCTCTTAGACGTTAGGTCGAAGCGGGATCCTGATATTTGCAGCGAAGTCCAACTTGTTGTCGCAAAAGTGCGCTTACGGACGGCAGCGACCTATCGCCCTCAAAATGCAAGAATCTTGCCACATTTGAATGTGCACAAGCTTAAAAACCCATATATAGGACGTGCATATTCCACCGCTTTGTACGAGAGAGCTAATGCACCACCCCCTTATGAGTATCCTACAATTAAAGATAGATGGTATGTTGCTAAGGACTCATTTATTACTTGTAGCGAAACATTTGTGGGCAGATTGGAGCGCGCTAGAAGACTATATATTAGCGACTCTACATGATCTCTAACCTCAGCACACAAGGGAGTTAGGGAAGAAATTAACTCAGCTGCTGACGCCTGAGCCAAAGCCCAACTTAGAGCTGACTACCGTTCTCTTCAGAAAGGCGTACAAAGAATTGTAGGACGGGACCAACGCAATAACATCAACGTATTAGCGGAGAAGGCAGAAGAAGCGGCTTACCGTGGTTACAGTCGAACCCTTTACAAACTTATCAAACCATTAACTTGAAAATGTTTTGCAACTCAACATCCCGTGAAAAATAAAGAGGGGCTCTACTGGTCACAGAGGAACAACAACTACGAAGATGGAGAGAGCACTTCATGGAGCTCCTCAGCAACACCTTTGGACCAACGAACTCATCTTCATTAGAGTCAGTAGATATCCCGGAAATAGCCAGAGATATATAGAACATTTCCAGACGCACCAAGTTCAGGATCCTTGAAACCAACGTAATCGGTGCTTCTACAATATAAGGCTCTTAAACTTGGAAGGTGACCAACTAGATTACCAACTTTCATGAACCAGTGTCTACGGCGCATCCTACACATATGGTGGCCTGAGGTCATTTCTAACGACGACCTCCTTATTATTACTGGTCAGGTCGGATAGACACTTCCATTAAAAGGCGAAAGTCAGACTCTTCGAAAAAGCCAAATAACATTACTCAACAGGCCCTCGATTGGAACCCGCAGAGAACCATTTGAAGTCGCCGTGTTGGACGTTCTAGTAACACCTGGAGAAGATCAATTGAGAGAGAGGGTGCCACAAGAGGCAAGTCGTGGAGTGAGCTAAAAGCGATGGCGGCGAACCGCACGAGGCGGAAAGTCGGCGTGGTTAATACCCTATGCCCCACAAGGGGTTAACAGGAACCAGAGGGAGTCAGCTGTAGTGGTGGACTGCACTCAGAGTAGCGGCATTCTGTAATATGCTAGGAAAGGTACAAAGGCTAGCTGCATTGCCCACGACGGGGACGTTTAGTACCACTCCATCAACTGAATTAGATATGATACTCAGCTAACTCCCGTAGGATATATTTGGCGAACAGCTGGCGGCAAACAGGGATCTACGCCTTTGTGAGACGGGCCAGCGGCGTGCGCTCCAAAATACCATTTTGACGAAAACTACCCCGACTTTTGCAGTATCCTTCAGGTTGAAGTTTCAGCTATCTCGGAAGCTCTGCCCTGGCTAGGCAGTCATGTCATTACTGTGAGGGACATTTCTATTTACAGCCAAGCAGCGATTCGTTCACTCGAATCCGTCTTGACCACCAACTACCGAGAATTGTCACTTAGCTCTGGCAGAGATGGGTAGCTTCTTCAATATTACCCCCTGTTGGATCCCGAGCCACAGTGGCTTTGCGGGTAACTGCAAGATAGATGAGTTGGTTCGGCTGATGAAAGCCGCAAAGACATAAAGCTGCCATTTGCCTCATGCAAATTGGTGATTAAGACCGTTGCTGTAAACAGGGCTAATGTTAGATGCGACAACACATGCCAAACAACGAGGATGATTTAGCCGAAAAGTGATCCCCACCGTTCTGTCACATTGCTGTCGCAGAATAGGAAGCAGATTGGCAGGGCACTGCGCAATAGGAGAGTTTGCCTGGAGGCTTCATCTTCCTGATCACGACTTCTGTGGGAGTTGTTGCGATGTAGCTGAGGAGGAGAGCGTTCTACACCCTTTCTGTCATTGCCCGGCGTTAACTGGTAGGAGAAGAAAGTTTCTGAGCTCTCGGGTCTTTTACGATCTGGATGACCTTAAGGATATGACCGCCACACGGCTGAATTGTTACATCGCCAACACAAGCTGGTTTGATACGTAGGATCCAATGAAGATGATAGTGGTGGTCCCAGAATAAACCTAATGTTGGTCTAAGTGTGCTGTGATACATAATGGCAGCCCCTGTACCTTACCTACCCAACCGCTGAAATTCGGTCTCTAACTAAAGAAATCGTGCGTTCTGAGGACATTCTCATCCAATGTCTAAGAGTTTACGCACATTCCCGAAACCAATTTTTGCCATTGCACGATAGCCAAATTCGTAATCGGTGAATTCATTCTTATCCGAGGCATAGTTGACATGTTTAATTAGCGTATAAAAGATTTCGAATGATGTAAGTTCCTGTCCTTTTTCGTCACCTTCTACCAGAAGCCGGGAAAGACCGTGGCGTATTCCTTATGCCCCATTCCACAATGGGGATTTGAAGTAAATGATGCTTGACTTGTCTGAAGCATTTAAATCTACTTTAAAGTATTCGATTTCGTAATCCTTTAAAAAAGCTATATACACAGTTATCCTCAACATTCAAAGCACACATTGTCCCTTTGCCTTTGATTTATTATTCATACACAGAATTTTGGGTAAACCAAATACGACGGTTTCATCCTTTCGGCTTAAATAATAACATTATGGAAGAACGTTGAACTCAACATCACAATCACATTTTTCCCGGTCTGTTGTCAACATTTACATGATAGGATAATCGCAAGTTGAAATCCATTCTTTGAAAACATCAGAAGTCGGTAGGCTGTAAATAAGCTTCCCTTTCAGGAAACAATAATAGGATACCTAGGGCTTAATGTTATTGTATGCGAAGCGGAACAAAGGATATGTCGTTTACTAAGCTCGTTGGGATTAGTTACCTAATTCTCTGTATTAGTATCGGAAGTTTATTATAAGATCAGCGTTATCTACTATACGGCATTCAAAAAAAAAAATGAGACATTTTGTGCTTACGTTTATTCGAGGTGAGAAAGAGTCTGTACTCCTTTCATAAATTAAAAGAAAAGACACAAACTGGAGTCCTAATAATCCACACGTCCTGAGCCGTATTGTAGTACGTCCGAATGAAATGTCAACATATTTTGTTTGTGAAATGTGTGGCAACCATTGAACTGAAACAATCTTTTTTATTTCCAAGTCGATTGTTTCTATCTAATAAATATTCGGGATGTTAGTTGCTGGAAAATGTCACATAACCAATAAATCGAATAGCTGAGGATGTTCCAAGAATACATTAAATCATATACAAGTAGAGAAAAGGTCCGTTTGCAGCGTCCCTTTCGTTTTGCATATTTTAGAATCCAGCGGGAAATTTGATTCTATTTTTTTTACTGAAGCGATGCGGAATCACTGGTTCCACTTGCTAAGACAAATGGTACCATGATACTTTTCTTTTTAGGATTAAATTCAGTGTTTAAAAGAGTGACTTGAAGAAAGCGAGCAAGCCAACATGGTATCTCGTAGAGCATATCGCCCAGCTAATATTGCTGATACTTCCCTTCTCTCAGTCTGTAGGCCCGAATAGGAGGAAACTGATGAGGAGTGCGTATCACGCGCATCTAATCTACATAGATATTTTAGAGCCGGAGCACATGAGCGTCAAAAGTAATCGGGACGTCTGCTGCGTGGTTTTCAATCGGATAGGAAGGAACACATTAGGAGCCTAATGCCTGCTACAGACAATAGCCCATCGCGATGGTGACTTTGATGGCCGCCATCACATACCAAATGTCAATTTGAATATTTTCAAATGTTGTCCGTCCATACAATGGTCTTCGATGGACCATTGAAATTGAAAGCTGTCGCTCAGTGCGTCACGGCAACTATAATCAAACGGATCGCGTACGACAGAAGGTCGATGATAGTATAATAGCATTGTGATAATTGTGTAGTGGTCTGTCAACTTAAATCAGCTGTTCAAAGTTGTGTACGCGATGGGCCATCACGTGGAGAAAAATGGCTCTCGAAGCCATTTGTTGCCATCCGATGGCCCATCGCTGTTGACAGAAATGGCGGTTACGCGGCATCGGCCACTGAACGCCATCCGAACACGAACATGGTCATAGTCGGGAATTTTCCTGAAATTTGTGTGAAGTTTCTTGTTTCATTTGCTTGAGGATCACTCAAGTGATGTGTTCAGATTTCATGGGAATGGCCCAAGACACTTCACACTAAGTTCGAGTTCGTGTTCGACAGTGGCCATACAGACTAACGCTGCGTCCGATCATGTCATGAGCACTAAAACCCTGATAGGCTTCAAAGGAATAGGATTGAAAGTGATGCGGCATTCCTTATTACTTTTGACGTTCATACGAACCGACTTTTAGTCTGCATTTCATTACAGCACACTGCGGAAAATATTCAAAACCATAATTTTTGTTATATGAAATTCAGAAGGTTCCTTTTATATTGATATGAATTCTACATACGAGTATAATACAAGTAGGTAATTTCAAAAGGTGCATATTTTCATTTCGCGAACTTGACTCCTTGGATTCATCAACATTCAAAAAATATTTTTGTTTTTTATCGGAAAAACATTTCAACGACACATGTCTATCTAAAAATACTCGCGTACCTCCCTACTATGCGGACTCTGATTCAACTGATGAACAATTTTGCTATTCCAGATCTTTATACTCTAGACTTTTAGTATAGGGTATATTGTTTTTGCCACGACAAAAATATGTAACACCTTAAAAGAGGCTCCGGAGGTATAGCAATGTATATATAATGATCAGGGTCACCTCCAGATTCGATTAAGACATGTCTGTCTGTCCGTCTGTCTGTCTGTCCGTCTGTCTGTCCGTCCGTTCGCACGATAACTTTCGATAGAATTAAGCTAAAGCCTTGAAATTTTGCTTAAATGTTGGCAGTATGATTTAGTTCGTTGGTATTGAAAATCAGCATGATCAGGCCAAGAGAACGCCTACCTCCCGTACATATGTAAAATAATTAAATGTATCCATAACTCCTGATTAAATAAACATGAAAAGCTCTAGCTTTGGTAGATTGTTCGTGAGGGTAATCTTATATTCTCCTGAAAGAAAAAAGTCGATCAGTTGAAAATCAACGGTACTTTTCTTACAAAGAGCCCTGTACTACCCTACTTTTCAGGTTGTTTGTCTGTAACTCTTGAACCAATTGACGTAGACACCTGATTTTTGGCATGTAACTCCGACGCAAGAAGCGGCTTGAGTATAAATGAGATGGGCTTAATCAGATCAAAGGAACGCCTACCTCCCTTACAAATTTCAAAAAAATAAATATTTTTTATTTACGATAACTTTCGACAGAATTACGCTAGAGAGTTGGATATTTGGTAGAATATTGGTAATGAGATCTAGTTAGTTAGTATTGAAAAAAGGCAAGATCTGATCTGAGGAACCTCTACCTCCCCTACAAATGAAACTTCAAATACGCGATAACTTTTGATAGAATGAAGCCAGCAAGTTGAAATTTTGGTCAAATGTTTGAAGTGAAAATTGATTGGTCGGTATTAAAGATGGGCCAGATTCGAAAAAAGGAACCCCTACCTCCCCTACAAATGAACCTTAAAATAAGAGGTATCTTTCGACAAATTTAAGGAAGTGACTTGGAATTTTAGTCAAATGTGTATGGTGGGATCCAGTTGGTTAATATTGAAAATACGGAAAATCTGACCAATGAAACCCCTACTTTCCCTACAAATGGAACTTCAAATAAGCGATAACTTTCGATGAAATGAAGCTAGAGATATGAAATTTTGCTTAAATGTTCATAGCATGATCCAATTGGTTGGTGGCAATGATGGGCCTACCTACCCTACAAATGAAACTTCAATTAAGCGATAACTTTCGATCAAATGAAGCTAATGACTTGAAAAACTCGACAAATATTTGTAGAATGGGTTAGTTAATTGATTTGAGAATGGTCAACATCCTCCTGAATGAGTGCCAACCTCCCCTATAAACTGGTCATATAGGAAACTCATTTTTAATGCAAATGGTCATTGCCAGTTGGTACTTTTGCTATCACCACTAGGTTTGTACAAGTCTAGGGTATATACGCTTCAGACTCCTGGTTTTTCCTGGTTTGATTGACTTCTCATAAAACGTAACAAAAAGATAGAAAGATTGTTTTCACTTTTATCCTAATTTATTTGGTGTTGAAATGATAGGACGAATTTATGATCTTAATTGACATGTTTAATATTTCAAATTCACTCTGCCGTTATGAAAACATGAACATGTATGGGAGTGCTTTTGTACACGGTCTGGGGCACTTTCGTACATAGTAGTGAGTATTAAGATTTACAAATAAAACACCATAATTAATGCTGTAATTATCTAAAACTATTTCGAGATTTTCAAAAATATCGTTTTTATTTTGCTGAAGGCGAAAGACCTTGCTGCGCTTGTATTAACTCAAATTTGGATTTCGTTTGCAAAAACCTGAAAACCAATCGTTCTCAGCAGTCTGTACTTTATCCCAGCTGCTTGAAAATATCTGTTCCTTTGATTTGGCAAAAAGCCTAGTCATTACGTACTTATAAGAACTGTTCCACTGCAAATTGTGGTGTAGTTTTACTAAAGATTAACCATAAGGAAGATACCCTACTTCATACAAATTAACGCGACTGACTAGTAGTTGCGTATGTGTAGGCTTCCATATGCGTACCCAAAGGGGTGGTGCCAACTAACAAGCATGTTACTCACACATTGAAACTTTATAGGCAGTTGCCATTACTGAAGTGTTGCCGTCTCTATCTCTCTTAAGGGAATTTACCTTTGAATTATTGGCAAAGATTAAACATGAGTGCATCCCGTTCTAAAAATTAAATCGTACTAAGAGAGGTATCTTAGTAATGTTTAATCTTTGGTTTTACTACAATCTTGACTTAATTCCTAGTGGGGCACAGCACATCCACTACTACTGCGCGCCATTTTACTTTTACTTATCCAGAAACTCACACTCTATCGCCACAGATCGGCGCAATGTCTTTCTAGGACAACCCCCTGGTCGGCCTTCATTGGAAATGGGGTCCCATTTCATGGCATGTCCAGCAATGCAGTTATCACTCTTCCGCATGTATGACCTATCCAGTGCCACTTTCACCTGCGTATCAGTCCGTCGATTGGCATCTGACCCGTACGCCGACTCAGCTCTTCATTTGATATTGTTGCGGGCCAAAAAATTCTCGAAATTCGTTGAAGACAGGGAGGGGCTAAAACTCCTTATCCATAGTCCTCCGCGTGGGCTCCCCCTGGAACGGCAGTGGTCATTGTTAACCAATGTCAAGCTTCCAGTGTGGGCGTAAAAATAATACCACGGCCTTTCTTTTTGACGGCCTGTCGTTGAAACCGACAAACAAAGGACAGGATGTATTGTATATGCCAGCAACTTACAGTATCCGAAATCTTCTATATGCTAACGAAACGTCAACTATGCCTCGGATAAGGACTGACAGAACGGTTACGACTTTTGACTTTCGTGCAATCACAAAGATTGGATTCTGCAATGTGCGTACTCTCCTGGACAATGAATCAGAAGGTCCCCAGAACGTACGATTTCTTCCATTAGAGAGTGAATTTCTGAGGTACAACTTAAACATCTTAGAAGCTAGTGAGATAAGCGGAGAATGTATCTCTCCAACAGGTAGCACTGTAATGTTGTACTCCGGTAGAGCTACCGGTAGTGATCTTGAGTCAGGTGTGGGGCTCCTTTTACCCAGAGCCGCATGAAACTGTCACTTATCCTGGAATCTGGTCTCCGACAGCATCATGACCGCCAGGCTCCGGACCAAAATGAGGAACATCCTAATAATACAATGCTATGCTCCAAATGAACCCGACAATGTCTTGGCGAAAGACTCCTACGAACAACAAAACGCCGTTCAGAGCAGAACACCTAAAGGTGCCAAAGTTGGCTTTGAAAACTATGGGCTCAGGCATGTGATGGGGAGACACGGTCTTGGTGATCGCAACGACAACGGTGAAAGATTTGTAGAGTTCTGCAACTTTCACAGTCTCTTCATCGGTGGTACTATGTTTGAGCATAAGGACCACCACAAAATCAGTTGGTCCTCTTTTGATCGGCGCAGAACACAAAATCAGATCGACCACTTTGCCATTAGTAAAAGATTCAACAGTTGTCTCCTGGACTTGCGCAACAAGGAGGGTGCAGATATTGGGATGGGAAGAGACCATTATTTTATGATCGCTAATGTTCGATTGCGTATTGCAGCCGTGCGCCGTCCTACCGACAAAAGACCCAGGCGCGGCAAATTCATCACCGCTCGACTAAAAAATCCAGCTGTCTTACAACAATATAACGACCATCTTGCGCAAAAATCAGTCACCCAGATAGTGACATAAATGAAAACTGAGATGCCATAAAAAAATGCGTACATTGATAGCGCAGATACCATTCTTGGCACAAACACGGATTGCCGGATTAAGTCCTGGATGTCCGACACTTCATGGCAGCCGATTGTTGAAAAAAAAGAGCTGGCTGCAGCATCAGACGACAATCGAAGCAGCATCGAACTCCTTTACCGTCAGAAACTCGAGAAGTTCAGCGTAGTGTGCGACGCGATAAAAGGGTTTATGCGAATTCTCTTATAGCCTCAGTAGAAGAAGCCTCAAGAAGTAACAACTTAAACGCCGTATACGGTCATCAAGGAGTTCACATGTGCCGCTGCGTCCGCAGATAAGTTTTCATTAAGCCCGGCCACACACACTAGAACTCGAACACGAACATGGTCACATTGGACAATTTTCTTGAAATTTGTGTGAAGTTTCTTGTATCACCTTTTCTCAAGCGATGCATTTACCTATAGATTTCCTCCGAATGCCTCAAGACGCTTCACACAAAGTTCAAGTTCTTGTTCGACAGTGTATGGCCGGGATAATATAATGTAGACTAATACTGCGTCTTATCACCTCATGTGCACCGGAACGCCTAAACGTATAAAAGAGACAAACATTATAGCGGCACTAGGCCTGTTCGATTATTCAAAATAATCGATTATTTTCGATTAATCGATTATTTTGTTATACAGCGTAAAGAACAAAAAATAAAAAAAAAAGTTCATAAATCATGAAATTTTTCCATGCAAAGCTGGATTTTCAGTTTATTTGTGTTTTGTTGCAGCACCAGAAATAATTTTATAGTACTATTGTATCATAATAAAACGAAACCGGAAAGTAGTAGGCTTCGCCTGCAATACGAAGGGTTTGTAGTGTACGATGTCAATAAGAGACGAGCTGTCTTACACCAAGACCCCGCCTTTCCCCAACCAATCTTCTGAAATGACTACCCATTTAGTGCGGTAAACAGTTCGGTCGAGCGTGCTGCTGATAATGGAAAATAAACCTCTGCACAAAACAAACCGTCAAAATCTAGTGAAAAAAAAAATAATATTAACTTTGGCTTTGGTTTAAAATTGGACTGTAGCGCCAGTTATTTATTTTTAATTTTTAAGTTAAATATATCTTAAAATATTATCGCAGGCATTATTTTGCGTTGAAAGTGTGAGTCCGAGTTTTGGTTGTGTTGCAGCAAAATCGAAAAATGTGTTGCTATTCTGGAATTTTTGCAATTTTAACTTCACATTCCTAATCAGCGAGCCAAACTACCTTCTATTGGGTTTTTTTTCAGCAAGTTACGCCGTGTTTACGATTCAGAATATCCTATGGTTTTGGATTTTTGGTAGTTTTAACTTTAGACAGTCAGCGATCCTCCCCCAACTTTATGTTAGCAATGCCAACCTTTTGTCCCTTTATCAACAATTCCTTGAGAATATTCAACTCCATTGAAAAGA
The DNA here is from genome assembly GCA_964017055.1 of Chloromyia formosa. NCBI lineage: Eukaryota > Metazoa > Arthropoda > Insecta > Diptera > Stratiomyidae > Chloromyia > Chloromyia formosa. Next base: position 65,920,684 of record OZ024815.1, read on the forward strand.
ATGTCATTTTATCTCCACCAAAGGACTCGTGATGGCATTAATACTACTCCAGAGAACTCACCACTTCATCCCTATATGGCTATATTCCACGCCATTACCAAGAACATCCTTTTCTCCCCACCGAAGAACCCGAAATTCGATTTACAATACTCCAGAGCATTCTCCTCTTTAGCACGATTCCTACAACACCCATCTTGTCTATATTCCACTCCATTGCCAAGAATGTCCTTTCCCACCACCAAAGGACTCGGAACGTAATTTACGCTACTACAGAGTATTCGCCTCTACACCACGATTCTTATGAGACCCATTTTGCCAAGAACGTCCTTCTCCCACCACCAAAGGACTCGAAATGCAATTTACACTACTCCAGAGCATTCTCCTCTTCAGCACTATTCCAATGACACCCAGTTTGCCTACATTCCACTACATTGCCAAGAATGTCCTTTTCCTTATCAAAGGACTTAAAAGGCCATCAACAGTGGTCTAGTACATTCCCATGAAGACGTATATTCGCCTCGCGTACATTCCAAAATCCTTCAATTCATATCCACAACCTGCGCGTCATACACCAATTTCATGCAAATGTTCTAAAATTCAAAGCAAATCGCAAACGCAAAAAAGATACATTGCCAAAAAAGATAAATTGCCAAAAAAAGATACATTTTCTACACCATTGGTTGCCGTGCTCAATAATCCTCTCGACCAAATACTCTACACCTTTATTCGGAAAAATACGATTAATCGTATTTGTATATAATCATAATCGATTATAATCGATTAATCGGAAAAATACGATTAATCGTAGACGTATATGATCATAATCGATTATAACTCTTTCGATTAATCGTATTCTTTCGATTAATCGATTATCGTATTTTTTTTCGATTATTGGAAATAATCGATTAATCGATTATCAGAAATAATCGATTATCATACGATTAATCGATTAATCGCACAGGGCTAGCTCGATTTACTTTTTTGGCATTTTGGACATTTTTTTATATAAGATTTTATATCTTTTAACATGCCCTCCCACGTATATTTTTTGCGTATCCTTTTATATGTTTTAATTACTCCTTGGTGACCCCCAAACGGAGAATCGTGATAATCACGTAAGATAACTTGCCTCTCCTCCGGTTTTGTTAGTATCTCCGGGTTATTTTGAAACTCTTCATCCACTTCCAGTATCTTCATCACAAGTATCGAGTTCAATGGGTTGCATTCCGGATATTTCATTTTCCACGTTATTCTTAGCCCGAGCCCGTGTTAATACTAGACATTTTGATTGAGGTGAGTTTTCGTTACCAATGGTATTTGGGACTTCTGGAATGATATTCAGAGGAGTACCAACTTCTTCAAGTTCAGGTACCATACGACTTAACGCATCTGCATTTGTATTAAACTTTCCGGGCTAATACTCTATCATGAAGTCGAATTTAGATAGTTTTAATTGAAAGAAGTCGTGAGCCTGGATCTTTTGACTTAAAGATACCTTTTAAGGGCTGATGGTCGGTACAAACAACGAACTTCCGTCCCACAAGATAGCTGCGGAAATTGCGAACAGCCCACACAATGGCAAGAAGTTCCTTCTCGGTAGTGGAGTAATTCCTTTCTGCTTTATTTAGTAAGCGACTAGCGTATGCAATTGGATCATCCTTTCCGGGATCGCCTAATGCTTCGCCGTTAGCATCTGTGGTAAGAATGAAAGGCTTTCTGAAATTGGGATATCTCAGAATTGGTGGTGAAATTAAAGCTTCCTTAATTCGTTGGATAGCTTCGTCACACTTATTCGACCAAAAGAATTTGTTCCCTTTGCACAAAAGGTTTGTTATAGGTTTGACTATTTTGGCAAACTCCGGAGTCATTTTGGTATCATCAGGTAGAGCACCTTCACTTGTGCATTTTGACCAAGATAGATAACTTCTGTTCGCAGAAATTGACATTTAGATGACTGTAATTTTAAGTTGTTTGCGCGAAGTCTTTCTAGTACTTGCTCTAGTTTGTTGTTATGGTCTTCTAAATTTCTACCATGGATAACTATGTCGTCTAGATATACGAAGCATTATATACCTTGTAGCCCTGTAAGTGCATAATTCATTAGCCGTTGAAATGTTGCCGGTGCTCCTTTAAGTCCGAATGGCATTCGTTTAAACTCATAATGTCCATGAGCAGTACTAAATGCGGTTTTCGGTGCATCCTTAGGATAAATCAAAACCTGATGATACCCACTGGCTAGATCAATTGTTGTAAAGTACCTTGAATTACCTAGTTGGTCTAGAATATCCTCTATACGGGGCAGAGGAAAAGCATCGCCAATGGTTTTGTCATTGAGTTTGCGAAAATCGATGACCACCCGCCAGCAGTTCTCACCATTTGGCCCCGATTTTTTCGGAACGGCAAGCAACGGGGAGTTCCAAGGACTTTTACTTGGCGCTATTATACCATCCTTTAACATTTCTGCCACTTGGGTATGAATTACTTGTTTGTGTGCTTCTGGAAGCCTGTAATTTTTTTGGTTAATAGGAGCCGTATTTTCAAAAGTAGGGATGGAATGTTCAAGAGCATTGGTAAATGTCATATGGTCACCTTCAAGATGAAAAATATCATTAAATTTGTGGCATATTTTATAGATTGAGGTTTTCTCTTCACTGTTTAAAGTTTTCTCTAGGCGTAACTCCTTTTCTAAGCGTTGTATTCTGTCTTCATAATCTTTTTCTAACATAGGCTTGTAAGTACAGAATACTGCTTTCTCTTTAGTTACTGAATTTGTTGTAGTTTCTTCCACTTGTAAAGGCTGCTTTCCTTTGAAGGAACTTGTGGAAGTCAAAAAATATGTTTCGAATTCTTTGTCAGGAACGAGTTCAAGATCAATTTCATGCAATTCGACAGTGAGGTCGTTTGCATTTAGTATACCAATTATTGTACTGCTCTCGTGCGATCTTAGCAATGCGTTTGCCAAGTAAACTTTATCTTTAAGTTCTTTCGCACGGCACACCGAATCTTGTTGTAAGTTAAGAGGAATGCTAACCACCACTTTGCGTCTAGGTGGTATTCGAATAGAGTTTTCTAGTTTAACCCTTTTTAATATTACCCCTTTTGGTTCTGGCGTACTTGTTAATTCCACAAAACTTTGTTCAAATTTGTTAATTTTTGTCGTTGGACAAAATGGTGCACATATGTCAGGCTTGTTTTCCTCTGTGCAGAATCTTAGCTCACTGTTGGGTCCATCGATACAACAATACTTTGATAAAAAGTCATTGCCTGTCAACCCATCTTCCGGAATAGAAGCTTCTTTACCAACTACTTGAAAGTTACACTCAAAGTCACTATCAAGAGTGAATGTTCCTTTACAACTACCAAGCGTTTCGCCTTTACCAAAGGCGGTGCTAAGTGTTGTAGTTGGGGCTTCTATTTCAGTCCCATCATTTATTATTTCACTTTTCAGGAGACTAACTTCAGCTCCTGTATCCACTACTAATTTGACTGTGGGACTAGATGCAATATTTAGTGGTAATTTTACAACGGGGACATTATTTTTAAGATATTTTTCACAAAATGGTAATAAATGATTTTTAGAGTTTTTGAAAATTTGACTGGAAAGATTGTCACTTGTATCATGATTACTACTATTACTACTACCATTATTCTTTTCTTCCCCCAGAAACATTGACGTTTCTAGCGTGGCTGTCGATCGGGGGATATTTTGACCGACGCCTATTCGTTTCCCTGAATATTACAGCTCCTTACACATTTCTTTTTAAATGCACAATTTTCAGTGCTATGTCTTTTTCGACCACATAATTCACACTTAGGAAGTTCAGTGTTTACACTACTGTCATTGTTGTAATTTTGGCTGGTAACTCGTGTCCGATGGCATGTGTTAATATCATGGCCATATTTCTTGCATTCAATGCAATGAGGTGTGTTTTTCCTTTTTAAACACTCATCATATGTGTGACCAGAATAATTACAAAAACTACATTTTATTCTCGAGATAGCCCCGGAATTACTTCTGGGTAGAGATTGGTTGTGACGATTAAATGATTTAGATGGTGATTGGAATTGCGATTGTGGCGGCACAAATGTATTCTTTTCAGTTTGTTGCATGTTCGGGTGCATTTTATCATTTACAGATTGTTGAATTGAGTTGCCTAAAGAATAACATGCGTAATTATTGTAACTGCCTAAATCGGTTTTCGGTTCGGGCATATTCGTTGGGTTATAAGAAGGAACGTTTGAAGGGGGATATATGTTACTAAAGGAATGTTGAGCCGATTGAGTAAAATGAGTGTTGTACATTAGATTATAGAGATGAGGTTGCTGGGAATACGCAGAGCCTTGCTGTAGTCTTTCCATATCTAATGCCTTTTTAATTAACTCTTGTAAAGAGCTTTCGTTTAACGCAAGTAGGTACGTGCATAAGTGAGGGTTACACGCCCCACATTTTACTGCGGTGATTGCAAAATCTTCCAATTGTTGCTTTATATTGTCAAAAGACGTGTCACCGTACTTAACATGCGCTGCCTCTTTGCACTCGTTTAACAGTTTTTGAACCCACATCTAGAAATCGGCGAAGGGTTCAAGAGGCAGCTGTTTGCTGTTAATCAGTTTGTTTATCAAATCGCCGTAAGTCTCTCTTGGAAGATAAGTTCTATACAACAGATCTTGGAAATCTTCAAAATTGAGTACTTCACTGGTCGAAAATAATTGATACGCCTCCCCACGAAATCGCGTTCCAACTATTTTATTAAAAAATTATTTTTCCGCTTTATCCAGACATTCAACAACTTGGGTGCAGCAACCCAAGAATGTTTGTAGCTCTGAAACTATTTTTGGGTGCTGCTCGCCAGAAAAAGTTGGGACTAACAGAGTCGTCAATTTAGCAACTTTTTCCAAATTTACCGACATTTTTGAATTGTCTAAACTCTTAACTATTTCTGATTCAAAAAGTGCCGATTCCTCTTCAAAATCTTCGTTAATTAAAACTGGCAGACTATTTAAAACTCGAGGGTTTTCTGTTATACTCGTATTTAGAGTACGATGTCCGACAAATTCATGCAGTTTGGCCTTAAAATCCAGACTTTGCTTTTTAAATGTTTTTAAGAAACCCTCTCTTTGTTTGGCTTATCTTAATAAGCAATTATCAACAGTTTTTAAGTCGGCCTGCGTGAATTCGTCAGACTCACTTACTTTACTTAATACTAATTGAAGAAACTCACTTGTAGTAGCTTCTACTTTTTTTATTACCTGCCGACTTCGTAAATTCAAGAAGTTGTCCGATGTTGATGGTTGTTGCGCTGTGAGTATAGATGTTCTGGATTCACTTCTTCCACTCGTAGATTCAAGTTCAGATGTTGCTGGCGTAAATGATCCAGATGTTTTCCTATCAGCAGAAGTAACAGCGGCTGTCAAATTATCTGCGGTGGATTGACTTGAAGTTGTAAACGTATTGCGCGTTTCAAATGTTGAGTCCTCGTTGGGCGAATTGCTACCTTCGGTGGGTAGGTCTGGTGTTCGGGTTTTCAGCGGCATCAACTTATGCTTTTGTTTTGTACAGGGTGGCGCAAAAGAAACGAAGGGGTTTGAATAGTCTATAGTTCCTTTATTTTTGAATCAATCGAATTTCTTTTTTTTTCTTAGTATACTTCATAAATGGGGAATTTTGTTAATTTAAACGTAAAAAAAAAATTGCGTAGGTGGTGCCCATCCTCAGCTTTGCATAGTCGCGCTCTTTCTAAAATATTTTCCATGAATTTTTTCAAGATTTCAGGAGCTATCGCTAAAATTTCTTCTCGAATATTATTTTTTAGTTGGAGTATGGTCTGGAGTATGTGTATAGCATATGAATAAGGCACAGACCATACCCCAACTAAACAATAATATTCGAGAAGAAATTCGAGCGATACCTCCAGAAATCTTGAAAAAATAATGAAAACGTTTAGAAAGAGCGCAATTTGCGAAGCTGGAAATGGGCACCAATTACGCGATGTTATTTTTCACGTTTAAATTAACAAAATTCCCCATTTATGAAGTGTACTAAAAAAAGAAAAGAAATTCGATTCATTCAAAAATAAAGGAATTATGGACAATTCAAACCCCTTCGTTTCTTTTGCGCCACCCTGTACTTTAAATTGTCACTTATGGTTCTATTTTCTTGAACTGTTTATTCTTGCTTTTGTTTCTGTCTCCTTTTTATTTTTACTTCAGTTTTTATTTTCTTGGACTGTTTATTTTCACTTTTTTTTTTTTTTGAACTGTTTATTTTCACTTTTGTTTTTTTTTTTTTTTTAACTGTTTATTTTCACTTTTGTTTTTATTTTTTTTTAACTTTTTATATTTCCACTTCTAACTTTTACTTCCGTTTGTTTCAACTTATGGTTCCAACATTTATGTGTTCGATCAATCACAGGTGTTTGTATCGAGTGTTTAAAGGTTCGTGTGTGGTAACTTAGGTTTTTCAAGTTCTGGACTTCCTAATTTTTACTTGGTAATTTAGGATTTTCAAGTCGACGAGACTTCCTGAATTTACCGTTCAATGTAGGCTTTTCAAGTCGAACTTCCTAAATTTTATCCGAATACCGGCTGCGCCAAATGTCGGATATTAAAACACACCGTGCTGGTTCTACTAACAAAAATATCTTTATTCCTCGAAATTTTTCTTAAGACTCGTTACATTCTCATTCTTACGTTCTAACTTATACCTAAATACATAAATTTAGCCGATCGCGCAAAAGGTTATTCGACTTTGATCATATGGTTGTTATGCACCATCCATGTGTTTTGTATATGGATGATACATAACAGAGAGGTTGCAAAGTTTATTGCGACGTAACATGATAAGTTGCGGTAGGATCGAGGAGGAGAGTGAACCCGACGGCGACGTCAGCGTGGTAAAAAAAGCATTTTTTGTGAAAACGGGGAGCTTGACATCGAACTTTCGGCGTGATAATCCCCGAGACGGAGTAGAAGCGATCGGCGGTTACAAAACTGCCATCGATGTCGATTAGTTTCATCGTTTTGAAGGTAGCTGCCGCCACCTAAGTAAGTGTCGTTATTTTAATTAGATTAAGGTCATAATTTTCGATTTTGCTGGTCGACCGTGAATTACAAAATTAGTGAGTAGAGTCAAATATTATTAAATTGATAACGTATTCGAAGCGACGCGATTTTCTTTATATTGTGCCCTTCCTGGTTGTTTACTTCGAATTCGCGCTTATCGCGATTTTTTTCAAGTTAGGCGGTTGATAAACACGAAGCGCGTGGCGCCCACAGCCCGTCTCCGAAACTAGTCGGACGGCCGCCAAGACCAGAAGAAAAAACCGCGTTTCTTCAATACTATTACATGACCTTCCTCAAACGCCCTTATGTTGAAATTTCATCTTTTGGGAAAAATGGCCAATTTTTGAAGTACCATTTCTTGGAAACTATTTGACTTACAGAACTGGAGTTGATCTTAAATTGTTGAAGATTTAATTAACTTTCAAAGTGGAGGTAAAGAAATGTAAAAACATACGCATGTTTTTTTAGTTATAAGGCAACAACTGAAAAAAGGCCAAACATTTTGCAATTTTTCACGTATCAAGTAGAGAGCACAGAGTTTTTGAAGCTACAAACTTGGATTCACACTACCTTAACTGGTCCTAACAACATATACAAAATGCAGAACTACATCACGATTTGCGATTTTAGTCTCTTTTTATGTATGTTTTGACTAGCCTATAGAGTTATCTAAGTATTAATAGGCTAACAAATTTTGTATGGGAATTTTGTCTGGAGTAGGAGTTCAGTTCCACAGGCGCGTTAATTAAAACTACCAGTGGGTACTATTACAACTTCCACCTGGTTCCAAATTTGTCTGTATGATATCGAAACCTAAAGAAGGCATAGCTATACAAGATATGTTGACGCGCTCATGCCCCTGGAGGGATCAAGACAATTGACAAAAAACATGTTATGCTTTGACCAGAGCTATTACAACTACACCCACTGCCCCTCTAGGGGTAACTTTTGTTAGTACCAAAAAAAAATTGTTCTTTCCAACTGAGTTGACTTATTGCCATTCAGAATTGGGGATTCTAAGTGTTATACCGCACATAGACGGAGCGATTAGTCGCGTCGCCCGATCGATCGACCGATGGATCACCACAAAATATCAGCTGATCAAAATTATACATATGAAACTATAAAAAAATCGCCAACGATAGGTGCATACACAGACCGATCCATCGGCTTATATCGATATATCGGGCGACGGATAGGCCGATCGATCGTTGCGTCTATGGTGAGTCTTATAGAGCATATAGAATAGGGTGTACTAATGCAGATTTATAGTACACATATTAAATCTTATGCGTTGGAGCTTCAACTGGAAGCTGACGAAAAAAACAAATATTTCCGGAGCCAAATTCGAATCGCTGATCATCGCGCTTGATTGGTCGGCTTTTGGTATTCTCTTGGATTTAATTCAATTCAATGAGATGAGCCCAGATGAGAGCCCCAAAGATTTTGCATTTGGTATTTGAATTGCATGATATTGGCATGAATTCTGGATTCGTGGGACTTTGATTTTAAGATGGGGATGGGACCTTGCCAAATTAATTTCATTTCTTTTTTTTTCTGGGAAAAAGTTGGTCCGTGGTACAAAGTCGTCCTCAAGTAGAACGCCACACATCCTTTCCATCTGGACTATGTATCTCATTTATACAATGTGTCGTAGCTCCTGCAGTGCTTTGGATGTTTTTGTGTCGGGTATGGGAAGAAGCCGAGAGAAGCCTCTTCTTATTCACTTTCAGTTCGTTTATGTTCGAAACGAACTAAATAATTCATGAGGAGCCACTCCACATGAAACACGCTGTGAATGAATTCATAATGGCATCGTCTTTGGATTGTGTCTTTGGGTTATAACCTCTTAACAGCCGAAGAGAATCGTTTGGGATTTACTTCTTATTATCTTTTCGTGTCCTTTCGTTGCTTGCCTCCAATCTATAGTATCCGCGTCTGGTGTTATCCACTTTTCACGGAATAATTTGACAGAAAAAGGACAACGAAACGTAGTGAATTGGAAAATATACATTTTCTTCTTTTTCTCGTTTAGTCAGGTTTAGTGATTTATATGGGAGAGATATTGTGAAGGGTCGTTCAGTAAGAGGTTTTATTTCAAATAAAAAAAAAAAAAAAAAAAATTTATTTTGGTCTTGTACTTTTATCTAATAATAGAATCACATGAGATCTATTGGAATTTTAATTTCGGAAATAAAGTCATGTAGGTCAAAGTATCTTTGAATGAATTCCAAGGGAAAGTTATTCGTGATTCGAAGAGAGCTTTCGTTCAATTAAAGACAAATTTACAGGACTCGCAAAATTGTCAGCTGAATAAAATCTATTCAAATCAAATTTGCTCCACTTATTATAACATGTTTCACATAATTTACAATATATTTAGAATAACTATCCGCAGTGGCTAATCCCAAGGCTTGGAAACGAGTAAGGGCCAGTAGTATAAAGTCAGTTTGGGCGCTTTATAGGAAATATTAGGGAAAAATCCGGAAGTAATTTTAATCCCTTCTATAGATATTAAATATATGGAACCTGAGCAATTGCGTTTTTATTAGTAAAGTAAGCGATTTGGCAAAGCTTAAAATGAGGTGCGTTCCGCTGCACCCCCCACTAACGCAAATTTATAAAACTACTATTGTTAGTTCTGTGCCGAATTTAAAAGTTTTATGCTAGTCAATGGTTGTGTTAATTAGCGTGGTTTTGAATTTTTGATAGTGGCGTTTGGATGAAAATTGCTTGCAAAGCCATTATGAACCAATTGCTAGCAATCATCATCGCCACAAACCGCTATCTGCCCAGAATCACGATAGCAATGGTTTCCAACTAGCAGCGATGGGCCATTGTCTGCAGCAGGCATATGAGATTACAGCTAGAACATTCCATAGCATTTACAGGGAGTCCCGTAATGCTCGCACACGGGCAGTGCCACATGATTCCTCATGCAATTTCCAACAAAAAATTTAAAGGGAGATTTTGCCGAAATCTTAACCCTTTAGCAGCTCTAGCTTTGACACGCGTTACTAAAAACACCATATCTCAAAAACCACTTAGGCTAGAACACTAAAAAAAATGAAAACTTCCTCTATTACATCAAATAAATTTCTTCGAAATCAAATGAAGTGTTTAATTGTTATAGCATTTCAGAGTAAATTGTTATGTTTTTGTTAAAAAAAATGTTATTTTCGAACACTTTTATATTAATTTTTGCATACAAAATGTTTTGTCCTTCATCAGGAAAAAAACTTCCTTATTTCCTAGTGATCAAATCTCGTTAACATCGTTTTCTCCTAAATTCTAAAATACTAGTATAGTTGCGGGCGGGCGTTTAAATGTAGGAAAACGGTAATAAATGATTTTTAGAGTTTTTGAAAATTTGACTGGAAAGATTGTCACTTGTATCATGATTACTACTATTACTACTACCATTATTCTTTTCTTCCCCCAGAAACATTGACGTTTCTAGCGTGGCTGTCGATCGGGGGATATTTTGACCGACGCCTATTCGTTTCCCTGAATATTACAGCTCCTTACACATTTCTTTTTAAATGCACAATTTTCAGTGCTATGTCTTTTTCGACCACATAATTCACACTTAGGAAGTTCAGTGTTTACACTACTGTCATTGTTGTAATTTTGGCTGGTAACTCGTGTCCGATGGCATGTGTTAATATCATGGCCATATTTCTTGCATTCAATGCAATGAGGTGTGTTTTTCCTTTTTAAACACTCATCATATGTGTGACCAGAATAATTACAAAAACTACATTTTATTCTCGAGATAGCCCCGGAATTACTTCTGGGTAGAGATTGGTTGTGACGATTAAATGATTTAGATGGTGATTGGAATTGCGATTATGGCGGCACAAATGTATTCTTTTCAGTTTGTTGCATGTTGGGGTGCATTTTATCATTTACAGATTGTTGAATTGAGTTGCCTAAAGAATAACATGCGTAATTATTGTAACTGCCTAAATCGGTTTTCGGTTCGGGCATATTCGTTGAGTTAAAAGAAGGAACGTTTGAAGGGGGATATATGTTACTAAAGGGATGTTGAGCCGATTGAGTAAAATGAGTGTTGTACATTAAATTATAGAGATGAGGTTGCTGGGAATACACAGAGCCTTGCTGTAGTCTTTCCATATCTAATGCCTTTTTAATTAACTCTTGTAAAGAGCTTTCGTTTAACGCAAGTAGGTACGTGCATAAGTGAGGGTTACACGCCCCACATTTTACTGCGGTGATTGCAAAATCTTCCAATTGTTGCTTTATATTGTCAAAAGACGTGTCACCGTACTTAACATGCGCTGCCTCTTTGCACTCGTTTAACAGTTTTTGAACCCACATCTAGAAATCGGCGAAGGGTTCAAGAGGCAGCTGTTTGCTGTTAATCAGTTTGTTTATCAAATCGCCGTAAGTCTCTCTTGGAAGATAAGTTCGATACAACAGATCTTGGAAATCTTCAAAATTGAGTACTTCACTGGTCGAAAATAATTGATACGCCTCCCCACGTAATCGCATTCCAACTATTTTATTACAAATTTATTTTTCCGCTTTATGCAGACATTCATTAACTTGGGTGCAGCAACCCAAGAATGTTTGTAGCTCTGAAATTATTTTTTGGGTGCTGCTCGCCAGAAAAAATTGGGACTAACAGAGTCGTCAATTTCGCAACTTTTTCCAAATTTACCGACATTTTTGAATTGTCTAAGCTCTTAACTATTTCTGATTCGAAAAGTGCCGATTCCTCTTCAAAATCTTCGTTAATTAAAACTGGCAGACTATTTAAAACTCGAGGGTTTTCTGTTATACTCGGGCAGTGCCACATGATTCCTCATGCAATTTCCAACAAAAAATTTAAAGGGAGATTTTGCCGAAATCTTAACCCTTTAGCAGCTCTAGCTTTGACACGCGTTACTAAAAACACCATATCTCAAAAACCAATTAGGCTAGAACACTAAAAAAAAATGAAAATTTCCTCTATTACATCAAATAAATTTCTTCGAAATCAAATGAAGTGTTTAATTGTTATAGCATTTCAGAGTAAATTGTTATGTTTTTGTTAAAAAAAATGTTATTTTCGAACACTTTTATATTAATTTTTGCATGCAAAATGTTTTGTCCTTCATCAGGAAAAAAACTTCCTTATTTCCTAGTGATCAAATCTCGTTAACATCGTTTTCTCCTAAATTCTAAAATACTAGTATAGTTGCGGGCGGGCGTTTAAATGTAGGAAAACGGGGTTTTTCCACGATTGGTACATTTATAACGTGTCGATGTTTCATTACTACATACGCAATACCTCAAGCTACGCAAACCAGATTTGTCAATTAAACACCAGATCTCAGCCATTATTTTGGACTTCAATTAAAAATTTATCCCACAAAAATCACAAATAAAGTTTTCGAGTTGTACATCTGTAAACTACAATTTTTTAATCTTATTTTTCAAAATCTTTCCTTTTATTCTTTTCCTTTGCATTTTAAGTCACAACGTAGGTATGATGCCTGGGGGGCAAAGACATTTTCCATAGTCCTCCGCGTGGGCGCCCCCTGGTAACGGCAGTGTATCAATTCGCTGACGGCCAATGTCTTAGTGGATGTTCACACTGCGTGCGATGCCGAGCCGAGCCGGGTCGAGCGATGCAATGCGATTGCAAGCTTTTAAAGCAAGAAAATGAAAAGTCTTCAATTTTAAATGGAATCACGCTTTGAGTGTACACACTGCGCGCGATGCAATGACGAGCCGAGCGATGGCCCGATGTTTTCACAAACTTCTTTGCTTTTTCGTGCGAGTACCGGCTGCTGATTTTTTGCGATGGAATTTAATGGGCTTTGCGATGGAGTTTATGGGCTTTGCGATGCTTTGCGATGTGAAGCTTTTTGGAGCCAGTATGGTGCAAGTACGAGCTGTAAAGTAATATTTGATGTAAGATCACACTGAATAAAATGCATGTATGTCTGCTTTTATACCCTAGACTTTTAGGCGCGGCGGTGTGGCAGTGTATACATGGAAATTATGAGGGTCATCTCCTGATTCGATTTAGCCATATCTGTCTGTCTGTCTGTTCGTTTGCACGATAACTTTCGATAGAATGAAGTTAAAACCTTGAAATTTTGGTCAAATGTTTGTAGCATGATCTAGTTGGTTGGTATAGAAAATGGGTAAGATCCAACCGAAGAACCCCTACTTCCCCTACAGATGAAATTTCAAATGAGCGATAACTTTCGATAGAATGAAGCTAGCGACTTGAAATTTGGTTCAAATATTTGGATTTAGTTGGTTGGTATTGGAAATGGCCAAGCTCCGTCCCAAGCAACCTCTACGTCCCCTACAAACGAAACTTCAAATGAGCGATAACTTTCGATACAATGATGCTAGCGACTTGCAAAATGCGACAAATATTTATAGTGTAGGTTGTTAGTTGATTTTGAGAATGGGCAAGATCCTATTGAATGAACGGCAACCTTCCCTATAAACGTTAGTTCAAATGTAAATATCCAAAATTCGAATGGATGAACGATGAAACTTTTCATTGGATCCACCCCCACAGCTCAAACTGACCATATGGGAAATTCACTTTTAATGCATATGGCCGTTGCCAGTTGGAAGTCTTGGTATCACAACTATAGGTCTGTACAAGTCTAGGGTATATACGCTTTGGACTACGGTTTTGATTCAGTATGGCTCAAATGAAAGGTTATTATCACCGTAATAAGGTCGCGTTTAGAAGGCGTGGTTTCACAAGCGGTTTGAATTCAAATGCAATCTCGCCGCTCCACAAACCGCGGCGGTGGCCACAACGGCGAGTCGAGCGGTTTATACATTCATCGTCCTAAAGCCGACGCGGCTGCCGATTTTTACGTTTACACACAGCGGTGCGCCGCTGCTCAATCCGCTTGTGAAACCTCTCGTCTGAGGTCGCAGAAGAGATGATGAAATTCACCAACACTGGGCCTTTCTTCATTAATGGAATGCACCCAATGGCGACGCCCTTCCATTTTTAGAGCACTGTTTTGAAACAGAAATAAATTTACTGGGTCTAGCATACAAACGACATGATGTCGAACAGATTCTATTCCTTGAACTAAATTGGTCTCTACTCTCCATCATTGCGTGCAGTGAACATCCCGGATCATCTTTGCATCGCAAGCCATCGCTCGGATCATCTTTGCATCGCAAGCCATCGTTCGGCTCGGCATCGCACGGCGTGCAATGTGAACACCCACCACATCGCATCGCTCGACCCGGCTCGGCTCGGCATCGCACGCAGTGTGAACATCCACTAAGCGTCTCAGGTTTAGTAGGATGGAATGACTTGCGTAGTTGGACCTGCCACATAGTTGTGTGGGCTCCAGCACGTCTATTAAACCATCTGAAGCAGCTATCTCCGAGGCCATCCCCTGAATGAGGTTAAGCGACGTGCTGACAACTCGTCCTTGTAAAAACCACTCCATATCAAGAAACCTGGAACAAAAGCCTCGGATTGGACGGATCAACAACGACGACCACGCAAACGAATAAAGGATTATTCTTTCGGATCCTGGAATGTACGCTCCCTGAACAAACCGGGGGCCGAGAAGGCCCTCCTTCAACAGGTCGAAAAGTACAAACTGAGCATTACTGCAGTCCAGGAAACAAATTGGCTTGGCAGCGAGATTAATGACAAGAAATCGCACACCATTTTTACAAGTGGCAAACCATCGGGCCGCAAGGAGTTTGGAGTAGCATTTATAGTGAACAATCGCCTCAAACCGCATATTACTGACTTCAAACCCATAAATGAACGGCTGTGTGCGATTCGCATCAAGACTCGATTCTTCAATCTCTGGCTCATCAATGTGCACGCCCCCACTGAAGTTAAAGAAGACGCAATAAAAGACGAGTTCTACGCCCGCCTTGAAACTCTCTTCGACTCACTTCCAACAAACGACGTCAAATTGGTGCTGCGAGACTTTAACGCGAAAGTCGGAAATGAAAGTTGGCACCGGGGGACCACTGGAGGCCACAGCCTCCATGAAGAATGTAACGATAACGGCCAGCGACTTATCGACTTTGCCTGCAGCAGGAATCTATTCGTAAGCTCTACGTACTTCCCGCATCGATGCATTCACAAGCAGACCTGGAAGTCTCCAGACGCACATACCGTCAACCAAATTGACCACGTCCTCATTAGCAGGAGATGGGCGTCTAGTGTCATGGATGTCCGCTCCTATCGAGGAGCAAACTGCGACTCAGATCATCACTTGGTGAAGACGACCTACAGATGTAGAATTTCCTCAGTGCACCAAGCAAGAATCAGCCCTCCCAAAATCTTTGCGGTTGATAAGCTTTTGAGTGATGCTACAGCGGTGGCGTATACTACCGCCCTTGAGGAAAAACTATCACCTATGCTACACAACATCAGCAACACAGGCGTCTATGGGTTCTGGGAAGAACTCAAGGGTACCATCAAGGATGTCGCAGAGAAGGTCGTGGGATATAAAGCCCGGCGAGCGCGAAATGACTGGTTCGACGAAGAATGCAAGGACTCACTTGACGCGAAAAACGAGGCCTACAGACAATGGATTCAACGAGGAACCAGAGCCAGAAGAGAAAAATATGACGAGCTACGGCGAATATCGAATAGAATAATTAGACGTAAGAAACGTAAATACTTTGACGAGCAGTTGCTGAACATAAACGAAAACTTAGCTAATAGGAACACCAGACAAGCGTACAAACTAGTAAATACAATTAAGAACGGCTACCAACCCAGGACTAGCCTTTGTAAGGACAAGGATGGAAACATCATCAGCGACACCGATGGTATTAACAAGCGATGGGCCTCTTATTTTGAAGAGCTTCTAAACCGACCATCTAACATCCCCACATAGGAAGCTCTCGACCATATTGTTGATCTAGGCCCACCCATTCAACCCCCGACAGTAGAGGAAGTTGATCTCGCCTTGCGGTCACTAAAACGAAATAAAGCGCCGGGCGCTGACGAGATTCCAGCTGAACTGCTAAAATTCGGTGGAACGAGTCTAGTTGATGCCATACATCAATTACTCCTGCGAGTATGGGAGAACGAGGAGATTCCAGACGATTGGCGCAGAAGCATCATCTGTCCAATTCATAAAAAGGAAGATACACTGCGGTGTGAGAACTACAGGGGCATCTCACTAGTTTGTACGTCCTATAAAATTTTGACGAAAATTCTGGAAAATAGAATAAAACCGTACGCAGAACGAGTCATTGGCGAATATCAAAGCGGTTTCAGACCTGGTCGCTCCACAACCGATCAGCTCTTCTCAGTCAAACTGATACTCCAGAGGTACTGGGAATACAACGTAAACATATACCAAATCTTTGTCGACTACAAGCAGGCATACGACAGTATCGATCGTGGAGTACTGTACAACATCATGCTGCAATTTGGTATACCGGCAAAATTAGTGCGACTGACAAAGATGACGATGACCAACTCCGTCTCACAAGTCAGGATCCAGAATAGACTTACTGATCTATTTGAAACACGCACTGGTTTGAAACAGGGCGATGGACTGGCACCGACGCTCTTCAACCTAGCACTGGAATACGTTATTCGGGCCATGAATATGGACAACAGCAAGACGCTACTCATCAAGTCGACACAATTAGCAGCGTACGCCGACGACATCAACATCATGTCCCGAAGATTGGCTGACGCAGAAGAACTTCTGCATACGCTCGATACCGCTGCAAAGGAAGTTGGATTACGTATTAACGAGGGTAAAACTAAAATAATGATGCAATCGGTGACAAGGACACCTGCACAACCAAGCATCAATGTGGGGGACCTCAATATCGAGTTCGTGAACAACTTCATTTACCTGGGTTGCAACTTGTCAAGGAACGCCTACGAAACTGACGAAATCAAGCGACGGATACAGGTAGCTAATAAGACTTTTTTCTCGGTTCTCCCCATAATGAAATCGAAGCAAGTGCCCAGAAACACGAAGCTCCGCGTGTACAAAACCATTATACGACCAGTGCTATGCTATGGCTGCGAAGCATGGACCCTAACTCAAGCCTCCGAAAACATGCTAGACACTTTTGAACGTAAGGTTCTACGGCGAATTTTCGGGGCTGTTTGCGATCGAGATGGATGGCGCATCCGGTACAACCATGAAATGTACGATGAGCTGCAAGTCTCGAAAATCGTCAAACTACAACGACTTCAATGGGCGGGGCATGTACAAAGAATGGACGATGATCGCATGCCTAAGAGAGTAATGAATGCAGAACGAGTCGACGGAGCGAGACTGCGAGGACGACCGAGATCTCGTTGGGAGAGCTCAGTAGGTGTGGACGCCGCGCAGCTGCTGGGCTCCCAAAATTGGAGGACGCGGTCACGTGACCGAGATAATTGGAGGACAATGATCCAGGCGGCCAAGGCCCGACGTCGGGCTGTCGCGCCACGATGATGATGATGATGAGGTATGATGCCTACCATTACTATGGTTTCATTTTAAAAACCAAGTCTCTATTTTCTAACTATTAAACTTTGATCATTCCTACCTAATTTCTGGCTGTTGTGACCTTATGAATAAAAAATGTTTAAAGTCTAGACCACGGTAATAGTGAATAATTTTGAATGAAATGCAAGATGAATTAATTTTTACATTTTTCTTTTATGTATTTAATTTTATGATAAATGTTCAAAATGTGCTCCTTCTATTCTTATACAATATTTGGCTCTTTTTGTGAAGCTTCGTGTAGCTCTTCCCAACATTCCTCTTGTTATATTAGCACATATTTTACATCATTAATTTTTCCACAAACTTCATCTAAACTGTGTGGAGTCTCTTTATAAACGAGTGCCTTGTCCAACGCTCGCTATCCTCGCAGGTCCATGAGCGGCATTAAGGTGCTTCAAGCGAACCTGCACCACGCAATAGGAGCATCGGCTACTGTGTACAGGTTATTCGCCGATAAACAGGCCACCATTGCGCTTATTCAAGAACCATGGGTGGCCCATGGCCGAATTTGTGGTCTAAACACAACAACTGGTAAGTTGATATATGTATGACAGGTTAGCGAGTTGTCCGCGTGCGGCGCTTCTGATCGACAAATGCGTCAACTATTTGCCACTAACCAATTTTATTTCTAGAGATCTAGCTGCAGCATTGGTGGAAGTATCCACGCTCAACGGTCGTCAGAAAGTGGTAGTTTCGTCTGCCTACTTCCCATCTGACAATGTTGAGATTCCACCACTCGAGGTCCAGCAGCTCGTCGACTTCTGTCGATGTACTAGCCGGCGTGCACACACAGTGTGGGGTAGCAGCGACATCAACGATAGAGGTAAGCGCCTTCTTGACTATCTTATGTGTAAACATGTGAATGTCCTGAACAGGGGGTGCAAACCTACCTTTGTCACTGCGGCAAGGGCAGAGGTGCTCGACATTACCCTTGCTAGCGGTTTCTTCTCCAGGTTCATTGCGAACTGGCACGTGTCGCACGAGGTGTCTCTTTGAGATAATAGACACATCAGATTTGACATCCTAGAACAATCTGACATTCGCTCGGATACTTTTTGTCCAAGGAAACTAACTGGATTAAATTCCGTGAACTAGTTAGCTCCAAAGCGGAACTACTGGTCAGTTCCATCAGCACTACAGGGGAAATTGAGCTTGCAGCTGAAGAGCTCAATGAAATTTTAACTTCCTCCTACAGAGATAGTACCGTTTCACGTACGGTGGAGTCGGGGCGTAAAGTACCCTGGTGGAACGAGGAATTGGCCCACAAGCTGAACCCGCAATTCGCCACCACGCGGCGAATTATGTATATGGTGGCTGTTTGAAATCGCTCATCACATTTTGGATTTTTGTGCGATTGTATCCAATTGGGCTAATATCATGTGGTTACCCGTTTTCGGATACATATTGAATACGCGGCATATATGAAGTCGTATGTCCCTTGCACACTACAGGAGATTTGGATAAATCTCGAAATTTAAGCAAATCTACCCCCAAATCTCCGAAACATACCATACATTTATTAATCTAAATTTCGACCGAGATTTAAAACAAATCTTGCTGAAATCTTGTTGAAATGTTCTCTTTCGCCTTAATAGTATATGTTTTTCACATTTCACCACACTCTTTGTTTTTATGTTCTAGTGAAAAAATTGACATGTACAGCATTTAATCTTTATAGTGGTGGCGGAAGAAGAACAGATGGTGTGAATAGGTTTCGGGATTTGCAAATCTATCACGATTTACGTGTCTGCTGTGCATATATGATACTATTATACTTGTTGTTTTCTTTTACGTAGACAGCTTAGAAACTATTATCGGGCTGTTCTTTGAATGACTGTCATTTCTAGTTTACATATAACCAAGGTGTGCAATACCGTGTCAAAGGCTTTTGCCAGATCTAAAAATATTGTTATCGGCTTGAAGCCTCGGTTCAAAGAGTTATGTGTATTTCTAATACAACTACGTCAACTGAATCATGATTACCAAATGCTCAATTGAAACCGAATTGTCTTAGGCACGTTTTCTCAATGTCCGATTTGTCAACTAACAGGGACACAAATTAATGGGAGCTATAAACAGCTCGATAAGCATTTTCGTTTTCTTTCTTTTCAATTGAATTTGCAAAAATTAACAGTTCTAGCTGTCAAAATCTCCGCATCCTGTATCAGGTGTTGGGTTTTGTTTTGGATAAAAGGTTTATCGAAGGCTAGGGGGACGGTTATCGTTTATCTGATTAATAACGCTAAATAGATATTGAGAAAATGAAATTGTGCTAAACGGCAGTTTATTCTTAAGATAAATTTTAATCAGACAATGAGCAACCGGCCCTTAAAGATATAATAGTCGTGTTCGAGAGAAGCGGACAGAGATCAAGAATGAATCGAACGGCCTGGATCTGTGACGAGCGAATTCTAAGAGATAAGATAAAATAGTTGAGTTAGTGTCCCAGCATGAAGGCACTGTGACCATAAAAGATCTATTGTGCCGTAGCCCATTAATTCAAAAGATCGTCTACCTTTCTAATAAAGGGCAGTAAGTCTTTAGCAGGAATCAGCATAAGGTCTGCAGTGCTGATAGTAGCCTGCCCAAGGAGTGACATCCTAAAACGCGCGATGGCAGGACATTCGCGTGCCCATACGAATAGTTTCAGGCATTTTATGGGGAACACAGTCTTGGTGATCGTAACGACAACGGTGAGAGATTTTCAGAGTTCTGCCATTTCCACCATCTTTTTATCGTTGGTACCATGTTCGAGCACAAGAGCTGGCACCAAATGAGTTGGTTCTCTGTTGATCGGTGCATAACACAAAACCAAATGACCACTTTGCCATTAGTAAAATATTTGCAATATTAAGCCAGATGAGATGTAAAAAGCATCTCGCAATGATCTTGAACCGTGTGACCTCTGGTGAACCTCCCCCTTATGTAGACAATTTAGCTGGCCATCAAAATGCTCTTATATTATATTGTACAATCAACTGTCCCGACTAAAGACGAAATAGTAGAGAAAATAGTCGGTGTTATTATTGCACTGAAACTAGGTAAGGCCGCCGGACTCGACGGCATCCCGGCCGAACTTAATCAAGCAGCGTCAAACAAAACTGTCGAGTTGCTGCATTCTCGACAAAGCGTGGGACACCGAAACCTTTCCCACTTCGTGGAAGGAAGGCTTAACAGTCAAATTTCTCCAAAAAAGGCGGCTTTACAGATTGCTGTCAAAATAAAAGTCAAAATTTTCCAGGAATCCTAAAGCCGCGCCAGCAAGAAAGGCAAGTTTAAGAGTGAATTTTGTCAATTTAGAGCTGAATATAATACCATTCCATTTAGTTATGAATATTTCGCAATTTATCCGATCAAAAATGATCCTTACAGTTAAAATTTACGCATGTGAAGGATTCATTTTCGAATCTTGGGACTTCATTATATAGTGGGAGGGATACTTAAGCTCGACACTCACGCCAAACCAAATGGTTTGCGAAACGCGGCTGAAATGGGCAGAATTTTTTTCCGCACGTTCTGTTGGCGTGGTCATGAACTGTTTGCTTAGATCTATTATAACCATTATCGGCAATATTTAGTACCAAGCAGAAACGCCCGGGCAAAAGTGGCGATCTCGCAGCCACGTTTCTTCAAGCGGCGTCGATGATGGGGTGTAATAACATCAAGGGCTCTAATGTCAATTGACGCTATTTCACTTTGAAAGTGAAACAGCGTCAATTGACATTATTTCACTTCTGAAAATCTCTTTCCATTTTTATGGTTATTGCGCCCAGAGCGATTGAAGTGAGCATATATTTTTGTTCAATACTGAGAGTTGTCATCCCTTAAGTGCAGAGCGGTCGTTTATGTTTGTGCGATACTGACGGTTTTGATCCCTAAAACGTGGAGCGAGCGTAGCAAGTAGAGCCTTTACAAGAGTTTGTTTATCACAATAGTCTTCTATGCGAGCGTGTGCATGAAAGATTTACTGTGATTAACTGTCGTTCTGAATAGTTGTGCTTGAAGGATTTACTTTGAATAATTATCGTTCGGAATAGTTTCTTCTGTGAATAATTTTAATGCGTACATCTTGAAGGATCCGCACGGTACGCTCGCTCCGCAGTTAAGAGATCACAACCCTTAGTATCCCACAAACGTCGGGTGGGTGTAATAATCTCTTGTATGGGCTCCGCTCGTTGTATCGTACAATCATGAACAATCGCTTCGCGCGCTCTGGGTGCAACAGTGTCTTATATAGGGCTCGCTTGCTACGCTTGGTCCGCGCTTAATGGATCGAACTATCGCTTCGCTTGCTCTGGAAGTAACAAGCAACCAATAACTGAAAACCCGTACATTTTAACCATTTCAGCTCTACAGCCTGATTTCATAAGTGGACATTATTGCACTTTGATATGGATCACGTTATATCAATTTCGAAAAGGAACTAATGTCAATTGGTAAGTTGATAGTAGATCAGTGGTTTATTCATTATTTTACAAATTGTTGTGATAAATTGTTCTAACAAAAATTGAAAGATGAGGCACGGGGATACCAAAATGTTCTTGCCTGTGCCTTAAGTTAGACTTTGATCGGCCCTGCTTAGAAAGCAAAATTGATGAAGAGCAGCCCGGCTTTCGATCCGTATTCTCCTGCGTGGATCACATCAACTCATCGAACACTGAGTTGAGTACGATTCTCCGTTTCACTTGCTTTTCATTGATTTCGAGAGTGTGAACCAGGATCTTAAATGGCTTTAAATTTCGAGAGGGAGGCAAGCTCGTTTGGGCTAAAAATTAGCATCAAAACGATCAACGTTCTTAGCTAGCCGTTGCGACGAAGAAGAAATCTAACTCGTCCTATCAGTATCAATGGACAGCATGTGTAGGAGGTGGACGAATTCGTCTACCTAGGTAGCATTGTTGCCTAAAATGGTGGCTACGGATTGGGACATCGTATCAACAATACTAAATGCGCATTCGCCAGGCTGTCAAAAATATGTTATCAATATTAAGTCCAAACTGGGCTTGCTTCAGTCCTGGTACTGTCTGCGGTGTTGTATGGAATCAGCACGTAGAAAGTTTCCGTAAAATTAACCAACCAGCAAGCTGCAGGTTTTCATCAACTCGTGTCTTCGTCGAATTTTCAGAATTTTCTGGCCCAAAATAGTAACAAATGAAAAGGTGAGACGGCGTACGGATCAGATGCCAACGGACAAACTGACACGCCGGCGAAAATGGCAGTGGATAGATCACACATTGCGGAAGGGTGATAACAGCATTGATGAAAATGCTATGAAATGGGACCCTTTTCCCAATAAAGGCCAAAAAAGGAAGCGTTCTAGGAAGTCATGGTGCCTATCTGTGGCTGAGGAGTGTGATTTGCTGGGTATTATATTATTATATATTCTGGGGGATAGCCGAAGCAGACCACTAACGTTTGGGTCCCTTTTCGCCCCCTCCCGGTCATCAGTGGCTTCCAGATGTCGACTGATAATTGTCGACCTCTTTCTTCATCACTGAGTCCCGTGTTATTGCTAGCATTTGTTTAAAGCTGAGTTCACTCATGGCTTCCACACTTATCGTGTGCCTGCCTGTGATCCTCAACCTCGTGCTAGCCAGTGCTGGACATTCGCACACAATGTGTGCTGCCGTCTCGGCCTCCACCAGGCGTAGCCTGCAAACGTCATCTTCCCCGATTTTCATCTTGGCCAGATGAGCCTTAAAATTACCATGCCCTGTGACAAAGGCAGTTATCCAGCTTAGGGTACTCCGTTTATAACTGAGTACCTTTCTCGCTTCCCTGCCTAAAGGGCTGGTCATTGCATTCCGAGCTTGTTTGCAAGTGACTAGCTCCTGCCATCTTTGTTGATGCATGGAGTCCATCCACTTCCCAACCTTCGCTCCAATCATGCCGTTCCCCAGAGCAACTCTGGGTTCTGGGCCAATGAAAGTTGCCGCAGATCCCTGTTTTGCTAGGGCATCCGCCGCTTCATTTCCTGTTGTACCTATGTGTCCTTTTACCCACATCAGCGTAACCTCATTTCCTGAGGCACACGTGTTGAGCTTCCGGACACACTCTAGTACCAGTTTAGAGTTTATGTTCGTCTGCTGCATGCGTCTGATCACCGATTGGTTGTCCAGTGCAATAAGGATTTTCTTCCCCCGCACCTGACCTTCAAGCAGGTGGTCCAACGCATGCAACAAGCCAAGCATCTCTGCCTGGTATACGGACACATACTCTCCTAGACTAAGCGCACATGCTAGGTGTAGCTCTTCAGAGTAAACCCCCGCCCCCGCTTTACCGTCCATTAAAGAGCCATCAGTAAAAATGCTGATGTCATTGTACGTACACTCATTGTGTATGTTTCCATCTGTAATGTGAGTCTTGTGTAGTGTTTCAACTACCCTAAGTCTACTCATGCCTTCTACCGGCATTAGAGTCTCCCTGACCTCATCATGAATAATGTCTAGGATGCTCTTATGACCGCTGCTAGTTCCAAAGCGAAGCCACATGGCATCCCTTTCCATGCGTACTGCCGAAAGCGCCGCCGTTTTCTTTATAAATAAGTCCAACGGCGGCAGTCCCAGCAATGCCTCCATTGCTCGCGTTGGTGTGGTGCGCATTGCACCACATATGCTTACGCAAGCTATCCTTTGTACCCCATCTAGCTTCTGCTTTGTGGTATTCTGCATGGCTTTTGGCCACCATACCACTGATGCGTAGGCTAGAATAGGTCTTACCATCATTGTTTAAATCCAGTGTGTCGCTTTAAGCCTAGTTTAGAGTTCCCATGCGAAAAAAAAATCCTATGCAAAAATATTTGTATGCAAATTTGTTTGAGGTGAATACAATTTTTTTTGCATGGTACTTTTGCACATGCGAAAAACTGCATCGGCCTCGTTGTCATTTTCTTACTATTTCTGTTTCTGACGCTTCGCCAAATTCAAATTCACTGCACAATGGAGCGCTAGCGCATCACCCGCAGCCGACGCTGGCGCCACTGACAAGTCACAACTGCACAATTTCACAGAAAACTCAGTATGTATGATTATGATGAACTTGTAGATGTTGCACGGAACTGTCAAATTGCTTTTGCATGCAAAACAATTGCCCGGCAATTGTTTTGCATGCAAAACATATTTGTGGTGAACACCAATTTTTTTTTGGTATGGCTGGTTTATATTCACCTCAAAGAAATTTTGCATGCAAAAATGTTTTTCAGAATTTTGCATGCAAAAAAAGTGTTTTTTTTTTTAATTTTTAAGCTTCCAGTTTCTTTTATTAACGCAAACGAAACATTATTTGCGTTTGTTAGGCCAAGACACATATTTTCTCTTTGATAATATGAAAAAACAATGAGCAGAATCGGTAAAAAATTGTTTTGAAATTTTTCATTTTTTTTCCCATGGGAACTCTAAACTAGGCTTTAGGTGAAATTCCCCACCTACGAGCACACACTCTCTTACATTGATGCAAAATCTTTTTCGCTGTTTGGATCTTTTCATCAACGTGAACATTCCAAGTGCTGGGTAAGTCACAGGGGCAATTGCGTCCCATATTGCCCAGAACCGGGTACGATGGCGTGCAGGAGCAGCTAATACGCTATGCCCCACTAGGGCAACTAGGCAAAGTAGTAATACCATCCCAACCTGGACTTGAGTTTCCACGTAATTCTCCTATTACATCAAGAATATCCGTCTCTGATAACGCTACAAAGTTATATGTGGATTCTTTGACTGAACTAAAAATTGCCGTTGCTCACAGTAAAATGCAAATAAAAGTCGTTTATCGAGAAAGACTCGACATTTTACGAGTGATAACTGTGTTGTAATAATTCAAGCGAATATGTAAAAAAAACACCTAGGGAATATTGAAAAAATAATTAAATATGATTTACGTACAATCCAATTCCAATAGGATGCGTGAAAGCTTCGTTATCATTGCCTCTCCTTTCTTGTACCTACCCGCCTTATTAATATCCCTTTTAATATGTCACACTATCCCGTCATAAGATTGAGTCTTCCTTCCACCCATGTACATAATATGCCACCATCACCGATACCTTAAAGCTATTCCAAGTATACTTTTCGCAAAAACATTAAGCTCATCCCCAAGATGTGATGTGACACCACCTTCGTGACATTGAAATAATGTTCTCATATCGCCCCACACAAACATAGCGCTTATTCATAATGCAGGACAGTTGTAAACGTGTTAACTGAGCACTTCCTGAATGCATATATTTTTTACGCTCATTTGGCTTGGAAAATGTTACCTGATGTCAATAGTTTTTAATGATTTCATCGATTGGTAATTGCGCGAGCTCCGTAGAAAACGAAAGATTTTTATGTCACGTTGTACCTCAGTGCCAGTTTAATACAAGCCGTGGCAAACAAAAGTTTTTCTGTTGACACGGCAGCAGCCAGCTGTTTGTCAGAAACACTTGTCATATGAACCCTGTTTTGAGAACCGTGTTCATAAGTCATAAACATGTTCCAGGTAGCTTCTCCAGAACATGTTCTGCGTTATGAATGAGCCCATTTATGACGAGCCGGGGGGCCTGGAACACGAATGCCATAATTTTTGTCTTGCATTAAACCTTGGCGAAAGTAAAACTCCTGTTCATAAATTTCTTTTGGAAAAATTGTCGTTCGCAGATAATGGAGCGGATGATGACAGACACATAAAGTGGCTTCTGTTTATGTTACTTACGAGTATGTGCATGCAAAATACACCACCAAGTGAATCCTGAAGAAGCCGTGACAGAAATTATGAGTACCAAGTATAAAGGTACGGAGGGCGAAAGCAAGAAGCAAATGATTCTACACGTATTTTTGCCTTTTTGTTAGTCTCCAAATCGCCCTATAAAATGACACGTAAAATAAATTGCCATTAAAAGGAAAGAGCTCTTGATTGTGCATCGTTGTGTATCTTATTATACTCTAGATGAAATCTGAGAGTATTATAAGTTTGCCACAAAGTTTGTAACGCTAAGAAATAAGGCTCGCAGAAAAAATCGAATGATACAGAAGTTCATATTATCACTCAAATATCTCATAACCGGATGTCCGTCTGTCCGTCTGTCCGTCTGTCCGTCTGTCCGTCTGTCCGTCTGTCCGTCTGTCCGTCCGTCCGTCCGTGACCTCTCTAGCTCGAGAACGCGTTGAGCTATGAAGTTCAAATTTTGCACACGTTATTTTTGACAAAAAATGAAGGCTAAGTTCGTGAACGGGCTAAATCGCTCCACCCCTTCTACCCCCTCCCATACAAAATGACACATTTTTGAAAATTTACAATAATCAGATTTTCTCAGAAACTATAAAACATATTACTTTGAAATTTTTAATATATCACTTTTATGATAATTGTAACCTATGTTATAAAACTTATTGTAATCCTCACCCTCCTTCTACCCCCTCCCATACAAACTGCACTATTTCATGAAATACGTTAAGCCAATTTACTCAGTACGTATACAATTTATCGGGCTGAAATTTTGTACTTAACACTTAATTAACAATATCAGTTAGATTCAAAAAAATTAATCGATTACCCTTACTCCGTCTACCCCCTCCCATACAAAATGACACATTTTTGAAAATTTACAATAATCAGATTTTCTCAGAAACTGTAAAACATCTTGCTTTGAAATTTTGAATATATCACTTTTATGATAATTGTAACCTACATTATAAAATTTATTGTAATCCTCACCCTCCTTCTACCCCCTCCCATACAAACTGCACTATTTCATGAAATACGTCTTAACGTCTTAACGACTTACGTCTTACGTCTTAACGATGCATCCCAGATTGCAACCAAAATTATTTATTGGCTTTAACCAGGTTCAAATTCATCTAGAGTATTTCATGATTGGGGTTTACCCCAATCGTAGTTCTTTTATGTTTTTTTTTTTAAGATAAACATGTTACGTACGATAAAAAGGATAAAGTTCTTAAAAGGATTACTACTAACTGGAAAGTTTCCACTGTAAATTACTATAGGTAGAGACAGGATTAGTTTGTAACGGAAAATATAAAATGTCCTATGTGTTCATTTTCTAAAATGTTTTCTGAAGTTTCCTCTTTCCACTTATCCATAAAAGTATTTTTTCAAAACAACAACGATGTTCTCATATTTCCTCATTAATGGTATTTTCTAATTATCGCAAGGGATCCTGTTGGGCTTCAAGGGACTTTAAAGGAGCCAACCAACCAACAAGGTGGATTTGAATTAGGGATTATATCGTAATACGTAATATGAAAAATTGAATTTTCTGGTACAGCATAAGATACAAAGAACCCATACTATATTCCTTTTATAAAGGACTAATGCATTTACCATCTATCAAATCAAAATAAGGATTCCCCGTGAAAAGAAGACGAGACTCCGAAACGTCACTCTACATCAAAATAAACTTACCATGAAAATCAATTTATTTTCATCGTTCTAATTTACATATATCTTTATTTACAAGCTGCCTAGTAACAAGATGAAAAGAAACTAAACAATCTCGCCCGACGGGAGGCTCCATCACTTTCATCTTCCTGAAGTCTGACAAGGACAATGACACCATCTAAAAGTTCTCAAAATTTACCTGTTATGCATGCAAAATTCGTAGCTGTCTGAAGGTGCTTAAATTTAATATTTTAACATCAAAATCGCATTTTTCAGATAGCATTTCAATATAAAAGTTTAATGTCTTGTTGGGTTCTGACGCTAGCGTTACCGGCAAGGATATACCCGACTTCATTTTCTCGAAAAAGCCGGGGTACGAGCGAAATCATCTGCGAAAACAACATGAGAACAAGGTGCCAATGGAAGGTCCTTGTGCTGATTTAACAAAAACCGGCTTGCGTGGCGTTTCAGTTTTTAACGTAATTAAGATTTCGAGGGAGTTTTGCGTTCCCAAACGCGAAAACTGAAAAAACCAGGCTGAAGTCCGAAGAGTATATACCCTAGACTTGTACAAACCTAGTGGTGATACCAAAAGTACCAATTGGCAACGATTATTTGCATTAAAAGTGAGTTTCCTATATGACCAGTTTATAAGGGAGGTTGGCACTCATTCAGGAGGATGTTGTCCATTCTCAAAATCAATTAACTAACCCATTCTACAAATATTTGTCGAGTTTTTCAAGTCATTAGCTTCATTTTATCGAAAGTTATCGTTTAGTTGAAGTTTCATTTGTATGGGAAGTAGGAGTTCCTTGGGTCAGATCTTGCCTATCATTGCCACCAACCAATTAGATCATGCCATGAACATTTAAGCAAAATTTTTTTATAATTGAAACTTCAAATAAGCGATAACTTTCGATAGAATGAAGCTCGTTCTATCGAAAGTTATCGCTTATTTGAAGTTTCACTTATAGGGGAAGTACTGGTTTGGTTGGTCGGATTTTACGTATTTTCAATATCAGCCAGCTGAATCCTACTACAAACATGTAACCAAAATTTCAAGTCGCTGGCTTTATTTTATCGTAAGTTATCGCTTATTTTAGGTTCCGTTTGTAGGGGAGGTAGGGGTTCCTTGGGTGGCATCTGGCCTATTTTCAATACCAACTAACTAGATCTTACTAGCAACATTCTAACAAATTTTTAACTTGCTAGTGTTATTCTATAGAGTTATCGTAATTAAAGGAATATTTAATTTTTTGAAATTTGAAGGGGAGGTAGGCGTTCCTTTGATCTGATTATGCCCAATGCACTAAAACTCGAGCAGCTTCTCACCTAAGGGTTACATATCAAAAATCAGGTGTCTACGTGAATTGGTTCAAGAGTTATAGACAAAAAACCTGAAAAGTAGGGTAGTACGGGGCTCTTTGTAAGAAAATTACCGTTAGTTTTCAACTGATCGATTTTTTTTTGCAGGAGAGTATGAGATAGCCCTCACGAGCAGTCTACCAAAGCTAGAGCTTTTCATGTTTATTTAATCGGGAGTTATAATTACATTTAATTATTTTACATATGTAGGGGAGGTAGGCGTTCTCTTGGCCTGATCATGCCCGTTTGCAATACCAACTATGTAATTAGATCATACTTCCAACATGTGACCAAAATTTCAAAGCTCTAGCTTCATTCTATCGAAAGTTATCGTTGACACTGATGAGTTATATATGTATATACATTGCTATACCTCCGGAGCCTCCTTTAAGGTGTTACATATGTATTTTCGTCGTGACAAAAACAATATACCCTATACTATAAGTCTAGGGTATAAAAATCGAACCGGAAAGACTGTTCAGTCCTGGCCTTTTTCACAGACGTTCCAGAATTCCTTTCCGGAAAACTGATCAAGTCTATCTTTGAGAAATTCCAGACTGTGTATGTAGTAATTGGAGGGTTCAGGCGGCCTATTCAGTCAGCCCATTCAGTTGGCCGGATGAACAATTTAAAATCAATCCGGAATAATTTACCGGATTAAGTTTTTGGAAGAGCTTTTATCAATGTACCAATCTGAAACTTGCATATAGCAACTAAAAAGTAATGATTCAATTTAAGATTGTAATAGGAAATAATTGAGAAAGATCTGGATGTAATTTTATTCCCTTAGATCCTAAATACCTGGAAACCGAGTTTTCACGGTCGCGTAAAATTGGCTTTATTTATTGGCAGGCAAAAATCTGAGAAATTTGAACCTTTTTTTTAATATTTTCCTTATAGTTATATAAGGAGTGGATAGAGCTAATAGTAGTTGGCTCAACAGCAGCACTTGACAAACAACGAGAATGATTTGGCAGGAATTCGATTCTAGTCGCTCTGCTTTTGAATAAGAAGCACATTGGCAGAGTGGTGGGGACTATCGCAGGGCACTGCCCAATCGGCGCGCTCGCATCGACGCCCCGTCTTCCTCGTAATGACAACTGCAGGAGTTGTGAGAATGTAGATGGGAAAGAGATTGTTTTGCACCTTCTTTGTCACTGTCCAGCATTGGCCATCAGGAGGAAGAAATTTCTGGGCTCCTGGTTTTACTGTGACTTGGACGACCTCATATAAGCGTGATAAAGCTCAATCGCTACATTGCCAGCACAGGCTAGTTCGGGACCTAAGTTTCTTTCAGCCATGTGAAATGCTATTGGAGGTATCACAATGGACCCATAAGTGGTCTAAGTGTGCTGTGTTGTATCATGACAGCCCCTTAACCTAATCTAACTTTTATATACTGAGAAGCAGCACCATTTAGAAGCTATAGCTTCCAAACGGTACGTTTTATAAAGTGCAAAAAAAAGCGTTGAACTCTAACTCCATGCTCCCATACTCAAACTCGAAATTTGGTTCAGTAGTATAGTCAAAACTGATAGTCGAAGATAGTCGACTGAACCGTCCAATTTCTATATACACGGTCCGGAACTCCTCAAGGCCAGGCCTGATCATTTTTTCCGGAGATGTATTCCGGATCATCTGTGGTGAAGGCCATATTCAGGCAATCCAGGAGGCCGAAACTGATCAGTTATTCCGGATCGTCTATGGTGAGCTTAAGGATTTTACGTTATCTAGCGGAAGTTCACCCCAAGTGACTTGGATGGCCTCAATTAGCTATATTTCAACCTCTAAATGCTAACCACATTTGTACATTTTCAAAGTAAATGATTCCCAAACCATTTTAATAATGTTTAAGTCTAGGGAGCAAGAAATGTTTCTTCGTTTACGGCCCACCAAAAAAATAAAAAAAAAAATTCTTCCATTGTAATTTAAACACACTTTCTGCAGCTTCATTTATGGACTTTATTTTAGCACTTTTAAGTATTACTTGAACGGGCAGAATTACATTTTCGTACGATCGGCGATGGATGGACTGGAAATCAGTCATGATTTTATTATGAAAATTGCTGACGCGTTGTCTGAAATTTTCAGGTAAGAATGTTGACCTGCTCATTTACCTGCGGCAGGTGTAGCATTACACTTTTTATTAAGTCATCATATTTAGACTGATACGTAACTTCACTCTCCTTAAAATTAGGATTCTCCTGAATTCCACTAATAATTATTTTTATACTTTGATGTTTTCTAAAATACATACATATACAGTAATTAATAATATTCCGAGCATTCTTAGTGGGGTGCTGCAGAATGCTATATCGACTGTGGACAGTTGGGCTAGTCGGAGTGGTGTCAGGGTCGATATTTTTGCTAAACAGCAAGCAGCAAACATAGCATTGCGACTTCTCGAGACAGGTCAGTGGCGTGTGCTAAGCTCCGGTCACTCTACTATTTTGAATAATCTTATAATAATCACTCACCCAGACTCCATCGTTTTATATACTGACGAATCCAAAACGGATGCTGGAGTGGGATCCGGTATCTTTTCGGAGACGTTGAAGATTAGTTTATCTTTCCGCATACACGATCATTGCAGTGTGCTGCAGGCAGAGATTGTGGCGACTTCAGAAGCGCTCGCCTGGCTGGGATGTAATGTCACAATTGGTAGGAAACTCACTATTTACACTGACAGTCAGGCTGCAATTCAATCGCTTGAATCGGCTCTGTCGACATCGCAGACGGTTACAAACTGTCGATCGCTTCTTGATGAGATGGGACGTTACTTTGAAATCACATTGTGCTGGATTCCAAGTCACAGCGCTTATGCTGGTAATTGTGTGGCCGATGAACTTGCTCGGGCTGGGACGACTGGGGCAATTGAGGATGGTCGTTGGGACATCGGAGTGCCTTTCACAATCTGCAAACAAATTATCAACTCTAACGCGAAACATAAAGCGAAAGCTAGATGGATTGAGGACGGTGCGTGTCAAACCAAGAAGAGGTTATGGCCTACAGCGAATCCCGGCCGTTCTGCTGCAATATTATCACTGAATAGGAAGCACATTGGTGTGGTGGTGAATATTATCACTGGGCACTGTCCCATTGGGGAGCACGCAAGGAGACTTCGCTTCCCCTACAATGACTTCTGGAGAAGCTGCGAGGATGCTGACGAGGAGGAGACTACCCTCCATTTTCTATGCACCTGTTCTGCGTTGGCTGCGAGGAGGCGGGTCTTGCTTGGGGACTCTTTCTTCCTTCACTTGGAAGAGCTAAGCGGCATGAGCCCGATCAGGCGTTATCGGTTCATTGCCAGCTCTGGCTGGTTCAATGGATAGCAATCAGAAAGCCTTACAACCTCGGGCATTCTTCTTAGCCAGGAAGTATCTACGATGACCCAAAATCCTATGTTAATAGACTATTTAAATGTGG
This sequence comes from Chloromyia formosa, assembly GCA_964017055.1. Lineage (NCBI taxonomy): Eukaryota > Metazoa > Arthropoda > Insecta > Diptera > Stratiomyidae > Chloromyia > Chloromyia formosa. The sequence goes on from OZ024815.1 coordinate 65,953,410, forward strand.
TCCTTTGTGTACATCGTTTGCTCTTCCGTTGAAAGTAACGGTTAACCGCAGCGTAAAACATTCTAACATGAAATAAAAGATTACCAGGAAACTCTTAAAAATGGGATATTAATATTTTTCGTATCTCAAATAGTTTTCGAGATAACCACTAGAAAAAACGAAACTTTTTGATTTTTTTTTAAATATTTCGAAAACGTCTAATAATACCGAAAAAGTTTCTGAGACCAAATGAAAGATCACAATCAACAGAAAATGTTTAAACAATTTTTTTCGTATCTGAAATAGTTTTCGAGATAAAGAAAACAAAAAAAAAAAATAACTATTTTTGTTTGTTTTGGACAATATTTCGAAAATAGTTAACCCTATCGAAAAACGTCCTAAGGCAAAATTAAAGCTCATCAAATTCAAAAAAGCTTATAACAACTTTTTTCGTATCTGAAATCGTTTTCGAGATAACTTCATTTAAAGTGTGGTATATTTGTCAGAAATTTCAGAGCATAGCGGAGTGGGAAACATTTTATGGCCGTTGACTATTGACTGTAAAAATCTTTGACTTGAATTTCTGACAAATATATCACTCTTTAACTGATGTTATCTCAAAAACTATTTCACTATTTCAGGTACGTAAAAAATTGTAGCGTCATTTTTTATGGATTTCGTTGTGATCTTTCATCTGGCCTCAGAAACTTTTTCGTATGATTAACCGTTTTCGAAATATTTAAAAAAAAAACAAAAAAGTTGTTTTCTTCCATATTTTCTAGTGATTATCTCGAAAACTATTTAAGACACGAAAAATACATATTATTATCAAATTTTTAAGGATTTCCTCGTGATCTTTTGTCTAGAACGTTTTAAGCTGCGGTTAGCCGTTTTCAAAATATTTGAAAACAAAATTTGGAAAAAGGTCTTTTTTGTTGTAGTTTTCCAAGATTCTGCCGAAGGTTCACTTCGAATTTACGAGCACTTTCGGTAGAATCTTCTCTGAAACCCACTAAAAAAATAGAAAACAAAAAAAATAAAATATGTTGGATAATTAGTATCTTTGATAATACAAAGCTGCAAACTTGATAAAATGACATAAGTTTAAAGTTTTTTTTTGCAAATTTTAACCCTCTAAGATCGCCAAACCCACCTTCGGAGGCTTGCCCGACTTCTCATTTTCGTGTTCCTGCATTACAAAGAAACGATCGTAAAAGTTCTAGCCTTGGTACTTATAACGTAACCAAACGGCCACCAGCTCCCTAGCTATTAAGCGCATCATTAGTACTGCATTTGTTTCTGAGGCATATACACAAATATCGAGTGAATGTACTTGCATTCTGCTAAAAGCTATGTACTCGTATCATGTTGATCCATTACCAACTGCACTGAGTCCTTTTTGGTCAAAGGGCATTAGAGGTTAATGTGGAAGCAAGCTCGTTCGTCCAATGGACTCGTAGCATAGGATTGAGTTTGAGCGTTTAAAGATTTAAGTTTATAGTAATTGGCTGCAAAATGTATTTCATTACATATGTCTAGATAACATGAACGTATTGTACACGACACATTTATTCGTTCCTTCAGCTTCGTATGACATTGAGTAATTGCTTTTCAGTGGATCCTGGGTAGGAGGGAGAGGGACATTCGAGAAGTATTTTAAATGGGCTTCTTTTATCGCTAGTATAAGAGTTACGCTCGTTTCAACTACAAAGTAGAATAACTATTATAGTGAGGCAATTAACTTGAGATTGATGTACTGTTGTGCAATAAAAATGGATTTGTCACTGAGATTTGATGACTAAAAACCATCAAGATTTACGTGAAACGTGACTTAGCCAGTGGCGGCTTTCCCATATGTGCACGTGCACCCCCTGAGCTAAAATCATAAGCTGAAATAATTTATAACAAACATTTTACTATTATCCTATCAATCTGCAAATTTTTCAATTTGCACACAAAACTATCGCGAATCATCGAATAAACAAATGGAAACCCATAACATAAACATAGGAGCAATCACACGATGCATAGAGCTTGCATAGAACCACGACGGCGGCTACTAGCATGTCTGTGAGCACGTGCTCCATTATTGGATATCTCAGGGGTTTCCCGGGTGAGGGGGTAGTCAAAAAGTATTGATCGTTGTGCACAAACGGACTGTGCTCTATTCGTGGAATTCATTCATTCATTCATTTAATTGTGGAAAATGGCTAGTGATAATTTTAGTGTTAATTTTTTGAAAAGTAATTTCAAAAATCTTCCCATTGAAGAAAAAATTAAAATTAAAAATTCCGGGAAGCCGACACCATTAATATCATTAGTTCAAGTCACAAATTCAAAAAACAGACAATTTAAACGTGAGTTCAAATTAGAAATTTACGATAAAACAAAGTGGATTTGTGGATGTGTCGACACAAATAAACTTTATTGTTTCCCTTGTTTATTATTCGGACGTGGTAATGATGAGTCAAGCTGGACAAAATCAGGAGTGGATGATCTCGTTCATCTTGCTCAGAAAATAAAAAAACATGAAAACTCATCTTCCCATATCAACGCACAATTAGATTTGAATCTACTGGGAAAACAGGATATAAGCCACCAGTTAAATAGTGCATTTAGGCGGCAAGTGGAACAAAAAAATGAAGAAGTGCGAAAAAATCGATATATACTCTCAAAAATTATTGATTGTATCAAGTTTTGTGGAGTTTTTGAACTAGCTCTTCGAGCTCACAATGAAACAGATCATTCATTAAATCCTGGTGCTTTTCGTGGTCTGATAAATTTCACCGCAGAGTTGGATGTAGTTTTAAAAGAACACATTGAAAAAGCCACGGTTTTCAAAGGTTTTTCGAAAACCATACAAAATGAGCTTTTCGACTGTATGCTGGAAGTATTCCAAGAAACCATTAAAAAGGAAATAATTAAAGCGGAGTTTGTTTCTGTGATAGCTGACGAAACAACAGATGTATCATCAATATTTCAAATGTCGGTTGTTTTCAGATACATTTTACAAGACGGAGCTCCGGTGGAACGATTTTGGGCATTCGTCAATCCTCCAGATCATGATGCTGTCGGTCTGTCTAGGGTAATCCAAGAAACGTTATAAAAGGTTTTAGACAAACCTGAAAAACTAATTTCACAGAGTTACGATGGTGCTAATGTCATGTCTGGACAACATGGAGGTGTTCAAGCTATTGTCAAAGATACATACATATAAGTTCGCATATTATATTCATTGTTACGCTCATCAATTGAATTTGATAATGACACAAGCTACTAAACAAAATCAACAAGTTCGCGTTTTCTTTTCAAATTTAAGTGATGTAACCAATTTTTTTTCAAATTCTGCTCAAAGAGTGGCAGTTCTAGATGAAATTGTTGGTGCTAGGGTTCCCCGCGCTTCATCTACGAGGTGGAATTTCAAAAGTAGAACGGTGTGTACCGTTTACGAGAATCGACAAGCATTGATTGAATGCATGGAAAAAATAAAATTAACTTCCAAACAGACTTTCACCATAAATCAGGCATGTGCGATATCTCGTATGCTTCAAGACCCTGTATTTATGTTCTGGCTGACTGTATTCAATCGAATAATGCCGCATTGCGATATTTTGTATAGTCAATTGCAAAAAACTAGTATCGATTCAGTGCAAATACAACAACGTTTAGATACTTTCAAAAATTGCATACAAAAAGAAAGGGACACTATTGAAAATATTCAAACTGAATATCCCGAAGAACAGTCTACCCTAAAAAGACAAAGACGAAATGAAGATCCATACATTAGTAAAATAATACCAGCTAAACAAATTTGTGATACGATTATTAGCCATACCATTGATAGATTCAAATTCACAAATCACCTTAGCGCGTCTAACCTTTTTTCTGCTCAACATTTTTCAAACTATGCAAAAGATTTTCCTGCTGAATTTCTCAACAGTGCGGTTGAAGCATATCCTTTTTTAGATGCGACAAGACTAAAAACAGAGCTTGAGATAATATATAGAAGATCAGACTTCAGAAATATGTCAGGCGCTGTTTACCTTATGAAATTTATAATTGAAAATAATCTTGAACTCATTTTTCCAGCCACTTTCCAGCTCCTTAAACTTATTACTACTATTCCCATGACAACAGCAGAATCCGAAAGATCTTTTTCTACACAAAAAAGGATAAAAACGTTTTTAAGATCAACAATGTCCCAAGAGAGATTAACAGCCTTGGCTATGCTCTCAATCGAAAAAAAAATTGTTGCATGAGATACCAAAATTTAACGACTTAGTAATTTATAAGTTTGCGTCAAAAAAAGAAAGGCGAGTAGATTTTATGTTCAAACACTGCACCTGATCCACTTGTTGACTTTGTTTATTACTTATATTTTCGGTACTTGCTAGAATAATCGCTAATTAATTTCTATTTTGTAAACTGCTTTGTAAAGTATAATTAAATATATGTACTAATAAGATAATTGCTATAGTTTTAATTGCATAATATAATACTCGCACAATCTCATATGATTATTAATTTAAAAAAAATGTGAACCCCCAGTTTTTATTACTACGAGCCGCCACTGGACTTAGGCCTATTCGGTACTGAGATTTCAGCACCGGGACTTGATATTTTGAAATACCGGTACGGCAAGCGGTATCCCGGTACGGTTATCGAATGTCGTCGTTGCCGTTTAATGTACGTTGCTATTAGCGCAATTTTTGCATTGGGACACGAGATGTCTTGTTTATTTATGGAGTCATGCATTGTATGATTGTATGATGAGTATTTACCCATGAAAACAGGACTGCCATTCTGGGGTAGTCAACCCTAAAATGTAATTTTCTTTTTTGACTTCAGATTCGGAATCAGCGACTCAAAATTACCTTGTAGTTCGAACCAGCCCGATCGGACGAGTATTTCATACAATCATACAATGCACGACTCCATAAATAAAAAAGACATCTCGTGTCCCAACGCAAAAATTGCGTTAATAGCAACGTACATTAAACGGCAACGATCACATCCGATAACTCGATGACGACATCTTGTAATACGTATACATACCCGTATGTTTACGTCATTTCCGTCCCACAAATGTCCATAATATTCAATTCCAATTGGTTTCCTATAAACATTTTCAATGTTAAAACCTGAAGACTCGGTGAAAACCCTTCACTTGGGCAATGAACGAGTCTTTTTTTATGGAATCCCGGGTATTTGAGTATCAGGTACTGAAAAGAACAGGTACTCGAATCCCGGGATCCCGGTACTTACAATAATACCGGTACTAAAAAACCGGGACACCGGTAGTAAGTTAGTTTTTGGTACCGATACTGATAAAAACCGGTACCAAACCGGGTTCCCGGTATTAGGAACTGGCCTATACGTGATCATTGCAGTCTGTGATTTCGAACCCTTCCACTGAGAATTCGATCTGAAACTCTACGGAAACTGCATATCAGTTGAACTTGTAAAATGTGACATGTTGAAGGTCGTGTAATATATTTATCCTTTGGCTACCCGTAAAATACTCAAGCAGACACAGATTAGCAGTTGTAATGGACAATCTGCCTGCAAATTGACAATTGTTGAATCACTTTGTTCAAATAGCAGATTTTCTTTTTCAGATTAACAGTTTTTCAAATTAGCCGCTTGTTAGATTAACAGATTACCAAATTATCAAGAGAAATTTTTCTTCTTTAAGAAATTACCACATTTCACGCCTTGTACGCACTGCGATTCTTTGAATAGATTCTTTTGCCTGTCGCCAGAGTCTCGCCTGCCTCGGCTCATGGTCGCCGTGAATTTTGTATGCATCTTGCAATGAGGCAGGCGAGATTCTGGCGAGACACAAAAGAATCTATTCAATAGTCGCAGTGCGCGCTAGGCGTTAGAGATTACTAAATCAACACTTAAAGGTCGCCACCCATGAACGAGCACAACCACGACCGAACTTCCATCGAACCATCAAATATCATAGAACGATGAAAATGAGTAGATTTTATTTCTATTGAGTTTGACGTGGTTCGATGCATGCTCGCGACCAAAATGTTTCCCGTGTATGTCGAACTTTACAAATTACTCGCTTCTCACATTAATATATTTCCAAATTAAAAGTTTGTTGAATTAGCAGAGTACTAAATTGGCATTTTGCATAATTAACAGCTTTTCAACTTTTTTTAACACTAGGTTTCACACTATACCACGAAATCACTTTTCCCCGTTTTCTGTCCGGTTAAAATTTATCGTAAGGATATAGTTCCTATTAGCACAATTTCAGTTTCGTACAGAGCAGAGTAGAGCAGATTAAACGGCAAAAAAACGATCGAGGGTAAATTAGGGTAGCGAACACGAAAACAGGGCATGTCTTTGTTGGGAGTGTGTCTTGGTTTAGTTAGAGTTCAAATGTCAACTCGAATTTCAAGAGAATACTGAAATCCTTAGTACAAATGCAATCGGACAAGTTTCCTTTAGACAGCAAAATTTTTTTTGTATGTTTACTATTCCAAATAATTACACAAAACGAACATTTTATTGACAGGAAATGAAGTTTATGTTCTTCCCAAACTGTAAACTGTTCGAAAACTACGACACCTGCGCCGCCTGAATTTCAAAACGCAGCCTACGTAACGGAGCAGCATTCTTACACTGGCGTTTTATCCAGAGCAGCTCAGATCAAATTGTCAGTATAATTGTGTGGTGTTAACCTGCTCTGCTATGGTTGTTGAAAAAACGAGCCTAATGTCTGTTTAGCGTTTATCCGGTTGAAAATTCTAAAGAGAACCTTATCTGCCGTTTAAATTTTATCGGAAAGATAATTCGTTTCTCCTAAACAAAATCTCAACACCTCACATCCGGTTAAAAGTTTATCCAAAATAAAACCCGATACCTGATACTGAATGCTGAGGTTTTGACAGCTAGAATTGTTCACTTTTGCAAATTCAAATGAAACCAGTGAAACTGGCCATAAAGAACAGAGTTCCTAGATATTTGATTGAAGAGAATTTGGAATAAACTCGCAAATGAATATGCTGAGAAACCATACAGACATTGAATATAATTGTGAACCGTAGAACTCCGCCAAGAAAATCAGCTGATTTTACCATAATTTGAGCTTTGAAATGAGTTCCACTCTTGTGGCTTGGTAGTTTAATATACGAGCCTGAGAAAACGAAAGTAAAATATTTATCGGAAAGTTTATCTTTTGGATAAGCTCATGTTCCTGTTAGTTATCGGGAGTTCTACGAGATATTGGGAAAACGGGTGTTAACCTTACAGTTAACCTAAAGTCACCACACACTAGCGTCCATTTGGATGCCAGAGAAAATGTACGCACTCCAAGTACCTCCGTCCAAATTTCGGTGACACACACTGCAATATAATCCATCGCGAGCCACACGGCATTTTAAAAGTCAAGTTCGCTGACGAACTCAATTTTCACTTATCCGATTTAATTTCACGCACCGTCAATTCCATTGCAAAACACCGTAAACACTCCGCCAACACGTAAAAACGTTTTCTTTGTTGCTATTTAACACTGACAACACAACACATAAACTAAATTTGACTCTGTTAAGTTCAGGTTTCGGGCACAAACGTCGCGGAAGTCGGATGGATTTTAGCCAAGTTGAATATCCAATTTGGACTGCGGTGGATTCGGGAGCTCTCAACTTGAACCCACACACTATGAATTTTGAATTTGACGCGGGGCAAACTGAATTTTGGACGCTAGTGTGTGGCGAACTTTATGCCTTATCTCAGTATTAACTTGCAGTTGAGTTTGTTCAAACTCTTGCTTCAAGTTTCAATAAATTACTAATTTCAAATTCGAAAATATCAGTTTCATCTCAGCAGCCCATTTAAACTGTTTGACTTAGAACATACAATACATGGAATGCGCATGTCTTGCATCTCTCCATAGAAACCAGTGACTCCAATATCTGGGTACTAAGTCGACAGATGGTCGACAGTCAGCCATAAGACATAACCATGTCAAAATGGCTGTTTGTTCGACTCTAGCACGACAGGTTGCATCGACAAATTTGGAATATTTGCTGTCAATACATCCCAAAGCAACCAAATGTGCGAAATTGGGTTTATTGTTTTCCTGTTGTTCGGTGAGTTGCTGTTTGGAACGCGTCGAGGAACTTCGCAAGTCAAGGGGCGCAACTGTTTCGATCGGCAGTTAAATTATTTAACAGCAGGGTTCTAATATATTGTAGTTTCATCCGAATAGGAATCTAGTACCGAATTGGGACGAGCTTGTTTAGCAGTTGCGAGCAGATTTTCTGCCTACTAAGAATTACAATGATCGGCTTTGGGAGGAGATCCGTCTTCGAACTAGGGGACAAGATGAGTCCATCGGTGTTTATGTGCTGATGGAGGGGCTGTTTTGATGACTGTCAAACATTGCCATCCGATAGAGAAATTAGGAATAACACGGAAGTTCTTAGCAATTGTGTCTGACACATATAAGCTTCTTAGCCGCATTAGTAAGATTTAGCCGAATTCTTGATGCTACGTGGGCTACTGGAGAGGCATTCGACCCGTCTCAACCACAGAAATCAAGAGGTGGGGTTGGGCCAGATTTGACGTTTGGCGGAGTAGAAAATCAACGGATTGGCAGGTACCAATAAGCGAGGAGTCCCGGAAGAACGTAGCATTTACCGCACCGGGAAGGGGATTACTTGGGCGCCCCGTGCAACGGCAGTGGTTATTGACCATTACTACCCAATATCAAGCCGCCAGTGATGGCGGTGCGATGATTTGGTTGAGGTTAACCTTCCCCCTGTGGTGTGGGGCGTAAAAATAATACCACGGCCTTTCCTTTTGACGGCCTGTCGTTGAAACCGACAAACAAACGACTGGATGTGTATGCCAGCAACTTGCACTATCCGAAATCTTCTATATGCTAACGAAACGTCAACTATGCCTCGGATAAGGACTGACTCGAGGGTTATGACTTTCGGCTATCGTACAATGACAAGGATTGTATTCTAGAATGTGCGTACTCTCCTGGACAATGAATTAGAAGGTCCCCAGAACGCACGATTTCTTCAATTAGAGACTGAGTTTCTGAGGTATAAATTAAACATCTTAGGAGTTAGCGAGATTTAATGGTGGAATTTATCTCTCAAAAGGGGAGGACTGTAATGTTGTACTCCGGTAAAGCTACCGGTAGTGGTCGTGAGTCAGGTGTGATGCTTCTTTTAACCAGAGCCGCACGAAACTGCCTCTTATCCTTATATCCGGTCTCTGACCGAATCATGACCGCGTGAAATACAGAGACCTTTCCCACTGAGTGGAAGGAAGGTTTGATCATCAAACTTCCAAAGAAGAGTTGCCTCACGGACTGTAATAATTGGAGAGGCATTTGTGTACTCCCTGCTGTTGCCAAATAATAGCTAAAATCGTCCTGGAAGAGGCTCACTTAGAAAGCACAATTGATGAAGCGCAGGCCGGTTTTTGATCCGGATTCTCCTGTGTCGATCACATTAACACCTTGCGAATCATCATCGAGCAATGCACTGAGTACGAGTCTTCGCTTCATTTGCTTTTCATCGATTTCGAGAAGGCTTTCGATAGTGCGAGCCGGGATTCTATACGCGTGTCCTTCCTCAGGAGGGGCATCCCTGAGAAACTTTTAGTTATTATTAAGGCAACCTATGACGGCGCAAAGTGTCACGTTCTACGTAAAAGTAAGGTGTCGGGGGATTTTGGGGTTAGCAGTGAGGTTCCGCAAGGGGTCCATTCTCTCCCCGATCCTATTCCTCATAGTGATCGGCGATGTATTGCATGCAGCCCTAGCCGAGCTAGACAGAGGAATTCAACGGACGTTATCTTATCTACAACATCTTTACTACGCTGACAACATGTGCCTACTCTCCCACAAAATAATGGATCTGCCCGCAATGGCGTTAGATCTCGAGAGGGAGGCAAGGTTGGGCTAAAGATTAATGCAAACAAGACCAAGATCTTAGCCCGCCATTGCGAAAAAGAAATCCGACACCTATTACTTACTTACTTACTATCCAAAATCTGGCAAAGCAGTTATCTCAGCGTGACGACCATGCTGAGCCTGGTTCGCAACCTGGTACTGTCTGTATTTTTTTATGGGAGCAGTACATGGAAAGTTTCCGTAGGAGTTACCAGAAAGCTGCAAGTTTTCGTCAACTTCATGTCTTCGTCGAACATTCCGGCGCGAAACAATATGAAATGTATAGCTAAATCGGCGTACGGGGAGATGCCAATCGACGAATTGATAATAAATAAATAAATAACTGGCGCAACAGTGCAATTTGAACTGCGGCCTCGAGATGAGTTAGCATCATCTCATTTTCTAGATCGTGACGGTTTTTTTGTGCAGAGGTATTTTACCAGCAACACGCTCAACCGAGTTACAACCCCTTAATGGGTACTCATTTAACAGCTGAGTGGCCTCATAGTCCGACACGTAAATCCCCGGAATCGAACCGGGGCCCAGTGCGTTGAAGGCGAACGTGCTAACCGTTGCGCCATCCGGACTACTCGACGAATTGATACACAGGCGAAAATGGCAGTGGTTAGGTCACACATTACGGAAGAGTGATAAATGCATTGCTTTGCATGCCATGAAATGGAGCCAAGGCCGATCAAGAGGGGGTCCTAAAATCACATGGCGTCGATCTGTGGCAAAGGAGTGTAGGGCGCTGGGTAAGTCATTTGGGGAGTTGCGCCCCTTGCAGAGAATAGCGTACGCGCGCAGGAGTAGTTGACGCGCTATGCCCCACTAAGAATTAAGGCAAAGTTGTAGTAGTAAGGCCAGATCTCGAACCACATGTCTTTGTCTATCTGATGGACAAACGATTTGTGTGGTCAGGTGATTGTGGGGCCGCATTTCTTAAGGCAAAAGTCAACCTGTCGTCTGCACATATTCTGAATTGTCCGGATTAGAATTTGTCGTTTCAGATCCAGACAGATGCTTCAGATGTTGGGTTGAGAGCGGTATTGAGTCAGTCTCTTAGTGAAGGGGAAAAGGTGTGTTCTGTTGTCTAAGCGATTTGTGGTGATAACAAATCATCACTCTCTGGTTTGGTAACTTGAAGTACTGCACGCAACGTCTAGCGAGGTGAACGATAGAGTCGCCGTAGTACAATACAATATTGAGATCGTTCATCGGAAAGGGAAAAGCAGTTAGTTCCGGATGCCCTTTCTCGATCAGTTGTCGGTGAAAGACACGTGGAACTCTGAGATTATTGATCGGATGCGGGAGAAGCGGGAGAACTACTCGAATTAACGATTGGAGGGCTATCATTTGCAGAAATACATGTGACCAAACGTGATCGTGTAGTCCGGATAGCGCAACGGTTAGCACGTTCGCCTTCTACGCACTAGGCCCCGGTTCGATTCCCACTGAATGCGGTAGTTTTCGATAAAAAAGGGGATTTACGTGACGGACTATGAGCCCACTCAGCTGTTAAATGAGTACCCATTTATGGGGTAAATAACTCGGTTGAGCGTGTTGCTGATCACACACCTCTGCACAAGACCGTCACGATCTAGAAAATGAGATGATGCTAACTCATCTCGAGGCCATGGTTCAAATTGGACTGTTGCGCCAGTTATTTATTTTATTTATTTAAACGTGATCGATAAATGATATCCAGAATAGGTGAAGTCTTACAACCATGGGAAATGATGTGTGTGAACCTGATTGGCCCGTAACTTACCACCTTCTAGGGGATGCACTTGTATTTTGACCGTTCTGGATTACTTTACAAACTTTGCGCTCATATTTCCCGCAGCAGAAGTTCCTTGTCTTTTGGAGTGGACAGGCTTTCGTGCTGTTCGAGACTCCGAAGTCGATTGTCTGCGTCAATTTCGTAGTGTAGAAATTTAAGGATTACTAAAAGAGTAGGAATGTACACCTAAATTCTCAGCGTTCTATCATCCTTCAGTATCCAACAGACCTCGTGAACCAATCTACAATATTAAGCGTATGATCCGCTCATACGTTTGAGAAAATCATCGTAATCGTACCTAGGACATACAATTGTCTAAAATCGGGTTGGCGTTACGAACTTTTACCCACGAGGTAGCCGGGGTAAGTCCGAACTTTATTAACTTTGATCGCGAAATGGTACGTATAACTTCTGGACGAACCGTCCGACAGAGAAAGATATGGTGGTAGATTCAGTTATAAGGACGAATCATTTGGAGGAGCTACCGAAAGATATTGCGCGTACGAATGTCGGTACGGCTTATGTCGAATGATGATGACGTTTCCACCTAATGATCGGGTATGGAGACGTAATTTCGTACACTCGGATGCAAGTACATAAATTCTTTTCCGCGAAATTAGCACCGTAATATGTAGGTCCATTTACTATTAAAGAAAAAGTGTCGAGCTACGCATGCTTTGGTTGATGACAATGGTAAGAACGCGGAGACATGGAACTTGAAGGACTTGAAAATTTACATACCATATAGTGGCACTCGTTGTTATGTACAACTAGGTTGAAGCGCTGTACTCCACGTGGGGCTATGGCAAATAGCATATCCTGAGAGAACAAAATTGTGTTAACCGGCGGTATATCGTAACGTTAAACTTTAACCGGACATTGAGAAGCCGAACCATACTCTGGCAGATAACTTATTCTGAAACTATGGGATCATGCTAATTAAAGATTCAGATTAAGTAATTTGGCCTTATAGTGTGAACATGGTTTAACAGATTACATATTACTCAAACATGAGTATGCTACTTGTTACAGGACTTACATTTGCCGAGTGGTGTATTGCCTTGGACGCATCACCATCTTATGCATTTCTATGCCTTGTTGACGTTTTGTCAGCATATATAATTCACGGACGTGCAGTTGGTAGCTTACACCTCCTATCCGCGCCGTCTTTATACTAACAAGCTCGGAGCGCAGTGGAAGTTCTATTAGTACCCACACGCAGCTTTTTGTTCTCGCCGAGGATCGAACTTCCATTCTCTAGATCGTAGAGTGGTGACTGAACGAACACGGCCACTAAGCGCTTCATCGGCCGAGTTACTTGAAGACAAATAAATACATAGGACACGGAGCAGATAGTTCTGACCGTCTACCGGTTCAGCTTAAGCACATCGATGTTTTTCTTCATGAATAGCCTTAGACGAACAGTTTGGCTTGCCGGATACCTGAGAAACTTTCCCAATTAACCTTTGCTTCATTATATTCTCAGTCTCTAAGTTTTGCACAACAGGATCCTGCAAAAGGGCTCTTGTTAATAAAATAGTGTAGCTGAAGTCGTCCTGACTAGCTAACCCAGGAGCCAGTTCATTGTCAGCCAACGCCAACGTGACGTGAAAGAACCCTATTTGAGGAGCTTACTTTTTGACAGTCTGCTTTGATAACGCCTTGATGTCTGTCTGGCTGTCTGTGAATATCGCAATTTCTTTATCTTGTCCGCTACTTGATGGCAGCTCTACGTTACAGCCGCTAAATGACTTCACCGGTTCCCTTGGAAACCCCGGCTCTAGTATTTTCGAGATTGGCACTAATATTGCCACTGCCGATGCCGTTAAAGCTCAAATTCAAAGTACATCGGCTAGGAGTGGAAAGTAGTAAAGATGAATACGACTTTTTAATTTAATTAATGATGTGTTCAGTAATAATATTAACGTTAAGCATTTATAGGTGTTATTTTAAGTTGCTTATAAATATTACTCATTTGCTCTAGTCGGGCACTGCGCGTCAACTGTTCCATGTAGCCCAGTTCACGTTTCGTTCGTTAAACTAGTTTCGGAGAAGGCACTTGCCAGCATGAATCTCCTAATGCTGCTAACCGATATTTGCACTTTCGCCCACCATTAATATACAGCCCATCGTTAGACTGTCTCGCAGGAAAAATGTTAAAACCGCGTGGTCTTCTGACGCTTCACCTAATCGATCCCAAATTTACATACCCTCTTCACGCATTCAATTTTTTTTCGATCCTCTATGTCGATAATTGCCGCTGATTCTCGTTTAATGATTTCAGTTCTGGAATAGACAAATAATGTTTAAGTTAACTTTTTGAAGGCATTCACCACGCCAAGGGAGTAGCACTCGCGACATTTAATCTGCACGTATTAGTAAAGCTATTGTATTTTAGATACAATAAATTTTCTTTCTTACTGAGTCATTAACAAAGTCATGGCTTTTTCTTTAATTTCACTGACTCATTTAAATTTTTGACATGGATATGTCTTATAGCTGGGGATCATCCTAAAAATCTGTCCGTCGCACGAAATGTCTGTTTTTCTACTCGGGGGTCAGAAGAGGAAACAAGCCCATTCAAAATTTTTCTTTTCTGGTTGTGCATGTCGTTTGAGTGAAGTGGTCATTGTGCATGGCTGCTGCTTGTAGATCCGCGCGGGCAGTGCGCTTGCGGGGATCCTGTGTGTACATGTTGGGATGTTGATTTGATAGCGATAAAGGTTGACGTTGTGGCCGGCAAGAAATAACATAGTGTACGGGTGAACGGGCGGACTTTCAATGACCTTCAATTTCCGCCAATTCCCATTCATCATTTAATAAAATAGCCCGTGTTGTACTATCTGAATCACTAGGGTCCCAGAAAAGGTAGCAAGTAGTCAGTTCGACTAACATTTGGACATGCGCAGACGCAATTTGAGAGAGTGTACATAGTTCCCGCCCCCCGAAGATGAGCGAGAGCGGATGAAGTTCATTCGAGCCAAATCGGGTGATTCAGCGACTGTGTTTGTGAATTTGCAATGGCGGCGATTTGAGGTCTGACTGGTCCACAATGTGGGCCCCCACCCCACGTGCAATAAACATATAGAACAAAATGGCGGATTTATACTAGGCGAGTTAGAATCTCTCAAGTCCCGAAATAAAGAAATACTCATCGCAGGATGTTTTATGTTATGATGTAGTACATTCAGAGGTCTGCAGAAGATCAAATGCCCCCCTTCCGCAAAAATTCCAAACTGTTCAAAATGGCTGGAATCCAAACAAATAAGCGCACGTTGTACTACATATCTGAATCAATAGGGTTCCAGAAAAAGTAGCAAGTAGTCAGTTCGACTAACATTTGGACATGCGCAGACGCAATTTGAGAGTGTGTACATTACATAGTTCCCGCCCCCCGAAGATAGAGAGCGAGAGCCATCGCGGATGAAGTTCATTCTATCCAAATGGTTGTGCATTTGCAATGGCGGCGATTTGAGGTCTGACTGGCCCACAATGCGGCCCCCACCACACATGCAATAAACGTATCATAAAACAAAATGGCGGATTCGTACTGCGCGAGTTAAAATCTCCCAAGCCCCGAAATAGAGAAATAATCGTCGCAGGATGTTATAGTTCCGAGCAGCTCATCGTGACATGATGTACATTCAGAGGTCTGCAGAAGATCAAATGCCCCCCCCCCCCCCCCCTTCTGCAAAAATTGCAAAATTTTTCTTGTGCATTCTCTTTGTGCGTGTGTTGGAATGTTTTGTTTACTTAGTTTCCCTTTCTGTTTGCGACAATCGCATAGAGTCGCATTGTCGATTGTGTGTGCCGGACCCGGACGGTTGATTAAAGGGGCGGGATGAGACGGATAGTGTGGGAGCGATTTTGCAATAGATACACAAACACAATACACGTCCGATTGGGAAAAGATGGTGGGAAGCGTGATTGCGATTAGCAGAAACGTACTCAGAGAATTGTCGATAGGCTGCAGTCTGCAAACTGTACCGAACGGGTAGATCGAACAGGTAGATGAAACAGGGTGCACGAGAGGAGGTGAATATTGCACACACGCGATGCAAACGAAAACGAAACGATCCCGCGAGAGAAAGGAGCCCAAGCGGACAGGACAAAGCAAAGCAGAATTTATGACGAGTATCTACACTGCCACCAGATACATGGGTACATGGATATGTCTTATGACTACCGAAAGCGTGGGACGTGTTTTTCCGAATGATTTCATCCAGTATAACTATACTGGGATCTTTACAAAACTAACGTCGATATCTTCAACACAACAGGTTCCACGCAGTCGGTAGTCATAGACATATCCATGTTCCGATGTATCTGCTTGCAGTGTAGATACTTTGTATCTTTTTTTATTAGATTTCTGTTTTATTTTTCGAGAACTATGAAACAAACTCCAAGCTGGAAGGAAGTAATAAAAAAAATATTCTTAATCCAATCTATGATAAAACCCCCTTCCACAGTATTATAAATTCGTCAAACTATGTTCAAATAATAAGTACTTAGATAAGCTATTAATAATCAGCATTTATGTGGGTAAAAAAGTGTTTTCACTTATCTGCAAATAAAAATAATAAAATTTTATCAATACATAAATCGATAAGAAAAAAACAAATAGCAGGAAAAATTTAAATGCTTTATCTTTATATAGGAACAAGAAAGGCGATAGGAAATACCATACTATTACGAAAATATATAAAAAGTTAACCCACATGTTAAATAATATCAATTTACATCCGTAGCTCTCAGTTTACGGAATTCGATACAAGTGCTCAGAGTTACTTTCAGAAAATTTATTTATGCAATTTTAATATTTTTAAGAATCTAATTAAATAAATTGAGACTAAAAATTAAAAAAATGGCCTGCATTCCTGCTTGTAATCCGGTAATAACCGTCAATACTTAAGTTTATTTATATTTTCAACCAACCAATATAAATTTTTGCTGTAGTGTGTACCATTTTTGGGAAAAATCCCCCGACCACTTGAAATCGGTAGCAGAATTAAAATCTCAGGAATGATGACTCATGGTGGTGATAATAGGTATAAAACACAAATGCAGAGATATTTATCGTGGATTTTAAATTAATACTCGTATATTGTATGATTACAGATTTACCATTAACCTACAGTCTGGACCAGTGACTTGTCCCCGTGATGATACAGCCCTCCATCTTAGCGTCCGGCCTAATGAAAATACAATTGTTCGCAATAATTATCATTGCAAATCTTGGGGTACCGAGGAACGAAGTTGCCACTGTCCGATCGCCCATGGACGGAGCTATGACATTGACATTGAAGTGCGTTCTGATTGTTTCTCCATTTCGGTGAATGGAACCCACTATTGTGACTTCAGATATCGAACGTTACGATTCAATAGTGTTCACTATTTGTCAGTGGAAGGCCAAACAACATTGCGAAACGTTGATGTGCAATACCATCACCACCACCATCATCCCCCTCATCATCATCACCATCATTAGAGGTAAGTTTTAGCGTAATAAACCGTGTTAACACGTTTAGGCTCACGGGTCGTCTCATATTCGTTTCGTAATCGGCTCATCTGCGCTTTGAACTTCACTTCCCAGGCAAATGTATGGAGATCCGCACATGAGTCGTCCATAGTTGAGCACGTAAACGAATCGATCTAGTCGTCTGTGCGTCTCAAACCATGCAAACCGCTTGAAAATTGGATACCCTGTGTAATAAAAAAAATACTCGTTTCTATAGCGTGTAAAAATACTGAATTCTGGTAATGCAAAGCGTATTCGGATCAAAAAATTTACTGTTTCATGCCCAAAAAGAACTTCTTCGCCTTAGCAAAGGGTTAAAATGCTTTCAACAGCACTCCTGTGCTCTCCTCCTGTCACCTCGAATCACGCGACACCCATATAACCCATATCCCACTTCATATCCAAAAAGGTTTTTCTCGCCTCACCAAAGGGTTCAAATGCTTTAACCAGCACTCCTCCTTTCACCTCCACTCAGGCAACATATTGCCCAAATTTCTCCAGCTCCAAAATCATGTTCGTGCTAATAAGAATCCATAAACGTTCTAATACACGTGGCGTGTAAGCCCGTCGGGCGCGTCAAATCTACAATACAAATCCCGTGTAAACAGCAAACGGGTTTACGACAACGTATAACTTGTTAGCTGACGACAGATCAAGACAGGTACTCATCCGTTGATGAGTCGATAGATCCAACAACAAACACATGAAAAAATATGTTTTCAGTACTTGCACATATATACTGTCAAATCGTAAACGTACCTCGTGCAAACACAATGACATGTGCATTATTTCTGCGTCAGTAAAATTAGTTTCGATACCCGTTTCTGGCGTTTCGTCCGCATAAGCCCGTCTTAGGTGTAAACACTAGCCGCGTTTACGTAACTCGGGTAAAAATCACGCGATCGCGTATACGCGTCCCGTGTATCAGAATCTTAACAATACCCATGCCTAATACCGAATCGCGTCGCAGACGCGCCGAATTTCAATCAACCCGTGTGCGGTGTATGGCGTCCCTTGTCGTGTGAGAATGCAGACGAGCAGGATTCCAATCACAGATGAGCGAAATATCAGACGACCCGTGTGCGGAGGGACTAAGCCTTACGGTGACAGTCACTGGGCATAGCGTTGGTCGTATCGTCCTCGTGTCACAATATGCGCGAAGCCTTAGGCAGCTTTCACACGGAATCGATGAGACGGTGAGTCGATGAGCCCAGAAAGCATAGGACCCGAACTTACCAAAAGTACAGAGTTGAATAGGAGCTTTCAAATGCGTGAGTCCGTAAGTCATTCACCGACTCACAGACTCACTGGCTCATGGACTCATTGATTTTACATTGGCTTAAATAAATGTTTTCACATAAAAAAATTCAATTTTTCGGTCAATTTGTATGTAATATGTCATGCCCATTGCACATTAAAGCGTACAATGGGCCTAGCAGAACCCCTTTCTGAGGTGTGTCACGCATACCCCACCTGGTACACAGAGTGAATTTCAATTTTCAGCCGGTGGGAATCGAATCGCTCGAATTTACTAATGCCAATGGTGGCAAGAAAGAACTTTTACAATACCGATGGTGGAGGTAGCCAACCTCCTATGTAAAAAATTGCATTTTTGCAGTCAGTTTAGAATAAGTCGTTGTAAAAGTTATAAAATACAATATTGACATAGAGGGTTTGGATGTTGCTGCTTCTAACGGTTTTTCACTGAAAATAACAACATAGGCGGTTGAGCAATGGATGTATAAATATTTTAAAAACACGTTAGAAAAAGAAAAAAAATCTCAAAAATTGACATAGGAGGTTGTAAATCTTCACCATCGATATATTTATTGCTGGACTCATCGACCCACCACCGGCAGATGGATTTACCATGGGATCAAATGTATGAACCCGTGAAACGCCGCTCGTCTGAAAAATACTTTTACTCGATGAGTTAGTGAGTCGATGAGTCCGACTCGCGGGCAGATCGTGTGAAAGCTTCCATTTAAACCCACGTTAAATCCATAAGTCATGACTCATGAGCCCGTGAAACGCCCATCGAGTGAAAGCTGTCTTAATGTAGAGACTGATTTGTGTCTAAAAATTTTATCTGATCATTCATCAGATTACAACTCTAACAAATGATTATGGCCCAATTTGTTATATTTGCATTTCTGTATATTGACAAAAATTATTTTCTTTTATTACAGGTGAACTTGACCGTAAGCGTTTACAACGTGCAACAAATATCGTTCGTTATCAATAACAAGTATCCGATAAGCAAACAAACTGAGGAAATACAATACAAAACGATAAATATACAAAAATACGTTATTTGTTTGTATAATAAAGTAATAGCGTTTTATTGGAGCCGAAAATTTTAAAAACGCATAAGGGGAGGGGTAACTGATTTGGTAAATATTTGTTCTATAATTCATGACCGATACAACGAAGGTAACTATACCGTGGTTCTCTGCTCAGTGTTATTATCTAAATATTCATCCACACAAAATCATTCGAATGGTTTAAAGCTATTGTTAAACGATAAATCAGACAATAAGCGTTATTTTAGAGCCACGTCTACTTTCCCCGATTCAATTCAAAAATACTTTCTTGACCGATATTTTCCTCGCCTATTGTGCCTTTCTTCAGTATCATCATAATCGTGGCGCGACAGCCCGACATCGGGCCTTGGCCGCCTGGATCGTTGTCCTCCAATTATCTCGGTCACGTGACCACGTCCTCCAATTTTGGAAGCCCAGTAGTTGCGCGGTGTCCACACCTACTGAGCTCTTCCAACGAGATCTCGGTCGTCCTCGCAGTCTCGCTCCGTCGACTCGTTCTTCATTCATTACTCTCTTTGGCATGCGATCATCGTCCATTCTTTGTACATGCCCTGCCCATTGAAGTCGTTGTAGTTTGACGATTTTCGAAACTTCCAGCTCATCGTACAGTTCATACTATACAACTCATGGTTGTACCGGATGCGCCATCCATCTCGATCGCAAAAAGCCCCAAAAATTCGCCGTAGAACCATACGTTCAAATGTGTCTAGCATGTTTCCGGAGGCTTGAGTTAGGGTCCATGCTTCGCAGCCATAGCATAGCACTGGTCGTATAATGGTTTTGTACACGCGGAGTTTCGTGTTTCTGTGCACATGCTTCGATTTCATTATGGGGAAAACTGAGAAAAAAGTCTTATTAGCTAACTATATCCGTCACTTGATTCCGTTAGTTTCTTTGGCGTCCCTTGACAAGTTGCAACCCAGGTATATGAAGTTGTTCACGAACTCGATGTTGAGGTCCCCCACATTGATGCTCGGTTGTGCAGGTGTCCTTGTCGTCGACTGCATCGTTATTTTAGTTTTATTCTATATTCGCCGTAGCTCCTCATATTTTTCTCTTCTGGATCTGGTTCCTCGTTGAATCCATTGTCTGTAGGCCTCATTTCTCACGTCAAGTGATTTTTGAATTCTTCGTCGAACCAGTCATTTCGCGCTCAGCGGGCTTTATATCCCACGACCTTCTCTGCGACATCTCTGATGGTACCCTTGAGTTCTTCCCAGAACCCATGGACGCCTGTGTTGCTGATGTTGTGCAGCATAGGCGATAATCTTTCCTTTAACGTCATTTGTTGGAAGTGAGTCGAAGAGAGTCTCAAGGCGAGCGTAGAACCCGTCTTTTACTGCGTCTTCTTTAACTTCAGTGGGGGCATGCACATTGATGAGCCAGAGATTGAAGAATCGAGTCTTGATGCGAATCGCACATAGCAGTTCATTTATGGGTTTGAAGTCAGTAATGTGCGGCTTGAGGTGATTGTTTACTATAAATGCTACTCCAAACTCCTTGCGGCCCGATGGTTTGCCACTTGTAAAAATTTTGTGCGATTTCTTGTCGTTAACCTCGCTGCCAAGCTAATTTGTTTCCTGGACTGCAGTAATGCTCAGTTTGTGCTTTTAGACACGTTGAAGTAGGGCCTTCTCGGCCTCCGGTTTGTTCAGGGAGCGTGCATTCCAGGATCCGAAAGAATAATCCTTTAGTCGTTTGCGTGGTCGTCGCTGTTAATCCGTCCAATCCGAGGCTTTTCTTCCAGGTTTCTTGACATGGAGTGGTTTTTGCAAGGACGAGTTGTCAGCACGCCGCTTAACCCCATTCAGGGGATGGCCTTGGAGATAGCTGCTTCAGATGGTTTAATAAACGTGCTGGAGCCCACACAACTATGTTGCAGGTCCAACTACGCAAGTCATTCCATCTTACTAAACCAGAGACGCTTAGGTGTTAGTCAGCCATTCAGGCTACAGCTATCTGCCTTTTTCCAAATGTCTTATCGCTAAGACTTGGCCGTCAGCGGTTTGAACACTGCCGTTACCAGGGGGCGCCCACGAGGAGGACTATGGAAAAGGTCTTTTGCCCCCCTCCCCCCTTTCTTCAGTATACTTATCAACTATTTACAAAATTTACCTTCATCTAGGGAAAATGAAAAAAAAAACCAGGCCGAAGCGTATATACCCTAGACTTGTACAGACCTAGTGGAGATACCAAAAGTACCAATTGGCAACGACCATATGCATTAGGAATGGGTCTCCTATATAGCCAGTTCATAGGGGAGGTTGGCACTCATTCAGTAGGATCTTGACCATTTTCAAAATCAATTAACTATTTTAACTAACCCATTCTACAAATATTTGTCGAATTTTTCCAGTCGCTAGCTTCATTCTATCGAAAGGTATTGCTTATTTGAAGTTTAAGTTGTAGTGGAGCTGGGGGTTCCTTGGGTCGTATCTTGCTCATCATTGCCACCAACCAATTAGATCACCCTACAAATATTTAAACAAAGTTTCAAGTCTCTAGCTTCACTTTATCGAAAGTTATCGCTTATTTGAAGTTTCATTTGTAGGGGAAGTAGGGGTTTCGTTGGTCGGATTTTACGCATTTTCAACATTAGCCAACTGGATCCTACTACAAATATTTGACCAAAATTTCAAGTCGCTAGCTTTATTTTTTCGAAAGTTATCGCTTATTTTAAGTTTCATTTCTAGGGGAGGTACGGGTTCCTTAGGTGGGATGTTACCCATCTTTAATGCTAACTAACTCAATCTCACTTCAAACATTTGACCAAAGTTTCAAGTCACTGGCTTCATTTTATCAAAAGTTATCGCTTATTTGAAGTTTATTTGTAGAGGAGGTGGGGGTTCCTTGGGTCGGATCTTGCCCATATTCAATACCAACTAAGTAGGTCTTACTAGCAACATTCCACCAAATTTTTAACTCGGTAGTATCATTCTATCGAAACTTACCGTAATTAAACGAATATTTAATTTTTTGAAATTTGTAGGAGAGGTAGGTGTTCCTTTGATCTGATTATACCCAACTTACAGAACCTTAAGCAGCTTCTTCCCTGAGGGTTACATGCCAAAAATCAGATCTCTACGTCAATTGGTTCAACAGTTATAGACAAAAAACCTGAAAAGTAGGGTAGTACGGGGCTCTTTGTAAGAAAATTACCGTTAGTTTTCAACTGATCGATTTGATTTTCCCAGGAGAGTATAAGATTACCCTCACTAGCAATATACCAAAGCTAGAGCTTTTCATGATTTTTTAATCGGGAGTTATAGATACATTTAATTATTTTACATATGTAGGGGAGGTAGGCGTTCTCTTGGCTCGATCATGCCCAATTTCAATACCGTCCAACTAGATCATACTACCAACATTTGACCAAAATGTCAAAGCTCTAGCTTCATTTTACCGAAAGTTATCCTGCGAACGGGCAGACAGACGGACAGACAAACAGACAGACATGGCTAAATCGAATCAGGAGGTGACCCTGATCATTTATGTATATACATTGCTATACCTCCGGAGCCTCCTTTAAGGTGTTACATATTTTCGTCTTGACAAAAACAATATACCCTATACTATAATTCTAGGGTATAAAAATGGAAGAAAAAATTGGAAAAGTAACCGAGATTATGTTTACGCAATACAACAAGTACGGATTTTCGGACCTCTGTAGCTCCAGCCCCGGGTGATTGTGGGAGTTCGATTTGGTATGATCATTGTCTCCGGCCGTCTTACGATGTTGCAAATTTGATTTCGATACGAGGAAAAACACCCGAGATCTGACAGTTTGAAAATCGCTATTTTTCAAATTTTTCTTGTTCAGTCAGTGACCACTGCCTTTCCAGGGGGCGTCTACGCGAAGGACTATGGAAAAAGAATTTTTGCCTCCCGCGTGCTCGACGGGGAGATTGTGTTATACGAAGCACATTATACACAACAGATTTACACCAATGAATCTCAGGTTGGTAGGGTTGCAAAAAAATATGCCGTCAGACTTGAAACATAATTGTTTGAACTCTGGCACGTCACAGACTTCCTAAAGCTACTATGAACAAGGCAGACCCTGAAAACGTGTGATGGAACGAAAACCCGACATCGTAAAAACCTCTCCAAATCATGAAATGTGAAAAAATCCTCGGTTTGGGCGAATCAAAAATAGGATTTTTGTCCTACAATAAAAAATGGGAGGAATTGCATACGTGTACTCGTATATCCACATGATAATCATTCAAATCCTTTTTCTTTATCGGGCTTTTCTGGTCGATAAAATTAATGATGTTTCTAGGGTCATCCATAATCATAATAAGGTTCATTGTAATTTACTTACGGCATTTAATTGTTCTTTATTTTTGTCATGCCCAGATCATGTAGTTAACCGGTGACTTTCTTTAGGCTCCTCACAGACCAAAAAAAAACATAAATTAATTCACTAGGTGCTTTCTTTTGTACTCTGGTGTAGGTTAAAAATGTCCTTACTGCTCAGTTAAGTGCAAAAGTACAATGGACCCCTGGCGTCAATTTGATTTTTCATCATGTTTGATATTGCCCGCGAGATAAAAAATACTGACCATATCCGGAAAAATATCTACGATGTTTTCTCTACTTGATATCGAAAACCAATTTACACTACGAATATTTATAAATTCTCCGTAATAAATTCGCCACTTAATGATGAAAGCAACATCTGTTGCATACCTATCCAATGTAGGTTTAATTGTCCGCTGGACTCTGCAGATCAATCCAGGTTAACGGATTGTTGTAATTGCGTGTTGTTAACCTGGATTGGCCTAGATCAGAGTACAAAAGAGAGCGCCTATTGTTAAATATATGTATCTGCCACATCGCTCCCCTAGTTGACACAATAATAAATCGAGTTTTTAGCGGTTGGGTCGGGAATGATAAATGATTCCTAGGCAAAGAAATAATTACAGATACAGTCCTGTCGTTTGCTCTGTTTGGTCTTCAGATCATTATTTACGTTTACGAGTATTAGGGGATTTACATGCACTCAAGATTTCTTAAGTTGCCTTAAGAAATCTTAAGTGCATATGTATCTTTAATGTATTGTAGTTATAAGCATATGTATCTTTAATGTATTGTAGTTATAAGCATACTGTGCATTAAAGAATGCAGATGGAATATAGCATCCTTCAAACCAACGCGATTTATTCGCAGCGAATAAATCGTGGTGAATTCGCAAATTTGTTTACATGGCGTAGTTTGTACTGAGATCTAGTTGGTTGTTATTAAAAATGGGCAAGATTCGGCAAGAGAAACCTACCCCTACAAGTGAGACAATAATAAGCAATAACTTTCGGTAGAATGAAGCTAGCGACAAATTCGACAAATATTTGTAGAATGGGTTAGTTAATTGATTTTGAGAATGGTTAACATCCTCCTGAATGAGTGCCAACCTCCCCTATAAACTGGTCATATAGGAAACTCACTTTTAATGCAAATGCTCGTTGCCAATCGGACTTTTGGTAGCACCACTAGGTCTGTACAAGTCTAGGGTATATACGCTTCGGACTCCTGGTTTTTCCTTTTTTTTTTTTTTTTCATTTTTTTAATTCAAATTTTCTTGACACTTTTGACACTCTGAGTAATCTGAGATAATTTCTGTTTCTTTCTAATGCGTGGTATTGCGTTACACAGTACGAAATGCAACGAAAAGGTGACCATCGAAGTATATTTCGCTTTAGGCAAATCAATTCTGCTTTTGGACACCAGTCGTTACTATAATAGGCCAGATGTTTGGTAGACGTCACAATGTTAAATGTCATATGTTGACGTTGGCACTAAACATTTGGTTGATTACTCCACATTAGACATTTGAATTACGTTACATTACATTACATAAAAATATAGTTTTCCGCCAACACAATACATCTGGCGACGCTTTCAGACTCATACCAAGCTAGTTGGCCAAGCTCTTGCACTTGTGCACTTGCAAACGGACGAAATTCCAATTTAAATGAAATTTACACAGCAAATAACTATACATCTGGGAATCCCATAGCATACTTCACGATACATATGTTTAACCTAATTTTCATCGAAAATCTTTTGCGCCCGCTTCTTAAATAAAACAAAAGTGCATTTTATTGATATCTCTTTAGATGAACCCGAAACTGAAGGCGCGGCGAACATTATCTGAAAATAAATAAATAAAGTGTTCCCAAAGTACTTAAAAACAAATTTAAAATGGCTTAATGGTGTATAACTCATGCCGTAGGCGTAGTTGGAGCTTTTATCGTTTGGTTTTTGCATTCAGAGCTGGCCGAAACCAGAATGATAACCCGGTTCCCCCGAGTGACCTCATTGGTGTTCCTTTTCACCAGCTTCGATAAAAGCTTGTGAGACGCATGTCTGCACGATTAGAAATGTTAGTGCCACGAAACGTCTCAATAAGGATCTCCCTGGCGCAGAACTCAATGGCATGGATCTAGGCTTAAAATCTCTCTCTCTCTCTCTCTTAATTGCCCTAACCCCTTGTGGGGCATAGCGCATCAACTGTTCCATGTGGCCCAGTTGACGTTTCTCGGCATAAACTGGTTTCGGAGAATACAGTTGCCAGCATGTACCTCCTGCACATCCATGGCCACGAACATCGTCGTTGACGGGATTCGAACCCGAAACGCCGGTAGTCTGAGAGATGAGATGCCTCAACACACTGCGCTACCGGTCGCCCCGCTTAGTCTTAAAATACACAAGGTCAATGAACTATAGCGATTTAGATTACATTAGGTTCACACCAGCGCCCAAATCACTTTTGGCCAGATCACTTGATTTAAAGCTGTCATTTGTATGTAGATGACAGTTTCAGATCAAGTGGTTTGACCGCTAGTGTGATCTCAATTTAAATCCAATGATCCCAACACATTTTTATACCCTAGACTTTTAGTATAGGGTATATTGTTTTTGTCAGGACAAAAATATGTAACACCTTAAAGGAGGCTCCGGAGGTATGGCAATGTATATATAAATTATCAGGGTCACCTCTAGATTCGATTTAGCCATGTCTGTCTTTCTGTCTGTCTGTCTCCCTGTTTGGCTGTCCGTTCACACGATAACTTTCAATAGAATTAAGCTGGAGCCTTGAAATTTTGGTCAAATGTTGGAAGTATGATCTAGTTGGTTGGTATTGAAAATGGGGATCATCAGGCCAAGAAAACGCCTACCTTTTGGCACGTAACCCTTAGGTGAGAAGCTGCTTGAGTTTTAGTAAGTTGGGCATAATCAGATCAAAGGAACGCCAACCTCCCCTACAAATTTAAAAAAAAAAATATTACTGAAATTGCGATAACTTTCTATAGAATAACACTAGTGAATTAAAACTTTGGTAGAATGTTGGCGGTAGGATTTAGTTAGTTGGTGTCGAAAATGGGCAAGATCCGATCCGATATTGAAAATACGTAAAATCCGACGAAACCTGCTTCCCCTGCAAATAGAGCTTTGAACTTGTCGCAGCTGTAGATTCTGTGATTCCCTTTACAGATTGGGCAGTCTTTGTCAATCGACCCAAAATGCGAGCTGGTCGACTGTTTTGCTTTATTCGTTGTTTGGGGTGAAGAATTGTTTTTGTTTGTAGATGTTGCATCTAACGCTTTAAATCGACTCTCGAGAAATTCAAGGAATTCGTTTAATTTCTGCACTTAACTTGGTGCCTTTAAAGATTGCTCAGGCAGACGATGAGTCTCCATATCCAGCTTCTGTGTAAGCATGAATATAACTATTGGATCCCACTGCGTGGTGTTGATTCCAAGGTTCTTTATTCATTCTAAGCTCTCAACAGTGCGATCGTGCAGCTTGAGAAGTCCTTCAGCTTATTCGCGTGATTGACTTTGTTGATTGAACAGCGTACGTAATAACGCTGTCACTATTGATCTTTTGTTTTCGTAAAATAAATTACGAAAACCTTGCCATTTCAATGAATCTCCATTGAACACTGGTATCTGAATCTTACAACCGACGGTTTACTGGTCGGTGTCTGGGTGGCTGTTGAAGATGACAATAAAGGCGAAAAGGATGTTGATTGTTGGGGGGCTGTTGACAAAGACTAATCTCTCCTGTAGCTTAACGATTGTTTCCTTATATAAGTCTTCGATTGCCGCGAAAATATCTGTTGTAAAATACTCGTCACTGATACGAGACATAGACATGATGTCACAATGATTTTGCATTGCTTTTGTCCAGTAATCATTCAATAGCTGAATTTTTTGGGTACAATAAGCCGACGATCCAAGGCGTTGATATTCCGCCTGCATACGCACTAGTGATCGGCGAAACGAATCGAGAAATACTGACTGCCTTTTAATTTTATTGAGCACTTTAGCTTCATTTTCCGCGATTCTGGCTTCATTGAGCAACATTTGAAGTCCCGATTCAAACTCATACCGTGTATCAGTGTACAATTTATGCACACTTTCGTAGAATTCATCCTTGAAGTACCGGTTTTGCAGTTACACTGATCTGTATTCTTCGACCCGATCGTGGCGTTCCTCAAACGACGTCCACTTTGTCCCCAGTTTTTCGATACGGCTGTTGAAGTAGTCCTCCTTCGTCTTACGGGCAGGTCCATCCTTTCCAAAGTTTTTACGAATTTGCTCGATCTCCAGAGCGTCCTGGCTTTGTTGTTTGATGAGCTCCTCCATAGTACTGCTGGTGAGTCTTTCTGGATCACTGCTCAATAGAAACCTTTATGGAATCTTTGGTTTTGATTGTCTTTAAGATCACTTTGAACCGACCGGATTACTTTACGAAAATACTTTGCGTTATTGTGACTTGCGCTACGGAATTACTTTTCACGATTATAATATTATAATGTTTGATCGTCGCGTCTTGACCAAAAAAACGAATAAGAGGGTTAAGGATATAAACTTTTCAGAAGACACTAGTTCAATTGAATTGTTTTAAAGGAATGAGATAAGTTCTGAAGACACTAAGTTGAACAGAATTTGGTGGTAGAGGAACCTTTCAGAAGACACTTGTTCGACTGATTGGCTAAGTTAAGGAAAGAAAATTTTCAGAAGACACTAAGTTCAACTGAAAGAAATAGAGGTGGCTCGACGGACCAATGTGGGATATAATCAAGACGCTGGTTTTATGACGACTAAATGATTTATTTACAATATACGACTTTTATGTAGGTCCAAATTGGACTGTTCAGGATATAAAATCGAAAAGGTATTGTGGAGTATATCTGGCGTGATTTTCGATTGTGTATCTGGTCGACTGAACCGTTCAATCTCTACCTACACGGTGCAGAAATCCAGAAGACCAGGACTGATGAGTTTTTCCGGGGAGAAATTCTGAAGCATTTGTAATGAAGACCACAACTGATCAATTTTTTATTGGGGATACGGCCGACTGAAGAGCTTAGTTACTAAAGAAACGATCTGGTAATTCGGAAGGCCAAGCTAATCAGTTTTTCCTAAGGCCTTCCGCACATGACGCAACTCGTTTGAAACTCGAGTTGGAAACCAGTTTGCGATGCAACCTGTTTCGAACGCAGTTGCAACCAGTTTGCGTCCTCACTCCGCACATGGTGCGATTGATTTGCAACCCGATTTTCAAACAAGTTGCACACTATATTTGGAATCACACTTATCACACTGGCACTTTTTACTTTTTATACTCTACTTACCTGTCAAATTAACTGCGGCCACCAGCCGCCACCTTTTGCTATGTTAATAAATACAAATATTTTAACCACAACACATTTCAACCATCGCGAACGCCACTTAACACAATTTGACAGACTCAACAGCTGACCAGATTTCTTGTAGTCTATGGACAACAACAAGATACATATGCAACTTCTTTGCGACTTGGGAATCCAGTCGCACGTAACGCGTTGCAAACTCGTTTCAAACTGGTTTGCAACTAGTGGATTCGTGTGCGGATCCCCATTGCCATATAATATACATATAGGCAATATCAGAAATCAGTTGCATCGGAAACGGGTTTGCAACTCGAGTTGCAAGACAGTCGCGTCATTTGCGGAAGGCCTAAGAGGAATTCCGGATCGTCTGTGGTGAAGCCCATATTCAGCAATCCAGAACGCCAGGACTGATCATTTCCGGAACGTGTATGACCGGTTATACAATGCTAGAAGAAGGTCTCAACGATTTAGGCGAAGGCAGATATTGCTGAACTAATGGGGATCGAAGAATTAGACGAGGTAAATTTAATCTTTTTATGCTTAATGGAACAGATCATCCTGACAATGATCCCGACGAAGATGAACCTGGATTGACAGCGTTCACTGCAAAAGTCTTTCGCGATGGGCTCGAATTAGGGAGAAAATTTGGTAATCTTTTTCTGCAAAATGATTGGAATGTGGAACATGCTCCTCGACTCCAGTGATATATTAATAAATGTTTGAATCAGTATGAGGAGGTACCGCAAGTACCGCTGCTGAATGATGAATCAACTCACAAAGCACATAAAAATTGTATGCGATCGTGATGGCAATATTTTAACTTTGAAGAATCTTATTTTTTCCCATACCATACTATGCTTTCCTAAAACTTTTTCCCATTATTTAGAATTTTATGATTTTGGCTATTATTTTCATATTTTTCATATTATACGACTATGAGACTATGAGAGTGCTCAGATTTTCGGCAAAAGAGGATTTTGTATTTTTTGTTCTCAAATGTAAAATGAATTTCAGACAATATCTATGTACGCCTTGAGTTTACTGTTTCATTAATATGTCTCAATGCCCGAACCCCTTATGGGGCATAGCGCGTCAACTGTTCCATGTGGCCCAGTTGACGTTTCGTTGGCATAAACTTGTTTTAGAGAATGCAATTGCCAGCATGCACCTCCTGCATATACAATACATGGCCACAAACGTCGCCGTGGACGGGATTCGAACCCGAAATGCCGGTAGGCAAACGTGCAACTGATGCCTCAACACACTGTGCCACCGGTCGCGCCGTTACCGCGCCGCTCGTTGCCCCTGTTCTTTACGTATTAACAAAAATTGATAGGCCTGGGAGTGGGAATACAACACAAAGAAGGGAGGCAAAAATTGGGAATAATAAAAAAAAATGGAGTGATAAGGATGGAATGATTGACGGACTGCTGAGATGCCGTCGCGCTGGCATTGGAGTCTGGGTTGTAATGGGACCTTCAGCCTCTGGTTTGGTACCACAGACAGATCAGTACTTATCAGGTGATGCCTTCGACCTGCCGGTGGAAGCAGCACAACCAGACCAGAATATGGTTCATTGCAACCTAGGTAGTAACCTGTCAAAGGATGCCAATGAAAGTGATAAAATCAAGCGACGGATACAGCTACAGAAAAAAAAACTTTCTATACTGATGACTCTAAGACGGATGAATAACTAGGGGTGGATGTTTACTTTAATATTTTAGATTGAAGATAAGCCTCTCTGACTTCAGTCTTTTTTTAGATGGAAAATACGGTCATCTTGGACTAGCACTGCGACCACTGGATACATCACCATTTTCACTAATAACCATTTGGCAATTAGATACCCGAGTTTGTTCTTTCAAATTCAAAGAGTGTTTCAGAATGTCGCACCTTCCTCTTGTAGATGGGAGAGTTCTTCAACATCTACCTGTGGTGATTTTCCTGGAAATTGCAAAGCTAAGCTGGAGAGAGAACGACCAATGAAACTAGGCTACGTCATCGCCATTTTGGACTGTCCTTAGCATTGTAAAAGAGTGAGAGAGAGGTGGCTACATCAAGGTCCAGCCTCTTGCTTGGATAGAACCTTCCTCCGTTTGCAGCCAAGACGCTGAAGACCCCCGCATCAGGTTTCGTATACCGACATATCACTCGTTAGATGCTTCCTTGGATCTACTGGTGTAAGCAGAACGACCATGTTCAAAATGAAAACGATTACGTTATTTTCCTGAATGTTCAGGTAAACCCATTCATTGTAAAAGAGTGAGAGAAAGGAGGCTTCATCAAAATCCAGCAGCTTGATTGGATTGAGCCTTCGGCGTCTTGCTCTGTTTGCGGCCAAGACAATGAATGGGCACATATTAAAGTAAGGTGGAAGCCCAAGATTGAAGAACGGGTGAACAAAGCACTCTACTCATGTATGAAAGCCATAGCTAAAAATTGAGGCCTGTAGCCGAAAGCTGTATATTGGATATACACAGCTGTCGTACGTTTCGTACGTCCTATATTACTGTACGAAATAAGCGTGTGTTGGATGGCACTTAGAGTAGCGGCCTCTTGTAATCTGCTGGGAAAGTACAAGGCTTAGTTGCGATGGCCACAACGGCTGGTGTGGTGAAAATACGCCCATCACCACGGAAACCATGGTCATCTACTCAGTTGGCTCTAAGACCGATGGTGGAGTTGGGGTTGGTATTTGGACGATTTCAATAGCTCCGATCTGGCTAAGGAGTCAAGTCGTGACTTCGAGAGACGTTATACTATTTATACGGACAGTCAGGAATGAAAAATAGGTAGAAACCGTCTTCTAACTTTTGCTTCGACAAACACGTGGCGACAATAAAAAAAAAATAAAGTTAGAAGTTATATATACAAAAAAAAAGATACAAAGTATCTACACTGCATGCAGATACATCGGAACATGGATATGTCTATGACTACCGACTGCGTGGAACCCGTTGTGTTGAAGATATCGACGTAAGTTTTATAAAGATCTCAGTATAGTTATACTGGAGGAAATCATTTGAAAAAACACGTCCCACGCTTTCAGTAGGCATAAGACTTATCCATGTACCCATGTATCTGGTGGCAGTGTAGATACTCGTCATAAATTCTGCTTTGCTTTGTCCTGTCCGCTTGGGCTCCTTTCTCTCGTGGGATCGTTTCGTTTTCGTTTGCATCGCGTGTGTGCAATATTCACCTCCTCTCGTGCACCCTGTTCCATCTACCTGTTCCATCTACCCGTTCGGTACAGTTTGCAGACTGCAGCCTATCGGCATTTCTCTGAGTACGTTTCTGCTAATCGCAATCACGCATCCCACCATCTTTTCCCAATCGGACGTGTATTGTGTTTGTGTATCTATTGCAAAATCGCTCCCACACTATCCCCCAAACCCCGCCTCTTTAATCAATAGTCCGGGTCCGGCACACACAATCCGTTTCTCAAGTAACGCGTGCGACTCTATGCGATTGTGTCCGGCAAACAGAAAGGGAAACTAACAAAAGTAAACAAAACATTCCAACACGCACAAAGAGAATGCACAAGAAAAATTTTGGAATTTTTGCAGAAGGGGGGGGGGGGGGGGCATTTGATCTTCTGCAGACCTCTGAATGTACATCATGTCACGATGAGCTGCCCGGAACTATAACATCCTGCGACGAATATTTCTCTATTTCGGGGCTTGGGAGATTTTAACTCGCGCAGTACGAATCCGCCATTTTGTTTTATGATATGTTTATTGCATGTGTGGTGGGGCCCACATTGTGGGCCAGTCAGACCTCAAATCGCCGCCATTGCAAATGAACAACCATTTGGATAGAATGAACTTCATCCGCGATGGCTCTCGCTCTCTATCTTCGGGGGCGGGAACTATGTAATGTACACACTCTCAAATTGCGTCTGCGCATGTCCAAATGTTAGTCGAACTGACTACTTGCTACCTTTTCTGGGACCCTAGTGATTCAGATAGTACAACACGGGCTATTTTATTAAATGATGAATGGGAATTGGCGGAAATTGAAGGTCATTGAAAGTCCGCCCGTTCACCCGTACACTATGTTATTTCTTGCCGTCCACAACGTCAACCATTATCGCTATCAAATCAACATCCCAACATGTACACACAGGATTCCCGCAAGCGCACCGCCCGCGCGGATCTACAAGCAACAATGACACAATGACCACTTCACTCAAACGACATGCACAACCAGAAAAGAAAAATTTTGAATGGGCTTGTTTCCTCTTCTGACCCCCGAGTAGAAAAACAGACATTTCGTGTGACGGACAGATTTTAAGGATGACCCCCAGCTATAAGACATATCCATGTCAAAAATCTTTTTTTAATAGCGTTACCACTTCGCGTGGTGAGTGTTTTTCAACTAGTTAGTAAATTTGCCCTCTCGAGTCGACGTTACTTTCACGCGGAAGCTAAAGTAAAGTAAATACGCGCGGTAATGACCTTACTGCATTGTATAAATTGAATTCCCACAACTCACTACAACGCAAGTACATGAGAAAATGATATTTGCACAAGTCAGCAAGGTCGCGGCTCAGTTCCAGCTATTATGCCGACGAAAGTTCATCAACATTTTCATTGCTATTTTTCGTAAACACAACTGCCCCGGGAAAAGGTCATTAAGTAATTATTTTTATCAGAACACGATAAAATATCGCCTCAAGAGTTCACAATAATATGTCATAAGACATTCAATAATTGTAAGATATATTCCTTTTTTCTTTTTTTTTTTTTTTTTTTGAGAAAACAAAAATTTACGTTGATACTTGCTAAGAGAAAAGAAAAATTTACGTTGATAATTTGTAAGAGAAAAGAAAACTTTACGTTGATAATTAGACTGCTGATTGTTGATCGTGTTGATTGTTGTTCCTGTTGGTTGTTGTTGTTGTCGCAATCAATTACTTAATTCCATCCTGATGACTACATCGGAAACCATTGAGAACTGTCGTTCAACCCACAAAGAGATGTGTGGCCTTTTCAACATTATCATTTCTTGGATACCGAGCCATAGTGGCTTCGCGGGCAGCTGCAGGGTGGTTGAGCTGGCTCGTAAGGGCTCAATGGGTGTGGTTGATGAAAACCGCGATAGTATTAAAATGTAAATGGCATCGTGTTAATTGGTGATTAAAGCCACTGCGATGGACAGGACTAACATGATATGATAAAATGGCTCAACAGCAGCACGTGCCAAACAACGAGGATAATTTGTCTGCAAATAGAGCCTGGTCGCTCTGCCATACTACTGTCACTGAACAGGAAACACATTCGCAAAATATAGTGGGAGTTATCACAGGGCACTCTCCTATCCGGCAGCTCGACTGGAGGCTCCGTATTCCTCACAATGACTATTGCAGGAGTTGTAAGGACGTAGATGAAGAGAAGAGCGTTCTCCACCTCTTCTGCCACTGCGCAGCCTTGACTGAGATGCGAAGTAAATCTCTGAGTTCTTAGTTTTTTCAGGGTCTGGAGGCCATCCACTGGAAGCATATTTCAGTGGCAACGCGCTCCCTTGGCACAAGCGGCAATGCGCACCAGATCCAAAGTTGAGAATTTTTACGAGCATGCATCTACTACAAGCGTCTTTGAGCGAAGCGGCTACAACCGTCTACTTGCGCTATGCGACTCGAGTGCCAGATCTAAAAAAATGGATCTGCCGGTCGTAGCCTCGCATTGTTTTGAAATTTGTCCCGTGGAGGGTATCTTATATCTTCTTCTTTTTTTCAATGGAGGACGCGAAAAAATGTTTAAGAGTTGTGCGTGCGTATTCCCTTTTGTGGGATTTGAGAGATAAAAGATACCCTTTGGGGAATAATCAAAGGAAACTTTAGGCAAAACTAGCTGAACAATCGAGCTTGAATGGTAGGGTAAATAATGAAATGTTATGTATGAACAGTCGATAACGAACAAACTCTTTATACAAATTTTCTATCCGTTTAATATCTTCGTACGCTTTGCGAAAGATTTACTTCACTTTTCTGTTGTGTTGGATTAATAAAATATATTAATATTAGTTAGGCTATCGCAATGAGCAATGGGCGACCGGTAGCGCAGTGTGTAGAGGCATCAGTCTCATATTTGACTACCGACCGGCATTTCGGGTTCAAATCCCGTCCAAGACGACGTTCGTGGCCATGGATGTGCAGGAAGTACATGCTGGCAACTGCATTCTCCAAAACCAGTTTATGCCAACGAAACGTCAACTGGGTCACATGGAACAGTTGATGCGCTATGCCCCACAAGGGGTTAGGGCAATTGAGTATTGCAATGAGACAGTTTTCGTCTAAAATCTATTGCACCATCGCATGTACACTTTTCAAAATCGATAATAACATAAGTACATTTTGAAGGCGTTCAACAAATCGAATTGATTGTTATTCGTAAAAAAATCTACGGAAAATGAGTCAAATCCTACATAGGTAAATATGGAACTGATAGGAAACTGATATGATAGTCTAGAAGCAAAGAAGAAATAAAATGAAGCTGATATGGAATTGAAATAAATAGAAAGCAGAAATGATATTCTGAATACGCCTTAGTTTAATTAAAAACAATGTCAAAGGGATATATCATATGTATCATACCTTCGTTGTGACTTTTGGTGCATTTGCCACTTTGAAATTAGTAGTAAAACTTGTTCTGATTTCACTGTTTCTATGAGAGGTATATGAAATAGGATGCCGATTTCAACTAAATTTAAAACTTGGTTTGGCAGCTAATATGATTGAATAATATGAAATTTCATACAGATATCTTCAGAAAAAAAAAGTTTTTCTAGCAAAAACTTACTTTTGAAACGGTTACTATCACAGCTATATGATAGAGTAGTCCGATTTCAATCAAATTCGGAATTGTGATTGGACTAAAGATAACACTGATTAGTGCCAAATTTGAAAAATGTATTTTAAGAAATAAAAAAAAAATTCTCTCAAAGACGAATTTTTGAACCGGTCGTTCCTATAGCAGCTACATGACGCAGTGGTCTGATTCCGTTGGTTCTGACATATTTACAGCGTGCAATAGAAAGAAGCCTACAAAATTTCAGCTCAATAGTTTTAAAGCTGAGGGACTAGTTTGCATAGAAACAGACGGACAGACGGACAAAGCTTAATCGACTCGTCTCATCATACTGACCAAGAATATATATACATAGTTTATATAGTCGGAGATGCTTTCTTCTGTGCGTTGCAAACTTCATGACAAAGTTAACATACCCTATCACATCCGTTAAGGGTATAAAAACGGTCCAGCTGTTATGTAAGGATGATGGGGTTTTCAAGATTCTGTCAGTCTATTTAACGATTAAAATGCATTGGATGGATAGAGACATTTATACTTAAAAAAACGACTCGGTGGGTGAAGCCAAAAAGGTTATAACAGGGATTCATGCACACTTCGTAAACGTAAAGTTCAAATTTTTACAGTACGCGCAAAATGCTCCTGCATGACCCCTGCAGCTTATATCCGCGTATAGCCGGTTGTTAGTGCGAGAGCGCTTGGCCGCGCGTTTACGTTTCCAATGGACGAGCGCCCCAAGGATGTGGGCGCAATACAGTTCAATCACTATATCACCAGTACGGGGTGCTTTGAGACCTAGGTCTTGGTGGTATCAATCGTGGTCTATGTATGCTGTGAGGTACCATGGCAGTCCCTTTACCTAATGTAAAATAAGGCTTCCATAGAATGACTTCGGCAATGGTTATAATTGCAAGGATGAAGAGGGGTGTACTTTGCATATAATGTAAATTTCCTGTCCAGGCTTGGGGTGTTTCCACTTTAATGATCTGAACGAATATTTTATCAATAGCTCCGGCTAGTTCAATGATTAATTAGTACTCGGGTTGCGGAGTTTCTAGTATGATAGTATTACAATGAACCCAGTGATGATCTGTGTGTGCTGTGTATTTTGCGCCAATCCTTTTAATCTAACTTAACGTCCCCCGCATTCTTTATTATGTAAATCACCTTTATCCTCAATTTCGTCGTAGATATATTTGCAATAACAATGCTTTTTAAAATATAGAGAATCCACCAAATATAATACGAGTATTGATATTATGCAATTGCTCCTGTTTTAATATTTTTTCCTAATAATCCCGTTTTTAACCACTGCTCTTCACGCTATTAGACTTGCCATTCTCACCATCCCAACGAAAACTCTGCGAAACTCAATTAAATTTTAATTTACACAAAGAATCCGTAACCTTTTCTGTATTTACTTTGCAGTTTTCATTGTATCCAGGTATCTAAGATATATTTTTGCTATTCATCATTCGTCCCTTTTACTTTCCCTTGTATTCAGCCACGGATTGAGTGCTAGGTGGACTCTTTTTTCTTAATGGATTCAGGATCCCCCAATGATAAAAAAAAGGAAAGTTATTAAGTCCATGGAGAATTTATAATATGCTTTCATTTCTTATAATTGTCGGCAAAAGATGTAAGTAGACAAAAGGAAAGAAAAAATGTTTTAATAGAATCCATTGTGAAATGCTAATCACTTTTCTTTATTTGTTATCACGTGGTTTAAATATTGTAGAAAATGAAAATTATTACAGGTACATGTAGAACATATCCCCTCTTATACCTATATACTTTTTTTTGTCTGAAGGTGTTGGCAAATGGGAACATTCCTGTTTCGCGAATATTAGGAGAATTCTCTATATTGCATTTAGGGAGAATTTTTAAAATTCTTTAATTGCGGGATTTCCGCTTTAGGTAGCTCATTTCAACTTTAGGTGGTAAGAGCCTAGAACCCATGCGGGGGGATTGCAGGTCCCAAAGCGGAAATTTCTCGAGTTTTGTGAAAGTTCTCTCTAATCGAATAGAGAGAATTATCATAATTTTTGAGGAACAGAAATGTTGCGGCAAATGTTATATAGTACTTGTCTATGGCTAGATATACGACTAAGTGTATATATGCAAAAAGAGTACCGACAATATGCGGTATTCTACTATATAAGAAAATTAAAGCAAATTCGAAAATGGATATGATCGTCCTCTCCTGTCAAATGTCCTTCATGCAATACCACAATCGCACTCCGCTATAATCTTTCTACTACCAAATTCATATGGAGTTCTCGATTAATCATTATTTCCTTTAAAAGCACAATCGGAAATGTCACTTTTCTTGGTACATACATATGTACATACTTTCTTGAAGGTTCATCTCTCGATCTTATGCCTGCTACATACAGTGGCCCAGCCCCGGCCATTCGGGGCCATCGCCATTGTGTGGACGGGCGGATGGCGTTCAGTGGCCAATGCCGCGTAACCGTCATTTCTGTCAACAGCGATGGGCCATCGGATGGCCACAAATGGCTTCGAGAGCCATTTTCCTCCACGCGATGGCCCATCGGTGTCTGTCAACGCAGTCGAAAACAACTTTGAACAGCTGACAGGCTACTACACTGTCCTGTCATTTCCATGTTGGCAAGTTGATTGTGGTGCGAGGTTATTGTGATAAGGATGGTATCTGTGGAGTCAATGTACGCATCCCAATGTTCGTTTCCATCCTTTTCAGGCACCTTCTCAATGCCCGACACAAATGCTGGACGCAATTGATCCTTGGTCTCTTGGTTCTCCATCGACTCAATCATTTGCACGGTGGACTTAAAATAGAGATTGCGGCTATCGTAAATACTCTGTTCTGTATGTTGCAGCGAGCGGGATGAGGTGATGAGAGTGTCGGCCGCTGTCGTGAATGTGTCTCGAAAAAGCTAAAGAACGGCTGCGATTTGTACAAGGCCGGATATTGTGCCGCAAAATCAGTTATCACGTTAGAATCGAAACGCTTAGTGGATGTTCACACTGCGTGCGATGCCGAGCCGAGCCGGGTCGAGCGATGCAATGCGATTGCAAGCTTTTAAAGCAAGAATATGGAAAGTCTTCAATTTTAAATGGAATCACGCTTTGAGTGTACACACTGCGCGCGATGCAATGATGAGCCGAGCGATGGCCCGATGTTTTCACAAACTTCTTTGCTTTTTCGTGCGAGTACCGGCTGCTGATTTTTTGCGATGGAATTTAATGGGCTTTGCGATGGAGTTTATGGGCTTTGCGATGCTTTGCGATGTGAAGCTTTTTGGAGCCAGTATGGTGCAAGTACGAGCTGTAAAGTAATATTTGATGTAAGATCACACTGAAAAAAATGCATGTATGTCTGCTTTTATACCCTAGACTTTTAGGCGCGGCGGTGTGGCAGTGTATACATGGAAATTATGAGGGTCATCTCCTGATTCGACTTAGCCATATCTGTCTGTCTGTCTGTTCGTTTGCACGATAACTTTCGATAGAATGAAGTTAGAAACTTGAAATTTTGGTCAAATGTTTGTAGCATGATCTAGTTGGTATTGGTTGGTTGGTATTGAAAATGGGCAAGATCCGACCGAAGGAACCCCTACAGTTGAAATTTCAAATGAGCGATAACTTTCGATAGAATTAAGCTAGCGACTTGAAATTTGGTTCAAATATTTGGATTTAGATTTAGTTGGTTGGTATTGGAAATGGCCAAGCTCCGTCCCAAGCAACCTCTACGTCCCCTACAAACGAAACTTCAAATGAGCGATAACTTTCGATACAATAATGCTAGCGACTTGCAAAATGCGACAAATATTTATAGTGTAGGTTGTTAGTTGATTTTGAGAATGGGCAAGATCCTATTGAATGAACGGCAACCTTCCCTATAAACGTTAGTTCAAATGTAAATATCCAAAATTCGAATGGATGAACGATGAAACTTTTCATTGGATCCACGCCCACAGCTCAAACTAACCATATAGGAAATTCACTTTTAATGCAATGGCCGTTGTCAGTTGGAAGTTTTGGTATCACAACTAGGTCTGTACAAGTCTAGGGTATATACGCTTTGGACTCCGGTTTTGATTCAGTATGGCTCAAATGAAAGGTTATTACCACCGTAATAAGGTCGCGTGGTTTCACAAGCGGTTTGAGCAGCGGACACCGCTGCGTATAAAGGCAAAGAGCAGAAGCGGCGGTTTACATATTTAGTGCCGGTGCACATGGACGTCGAAATGCCGTCTGACGCTGCGTCACTTTCAATCGGATAGGAAGAAATACATTACGGGCAATGAAGCGATGCACATGGCCGCAGATAGCTATCCGATAACTATCGGCGCATCGGCATCATTTTGCCGCCGCGATAGCTATCTGGGATGACGCTGGTTTCTGTTCCTATCTGCGTCATTTCACGCGTCCGCATATCAATTTTTAATAAGCCGGCCCACATAAATTCGAACCCGGAACACGGACACGGTCACAATGTTTGATTTGTATGATGTTTCTTAAACCATTCGCTTGAGGATCACTTTTAAGTGCCAATTAATTAATTGTTAATTGTTGATCGTGACTACTACAATTAACAATTAATTTTGAGAAAAAAAAAAATGGTGGGGAGGGAGCTCTCAGCTCGGACGGGGGTTCGTAAGGGGGGTGAAAATGGTGTTAAAAATGCGATATTCCTTATATTTTAGAAGTTATGGCCAAAAAACAGTTTATTTAAAACTAAAAATAACATAAATTGTAAATTCAGGTTGCAGATAGGTATCAAAGAGGGAGGAGCTTAAGTGACGAGGCGTCCGGCGTCATTTGGACGTCCATGTGTACCAGCTCTTACACTGAATTCAAATGCAATCTCGCCGCTCCACAAACTGCGGCGGTGGCCTCAACGGCGAGTCGAGCGGTTTATACATTCATCGTCCTAAAGCCGCTGCGGCTGCCGATTTTTTCGTTTATACACAGCGGTGCGCCGCTGCTCAATCCGCTTGTGAAACCTCTCGTCTGAGGTCGCGGAAGAGATGATGAAATTCGGCAACACTGGGCCTTTCTTCATTAATGGGATGCACCCAATGACGACACCCTTCCATTTTTAGAGCACTGTTTTGAAACAGAAATAAATTTACTGGGTGAAGCACAAACGACATGATGTCGAACAGATTCTATTCCTTGAACTAAATTGGTCTCTACACTCCATCATTGCGTGCAGTGAACATCTTGGATCATCTTTGCATCGCAAGCCATCGCTCGGATCATCTTTGCATCGCAAGCCATCGTTCGGCTCGGCATCGCACGGCGTGCAATGTGAACACCCACCACATCGCATCGCTCGACCCGGCTCGGCTCGGCTCGGCATCGCACGCAGTGTGAACATCCACTTATGCTGTGTTTTGCTAGACAGCGGCTGGGCGATTTGCGTCTGCGGCTCGAGAGCAATTGATTCATCATTCAATGTCGGGGTTTTGTATGAAAATAGTACTATTTTAGTATGTTGGGCAGATTGTCTATGCAATCAAGGATTTTTATATGTCCGTGAGGAGAATGGATGGAAAGAGACGAATGTACTGTAGATGTAGAGTCCTTCGGTGGCAGCAAAGACATTCGAGAAAGGATATTTTTGGCAGTGAAGCGATATATGGGGAATATGGGTATCATATGAACCAGGATGAAGAGGCGAGTATCCAGGAATAGTGGAGATGGCATTTCGGATCCTTCGGTGGCGACAAGGACACTCGAAAAAGGATATTTTTGGCAGTGAAACGAAATACGGTCAATATGGGTGTCATATGAATCGGGGTGGACACCCGAATATCCAGGAGTAGTGCGGATGGCATTTCGAGTCCTTCGGTGGCGACAAGGATATTCGAAAAAGGATACTTTTGGCAATGAAGCGAAATACGGTCAATATGGGTGTCATATGAATCGGGGTGGACACCCGAATATCCAGGAGTAGTGCGGATGGCATTTCGAGTCCTTCGGAGCGAAAAGGACATTCAAGAAAGTCAATTGAAAAATGGGCAATATGGGTGTCATATGAACCGGGGTGAAGAGGCGAATGCCTAGGAGTAGTATGGATGGCATTCCGGATCCTTCGGTGGCGACAAGGATATTCGAAAAAGGATATTTTTGGCAGTGAAGCGAAATACGGTCAAAATGGGTGTCATATGAATCGGGGTGAACACCCGAATATCCGGAAGTAATGCGGATGGCATTTCGAGTCCTTTGGATCGAAAAGGACATTCACGAAAGTCGAATGAAAAATGGGCAATATGGGTGTCATATGAAACGGGGTGAGGAGGCGAATGCCTAGGAGTACTATGGACGGCATTTCGAGTCCTTCGGTGCCGATAAGGTTATTCGAAAAAGGATACTTTTGGCAGTGAAGCGAAATACGGTCAATATGGGTGTCATATAAATCGGGGTGAACACCCGAATATCCAGAAGTAGTGCAGATGGCATTTC
Source organism: Chloromyia formosa (assembly GCA_964017055.1). Lineage (NCBI taxonomy): Eukaryota > Metazoa > Arthropoda > Insecta > Diptera > Stratiomyidae > Chloromyia > Chloromyia formosa. Next base: position 65,995,868 of record OZ024815.1, read on the forward strand.
GAGTCCTTTGGAGCGAAAAGGAAATTCACGAAAGTTGAATGAAAAATGGACAATATGCGTGTCAAATGAACCGGGGTGAAGAGGCGAATGTCCGGGAACACTATAAATGGCACTTAGAGTCCTTCGGTGGCGACAAGGACATTCGAAGCAGGATATTTTTGCTGGTAAGGCGAAATATGGGCAATATGGGTGTCGTATGAATCGGGGTGAAAAGACGAATGTCCAGGAGTAGTGTAGATGGCATTTCAACTCCTTCGGTGGCAAAAAGGACATTCACGAAAGTCAAGTGAAAAATGGGCAATATGGGTGTCATATGAACCGGGGTGAAGAGGCGTAGATGTAGATAACATTTCGAGTCCTTCGTCTACTTGCACAGCATTTATTCAAAAATGGTGGTGCGGACCAGTACAACGCTCGTTCTATCAACCAGGCTAAATGCGCATACAGCATGCTCTCCAAAATCTAGCAAAGGAGTTATCTCAGCACCAAGACCAAGCTGGGTCTGTTTCGCTCCCTGGTAATTTCTGCGTTTGCGTATGGTAGCGATACATGGAAAGTTCCAGTAAGAGTTACCAGAAAGCTGCAAGTATTCGTCAACTCATGTCTTCGTCGAATTATAAGAATTTTCTGGCCTGAAACAATATCAAATGAAGAGCTAAGTTGGCGTACGGGGCAGATGCCAATCGACGAATTGATATGCAGGCGAAAATAGCAGTGGGTAGATCACACATGTCGGAAGAGTGATAAATGCACTGCTTTGCACGTCATGAAATAGAACCCCGTTTCCAACCAAGGCCGACCAAGAAGGGGTCCTAGAATCACATGGCCACGATCTGTGGCAAAGGAGTGTAGCGCGCTGGGTAAGTCTGTTGTAAGCTGCACCCTATTCCCCAGAACAGAGCACGATGGCGCGCAGAAGTGCAGCTTTCTGGTAACTCCTACGGAAATTTTCCTTATACTGCACCCATACAAAACTACAGACAGTACCCGAGAGCGAAAAAATATCAGCTTGATGTTGATGCTGAGACAACTGCTCTGCCAGATTTTCGACAGCATGCCGTATGCGCATTTAGCCTGGTTGATAGAACGGGCGTTGTCCTGGTCCGCACCACAATTTTCGAGGAAATGCTGCGCAAGTAGACGAAGGACTCGAAATGCCATCTACATCTACGCCTCTTCACCCCGATTCATATGACACCCATATTACCTATATATTTTGCTTTACTTGCAAAAAGTCTTTTTCGGATATCCTTGTCGCCACCGAAGGATCCGGAATGCCATCTATAGTACTCCTGGATATTCGCCTCTTCGCAACGGTCCATATGACACCCATATTGCCTATATTTCGCTTTACTGCCAAAAACATCCTTTTTCGAATGTCCTTGTCGCCACTGAAGGATCCGGAATGCCATCTCAGTACTCCTGGACATTCGCCTCTTCAACCCGGTTCATATGACACCCATATTGCCCATTTTTCACTCGACTTTTGTGAATGTCCTTTTCGCTCCAAAGGACTCGAAATGCCATCTGCACTACTTCTGGATATTCGGGTGTTCACCCCGATTTATATGACACCCATATTGACTGTATTTCGCTTCACTGCCAAAAGTATCCTTTTTCGAATATCCTTGTCGCCACCGAACGATCCGGAATGCCATCCATAGTACTCCTAGGCATTCGCCTCCTCACCCCGGTTCATATGACACCCATATTGCCCATATTTCACTTGACTTTCTTGAATGTCCTTTTCGCCACCGAAGGACTCGAAATGCCATCCGCACTACTCCTGGATATTCGGGTGTCCACCCCGATTCATATGACACCCATATTGACCGTATTTCGCTTCACTGCTAAAAGTATCCTTTTTCGAATATCCTTGTCGCCACCGAAGGATCCGGAATGCCATCTGCACTACTCCTGAACACTCGCCTCTTCATCCCGGTTCATATGACACCCATATTCGTCATATATTGCTTCACTGCCAAAAATATCCTTTCTCGAATGTCCTTGCTGCCACCGAAGGACTCTACATCTACAGTACATTCGTCTCTTTCCATCCATTCTCCTCACGTACATATAAAAATCCTTGATTGCATAGACAACCTGCCCAACATACTAGTACTATTTTCATACAAAACCCCGACATTGAATGATGAATCAATTGCTCTCGAGCCGCAGACGCAAATCGCCCAGCCGCTGTCTAGCAAAACACAGTATTAAACATGCCCGGTTCCCTGGGTTCGGGCACTTGTCCACGTAAATGCAACGTCTTGTGCCGTAAATTGACCCATCTCGAGGTAAACGGGAAACATAATTATCGCAATGCTACTGGCGCAGACCTTCTGTCATACGCGATCCGTTTGTTTACAACTGCCGCTACGCACAGAGCGAAGTTTGAAAACATTTGAATTGACATTTGGTGCGTGATGGCGGCCATCAAAGTGACCATCGCGATGGGCCATTGTCTGTAGCAGGCTTCACAATGACCCTGACAATTACCTAATTCTTAGGCCGAGTTTAGAAGCTGCGGTAGCACCTGCAGTTTACCAATTTACATTGAATTGAAATGGAAATGGCGAGATTGCATTTAAATTCAATGTAAATTTTTAAACCGTGGTCCAATTTTAAATTAATCGTCGCATATACAAAGCTCGCTCCCCACTGGTGTCTTCTGCTAGAATCTCGTGTATCGTGCGTCTGTCCTCTGCTAGAATCTCGCGTAGTGTGCGTTCCGTGTGAAAGCCACCTAAGAGTCTTCCTAATCCCAACGAATCAGGAGAAAATAGTGTAAAGACATCATACATTTATATGGCGGGATAAGAAACACGACGGCGAATGGCACCGTCCGTCGTGTTTTTTTTTTTTTTTTTTTGAGTTCGTGCAATCCAACAATAGCTTTGCCCTCATCCTTTGTTGTGGGATACTCGGGAAAGATACTCGTATAATCTTAATGTTTAGTACGTGATTTATGCTGTATATGAGTTATTTTTTGTAATGTGTGGAAGGGTCATATAAAAACCTTCGTCATATACAATTTTACAAAGTTGACAAAACCCTCCTACGCCCTTCGAAACATTGCAAAAATTCAGCGTACATGATTCATTCCTACACAACCTGATATTTTTCTTTGGATCGCCTTAAGCATAGTACTAGGGCGTCTTTTCGCGCGAAATCCCATGTAAAAACTGTTAAAAATTTCGCTCCCACGAAAAATTTTGACAACCTCAGTACTAACATTTTTCAGACGAAACCGCACACAAAGAAAAAAAAATTAAACACAATTATGAACAATTTCCATACGAAAACATTTCCACTGCATTTATTTTGCGTGAACAGCGGCCATTCTCATCACAGTGGTGATCACTCTCTTTTGAGTGAGAAGGGAAAGTTTAAGTGTCGTATAGAGCACCGCGGATATGGCCTGTGTGAAAGTTTCCACTGTCCATTTTTCGTGGGAAAGATAAGTGCAAGATTTTCGTACGAAAAGTTTAGTACCAACCTTTGAGCGAAAATGCCCTTTATGATTTCTCAGAGTGAATTTCCATGAGTTAGTATTGCATAAACCGGAAATATACCCCGAAAAATTCCACTCTAGGAAATTCCCGGCAGAATTTTTGCTTTAGGCAGTGCCAGAATTTTAGACGATTTTTGTCTGTCTAAAAAAGGGATCCGGGCGATAGTTTTCAATTTTTTTTCTTCTTTGGGTCATAAATGCCCTTAGCTATCATCACGAAATTGGGGCAATATTTCGCAATTTTTGGCAACAAAAGTTCATAAAATTTTACCCGATAGTTCCCGGGTCGTTTATTTGTGGAGCCACGACAAAGGTCTTCAAGTTAATCTGGCTAAGACACTAGTGCTCACATTCATCTAAAGCTGGTGGCGACTAGGAGAAACCGAATTAAAAGCATTACAGATGCCCCTCAAACTAAAATCAGACCAGGAGCACTGGGTTCATGAGAACAACGAGCTTAGTTAGAAGACAGGAATGGAACATGAGGGATTCAACCCTCTCGCTGAACAGAAAATTTAATGACGGTTCCAAAACCGAAGCAGATATCGGACATAGCTCAACCATCAGAGAGAGTGCTTTTCTCAATAAAACCGTATTCCAAGCAGAAGTTCATGCTTTTAAGACCAGCGCGAAACCATATCTAGCTGCTGAATGTCATAGTAGAAATAGTGTAATCTTCGCAGACAATCAGGCGGCCATCAAGGCACAACATTCAGAAAGTGTTGTTCGTTGAGACACTGGATGGGCTCAGAAGGCGCAACCCTCCCGCAACTATGGGATAAATTTCTCCTGCATAGGTGGACAAGTTCCGAATACACTGAGCAGAAAATATCGGCTCAATTTGCTACGCATGTTGCGGCAATAATTTTGACAGTTCACCGTCACTTTACAGAGGGAGAATTAATGTTTGTAAACACACATTCAAAGTAAAGTTCGGAAGGAGTCTAGACAAAAATTACATGGTACATGTCATTCAGAAGGCGCAAAATCAATTACTGGGCGCGTACCGCTCCGTGTATCTTCTTCTTTTCCACTCTCTGTTTACATCAAGCATCAAGCCACTCACGCAATCGAACCTTGGAACTGTTGACTTGATTTGGGTTCTTACTTGGCGTGACAGTGGTGTAGATAGGTTTCCGTCGGGGGGAAGACGGAGGGGGGGGGGGGGGGGAGATAGGCCGTCGGCACTAATTTTTCCTAACGCTAGGGAAAACGAATTTTGTTCTTGGAATGAATATAAACAAAAATGCAAAAATTGGCGAATTGGTTAATTCTGAATATAAACTTAGTATGCTTTTAAAATTTAGGAGTTTTAGCTTGATAACGCGTCATTTATTTTGTATTATTCGAAACCGCTTAATTACTTACTTAATTAATATAGCTGATAGGCTATATATAAATCTTTCTTTCGAGATACATACTTATTTATCAGGCTGCGTGTCCTCTGCCAGATTTCTTCTGATAGCCGAGACACTAATAAATGTTTATTCCGTTTTATTTCAGTAAATTTATTCTTCAATGCTTTTGAAAACTTCTGGCTACTAAAATTTCTACTGATTTTATTATATGTCTGAATTTTAGCTCTAAATATTTTAAAATTCGAGACCCGCCTATCTACGCCACTGTGGCGTGAGATCGATTCGATCAAGGAAATGGGTTTAAATTTGTATGTATCTGACAGTTTCAGTTCAAGTGAACTGGTCAGATCGAGTACTTTGGCAGCAAGTGTGAACCGTATATTACTTTATCTCCCAAAAACAACTCCGGTGGAAAAAAATTCCCCGCCAAGGAAAACCTCTCAACCGCAAAAAGTATTGATATGAATACAATACCGCCAAAGTACTCGTAGCTTCGTGCCTCACTGTAGGGTTGACATATTGAACGCTGATTGAATTAGTTAATTTCTTTCAAAGCTGATTGGCGGGGAGCTTCGTAGCCTAAAGACTCACCGCTGAATGGATTTAATGACAAAATGACAGTGATTATGACAACGATGTCGTTCTGATAAAATTATGGATAAGTAGTTGCGTGCGGATCATGCTCTAAGCTCTTATACCAAGTATTATTGGCTTCTCGCCCGGATCTCGTTATAAAGCTCCCCACTTACAAAAAACTTTTGCGGTTGAGAGGTTTTTCTTGGCGGGGAATTTTTTACAACGGAGTTGTTTTTGGGAGATATCATATCTTTTTGCATAGTAGTAGTAGTAATCCACATGGCGCAACGGTAAGCAACGCTCGCTTTCTATACATTGGGCTCCGGTTTGATTCCTACTGAATGCGGTAGTCTTCGATACAAAAAAAAGGGACTTACGCGCCGGACTATGAGTCCACTCAGGTGTTAAATGAGTACCCATTTGGGGTAAATAACTTGGTTGAGCGTATGTATGTATGTGTTTTACAGAGGAACCCTGACTTGAATTTCAAAACTGCTTTAAAGTGCTTGTAAAATTTATTATTATGTACAATTGATTACTGGTGTCTAGATTTTTTTTTATAGATTTACGTTTTTAATAAAATTATTTAATATTTTACTATTTAATAGTTAAATATTATTTATTGATTTTTGTTTGTTACATCAGTACAGTCCAAATAACCCTAGACGTTTATGAATCGTCTTTCTGAAATTTGTTTATACACGAAGGATCGACGTCAAGTTGCCTCGAATCTATATAGACTATTCGTATCTCATATATCATAAATGAAATAAATCAAATACCACACAGCATGTTTTTTTTCTTTCCGGACATCAAGATGCAACCATAAGCATTCAGTTTCAATTTTTTCATCACACACTTTTCATTCATGCACTTGCCACAAGCCACGCCCATAACCACGAGCGCACGGACTTTTGCATCCGTCGTCGCCACTACTCACATAATCAAGTGTTTGCGTCTCTCCCCGTCGGCATGCGATCTCTGCGAGTGATTTTCTGTGTCGCATTCAAATTATCAAAAAGACTTAAGCGAGAAACTCTACAATAAAATTTCACATTTTTGGATGTATCTTTTCATCTACTGCACGGATCAGAGCAAATGATAGCCTATGCACGCCCTTGGGATACACCCAATCCGCGAGAAAAGAAAGCAGACTTCGATACGCTCCCTACGAGGCTGTAAACCTGTCAAAGAACAACGAGAACAAGAAAAATTTGAAAAAGAGCCATTTTCAAATTATCATATCTCGGGTGTTATTCCTTGTATCGGAATCAAATTTGCAGGACTTTGTAAGATGACCGGAGACAATGACCATACCAAATTTGAGCTCGAACAAACATCCGGGGCCGGAGCTACAGAGGTCCGAAAACCCGTACTTGTTGTGTCGCGTAAACATAGTCTTGGTCACTTTTCCATTTTTTTTTTTTCGTTTTTCTTTGGCAGGACGGGACGCTCCCGCATCCCTAGATCATAAATGTAGCATTAGGCACAAAGAAGGTATTAAAGGTAAATTATCTGTTAGTTCGGTATAGGTGTTTCAACCCGTAGGAGTGGTAACTATCTCAGAACCGTCGCCCGCTTGGAATGCTTCAATGGTGCTTTCCCTAAAGAGCGATTGTCTCACCCGAACAAAAATAAGGTTCACACACACTGCGAACAAAGTACTCGATTTGAGCTCGATCTTGCCAGTTCGCTTGCTCTGAAAATGTCAGACACATACAAATTTAAACTCACCATACCTTGATTTCCGTGATTAAATTGATCTCATGGCAAATGTGGACCCGATTTTTGGCAGATGAGCAAATTTGTTGGTCTGATCGATCTCAACCATACGCCCTGGATTTATTTTCATGCAGATTCTTGGGTCTTAGCACAACTTCGGGTCACAGGGCTCTAATCTACTATATCTATCTATGGCTCTATCGTCATCGATATTTCAAGACAAAAACCACAGAAATTTAAAAATAAAATATAATTTCCACTCAATCTAACTGCGAATATTAATACTCTGCCTTTGACATTCATTCTTTCCCTCACCTGGTATTTTTTATCTTTTTCTTTACTGTAATCAATTTGTGCGTCCTCGTTATATTAGAACCCAGTGAACCCCCACACAAAAACAACTCTTATCCCCTCAATTTTTAACGGCATCATCATAATCATCGTTTATAATCAATATGTTAATCAAAACTTTGACGAGCCAGGACCGCGTCTGCAATCAAACACACAAAAAAAAACATAAAAGAACTACGATTGGGGTAAACCCCAATCATGCAATACTCTAGATGAATTTGAACCTGGTTAAAGCCAATAAATAATTTTGGTTGCAATCTCGGATGCATCGTTAAGACGTAAGACGTAAGTCGTTAAGACGTATTTCATGAAATAGTGCAGTTTGTATGGGAGGGGGTAGAAGGAGGGTGAGGATTACAATAAATTTTATAATGTAGGTTACAATTATCATAAAAGTGATATATTCAAAATTTCAAAGCAAGATGTTTTATAGTTTCTGAGAAAATCTGATTATTGTAAATTATCAAAAATGTGTCATTTTGTATGGGAGGGGGTAGACGGAGTAAGGGTAATCGATTACTTTTTTTTGAATCTAACTGATATTATTAATTAAGTGTTAAGTACAAAATTTCAGCCCGATAAATTGTATACGTACTGAGTAAATTGGCTTAACGTATTTCATGAAATAGTGCAGTTTGTATGGGAGGGGGTAGAAGGAGGGTGAGGATTACAATAAGTTTTATAACATAGATTACAATTATCATAAAAGTGTTGTATTAAAAATTTCGAAGCAATATGTTTTATAGTTTCTGAGAAAATCTGATTATTGTAAATTTTCAAAAATGTGTCATTTTGTATGGGAGGGGGTAGAAGGGGTAGAGCGATTTAGCCCGTTCACGAACTTAGCCTTCATTTTTTGTCAAAAATAACGTGTGCAAAATTTGAACTTCATAGCTCAACGCGTTCTCGAGCTAGAGAGGTCACGGACGGACGGACGGACAGACGGACAGACGGACAGACGGACAGACGGACAGACGGACATCCGGTTTTGAGATATTCGAGTGATAATATGAACTTCTGTATCATTCATTTTTTTCTGCGAGCCTTATTTCTTAGCGTTACAAACTTTGTGGCAAACTTATAATACTCTCAGATTTCATCTAGAGTATAATCAGAGACAACAAGTAAAAGTTTTTACTGAACTGCAGTGGGTGGAAACGCAGACAACTTGTTTCTTTCAACACGTTAATTTTGAATGTACATACATCCATACATATTGGGGATCTTCTTTTTTCGTTGGGTCGTGAAGTGTGCTCTCATATTTCCTGTTTGTTGAGGATAATGACTAGGGACGACTGACTATCTAGTCCCGCGTGCAAGCCTGTTGGCAGACGGGTACATTGGATAGCAAACTTTTTAATTAACTAGATGAACTTGAAATTAAATCAGATCCTGACATGTTTTGAGAAGACAGGTGAATAAACGAGTACGAGTTGGCAATTGAGAAGGATAAATAAAGGATCCTGATTTGAATTGAAAATACCAAAAAAATATTTTTAGACAAATTACATATTTACCTATCCAGAGCCAAAGAATGGTGGATAGTACTTCGCTTTTTAGTCATCGGGGATGGAAATAAAATATATACACATTGGAATCGCTACCTTTTTTAATAAATGATAGAACGGCAAATTTAAATTTTAAATAAAACACAGTTTCTTTTTTTTAGAATCCATATTATGTAATACGGAAAATTTGTCGCTTGTGAGAGGGTGTAACGAACACCTTTCTTTTTTTTTTAATCTTCGCGCGCACCCATCACTTGACGTCAACTTCATGTTGGATTAGTGATGGGTGCTTAGAACATAGAGGCATGGAATGAGCTTGTCCTGTATGTCTCTGGATCCAACATTTTGCGGATAAGTCGACAGCCAGCCTACTCGGTTATTGTTTAGCTTCATCCTCTGTTTTGTTGATCTACTCCCAGGGCACATGATATATGTTATCTGTGCGATGGCTGGGGCAAAAAACGGGCAAAAACTCCGCCCACTTCTCCCGAAGTGAGCTGGAACAAGCATGTTCCGCTGCATTCGATTCTAGCGCCGCCCGACCTTCACGGTCACATTGGCAAAATTTCTGGCTCCTTCCCCAACAACCCCATTTGGTGGCCGCCTTGCGCATTACGAAATCAGGTATGTGTGATTTTTTTCAGAGTAATTTATGATGTTGACCGAATGTATAATCCAAGTTTTCGACCTCCAGGGCGAACGAAACTTTGTTAAAAATCCAGAAAACTGTCAAATTTTTGACATTTTTTCATTGTTCGTCAATTTTAACCTTGAAGTACCATTTATTTGAAAAAGAAAATTACCGGGTTTTTTTAAAGTCGACAAAATTTTCCACAATCTGAAACAAGAATTGTCCCCATGAACCAAACTTTTTACGATACAGCTTTTTAAAATGGCCATTTTTTCCAAATTTTGTGTCGTTTTTAGTCAGTCCTGACTAGACAGACACATTGTAATGGGCAGTTTAGTGGGCATCCGAAGATGCCCGTGGAGATGGAGCCTAAGGTGGCGTAAGGACCGTAAAGTTCGGGCCATGCCATCTGGCCCAGAAAAAGGCCCTCAAAGAGCTATGCCGCGGCCTATGCTTGCTGCAACTCAATTCGGCTCGGTAAACGTGGGCGGGGTTTTCTCAGCCCGTTGCCCCTGTCCTTTACGTATTAACGAAAATTCATAGGCCTGGGGAAGACAACACTAATATAGGAGGCAGAAATGGGGAATAATAAAAGATGGGGCGATAAGGATGGAATGGTTGGCGGACGGCGCAGATGCCCTCGCGTTCGCATCAGAGCCCAAGTGTAATCGGCCCCTTGGCCTCTAGTTTCGTACCACAGACAAATCACTACTCATAAGGTGCTGCCTTCGATCTGCCGGTGGAAGCAGCTCAACCAGACCAGAATATGGTTCATTACAGGGCCTTTCATTCGAAGCATGCAAAGTAGTAGAAGCTAAGGACAGAGTGTGCTGCAAAAAGGAAAAAAACCAACTGGGCTCCTGAGCTAGCCAGCAACCATTGTAGGGGAGAAAAATATCAAAGAGAAAAAAAGTACTACATTTCCCCATTATTCAGATGATCAACAGAGTTCAAAGAATCAAGAGGATAGCAGAGGCGCAACACAGCATTCCTTGCAATAATTCACTCATGATCTCTGAAAACTGTTGAGCATCTCAGTAATGGAAACAAATGCAACAATGTTCACAAAAATATCAATGGATGCGGTAAGGCAATCCTGGCAACAGAAAGGTACCTAGGCCTCCGACACGCTTTGTGCGGACACTGGTCGGGCTGTGCCTTCTGGCCAAGCAAAAGGCCCCTCAACGATCCGCGGCCTATGCTTGCTGTAGCTCAGTTCGAGGGACGTGGGCGGGACTTTTGCGGCGCATCCTGGCAACAGAAACAACCTCGCTCGCTTTACGTATTAACAAAAATGCATAGGCCTGGCGAAGACAACACAAACATGGAAGGCAAAAATGAGGAATAATATAAAATGGGGCCATAAGGCTAGAATGGTTAGTGGACAGCACAGGTGCCCTCGCGCTCGCATTGGGGTCATAGTTACCGCCAAACCCCATTCCTAAATTTGGGTTAAATCGGCAAATCGGTAAATTTGTTGAGGGGCTGCCTCTCTTACCATCACCTTGGGGTTGAGCCTTGGGACCTTCCCACCTACTTCCAGACGAGAGGGTTCATCTCAAGTCCCAACCGCTACTGTACCTGTAACAATTGTTGGAAGATAACATGATAAAGGACAATTTATGTAATCATACTGTTTACAAGGACGATTTGTACCTGATGCACTGGGAATGGGAGCGAACAACATCTCGCGTTGGAGGCAATCTCGCGAAATTGAAGCTGGTTTTTATAGCGGCCCTTGCAAATAACTGATAACGCAGATCACCGAGATTCAATTTGTCACGTTGACCACCATAAAAAGCAACTGTTATCTGTTCGGCTGCTTCAGCTACCTAGTAATGAAAATTAATAGATTACTGTTTGGCCCGACGCATATATTCATATAATGAATTATTAGAATATAATCCAATTCATGCTGTATGTTCGTTTGTCCGGGCACTTGTCGTGTTCTGATCGTAATCAATTTTGTATGTTGATTCCTTGTGTGACTCTGAGCAAAAATTGGGCACCGCGATTTTGATCATCGACTGAGCTAACGGTATATTCTGGGTTCGAACCAGAATTGCTCGCCTAAAGCTTTCCAAAGATCGCTCATCCAGGCATCTCCCGTAGACTGATTTCAACCAAATTTGACACGTAGCTTCCTTCGGTTTTTATAAGTACCACACGAGAATATATGGATGCTTCAGCAAGTGCGCTTCAGGACAATAGGACTCATGAAATGAAACAGGAACTAAACCTGGTAGATTTGGGTTTCTCGTGATTCGGGGTGATGTGGCCAATGCACTAGAGTACTGTTGAAGGTATTTTGAGCTCTTCAGTCAGGACTGATGGCATTTTGAGTCCTTTAACCCCGGTGCTCATGCGCGTCCAAATGACGCTGGATGCCGCATCACTTAAGCTCCTCCCTTATTACACTCGATTCCACCTAGGCGGGTGTTTGGCTGGTGCCGGCTTACCGCGGAGCGGGCCGTGGGGCGCCACACGCTTAAAATTTCCAGCCTATGTAAACAGAACCCGGAGATACCACGACAAGCGTGAATTCGCGATACGCGGTTCAGCCACCTAGAATAGTTGCACCACCGGAGCACTCTGTACAATTGCAAAACAATTGGATAATCTTGCTAACACGTATATTCTATTAATTAACTCGAACAAACTCGCGGCACTTATAATGTAAACTCTAAACTCGTGATCACGGAAACAAAACTAGGAAAATTATATGCTTATGACTAGGTACTTAGTACTAACCTTAATAACTACTCTAACCTTGGCGGGGCGGCTCTAATTCTCTATCTGTGCTCCCTAAACCAACTTAGTCGACAACTACTCCTCTGTTGTCGCCAATTTCTCAACTCCAGCCGTTTCGTTATGGTTGTCGGTGTCGCCGTCACCGTCTCGCTACTCGCACTTAGCCCTCTAGCTGATCTTCGGCCAAACTCCTTAAGAAGTGGTTTAAATCCTCGCTGTCGCTATCTTAGACGCCTTGTTCGTCGAAGTACCAAATGCAAAAGAGCGGAGAGAGACGGAACGTTAATTAACTCCCAAGAAGGTCCATAGACGATCCACAAGTTACACGGAATACCCACCTTGTTCGTCGAAGTACCAAATGCAAAAGAGGGTATTCCGTTAACTGCATCGTCCTTTTATTAAATTTCGGTCGAACGGTTATATGCCGCTAATTTCATTTGCGGTTGATAGTTTCGCATACAAGCATGTAACCTAGTTCGTTGACATTTCCACTCATGACCTTGAACTTGAATTCGCCACATCGCCATTGTGAATATCCCTGTTTGCACCATTCTTCTCCATCGATCTTGTCAGCTGACAACTGTCAAGTTCACTTATTCCAACAACGTAAACAAAAGGAAATGTTGTGAAATGATGTGTGTTTTGGTTAAAGTGGTCTCTCTCCAGCATCGTCACGATGGATCAGATAAGTATTATCTGCTAAAAGGATATGGTCCTTTGTTAGGTAATCTTTGTCGTTTTAGGTCGTAAACTTTGATCCGCTGGCGTTCGATCGATTCAGATGTGGCTCGATAAAAACGGCGGGCGCGTCGATTCCACGGAGTTGTAAATGAGTAAGTATGCATATACTCAAATTTATTCCCCACCAGTGCCAGTGCCGCCCCCCTAACATAGTGCTTTACCCTAATGCCACCCCAATCTAACCTTAAATAGAGTCCTCCGGTTCCGCCGTCTTCTTAAATCGTAACACCCTATTTGATACCTATCTGCTTTTCAATTCACATGATGCGATGGGACGCAGCATCACTCTGTATTATATAAGCCGGGCCACATAATATCAAACATGAACTTGAATTTATTTGAATTATCTTGAATCATTCGGAGGAAATTTCAAGGCATCGCTTGAGTAAAAGTGATCCTCAAGAGAATGGTTTTAGAAATTTCGCACAAATCACACATTGCGACCATGTTCGTGCTCCGATTTCGAGTGTATGTGGCCCGGCTTAATTAAAATTGATCCGCGGACGCGTGAACTGACGCAGATAGCAGCGGAAACGAGCGACACCCCAGATAGCTATCCCGCCGGCAAAGTGACGTCGATAGCTATCGGATAGGTATCTACGTCCCTTGTGCATCGCTCCATTGCATACAATGTATTGTATTTCTTCCTACCCGATTAAAAGTGCCGCGGCGTCATTTGGGCGTTCATTTCGTCGGCACTTAGGGAAAAAGGACATTCTTGGCAACGAAGTGGTATCACATGACTGGGGGTCATGAGGCAAATGCACTAGACTACTGTTGAAGGCATTCTGAGTCCTTTTATAAGGACTGGTGGCATTTTGAGTCCTTTGGAGAGGTGAAAATGACATTCTTTGGAATGAAGTAATATGAAGGCAAGATGGGTACCATATGACTGGGGATGTTGAAGCGAATGCACTAGACTACTGTTGAAGGCATTTCGAGTCCTTTGTTGAGGAAAAAAATATATACTTGACAATAAAGTTATATCTAGGCAAGATGGGTATCATATGATTTTGGTTCATGAGGCGAATGCAGTAGACTCTCCCAATTACCCTACCTAACCCCTTGTGGGGCATAGCGCGTCAACTGTTCCATGCGACCCAGTTGACGTTTAGTCGGCATAAATTGGTTTCGGAGAATGCAGTTGCCAGCATACACCTCATGCACATCCATGGCTACGAACGTCGTCGCGGACGGGATTCGAACCCGAAACGCCGGAAGTCAAACATGAGACTGATGTCTCAACACACTGCGCTACCGGTCGCCCCTAGACTACTACTGATGATGTTTTGAGTCCTTTGGTCAGGTAAAAGGACATTATCGCGTTCGCCTGGTACATATAACTATCTCCTGAATCGGGCGATAAGGGCAACAATTGTCAAGGCAAATCACAGACAACTTGAAAGCAAATTTAAAATGTACTTACATCAGACGGGCCTAAAGTGCTGATGAGTTGCATGCTAGCAACTGCACCATCCGAAGAAGATATGCTATCGAAATGTCAACAAGGCGTAGTAATGCCAGGCTTGATATTGGTATTCAAGCCGCACTGATTGCATTCCTAATATTCTGTAACGTGAGGCGGAGCCTTAGGTAGCTTAATGACCGTGAAGATCGGGCCATACCATCTCGCGAAGAAAAGACCCCTCGACGAACTAAGCAGCGGCCTATGCTTGCTGTGGCTCAGTTCGGCAGACGTGGGCGGCGCTTTCGCCGCTTGTTGCCCCTGTCCTTTACATATTAATATAATAGAAATTCATAGGCCTGGCCAAGGTCTCGTTTATTACTCCTGTTCATAAGAAGGGTCCAAAACAAAATACCTATAGACAATTATCGGCCTATAGCCAAATTATCGGCTATCCCGAAGCTTTTTGAAATTATTGTTAAAAATAAAATAGATGTTTTGGTCAGCTAGTTGATATCGCCATGTCTTAAATATAACTGCAACAAATTTAGTTTCTTTTACTAAATTTATTGCTGATTTTATTGAACAAGGAATGCAGGTTGATGTGGTGTATACCGACTTTAAGAAGGCTTTCGATAAAGTTGATCACAACATATTACTTCGCAAATTAGAAAATTTAGGTATTCAGTCGACTTTTCTAAGCTGGGTGAGATCCTACTTAACTGATAAGACTCAGTTGGTGAAGCTAAATGGCTGTACATCGAGCTGTCGGATAAGATGTACATCGGGAGTACCGCAACGAAGCCACTTAGAACGACTATTCTTTTTAGTTTTTGTAAATGATATCATCCAAAATTTCCAATACGCGCAGGTATGGCAGTACGCAGAAAAAATGAAGATTGCTATGAAAATAGGTAACGTAAGCGACTGTCTTAAAATGCAATGCGATTTAGAAAATTTGCATAAATGGTGCCGCGACAATAATTTAAATTTAAATGTTAGTAAATGTAAAGTTTTCAGCGCGTTAAGATTGAAAACTCCTCTCTTTTTTGAGTACCCCATTGCAGGCAGTGTTCTTGAAAGATTCTCTCAGATCTTGGTGTAATTTTTGATCAAAAGCTTTCATTTCGACCACATATTGATTATATTTTATCAAAAGCGAATAGTGTAGTATGTTAGGATTCGTTAAACGGTTTTAATAAATTTCCTTATTAATTAACTAATTTTAACAATCTGCTAGGATTCATACTCGATGGATTGATTAGTCACTTACGTCGTAGTAAGTAAAGTGATGCAGAGAAGCCCAGTCCCGGAATGAAAGTTTCTGTGATGCAGAAAAAAAAATATTTCGACCACTGCTAAATCAGAGGGGGAGACCTCAGAATGTTTGTTTGTCAGTATTGCTAGACCTTATAGAGTATATTGTTTTTGTCACGACAAAAATATGTAACACCTTACAGAAGGTTCCGTAGGTGTGGCAATGTATACATATAAATGATCAGGGTCGCCTCCTGATTCGATCTAGCCATGTCTGTCTGTCCGTCTGTCTATCTGTCCGTCTGTCTGTTCGTTCGTACGATAACTTTCGAAAGAATGAAGCTAGTGGCTTTAAATTGGTCAAATGTTCGAAGCATAATCTAGTTGGCAGGTATTGAAAATGAGCATGATCCTGCCAAGGGAACGCCTACCTGTACTGCATATGTCAAATAATTAAGTTACTTTATAAGTCCCGATTGAATAAACCTTGAAAGCTCTAAGTTTGGTAGATGGCTCAAAAGATTCATTTTATTATCTCTTTTAAAAATAAGAATGATCAGTTGAAAACTAACGATACTTTTCTTACAAAGAGCCCCGTGTTACCCTATTTTTCATATTTTTATAACTCTGAAACCAATTGGCGTAGAGAGCTGATTTTTTGGCAGGTAAACTTCATATGGTCGTTGGTAGTAAGATCTAATTAGTTGATATTGAAAATGGACAAAATCCCATCAAAGAAACCCCTACCTCCCCTACAAATGATACTTTAAATTCGCGATAACTTTTTATGTAGAATTTTTGGCCAAATGTTTGCAAAAGTACTCAGTTGGTAGGTAATGTAAACGGGCATGATCGGACCAAAAGGAACGCCTACCTCCCCTGCAAATATTATTTCAAATAGAGTGCTGGAAAAAAAATCGACGTAGTATTTGCGTGATACCGTCATTGAATCGATGCAATTTAAATTAAACATTTTTTTTTTATTTTGTATTATTTTTTATTATGGTAATCCCAATTTTAACTCGCTAGAGTGTACAAGCGATTCAGTATTGGCCGATGATATGAAAAATACGATACGAATCGTAATATTTCAACAGTAATATGTCTGGTTAATGTTGTG
The DNA here is from genome assembly GCA_964017055.1 of Chloromyia formosa. Lineage (NCBI taxonomy): Eukaryota > Metazoa > Arthropoda > Insecta > Diptera > Stratiomyidae > Chloromyia > Chloromyia formosa. The sequence continues at coordinate 66,012,802 of OZ024815.1, forward strand.
TCCAGACAAGTATTTCCCAATGTTGTTGAGGTGTCGGAGACGCAGTCGAGATTAAAATTCCGCTTCATAGATGGTATAAAGTCGGAATTGCTCTTGATGTCAATGTTGCGTTCGACACCTTAATGATTAAAATCTCTTTTTTCTCTTTCTGATATTTCAAAAGTTTCTCCAGCATGCCGATAGATCCTACCACTAAAGCAGCATTTTATAAATTTGCCTATAAAAACCAGCACTGGCGATGCTACTGCCGCTGCTGCTGCTCCAATGTAAGGCCCGAACCAAATTGAACGCAGAAAGCAGCAGCAAGGCAGCGAACAATAACAACAACATGCAGATCTGCTGATCTGATTTCATGCTGTCAGAGCGACAGCGGCGAAATCAGATCTGCATGTTGTTGCTATTGTTCGCTGCCGCTGCTGCTGCTTTCTGCGTTCAATCTGGTTCGGCCCTAATTCGGTAAATGCGTGCATTCTAACTAGCCTAGGCACAGGCGATGCCGCTGCTGCTGCCGCTGCTGCTGCTAATGCCGGCATTGAAATTCCGGCATGAGTTATAGATCCTGCGCCTGCGCCGTCATCCCAACGAAAATCAGCGGCTGTTAATCAACACGATTGCAGCGCTTCTTGTCAATGATGCGGTGGTAATATCAACATTTATTGGATGGGGGCTTGGCTCAAGCTTAAAACGGCCAGCGCGGCGAGCGGTACAATGGCCTCGTTTATGCCGCGGAACTATCTTCAAGAATTAAGTAATTCGAGCTAACTCACGACGACATAAACATGTCGTATTAGCTAGTTTTGGTACTCATTTTAGCTCCACTTGCGAGGCAGAACTGGACTGAAAAATTGGGATGGTGTTGTTGTCTTCGCTAATGGTGTTGTTGGTGAAAATTATATTTTATATGTTATATAAATACCTCATCCTTTCCTGAAACTCTGCATTTGTTTCATCCTTTGATTGTAGCGGAATAAACGCGTTTTTATTAGGAGGCTACTGCCTCTTGACATTTTCTAAACCAAAGTCACCGAAGTCACAAACCAACAACTGACATCTTTCATATTTAGTACGTCTCCGTATGGTCGGTACAAACAGGGACTAGCACTGAAACGATTTAGTTAAATCGCCTTTTAGTTCCACGGTATAAATGAGGCCAATCTTTAACAACATTTATTGGATGTGATTTAGGATAAAGCTTGGATAGAATATACAATAAGCTTTCAAATGAATTTCAATTTATCACATGGGCGCTGAGATCTCCAAACAGATTTTAAAGCATTTCTACTTCCGTCCCGAGCTTTGTCGACATACTCCTCAAAGACGTTATCACGTCAAAATGCCCAAACTAAAATATTTGATTCCCTTTTTCGTAAAAATTCTCGGAAGTGGTTAGAATTACGGTGTTTTATTGACTCAGGTTATAAGAAATTATGTCCTGTATAGAAATAGTGAAAAGTTTTGAAAGAAGTTCACTTATTTGGTGATAATAGCGTAATAAGCAGGAAAGTGCAGTTTTGAGTGAAAAAATAGGAAAAAGTTAGTGCGAAAATCAAAAGCAATATTTTAGATTTGGCGCGAGACAATCGAACTATTTGCGAAAGAAGTGAAAGACTGGACGTTCCTTAGTGTAATGTGCAATGATGTTGCCAAATTATTAGGAACACTTCTCATATTTGTGTTAAACTTGAGTTTGACTTAATTTTTTGGGCAAATAACTGATTCCAGGGCCCGTTTTCTCAATGTCCGGTTAAAATTTAAACTCGAGATAAAATTTGTTGTTGTTGTTGTTTTCCCTGTAAAATTTGACAGATGGATACGTTCAATTTCTGTTTAACTGGAGTTTAAATTTTAATCAGACATTGAGAAAACGGTCCTAGGTCTCGTGTTTTATATTTAAAGGATTGTGTTATACAGACTATAAAAACAACAATTTACGTTGGCTAAACATTTTTTTTTTTTTCGTAAAAGTAATTTGTGCAATAATGAATTCACAATTTTAATGTTTAGTGATACCGCCCTTTGCTGCAATTACAGCCTCTATGCGTCGATGTATGTTTTCGATGCAGACTTTTTCATTTTCTTGTAGGTGGGTGTTATGATGCCAGTCTCTGAAAAAAGTTTCAGTTAACTGGCGTTTGGCAGTAATCACTTCTTTGGCGATCGCCCGTTCAGTGAGTTCCCACATGTTCTCTATAGAGTTCATGTCTGGTGAGTTTCCCGGCCAGGATAAAACGGCTATATTTTTTTCGGCCAAGAATGTCGTGACACTTTTTGCTTCATAACAAGGACCCGAATCGGGCATAAAAATGAAGTTTTTTGTATTACGGAACCATTCCTTGAGCTGTGGTACCAATCAAATTTCCAGGACACACTTGTATTGATCCTGCCTCATGGTTCCCTTCACGATGTAAAGACGACCTTATCCTTGGCCGAGATAACAGACCACATCATAACACTAACCGGGTGTTTAACTCTCTCTACAAGGCAGTCTGAATGGAACTGCTCACCAGAGCGTCGTCGGACAAATCTAGAAGGTCGATTCATCGCTGAAGGATACCGGTAAAATATTACAATAGGCGTGTTTTTTTGTACTGCGGTGGAGGTTAATTGAGGGCTATCCGGGTTAACTAACACACAATACACAAACAACATACCCTAGTTGTTTGTGTAATGTGTGTAAGTTAACCCGGATAGAACCCAATTAATCTGCACCGCAGTACAAAAAAACACGCCGAATAATGGTAAAAAATTATTAACGGCTATTAAAAAAAAGTCTTTACACGACTACAATCTGCAACATTCATATGCCGGTGTTATTTGGCCCATTGCAGTCGCTTTTTCTTCACGACCTCGGTGAAACGCTGTTTATACTCTAGATGAAATCTGAGAGTATTATAAGTTTGCCACAAAGTTTGTAACGCTAAGAAATAAGGCTCGCAGAAAAAAATGAATGATACAGAAGTTCATATTATCACTCGAATATCTCAAAACCGGATGTCCGTCTGTCCGTCTGTCCGTCTGTCCGTCTGTCCGTCTGTCCGTCCGTCCGTCCGTGACCTCTCTAGCTCGAGAACGCGTTGAGCTATGAAGTTCAAATTTTGCACACGTTATTTTTGACAAAAAATGAAGGCTAAGTTCTTGAACGGGCTAAATCGCTCCACCCCTTCTACCCCCTCCCATACAAAATGACACATTTTTGTAAATTTACAATAATCAGATTTTCTCAGAAACTATAAAACATCTTGCTTTGAAATTTTGAATATATCACTTTTATGATAATTGTAACCTATGTTATAAAACTTATTGTAATCCTCACCCTCCTTCTACCCCCTCCCATACAAACTGCACTATTTCATGAAATACGTTAAGCCAATTTACTCAGTACGTATACAATTTATCGGGCTGAAATTTTGTACTTAACACTTAATTAACAATATCAGTTAGATTCAAAAAAATTAATCGATCACCCTTACTCCGTCTACCCCCTCCCATACAAAATGACACATTTTTGATAATTTACAATAATCAGATTTTCTCAGAAACTATAAAACATCTTGCTTTGAAATTTTGAATATATCACTTTTATGATAATTGTAACCTACATTATAAAATTTATTGTAATCCTCACTCTCCTTCTACCCCCTCCCATACAAACTGCACTATTTCATGAAATACGTTAAGCCAATTTACTCATTACCTATACAATTTATCGGGCTGAAATTTTGTACTTGACACTTAATTAACAATATCAGTTAGATTCAAAAAAAGTAATCGATTACCCTTACTCCGTCTACCCCCTCCCATACAAAATGACACATTTTTGATAATTTACAATAATCAGATTTTCTCAGAAACTATAAAACATCTTGCTTTGAAATTTTGAATATATCACTTTTATGATAATTGTAACCTACATTATAAAATTTATTGTAATCCTCACCCTCCTTCTACCCCCTCCCATACAAACTGCACTATTTCATGAAATACGTTAAGCCAATTTACTCATTACCTATACAATTTATCGGGCTGAAATTTTGTACTTAACACTTAATTAACAATATCAGTTAGATTCAAAAAAAGTAATCGATTACCCTTACTCCGTCTACCCCCTCCCATACAAAATGACACATTTTTGATAATTTACAATAATCAGATTTTCTCAGAAACTATAAAACATCTTGCTTTGAAATTTTGAATATATCACTTTTATGATAATTGTAACCTACATTATAAAATTTATTGTAATCCTAACCTTCCTTCTACCCCCTCCCATACAAACTGCACTATTTCATGAAATACGTTAAGCCAATTTACTCATTACCTATACAATTTATCGGGCTGAAATTTTGTACTTAACACTTAATTAACAATATCAGTTAGATTCAAAAAAAGTAATCGATTACCCTTACTCCGTCTACCCCCTCCCATACAAAATGACACATTTTTGATAATTTACAATAATCAGATTTTCTCAGAAACTATAAAACATATTGCTTTGAAATTTTGAATATATCACTTTTATGATAATTGTAACCTACATTATAAAATTTATTGTAATCCTCACCCTCTTTCTACCCCCTCCCATACAAACTGCACTATTTCATGAAATACGTCTTAACGTCTTAACGACTTACGTCTTACGTCTTAACGATGCATCCGAGATTGCAACCAAAATTATTTATTGGCTTTAACCAGGTTCAAATTCATCTAGAGTATTGCATGATTGGGGTGTACCCCAATCGTAGTTCTTTTATGTTTTTTTTATAAGGCGACGACCGACCAGATTTGCTTCAGCCAACCGCCTTTGGACTGTTCTCTTCGAAACTCCAGTTCCCACATTGTTTATCAATGCCGTCAAACGAGCCGCACTTTCTTTACGATTCTGAATGCAGACATCTCTGATTTTTCTATCAGTACGGGGAGTGGTGACTCTTTTCCTGACACATTTTCCTGCACGGTTTGCCTCCAGGGGCCTATTTTGATCTGTTTTTATCTTAATTTTGTTGACGACCGACTTCGAAACACCCGTTATAGATGCTATTTCCCGCTGAGACTGTGTGGAATGCAATAGCAATATCTGAATTTCTCGACATTTGCGAGGAGACGTGTCTGAAGTCTTACCCATACTAGAAAGTAACGATTTTGAGGTTACCATGAATAACGGCTCACAAAAATGAAATTCTTTCATCAAATTTGAAACAAGTTATTCAATACGAGGCATTACTCACTTTTTAACTATTGCAGAAAAGAAAAACTTGCGAAAAAATATATTTAAAGTGAAGTCACTGCACAGCACTTATCAACAAACGACAACCAAATGAGCACTTACCTCACTAATTTAATAGAAGACACAGAATTCTAGTGTTAGAACTTGGAAGCAACTTGTCAAATATATTAATAATAGTACCAGCAGCAAAATTAAATAAAATAAACTTATGAAAGCCTTTTTTTTTACTCAAAAAACGATTTTTAATGGACAAATACATTGTTGTGTGTACTGTCCCTAATAATATGGCAACCCACTGTAGTTCTAGCAACATGTTGCAAATCTCATCAAGTTTGTTGAGAAAAAAGCTTGAAAAAGCTGGCTTACGTGCGTTGGAACCAGTCCATAAGCCAGACTTTCCGTTAAAAAATCAACTAAAATGTTTGAAATTGGCCCAGGAGCTTGTGATTGTACTCAGAAGATTTGAAACATAGCCATCTTTTTTTGTATGTCCATATTCAAACAATATGTTGGCGACTGATGTAGCAGTCCGTATGGCACAACGGTTAGTTCGCCTTCTACGCACTTGGTCCCGGTTCGTTTCCTACTGAATGCGGTAGTTTTCGATAAAAAGGGGATTTACGGGTCGGACTATGAGCCCACTCAGCTGTTGAATGAGCACCCATCTATGGGGTAAATAGCTCGGTTGAGCGTGTTGCTGATCACACACCTCTGCCCAAGACATAGTCACGATCTAGAAAATGAGATGATGCTGACTCATATCGAGGCCTTGGTTCAAATTGGGCTGTTGCACTAGTTATCTATTTATTTATTTTTATTTTGGCGACTGATGAATCTGCGTGAGGCGGAAACCTCGAGGAACGCTCAGCGATGAATGCCTTCGAAGACTCCCTCCGAAATCTGAAGGATTTAACGTGTGGGGAATTTTTCCCGGTCACGAAGGTGGTGGAATATACTTTCCGAGCTCAAAAGTAGCAGCAGCAGTTCGTTTGCAAATATTGAAAAATGAATTGAAGCCTTCTCCGTTAGGCATTCACAGCCATTGGCTTTCCTCAAATATTACGTCCGACACAAAATCTTCCGCCGCCAATATGTTGTTTAAATTTCAACTATCCCGGAAGTATTGCAATATTCTTGGGCAATATTTTGGGCGACCGGTAGTGCAGTGTGTTGAGGCATCAGTCTCATGTTTGACTACCGGCGTTTCGGGTTCGAATCCCGTCCACGACGACGTTCGTGGGCATGGATGTGCAAGAGGTGCATGCTGGCAACTGCATTCTCTGAAACCAATTTATGCCAACGAAACGTCATCTGGGCCGCATGGAACAGTTGACGCGCTATGCCCCACAAGGGGTTAGTGCAATTGTACTTAAATCTATGTGAGCCCGTTTCAAACGTTTTAGCCTAATGTTTTAACGGAAAGTTTGGCTTACCGACTAGCTTCAACGTACGTAAGCCAGCTTTCTCAAGCCTTTTCCTCATCAAATTTGTTGAGATTTGCATTCCCGTTGCTAAAACTAGATTATTCCTAAAGCCAGATGAAGTTTTGAGTCAGTTCGGATGGCTTTGTAACGATAAGAATGGAATCAACTGGGGTCGTTTTTTTCTTGATAGTCCAAAGTCTTTCTTCCGCTCGCTGGCGCCCATTTACGGGAACTTTTTCGAGTACCATTTCACAGTACACTGTGCAACATCTTTTCATTCACTTATTTTAGAAATATTTCGATTTTCTCGCGCCAAAATCAAAATATGGCTTTTGTTCTTCGCAATCACTTTTTCCTATTTTTCACCTAAACTGCACTTTTTTGCTTATTACGCTATTCTCACCTAATGAGTCACCTTCTTTCAAAACTTTCCCCTATTTCTAGACGGGATACACAAACTTTGTTATAACCTATCCCAATAAAACGACATCACTCTAACTACTTCGAAGAATTTTTGCAAAGAAAAGAATGTAATAGTTTGAGCAACTTTTTTTCAATACTGTATATGGTAACTTTCGATAGAAAGGTGCTAGCGACTTGATATTTTGGTCAAAACTGTGTGTGGGTTAATTAGTTGATTTTGGGAATGGGCAAGATCCTTTCTTCCCTATAAAGTCGTGATAAAAAATGGCCAAGGTTCCTTCATCGTAGCGTCATCGACTTCTTCTTTTTCTTCTTCCTCCTGTGATCCAGATAAGGCTTTGTTCCTGATGTCACCGCTGTATTACAAAGTCCACAGGTGGGGCTCCTATCCAGGATCGATGGCTAATCCCTTCATTGGCTAACTTCTGTTCAAACTGACTATAAGAGGAACACTCTTTTAATGCATATGGCCGTTGAATATTTGAAGTTTTGGTTTCACCACTAGGTCTTCACAGATCTAGGGTATATACGCTTCGCACTCTCGTTTCAAGTTTCATGAAACCATTTGATATAAAACATATAGGAAGGAACGCACTAGTTTCTTGAAACTGTAGTTTCACGAAACAAGTTTCACGCAAACAAAAAGATAGGTTTCGTGGAAACCAAGATTCATGTGGTTTCGTGTTCGACAATGTTTGTTGTTATTTTTAGAGTACCAGGCCGGTGGGTCAGCTGTTTGTCAAAGCACCGACGACATTACAACCATATGTAAACGCGTGCGGTCGCCCGCTGAAATTTCGCGATTGTCGTGCGTGAGTTTAGTGTCGCGATTTTAATTGCAATTAAAAGTAGTGGTTATCAGTGACGTGAGTACTGGTTATCAGTGACTTTTTTATTAAGCCATCACCCTAAAATAAACGCATCATCTCTATCAGAGGACATGATGAAACTGTAGAAAAATGGCTTCCAGTGTGTCGCATCGAAACATGAAACAAGTTTCATGAAACGAGTTTTATGAAACTGGTTTCTCCAGTGTGCACCGCGACTAACATGACATGTCAGAACGCCGCTCTGCTGCGATTGCTGTCTGCAGCAACTTACAAATATTTCAAACTGAAAAGTGGCTTAACGAATTTCCTACGCCAGCACTCCATCTAGAATTATCGGAGAAATTGTTGTTAGTGTAATTTGACGGCATTGATCTATTCTGGTTACAGGGAAACACGGTTTTTTTTTAAATAATGACGATCTACCATCGAACTGTCCTAATAGTTCAACTATCAAAGCACAACATCACAAATGGCGTTAAAGTTAAATTTCCCTTTATATTCTTCATATTAACCAAAATTTCATACAATTTTCAATTCAATTCGAAATTAATTTAATTCAAAATTAATTTAATGCAATTATTTCCTTATTATGGATCATCACGTTGTAATGTCCAAAAGGCTTTTCCGCAATAAAAGTCAACTTTACTGGCCATAAAGTCAAATCACAATATTGTGCGTGATATAAGAACGAGTATTTCGTCAATGTCTGTCGCCACGAAAGACATCCTTAATAATGACAACTATTCCTTAGAGAAATGTCCTTTCTATGGTAAGAAAGGACATTCCAGTCTTAGCTCAAATGGACAAAGTGTGTGTGGGTGGGAATACTATAAATGTATGGTGTGGTTCCCAGCATTTTCGTCTCTAACATTCATAATTTATAGTCACAAGTTGTGGTTGAGTTCTTCTCGTGATCGGACCAGGAAGCAATGGGCCCGTGAAAGATATGGGATAGTTAAAGCGACTGTGGCATATGGTAAAGTGTAAGGAAGAAGAATAGCCTTCATCAATGGAAGTTGTAATTAGTAGGAAAGATTCATTTGAATTCAAATGAATTCCATTCAGAATTAGAATTCGTAATGATGTTTTTGCTGGAAATATGCAAATGATTGAAGCTAAACTCCCCTAAATGCTGATGTCATTACCATTTCGATAATGGACGAAAATGATTTCAGGAAGAAGTTGTGTACTAGTTGAGACTATAGCGATGAAATTACCATTTGATTCAGATGAATTTGAAATAGGACTAAAATTGTATTCAGATATTTCATTCCAACGTATCTTCCAGCAGAATTTTGAGTTCTGGAATATGAATAGGTAATATTTAAATAATAACCAGGCCGAAGCTTCGCTTCGGCCCGGAGTCCGAAGCGTATATACCCTAGACTTGTACAGACCTAGTGGTGATACCAAAAGTACTAATTGGTAAAGACCATATGCATGAAAAGTGAGTTTTCTATATGGCCAGTTTATAGGGGAGGTTGGCAATCATTCAGGAGGATCTTGACCATTATTAAAATCAAACATAAAAGAACTACGATTGGGGTACACCCCAATCATGCAATACTCTAGATGAATTTGAACCTGGTTAAAGCCAATAAATAATTTTGGTTGCAATCTCGGATGCATCGTTAAGACGTAAGACGTAAGTCGTTAAGACGTTAAGACGTATTTCATGAAATAGTGCAGTTTGTATGGGAGGGGGTAGAAAGAGGGTGAGGATTACAATAAATTTTATAATGTAGGTTACAATTATCATAAAAGTGATATATTCAAAATTTCAAAGCAATATGTTTTATAGTTTCTGAGAAAATCTGATTATTGTAAATTATCAAAAATGTGTCATTTTGTATGGGAGGGGGTAGACGGAGTAAGGGTAATCGATTACTTTTTTTGAATCTAACTGATATTGTTAATTAAGTGTTAAGTACAAAATTTCAGCCCGATAAATTGTATAGGTAATGAGTAAATTGGCTTAACGTATTTCATGAAATAGTGCAGTTTGTATGGGAGGGGGTAGAAGGAAGGTTAGGATTACAATAAATTTTATAATGTAGGTTACAATTATCATAAAAGTGATATATTCAAAATTTCAAAGCAAGATGTTTTATAGTTTCTGAGAAAATCTGATTATTGTAAATTATCAAAAATGTGTCATTTTGTATGGGAGGGGGTAGACGGAGTAAGGGTAATCGATTACTTTTTTTGAATCTAACTGATATTGTTAATTAAGTGTTAAGTACAAAATTTCAGCCCGATAAATTGTATAGGTAATGAGTAAATTGGCTTAACGTATTTCATGAAATAGTGCAGTTTGTATGGGAGGGGGTAGAAGGAGGGTGAGGATTACAATAAATTTTATAATGTAGGTTACAATTATCATAAAAGTGATATATTCAAAATTTCAAAGCAAGATGTTTTATAGTTTCTGAGAAAATCTGATTATTGTAAATTATCAAAAATGTGTCATTTTGTATGGGAGGGGGTAGACGGAGTAAGGGTAATCGATTACTTTTTTTGAATCTAACTGATATTGTTAATTAAGTGTCAAGTACAAAATTTCAGCCCGATAAATTGTATAGGTAATGAGTAAATTGGCTTAACGTATTTCATGAAATAGTGCAGTTTGTATGGGAGGGGGTAGAAGGAGGGTGAGGATTACAATAAGTTTTATAACATAGGTTACAATTATCATAAAAGTGATATATTCAAAATTTCAAAGCAAGATGTTTTATAGTTTCTGAGAAAATCTGATTATTGTAAATTTTCAAAAATGTGTCATTTTGTATGGGAGGGGGTAGAAGGGGTGGAGCGATTTAGCCCGTTCAAGAACTTAGCCTTCATTTTTTGTCAAAAATAACGTGTGCAAAATTTGAACTTCATAGCTCAACGCGTTCTCGAGCTAGAGAGGTCACGGACGGACGGACGGACAGACGGACAGACGGACAGACGGACAGACGGACAGACGGACAGACGGACAGACGGACATCCGGTTTTGAGATATTCGAGTGATAATATGAACTTCTGTATCATTCATTTTTTTCTGCGAGCCTTATTTCTTAGCGTTACAAACTTTGTGGCAAACTTATAATACTCTCAGATTTCATCTAGAGTATAATAAACTAACCCATTCTACAAATATTTGTCGAATTTTTCAAGTCGCTAGCTTCATTCTATCGAAAGCTATTGCTTATTTGAAGTTTCACTTATAGGGGAGGTAGGGGTTCCTTGGGTCGGATCTTGCTCATTATTGCCACCAACAAATAAGATCATGCTACAAACATTTAAGCAAAATTTCATGTCTCTAGCTTCACTCTGTCGAAAGTTATCGCTTATTTGAAGTTTCATTTGTAGGGGAAGTAGGGGTTTCGCAGGTCGGATTTTACGTATTTTCAATATTAGCCAACTGGATTTTATTACAAACATTTGACCAAAATTTTAAGCCGCTAGCATTATTTTATCATAAGTTATCGCTTATTTTAAGTTTCATTTCTAGGAGAGGTAGGGGTTCCTTAGGTAGGATCTAACCCATCTTGAATACCAACTAACCCAATCTCATTTCAAACATTTGACCAAAACTTCAAGTCACTGGCTTCATTCTGTCAAAAGTTATCGCTTATTTGAAATTGCATTTGTAGGGGAGGTAGGGGTTGCTTGTGTCGGATCTTGCCCATTTTCAATACCAACTAAGTAGATCTTACTAACAACATTCCACCAAATTTTCAACTCGCTAGTGTCATTCTATCGAAAGTTATCGTAAATAAAGGAATATTTAATTTTTTGAAATTTTGCAGGGGAGGTAGGCGTTCCTTTGATCTGATTACGCCCAACTTACTAGAACTCAAGCAGCTTCCCACCCCAGGGTTACATGCCAAAAATCAGGTGTCTACGTCAATTGGTTCAAGAGTTATAGACAAAAAACCCGAAAAGTAGGGTAGTACGGGGCTCTTTGCAAGAAAATTACCGTTTGTTTTCAACTGATCGACTTGATTTTTTCAGGAGAGTAAAAGATTATCCTCGCAAGCAATCTGTCGAAGTAAGAGCTTTCCATGCTTGTTTAATCGGGAGTTATTAATACATTTAACTATTGTACATATGTAGGGGAGGTAGGCGTTCTCTTGGCCTGATCATGCCCATTTTCAATACCAACCAACTAGATCATACTTCCAACATCTGACCAAAATTTCAAGGCTCTAGCTTCATTCTATCGAAAGTTATCGTGCGAACGGACAGACAGACAGACAGACGGACAGACGGACAGACAGACAGACAGACAGACATGGCTAAATCGAATCAGGAGGTGACCCTGATCATTTATATATATACATTGCTATACCTCCGGAGGCTCCTTTAAGGTGTTACATATTTCCGTCGTGACAAAAACAATACACCCTATACTAAAAGTCTAGGGTATAATAATATCTAATTCAAAACTAATCGTGTGTTCATAGAACTATATTTATATTCAATCGACTTCATCCCACGAATTTCCGACATTTTATTGATCTAGTTAAAATTGTTGTTGGTATTGATGTTGTTGCGGAAGCTGCTGGTGATGCTGATGAGATGAAAGCTCCTCATGCAATTGTTGGGGATGTTGCAACTGTTGTTGAACATGTACCTGTGGAGCTTGCGGTTCTAATAATTGTGGATGGACTTGTAATTGAGATTGTATTTGCTGTTGTGGTAAAGGCTGGTTTTGTAACGAAGGATGTAATTGTTGTTGGTGCATGTGATTCGGCACAGGCTGCTCTTGTTTTTGCTCCTTTTGCTGTTGCTGCTTCTTTTGTTTATGTTGGGCTTTGTCATGACGTCGAACATGATATTGGAATGAAGTCTTCTGAATAAATTTCTTCCCACAGATGGGACATTCATGTGGTTTCTCGCCAGTATGTCGCATTACGTGATGCTTGAGCGTCTCAGCTTTGCCGAAGGTCTGGTCACAGTATGTACATTCGAATAGTTTGATACGGTCATGGACCACGCGTATATGTCGAACGAGATTAGCTGAAAGAGTAAAATCACTTAATGAAAAATGCATGTAAACAAAAAATAGACATGTTAGTATATATCGAACCGGGACAATTTACAATTATCAAAAGATTGGTGAAACAAAAACAATTTATCATCAGCATGGGGTTTTTGAGCGGTCATACCAGTTGCATTTTCAGTTCTCCTATCGATTGATCAGCTAAGTCGAGTCATCAGTCGAAACATCAGTTGAGCTACTTGCTTTCCATCAAATTTGTAGGATTTTATTCAAAACGAATGGCAAAAGGCCAACTTATGGTTCGACTGATGGCTCGACTGATGCCACAACTCATGGCCCGAATGATAGCTCAACGAAGGAGTACGACAATTTACTTAGACGGACTGAGGATTAAGTTATCACTTCATCTTCCTGACTATTGCAGCGTCTTCCACGCGGAGATTTCAGCAATTTCGGAAGCTCTGTTCTAGCTTGGGAAGCATGTCGTAACTTTTAGAGATATTACTGTCTTTATAGATAGTCAAGCTGCGATACGGTCGCTTGAATCTGGCATTGCTACATCAAAAACTGTTGAGAATTGTGGCTCGGTCCTCAGAGAAATGACCAGTTTCTTGAACATTACTGTTTGTTGGATTCCAGGTCACTGTGGTTTTACAGTGTCCTAACCCGTTGTGGGGCATAGCGCGTCAACTGTTCCATGTGGCCCAGTTGACGTTTCGTCGAAATAAACTGGTTTCGGAGAATGCAGTTGCCAGGATGCACCTCCTGCACATCCATGGCCACGAACGTCGTCGTGGACGGGATTCGAACCCGAAACGCCGATAGTCAAACATGAGACTGATGCCTCAACACACTGCGCTGCCAGTTGCCCCAACTGAGCCATAAGTATCGCGTAATGGTCGCCGTAAGCCTGGCGACATCTCTACGTGATTTGGCCATAAGTTCAGATGTTTTCATCCTGAGAGCTATATATTCCGTGATACAGCTCAGGTGGACAGATTCCGTCATTTGGAATCCGCAACATTAAGTTAATGAGAGTAAATACCGCCGCACTTAACAGCACTCAGCGGAACGCAAACAGGTTTTGCATTAGAGCTTTCTAGGGCGGCGCCGCTCCTGGTCAGCTCGTCGGCATTTTCGGTGCCCTCAAGGCTCATCCATTTCAACGTACCCTTGTTGTTTGTGTATGTATGTATGTACACCTACACCGCAGTACAAAAAAACACGCCTATAGTGTGCACAACGGTTCCTGGTGTCAAACAAATTTGAACTGATCTATTTCATATATCTATAAGTGTACTCTGCGCGACCAAGGCGTCGCTCAAGCAGCCAAAGTTGAGACGAGTTTAATTTTACAATACGGGAATCAAGACTCTCTTGCTCTTGGGAGTGCATGCTTTTTTTTAATTTTTAATTTAAAGAAGTATTGCAAGTTTGTTAGAAAATCAAATTTCCATATATCAAATGTGTCAAAGGCGAACAAAAAATTTAACTATAACAGGCTGAACAGCTAATTTTCGTTGGTTGCGACTTGTGGATGTTTTTCGCGCTCAGTATAACGAAAGCATAAGAATCGGACGGACTACTACTGTTTCGATAATTGGAGTCGCTATCCGATTAGCTTAGGGAAGATAAAATGCGGTACTTTGATTTTTGCGGTAAATAACATAATTTCAGTCTGACCTAGGTTAACGCCCAGCTCGCAGTTTATGGCCCAGGCGCTCACCATACCCAGGTCCCTTTCCACGATCTAACTTATCACGGAGAAGCAAGCCTAGCTAGGATTTTATTGATGACAACTAGCCAAAGTAGCGGGGAGATGATGCCTCCCTGAGGTGTCCTTCTGCATACAAATCTTAGGCGGCTGTTTCGTAAGTCCGGATGAATTATTTTAGATCTTAGCAGAGTTACTATCCAGCTGCCGATTCCTGCCTCGACTCCCAAGCCTGATAGGGCGCCGTGAATATTTTCTATGCTGACGTTGTCGAACCCGTCGCCACGATTAAGGGACGTGATTGAGTAGGAGACAGCTTCTGAAGAACACCAGCCGCCTGGGAACTACTAAATCGTGCGGTTTCTGAAGGACAATGGGCAGTATCCGTCTGGCCTGGGTGATTTGTTGGGGGCATTATGAGACAAATTCTCGTTAATTACTCCCATTCATGTGAAGGTCTATGAAGAATATTCGCAAACGTTTGTCTACGAAATGCGTGATCATAGCAAGTTCAAATTTAAAAAGTAAGTGAAGAATAAGTTTACCAACTGTTTTATATGCGTACTAAGTTTCACAGAAATTGGATTTGCTCCGCTCGCAAGGTATTTAATTAAGCCCACTGTGTTTCGTAAGTCGATCATCTGATCAAGTTGATATTTATTCATCATCATGATAGTGGCACGACAGCCCGACGTCGGGTCTTGGCCGCCTGGATCGTTGTCCGCCAATTATCTCGATCACGTGACCGCGTCCTCCAAACTTGGAAGCCCAGTAATGTTCGGCGTCTACATATATTGAGCTCTCCCAACGAGATCTCGGTCGTCTAGGCAGTCTCGATCCGTCGATTCGTTCTGCATTCATTACTCTCTTTGGCATGCGATCATCGTTCATTCGTTGAACATGCCCTGCCCATTGAAGTCGTTGTAGTTTGACGATTTTCGAAACTTCCAGCTCATCGTACAGTTCATACAACTCATGGTTGTACCGGATGCGGCATCCATCTCCATCGCAAACAGCCCCGAAAATTCGCCGTAGAACCTTACTTTCAAATGTGTCTAGCATGTTTCCGGAGGCTTGAGTTAGGGTCCATACTTTGCAGTCATAGCATAGCACTGGGCGTATAATGGTTTTGTACACGCGGAGCTTCGTGTTTCTGTGCACATGCTTCGATTTCATTATGGGGAAACCCGAGAAAAAAGTCTTATTAGCTAACTGTATCCGTCGCTTGATTTCGTCAGTTTCGTTGGCGTCCCTTGACAAGTTGCAACCCAGGTATGTGAAGTCGTTCGCGGACTCGATGTTGAGGATTCCCACATTGATGCTCGGTTGTGCAGGTGTCCTTGTCGTCGATTGCATCATTATTTTAGTTTTACCCTCGTTAATACGTTATCCAACTTCCTCAGCGGTATCGAGCGTATGCAGAAGTTCTTCTGCGTCGACCAATCTTCGGGACATGATGTTGATGTCATTGGCGTACGCTGCTAATTGTGTCAACTTGATGAGTAGCGTCTTGCTGTTATCCAAATTCATAGCCGGAATAGCGTATTCCAGTGCTAGGTTGAAGAGCGTCGGTGCCAGTCCATCGCCCTGTTTTGGACCAGTGCATGTTTCAAATAGGTCAGTAAGTCTGTTATGGATCTTGACTTGTGAGACGGAGTTGGTCATCGTCATCTTTGTCAGTCGCACTAATTTGGCCGGTATACCAAATTGCAGCATGATGTTGTACAGTACTCCACGATCGATACTGTCGTATACCTGCTTTAAGTCGACAAAGATTTGGTATACGTTTACGTTGTACTCACAGCACTTCTGGAGTATCAGTTGGACCGTAAAGAGCTGATCGATTGTGGAGTGACCAGGTTTTTTGGTATTCGCCAAAGATTCGTTCGGCGTACAGTTTTATTCTATTTTCCAGAATTTTCGTCAAAATTTTATAGGACGTAAATCGGTTCACCCGCTTTCAAGATATAAAATTAAATCCACTTCTAATATTCGGCACAATATTGACTATATCTCCGAAATACACCATTGATTCAATTTTAAATTTACATATAAATACGATAACAAACTACTTAATACTTGATACTTAATACGTTCTCGAGATATTGATTTTCGTCCACTTTTTCATACTTTCGCGACACTGTGCGTCGTGTGAATAAACAACCTGACTTGTCGCAGAATGCTGCTAAATTGGCAGGAATTTTTATTCAAATTTTTCAACAAAAATTTTAACATCGTGTTGTTGATGCACACTTATGAAACGTGAATACCCATGCCACGGTGATTATTTTCGCATCCACACTCGCTCTTACAATTTTTGTTTGAAAATTTATACAAAAATTTACTAGTATGAGTAATTTATACTTGGCCCGAATCAAATGTGCTGTAGACGCAAATCCCCTGCAATGAAGTTCCGTAGTGTAGAGGTCGAAACATAATTGAGGCAGTAAGCAGTCGCAGTGAAGAAAACGTTTTGGCCGTTGCGGCTATTCTTTATGGACAAGGCGTTTTTCCTAGGTCTTATACTTAATAGAAAGCTAAACTGGAGGCTAAACAGTCAGGAACGCGCCAATAAAAAATACTCCTTCGGCTTTTTGTATCGGTCTTGCGTCACATATTGCTGTATGGGGTGACTGCCGGGTGTAATGCCCTACGCACAGAGACAAATCGCAATGTCCTGGCAAAAGTACAGAGAGTGGCTTGTATGCCTATAAGTGGGGCTCTCCGCTCAACCCCATCAACAGGTTTAGAGGTGATATACAACCTTCTTCCCGTGGACAAGTCAGGTCAGGTCAGTGGACGAACTCACACATTGGTCAGTCGTGAACAATATTGATATTCCCTGTTCTACGGACTACTCTAAACCAAAATACTAGTTCGGAAAAAATTATACATGCATGATTCCATCCCGCAGTCACTGGGATATGAATGACCCGGCGCGGCCCTAAACCCTCTGTGCATCTACACAGAATGAAGGGGTGGGGTCTTCTCCTATTGGCTTCTTCTTGCTTTGTCTTTCCCAAGCTCCCAAGCTACTGCATTGTCTTTCGGGCGGAAGTCTGTGCAATAAAAGAGGCTGTGTTGTGCCTCGGGCGAAATATGATATTTGTGAGAGATGTTACGATCTAGGCAGACAGTCAGGCCGCAGTGATATCGTCAGCAACCGTGTCAGACTGTCATGCCTAATGAAAATGGCGAATTTCTTCAATATTATTGTATTTTAAACTGGGTACCAGGCCATAGCAGTTTCACTGCTAACTGTAGAGTTGACGAGCTCGCTAAAAGGGGAACTACCGATGTTAATTTGCAAATATGTATGTCGAAACATCACCATGCCTCTCCGAACTTGTAAGTACGGAATAAAAATAGCCTCGACTGATAAAGCCAACTCGAGATGGTTAAATAATGGAGACACTTGCCATAAACTGAAACTAGTATGGCCTAAACTGGATTTAAAACGATACTCTAAACTGCTTTCGATGGAGAAATCCCACATCATCCTAGTTTTGGGAGTCATTGCGAGCCATAACACAAGGGATCTATACTTGCTCTAAATGTGCTGTACTATATACGGGATACTAATGAGTCACTTTGGGGTTTTGGGCGTTAAGTCCAATTTGAAATAAAAAAAGGCACGATTCAACACACAAGATTGTCTATTAATATAAAACAAATGTAAATGATATAATGTACAAGGGTAAATGACGATCGAACGATGCGTTGCGCGTCGGTGGCGTTGAGAGACTGTCGGCTCGCAAACACTTTGAGTGTCAATATCCATAGGCGAGTGAAACATCGTCGCACAGCGTTTCCGATAGGATTCATGTTGACGTGAGATGGTGTGTGGCTCGACTCGACACATGGCTCCCCCTAATATGTAAGCCTATCGGGCAATTTTATTCGTCGTCCTGATCTCGTTTGCTTGGTTTGGGAGGGAGCTTCGATTGGTGGTGCTTTTGTGGTTGCGACGTCATCCGATTCCACGTACGCCGGTTTCAATCGGTCGATTGAAATCGTTTTCGTCGTGCCGTCGATATCGAATGCGAAATTCTTCTTTCCGTGTTTGACGACGACGAATGGTCCTGTATATGGTGCTTGTAATGGGGTTTTATGCGAGTCAGTTTGTACAAAAACGTATTTCGAAGTTTGCAATTTTGGGTGCACGAATACTGACGGGTTGTTGTGATACGTGATCTCCGCTGGTCGTATTTTTCGCATTACTTGTTTGAGGTTTTTTACAAAGTCCACATCGAATGCCGTGTCCTTTGTTTCGTTGAAAAACTGGCCAGGTATTGTTAACGTTTTACCTAGTGTCAATTCCGCGGGTGATGCCTTCAAATCTTCCTTGATCGCCGTCCGCAATCCGAGTAAAATCATTGGGAGTTCATCGATCCAGTTTTCGGTGAATTTCGATTTGAGGCTCGCTTTCAACGTTCTGTGCCATCGTTCTATGATGCCATTAGCCTTTGGGTTATATGGGGTTGTTCGCAAGTGACTGATTCCAAGTGTGTCACTCAATTGCTTGAATAATGTCGATTCGAACTGTCTTCCCTGATCGGTGGAAATGCGTTTTGGAATACCGAATCGGGAAAACCATCCGGATATTAAAGCTTTGGCAACTGTTTCGGCAGTAATATTGCCAATCGGGATGGCTTCAGGCCATCTCGTCACTCTATCGATGCAGGTCAGCAAATACTTGTAGCCTTGGGATTCCGGCAACGGGCCAACCAAGTCAATATTTATGTGTTCGAAGCGGTTGCTTGTGTCGTCGTACTGCATGATGGGTGACTTAGTGTGTTTGTGTACTTTCGCTCGTTGACATGGTATGCAATGTAACACAAACCTCTGACAGTCTCTTCGCATGTGTGGTCAAACGAAACGTTTTTGGATGAGTTTCGTTGTAGCGTTAATACCTGGGTGACTCAAATTGTGTATCTTCTCTAAAACGAGGGAGCGAAATGTGTTATGCAAGCCATAGACGCAAGTCAACCACTGATACGCGAACCGTATTCATACAATTTTACTCAAGAAAAGTAGTCAAACAAGTTATTCTCTATCGCCGCGACACGCTCCGCATAAGTGTACAGCGACAGCCCGCGCGACTACCTTTTCTGATCCCATATTGTAGTTGTTGTTTGGGTTGGCTCTGAGTTCGTGTCGAGCTCGATGCTCAACACTCCGAGCCCAGACCCGACCCAACAACAATTTCAATGTAGAGTCCCACCGGTATTTGAATAGGTGAATTGTTGTGAATGAACGATTACGGTGTGTGTCAAAATACAGTATAGTCTGCTTATTGACGAATTTTTCAATGCAGAATTTATAGGCACGATATTATATACGTATACATGCACGTACATATGTGAGTATTATAGAAGTCTCGTTGTTATTAAGATTGGGTAGATCTTCACCGTCTCCTTAATAAAAGTTGAACAGGTGCAATAATAATTACAGCCTGCAAGCCTCAAGCGAGAGGTCTTCACCATGCTGATAGCAAATTTGAATTCTCGCTTTTCTCGCCGATTACCAGTCGACTCAGTTGAAATGGAAATTATTGATTTCATAAGAATTATTGGGGGCTAAGCGTGGTACTGACCATTCACCTCCCCATTACCATCATCCCGTACAACGGTCTCGAAAATCAGCTCCTCTACTACATTACATTACATACATATTACATAGATAATATACCATATAGGATCCGCTACAGCACAATTCAAAATTTGTTCAAGTTTCCAGCCAACCAACAAATTATATTCCAACGATTATCAGTATTAATTACATAATTCCTATTTACCTGCAGGCTGAATTTATTATTGCACCTTTGACTCTATCGATTCGATTCGGGATAGAAAGTCGGCGACTGCATTCTCTTTTCCCGACACATGTCTTATGCTCGTTGTGAACTGGCTGATGTAATGTAGCTGGGCTATGCGTCGTGGTATCGGCAAAGATTAACCATAAGGAAGATACCCTACTTCATACAAATTAACGCGACTGACTAGTAGTTGCATACGTGTTGGTTCTCATATGCGTACACGAAGGGGTAATGCCAACTAACAGGCATGTTACTCACACATTGAAACTTTATAGGCAGTTGCCATTACTGAAGTGTTGCCGTCTCTATCTCTCTTAAGGGAATTTACCTTTGAATTATTGGCAAAGATTAAACATGAGTGCATCCCGTTCTAAAAATTAAATCGTACTAAGTGAGGTATCTTCCTTATGGTTAATCTTTGGTATCGGCTTCTCATCTTTGGCATCAAATGCGAATGATAGTGGTTTGTGGTCGCAATACACTTCGAATTCTCGTCCTTCCAAAATATGCTCAAAATGCTTAATCGACAGGTATATGCCAAGCAATTCTCTTTCGTATGTCGGATATTTGGCTTCTCTTGGGCTAAGTTTTTTTGAAAAGGAACCAAGCGGCTTGAAAATGTTGCCTTCCACCTGGTGAACCACTCCTCCAACAGCCACTGTGCTCGCATCCGTTTCTAGTATCAATTTCGCGTCGTATGCAGGGTGTACAAGTAAAGTGGCATTCGCCAGAAGTTGCTTGTATTCGTGAAATGCGTTTCGGCTGTCGTCAGTCCAAACCAAAGGCGTTTTATCGTTCTTTTTATTACCTTTTATGAGTGTTTGCGATCTCATTTGGGTCATTGTTGCGTGTGGGATGAAACGACGGTAAAAGTTTATCATCGCAAGGAATCGCTTCAATTCGAGTGCGGTTTTCGGTTCCTCATATGCTACGATTTTCTCCACTTTTGATGGTAATGGCTTGATTCCTTCTGGCGTGACTGTATGACCTAAGAAGTTAATTTTAGACACAGCAAATTCGCATTTTTCGGCGTTAATTCCAAAATCACTTAACCGCTGAAAAACTGTTCGTACGTGGCTGATGTGTTCTTCTTCAGAGTTGGAAGCGATGCGAAAACAAAATCCAGGCCTCGTAAGACTTCATCGATGAGTCGTTGAAACGTCTGCGCTGCATTTCGTAACCCAAAGGTCATATAAACGATTTCATACAACCCAAACGGGGTTATTATTGCCGTTTTAGGTATGTCGCTCTCCTCCATAGGAACCTGATGGTATGCCTTCCGCAGGTCGATACGCGAGAATATCGTTTTTCCGTGCAAAATGTTCGTAAAATCGTGGAGATGAGGTAAAGGATATTTATCCGGTTTAGTACGCGCGTTGAGCCTTTTGTAATCCCCACACGGCCGCCAATCGCCGTTCGATTTTGGTGCCATATGAAGTGATGATGCGTGGTTTGATTTAGATGGTCGACAAATGCCCAACCGCAACAGTTCGTTAAACTCTTTCTTCGCGGCAGCGAGTTTTTCTGGGTTGAGTCGTCTCGCTTTAGCTGATACTGGTGGACCGGTCGTCTCGATGAAGTGAGTCACATTTGCTTTTTCCTTCACCAAAAATGATGGTTTGTCGTCCAATAAATGCTTAAATTCGGAGAGAAGGAAACTGTATTTATTGTTTTTATCGATGGTGGTTACCTCAGATATCGCGCAATTGATTATCTCGCCCTTGGAAGAAAGTCCGGTCGTTTGGTCGATCAGTCTTTTTTCCCTAACATCCACCAAAAGCCCGTATTCAAACAAAAAGTCGGCTCCAATAATCGATGTTGTCACGTCGGCAATTGTAAAATCTTTATATGCTAACGAAACGTCAACTATGCCTCGGATAAGGACTGACTCAACGGTTACGACTTTTAGCTATCGTACAATGACAAAGATTGGATTCTGGAATGTGCGTACTCTCCTGGACAATGGATCAGAAGGTTCCCAGAACGCACGATTTCTTCAATTAGAGAGTGAATTTCTGAGGTACAAATTAAATATCTTAGGAGTTAGTGAGATAAGATGGTGGAACAGCGGAGAATTCATCTCTCCAACGGGCAGCACTGTAATGTTGTACTCCGGTAAAGCAACCGGTAGCCGTCGTGAGTCAGGTGTGGGGCTCCTTTTAACCAGAGCCGCGCGAAACTGTCTCTTATCCTGGGAACCGGTCTCTGACAGGGTCTTGACCGCCAGGTTCCGGACCAAAATGAGGAACATCTCAATAATACAATGTTATGCCCCTACTGAACCCGACAATGTCTTGGCAAAAGACTCCTTCTACGAAGAACTAAACGCCGTTCAGAGCAGAACACCTAAAGGTGACATTATAATGGTTATGGGTGATTTGAATGCGAAAGTTGGCGCTGATAACTATGGGCTCAGACATGTGATGGGGAGACACGGTCTTGGTGATCGTAATGACAACGGTGAAAGATTTGTGGAGTTCTGCAACTTTCACAGTCTCTTCATCGGTGGTACTATGTTTGAGCATAAGGACCACCACAAAATCAGTTGGTCCTCTGTTGATCGGCGCAGAACACAAAATCAAATCGACCATTTTGCCATTAGTAAAAGATTCAAGAGTTGCCTCCTGGACGTGCGAAACAAGAAGGGTGCCGATATTGGGATGGGAAGAGACCATTATCTTATGATCGCTAATGTTCGATTGCGTATTGCAGCCGTGCGCCGCCCCAGCGACGAAAGATCCAGGCCCCGCAAATTCAACACCGCTCGACTAAAAAATCCAGCTGTCTTACAACAATATAATGACCATCTTGCGCAAAAAGCGGCTGAGATAACTAGTCACCCAGATAGTGACATAAACGAAAACTGGGATGCCATAAAAAATGCGTACATTGATAGCGCAAATACCATCCTTGGCCCAAACCCGGATTGCCGAAATAAGCCCAGGATGTCCGACGCTTCATGGCAGCGGATTGTTGAAAGAAAGGAGCTGAAAGTTCGTTTGGCTGCAGCCTCAGACGACAATCGAAGCAGCATCGAACTCCTTTACCGTCAGAAAGCTCGAGAAGTTCAGCGTAGTGTGCGACGCGATAAAAGAGTTTATGCCAATTCTCTTTTAGCGTCAGCAGAAGAAGCCGCTAGAAGTAACAACTTAAACGCCGTATACGGTGTCATCAAGGAGTTTACAGGTGGTCGTAACTCCTGCCAACATCCGGTGAAAGATAGTGATGGAAAGCTACTTATCTTGGAAGAAGATCAAATGAGGCGGTGGAAAGAACACTTCGCCGCGGTCTTGAACCGTGTAACCTCAGGTGAAGTTCCCCCTCATATAGATAATTTAGCTAACCATCAAAATGTGCGTATACGGTCCACTGCCCCGACTAAAGAGGAAATAGTCACTGCAATTATTGCACTAAAACGAGGAAAGGCCGCCGGACTTGACGGCATCCCTGCCGAACTTTATCAAGCAGCCCCAAGCGTAACTGCCGATTTGCTGCACCCACTTGTTGATAAAGCGTGGAATACAGAGACCTTTCCCACTGAGTGGAAGGAAGGTTTGATCATCAAACTTCCAAAGAAGGGTAGCCTCACAGACTGTAATAATTGGAGAGGCATTTGTGTGCTTCCTGCCGTTGCCAAGATAATAGCTAAAATCGTCCTGGAAAGACTAAAGGCCCACTTAGAAAGCACAATTGATGAAGAGCAGGCTGGCTTTCGATCCGGATTCTCCTGTGTCGATCACATTAACACCTTGCGAATCATCATCGAGCAATGCGCTGAATACGATTCTCCGCTTCACTTGCTTTTCATCGATTTCGAAAAGGCTTTCGATAGTGTGAACCGGGATTCTATATGGGCGGCCTTGCGCAGGAGAGGCATCCCTGAGAAGCTTGTGGCTATTATTAAGGCAACCTATGACGGCGCGAAATGTCGCGTTCTGCATAAAGGTAAGGTGTCGGGGGACTTTGTGATTCGCAGTGGAGTTCGGCAGGGGTGCATCCTCTCACCGATCCTATTCCTCATTGTGATCGGCGATGTGTTGCATGCAGCCCTATCCGGACTCGACAGAGGAATTCAATGGACTTTGACATCTTATCTACAACATCTTGACTACGCTGACGACATATGCCTACTCTCCCACAAAATCATGGATCTGTCAGCAATGGCGTTAGATCTCGAGAGGGAGGCAAGCAAGGTTGGGTTAAAGATTAATACCAACAAGACCAAGGTTCTTAGCCCGCCGTTGCGAAAAAGAAATCCGACACCTATAGCCATCAATATTAATGGGCAGCCTGTGGAGAAGGTGGATAACTTCGTCTACCTGGGTAGCATTGTTGCCGAAAATGGTGGTACGGAGCAGGACATCGCTCGTCGTATCAACCAGGCTAAACGTGCATACGGCATGCTGTCCAAAATCTGGCAGGGCAGTTATCTCAGCATCAAGACCAAGCTGGGCCTGTTTCGCTCCCTGGTACTATCAGTACTTTTGTATGGGAGCAGTACATGGAAAGTTTCCGTAGGAGTTACCAGAAAGCTGCAAGTTTTCGTCAACTCATGTCTTCGTCGAATTTTAAGAATTTTCTGGCCCGAAACAATATCAAATGAAGAGCTAAGTCAGCGTACGGGTCAGATGCCAATCGACGAATTGATACGCAGGCGAAAATGGCAGTGGATAGGTCACACATTGCGGAAGAATGATAACTGCATTGCTTTGCATGCCATGAAATGGAACCCCATTTCCAACCAAGGCCGACCAAGAGGGGGTCCTCGAATCACATGGCGTCGATCTGTGGCAAAGGAGTGTCAGGTACTGGGTAAGTCTTTTGGGGAGTTGCGCCCCATTGCCCAGAACAGAGTACGATGGCGCGCAGGAGTAGTTGACGCGCTATGCCCCGCTAGGGGTTAAGGCAAAGTAG
The DNA here is from genome assembly GCA_964017055.1 of Chloromyia formosa. Classification (NCBI taxonomy): domain Eukaryota; kingdom Metazoa; phylum Arthropoda; class Insecta; order Diptera; family Stratiomyidae; genus Chloromyia; species Chloromyia formosa. The sequence continues at coordinate 66,038,139 of OZ024815.1, forward strand.
TAATTGTAAAATTCCATGTGAAATTTCGTCTAAGTCCAAGTGACAAGTTGAGTACACGCTTTCCGTATGTTTGAATAGGAGAGCCGTTTGCTGCATAGAGAAGAGCATGTTCGTCGTCGTTTTTTCGGTTTCGTTGTTGTCGCCAAAACTGCCTCGTTCGAATTGTTGGTTTTAAGATGGAATGGTCGGCGCCGGAGTCGATTAAGAAATCGTGCTCCGTTAATGCGTCGTGAATAAACAGGCGTTTGGCTGTGCCGAGTATCGACGCCTGTGTCGATACTCCATTAATTAGTTTTTTTGTTGCGTTTTATATGAGCACGGCTGACGACATTTCTTTGCGTTGTCTCCCATTGTATGATGATACCAACATACTTCGTTCGCAGTGCCGGCCCCTCGCTCACTTGTTCCTCCGTTCTTCTTGCTGCTATTCGATCGGCCTCGTTGCCGGTGTGGTGTTGAATCACGCCGTGATTGCCGATTTGCTTTCTCCAGTGCACTTAAACGATCCAGAATTGATTGTAGCTGCTGCTGTATGGAGAGCATGTGATTTTCTCTTGGATCCGTTGTATGGATGCTTCTGCTAACACTTGCAATAGCCGATCGGTCCGAGACTTCCCACATCTTGTCCGCCATCGCGGCCAAATCTTCCAACCGGTCTTTGGACGCCGCCAAAACTTGCCTGGTCGTATGCGGGAGACGCTTGAGCCATAGTTTTTTGATAAATTCCTCACCGATGGTCGAAGATGCCAGAGATTTCATTTTATGTAATGCCACTGACGGTTTCAAGTCGCCCAGCGGTTCGTTCGATATTAATTTTTCGAACTTCTCGGTGGACGATTCCGAAAACAGCGTAATTAAGTGATGCTTAAGTGCATTGTATTTGCCTTCAGTATACGGTGTGCTTAAAAGGTCTTTTACTTGTTGCGCGATGGCACTTGATTTTGAGTGATCCTCACCACAGCCAGCGATCAAAGTGCAAGTGCAAATATCTTACCGCTTGCAACGTTAGCAACAACAACAACGTCACGAGCAGTAGTTGTGCCGATTTATATGCATGGTGCATGCAGTGGAGTAGGAGTACCGTGATATTGCCTTTATGCTATTCACCGACGCGACGGTTAAAGACAGTATTATCATCGCTCAGAGTTACCGCCACTATTTCGATTAATTTTTTTTTTTACTATATAGTGTTATTTCCCCTTTGGTTTTTAAAGTCAGATTTCTTCCTTTATATTTGATTTTTTTTTGTTAAAGTAAATGTTTGAGTTCCAGCTGCTTCGGGGTTCACGGTGGCCATCGAGGAATTCTGAAGGTAAGTGCTATCGTTTAAATAATATTATTTTTTTTTAAATCCCTTGTAATTTTTTTCGTATTCTTGATTTCGTTTCTTTACTTATGAATTGATTTTATTTTATTTTTCACCCATTTGGTTCTATTTTGTTTAGGAATTCTTTTCAATTGATTAAATATGGATTTATAATGTTTTAAATCCCGGCTTTCCTTTCTGGAACATCCCAAACCCCCCTTTTTCAGGTCGGCGATGGTAGGATGAGGTAACATCCTCATCGTTTTTCAGAGTTTAGTTTGGGAGGTACCAACAATTTGGCCAAGGTACCTCATTGGTAGGGTGGGTATAGAGGCCAGGGTCCGCTCCATCTGGACCCAGGAGTCGTGTCGAGGTACATGAGCCGGTCGACGGCCATTGCCTTTAAGTAGTTTCTTTCTTTTTTTTTTCTCTTTGCCATTTTTTTTAAGGTCGTGGGACCTTTGGTACCCGTGTGTGTGCTGTTGTACCTTAAGGCACGAGATTTTTTTTAGGATGGTAATGGTACGGGGCAGCGAGAGGGCAAAAACCCCGCCCACATCTCCCGTCACTGAGCTACAGCAAGCTCGTGCCGCCGCCTATCCCGCTGAGGAGTTCTCGCCTGATGGCGTCGCCGGACCTTCACGGTCAGTTCGGCTTACTTTAACTCCGTCCCCATGGACACTTAGGTGTCCGCAACACCTGTCCATTACAATTGTTATAGGACGGTTATATAACCGTCCCACAACCAGGGTTAGATTTTATAACGTTGAATATTAACGTGAGAGAAACGTTTTATTTCCGTTCTCCTAACCGGATTTGGTCAGTTAGAATATAATGATTAGGTTACATTGTAATGTTTTGACAATGTTACTGCAACGTTTGTAGTTAACGATTATGTTATAGATTTCCATTGATCCAACGTTCAGTAATCATTATTTTTATAACCATTTAGTTAGAACTGAATGATTATTTAACGCTATTAAAACGTTAAGAATGAACGAAATAGTGCAATAGTAACGATGACACAATGTTTATGTAATATTCACATTTAACGAATAAATTAGGCAATCCTCCCTTCCATAGTGTCAGAAACATAAGCACTAAGAAGGAATGTATCTTAACCCAAATAAAAAATCGATTATAGTTGGAAACGTATTTCAAATATTCTATTCTAGGTACTATAGTACCTAACAGAGCCCGGTTATGTGCATTTTTTGTATGGATGGTATCAACATTTAAATGAATGTAGAATGTACTATTATTAAATATTACGTGATTGTAATAAAACTTAGAGATATTATTGCCTATGATGTAGGTTATCATTGGCCATCAATATTTTTGACCTCGGGTGTGCTTAAGGGGTGCAGGGGTGTGCTAACTGCAACTACAGAAATGTGCTATTATTATTTTCTGATGAGATTTCAAAATTCCACTACATATTTTTAGTTTTCTACGCTAGTAAAATGCCGTCTTTCTGTGAATTTTCATATTTCTAAGTATAACGTTCTCGAAATGCAAGGGGGGGGCCAAATTCGGATCACATATTTTCTCTTCTCCCTCTTTTCTCCTTTCCTCAAATTTGAAGAAAATTCCATAAATGGAATGTACGCGACGGTAACGAAAAAAAAATTTGACCCTCTTTTCCCCTCTATTGATTGACCTATTACGACGCATCGCTTTCTTCGGCGAATTATGTAATTCTACACATTCCTACTTCAGCCGTTCGTGAGATATTTTATGGACAGACGGGCAGACGGACAGACATTTGACCGATTTCATAAGGGTTTTGTTATTACTATTATACAAAACCCTAAAAATCAATCCATTTTTGTGTGAGTGCCGAAATGGTGCCTAAACTACTGGGCCGATTTAGATGAAAATTTCATACTTTGTTTGAATTAGCTGTCTAAGGGTTTTGATTGTGGTTTGCGAAAAAATCCAAAAAGGATAATATACACCAAAGTAAAACACCATTCAATGGGCTATAAAAAAACAATCTTATCAATTCGTTTCATTACTTCGAACAGAATGCTTAGATGAATTGTGGGTATTTTTGTCAAGTGGTTCGCAGTGCAAGCCATCCAGTATGCATTATTGAATAGGAATGAACGGTTAGTGTTGTTCATGTCAAGTGGTTCGCTATCCATGCCAGCCAGAATGCATAGTTGACGAAGCGAATCTTAGGGGGCGACCGATAGCGCAGTGTGTTGAGGCATCAGTCTCAAGTTTAACTACCGGCGTTTCGGGTTCGAATTCCATCCACGACGACGTTCGTGGCCACGACGACGTTCGTGGCCATGGATGTGCAGGAGGTGCATACTGGCAACTGCATTCTCCGAAACCAGTTTATGTCGACGAAACGTCAACTGGGCCACATGGAACAGTTGACGCGCTATGCCCCACAAGGGGTTAGGGCAATTGAGAGACCTGATGGTCAGCAAGCAAGGGTATATTTACGGGTCGAGCTGATTATTATTGGGTCGATTTAGATGAAAATTTCACAGTTTATTTGAACTAGCCCTCCGAGGGTTTTGAAAAAAAATTAAAAGGATAATATACCACAAGGAAAATGTACCATTTTATGGCCCATAAAACACCAAGCAAAATTAAACACTTATCTCATAACTTCGAACAAAATGCATAAGCAAGCGATTGGTTTTATCTCAAGTGATTTGCCGTGGAGATCAGTATGCATAATTGAATGGGAATGAACTGTAGTTTGCGGTGCATGTGAGCCAGAATGCATAGTTTAACATATGTATTGATCAGAATGCATACTTGAAAGTATCCATTTATCTTAAATGGGACTCTCACTATTATTATTTCATCTGCACTAAATCTGGGTGTGTTAAATTTAAAATAACTTACACCCAAAAGACAAACAACAAGGGTATGTTGTTTGTGTAATGTGTATAAGTTAACCCGGATAACCCCCAATTAACCTACAATAGCGAAGTCTTATGCATGCCAACTCAATCATTGGTCGGGATCCTAGAAAAAAACATTCATGTTATGTCCTCGGATTGGAATTGGTTAGACAATGACTTGAATAGCAAGGAACAACAAAAACAAACCAGAAGAATACTGCTACCACATTCACAGATCTTTGCGAAAAGTTTTAATGAGACCAACATACCATTCATAGGCTGATTTTCTCAATGTCCTGTTAAAATGCCTGTTAGCAAACAGGGACTTATTTATTAAAAGACTAAACCTAGGAAGAGCCATTCGACGTGTTTTTCCGAACATAGCGCAAAACTTCAAAAACCATAATTGGTTGAGCGAACGAGTCATATTGGCGGCGAAAAACAAAGATATCGATGGCCTTGTTTATGCCGCGGAACTATCTTCGAGGATTAACTAATTCGAGCTTACTCACGACGACATAAACATGTCGCACTAGCTAGTTTTGGTACCAATTTTAGCTCCACTTGCTATGCAGAACTGGACTGAAAAATTGGGACTAGGTGGTGTTGCTGTCTTCGCTAATGGTGTTGTTGTTGAAAATTATATTTTATTTGTTATATAAATACCTCATCCTTTCCTGAAACTCTGCATTCGTTTCATCCTTTGATTGTAGCGGTAGAAACGCGTTTTTATTAAGAGGCTACTGCCCCTTAACATTTTCTTGACCAATGTCACCGCAGTCACAAACCAACAGCTGACATCTTTCATGTTTAGTACCTCTTCGTTTCGTATGGTCGGTATAAACACACCACGAACAAGTACTAGCACTAAAACGATTTAGTTAAATCGCCTTTTAGTTCCACGGCATAAACGTGGCCGATGATGTTAACGCGACCATTCAAAATTTCGTTCCGGGACAGTTGTTTTCCTTCAAATCAGTTGACACAGTTATCAACCACTTCAACCTGGTTGATAACTGTGTCAACCGATTTGAAGGAAAACAACTGTCAACAGAACAGAATTTTATAATTAGCTGGAATTGCCCGGACTACCACCGCATAATTTGCAATTAAAAGTAGGCTCAGTCACCATCATGTTGCGTAACATCAGTCAACCTCGACTCTGCAATGGAACGAGACTGGCTGTGAAAAAGCTTATGAACAATGGATGGGTTCAAAAGCTACCGAGCGGTCGGAACCGCACGCAAACAGTTCCGCAACTTGTCGGCTATGCAGTCCACCCCTGCTGAACGCTACTCTTGTTGTCACACGCTCTTCATATGAAAGTCAAGGAGAAAGAAGAAGAAGAAAAGTGTACGCAGTGAGCAGAAATATATCTTGCTCGGTGTCAATTTGATCATGATCACCTGAGCAGAAGTTGCTCGGTAACTGCTGAACGCAGCAAATGTCATCAAGGCGACGATTATCAAGAGAAAGTACGAGGAGAGGTTGTTTTGATTTCGCGCAACCCGATGATTCCAACGGACTTGCCAGTCGAGTTCAAACGGCTGCAATTCCCCGTGCGCCTTGCATTCACGATGGCCATCAACAAATTACAAAGCCAGTCGTTGGAAGTTTGCGGGATTAATTTGAAGTTTCCGTGTTACGCGCATGGACAACTGTATGTCGCGTGTCGGAAAGCCAAGCCATCATCTTTATTTGTTTACACACCGGAAAATAAAACGAAAAACGTAGATTACCACAAAGCTTAGCATTGAATGTTAACATCATTTCTCTTCCATGTAAATAAAAGACATTGGATTCACCAAATGGAACTCAAACTGTACACAGTGCGGTCAGTATTGTCCATCTCAATGAATTGGAGTTGGAAGGTTGACTGGGATTCATAATCACTTATGAAGAGTTATAATCAAATCAATTTTAGGTGGTACGAAGTTCACTGGGTCATCTATCTACCTATATATCTATAAAAATGGAATGTTTGTTTGCTCGTTTTTTTTCTGGCCAAACGGTTCGACAGTTTTTCATGAACATTACTACTCGCCCCTCACACCTCCTCCTTCTCCCGTCATTATGAAACAAAGTGAGTAAGACGAGTGAAATTGAAAGGGGGAGGGGGGCAGTGGCAGTCCGACGACGCCCATTTCCACGTCCACTCTATCCTCAATGGGTGAGAGGAAAACATGGGAAAATGGCGAAAATAGTGGCAATTTATTGTGAGCGAAGTGAGCTCTTTTAGCTAGTCAATCAATAAATATATCGCAATGGAACACACTGTTCTAGTCACATTCAATTTCAGCAAGAAACCTACCGTCGACAGAAGTTTTATCAGGATTTTTTTTCCGAATTACGGTCTTATTTTTAGCATTGGCACACTGCCACCATCATTATTACGGTTACTGTCATTATGACGCATTTTCTATGAAGGTGCGACACACTGCAACAACCCTCATTGCCTTGTGTCATCACCTTGACAACCGTTGTTGCTCCTTTCATCGTGACTTGTTATTGAAAAATTGAATTTATGAAATGTCAACGAAAATATCAATACCAATTACCATACAAAATTCAAAATAACTGCCAATTAGTTGTCAATTGTGGTTGTACTACTTGTCAACAGATGGCTACCACCTTCATTGGAACTGAAAAGTATGGCTGTTTACTTTCATTATCCACCGTAATTATGATGGTTTTTTACTTTCATAATGAAAGTAAGCGTAATAATGATGGGCAGTGTGCCAATGCTATTATGCTCTAGCAACTGGCCTATAGGGTCTCAAAAAAGCAAGACGCAAACGGGCAGAAAATGGAGAAAACCTGAGAAGCGAAAAAGTTCCGTAGTATAGGAATCGAGACGAACGGTGACAACAACTGTCAAAGGTCATACATATTAACTTACCGTTTGTTAAGAAGCAGGCTTTACATAACTTGCATGGATATTGTTTAGCACGTGTATGTACATTCATGTGCATATTAAGCTCATGTTGAGTAGTCTTCTTCATTCCACACACAGAACATTGATAATTTTTAATACCTTCGTGGCGTAGCTTATGTTGTCGCAACTTGTTGGCAACGCGAAATCGTTTAGGACATTTATCACAGGCGAATGGGAATTCACCCTTGTGCATCATTTCATGTTCCTGTAACGAAACAAAGAAAAAATCAAAAGAATTGAAAGTGTTGTTATAAAAAGTAATTGTAATCTTAGTGTCACCATACACTGTCGATCTCGAACTCGAACTCGAACCTGGTACAAATGTCCTCTGACACACACACACACACACTTCACATAGGTGTGAAGAAAACCGGTCCACTTGTACTAGGTTCGTGCTCGAGTTCGAGTTCGACAGTGTATGGTGACACTAAAAAGGAGTGATGTTTAAATTCGTTTTATGTAAAGTCGTATTCACACGACACAAGATTTGACCAAATCTTTGGATTTGGCCGAATCTACCGTAAAATGTACTAGATTCTAGATTTGGAGCGGGATTTGAAGCCAATCTTGCTTCAAATACCGCTGAATTCATCCCCATCGCTGAATTATGTTGGGAAATACTGTTTTATATTCAGCACAACAAATTTCTCCCAATTTCTCTTCCGGCTGACAAACAGTCATCGGACATAAGTCAAATCTTCTTCTCCTCCAAGAACTCCATGGTGCTTGCATGGGTTTTGGGATCTGCAAATCTATCTAGATTTGGGTATGTAGTGTGAATATTGTATAATCTGTTTTATGATTACCTGAGACCACAAAATAGTTAAACATGTTGAATTCAGCTTTTCATATTCCCATAGACTACAAATCGGGGAAATGTATCAGTTAAAAATTGAATCTGAAATACTGAATAATCGCAACGATTCTAAACCTGAATGCAGTAATTAACTGGCCATAGAAACGTTCGATTATTCGTTAATCCAAATTCATATAAACCGGTTAAATTTTCCTATTCCTGGTTTATAAGAATTTGAATTCCTAAATTAAACAGGTTCCTTTTGTGAACGCAGGCATTAGCAATTCACATTCTTATAAATCAAATGTGGGGGAAATTAATCGGTTTACATGAATTTGAATTGGTGAATAATCAAAACGTTTCAAATCCTGAACTCATGGAATATCAGCAAAGGAAACGTCAACTGGGCCACATGGAACAGTTGGCGCGCTATGCCCCACAAGGGGTTAGAGCAATTGAGTAGTATTTCTTGACATTGAGAAAGCTTTTAACAACAACTCATTTGACTCAATCGGGAGCGCACTTACTATATAACAAAAGGAGCCGATACCATTACGCAGTCTGCGTGAAAGTGAAACGTATGCTCTCTTCCAGAAGTGTCATATCTGACGTAGGTTACTGTCTCCACTGCCTTGGTGCGTCGTTATAAACATAGTCTAATGTGAAAACTATCCTCGCTACGACTTTCAATACAAGGATATGTGAACGACCTGGTGATTATGGCCAGGGTAAATTCGAAAAAGTTCCACCTGACATTATTGCCTGCGTCCTGGAAAAACCTTAAACGTTGCAAGTTGCTTTAAAATCAATTCAATTTCAGGTGGAAATTACATGTAAAACTTGAACTAGGGAAAGGAATCAGAAAATTTTTTTTTATTTACTTCCCCTTCTAGCGATTCACATGTATCTGAATTGCTGAATGAATACTCGCAACGTTTATGAAATGTTTAAGATTCAGAACACACTCACACATAGAGCGGTTTGCCTAGTTCAAGAATGGCGTGACCAAAACGGACTTCTGATTAGCACGACGGAAGCCGTCACTGTCCGTTTTACTAGAAATATCCGACTCAAGGCACTGAGCTGCATGAATAACTCCCCTGGTAATTTTGGAGATCAGGTGAGGTATCTGAGTGTTACACTCGACAGTAATTTACTCTGGACGGAACATCTTAGGGTGACATCGGAGAAGGCTATATAAAGGAGCTGTGGATCTGCAAGCAATGCATGGGGCACTATGCCATCCGATCAGCTCGCTGCACTAAGGATGTACTTTTCAACCATTCCTACCAGAGAAAGATAGGCAGAATCTCATAAATACATCCATCCCAATACAATAAACTATGGTTCAAACACGTAAAAGGGCTCAGGTGTGAGTATTATTGAACCAAGGGTCTCCACCGCTATGGGTAGCCTACCAACTGTATTTTATTTTGTTCATGCCATCGAAGTTTGTGCACGGCTGTACCAAATCGCAGGCGCGATTTTCTCTGACAACAAAGCGGCCATTATGGCGCTCACACCTCGGTCAACTCGAAGTTTTTGCGGTCCTGCCAAGAAATTCTTTATTGAAGGATGTTTCAACAAACTTTACACTTCACTCAGTTACCAGTCACTCTGGCATCAAAGCGAATGAGCGAGAAGACAAGCTTGCTAGACATGCCTCCTCCAGAAACCTACGTTATAGTAAACGTATCCGAGATTAAAAACGAGAGACAGTCGCCTCTCTGTAGAATACTCGCTTAAACGAATGCTTGATCTGCTTAACCTGAGTAGGGATAGGGTTGTTGTTGTGGCGACGTTTCGAATACTTGTGTGTGTGTTATACAGGGTTACTGGTAACTCAACGTGTTCCTTGCAAGGCGTTATAATAGAGTCAAAATGCAACAAAATAAAGCCACAAATGTTCTACCGATTTTCAGTGGTTACTGAGATATTTGAATTTTTAGGTTTTTAAAAAAGAAACACGGATTTAGCCATTTAAAATAAGAATTAAAAAAAAACTACTTAGTAACTGGGTCAAAACTTATTTTTTTCTCTTAGCCAAAATTGTGGCAGATACTTCCCAATCATTCAAAATTTCAAAAATTATTCACATCTCGAAATTTTTAATTTAAAATACTTAAAAAAAATTTACAATTTACAATTTTTTTTACTTATTATACTCTAGATGAAATCTGAGAGTATTATAAGTTTGCCACAAAGTTTGTAACGCTAAGAAATAAGGCTCGCAGAAAAAAATGAATGATACAGAAGTTCATATTATCACTCGAATATCTCAAAACCGGATGTCCGTCTGTCCGTCTGTCCGTCTGTCCGTCTGTCCGTCTGTCCGTCTGTCCGTCTGTCCGTCTGTCCGTCTGTCCGTCCGTCCGTCCGTGACCTCTCTAGCTCGAGAACGCGTTGAGCTATGAAGTTCAAATTTTGCACACGTTATTTTTGACAAAAAATGAAGGCTAAGTTCTTGAACGGGCTAAATCGCTCCACCCCTTCTACCCCCTCCCATACAAAATGACACATTTTTGAAAATTTACAATAATCAGATTTTCTCAGAAACTATAAAACATCTTGCTTTGAAATTTTGAATATATCACTTTTATGATAATTGTAACCTATGTTATAAAACTTATTGTAATCCTCACCCTCCTTCTACCCCCTCCCATACAAACTGCACTATTTCATGAAATACGTTAAGCCAATTTACTCATTACCTATACAATTTATCGGGCTGAAATTTTGTACTTGACACTTAATTAACAATATCAGTTAGATTCAAAAAAAGTAATCGATTACCCTTACTCCGTCTACCCCCTCCCATACAAAATGACACATTTTTGATAATTTACAATAATCAGATTTTCTCAGAAACTATAAAACATCTTGCTTTGAAATTTTGAATATATCACTTTTATGATAATTGTAACCTACATTATAAAATTTATTGTAATCCTCACCCTCCTTCTACCCCCTCCCATACAAACTGCACTATTTCATGAAATACGTTAAGCCAATTTACTCATTACCTATACAATTTATCGGGCTGAAATTTTGTACTTAACACTTAATTAACAATATCAGTTAGATTCAAAAAAAGTAATCGATTACCCTTACTCCGTCTACCCCCTCCCATACAAAATGACACATTTTTGATAATTTACAATAATCAGATTTTCTCAGAAACTATAAAACATCTTGCTTTGAAATTTTGAATATATCACTTTTATGATAATTGTAACCTACATTATAAAATTTATTGTAATCCTAACCTTCCTTCTACCCCCTCCCATACAAACTGCACTATTTCATGAAATACGTTAAGCCAATTTACTCATTACCTATACAATTTATCGGGCTGAAATTTTGTACTTAACACTTAATTAACAATATCAGTTAGATTCAAAAAAAGTAATCGATTACCCTTACTCCGTCTACCCCCTCCCATACAAAATGACACATTTTTGATAATTTACAATAATCAGATTTTCTCAGAAACTATAAAACATATTGCTTTGAAATTTTGAATATATCACTTTTATGATAATTGTAACCTACATTATAAAATTTATTGTAATCCTCACCCTCTTTCTACCCCCTCCCATACAAACTGCACTATTTCATGAAATACGTCTTAACGTCTTAACGACTTACGTCTTACGTCTTAACGATGCATCCGAGATTGCAACCAAAATTATTTATTGGCTTTAACCAGGTTCAAATTCATCTAGAGTATTGCATGATTGGGGTGTACCCCAATCGTAGTTCTTTTATGTTTTTTAAATGTGGTATTACTCAAAAAAATTATATGACACAAAGTGTACAAACCATTACAAAAACATGTCCGTCTTGTCAGTTTTCCAAAAAGGTATAAATATCAATAGAAATCCTTCAAATAATTGAAGGAACTTGCATTAACTTTAACGGGGAACCATTATTCGATTTTTACAAGTAGGTTTAAAAAAAAACACGGATTTAGCCATTTAAAATAAGAATTTAAAAAAAAATACTTAGAAATCTATTTTCTTCTCATAGCCAACACTATGCAAAAAATTTCTCAATCATTAAAAATTTCAAAAATACTTCATCTCTCGAAATTTTTAATTAAAAATCTTAAAAAAAAATATTTGTTTGACTTGATTTAAAATGAATTATTACTCAAAAAAATTATATGGCACAAAGCGTACAAACCATTAGGAAAACATGCCCATCTTGTCAGCTTTCCAAAAAGGTATAAATGTCAATTCAACCCCTTCAAATAATTGAAGCAAAGCCATTAATCGATTTGAGAAAATAAAACAATTGCATAAATTCATATTAACAAATTTCGAACATAAAGTTTCTTCTTTTCATTCGGGGTATTGAACCTTTTTATTGCCTAACTGCATAATTTAAAGGAGTAATCATAAAGTAATTGACAAGAGTGCTTAAAGGTAGAGGGGAGGGAGGGAAGAGACCATTATCTTATGATCGCTAATGTTCGATTGCGTATTGCAGCCGTGCGCCGCCCCAGCGACGAAAGATCCAGGCCCCGCAAATTCAACACCGCTCGACTAAAAAATCCAGCTGTCTTACAACAATATAATGACCATCTTGCGCAAAAAGCGGCTGAGATAACTAGTCACCCAGATAGTGACATAAACGAAAACTGGGATGCCATAAAAAATGCGTACATTGATAGCGCAAATACCATCCTTGGCCCAAACCCGGATTGCCGGAATAAGCCCTGGATGTCCGACGCTTCATGGCAGCGGATTGTTGAAAGAAAGGAGCTGAAAGTTCGTTTGGCTGCAGCATCAGACGACAATCGAAGCAGCATCGAACTCCTTTACCGTCAGAAAGCTCGAAAAGTTCAGCGTAGTGTGCGACGCGATAAAAAAGTTTATGCCAATTCTCTTTTAGCGTCAGCAGAAGAAGCCGCAAGAAGTAACAACTTAAATGCCGTATACGGTGTCATCAAGGAGTTTACAGGTGGTCGTAACTCCTGCCAACATCCGGTGAAAGATAGTGATGGAAAGCTAAAATACTTATCTTGGAAGAAGATCAAATGAGGCGGTGGAAAGAACACTTCGCCGCGGTCTTGAACCGTGTAACCTCTGGTGAAGTTCCCCCTCATATATTTTAGATAATTTAGCTAACCATCAAAATGTGCGTATACGGTCCACTGCCCCGACTAAAGAGGAAATAGTCACTGCAATTATTGCACTAAAACGAGGAAAGGCCGCCGGACTTGACGGCATCCCTGCCGAACTTTATCAAGCAGCCCCAAGCGTAACTGCCGATTTGCTGCACCCACTTGTTGATAAAGCGTGCAATACAGAGACCTTTCCCACTGAGTGGAAGGAAGGTTTGATCATCAAACTTCCAAAGAAGGGTAGCCTCACAGACTGTAATAATTGGAGAGGCATATGTGTGCTTCCTGCCGTTGCCAAGATAATAGCTAAAATCGTCCTGGAAAGACTAAAGGCCCACTTAGAAAGCACAATTGATGAAGAGCAGGCTGGCTTTCGATCCGGATTCTCCTGTGTCGATCACATTAACACCTTGCGAATCATCATCGAGCAATGCGCTGAATACGATTCTCCGCTTCACTTGCTTTTCATCAATTTCGAAAAGGCTTTCGATAGTGTGAACCGGGATTCTATATGGGCGGCCTTGCGCAGGAGAGGCATCCCTGAGAAGCTTGTGGCTATTATTAAGGCAACCTATGACGGCGCGAAATGTCGCGTTCTGCATAAAGGTAAGCTGTCGGGGGACTTTGAGATTCGCAGTGGAGTTCGGCAGGGGTGCATCCTCTCACCGATCCTATTCCTCATTGTGATCGGCGATGTGTTGCATGCAGCCCTATCCGGACTCGACAGAGGAATTCAATGGACTTTGACATCTTATCTACAACATCTTGACTACGCTGACGACATATGCCTACTCTCCCACAAAATCATGGATCTGTCCGCAATGGCGTTAGATCTCGAGAGGGAGGCAAGCAAGGTTGGGCTAAAGATTAATACCAACAAGACCAAGGTTCTTAGCCCGCCGTTGCGAAAAAGAAATCCGACACCTATTGCCATTAATATTAATGGGCAGCCTGTGGAGAAGGTGGACAACTTCGTCTACCTGGGTAGCATTGTTGCCGAAAATGGTGGTACGGAGCAGGACATCGCTCGTCGTATCAACCAGGCTAAACGCGCATACGGCATGCTGTCCAAAATCTGGCAGGGCAGTTATCTCAGCATTAAGACCAAGCTGGGCCTGTTTCGCTCCCTGGTACTATCAGTGCTTTTGTATGGGAGCAGTACATGGAAAGTTTCCGTAGGAGTTACCAGAAAGCTGCAAGTTTTCGTCAACTCATGTCTTCGTCGAATTTTAAGAATTTTCTGGCCCGAAACAATATCAAATGAAGAGCTAAGTCGGCGTACGGGTCAGATGCCAATCGACGAATTGATACGCAGGCGAAAATGGCAGTGGATAGGTCACACATTGCGGAAGAGTGATAACTGCATTGCTATGCATGCCATGAAATGGAACCCCATTTCCAACCAAGGCCGACCAAGAGGGGGTCCTCGAATCACATGGCGTCGATCTGTGGCAAAGGAGTGTCAGGCACTGGGTAAGTCTTTTGGGGAGTTGCGCCCCATTGCCCAGAACAGAGTACGATGGCGCGCAGGAGTAGTTGACGCGCTATGCCCCGCTAGGGGTTAAGGCAAAGTAGTAGTAGTTAAAGGTATGTAACGCAAAGTCATAATATAATTCGCATTGGATAAAATATTCCAGGTAAAAGTGATCTAATGAATGGAAAATATGTAGGAAGTTTAAAGAAGCGTCATATAGTATTTTAATTAACAACAGTCTTTATAAAAGTTGGTATTTGTATAAAATAATTCTAATAAAAACTGATGCAATGAATGAAAATAAGAAACTAAAAATAAGTAAAAAAAAATTATAATTTTTTTCAAGTATTTTAAATTAAAAATTTCCAGATGTGAATAATTTTTGAAATTTTGAATGATAATAAGTTTTGACTCAGTTACTAAGCAGTTTTTTTAATTGTTATTTTAAATGGCTAAATCCGTGTTTTTTTTTTAAAAAAAACCTAAAAACTCAAATATCTCAGTAACCACTGAAAATCGGTAGAACATTTGTGGCTTTATTTTGTTGCATTTTGACTCTATTATAACGCCTTGCAAGGAACACGTCGAGTTACCAGTAACCCTGTATACATTAAAAATAATTTTCGACGCTCTCGCTATCAAGGCCAAGGAATTGGTGACTTCGATAGGGTTTTCCCAAAGCGCTCTGGGTGTTAATATAGGTAGTGGGTGTAACTGGATAACTGAATATGTGGTGAACGTTATGGAGGGTGCTGTCACACACTGGGAAGGTATTTTTACCCAATGGTCCAATACGAGGCAAGTACGAATTTTGTCCCGAACACTAACCAGACCTGAGTTGAGCGAGTACAGACCTTATTGCACGTGGTCGATTTATTTCATTCGATGATATGGTTGGTGGTCGTGCTGAGAGTACTGCGTTTGGTTTTAGATCCTCGATTCAGGTCTGAACTTCTTCCCTATGTAGCGGGGCGATAGCAGTTCTGTAGTAGGTATCGTCGATTTGTTCTCCCTTGAAACGCTGGACATCCCTTTCAATGTTGCTTAGGTAGCGAGGAGGTGATGCTCTGTCCATAAGGCTGTAGCTCGAGTGGTTACGATGGTAACATCCTACTAGATATTGCTTCGATAAGAGTGGATTTTATTCCATTGTATAACTCAGGTTTTGAGACCAAATAGGGGCTTTATAGGTTACCAGGAAGGTCTCCTTATCCTTACCCCAGGAACTACCAGCAAGAGCTTTAAGAACTTTGTTCCTGCTTCTCACCTTGTCACAGATTGTTGATTCATGGGCAGAAGATGTGGGCATGTTATCAAGGGTGAAACCGAGGATTTTTGGGTGGTTTACCGTTGGGATAAGTTGATCCCTTCCTAATATGTTCAGTTGCATTCTGACTTCTTTGGTCCAGGAGGTAAAATGGGTGGCAAAAGGCTTCGAAGCAGATATTATGTGCAAGTTATTGGTTAACGAAGGTGTTGACTCTTCAAGATACTGGTTGATTAGGTTGCAAATGTGTTCAATAATATTACCCGTAGCCACAACAGAACAATCGTCCGCATAGATGATAATTTAAAGTCCCTCAGGTGGCGTTGGGAGCCTTGACAGATAGAGCTTAAACAGGGTAGGTAATAGAACTCCTCCTTGCGGAACGCCCTGTTTACTCTTCTAAGCTTGGACTTCTTATTAAACTCTGTGAACGATTGTCTGCCAGCAAGGTAGTTTGCGATCCACTTGATAAATTGAATTGGAAGCGAAGTACAGCTGATGTCCAATAGCAGTGACGAATGGTTGACAGTATCAAAGGCTTTTGATAAGTCAAGAGCCACCAGAATCATTCGACGACAAGGACGGCTTAAAGCCAATGTATTGTAGATTTACGGTGATATGGCATCCAATGCCGTCGTAGTGCTGTGTATTCGCCTAAAGCACTGTTGATGGTCGGGTAATTTCAAATGGATCGCACACTTAAGCAGGAGTAGCGCCTCAAGCGTCTTAGCAACCGACGAAATTAGGGTGATAGATCGACATGATTCGCTTTGTATTGCTTTCTTCCCGGATTTCAGGATAGGCACCATCCTTCCTGTCTTTCATACTTCGGGAATAATTGACGTCGCCATTGATAGATTAAGGATAAGGACGTTAGATAATCCAATGCTGACAAGTCAAGGTTTTTGAGCATCTCTCAACTGCCCTAACCCCTTGTGGGGCATCGCGCGTCAACTGTTTCAAGTGGCCCAGTTGACGTTTCGTCAACATAAACTGGTTTCGGAGAATGCGATTGCCAGCATGCACCTCCAGCACATCCATGGCCACGAACGTCGTCGTGGACGGGATTCGTACCCGAAACGCCGGCAGTCAAACATGAGACTGATGCCTCAACACAGTGCGCTACCGGTCGCCCCAGAGAGTTCTTGGCTTTCAGTGAGATTAGTGAGACCCTGACAGTCGTCCAAAATCTACTGATATCGGATTTCAAGTTACAACTGTTAAGGTTAGTCCATTTGACTCTTCTACGCTCGGTGACTTGATTATTATTTCGGCGTTGAGCTCCCTTATTCTAGGGTCATCGGAGTTGGTGTTGCAAATTCTGTCCTTTTCGTCTGCCAATTTTGCAGCTGGTGTTGGAAAATTAGGTCGAACTTCAGGGATTCGACCTGCCGCGCCGCACAGTGCGTCGTTCCATAGCCAAAAATCGAAATTTTTTTATTTTTGTCCGGCTTTGAAAGTAACCTATCTTTAAGAAAACATGTTGGAGCTCCTAAAAATGATGTTTGAAAAATTTTGCTTTTATTTGTTTTAGTAATATTATGTGCTAAATTCGAAAAATTGAAAATATTGAAAAAAGGGTCTATGAGCTGAAAATTGCGTTTTGAGCTTCGGTGAAGTCCTGGCTACCTAAAGTAATATTTTCCCAATAGACCAGGCCCCAGGCTTACACCCAAAGACAAAAAAAAAATTTTAATTAAAAAATGTTAAAAAAAACAGCACAATTATTTAAAATTAAAATAAAATTTTGAGTAAGGATTAAAAAAAAACGTCACAAAACGTTTTGGGTGGTTGACGGTTTCTGTCAGATGCATATATATTCTTTCATTCTAAGTAGTTTTGGTTTGCCTTTTTTTGCCTTTTTGAGCGTAATTGGCGTTTTTGTGGGATAAGTCACATTTAAAAAATCAATGAATATTTTTCAAGATTCCTTAAAATTAATAATACAGAGAAAATTGCACATTTGTTGCAAGGACTAGGTGCTTACCGTCTGAAATATAAATAAATAAATAAAAAATAATAATTTAATAAACTATAAAAAGTTTATTTATTCTAAAAAGAAATACCCATAAAAGGAAACAAATACACAAGGCATATCGGTTCAACTGGGTTAAAGTTTTTTTTATTATATATATTATTTCGCTTATCTATAGGTACTTTCGAGTGATTTTGGGGGCGTAATTGTAATTTATATGCATGAAAAACGCTTTTGTAACACATGTGAATATGTATATGTATGTTAAAACTACTAAAAAGTTCTAATTACGGACAAAATTTTATATTTTATAGGTAAAATAAGTATTGTGCTTAGAGTTAGAGTAGCAGGACCGGAAAAAAAAGTAAATAAAAGAATAATAAGGATATAATGAAAGAATACACTTTAATTTTTACGCTCTAGGTGCTAAAAGCATCAGCTAACGTAACGAACGAAAATTCGAGCGGAGTAATAAAATAAATGTTGTAAAATGTCACAGCTAGCTAGTCGAAAGGTCAGCTATTCCGAGTCAAATTCAACATGCATTTCACGATGATAGATGGTAGTATTACCAACATACTATCGAACACGAATGCATCTTCAAATTGCTACATTTGTGGAGCCACCCCAAAGGAAATGAATACGACTCAAGTTGCAATGCGACCGCCTAATATCGAACATTATCGCTTCGGTTTATCAACGCTACACTGCTGGATCCGATTTTTCGAGTGTCTTTTGCATATAGGTTACCGTCTACCTATTAAGACATGGCAAGTTCGGGGAGCGCAGCATAAGGAACTTGTAGACGATAATAAGAAGAGGATTCAAGCAGAATTTAAGTCGACAATGGGTCTTCTCGTTGATAAACCCAAGCAAGGGTTTGGCTCCACAAATGACGGAA
Organism: Chloromyia formosa; assembly: GCA_964017055.1. Classification (NCBI taxonomy): domain Eukaryota; kingdom Metazoa; phylum Arthropoda; class Insecta; order Diptera; family Stratiomyidae; genus Chloromyia; species Chloromyia formosa. The sequence goes on from OZ024815.1 coordinate 66,056,788, forward strand.
ACACGGCAAGACGTTTTTTTTTACAATCCTGAGTTAAGTTCCAGGATAACAGGCGTGGATGAAAATTTAATAAAGAAATTCTCCATCATATTAAGAGTACTTGCAAGTGGTGTAAGTATTCATGTCGATAGATTTATGACGCTGCTGGACGAAACAAGGAGAATATATTTGGACTTGTATTCATGGTACTACATGCCTAGCAGCGTCCACAAAGTTCTCATGCACGGATGTGATATAATCGATTCCTTCCACTTGCCAATAGGAAGTCTATCTGAGGATGTTTTGGAAGCAAGTCATAAAGAAGTAAGGCGGCATCGATTGTCTCACACACGTAAGTTCTGCAGAAGCAGTTCGAACACCGATTTAATGATATTGCTTTTGGCTTCAGATCCATTTATAGCATCCCAAAGAACTCTTAAAGTAAAGAGAAATTGGACGCACATGTTATTTATTATTTAAAAGAAATCCAAACAAGTCCAACATTTCCCATTGCTGATTTAGAAGATAGCGACGAAGAATGATATTTTATTTTTTGTATTATTTTATTTATATAATTTTGTTATTTTGTTTTATAAAATAAACTATTTTCAGAAAATTCATATTTCGTCTCTTTTTTATTGAGACTGATGCTTCATCTTATGTATAACAAGCTTTTCTATCTTTTAAATGTTCAAAAGGTTCCAAACCTTAGGTGTTTGGTATACAATAAAAAAAAAAAATTGCAAAATCGTCGGAATTTAAATTACAAATTACAAACGCCACATTTAATTTTTCTGAAATATAGTAAAGTGCAATATGTGCATAGCATCTCTTTGAAAATCTAAGATATTCTGTGTTACCATTTAAAAGATATTACGTTTTACCACCAGCCTCCTAATTACAGCAAATTTAACTCACACTTTTCGTAATATATCCAAACTGCGACCATCTATCTTAATCAAATTTATGTAGTTTAAAGATTATGTATAGCTCCCCATTCGTGCGAAATTTTAACAAAATCGGTTGCACAGTTCTTAAGATACTGATTTTTGATCACTTCGACGCACTGTGCGCCGGTATGAATTTTGCTGCAGCTTTCACCACAACTCGTCTAAAATTCTTTTCAGTCACGCGAACATCAGATGGTGTTGGTAGGGCAGTTAAATTTACATTAGTGTAATTCCGAAAGCTGACAGCGGACAAAAGTCAGTCGAGTTGCTCCGCTATTGTAATGCCTCTGGAGTCATTGCTCAAGTTGGAATGCCAGGACTCATGGTGCGCGTTAAAGTCACCTAGCATATGGCCAGTTAGAAAGGACTGATGACCTTGAATCCAGGGGGCAGAAGGAGACAGGCGGAATATATATGTTGAAGATGTCTATTTCAATATTTTCAGTTTGAACTGCGATCGCCTGCACTTCGAGGACATTATAGTTAGTAACAGAAGCTATCTTACGATAAAGCACTGAGTGGTGTATGATAAGCGCAAGTCCTTCGCCAGCATTTGTCAGTCTGTCTTTCCTTATAATAGTAATTACCATATGAGTTGACCAACGAGTTAGCATTAAGTGTTTTCTTCTATATGGCACCGATCATTACGCGATGTCTATCTATAAAAGCTGTAAGTTCGGGGATTTTATGTTGCAGCCAATTGCAATTCAGTTGCATCAGCGATATGATATCGCGGTTTGCAATAGTAGGTGCTGGAGTAAGGTTGTACTGCGACGAAAAACCTCAATGATTGATGTTGGTATTCATTGGAGTTACTGGGGATGTCTGCGAACCCGATTGAGTGACCGTTGATAACGACAAGCTGCGGGTACCGAGCGAGAAAGAAGATGGTCGATTCCTGTTTCTACACCTGTTAGCAGTGAAGGAAGGGCTCCATTTCCTATGATGAGATAGTCCAGAGCTTTTTCTTAGGTGCCACCAATCGTTGTAGCAATAACATTGGACTGAGGTGGCATTATGATGTATTGGCTTATTATAAACGCAGCAAAGGACCTGGGTTTTTTTTTTTCAATTTCGGCGCGAAAGAGGAGCGTTGAGAGCACCTGCGTCGATATGTGTTGCTCCCAAAACGTTTGTTATGTACAAAATACACACAAATTTTTCTTCTTCCATCGTGGGGGTATAGCAGCTACTGACCGTTGAAAACGGGTCGTTTCGGTGCCGGCTGCCGTAGGAACGAGTAGAGGTAGGGTCAATCTCGTCTTCGGGGTCACATGAAGACCAATGCCAGCTGTCGCTCTGACAATGAAACTCTCGAGCGCATACTGTGTGAGTATGAGGCTCTTGCCCGTCCCGAGCATGACATTCCATTTGCCCGTGGACACATACCCTCATTTCAGTAATTTTATTGTAAAGATAAATCTTGCTGACGCTTAGAATAGAATTTAATGGGATTTAAGTAAGAATTCGATATTGCTTTTTGTTGGATACGTCGTTGGTTGCTTCGATTGGTGCAGTCATATTATAAACCGTGTTCGTTTCACCCGAACAAAGAGTCCATTCTCACACAAAACTACTAACCGGATTATGATTCAGGTGTCTTATGGGATCACATCGGATCAGAGTTGAAAGTGAATTGGTTGAAACTTAACTTCTTTCTAGGCAATTCGGCCTTATTTTAATGTATACTGAGTCCGCAATCTGCCCCACGCGGCGAAAATCGCTCGTCGCTGATCCGTGGGTTTCGATTCATCCTGGAAATATACCCCCTTATATTGAGCACGGCTATAATTTTCAGTGTTGTATGCATTATGCAGGAAAGATGAATATTTTGGGAGGTTGCTCAAGTTGAAAAGGAACACACTGGAAATTAAGACAAAATGGAGTTTTGGAAGCGTGAAATGGTTTGAAACCTGATTTACTTAATTTCAAGTGATTTTTCTCGTTCTCAGTATGCTGTCCTATATATTTCCGACTCTTAACTTGAACACAAAGCTCGCCGAGTGTAGGGAGATAGAGATTTCTTGTTGTTGTGGCAACGCCTACTAGCGTTGAAGGGGTTTGTCAGCCCTTGGCGGTTGTGGATGAACGGGTCACTCCGATGCGTAGAACAGGCTGCCGTGGGATTTGTCGGTGTGGGCAGTTAAAAGTTATCAAACAACCCACTCCAAATGACTCACCTTAGATCGACGCCAGATGGTCCTGGGCCACGACAAATGGTTCCTTGTTGAGTGCCCAGAAACGAATTCTGTCAAGAACACCATCTCAATGTCCGTTCCAACCACCGATAAAAATAAAACACAAATTTCTACAAAAGAAATAATATTTATTACTTTTTTATTATTATTATTCTCACTAGACCTTACATACTTTTTTTGTTCTCATCTTACTCAATACCTTAAAAACCAAAACTAATACATACACAGAATAAAAGTGTTGAATTTATTACAATGTAATAAAATTGTTGGACTGTTCATGATTCTCAGGCGGCAGTAATGATGTTGCAACAACAAGAGTCGGCACCGATGCGGGTAAAGGCGGTAAAGGTGGCAATAATGGCAACGGAGGCGCTGGCGGGTCAATTGGTCGTAAAACACGATTTTTTTCGCCATTTTTCGCCTTCTCATGACGTTTAACGTGCAATTGAAACGATGTTTTCTGTATGAAACGTTTACCACAGATGGGACATTCGTGCGGCTTTTCGCCCGTATGTCTCATGACATGATGTTTTAGTGTCTCGGCCTTTCCGAAACTCTGATCACAATATGTGCAATTGTACGTTTTAATACCTTCGTGGACGACTCGTACGTGTCGAACTAGATTGCCTGGAAGAATGGAAGAAGGTGAAAGTGATTAGAGGGAAAAACAAAATGCAATGAAGAAAAAATAAAAAATAAACCATGTTTCTTTTTTTTACCATTTGAAAAAAGAGACACCGAAATACGTGCTTCATAAGTCCGTTTCCATGCAAAAGACGCAAATCATCCTAACACCTTGTTTATTCTTCGGTTGAATCGTGTCCGAGCTGACATGGCTGACGCATAGCTGTTTGCGTCTTTGGACTAATAATAGGTTTTAAATCGAGTTGATCCCACACTTCCTTCACGTGGGCTCCGCTCGCTGTGCGAGCTCCGTGGCTTAAGGGGTTGCTACCCTCAGTATATCGCCCTAGATCGCTCGTTTCGCTCGCTCTATACCCTACAGCGGTTAAGCCAAGATGCAAACCACGATGCATCGCCCGGTGAAATAGGAATATACCCGCACTTCCAATTAATCAGTAAGTTTCCCACAGAATCTCTCTTCAACTGGGGTACGGGCGGCACATAGTGGTTTGTGTCTTGAACCAATAGTGCGTTTTAATTTAAGATGATTTCGTGCTCCCCTTGCGTGGGCTCCGCAGGGTTTGCTATCCTCAGTATACCGCTTTAGAACGCTAGCTTCGCACTCTATGCGCTACAACAGTAAAACGACTACTAGCCAAGACGCGAACCATGGTGCGTCGTCCGATGAAAAAGAAATGTACTGAACCCCGAAGCAGATATAAACGTAAACATCGGGAGAACACTCGTTGAAGCAATGATGTACGCATCTAACAAATTTTCGAATGAGTAGCTAGCCGTGGATTACTATAAAGAAAAAAGGAGCATTCCTAGTTGACCGGGCGACGCATAGTGGTTCGCGTCTTTGATCAATATATGGTTTTAAATTCAGATAATTTACAACTCCCCTTGCGTGGCTCCGCTCGATATGCGAGCTCCATGGTAAGAGGGGCTGCTACCCTCAATATACCGCCACACGACGCGCTTTTCGCTCACTCTATACGCTACAGCCATAGAACCACTATTAGCAATGATGATGATGCGAACCACGATGGCCACTCGATGAAATAGGAATATACCAGAAAAAATATCCAAAGATAAAGAGCACTAGAACTATCGCTAAGCCTCTAAAAGCAAGTAAAGGTACATAGGAGGCAGTTACCGCGCTTGAGCTGAGGTTTGAAAGCTAACTTACTCAAGGCAAACCCTAAGCCAAGGCTTAGAATATAGAGCCATGGAATGAGCTTATCCTGTATATCTCTGGCTCCAACATTTGGCGAATAAGTCGACAGCCAGCCTACTCGGTTGATGTTTGATATTGACATTTGTTGACTGTTCTGTCGAATTGTGCATGAATAAAGGTCAATTCTTGTCAGATAATCGACAGTCAGCCTACTCAGTTGGCGTTTCGATATTGACATAATGTTGACCGCGCTGTCGAATTGTGCATAAACAAACGTCAATTCTTGTCAATATTTAAATTTCATAATTACTAAACGGTCTACTGAGTTAACTGACTGTCGACCACATGTCGACTTAGTACCCATATTTTGGAGCCACTGTCTCTATGGAGACATAGAGGACAAGCTCATTCCATGGCTATATATTCAAAGGGCCAAGGAAATACTCCATTTTCCCCTAAATTCTCCTTTCGGTAAAGTGTTCTGTTCTGTATCGTTTATTTTTTATGCTGCCTATTCTGTTCTAGTACAAAGAAACGGCGGCAGAAAGTGACTCAAATCTTAAAATTCAATGGAAATCCTTTGTTTTTGGCTCTGGGTTTTGCTTATTTGTTTGTGCTGCCTATTCTGTTCTAGTACAAAGAAACGGCGGCGGAAGGTGACTCAAATCTTAAAATTCAATGGAAATCCTTTGTTTTTGGCTCTGGGGTTTGCTTGTGCATTTGTACGGCTCCAATATGCGGCGGACCTAAGAAAGTAAGATTGAGGAGAACACAACATGTAAACTCATCCATGATATGAGAAGGATTGGGTTGTGCTCAAAATGCCGTGACGCAATGCTGCTGGATTGGCACATAGCTCATAAAATAATTGTGTTCAACCAAGGCATATGTAAAAATCCATGTCTACCTATGTCTAGTAAAAATCGACCGATTGTCTGATTGCTACTTTTTGTAGTAGTAGAATGTCATTTGAATAAAGTTTGTCGTGTTAATTACGTGAAACCGTGCCCCAAAAATTGTGTTTATGGGCCCTGTTACTATTTATCTAATCTATCGTTTTTTAAATTGTGAGTCGCGATCCCAAGTGGAGTCGCCAAATGAAATTTGAGAGAGTCTTGCGGCTAACAAACGGGTTCGACTACTCGGCCTTTTATTTTTATTGTAATTCAATTGGTTGTCTTACTTAAAGGCTTTGGTGGTCTTCATTAGATTACTAGCTACTTTAAACATAGGGTTGTTGTTGTTAATTGCTTTGACACCTCCAGGGGTATGAGCGCGTCAACGTCTCTAGCAATTCTATACCTTGTTGACGTTTCGATAGCATATCTATTTTTCGGAAGTGCAGTTGCTAGCATGCACCTCCTATCCGCGCCGTCTTATACTGATAAGCTCGGAGCACTATGAGAGTTCTATTAGTACCCACAGACAGTTTTTTATCGCGCCGAAATTTCAACTCCAAGCTCTAGATTAGTATCGTAGAACAGTGACCGAACGACCACGGCCACCGAGCGCGATACATTATCATATAAATATGGCAATCTTGCCAAATATACATAATAACACACAAGTGTAATATTGTCGCGCTCGGTGACCGTGATCGTTCGGTCACCGCTCTACGATACTAATCTAGAGCTCGGAGATCAAATCTCGGTGCGATCAAAAACTGCCTGTGAGTACTAATAGAACTCTCACAGTGCTCCGAGCCTGTCAGTATAAATACGGCGCGGACAGGAGGTGCATGCTAGCAACTGCACTTCCGAAAAGTAAATATGCTATAGAAACGTCAACAAGGTATAGAAATTCTAGAGATGTTGACGCGCCCATGCCCCTGGAGGGGTCAAGGCAATTAGAGATTAGAGAAAGTGTAATAGACATATTTATATGGCAACATATATTTTACGACATATATTTGACGATGATTGATGCCATATATCTGACACCATCTGGCATAGTGTAACACCAGAACATAGCCGCTGTCATATATTTTATGCCTACAGTCCTATAAAATTTGCTTGTTTTTTTTTGTCATGCAATGCTATTGCATTTGTTTATTGTCCACAACGAAAGGGTTAGGATAGCGTGCTCCATTTTAAACTGATTTAGATTTGTTGAATGAGCTATGTATTTCTTAACGTAACGACCTCATGAAGAAAACTATCGCAAAAAAGTGCCAGTGTCATATATTTGACGTGTGATAGTCAAACCTTCCTGACATATAAGCAAACAAAAATTTGACTGACAAAGTCGCTTGCCAAATAATCCAGCCAAATTTATATGGCAGAGTATAATACCACTTGTCATACATTTTTCATTACAATAAAAAATTTATCATACATTATATGACACAATTGGTCAAACATATATGCTAATGTAATAGCACCCATAATCCTGGTTTTCGGTACGTATCCCTGTTGTATTCTCCTGATGTGAAAGTTTAACGTCATGTTGATATGTTCCTTGATTCCATCCAATTGGACTGAAGCAGGGTCCCCCATGACTTCTCGAATCCTATTTGTCGGGAAACATGACGTTCTGAGGGCACACCGAATATGTTCACCCAGTTAGAGACGTTCCTGCGGCAGCCGGTTCTTCACACCGGAGCAACCCGTTATCCAACAACCAAAACCTGCCAAAACCCCAAGGAAGAAGGAAAGTACATGTGTATGTCATATTTTCTGTATGTTAGTTTTGTTACAAAATCTGGGAGCAACTGCGCTCGATCCTCCTCAACCGCGCCGGCATTGAACTCAACCCCGGTCCGTGGATCAGCTGCGTTTCCAAACAAGACGCTGCACCCAAATGTCACCTCAATAAAATGTAACTGCTGTGACGAGTGGTGTCATCTGAAAAGCTACTTCGGACTGAGTCACCATAGACAGTGAAACCCAACATTCAATGCTCATCTTTGTAAAAACAGAGGGCATTACCTGTTAGCACACAAACGAGCTCCCATCTGTCCCCATTGACTCCAGTAAACAACAATTCCACTCAGAAATCCAGAGGCGGCACAATCTAACACCTATACCACTTGTCGCCAATTTCAAAAGCGTATCAGTAATTCAGCTTAACAACAACGGGCTGCAACATAAAATCGCTAAACTCACCGCGTGTATGGGTAGACATCGCATCTTAATTGTCAGGAGACGAAATTAAATCCGAACTCGTCCCTTAATTCCTACGGCAACTTTAAGGTCATTCGAAAGGACCGAATAACTAATGCTGAAGGTGGACATGCCATCCTCATGCACCAATCTGTGCCATACCGTCAAATGAACGTCCCAGCAGTCGATAACATTTTGGAAGCGCAGGCCATTCCAGTCAAATCTGGTAATGTGGACAAAGAAATATTTAATATATATTTACCACCGGCATCCAGCTGTCCCTCAGGATACAACGTGAATATAAGTCCCTTCCTGACTGGTCATTACCGTCTCCTGCTCGGTGACTTTAATACCTACCACAAACTATGGCACTCCAACTTCGATAATGATGCCAGAGGTTTCATAGCCGAACAATTAAATGCATCGGACTTCTGTCCACTAAACGATGACATTCCCAGTCGCATTGCAGGAACGTGCTTATACCTGCTGGACCAATTCCTACAGTGGGACCTAATTTTCCAGTCTCGGCAGCAAGACTGGGAGATGAGCGCGACCGCATACGCAGCACTAACAAGAATCAAAGAATTAAAACTTGACATACAAAACCAAGTAAATGAGCATAGCAGACAGAAATGGGGCGCACATCTAGCAATTGTAACCTAACAGTCGGCATAAATAAGCTATGGTCTACTGTGAGTACCGAAAAAATGGAAAGTTGCCATTCAGTTTGGTAACACAACGGCAAACGATTCTACGCAGTGTGCTAGTCAATAGACAAATTATTGAATATCCGTCAGCCGATAGACTAAAACGCAAAATTTGTAGAACTATCCGCAACCATCCCAGTGACCAGGCGCTCTAATTCTCTTGCCACCACAATAAAGAAAGCAAAGAGCTCTAAATCCCTAGGATCAGATGGTATTTCAATAGTCATGCCGGAACCAGATTGAACTCAGAAAGCTGCAGCAGCGGCGGCAGCAACAACAACAATATGCAGATCTGCTTTCGCCGCTATCGCTGCCGCTGCGTTCAATCTATTGTAGATCGCGTAAGGAAAATGCATGCATTCTAATTTGACATTTCGCTGCCGCTGCGCTCAATCTAGATCGCGTAATGGCTCGTTTACATTTGCCAGTGCACCGGCATGCCAGTAGACTTGTCGCCAAATCTACGAATGACAAGAAACATATGTTCGCAAGTCTCTACTAGAATGCCAGCAGGGAATCAATTGGCCCGGGAGGCCAGCTACTTGCAAGGCACCGTGCGGGTTTACTGGTCTGGCAGTTCACAGGTACAGGTGTCTACACATATGCAACTGACAGCTTGCTAGTTACTTGCAAGGCACTTGCAATGCCTGTAAAATGTACGTACTAGCACGGTCTACTGGCATGTGTAAACGCTACTTAAGGGATATGCATGCATTCTAATTTGACATTTCGCTGCCGCTGCTGCTGCATTCTGCGTTTAATCTGGTTCGGACACCATGCTAAAAAACATCGACTAGCCTGCAATTGACTACATATAATCGCAACAATCAACCTCTCCATCTCTTCGTCCATTATTCTCGAAGTTTTGGAAAAAAGGAAGAGTGGTTTCTATTCTGAAGCCCGGGAACCATACCGCCGCATCACACAACTGTCTCCTGTTGCGAAAACACTGAAGTTTTACTACATGCTTTACTTGCGACCCATATACAACTGGCCGACCACCATCATAGCTTCCGGAAAATGCACAGTACTACGACGGCGCTGGATGGCATAGCATCTAATATCCACAAGGGTCTCACCCAAGCCCGTCCATGTTACAGAACCATCCTGGTAGCGCTTGACTTATCGAAGGCATTTAATACTGTCAGCCTCTGTCAGTCTGACATCAACAATACGTCGCTTCCGATACAAGTACTGATATGGATCGCAAATTATTTTGCTGGCCGGCAGTCTTACGCTAAATTTAGAGACGGTAAATTAAAACTTAGAAGGATTAAGCAGGGTATCAAGGAGAAGTATCATCACCAACCCTGGGGCGCTATCATGTAATTCGATTCGAATCGCACTGCTTCCGAATGCATGACAATGGTACCATGTGGCTCGAAAACGAATTTCCCAATTTCAAAAAATCATTTAGTGTTCGTTTCGAATGAAAAATTTCGTACCATATACTCGATGATTAATGAAATTAAGAGACTCGTTTTCGAGGTACATGGTACCATTTTCATCCTTTGGAAAGCAATTCGATTCGAATCGAATTACATGATACGGCCCACACCACCTGAAGGAATGTTGTTGTTGTTGTTGTAGCGATGTTTCGAATACTTATATGTGTGTGTATAGTAATATACATTAAAAATCAATTTCCACGTTATCGGTATCAAGGCCAAGGAATATGGCCACTATTCAATTCCGGCGCGAACGAGAAGTGTTGATAGCAGCTGCGCCGATATGTGTTGCTACCAAAACGTATAAAAAACTAGTTTGTAATGTACATTACACACACATTTTCTCTTCTTGCATCTTGCAGAAATCCAAATCATCAGTTATGCCGCCGACTGTTCTATTCTAGCGACAAGAAATAACACCACTCAAATGTGTGAAAGGAAAGCTATCTCCATAATCTCAACACTTTCTTTGTCAGCGAGAACCTGAAGTTATCAGCTCCGAAGTCTACCGCAACTCTTTTCACCACCTGGACTAAAGAAGCCAAGATGCAGGGGTGACGGTCAACTAATATCCACCACAAACCATCCAAAAATCCTCGGCGTTACTATTGATAGCATGGCCCCCTTCTCAGCCCATGCTACAACAGTATGTAACAGAATGGGAAGCAGGAACAAAGTCCTTAAAGCTTCAGCAAGAAGTTCCTGGGGTGGTAGATAGATAGATCTATGGCTAATTATGCGGTCGCTGTATGGACACAGAACATGTGCAACACAAATTAGAAAAACATTCAGTCCTGACAGAAGGAGCCACAATAATCTGCTTTAAGAGCAATATCTAGTCGGTTGTTGTCGAAGTGACCACCCAAGTTTTGATCTAATGGACAAAACCCCACCGCCACGACACATCAGGCGCAACCTGAGGGATCTCGAGAGCAAAGTCCAAAGATTTAAGACAGTTCCCTTCGATAACACCAACTATAAATTTGCCATTGCTACGCTGCACAGAGAGGAAGTACCCAAGTCGATAGCGGGTCTCAACTCACGGCTCAACTACCAGACATTTTTCCAGACGAACGCAGATTACCTAGAGCGACGAGGACCGCACTCGCTCAACTCCGTTCAGGCTGGTGTTCACACCTCAATTCGTACTTGTCCCGAATCGACCACTGCATCCAGAACACCTACCCAGTATGCAATAGTACTCCTCTTGACGTTGAGCACATATTTAACTGCCCAGCAGTACCAACGCACCTTATACCTAAAGCATTATGGCACAACCCCATCGAAGCGGCTGCGTTCCTTCAACTCGCCTCTGAAGAAATAGAACCGAACACACCAATGTTATCGCTCCCACGACAGCGGGTACTACGCACCGGAGCGATCCATTCATCAACAACGGCCGAGGGCTGCCAAACCTCTGTAATGAACCATACTATTCTGGTCTGGTTGTGCTGTTCCCACCGGCAGATCGAAGCGGCACCTGATGAGTAGTGATTTGTTGGTGGTACGAAACCATAGGCCGAGGGTCCCATTACACCTGGACCCAGGTGCGACGGCGTGGGCGTCTGATCCGTCCGCCAACCATTCCATCCTTATCGACAATTTTTTTTTATTCTCCATTTTTACCTCCCCTGTTTGTGTTGTCTTCTCCAGGCCTATGAATTTTTGTTAATACGTAAAGCACAGGGGCAACGAGCGGCGAAAACCCCGCCCACATCTCCCGAACAGAGCTACAGCAAGCATAAGCTGCTGCTTAGCTCGTTGAGGGGCCTTTTTCTTCGCCAGATGGCACGGCCCGACCTTCACGGTCAATTATGCTACCTTAGGCTCCGTCCCCACGGGCATCTTTGGATGCCCACCAAACCGTTCATTACACCTCTTCAACGCCAACAGACTATAACAACAAATAAAAATAAAATAACTGGCGCAACAGTCCAATTTGAACCACGGCCTCGAGATGAGTTAGCATCATCTCATTTTCTAGATCGTGACGGTTTTTTGTGCAGAGGTATGTGATCAGCAACACGCTCAACCGAGTTATTTACCCCATAATGGGTACTCATTTAACAGCTGAGTGGGCTCATAGTCCGACACGTAAATCCCCGGAATCGAACCGGGGCCCAGTGCGTTGAAGGCGAACGTGCTAACCGTTGCGCCATCCGGACTACTGACTATAACAACAACAACACAAATATTATGACACACACATATACACTTGAATTCCACTTTGCTACAACATCCCAGAATATACTATTTGTTCGTCATACCTAGTTCCTTACTACTAAAAACCCAGCTGCTTCCAACAAAACCCCAACATCACAAAGGTGATGTGGCCCAGGCTGGATATGAGCACATCTACTAAGCTGTTATCACTGAAAAGACATGATATCGGCCCGGTCCTGGGCGTCGACACTATCCGATTGGAGAACACACCAGGAGGCTTCGGTCTCCAAATAACAAAATCTGACGCAGTTGCGATGATGAAGAAGAAGAGGAAATTACCAGGATTGTAAAGGATATCCACATCCTCATCCGCAATTGCGGACTGTCCTCATAAAAATAGACACTCTCATCCGTATCCCTATCCTCATCATTTCATTATTAAATATCCTCATCCGCAATCCTCCTCATATTCGTATTAGGACATTTATGGGAATATTTAGATGGATTCCACTGAACCCAACTTCACAAAAAATATACAGCTCCTGTTAAGATATGCTTTGAGAAACTTACTTCAAGAGATATATGCTAGTGAGAAAGGAGAGGTTAATAACAAACGCGGCTTCTGCTGATTCGTCGTCGTATCGTATCAAATGTATGTAAGGTCAAATAAAATTTAAGCTAGCAAAAATTAACCTAGGGCCAATTTTTGTTTTTCTTATTTTGTTATTTCCAGTCGTCATCATCATCATCGTGGCGCGACAGCCCGACGTCGGGCCTTGACCGCCTAGATCGTTGTCCTCCAATTATATTGGTCACGTGACCGCGTCCTCCAATTTTGCAAGCCCAGTAGCTGCGCGGCGTCCGCATATACTGAGCTCTCCCAACGAGCTCTCGGCCGTCTTCACAACTGCCCATTAATATAAAGCCGACAATCTTAGTACAACATTTTTAATTTCGCAGTATATACATATGTATGCGTAAGACTTGCAATTCATATATCACATACGCATTTAGAACGAATGTAGTATAAGTGTGAATTGACAGCAAAACTGTGCGAATAAGACAAAATCGATACAAATCCACAAGGACATTAGTGAGAAAAGGATGCCAACAAAATAAAATATTTCTCCGCTCTCGGTAGTTCCCCATTCCTCTCTCAGCCCACTATGAGTATCCTTTTCTAACTAATGTATTCGAATGCAAGGATTTATGGACTACTAGTTGATATATTTGCATCTAAAATTAATGTGTTTCCCTCTCAAAAATCAACGTTTTATTCGAAGTCTGTCGGCTTTTACATTATTGGGCAGTGGTATTCACAGTTTCGCTCCGTCGTCGACTCGTTCTGCGTTCATTACTTTCTTTGGCATGCGATCATTTTCCATTCGTTGTACATGCCCTGCCCATTGAAGTCGTTGTAGTTTGACGATTTTCGAAACTTCCAGCTCATCGTACAGTTTATACAGCTCATGGTTGTACCGGATGCGCCATCCATCTTGATCGCAAACAGCCCCGAAATTTCGCCGCAGAACCTTACGTTCAAATGTGTCAAGCATGTTTCCGGAGGCTTGAGTTAGGGTCCGTACTTCGCAGCCATAGCATACCACTGGTTGTATGATGGTTTTGTACACGTGGAGCTTCGTGTTTCTATGCACATGCTTCGATTTAATTATGGGGAGAACCGAGAAAAAAGTCTTATTAGCTAACTGTATCCGTCGCTTGATTGGCGTCCCTTGACAAGTTGCAACCCTACCTGGATTCACGAACTCGATGTTGAGGTTCCCCTATATTGATGCTCGATTGTGCAGATGTCCTTGCCGTCGATTGCATCATTATTTTAGTTTTACCCTCGTTGATACGTAGTAAATTCTTCTGCGTCGACCAATCTTCGGGACATCATGTTGATGTCGTCGGCGTACGCTGCTAATTGTGCCGACTTGATGAGTAGCGTCTTGCTGTTGTCCATATTCATACTCCGAATAGCGTATTCCAGTGCTAGGTTGAAGAGCGTCGGTGCCAGTCCATCGCCCTGTTTCAGACCAGTGCGTGTTTCAAATAGATCAGTAAGTCTATTGTGGATCCTGACCTGTGAGACGGAGTTGGTCATCGTCATCTTTATCAGTCGCTCTATTTTGCCGGTATACCAATTGCATCATGATGTTATACAGTGCACCACGATCGATACTGTCGTATGCCTGCTTGAAGTCGACAAAGATTTGGTATACGTCTACGTTGTATTCCCAGCACTTCTGGGGTATCAGTTTGACCGTAGAACTGATTGATTGTGGAGCGACCAGGTCTGAAACCGCCTTGATATTCGCCAATCATTGGTTCTGCGTACGTGGTTTTATTCCATTTTCCAGAATTTTCACTAAAATTTTATAGGAAGTACAGACTAGTGATATGCCCCTGTAATTCTCACACCGCAGTTTATCTCCTTTTTTCTGAATTGGATAGATGATGCTTCTGCACCAATTGTCTGCGATCACCTCGTCCTCCCGTACTCGCAGGAGTAATTGATGTATGGCATTAACTAGACCCGTTCCACTGAATTTTAAAAGTTCAGCTGGAATCTCGTCAGCGCCCGGCACTTTATTTCGTTTAAGTGACCGCAACGCGGGGTCAGCTTCCTCTACTGTCGGGGGTCGTATGGGTGGGCAACAACAATATCGTCGAGAGCTTCTTGTGTGGGGATGTTAGTAGGTTCACAAGCTCTTCAAAATAAGAGGCCCATCGTTTGTTAATTCCATCGGTGTCGCTGATGATGTTTCCATCTTAGTCCTTACAGAGGCTAGTCCTGGGTAGATAGCGGTTCTTAATTGTATTTACTAGTTTGTACGCTTGTCTGGTGCTCCTATTAGGTAAGTTTTCGTTCATATTCAGCAACTGCTCGTCAAAGTATTTACGTTTTTTAGGTCTAATTGATCTATTCGATATTCGTCGTATCTCGTCATAGTTTTCTCTTTTAGCTCTGGTTCCGAGGCCTATAGACAATGGATTCAAATTGACTGTAGGCCTCGTTTTTCGCGTCAAGTTATTTCCAGTCGGAAAGTGTAAAACTCATTTTTGCTACAAAAAAAATATGAATCGGAAGAGTCGAAAAAGACGAATGACACAAAAAGAGTGATAATGCTCATCGTCACTTTAGGCCCGTCCCATGCAAATACATTTTAATATTGATTTCCTAAGCCTAAGGCCTTAGTAGCCAGTGCTTTAATTTAAGTAGTATATAACACTAGTTTTGTTATATTCTTCTGTAATAAATAAGTAAATAAATATTGATTCATTAACTTTTAAGTTGTCTATGATCTTTAAAAAGTGTTGCCCTTATCGCCCCGATTAATGTACTGAGCAACAGATAGAGTATCTATTGACCAACAGGTACAGCTTCTATTGAGCAACAGATACAATATCTGTTGTCCAAAAGATACAACATCTATTGAGCAAAAGATACATTATATATTGACCAACAAATACAGCATCTGCTAAACAAAAGATAGTTTCTATTGAGCAACAGATAAAGAATCGACAGAGAACAGATACAGTATCTATCTATTGGCTACCACACAAAACTTCCACTGAGTAACAGATACAGTATCTATTAAACCACAGAAACAGTATTTATTGAACCACATATACAGTATCTACAGAGCAACAGATACCGTATCTACAGACCAAAAGATAAAGCATCTATTGAGCAACAGATACATGTCCTTTTTTCTCATCAAAGAACTTAAAATACCTTCAGCAGTAGTCAAGTGCATTCGCCTCAACACCCACAGTCAAATTTTCTTTCTTCGACTATAGACATGTTGGGTGTCATATCAAAGGGGATAATGAGTACTTTACACTCTCATCCGTATCCTCATCTTTTCATTATCAAATATCCTCATCTTCATCTTCGAACTCAAACAATTTTTTATTCACAACCTCATCTGCTAAACAATGTCCCTTACATCCCTAGAAAATACATTTCATCTTCTCTGTGACTATCCGGGTTTAGCAGGAATGAGGAGGTCGATTCTTGGAGCCTACAGTTTTGCTGGGCTGGAGGACTTGGGAAGCGTTGGCTCACCGTGTCGAAGCGTCAGTCTGATGTCTCATCATACCCATTCCGCGGGTTTGAATACCAGCGTAGCCATGTTTTTTATTTTAATGGTCTTCCCCTGTTGTGTGGAACATAAGAATAATCCACATCCTTTCTGGAATTGTGAGAGAACGCGGCTAAATGGGCAAAAGGTGTATGCTAGCAAAACATATAATCCGAAGCCATTGCTAACGAAAGGTCAACTAAGCATCATAGGAGTAGTGGACGCAATGCCCTACTAGGGGTTTGGGCAAATATCGAGTACACAATTGTTATCCTTCCTTCCCTTTCAAAAGAAATACATAAATCAAAATTACGGATAGACCTTCTACTCACCATTATTAAGGAAACAAGCATTGCATAAATTACACGGAAACTTCTTGGCTCTCGTATGCACATTCATATGAACATTCAATTCATGTCCCGTTGTTTTCTTTAATCCGCATATCGGACATTCGTGGTTTTTGATACCATTATGTCGCATCTTGTGCAAATTTAAACGATCCTGTGTACGATACTTTCGCGGACATATATCACACACGAACGGATACTCGTTTGTATGAATCATGGTGTGTTTCTGAAAAGAGAAGAGATGAAAAATGGTGCTGTAATAACATTGTATATGAATCGTATGCGTACCTTCAGAGGATTGGTTTTGTTGACTGGATAGATGCCAGAGATACATTTTAATCTATATATTAATATATATAATAATGTACTCTGTTTGCTACGAGTATTTATGTGAATGTGGATTAACGTAAACGAAAGAAAAAACACCATCGAAAAAAAACGAATGTGTCACAATACTCCGCGACCAAAAACAAACATGTATTATAAAATAAAGTAGAATAAACAGAATATACACACTGGGATATAAAGATAATAGGATTATATGATATATTCATATGAAGTACAAAAATTGTGACTCCTGCATAAATTGCTGAAAGGCTGCCGGCGAAATATATTTGAGTAATAATTCGGAATTTAGTAATTTCGCTGTGTCGGTGAACGCTTGGTAACCTGCAACCATTAAAATGATTTACAGATGTCGGGTCGTGTCAACATATGTAACACAATACATTTTAATAATGGAGCCTGGAATATATTCAGGACAATTTGTAGAAAAATATGATGATTAAAATACAATCTGGAAACTGAATTGTTATGACGAAAAACCACCACCACCGGTTATAAATTCATTACAAATAATACAGGAGATAAAGTATAAAGTAAATAATTTGATATTAAATGATGACGATCCGGGCCATTTTTCGGTTTATTATATTTTTGAAAATTGACTTGTGCTTCTCACTCTGGAAGAAGTAAAATATAATCCAACATAAAATATAATTTGATATTGTTCGTACCTTTATATCATTTAACGTAAAATTTCGTTCCCGGAACAAGTTCCACCGTCCGATGGATAGGTTTGAGATATCTCGTGAAAATTGGAATTTTTCGCGACACTTCATTCACTTGATTCGCAGACGACCGTGTTTCGAGTAGCTAAAAATGCCCAGTGCGTTACCGAGCTAAGCTACAGACACATACTAAGTTGGTGTGCAGAATGAAACCAAGTGTCACATAAATTCAAATTTTGACTAAAATAATTCGCACTTGTACATTGCAAGAACATTGAATACATAAAGTTTGATATATCTATTCTGCAAAAATTTCAATTAATTCCGATGAATATTTTGGGGCGACCGGCAGCTTAGTACGTAGGCGTCAATCTTATGTCTGACTACGGTCGTTACGGGTTCAAGTCCCGTCCACGACGTTCGTGGCCATGGATCCTTGTGTTGTCTAGCGCCTGTGGGTCGAGGCGTAATAATAAATCACATTTCACGACTTGTCGCAGGAAGGCAGCTAAATGGGAGCAAGAGGTGTGCATGCTGGCAACGTGCATCGTCCGAAACTGGTTTATGCCACGAAACGTCAGCTAAGCCACATGGGGTACGTTGACGCGCTATGCCCCACTCGGGGAAAACCGAGTTATACTCAGTGCATAGTCAATTGCCACAATTAGGTTTTTTGATACAAACGTAATTGTACCGGGATTTTTTATGATGAAGGTTCTGGGCGCCCAAAATAACGAAATTAGTGCATCAAGCTGTGGTGAAAGATCGTCGATTGTCTTATTTAGTATTCGAGTTTGTGTTCGATAGCGCGTGGCCTTAAGGAGATTACTTATTACTACTATTATTAGATGACAACCAGTGGTCCGCCGCCGCATGCTGCCTTCCATAAGTTTTTGTGCTAGGCAATACCGTATTATGTAATCTAAGTTAGGATCTGTAGAACGTTAGCATGATGTGAACGCACACAGGTGCACCGGTTTTAGAAATAAATTAGGTCCTTAATGAAACTATTTGAGGTGCATACTAGCAACTACACGTCCGAAAAGTAAACCTACTATTGAAACGTCAACAAGGCATAGAAATGCTAGAGATGTTGACGAGCCCATGCTCCTAGAGGGGTTGGTAGTACATCTTTCTCTTCCATCGACTCTGCGCTCAGAGTAAAGGGAGCAGATAATACCACGGCACTATGAGTGAAAAGGATGCTATCATCCAGAAAGGTTGTTGAATCACAGAGATAGGAGACTACACTTTAATAGCAAACGTCACTCGAGGATGCCCGCAAGGCGGGGTACTATCTGCTCACTTATGGTGCATCGTAGTAGACAGCTTACTGTGGACACTTACCAAGATGGGATATTAAACTCCGATATATGCCGATAATCTGGTTATAACAGTTAGGAGAAAATTTGAAGAAGTCCTAAAAGAAATTTTCCTACCGGCGTTAAGCACAGTACGGCTAACGCAGTTAGGTTAAATAAGCTGCCTTGAAGAGTAAGACGGACATAGACCACCCCTGGGTCTGTTATGATAATGATGGCTGAGGCAGTTATTGTTCCCTTTTCAAAGAAAAGAAATACCAGACAATTGAGATGACTTACTATGTGCAACTCTCCAGTGCTCTTACCGAATTCAGCCATATACCTCGATGTTACTATAGACAGGAAATTACTTTGATCGGAACACCTAAATACAATTTCTGATAAAGCCATTAAAGCATTTGGATTTGCAGCCAGTTTGTTGGTAAGACTTAGGGAACAAGCCCTTTGAATCTATAAGACAATTGTTAGACCAATAATTGAATACGGAGCTGTGGTTTATTGAAAAAAATCAACCAACAGTGATGGAAAAATAAAACTGGGTAAGATTCAGAGACTAGCATGTCTCACAGTAACGTAGCAACCGTTGCTGCTTAACTGCAGCTTTTGAAGCGCTACTCAACCTCCCGCCGATCCACATTCATCTAAAGGCGGAGGCAAAAATAGCAGTAGCCAGACTAAAAGCATGCCAGAATTTCCTCAAGCTAAACCCAGAACAAACCAACTGAGTAAATGAGGACTACGTATCTGGTATGCCATCAGACCATTTACCTTGGGAGCAATGCTTCATATTGTACTTCCATTCTCAAACGAAATTTGGAGTAGAGAGGATTGGAAATTCAAGCTTAACACCCACTCCAACACTGTTAACTGGTATACAGATGGATCTAAAACTGAAGAGGGTACAGGGGTGGGCGTCGCAGGTCTCACAAGATATTCATTCCTATGGGAAAGTACGCTACCATATTTCAGGCGGAAGTTCATGCAATCGAGACCTACGCGAACATTTGTTTAGCAGGCGGATACCTAGGCAAGAATATTGCAATCTTCACAGACAGTCAGGCGGCCATCAAAGCACTAAGTAATTTCTTCGTCACGTCGAAATTAGTGGTCGGGAAGCCTTCCGAAGCCTTCCTTCTATTGGGTCCCCGGATACACCGGTATCCCAGGAAACAAGACAGCCTACGAGTTGGCCAGGAGGGCTCCTGCAACCCCACTCGTCGGCCCGGACCCATACTGTAGAATCCCTTTGTGTATGTAGGACGGCACGTCAGGGTATGGGAGCACTCAGTAACCATTGCGCACTGGGACAATACCCCTGGTCTCAGACAGAGCAAACTATTTATAATTGACCACTCATGCAATCGTGCCCTTCGGTGACTAAGATTACGCAAAAACCGGGTGAGAGTTAATTGCGAGCTCCTTGTGGGTCATTTTACCTTTAGGGGTCATCTACATAGAATGGGACTTGTCTCTGATCCAAGCTGTCGCTTCTGTGAGAGTAAGGATGAAACGTCCCAGCACATCGTCTATGATTGTGACGCCGCCACTTGAAATGTTTCGGCGACGCATTCCCTGAAGCGGAAACTATTACCTTACTAAAACTCGAGAAGCTGAGCTGATAAATTAATCACTAATCTGCATAAACACAAGTGTGTAGCACAATAGACCTTCAGGTCGCAGTGCCCTTCATCTAATCTAATCTAGGCCCATAGTAGACCTGGAGAAAAAAGCCAAAACATTTGCTCACAGTTATAATACATAACCCCAAACAGCACTTTATTGGCTGCAAAAGGGAAATCAAGTCTGTCTACTGATGCCGGTTGCGCCTGTTAATTTGGATGTTACGGAAAGGGTGGCAGTAGGGATATCAAAAACCGGAGAATAAAATCGAAAAACGGGTACATCCAAAATGATTAACCGGGTTATTTTCAGTTATTTTTTCTAACAGTTGATACACGGTCGGTCAGTGAGCAAGTTTAAGGTTTTTCTAATTTTGCCTCATCTACTCAAGATCATCACTGTCCCCCATTATTAGTGTTGAGGCTTCAATAATTAGTCCGCTCGATAGCCGTGAATTATCGGTCACTGCTCTACGATGCTGCATCTAGAGAAGCAGGGGTTCAATCCCCGGCGCGTTAATAAAAACTACCTGTGGGTACTATTAAAACTCCCACAGCGTTACAAGCTTGTCAGTAAAAGACAGTTCGGATAGGAAGTGCTTGCTAGCAACTGAAACCATTAGAAATTTATATGCTACCGAGACGTCAGCAAGGCATAGCTATGCAAGAGATGTTGACGTGCCCATGCCCCTCAACATCGAGTTCGTGAACAACTTCATTTACCTGGGTTGCAACCTGTCAAGGGACGTCAACGAAACTGACGAGATCAAGCGACGGATACAGTTAGCTAATAAGACTTTTTTCTCGGTTCTCCCCATAATGAAATCGAAGCATGTGCACAGAAACACGAAGCTCCGCGTGTACAAAACCATTATACGACCAGTGCAATGCTATGGCTGCGAAGCATGGACCCTAACTTAAGCCTCCGAAAGCATGCTAGACACTTTTGAACGTAAGGTTCTACGGCGAATTTTCGGGGCTGTTTGCGATCGAGATGGATGGCGCATCCGGTACAACCATGAGTTGTATGAAATGTACGATGAGCTGCAAGTCTCGAAAATCGTCAAACTACAACGACTTCAATGGGCAGGGCATGTACAAAGAATGGACGATGATCGCATGCCTAAGAGAGTAATGAATGCAGAACGAGTCGACGGAGCGAGACTGCGAGGACGACCGAGATCTCGTTGGGAGAGCTCAGTAGGTGTGGACGCCGCGCAGCTGCTGGGCTCCCAAAATTGGAGGACGCAGTCACGTGACCGAAATAATTGGAGGACAATGATCCAGGCGGCCAAGGCCCGACGTCGGGCTGTCGCGCCACGATGATGATGATGATGATGCCCCTAGAAGGGTCAATAATTTAACCCCCACTTTCACCTGCATTTATGTGGCATACAATGGGTTTTGAGACTTTTCCGACTTTAATCGATTTTTCTGGGAAAACATTCTTAAGAAACCCATTTACTATCAGTTTAACTGACGATATTCCTATCAGTTAATTTTTTATCTTTTTTTTTCTGTTTGCTGTTGATTAGGATCCGGATCATAATGGGAGTCCCCTTACGGATCCGAATTTGCTCCTCGATTCGCTCGATCTCTTCCCAAAGTAAATTCGCTACGACGCACGCTGATGGGTTAAGCTCGTCACTAACTACAGTCTCAAGGTAGGTGAGACGCTTTCTCAACCTTACCAGCTGCCGCCTCGTTTGCATTAGCAGGTTAGCCGCCACACTCTGAGAATCAGTCGCACATCCTTGGAAGCCGCGACTCGGGCGACTGCAGCGTCAGGGGCAACGGCCAGTAACGCCCTCGCAGGCGATCATATATCTCCCCGTCTTGGCTACGAACACGCCCTTTTATAGCCAGAGAGCTAACCGTATTTGAGTTTTGAATACACGGTTATATCGCATTGCGCATGCGTTTTTACCTGACTCCACAATCTCAGTACATTATCGCAGACACAAAATATAAGAATGCACCAACTATTCACCTCACAAAGGGATTTATGTCTTTGATATAGTATTGGTGAGTATCTTCGATACTGTACTAATATTTCGGGGAACGATCCTTGAAATCGGCGCGGCGGACCGGCATTATAAAAATGGCACATTACACAATATTTTCCGCACTAGCTGGATCAGTTACAAACGTCAAATTTCTAAATAAATTTTAATTTTTTAGTTTTTGTATCATTTTGCAGATACATAGATAAATGCTATAGAGAATATATTCACAACTGTCGCGTGTGTTTCACCCCGTTTCCGATTTATTTCCATAAAAAAACGAATGATCGGACTTCCAGGGAGATCCAGTTCTGATATTGGTTGTCGCCAGATGTGAATTGGAGTGTTCGGGAATATATCTAGATCACTGGGCGACGCATAGTGGTTCGCGTCTTTGGCCAAAAGGGGGTTTTAAATTGAGATGGTTTCGCACACCCATTGCGTGAGCTTCGCGGCTGAAGGGGTTGCAATCCTCATTATACCGCCCTAGCAAGATCGCTTCGCTCGCTCTTTAGGCTACAGCGGTAAAATCCGAGGCACGTATTACGATGCGTCGCCCGGTGGAATAGGAATATACCGGTATTTTTGTAAATTTCCAATTGCAATTGAATGTGTGTAAAGAAGCAATTTTTGGTTTTTGGGGCGGTAGCGGTAGCGCAGTGTGTTCAGGCATCAGTTTCATGTTTGACTACCGGCGTTTCGGGTTCGAATCCCGTCCACGACGACGTTCGTGGCCATGGATGTGCAGGAGGTGCATGCTGGTAACTGCATTCTCCGAAACCAGTTTATGCCGTCGAAAAGTCAACTGGGCCACATGGAACAGTTGACGCACTATGCCCCACAAGGGGTTAGGGCAATTGAGAGATGCGACAATAGTCGCATGCCAAATTTTAATGAATTTAATGGAATGTATGTATATCGAGCCGCACGACTAGAGCCGTGCTAGGGTCACATGTTAAATTGTAAAATAACTCGTACGCTAGTAGGACGTACCGTATGATGTACACGTATCTGTTAACCTCGTTAATAAGCGAATTTCATGTACGTGAAAGAAACAAGCTACACGACTATAGTCGTACGGCTAGAGCCGGAAGCCCCATTCACAACGCAACTTGTAACACATAAGTATTATTTTTGTCAATTCACTAGACAAAGTGTAAACTCTAAAGCTAATATAATTGTACAGGAATACGAGGCATTTCTACCTTCGATCGGGAAAGGCTCCACATTTAAAAACGTGGAACATTCCTGTTTCGCAAAAAGTCTATTCGATTAGAGAGAAATTTCACAAAACTCGAGGAATTTCCGCTTTAGGACTTGCAAATTCTAACCACCTAAAGTGGAAATGAACTACCTAAAGCGGAAATCCCGCAATTAAGGAATTTTAAAAATTCTCCCTAAATGCAATACAGAGACTTCTCTTAATATTCGCGAAACAGGAATGTTCCCTCCCATTAAAGCCAAAGATTCCAAGGAGCCTAATAGGGAGGAGTGAAGAGCCAATACATCCGTATCAAGTGGGCCACCTATTTCAGTTTTTTGACGTTAACAGAGCTAGAAACAAAGACCGCTTTCACTTAATTTGTATAAAAAAGGCCATTTGGATGTGCAAGCGATATTACCTTACCAATTGGGCCTCAATACAATACCCCAAATATAATTCAATATCAAAGCTTACCCGTAACACTCCTCTCGATGACAACGCCTTTCCGCACAGCTCACATATAAAAACAGGGCGATCGGCCTTATCGATTGGTTTTGGCGGATTGAAATGTGTATTAATGTGCCAATTAAGACTTTCGCGATTTCGATAAACTTTATCGCATCCATCAAATGTACAATTAAAACGCATAGGATTCTCCGAATGTTCGTTCGTTATATGATTTTTCAAGCGTAGCGCTTTCGAATATTGCTTGTGACAATGCGGACATGCATATGGCTAAATAAAAGAAACGAATAATTGCAAAACTTCATTTCCGAAATAGATCAAATCTAAATTTCTCCGTCACGTACCTTCAAACCTTCGTGCTGTCTTATATGACCCTCGTAACGTTCCTTCTTGTAAAACTTCTTGGGACATATGCTGCACGCATACGGTTCTGACTTGACCTTTTCCACACGCTCAACATTCTCCAGACGACGCCTTCGGCCCTTCCGCAATTTTCCATCTTCTTCAGTCTCATCGTCGTCGGCCTTATCGTCCGACTCGCCGTCATAATCCTCAGTTTTAACACCGCTCGACAAGTCCATTTCGTTCACTTTCTTTTTGGGTCGGCCTCGTTTCGGTTTATTCACCTTTTCCCCCAATATTTCATCGTCCGAATCATCCAGCCGTGGTGGCTTCAAATCCACCACTTCTGACTTTGCCTCTAATTCAGACGTGTTGTTATCGTCATCATCGTTAAACGGATCATAATCAACATCCTTCCTATCGTAATCGTCATCATCATCATCATCGTCACTATCATCTCTAATAGTCTCGCCAACTGCGAAATCATCATCGCAACTGTCGTGATCGTCCTGATTCTGATCATGAACATCACTGAAATTGATTTCTTCTTGTGGCAATTCGGGAAGCGGTTCGGTGACCAAATATTCCGGTTTCTCGTCTTTAATGAAGGGTCCTAGTGACACTTCATGTTTTAAGTCTTCAAATCTGGGGAATCGTTCTAATAGAATGTTATAGGATTCCGAACACATTAACTGGAAACGATTGAAATCGTCCAAACGATGATAGCACGTCGAACATATTTGTTTGGGCAGTGGATCTGTTACATTTATCTATAAAATAGTGAGAAAAAAATTGTTATTGTTTCACTTCAGTGGGCAATTTATATGAGTGTTGTCTAGCGAACGGGGTATGAATCTGAATAGTATGGGTCGGAGTGGTTTCCATCTGATAAACGATATTTTATATTTTTCAAATTCTAGTCCCAACTTTGTAGCTCTCCTTTTCTGAGTCTTATAACAATATCCTACCCTAATGCCCAAACCAGACTGAACGCAGAATGCAGCAGCGGCAGTGAAATGGTAATTTAGAAAGCATGCATTTCCCTTAAGCGACTTTGAATGCAGCGGCAGCGACAGAGTCGAAAGCAGATCTGCCTGTTGTTGTTGTTACCGCTGCTGCAGCTTTCAGCGTTTAATCTGATTCGGGCCTTACAATAAAATATGGGATGCGAACCCTTCTATGAAAGATAGGCGTAGTTTTTAGTCGAAACGACGCTTTTACTAGTGCTACACGAAGGTCACAACTGAGACCCGTTTGCCAAAAATCAATCAACCTACTTGAACATTTATTTTAGAGCTATGGTCAAAATACCATATAGTAAAATGACACGGAATGTTTTCCCTTTTCTTAAGAACGTTGGATAATAGATTCCGTTTTCCTCTGACCGTTTCCACTTTCCAATTTATTACCCAGATCGCAGCCACAGCTACCTGTATTTAGTATTAACACCGCAAACGCTTCAGATCTGCACTTTCCATTTTCCACTTCTCGTTTTCAGTTTACCGACTTCGACTACCCCTTGCCTATTGTTGTTATAGCAGCAACGTGTCAAATTTAAATACATATATGTGTTACATTACGTGTTAGCATCGGCTTCATCTCCTTTAATATTGAGGCCAAGGAAGATTGCGGCTTTGATTGGGGCTTCCCATAGAGGTCTAGGTGTAAGTGGCGTGGGTGCTGCTGGTCAGTTGAAGGGGGCTCAACATCATGGCGGTACCCTTGCAAGCCAAACACATATTAGGAATATCGTGGTCGATGCGGGATAGGTACGAATTTAGATGCGTCAGCTTGGTTCTGTTTGATCAGGGCAGTCTGCTCGCACTAGGAGAAAGGGTTGGTAACCGATCCTGAAGTACTGGGTTGGGATTGAGTCCTACGATCGATCTTTGTGTATCGCTGTGATGGCAGCCTTGTAGGTTGAATCCTCGAATGGCTACCTTTTACATTTCTGGACATTCATTTTGAAGGGGAATCAAGTGACAGCTATGTCTGATGTTGCCAAGTACTCATTTGCCCTAACCCCTAATGGCGCATACTTCTTTACCTTAACCCCTAATGGGGCATAGCGTTTCAACTACCCCTGCGCACCATCGTAATATATTCTGGGTAATGGGCCCAACTCCCCAAACGACTTACCCAGCGCCTTACACTCCTTTGCCACAGATCGACGCCATGTGATTTTAGGACCCCCTCTTGGTCGGCCTTGGTTAGAAATGGGGTTCCATTTCATGGCATGCAAAGCAATGCAGTTATCACTCTTCCTTAATGTGTGACCTATCCAATGCCATTTACGACTACGTATCAATTCGTCGATTGGCATCTGACCCGCACGAAGACGTAGCTCTTCATTTGATATTGTTTCGGGCCAGAAAATTCTTATTATTATATACTCTGGGGGATAGCCGAAGCAGACCACTAACGTTTGGGTCCCTTTTCGCCCCCTCCCGGTCATCAGTGACTTCCAGATGTCGACTGATAATTGTCGACCTCTTTCTTCATCACTGAGTCCCGTGTTATTGCTAGCATTTGTTTGAAGCTGAGTTCACTCATGGCTTCAACACTTATCGTGTGTTTGCCTGTGATCCTCAACCTCGTGCTAGCCAGTGCTGGACATTCGCACACAATGTGTGCTGCCGTCTCGGCCTCCTCCAGGCATAGCCTGCAAACGTCATCTTCCCCGATTTTCATCTTGGCCAGATGAGCCTTAAAATTAACATGCCCTGTGACCAAGGCAGTTATCCAGCTTAGGGTACTCCGTTTATAACTAAGTACCTTTCTCGCTTCCCTGCCTAAAGGGCTGGTCATTGCATTCCGAGTTTGTTTGCAAGTGACTAGCTCCTGCCATCTTTGTTGATGCATGGAGTCCATCCACTTCCCAACCTTCGCTCCAATCATGCCGTTCCCCAGAGCAACTCTGGGTTCTGGGCCAATGAAAGTTGCCGCAGATCCCTGTTTTGCTAGGGCATCCGCCGCCTCATTTCCTGTTGTACCTATGTGTCCTTTTACCCACATCAGCGTAACCTCATTTTCTGAGGCACACGTGTTGAGCTTCCGGACACACTCTAGTACCAGTTTAGAGTTTATGTTCGTCTGCTGCATGCGTCTGATCACCGATTGGTTGTCCAGTGCAATAAGGATTTTCTTCCCCCGCACCTGACCTTCAAGCAAGTGGTCCAACGCATGCAACAAGCCAAGCATCTCTGCCTGGTATACGGACACATACTCTCCTAGACTAAGCGCACATGCTAGGTTTAGCTCTTCAGAGTAAACCCCCGCCCCCGCTTTACCGTCCATTAAACAGCCATCAGTAAAAATGCTGATGTCATTGTACATACACTCATTATGTATGTTTCCACCTGCAATGTGAGTCTTGTGTAGTCTTTCAACTACCCTACGTCTACTCATGCCCTCTACCGGCATTAGAGTCTCCCTGACCTCATCATGAATAATGTCTAGGATGCTCTTATGACCGCTGCTAGTTCCAAAGCGATGCCACATGGCATCCCTTTCCATGCGTATTGCCGAAAGCGCCGCCGTTTTCTTTATAAATAAGTCCAACGGCGGCAGTCCCAGCAATGCCTCCATTGCTCGCGTTGGTGTGGTGCGCATTGCACCACATATGCTTACGCAAGCTATCCTTTGTACCCCATCTAGCTTCTGCTTTGTGGTATTCTGCATGGCTTTTGGCCACCATACCACTGATGCGTAGGCTAGAATAGGTCTTACCATCATTGTGTAAATCCAGTGTGTCGCTTTAGGTGAAATTCCCCACCTACGAGCACACACTCTCTTACATTGATGCAAAATCCTTTTCGCTTTTTGGATCTTTTCATCAACGTGAACATTCCAAGTTAGTTTCGCATCTAAGGTAACTCCTAGATGCTTCACTTCCTTGGACACCTTGATTTCCGAACCAAAAAGCCGTAAGGGAAATATCTCTATGTCTTTCCTCTTACGAGTAAAAATCATAGTGTTTGATTTACTAGCGTTTATGGTTAGCTCTTGATCATTACACCATTCTTCGGTTACTTTGAGAGCTTGTCCCATGCAACCTAGAATTGTGTCCATGAACTTTCCACTGACCGTGAGTGCCAAGTCATCGGCGTATCCTACAGTGTGTACGCCCATCGAGTCCAGCTTCCAGAGAAGACTGTCCACGGTGATGTTCCACAGTAGAGGCGAAAGAACACCTCCTTGTGGGCATCCTCGGGCTACCTTACCCCGTATTCTGTCACATCCACTGCTAAGATTTACCGCTCTCTGCTTAAGCATAGAGTCGATCCACTTAATTATAATGTAATCAACCCCCCGCTCAATCAGGGCGTTCCTTAGTTTGGTAAAGGAGATTTTATCAAAAGCACCCTCTATATCCATAAAAGTAGACATAGCGATCCCGCCATTGTTAATCTCTCTCTCTGCAAATCTAACAAGTTCATGTAGAGCGGTTTCCGATCTGCCTGCTCTATAAGCATGTTGGCACCTACTCAGAGGACTATACATTAGCGTGGTGTTCTCCAGGTAGTCCACCAACACCTTTTCCATTGTTTTCAACAGGAATGATGTAAGGCTAACCGGCCTGAAGGACTTTGCCCCTGTATAGTCTTTCTTTCCCGGTTTAGGCAGGAAGACCACTTTAGCCTCCCTCCATGCCTTCGGGATGTAGCCTGCTGAAAGACAGGCGACGAATATATTCCGGATCCTATCTAGTAGAGCGCTCATGCCCCACTGTAATAGTGCCGGGAATATTCCGTCCATTCCAGCCGTTTTAAATGGAGCAAAAGAGTTTATAGCACTTTTGACTCCATTTGGAGTTATTATCCTCTCAGCTTCTTGTTGACTTACCCCACCAGCTCCCATGTTAGTTTGAGGCCATGGTTGGTCTGACTTGAAACTTCCAGGAAAATGTACCTCCATCAGGGCCTGCAACGTTTCTTCCACTGTTTCTGTCATGGAACCATCAACTTTGCGTATCAGCCCCATTTTCGAAGCAGTGTCTTTCGATATCATCTTCTGTAATCTGCATACTTCCGACGTATCCTTCATGCTAGAGCAGAATTCCCTCCACGTATTTCGTTTCCGAAGACGTAAGGTTCTTTTCAGCTCCTTCTTTTTATCCTTGTATAGTTCCCAAGAGTGAGAGTCTCTCTCCCTCATGTAACGGTTAAAGGCTTTCCTTGTCTCTTTTTTCATAGACTCCAGTTCCCTACTCCACCATGGTGTTGGGTCCTTTTCGTCCACTACTGTGGAGGGACAAGCGTGTTCGAAGGCGCGATTAATAGCGGAGTTCAATTGTTCCACTGTTCGCTCTATCTCGACCGTATTCCGAGGTATTCCGTCTTGAATATCCTCGACTTGTTCCAATAAATATGTCTCGTACTTAACACGATCAGTATTTTTTGGCACTCTTATACGTTTGCGTTCGCTACTCCGTTTTCTGCCATACAGAATTTCAAACTGGATAGCCCTGTGATCAGACATGGTTAGCCTGTCCACCACTCTCCAATTCTGAACTCTGTCAAGCATATTAACAGAGCTTAGGGTAATGTCGATCACCTCAGCCCTTCGTGCATCCACGAAGGTGGGAGCGACCCCCTTGTTTGCTACCAGCAGATTGTACTTTTCCACAAATTCTAGCAGCTGCTGTCCTCTGGGATTGTCATCTGTGCTGCCCCACACAGTGTTGTGCGCATTGGCATCACAGCCTATGATCAGGGCCATATCTCTTTCTTTACAATACCTTACCAGATTTTCTACTTCCTCTGATGGAGGTGGTTCTGGTGCATCATAAGGGAGATATGCTGATGCAATTAGGAATGATCCTGCACCACTGCCGATCATTACTACCGTAAGATCAGGCGAGCAGAGATGCATCATTTGTACTGCACGTATTCCATGACGCACCAGGATGCATGTCCTTATTTTACCGTCCACCTGTGCATGGTACAGATTTGCGGTTTGTTGTGACAAACCCCTAATTTTGTTTTGTAAAATCCAGGGTTCCTGTATTAAAGCTATGTCCAGTTTCTCTTCATCAAAGCATCTCGTCATCATCGCTGATGCCGCTTTACTATGATGAATATTCAGCTGGCACACAGTTAGTGTTTCTTTGTTCGGGCCCGCCACCATCTCTGATAGTCAGCAGATTGAACGTTGATCAGAGTGCACGTTGTTTGAACTAACCTCTCCGCGCCTTCTGGCGCGTCATTGTCCGCTCCAACAACGCCTCCCTTCTCCCCTGGAGCGTCTTCTTCAGAGACTAACCTCTTCAACCCTTGCGAGTCGTCGCTGTCCGTCTCATTGGAATTCCTCCAGCCACTTTCTCCAAGAATGTCTTGATGTATTTTCATATTCTTGTTTTTATTTATTGATTCAGGTTTGGGTTTCCCGTTCTCGGACCACAGCCGAGGCAACTGCCAGCATATTGCTTCCCGCTACTCCCCGCCCCTATAGGAACATTATGACGATCCGGCCGTTCTTTCCTCTCTTTGTGCCGCGAAGCAGACTCCCTCGCGACCTACCGAAAGTTCCGTAGGCGTTCATGCCACTCTGCACCTGCTACCCTTGAAGCAAATCAAGGTTTCTCTCCTAGTCTAACAGATCGCTACTCTGTAGACCGCGGTTCAACAGGTGCAAGAAAGGAGCAAAGTGAAGTGTTGGATCCGGAACCCCGCAGGTGAACTTTCACCTCAGTCACCAGCTCCAACCTCACACCTGGTCGCCGTGTCACCTATGCAGAGAGTTTCATAGGCGCCCCTCTGCCAACGTACGGTCGGGGAGACAGTTTACACTACCCATACAACTGGTTATTGTACAGATGTGTGGCAGTAACTTGCTCCGTTTGTGATGACCATTTGCGTCCCTGGTCACCTTCCCCCGATGGGCACGGTTGCATAACACCCCGGGGATTTAGGACATTTGACACTCCGTATGGGCTACCTTCGCCAAAACTATAGAACACAAGAGTTGGCCAAGTAGGGAGTGTGTCGATTGCTTACATATCGCAAAACGGCGGTACTCGCGTAATGTGATAGTACACGCAACCGGCCCCATAGCTCAGCCTTCGCTATTCGCGAAGTTACCAGCGGCCACCACGCGGAGGTGCTATGTAGACTTGCCCATGAGTTTCCCCACAGACCTGACCACTCAGAAAATTCTTAGAATTCGACGAAGACATGAGTTGACGAGAACTTGCAGCTTTCTGATGACTCTTACGGAAACTTTCCATGTACTGCTCCCATACAATAGCACAGACAGTACCAGGGTGCGAAACAGGCCCAGCTTGGTCTTGATGCTGAGATAACTGCTTTGCCAGATTTTGGACAGCATGCCGTATTTAGCCTGGTTGATACGAAGAGCGATGTCCTGCTCAGTACCACCATTTTCGGCAACAATGCTACCCAGGTAGACGAAGTTGTGCACCTTCTCCACAGGCTTCTTTTTCGCAATGGTGGGCTAAGAACCTTGGTCTTGTTGGTACTAATCTTTAGCCCAAACCTTGCTTATCTCCCTCTCGAGATCTAACGCCCTTGGACAGATCCATGATTTTCTGGGAGAGTAGGCATATGTCGTTAGCGTACTCAAGATGTTGTAGATAAGATGTTAAAGTCCATTAAATTCCTCTGTCTAGTCCGGATAGGGCTGCATGCAACACATCGCCGATCAGTATGAGGAATAGGATCGGCAAGAGGGTGCACCCCTGCCGAAATCCACTGCGAATCTCAAAGTCCCACGACACCTTACCTTTATGCAGAACGTGACATTTCACACCGTCATAGGTTGCCTTAATAATAGCCACAAGCTTCGCAGGGATGCTTCTACTGCGCAAGGCCGTCCATATATTGTACAATCCCGGTTCACACTACCGAAAGCCTTCTCGAAATCGATGAAAAGCAAGTGTAGCGGAGAATCGTATTCAGCGCATGATGATTCGCAAGGTGTTAATGTGATCGACACAGGAGAATCGGAATCGAAAACCAGCCAGCTCTTCATCAATTGTACTTTCTAAGTGGGTCTTTAGTCTTTCCAGGACGATTTTAGCTATTATCTTGGCAACGGCAGGAAGCACACAAATGCCTCTCCAATTATTACAGTCTGTGAGGCTACTACTACTACTCAATTGCCCTAACTCCTTGTGAGGCATAGCGCGTCAACGGTTTCATGTGGCCCAGTTGACGTTTCGTTGGCATAAACTGGTTTCGGAGAATACAGTTGCCAGCATGCACCTCCTGCACATCCATGGCCACGAACGTCGTCGTGGACGGAATTTAGTGGGAAAGGTCTATGTATTCCACGCTTTATCAACAAGTGGGTGCAACAAATCGACAGTTACGCTTGGCACTGCTTGATAAAGTTTGGCAGGGATACCGTCGAGTCCGGCAGCCTTTCCTCGTTTTAGTGCAATAATTGCAGCGATTATTTCCTCTTTAGTCGGAGCAGTGGACCGTATACGCACATTTTGATGGTTAGCTAAATTATCTATATGAGGGGGAACTTCACGAGAGGTTACACGGTTCAAGACCTCGGCGAACCACAGCCTCGAAGAGTAAGATACTCCAAGATAAGTAGCTTTTGATCATTATCCTCCACCGGATGTTGATAGGGGTTACGACCACCTGTAAACTCCTTGGTGACATCGTATACGAGGCTAAAAGAGAATTCGCATAAACTCTTTTATCGTGTCGCACACTACGCAGAACTCCTCGAGTATTCTGACGGTAAAGGAGTTCGATGCTGCTTAGATTGTCGTCTGATGCTGCGGCCAAATTTGTGCTAAGGACGGTCTATAAATGTACGCATTTTTTATTGCATCCCAGTTTTCATTTTTGTCACTATCTGGGTGACTGGTTATCTCAGCTGCTTTTTGCGGAAGATGGTCACTATATTATTGATCTTTCGTCGCTAGGACGGCGCACGGCTGCAATACGCAATCGACCATTAGCAATCATAAGATAATGCATGCACCTCAGGTTCCCATTTAGCCAATGTCTAGTTCCCATTCAACCAATTCAACCGCAAATTAATGCTGAAAGACAGTACAGACGTAGAATAGAATAAAACAGGCGGCAGAATTCCGCCAAGAAGATCAGCAGATTTTCTTGGCAGAATTCTGCCACCTATTCTATTCTACGTCTGTGCTATCTCTAAGCATTATTTTACGGCTGAGTTGGATTAAAATCCTCTTCCTTCGAATGAATTTCCAGAACTCTCTTCTTTGTGGCCAGTTTAATTGTCTCATTTGAATGTGCAAACATAAACAGTTCTACCTGTCAAAATTGCAACAGCCCGTATCAGTTGTTTGGAATTATCGTCCGATAAATTCCTAACTGGAGGATGAGTGCCGTTTAGCAGTTTACAGGATAAACTTTAACCAGACACTGTGAAAAAGGCCATATGTCTTTTATTCCTATTGTACTCTAATTTAGTAAGTAGTAAAAGATTTATGAAGTGCATGCTGGCAACTGCATTCTCCGAAACCAGTTTATGCCGAGAAACGTCAACTGGGCCACATGGAACAGTTGACGCGCTATGCCCCACAAGGGGTTAGGGCAATTGAGAGAGAGAAAAGATTTATAAAATATCATGAAAAAAGAGGACAAATCGTTATATTTTGAAAAAAAGAGTACGCGTCTTATTTATCAAAACGGAGGACATGTCCTCTTAAAAGAGGACGTCTGATAACCCTAGATCAACAGCATGAGGTATAATTAAAAGCTGAACATACGTTTGGAATGTCGTTATCAATGTACCACCCAGATGGAAACTGTGCAAGCGCGGTTCTGGTCGATCTAGATAGACTATTCTCGGCAGGAGAAATGGCCTGTGGTCGGTCTTGAAGTAGTATAGGAGTTTAGTTCCGCAATCGATTTTTGGACTACCTCGCTGTGTAAGGTAGCTAAACTAGTTCTATAGGCGGCTTCGTCGAATCTCTGGACATCTTTCTCAGGCTCCCTCAGGCTGTGTCTGATGTTACGCCGAGGCGGAGGCGGTATTTAGTCCATGTGTTGGTGGTTCGATTGGTATTTTCGGTATTGTATATTTTCTAATATGCAGCATATTGGTCTCTTGGTGGAGGTGATGCTGAGATAGAATCAAGTGACAGCCAGTCACTGTGCGTAAAGAAGCGTTTTGGCAGGACTGTTTATGCTTCCAGTGTGTGTCACTCAGATTCACTGAGACCAGGTAGGTGCTGGGTAATTGGCCACCGATCTTCCAATGGATTTATACGTTACAAGCAGGGTCTCTTTACCCGTTCCCTACGAGCATCAGCGAGCGCTTTGAGTACTTTATTACCTGCGTT
This sequence comes from Chloromyia formosa, assembly GCA_964017055.1. Classification (NCBI taxonomy): domain Eukaryota; kingdom Metazoa; phylum Arthropoda; class Insecta; order Diptera; family Stratiomyidae; genus Chloromyia; species Chloromyia formosa. The sequence goes on from OZ024815.1 coordinate 66,091,841, forward strand.
CCTTCGGCATCCGGCATCCTTCGTACCGGAACGACCCGTTTTTCAACGGCCAGACCCCCTCGATGCAAGAAGAACTGCAGTATTCGAAGCATCGTTACTACAACAACAGTACTTTATTAATAAAATAAATAACTGGCGCAACAGTCCAATTTGAACCATGGCCTCGAGATGAGTTAGCATCATCTCATTTTCTAGATCGTGGTATGTCTTGTGCAGAGGTGTGTGATCAGCAACACGCTCAACCGAGTTATTTACCCTATAAATGGGTACTCATTTAACAGCTGAGTGGGCTTCGGCCCGGAGTCCGAAGTGTATATACCCTAGACTTATACAGACCTAGTGGTGATACCAAAAGTACCAATTGGCAGCGACCATATGCATTAAAAGTGAGTTTCCTATACGGCCAGTTTATTGAGGAGGTTGACACTCATTCAGGAGAATCTTGACCATTCTCAAAATCAATTAACTAACCCATTCTACAAATATTTGTCGAATTTTTCAAGTCACTAGCTTCATTCTATCGAAAGTTATTGCTTACTTGAAGTTCCACTTGTAGGGGAGGTAGGGGTTCCTTGGTTCGGATCTTGCCCATCATTGCCACCAACCGATTAGATCATGCTACAAACATTTAAAAAAAAATTTCAAGTCTCTAGCTTCACTCTATCGAAAGTTATCGCTTATTTCATTTGTAAGGGAAGTAGGGGTTTCGTTGGTCGGATTTTACGTATTTTCAACATTAACCAGCTGGATCCTGCTTCAAACATTTGACCACAATTTCAAGTCGCTAGCTTTATTTTGTCGGAAGTTATCGCTTATTTTAAGTTTCATTTCTAAGGGAGGTAGGGGTTCCTTAGTTCGGATCTAACCCATCTTTAATGCCAACTAACTCAATCTCGCTTCAAATATTTTACCAAAATTTCAAGCCGCTGGATTCTTTCTTTAAAAAGTTATCGCATATTTGAAGTTCCATTTGTAGGAGAGATAGAGGTTCCTTGGGTCTTACCCATTTTCAATAACAACCAACCAGATCTTACTACCAACATTCTACCAAATTTTCAACTCGCTAGTACCATTCTATCTAAAGTTATCGATATTAAAGTAATATTTAATTTTTTGAATTTTGTAGGAGAGGTTCCTCTGATCTGATTATGCCCAACTTACTAAAACTCAAGCAGCTTCTCACCTCAGGGCTATGTGCAAAAAATCAGGTGTCTACGTCAATTGGTTCAAGAGTTATAGACAAAAAACCTGAAAAGTAGGGTAGTACGGGGCTCTTTATAAGAAAATTACCGTTAGTTTTCAACGGATCGATTTTATTTTTCCAAGAAAGTATAAGATTATCCTCGCGAGCAATCTGCCAAAGCTGGCAATCTGCCAGAGCTTTTCAAGTTTATTTAATCGGGAGTTACAGATACATTTAACTATTTTACATATGTAGGGGAGGCAGGCGTTCTCTTGGCCTGATCACGCCCATTTTCAATACCAACCAACTAGATCATACTTCCAATATTTGACCAAAATTTCAAGGCTCTAGCTTCATTCTATCGGAAGTTATCGTGCGAACGGACAGACAGACGGACAGACAGACAGACATGGCTTAATCGAATCAAGAGATGACCCTGATCATTTATATATATTGTATATACATTGGCATACCTCCGGAGCCTCCTTTAAGGTGTTACATATTTCCGTCGTGACAAAAACAATATACCCTATACTTAAAAGTCTACGGCATAAAAAAATTACGCAAAGAAGTTTGCAACTTTTTCGCTCTCTGCGCGTGACATAACAGTTTTAATTTTTCATATGCGCTCGTTGCATTTTATATCAAACTTTATGTGTTTTTAACGAAAAATTTAAAACTACACTCTTATTTCGATTTTGATAAAATTTCATGGCCTAGACACCTTCAGAACAAGACAAAGGTTGATGTCTACATGAGATTTTAAAAAAACTTCCTCTTTTTCCATTTACAACCCTTAAAAGCAATCCACAGTTTATCTTACAGTTTAACTCCGATCTTGTGAATCTTTGAAGATTGGACCTTTAGAACAGCTGGAAAATAGCACCCATTCCCTTTCAGCCAGGGCCGGCGGAACACATGTGGAGTACACATGCCAGATGTTGGCCTATGGGGAACTCCACACTCCACTTATGAGAGAAGTCCCAATTATAGTACATATTATTCCCTCACCTTGTTATATTCTCTAACTTTATGTATTTACCAGCAAACAATCCAGAGCATTTGGCAACTGTGGAATTTCCTATAAAAAATATGTGTTGTCCTTTTCATCATCATCATCGTGGCGCGACAGCCCGACGTCGGGCCTTGGCCGCCTGGATCGTTGTCCGCCAATTATCTCGGTCACGTGACCGCGTCCTCCAATTCTGGAAGCCCAGTAGTTGCGCGGCGCCCACACCTACTCAGCTCTCCCAACGAAATCTCGGTCGTCTAGGCAGTCTCGCTCCGTCGACTCGTTCTGCATTCATTACTCTCTTTGGCATGCGATCATCGTCCATTCTTTGTACATGCCCTGCCCATTGAAGTCGTTGTAGTTTGACGATTTTCGAAACTCCCAGCTCATCGTACAGTTCATACAACTCATGGTTGTATCGGATGCGCCATCCATCTCGATCGCAAACAGCCCCGAAAATTCGCCGTAGAACGTTCAAATGTGTCTAGCATGTTTCCGAAGGCTTGAGTTAGGGTCCATGCTTCGCAGCCATAGCATAGCACTGATCGTATAATGGTTTTGTACACGCGGAGCTTCGTGTTTCTGTGCACATGCTTCGATTTCATTATGGGGAGAACCGAGAAAAAAGTCTTATTAGCTAACTGTATCCGTCGCTTGATTTCATCAGTTTCGTAGGCGTCCCTTGACAAGTTGCACCCCAGGTATATGAAGTTGTCCACGAACTCGATGTTGAGGTCCCTCACATTGATGCTCGGTTGTGCAGGTGTCCTTGTCGTCGATTGCATCATTATTTTACTTTTACCCTCGTTAATACGTAGTCCAACTTCTTTTGCAGCGGTATCGAGCGTATGCAGAAGTTCTTCTGCGTCGGCCAATCTTCGGGACATGATGTTGATGTCGTCGGCGTACGCTGCTAATTGTGTCGACTTGATGATTAGCGTCTTGCTGTTGTCCATATTCATAGCCCGAATAGCGTATTCCAGTGCTAGGTTGAAGAGCGTCGGTGCCAGTCCATCGCCCTATTTCAGACCATTGCGTGTTTCAAATAGATCAGTAAGTATTGTATATTATGGATCCTGACTTGTGAGACAGAGTAGGTCATCGTCATCTTTGTCAGTCGCACTAATTTGGCCGGTATACCAAACTGCAGCATGATGTTGTACAGTACTACTCCACGATCGATACTGTCGTATGCCTGCTTGAAGTCGACAAAGATTTGGTATACGTTTACGTTGTATTCCCGGCACTTCTAGCACTTCTGGAGTATCAGTTTGACCGTAAAGAGCTGATCGGTTGTGGAGCGACCAGGTCTGAAACCGCTTTGATGTTCGCCAATGATCCGTTCTGCGTACGGTTTTATTCTATTTTCCAGAATTTTCGTCAAAATTTTATAGGACCCACAAACTAGTGAAATGCCCCTGTAATTCTCACACCGCAGTTTATCTCCCTTTTTGTGAATTGGACTGATGATGCTTCTGCGCCAATCGTCTGAGATCAACTCGTCCTCCCATACTCGCAGGAGTATGGCATGTATGGCATTAGCTAAACCCGTTCCACTGAATTTTAGCAGTTCAGCTGGAATCTCGTCAGCGCCCGGCGCTTTATTTCGTTTTAGTGACCGCAACGCGAGATCAACTTCCTCTACTGTCGGGGTTTGCATGGGTGGGGCTGGATCAACAATATGGTCGAGAGCTTCTTGTGTGGGGATGTTAGATGGTAGGTTCAGAAGCTCTTCAAAAAAGAGGCCCATCGTTTGTTAATGCCATCGGTGTCGCTGATGATGTTTCCATCCTTGTCCTTACAAAGGCTAGTCCTGGGTTGGTAAACGTTCTTAATTGTATTTACTAGTCTGTACACTTGTCTGGTGTTCCTATTAGCTAAGTTTTCGTTTATATTCAGCAACTGCTCGTCAAAGTATTTACGTTTCTTGCGTCTAATTATTCTATTCGATATTCGCCGTAGCTCGTCATGTTTTTCTCTTCTAGCTTGTCCTTTTCAAATAAGGTGTAATGGATGGTTTGGTGAACATCCTAAGATGCCCGTCGGGACGGAGCCTAAGGTAGCATAATGACCGTGAAGATCACGCTGTGCCATCTGGCGAAGAAAAGGCCGCTCAACAAGCTAAGCAGCGGCCTATGATTTGCTGTAGCCCAGTTCGGGAGAAGTGGGCGGGATTTCACCGCTCGTTGCCTGTGGAAGACAGGGGAGGTATAAATGGGGAATGAAAAAACGAGGCGATAAGGATGGAATGATTGCAGGGCGGCTCACTTGCCCTCGCGTTCGCATCGGGGTCCAGGTGCAATTGGACCTTCGGCTTCTGGTTTCGTACCACCGACAGATCATTACTCATCAGGTGCTGCCACCGATATGCCGGTAGAAGCAGCACTACCAGACCAGAATATGGTTCATTACAGAGGGGATTCTCCAAATTGAGTAGATCGAAAAAAATTTCTCCCACTTAATTTCCTCCTCATTCCTTCTTAGTAAATCTCGTGGTTCTTTTGGATCCAGCTAATAAGAAAAAAGTCTAAAGCGTTTTGGAAAAAGGTCGAAACTATTTGGGGCAAAGTCAGATATATTTGGGGAAAAATCTAAACAGTTTGGGAAATGCTAAAATATATATGTTGAATAGGGTAGGTGAGAGGACTCCTTTTTGCGAAACACACTGTTTAATCCTCCTTAGTTTTGATTTCTTGTCCCGGAACTTCGTAAATGATCAGCCAAATGAGCCAAATAGTTAGCGATCCATTTTTTAGCATGCGCACGAAGAGATGTACAGCAGATGTCTGAAAGAAGAGCCGAGTGACTGCCGGTGTCAGAAGCTTCTTTGACACTTATGAGGCTGATTAAGGCCATTGTGAATTTGAAATGTGATTGCATCCAAGGCGGTCATAGTGCTGTGCATAGTCCTAAAGCCATGTTGATGCTTGAAGAGTTGAGCATGGGACATGAGCAGTGGCAAGATTAGCGCTCGAAGCGTCTTGACAACAGGTGAAAGTAGACAAATAGGGCGATATGATTCGCCACGTGTTGATTTCTTCCCAGGTTTTAGTATGGATATCACCTTTGCAGTCTTGCATATCTCGGGAACAACTAGCGACGAAAGTGAAAGATTAATAGTAGTCGTTCGGTACTCTATGCCCAGCCCGTCCAGATTCTCTAGCATCAACATCGTGATGCTATCCGGTGCTAAGGCTTTTGAGCCTTTTGCTATTTTGATGGTTGCCGCAACTTAAATAAAATAAATAATAAATAACTGGCGCAACAGTCCAATTTGAACCACGGCCTCGAGATGAGTTAGCATCATCTCATTTTGTAGATCGTGACGGTTTTTGTGCAGAGGTATGTGATCAGAAACACGCTCAACCGAGTTATTTACCCCATAATGGGTACTCATTTAACAGCTGAGTGGGCTCATAGTCCGACACGTAAATCCCCGGAATCGAACCGGCACCCAGTGCGTTGAAGGCGAACGTGCTAATCGTTGCTCCATCCGGACTACAACTTGCCGCAACTTGAACGGGAGTAAATTGTAACTTCTGGTCAATAGTAAGGTTGTGGATCCTACGACGTATTATGCGCCTGAGCTTGTCAGGAGGAGGATGATCGACAAACTGTCTGTTGCAATAGTGTGCGCATTGGGTGGGGTCACTAACCTTTTTCTCGCCGCATTCGATGGCAATGTTCCCTTTGTTATTCGATGGATTAGTGAGGGTTCTGAATGTTGACCAGAGCCTGGAAAATCCGCATTAAAGATTTCAGCGGTTAAAATGAGCACTCTATTATAAGCGTTTGTATGCAGCTACTTGCATGATGATCTGGATTGTATACGTATTGTTAGGAATATGTGACGAATTGAAGTGGAATAGTAAGTATGGTATCATAACGTCCAGGAATCCATGTTTTTAATAAACTTTAGAACAAATTATTAATTCGTCTTACAAATATCAGAAGTGGGATTAACTGGACGTTCTGACGATGTATACTATTTCTACTTCTTTTCCCTTCTCTTCTTTATTTTTCATTTACATTTTGGAGTGAATTATGAATGTATTTTGGGTTTGGCTGCATAGTAAATGAATATTATTTTTTGTCGTGTCAGATATATTATTAACTGAAAATAGGCAAAACACGACGGGATCGTAGTAACTCTAGAAATACGCGTCAAAGGCATTCATTACATAATCATCATAAAAATCGAAAAAAAAAACATAAAGTTTCTAAAGTCAATTCACGGGACATAGTAAATGAATATCATTTTTCTTTTGTCGTGTCAAATATATTATTAACTGAAAATGGGCAAAACACGACGGGATCGTAGTAATTCTAGAAGTACGCATCGAAGGCATCGTAATGAAAGTTCATCACGTAATCATCATAGAAATCGGAAAGGACATAAAGTTTCTAAAGTCAATTCACGGGAACGACGATCTGGGCATAGGAATAGATCAAGAACTAATTCAACTGTTAAATCTATCAAAGAATTTACCGCAGCCATAACAGCTTTAGTTGAAAATACTACATCACGTGCTAATGAAGTTTCTTTAAAAGGAGAAATTGTTCCTAATTTCGACCCTGAGGATATCAACCAAAGTGCTGAAGTTTGGTGCAAAAAAATTGATGAATTAAGACATGTATGTAATTGGACTGAAGAACAAACTATATATTTTTCTCTTGCAAAATTGAAAGGACTCGCCGCTATTTGGTATAAAGGCTTACCAAATATTGAGACTAGCTGGGAAGATTGGAAACGAAAGATTATAGTTGCTTTTCCGGTGAGACGCGATTTTAATAGTTTATTAGAAGATATGACGAAAAGAAGAAAAAGAACAGAAGAATCATATGCGAAATATTTTTATGAAAAATTAGCGTTATTAAATGCTTGTGGAATTTATGGTAAAAATGCGGTGTCCTGCATAATAGGAGGGATTAGCGATTATATTATAAAAACAGGAGCTAACGCTGGAGATTATTCAACACCAGAGGCTTTGTTTCAGTTTTTGAGTACTGTTAATAATTCAACGCAGCCAATTTATCGACATAGAGATAATATTGAAAATCAAAGAAAAAAACCATATCCGAATCCTGAAAATAAAAGCGGAAATAAATTAGTACCATTTAAATCTAATGATGTGACTTGTTACAAATGCAGGAAGGAAGGGCATTATGCAAGAGATTGTACTTTTAAGGCTATCGAAGATCGTTGTACATATTGCAAAGGTCGGTTTCATGATAGTACAAAATGTCCAAAGAAAAATCAGGAAAAGCAGAATATTGTAGCATGACTTGAAATATCGGCTACTGAAGTTAATAATCAAAAGTATTTTAAAGACGTAAAAATAAATGGGGAATTATCGAAAGCCTATATAGATTTTGGCAGCTCATGTACTTTAATTATTCATAATGAGGTACGAAGATTAAATTTATTAGTAGATTATAATGATAAATCTATTTTACATGGATATGGAAATGGAATTACCTACAGTATTGGATCTACAAAATTTAAATTGAATGTAGATGATGTTGAAGCAGAAATTAAAGCTATCGTCGTTAATGATAAGGAACAAAATATACCTTTGATTATTGGAAGATCTTTCACGGAATTAAATCATATTGTAGCAATCAAAAATGGAAATGAACTATTATTTTCGAGTAATGATATTAATCTAATTCAGGATATAAAAGCCAGTACAAAAGTGGTCTTAAAAGCGATTGAACATGTTGTAATTCCACGAAATCACTTGAAATTTGTCAAAGTTGGTTGTACTGATTATGTTGGAGACTTATTTATAGCAGCAAGTATTAGACCTGAAGAGAGTAGAGAATGTGCAATACCGCAAATAATAATAACAGTCAATGAAAAACAGAAAGCATTGGTACCCATTATAAATTTATCTGACCAAGACATTGAATTTAAAACTGGTAGAGTGATTGCTCGAGGAAGATCTTGCATTGAAGAAGAAACTAATTTTTGCGGAATAATGAATATTGAATTTAAAGATTTTTGTCCGTTGAATTCCGATGAAATTGTTGTAGGAAATATTGAACAATGTCACAAAACTGAATTATTTGAGCTATTAAACGAATTTAGAGATTGTATTGCGCTAAATACTACCGAACTAGGATGTGCTCAATCCGTTGAAATGGAGATTAAACTCGATGATGATAAACCTTTTTTTTTGTAGACCTTACCGAATGGCGCAATCTGAACAGATTACTTTGAGGGACATTGTGGATGATCTATTGGAAAATAAAATAATAAGAGAGTCTGATTCAAATTATGCATCACCAACCGTATTAGTTAAAAAGAAAAACGGAGAGGCTCGTATGTGTATTGATTTTCGACGATTGAATTCTATGACGATCCGAGACAATTATCCATTGCCACGTATTGACGATCAAATTGATAGACTAGAAGGAGGGAAATACTTTTCAAGTCTTGATTTACGATCTGGTTACTATCAAATTTCTCTTGATGGGAAATCTAGACGATTAACTTCTTTTGTTACACCGAACGGACAATATGAATTTAACCGAATGCCATTTGGACTAACAAATGCTCCACGAACTTTTCAACGCTTTATGGATAGAACTTTGCGACCTGTTCGTGATATTGCGGCTGTATATTTGGACGATGTATTACTTCACGCTCAAACAATTTCGGAAGCTTTAAATGGACTTAGAAAGGTTCTTGAAATATTTCGTGGAGAAGAAGTTACATTAAATTTAAAAAAATGTTCATTTCTGATGACAACGGTGTCATATCTTGGATTTGAAATTGGAGACGGAAAAATTAAGCCCGGAAATGAGAAAACCGAAGCAGTTAAAAATTTTCCAATTCCCAAAAATATCCATAATATTCGACAATTTTTGGGCCTTACAGGATATTTTCGACAATTTGTTAAAAATTATGCTATTATTGCCAAACCACTGACAGTGTTGTTATGCAAAATTACCAATTGGAGGTGGACAAACGAAGAAGAAGAGTCTTTCCAAAAATTGAAAAATGCATTAGTAAAACGACCAGTACTCGCTTTATTTAATTCAGAAACTGAAACCGAAGTACATACCGATGCGAGTGCATTAGGATTAGCGGGGATTTTGTTACAACGACAATCGGATAATAAATTACATCCAGTGGCCTATTATAGTAGACAAACGCAAGATATCGAACGCAAACTACATTCTTATGAATTAGAAACATTAGCAGTAGTTGAATCTTTTAAAAAATTTCGTCCATATATATTGGGAAAGGAATTTATTTTAGTAACAGATTGCAATGCTTTAAGAGCATCAAAAGAAAAGAAGCAGTTAATCCCAAAGGTTGCTCGTTGGTGGCTGCAGTTGCAAGAATATACGTTTACGGTGAAATACCGACCTGGCGATCGTATGAAACATGTCGACGCATTGAGTCGAAATACAACAAACAGTAATGAAAATATCATGCGTATAACCGAAGCCGATTGGGTTCTTGCAGGACAGTTGACAGATACAAAGATAATCGAAATTCATAGAATACTTTCTAAGCAGCCGGTAAGCGAAAATGAGAAAAATATTCACCAAAATTATGTTTTATAAGATGGGCGCGTTTATAAAAAAAAATCAACGGGGGAGTCAATGGGTTGTCCCACGAGGAATGCGACATCAAGTAGTTAAAGCTGCTCATGATGATTTAGGTCATTTTGCACTCGAGAAAACTTTAAACAGATTGTGCGAGCATTATTGGTTTCCAAAAATGAGACAATTTGTTGAGAAATACATAGGTTGTTGTATCCAGTGTTTATTCAACAAAAGAGAAGCGGGACGAAAACCAGGTTATTTACATCCCATTCCGAAGGAAACTATACCAATGAAGATGATACATATTGATCATTTGGGTCCATTTCCAAGAAGTAGAAGAAGGAATTGTTTTATTTTTGCAATCATCGACCCTTTTACAAAATTTTGTTTTCTAAAAGCAGTTGTTTCAACGAAAGCACGATTTGTTCTTCAATTTTTCAAGGAAATATTTGCTGTTTATGGTTGTCCAAAAACTATTATTTCGGATCAAGGAAGTGCTTTTACATCCAAAGAATTTAAATCTTTTTGTTTGCAAAATAATATTAAACATGTCAGAAATGCTGTTTCAACGCCAAGAGCTAATGGACAAGTGGAGAGATTAAATAGGTCTATTTTAAGTGCTTTATTGACATCAACACTGGAAGAAAAATTATGGGACGAGAATTTGCAAAACGTTCAATTTGCTTTAAATAATATCGTTAACAAAAGTACTTTAAAAACCCCTAGTGAACTTTTATTTGGATACAAGCCAAGAGGTGGTAGTGATGTACTTCTTTGTGATGAAGTCCAACATACTTCTGAGGTAATAATTGATTTGCTACAGGAAAGAGAGGAAGCTGGAAGTAAGATAATTCGAGCGCAACAGCAACAGAAATTGAATTTTGATAAGCCACGTAAGAAATCACGAGAATACAAAGAAGGAGATATCGTCTTGATTGAAAAATATGAACCTGCTACAAACACAAGTCGAAAATTGGTTCCTCCTTATAGTGGTCCTATGATTGTAAAAGCAGTACTTTCAAATGATCGTTACATTGTCCAGGATATGGAAGGAACTCAACGAAGAACAAGAAAAGGGCGCTATGAACAAATAGTGGCGGTGGATCGAATGAAACCATGGTGTATACCAGGAGGAGTTTCAGATGTTACCAGTAGTGAAAACGAAGAAGATTTAGAAAATTAAAAGGGTAATACAAATACCGATCAACATTAACTCGGGACGAGTTTATACAGGATGGCCGAATGAAAGCTAATATAAATTTTGATACAATTTTATAAACTTAATTTTACTTTGTTTGTAATTATTTTTATTGTTAGTTGTAGTAATCGTAATAAAATTTTAAATGTCAATTGAACAATTTTGTATATTAATATTTATATTAGTGAAAAAGTGCCGCCAATTTAGTAATTTCTATAATTAGTGAAAAGTGCGTTCCAAGTTAGATAAATAGTAGACGAGGAATATAAAAAGGGTGAGTTCACTGAGCAAGTTGCCTAATTATAAGAGTATTTAATAAAAGACCTAGGGTATGTAAGAAATACTGGTCCAAGTGAGGAGCGAGAGACAGAGTGTGAGAAAAAGAGCTGAAGGTTGACTTCTTCTTAGGAGAAGACGTTGTCCACCTCAGCGTATTTTTGAATAAGAGGTTGTCTACTTCCTGAGATGGGAAGTAGTCACTTCGGTGACCATGAGAAAGGTTGTGTATGAGGTTGTCTACTTCTTGAGATGAGAAGTGGTCACTTCAGTGTGAAAGGTTGTGTAGGAGGTTGTCTACTTCTTGAGATGAGAAGTAGTCACTTCAGTAACCTTGTGATAGATTGTAAAAGAGGTTGTGTACTTCATGGAGTTGTTTCACCTCGGTGATATAAATAGATTTCGTAAAGGTTGCGGCCCCTTTATAGAGTGGTTGTTTCACCACTGCTCTTTTCCAAGCAGTGGTTGTGTGCCACCTATTAAAGGATGTGTATCACCTTTATTATCAACCGACATACCCGAATAATTAATTTTGCCAGTAGTTGTGTGCCCTTGGTAGAGGAGTTGTTCACTACTGGGTGAGCTTATTCTACTTTATCTTTATATTAACTTTTAAAATACTCCTTATGGTCGGTAGCATGCTCATCTTTAATTAATTTTACAGGTGAGACGTATTGTTAGGAATATGTGACGAATTGAAGTGGAATAGTAAGTATGGTATCATAACGTCCAGGAATCCATGTTTTTAATAAACTTTAGAACAAATTATTAATTCGTCTTACACAATATCATAGCTACCATGGAAGTTGGGAGACAAGTTAAAGTTCAGTTTCGTCTGCTGTAAGGCCTCAATCATGATCCGATGCCTATCCATAAAAGATGTTATTCTTGTTGTAGAAGCCACGCTTTCGATATCCGACAAGTGTATGTGTCACATAGTTTAGATATCCGTTTTATTTTGCTCAATGTCTAGATTGAGAAAAACAGCTGCCCATCAGGGCAGCTTGTCCCATAACGCAGTGGAAGTTAAGCGCGTGGAAATTGCTGGACAATTTAAAATGTGCTCAACATCATGCGGAGTGAGGCCAAAGACTGGAAAGGAGCTCTGGATGTCTGTCGATGCGGGATAGATACGAATTCAAACGTGAACACCAGTCAGAACGAAGTTAAGCCAACGTAGTCCTGGTTGCTCTAGGAAGTTGAGATCCATCTGAAGATATAGCAGGTAGTTGTGCATTCAGTAATATGTTTGCCTTCAAGTCCGCAATCGAAGAAAGCACTTCCTCACTATGCAGTGTTGTGATGGCCGATTTGCGTTATTAAAGCGAACTCTTTTGAACCTTAGGATCTCCCTCTCGCGGTCCCCCAAGTTGGGTTTTACATGACGTGACGGTGGGGTTTTGACCATAAAGTGGGAGTTGGAATGGCCACTTCGATAACAGCCAACGAGATACTGCTTGGTGAGAAGCGGGTTGTGGCTCCTTAAGGGCATCATTCTGGTCTCATGGTGAAGACGATCAGGAGGCAATGCGAATGTCCTAAAGGTGCATTTTGCTAGACACACGTCACATATTGTTCGCGATTCGCTATCAAGCCAGAACACGGAGCACTATTTGTATGTATCTTTTTGACAGACGCCTGTGATAGACGCAGAGTGGTGCATTTCAAAATGCACTTCGAGAGCTGTCCGTTACACGATCTAGTTGTTTTTTTTAGTGTTACTGGGAACAACTGCGTGCCCATGTTTGAGTTTGCTAATGTAGCCAGGTTAGTGTTGTTGGGCGACGTGGAAGATTGTTTGTTCTCCGTTGTTGTTACATTGGGCAGGGGTGAAAGAAGAATTCCACTGCCTGTTATGAGTTAAACCAGAGCAGTTTCTTCGGTGGCACCATTTGTCGCAGCAGTTAATCTCACTGAGTGTTAGGATTCATATGCAACAGATCCATAGGTGATCAGATTTCAATGCCGGCGCGAATGAGGAGAGGTGAGAGCAATTGCGCTGATAGATGTTTCTCCCAATTAACATAAAAAAACTGTTACTGACAAATACAATAACACACTCATACTTTCCTTCGGGCATTGAAGGCAGCTCTTGACCTTTGCTGATGAAACAGGTCGCTCCGATGCGAAGAACCAGCTGCCGCAGGAACGCATTTTCCATTTTCGATTGTACTATTTTACCATGAGCGTGACGATCTCAACGTTATGTGACGGTCGGGTGAGTGAGCGACCGAACCCACATTTCCAGTCGAGCCGGTCGCAAGTGCACACCATATGGCTCGATACTCCACAATCGACATTCCGTGGGTAATACAGCTATGGCAAGTCGATTGTCTAGGGAGCCTCACAATATGCGATCGCAAACGACTGAAAGATATATGGGATAGAACGGAAATGAAGGACATAACGGACACAAAGGAGACGACGGAGAAGGACATAATAGACATAAAGACTACAAAGGACACCGAGGATATAACGGATATAATGGTCATGAAAGACACAAGGGACATAAAGAACATTAAAGACATAAATGCACATGAAGTACATGAAAGATTTAAAGATAACTCCAAGGCACATTAGCTCAGGCCATTCTAGAGCTTTAAACCCCGAGCATTTTAGAGTTAGAAAGTAGAGGTGATTGGGGGGATTTACGCGTTGACATATGTACTTCCGGCGAGCTTTCGCGAGGCAGGATTGGTTTTCGGAACTACATCAAGATCTTTCGTTTGACACCTTATTTAGCGTAAAACGCGATAGGGCAGTTCGCCGACCACAAGCATCACCTTTATTTTCTCCAGTCAGCAAGTTCCGGCAAGTTTGGGCGAAGCAGGATCGCATATTCTGATGCCCTGTCCAGCCCTATGCACTTTAAGGAATATTTGATTACAAGCCGACATGAGGGTAGTACGACCCATTTTTAGGGTTTTGTAGTAAAACAAAACCCTTATGAAATCGGTCATGCGTCCGTCAGTCTGTCTGTCTGTCTGTCCATGAAATATCTCACGAACCGCTGAAGCTACATGCATGAAATTTGGTGAAAATATGTGGAAATACTATAATTCTCTGGAGAAAGTGATGCGTCGTAATAGGTCAACTTTAAGGGGGGGTCCCCATAGAGGGGAAATGAAGGTCGAATTTTTTTTTTCGTCTGGTATAAGCAAGTGGGGTATCGTAAGAAAGGTACCGTCGAGTACATTCCATTTCTGGAATTTTTTTCAAATTTGAAGAAACGGGAAAAGAGGGAGAGGGGAAAATATGTGGTCCGAGTTTGTCCCCCCCCCCCCCCCCCCCTTGCATTTCGAGACCGTTACACTTAGAAATATGAAAATTTACAGAAAAGCGGCATTTCACTAACATAAAAAACTAAAAATAATAGAATTTCAAAATCGCATCAAAAAAGGTTAATAATAGTACATTTCTATTGTTGCAGTTAGCACACCCCTGCACCCTTTAGGCACACCCGAGACCAAAAATAGTGATGGCCAATGATAACCAACACCATAGGCAATAACGTCTCTAAGTTTCATTACAATCGTGTAATATTTAATAATAGTACATTCACTTAAAGTTAGGCATTTTTACACTATTCATACAAAAAATACACCTACCGGCTCCGAAGGTGCGACGTGCGAGTACTACTTGCATGTTGTTTTTCGTAGTGCGAATTGCAGTTATTGTTACATATTATGGTTAATTACATTTATGAAAAGGTAAAGATTGGTAGGGGGCGATGTGTTGTAATTGGCCAACTATAACGAGCGGGGGAGGGGGTGGGGCGAAATTAAGGTCAAATTTTGTTTATCGACTGGTATAGGCAAGTCGGGTGTTGTGAGAAAGGTAATGTTGAGTACATTTTATTTTTGGCATTTACTTTAAATTTGTAGAAAGGGAAACAGTGAGGGAGGAGAAAATATTAGATCGTAATTTGTCCCCCCTTGCATTTCGAGACCGTTACACTTATAAAAATGAAAACTTTCAGGAAGGTGGGTTCCGAATAGCATATAAAACGGGAAATAATGGAATTTGTATATCTCCTCAAAATAGGTTAATAATAGTTTATTTCCATAGTTACTGTTAGCGCACCCTTACATCCCTTAAACACGTCCGAGATAAAAAGTACAGATGGCCAAGGATAACCAACATCAATATGTTCTAAGTTTCATTACAATCGCCTAATATGAATGGGCATGTAAGATACTATATGATGGGTCAGACATTTTTATTATGTTTTTTTTTTTATCCATCTAAGTGGTACCAAGAGAAGCAAGGAGCCGATACTTGCGTACAAATATAAGTGCTTGCTACAAAACCCTCGGATTGCGGGCGTAGCCCTCTATATTCCGGTTTCATTAAATTTATTTTTTATTCGAATTTGAAACTTACCACTTTCCTTTTTTTACTGGCGAAAGGAATCAGTGTGGTTGGTATGGAAATTGTCTATTGATTCAAAAGCTTCTATCGTATCGCTAGGGCAGGGAAAGGAAAGGTAAACATAATACCTAAACTCTAGAGCAATCAACTAAGATTGTGTTTTTGGGTAACGAAGAACTGCCCCTGGTTTTTAGGTTTAAAACCGACCGGAAATATTAAAACTGCAGTATGTATCTGTAAACATACGCCTCCACGCCTGAATTCCTTTGAAATACAATCAGTGTCGTCTATTCAGAACGACTATATACGACTCCATACGCAAAACATATAGACAATACAAAACTCTTCCAGGCTTCTGGTTTTCCCTAGTCAGAAAACTTATTTCGTCCATCCGATCTACCGATCCAACAATTAATTAACTTTTTGCTAGTTTGCACCAAAAATTCAATTGCCTAAACACTTTTTTTTTCGCGCAAATCGCATCCCATTAAATAAAAACAAAGTGATCGATTGAAATTCCTTACATGAGACGCTGACAGCCGTATGTAGAGATCCGTCAAAGTGGGCGTCCCTAGTAAATCGAATTTATCGCCATAATGTGGTGAAGTGCACGCCCGACAAAGCAATTCGGCATCATTGGCCGGCTCCGCCATGTTAACGATTATAATTGAATTCACAAAACCCCGTCCATTCACAACAATTTACAACATTTCCCTAGGAGAAAATTGCACTATTCACACACCGCAAATATTTGTTGTTGATGCTTTTGACATTTGACGTGTCAATGTCAAAAACGGCTTGTGGCACGGGCTACATGTAGTGGGCTTCAGCTCCGATTGGAAGATGATGTCCAATTGGAAGGGACAACGACTGAAACAGTGAAGGTTGCAATAAATGGGACACGACAATTTCGAGGGTGCATAGAAGTAAACATCGCGTTTATTTCGTTTGGATCGACTCGTGAATCGAACGCCATGGATTTCGAATGTCAAAAATGAAATATCCCGGTATATTCTATTTCACCGGCGATACATCCTGGTTTGTATCTTAGCTAGTGGCTTTATGCGAGAATTTCATTGCCAGCAGTCGCAGCGACAGCAGCAGCGGCATCGTCTGTGCCTTGGCTAGCTAGAATGCACGCCCTAAGTGAATTACATTACGGCAGCCGCGGCAGCAACATCGGCAGATCGGCTTTTTCATCCAAAGTTCTAAAATGCTGCTTTAATTTCAGGCTGGGGAAACTTTTGAAATGTCAGAGAGAAAAAACGAGATTTTATATATTAAGGTCGCCACCCATTGACGAGCACAACCACGACCAAACTTCCATCGAACCATCAAATATCATAGAACGGTGGAAATAGGGGGAATTTTTTTCCACACGTCCTATGAAATAGATGGTTCGATGGAAGTTTGGTCGTGGTTGTGCTCGTCAATGGGTGGCGAGCTTTAAGGTGTCGAACGAAAGCTTCGTTTTGTTGTAAAAATTATAAAACACTTTCGACACTCACAACAACTCTTTTTTTATGCAAAACAATGAGAAAAATCGTAATTAACGTATTGGCGGAAGACGATATGGCAATTCATGCTGCCGTAGTCGCTGCTTTTAATGAGGCTTGCATGGCAGAATAGCGAAAACACAGCCGATGCCGCTGCGATTTCTAATGCCAGCAATGAAATTACCGCATGCGCAAAGCAGATTAGCCATGACACAGCCGATGCCGCTGCGATTGCTTTTGCCGGCGATGAAATTCCCGGGTATATTCCTGTTTCACCGGGCGACGCGTCGTGGTTCGTATTAGTAAGGCCCCAACCAGATTGAACGCAGAATGCAGCTGCAGCGGCAGAAGCAACAACAACAGGTAGATCTGTCATCGCAGCTGTGTCACCGCGACAGATCTACCTGTTGCTGTTGTTGCTTGTGCCGCTGCTGCTGCATTCTGCGTTCAATCTGGTTAGGGCTCTACCTGTTGCTGTTGTTGCTTCTGCCGCTGCTGCTGCATTCTGCGTTCAATCTGGTTAGGGCCTACCTGTTGCTGTTGTTGCTTCTGCCGCTGCTGCTGCATTCTGCGTTCAATCTGGTTAGGGCCTGATGGGCATAATGACTCCTTTCACTTTGCCAGCACATAAGCTCTGACTGTTTCCAATGAGTCCTTCAAAAAGAGTCATGCAGAGTCTGAAATTTGGTTAATAATGTTGCATGTACGGAGTACGTATCTCTTACGACACTCACTGTACTAAGCTCCATCGTAGTCTAGAACCACCCATGACAAGTGCCAGCTGATTCTAGAACCATCTGGAGTCTGGAAACTTCTCGAAACAATTTCAACTATAAAAGGCAGATGTCACCGAGAGAAGAAGTAGTAAGACTCGACACCCCGTGGCAGTCGGATCGCCATAAAGCGGAAAGGAAATAATCATTATCTGCCGTTAGCAGATAGTACGAGCTAGTTTGACGTTGGGGAACATTCCTGTTTCGCAAAAATTGGGAGAGTTCTCTCTATTAAATTAGGGAGAATTTACACAAAACTCAGGAAATTTCCGCTTTAGGACCTACTAATCTCTAATCCCCCTGGGTGGGTTCTAGGTACGGAACATTCCTGTTTCGGAAAAATTAGGAGAATTCTCTCTATTTGATTAGAGAGAACTTTCACAAAACGCAAAAAATTTCCGCTTTAGGACTTACAAATCCCCCCATGTGGGTTCTAGGTTCCTACCACCTAAAGCGAGAAAATGCTGGAAATTAAGGAATTAAAAAAATTCTCTCTTGCAATACAGAGAATTCTCCTAATATTCGCGAAACAGGAATGTTCCCATTATTCATTACGAGAATATCTAACGAACCTGGTTTCGCTCATCAGAGGAAACATTACAATAACATATACAATAAAAGTCGTAGTTTTTAAAAAGTTTAAAGTTTTTTCCATTATTTTTACCCCCGATTCGGTGACCCCAATGCCATTTAAGTTCGAGCCAGCCAGATCGGACTACTATTTCCCGTGAAAATGGGGCTGCCAATCTGGGATGGGAGACCCCAATTTTGTTTTCTCTTTTTTTACCCCAGATTCTGAGTCAGTAACCCCCCAATGCCCTTTAGTTCGAGCCAGAGAATTTGAGTAATTGGAGGATGGGCTTCGTGAGTAAAACATCTGAATTTGAGTCTGTACTGAATTACACAAAAAATATCAATTTTGTGGTATCACCATAGGGGAAGTAGATAAGAGGTGGAACTCAGTACAAATAATTTTGTAGACAGGGACGCACTTATTCCAACGCACACAAACTTACCCCGTTGAGCTAAAAACGACAGCTACAATTAGGAGGAAATGGCCCTTTAGAGCGATAAGGACAAAAGCAATTCCGAACAGCTGCTCAAAAGTCAAATTGGGCCCAATCATTTTAAGTTGCGATTGTATAAGCACTGCCATCTTTACTCTCAGGCCGGAGTGTCAACTGATTGTCAAAGCACTAACGACATGACAAGCAGTCAACGAAGTGGGAACGCGTGCGGTCGCCCGGTGAAATATCGCGATAATTGTGTGTAAAAGTGAGTTTAGTGCCGGAATTTTAAGTGTAACTAAAAGAAGTGGCTATCAGTGCCGTGTGAAAGTAAAAAAAACGTGAAGTGCCGGGAAATATCGAGTGAAATGGTGTATTGAATAGTGCGAGGTTAGGAAAGTGCGACACGGAAAATTTCGCATTTTTCGTTTATTTTCCGGCAATTCGGGAAGTGTTAATGGTACAGCACTACTCTGGGACGAATCCTCGGGCCGGTGAGTTTAGCGAAAATTCCCGGAAGTGCCCCAAAAAGTGAATTTCAAGTGGTTGTCAAATGACAACATTACAGGTGATTTCCGGCCTTTTCATCGGAATTCATAGGGTAAGTATGCGTTTTTTGTTGTGGTAGAATTTAAGTGGATTGATGCGCCCCAAATTGTGGATTTTGACCACGATGTTGACGAACCGGACGAAAGTTTCACTGCTAGACATCTAGTCCTGTCAGCTGCCGTGAAACTTTCGTCTGGCTCGTCAACAACGCGTTTAAAACCCGTATTTTGGGGCGCATCAATTCACTAAAATTTTTGCACAACAAAAAACGTATAATTACCCTATGAATTCCGATGAAAAGGCCGGAAATCACCTGTAATGTTGTCATTTGACAACCACTTTGAATTCACTTTTTGGGGCACTTCCGGGAGTTTCCGCTGAACTCACCGGCCCAAGGATTCGTCCCAGAGTAGTGCTGTACCATTCACACTAGCCAAATTACCGGGAAACTAACGAAAAATGTGAAATTGTCCGTGTCGCACTTTCATAACCACACAAATGTCTCGCGCACTTTCGAGCAGTTCATTTTGTTCGGAAGTTCGCGGCACCTTGCGTTTTTTTTCACTTCTAAATATCAGTGACAAGCACTACTTTCAATTGCACTTCAAATCGCGACACTAAAATCACTTTTACGCACGAAAATCATCAGATTTCAAGAGGTCGACTGCACGCGTTTTTCACTTTGTCTACATTTGGTTCACTGCTTGTCATGACGCCATTACTTTGACACTCTGGCCTGTAACACGGTGGATAGGTTACGTATGTGTGCGTGCATGGTTTTGGTTAGATTTCCCTGCATGCGTGCGATTTGACAGATATTTAGTATTGCCAGAATCGAAAAACAAGAGAATGAACGCACTTTTGGCATTACCCGATCGATCTGCTGTGATAGTTTTTTTTTTTTTTATGTTTATACCAAAGCTTAGGGGGTAACCCTTTGATGCGAGAGCACAGCGTTGGCGGTAAGGGATTCAGGTAGTGGGGAGATGGGTTGAGTTTGAATAAGGTGACGGTGTACATTCCGTTTAAATTTTTGTAGGTCATATTTTTGTTGCGGGGGGAAACAAAAGATGGTAGATCGTTCCACATTCGTGTTGTCCTAGATACAAACGAGTCTTATCTCTTTCGGTTTTGCTATCTGCTTTCCGCAATTCCATTGTATACTGACAGTGGAATTCAATACATATGCAACAAATCCAATAGGAACAACCATCGTCTCAGTTTTACTGAGTTCCACCTCTTCTAGTTCCTCTATGGTATCACCGCAGCCCAGCATGTCTCACAGCACAGAGTAAGTGCACTATAGAAGTGTGCTGTTTGTGTTAAAAACTCACATTACGAGTACCTCTTTTCGTGCCAAACAGAGGAAATTGCCTGGTTGTTGGTTTGGTATCGTTTTCATCTAAAGTTGAACTTGAGATGATGATACAAGACGATTACTTTTGTTTTAGAATGTTGGACTTGTTTTACGTATTTGGGAAAACTTCGATGTGTTGTGCGACGTAAGCAAATGATTTTTGATTTACTTGCAGTCAGCATCAGCGTGGGTTGTTGTGTGTATATTTAGAAGTATACACAATGTGTGCATTGCATACTGCATAGAGATGATTATGAATGGATTGAGATGGGATTGGTTTGGTAGATAGATAATGGCGGTTTTAGTTTCAGATAGATATCAGGATGGGATGTGAATAAATGTATGTATTACATATATATATGTAATCAGAAATTTTGTATGAGCGTGGATTTTCTATGCGTTGCGCAGTATTTATGCGAGGTTTAATTTGAATATTCATTTTACAGTGTGTCATTCTTGAATTGAACGACTCGCAAGCTATGTCGTTGTGCCGAATAT
Source organism: Chloromyia formosa (assembly GCA_964017055.1). Lineage (NCBI taxonomy): Eukaryota > Metazoa > Arthropoda > Insecta > Diptera > Stratiomyidae > Chloromyia > Chloromyia formosa. The sequence goes on from OZ024815.1 coordinate 66,113,121, forward strand.
TTCGCTCATTCTGTTGAGTCGTTCAAAAAGAACGACTCGTTACTGCGTTACACATCACTAGTTCGTATACTAGGCTAATACTAGCTTTACAGGCTATAGCGTATAAGGCGGGCGAAGCGAGCGTTGTAGTGTGGTATACTGAAGGTGGCAACCCCTGGGATATAATCTCAATTTAAAACCCACTATTAGTCAAAGATGAGAACCACTATGCATCGCCGATTAACTAGGAATGTTCCCGACCTTCTTCACTGGCCAGCGTCCTGCCGAGATTTAAATCCTATAGAACATTTGTGAAACCAGGTGGGGCAACGCATCAAGACCAGTTCCAATTCAAACCCGATGAGATGGAACAAGCCCTGAAGGACGAAAATTTCTCATGAGGGTATCAGGCGTCTCATATTGTTATAAGCATGCTCAAGCAAATTCGGGCTGTTATTCGAGCACATGGTTGTTGTTGTACCGTTGTTAGAAATATATTTTTAAAAAGGTTTTATACTTTTCCCGTCCCTATACGTATATCAAAAACGGCCATGTTGGCTTCATTATTCTTTTCAGCAGGGAAAATTGTGGACTTTTCCAAGTGGCCCTTCAATTTTTTGGAACATTCCTCCTTGACCAAGCGACGCACACTGGTTCGCGTCTTTGACCAATAGTGGGTTTAGGTATATTCCTATTTCACCAGGCGGCGCATCGTGGTTGTTGGTGGATTTATCGCTGTGGCATATAGAGCGAGCGCAGCGAGCGTTCTAGGGTGGTATACTGAGGCTTGCAACCCCTTAAGTCGATATGAGGCGTGTAACATTCAAACACACTTTCCTTCTTGCATTGAAGGGTTTTGGCAGCTCTTGGCTGTTGTAAAACGGGTCGCTCCGGTGCGTAGAACCGGCTGCCGCAGGAACGCGTTAATGCTCACCATGAACTCTGGCACTACAACCTCAACAACGACTCTAGAGGAATCTCAATAGCTGCACAGCTTGATGCCTCCGATTTCTGTACCCTAAATGACGACATCCCCACTCGCATCGCCGGTACATGTTCTAGCGCTCCAGACATCACGATTGCTAGTGCTAGCCTCATAAACAAAACACAATGGGAGCCGGTCCTAACACTATCTTCAGACCACTTACCAATCGTGATAAAAGTTGACAAACCGACAAACATCATATCTGCCGAACACCGCACAACCACAATAGGCTGATTGGAACGATTTCACCTCCTATACTAACGCTAAATTCCTCGCTCTGCCAACGCCAACCGACGTTCGTACAGCCGAATCCAACATAAGGAAAGTCCTGAACAAAGCGGCTGTTGGACGGATTCCGAAAATTCGGCCCAACTTTTCAACCACTGCCGCCCGACTGGCAGACGAGAGAGACAGCATCAGGAGCGTAAGCCCGGACGACCCCAGAATTCACGAGATGAACTGCGAGATCCAAAGGCAAGTAGCCGAACACAGGAGATCAAAATGGAGCACCCATCTGAATAACTGCAATCTAAACACAGGTTTGAGCAAGTTATGGTCGACAGTCTGTGCCCTTTCCAATCCACCAAACAGAAAGCGAACGTCGCCATTCAGTTCAGTGAATTTTCAACAAGTGACCCTACCCACTGCGCAATTCGTTCCAATAAACAATTTATTGAACACCCCGCACCAGACAGACTTAAGCGAAAAATTTGTAGGAAGATTCACAACCGAACGCCGAACCACAGACAGCATACCTGTTTTCACCACGGACGAAGTAGTTGCAGCTATAAGGAAGGCGAACAACTCGAAAGCATTGGGACCAGATGGCATTTCAATGACTATGCTCAAACACCTCGATCTGCCAGCCATCAACTATCTCATGGCTACTTATAATCTATCCATCTCCTCGCTGATCGTTTCGGAAATCTGAAAAAAAGGGAGAGTCATCCCAATATTGAAACCTGGGAAGAAAGTGTCACTTAGCGAATCCTATCGTCCAATAACTCTACTGTCACCAGTTGCCAAACCGCTTGAATCACTAATCCACCCTGTTCTTACGGCCCACATCCAGCTCGCAGATCACCAGTATGGCTTCCGAAGGATACACAGTACGACCGCAGCCTTGGATGCCATTACATCCCGCATCCATAATGGTCTCAACCAGGCTCGTCCATGTCAATGAACAATATTGGTGGCGCTTGACCTGTCAAAGGCCTTCGACACTGTTAGCCATTCATTGTCTGACATCAACTGTTCATCGCTTTCGACGCAAATAGTGAAATGGATTGCCAATTATCTCGCTGACAGGCAATCCTATACAGAATTCAGGTGCAGCAAATCAAAGCTTAGGAAGATTAAACAAGGGGTACCTCAAGGAGGAGTTCTATCTCCTACCTTGTGAAATTTATACCTATCAGGACTCCCAACACCACCTGAAGGGATCGACATCATCTCCTACGCTGACGACTGAGGGGGGGGGGGCGACCGGTAGCGCAGTGTGTTGAGGCATCAGTCTCATGTTTGACTATCGGCGCTTTGGGTTCGAATCCCGTCCACGACGACGTTCGTGGCCATGGATGTGCAGGAGGTGTATGCTGGCAACTGCATTCGCCGAAACCAGGTTATGCCAACGAAACGTCAACTGTGCCACATGGAACAGTTGACGCGCTATGCCCCACAAGGGGTTAGGGCAATTGAGTAGTATGCTGACGACTGCTCCATTCTGGAAGCAGGGAACAACATAGCGGATATGTGAGAAAACATCAACGGTTATCTTGAAGAACTTGACTCGTTCTTCTTAAGCAAGAACCTCTCAGCGCCTAAATCATCGGCAACCCTATTTACCACCTGGATGAAGGAGGTCAAGATGCAGCTTGAAATCTCGATCGGGAATCATCCTATTTCTACTATAAATTATCCTAAAATCCTAGGAAAAAACCACTTGTAATGAACCATATTATGGTTGAGCGGCGAAACCCCCGCCCACATCTCCCGAACTGAGCTACAGCAAGCATAGGCCGCTGCTTAGCTCGTTGAGGAGCCTTTTTCTTCGCCAGATGGCACAGCCCGACCTTCACGGTCACCATGCATCCTTAGGCTCCGTCCCCATGGGCTTCTTCGGATACCCACCAAACCGTCCGTTACAGGGTCATGCTGGACAGCATGGCCACATCACCACCCCATGCCTCAACAGTGTGCGACAGGATGCGTAGTAGGAATAAAATCCTCAAAGCCCTGGCCGGTAGTACCTGGGGCAAGGATAAAGAAACTCTACTGGTCACGTATAAAGCAGTCGGAAGATCAGTGGCCAACTATGCGGCTCCTGTGTGGTCGCAGAATCTCTGTGACACACAATCGAAAAATATTCAAACGTGCCAAAATGATGCTCTCCATACTGTTACTGGCTGTCTCCTGATGTCATCCCAGGACCATCTGCATCAGGAAACCAAGATGATGCCTTTAAGGGACCACAACCAGCTTCTTGCCAAGCAATACCTGGTGGGTTGCTATCGAAGTGATCACCCAAACTCCAACCTCATGGACAAGACGTCGCCACCCAGACATGTCAGGCACGACTTGAGGGACCTATACCTAGAAAAGGATGTCCAGAGGCACAAAAAGGTACCCTTTGATAGTGGCGCACACAGGTTGGCCATCGCAGTGATACATCGGGAGGAGGTTCATCAGTCAATCGCAGGTTTAGGTTCGAATCCAGTTCTCTCATCCATACCACCAATGATATCTCCGGAAGAGGAACGACTTCCGAGAGCTACTAGAACGACACTCGCCTCACTTCGGTCAGGCTGGTGTTCACGACCAGGACGTCCCAAACATCTGTCCTGCATGTAATGGAGCCCCTCACGACGTAAACCACATCTTTAACTGCCCAGCTGCACCGACGCACCTGACTCCTAGATCGCTATGGGAGAACCCAATAGAAGCAGCTAACTTTCTATCCTTCAACACCGGGGATGAAGATGAATCCATAGGCCTGTAACCAACAAACACACCGAATTCCGACCATTGCTACAATACAACAACCCCTTAAGTCGCTCCGGTCACGAGGCGAGCGGAGCCCACACAAGGAAAGTGGGAAATCCACTCAAATTTAAACCGACTATTGGTCGAAGGCGCGAACTACTATGCTTCGCCCGTTCAAGTAGGAATGTTCCGGAGTATGCGGGAATTTCATTGCCGGCAGAAGCAAAGCAGCGACAGCAGCAGCAGCAGCGTCTGTCTTGGGTAAGGTAAGTTCTTTTAAAATATCTTTTATAAAAGATATTTGTAAAAGGACTTTTAGAGTGTAATAGCCACCTATGAAAAGATTTGTAACACGAATGTTGCTTGTTTAAAATACTTTTCTTACAAGCTTCCGCACCTTCCCCCTTAGGCGTCTAATATCATAAAAGTTCTTTTAAAATATCGTTCACAAAAGATATTTGTAAAAGAACTTTTACAGTGTAATAGCCGCCTTAGTGTGATTTCTTACACCTAGCTCGCACTTGACAAATTTTCTGAACAAAAAGCTTAAGCTTTGTACGAAAATACCCAAGGTGCGAGGTAGGTGCAAGAAAGCACACTTAGCCAAGACACAGACGATACAGCTGCCGCTGCTCTGCTTCTGTCGGCATTGAAATTCCCGCATGAGAAATTTACTCAAATTAAAGCCCGGAATATTCCTACTTGACAGGGCGAAGCATCGTGGTTCGCATCTTTGGCCAATAGTGGGTTTTAATTTGAGTGGATTTCTCATTTCCCTTGCGGCTTAAGGCTGCGCGCATGTTGGCTCACGTTCGCGTGTCGCGTTCACGTGTTTGCTGTCAAACGGTTTGGGTCTATGGTTTGTAACCAAAGATGTGAATCTGTCAAATTGACAAATGCTCGGCTGTTGTCGTATCACTAAACTGAGTTCATTATTGTGCTTTAAAACGGATAATTAGGTAAGAATTGAGTGGCGAAACAAACGACTGGAAAGTAGTAGGATGTGCATAAACACATATTTCATACTAAATTATTGGCGTTAAAGCACAATAATGAATCCAATTTGGTGATACGACAACAGCCGAGCATTTGCCAAATTGATCGATTCGTGTCTTTGGTTGAAAACCATAGACTCACACCGTTTGACATAAAACACGTGAACGCGACACACGAACGTGTGCCAACTTGCGCGCAGCCTAAGGGGTTGCAACCTTTGAAGAGAGAGTATATGAGGAAATGAAAAAGAGCGAGAGAAACGAAGCAATTCGGCACAAGTGAGGAAGTAGGAAGGGGGATGGAAATTTGACATCTCTTTTGCTCTATTTGGACCGGGCGGGTGTTCCGCGGCAGAGAGACAGACTGGAATGTTATTGTTCCAACTGGAAAAGTAGGAGAGGGGATGACATCTTACGTGCATCCTGTGCTTTTATATAGACTGCGCGGGTGTTGCGCAGTGGAGGGCGTGTGTCTCTCTCTTTACTTTTTACGACTGGAATTGCTTCAAGTAGTTTAGTGTTGAGTATATGCGGATTGCTCCTCCATAGGTATTCTCTATGGTTGCAACCCTCAGTATACCGCACTAGAACGCTCGCTGCGCCCACTCTATATCCCAAAGCGGTAAACCCACTGTTAGCCAGGGCGCGAACCACGATAAGTCGCCCGATGAAATAGGATTGGTATATTCGTATATACATAGAGAATACCTATGGAGGAGTAATCCGGATATACTCAACACTAAACTATTTGAAGCAATTCCAGTCGTAAAAAGTAAAGAGAGAGACACACGCCCTCCACTGCGCAACACCCGCGCAGTCTATATAAAAGCACAGGATGCACGTAAGATGTCATCCCCTCTCCTACTTTTCCAATTGGAACAATAACATTCCAGTCTGTCTCTCTGCCGCGGAACACCCGCCCGGTCCATATAGAGCAAAAGAGATGTCAAATTTCCATCCCCCTTCCTACTTCCTCACTTGTGCCGAATTGCTTCGTTTCTCTCGCTCTTTTTCATTTCCTCATATACTCTCTCTTCAAAGCCTATATATAACAACTTGAGTTATGCCCAAACTAGAATGAACGCAGAATGCAGCAGCAGCGGCAGCAGCGGCAGCAACAACAATAGGTAGAGCTATCATCGCCGCTGTCGCTGCTGCTGCGGTCAATCTAGGTCGTTTAGGCGGCTATTACACTGTAATATTGTAGCATTAAGTGGAATTCATGATACTTTTGGAAGTTCTCTATACAAATACGAATGGAGTTGAAATTCATACTTGTATTATTGGTCTGATGCATTTTTTCGCAGTGGATTTTGTCGATTTGATAGTCAAATTTTCTCTGCGAAAGAAATTTTTCTGATCAAATGCTGTACAAAACTCCCAAAAAACGAATCCCTCTCGAAATTTAGCATACATGTACATTCAATGTTCATCATGAATTAAATGTACTTTTTGCATAGTAGCTAATAGTGGCCTAAAATGTATTAAACACGTTCTTATTTTCTTGTCAGACCCTAAGAAATATATTTAAAATGAAAATATCCAAAGTCACCAAAGTATTGAAGAAATTAATTTCTGGCGCAATAATAACCAAACAGTCGAAAAAGATGGCGGTTCTCTCAAGCTCTATTTTAAAGAACTTATAAGTGTTTAGTTAAGTTTGTTGCTCCCATAAGTAAATTATAATAACTTCTTCCTATTAAACTTTTCTTCAAAATTGCAATTAAACTATATCTTTCCCTACAACCTTCGCCTGACTTCTTTAAGTATCAGAGTGTATAGCTTTCTCATTTAAAGCCGTTCTACTCATCTCTATTTAAGCTAAAATATTACAACCCTGAAACAGGAATATATTCTTGATCAAGCTTATTATACAAGCAGTACGAGAGTTGACAAACGGCAATTATTTCCTATAATGGTTTAGTTAGACCTACACTGCATTAACACTTAGAATGGTCTAAAGCAAAAACTTTAAGAGGATCTTTTCTAATAACACACTTGCAAAAATTACTTTTAAGGCTATAATCTGAACAAAATGCCTTTAAAGTTTTCATCGAGCTTCCAATCTGCACTAAAGACTTTTTACACGTCTTTTCTTTTAAAAGTTACAACAGATTCAGGTATTAGTTTTACTTTTTAGCAGAATGCCTAATAAATATCTTTAACGTAATATTTCGTTCCGAAAGGTTTAATACCGATATTATAAGAGTTTTGGTTCTCACCTCAAGAGCAAATTGTTAGTTGGGAGCGCATAACAGTGATGGCTGAATTATAGTATGCGCGAACAACGCGGCTTCTGCTGTCAAATAAAGTTGAACCAATGTATTTCAGATGGCGATAAGTATACTGTGAGCGAACAACACGTTGCTCACGTCGCAAAAGTTGAGACGAGTTCAACTTTGTCGCAATCAACGAGCCGCGAAATATTAATTCACAATAGGCACGTGGTTTAAAAATTAATTTAAATGTGGGTGATCATTTGTTTTGTTTTAAGTTACTGTTATGCGCTTGGAAGTGCATGTTTCTATTCTTAATTCAAAAAAGTGTTCCAAGTTTGTTAGGAAGCCAGATTTTCACAGCTCAAATGTGTCAAAAGAACGCGAACAAGAGATTTGACTATAACTGGCTGCACAGCTGATTTTCGTTGACTGTGACTTGTGGACGTAATTCGCGCACAGTATAATTCCGAGGTGAAACTTCGATAGTTTACGCCCTCCACTGGAAGGTTGGGCCTCGTAGCTAGAATGCTAATCAGTTCAGGAACCAGGTCTTTCCACCTGTTAAACAAATATCACCAATACCGGACAATAGCAGTTGAATATAGTGAATCCATCACTACTTCTCCTCTTACCCAAAACACTTCGGATCGTCCATTTTCAAGGAGTCCAAAGAATATTCAACAATTTCAGTTGATCGGAAAGTCAAACATCTTTGCAGTGTGAGAATTAATTGCCGCCAACTTTTCGAATATAATTCCGGGGATTACCCAGAGTAACGCAACAACTGATCCCAGTTTTCAGACTGTTCTCGCTGCTCTTCACGTCTATCGCGTCTATCTGACTGGGTCGATAGTGCAGTGCAATTTTGAAAGTTTTATATGTCCAAATCCAAACATTTCCCACCCGGACGTTATCGCGCAGAATTTCATAACATTTGATTATTTTGTATCCATTTTATGGTTTAACGCAAGTTAAATATCAACAATGGCATCGGATTTGGAGAAAGAGATCATACAACATTGCGAGCGCCACAAAATCGTCGACTTGCAGCAATTGATTAGGTTAGGAAAACGCCGGCAATCAAGGCAAGACCACCACCAGTTGCTGGATCTCCAATTTATTAACAAGTATTTTCGTCTTAGTTAATGGAAATTCTGGAGCAGCGTGTCGGTCGATGTGACTGCAATATATTGTGGAACGGTTTGCTGCGTGGTTTTGACTATACCAAAGATTCGGTTGATAAAAGATACTCGTGCGTGAAGATGTTCCTCAAACAAATCAACAAAGTGGAATTGTCCTACAAACAAATCTACGATCTGATTACTCGACTGTTTTTGGATCTGCCTGGCTTTCCGAGCGATCAACTGATCGAGATTGTCGAATATTCTTTCGACTCCTTGAAAATGGGTGATCCGAAGTGTGTCGGGTAAGAGAAGTAGTGATTGGTCGACTGTATTTAATTGCTATTGTCCGGTATTGGTGATATTTGTTTAACAGGTGGAAAGATCTGCTTCCTGAACTGATCAACATTCTGGCTGCGAGGTCCAACCTTCCAGTGAATGGAGTTCGTCTTGAGGGCGGAGACTATCGAAATCTGATTGTGAAGAATCTTTGTACGATGAAATGGCCTGCAATCGTGCTAACGCCAATTGCGAATATGTTTAGGTGAGTGATTGAAAGGGAAGTGGTTAAAATGGGCGTTTGAGCAACAGTTATGAAACGTAGGTCAAATAAAAGCTTGAACATAGTACTCTAGAACTGAGTGGACGGAAGGATTGATAATCAACTTCCAAAAAAGGGGACAACCTTACAGATTGCAATAATTGGAGAGGCATTTGCGCCCTTCCTGCCGTTGTCGCAATAATAGCTGAATTCGTCCTGGAAAGTCCCCAGAAAGCAATTCTTCCACTAGAAAGTGAATTTCAGTTCAGCGGTATAAATTGAACATCTTTAAAGTTAGTGAGATAAGAGGCTGGAATAGCGTATAATACATCTCTACAACGCGAAGCACTGTAATGTACTCCGGTAAAGCTACCGGCAGTGGTCGTGAGTCAGGCGTAGAGCTCCTTTCAACCAGAGCCGCACGAAGTTGTCTCTTATCCTGGGATCCGGTCTCCGACAGAGCCATAACCTCCAGGCTCAGGACCAAAATGAGAAACATCACAATTATGCAATGCTACACTCCAACTGTATGTGATGGGGAGACACGGTCTTGGTGACCGTAACGACAACGGTGAAAGATTTGTAGAGTTCTGCAACTTTCACAGTCTCTTCGGTGGGTCCATGTTTGAGCATAAAGACTGCACAGACCACAAAATCAGATCGACAACTTTGCCATTAGCAAAAGATTCAAAAGTTGCCTACTGGACGTGCGAAATAAGTGGGACGTCGATATTGAAATAAACCTCTGGTTTCACAGAAGCACACAGGTAAGACAAGCAATGTGGTCGATTGGCCGAATGTTGTTGTAGGCGCAACGCATTCAAGTAAAAATATATGTGTGTGTGTGAGTTATGTCAGCAGCGGCTTCCTCCAAAACCATCTACATACAAAGCCGGGAAGTAGGTTGCTGAGAATGTGTGAGTCAGCCTCCTTTAAAATCTGACAATTCTAACATGGGAGAGCAAACTGCGGCTGGGAGAGCAAATGAAATTTGTCCAATGATTATGCTCTCACCAAGTTGTAAACTTCTGACATTTTTCTATGGGAATGACAAAAGTTCACGACGAATACAACTTTTACTACATTTACGACAGGGAGCGTGAATCCCCCTATAATGAAATCTGTGCCGTTAAACGAATTCATTCTACCGTGTTCATTTCACTTTTATTCACTTAATTCGAATGTGACAGCTGGATTTCGAATCGACATTTTTCAGGCATATTCATTTATTGATCGAATTAGTATCACGACCAATAAAATGATATGCCCGATATTTCAATTCGATTTTCATCACGTTTGCACTTCACTCTCCACTTCATAAAACTGAAAATTTAGAATTCGATTTTCATCGTAAATTCCATGAAAATCACACAATTTTACAGCCGCCATTTTGGAAGGAACTTTCGCTCTCTCAAATATATCACGTGCAACACTAGTGTAAACACAGCACATCCACTGCAAATTAAAACCCGCGAATTTCCACGAAAATACGTATTTTTCCGAACAAAAATTATGTGGCCGTATGCGCGACACTACAATTCACAAACTATTCCACTTTTCACTGAAAATATCAACCAAGAACCCGTATTTTTTTGACAAAATATGCCACGCGTTGCTCCGTCCTCCATAGAGTCCGGAACAAATTTTCGACTAAAGTCAGCCTCCTGTTGGCCATAGTTGTGTGCGCGCGAGGGTCTACTTCCTGGCTTTGAATGTAGATGGTTTTGGTCGAGGCCTAGAAAGATAGCGGCAACGGCATCAATGGCTGCATTCAGGGAAAAATTTTCCGCTACGAACGCTACATCCCCTCCACTACACATTTGAGGAGACGCTGTCACAAGATTTCTTTCGGGATTGAACCGCTACATATCAAATATCTGACAAACAGGTGACACCGCAAATTACGATCCTCCCACAAAGCTCTGAGTGTTAGCGAGGTGGGAGCAGCAGAAGATTGAAAGATGTGATTGACATCATGAGGTGTGACATTACAAGCTGGACATACGTTTGGAATGTTGTTATCGATGGCAGACAACTACGAGTTAAGACGAGAGTATCACCCAGATCGCAGTTGTACAAGCGTGGTTCTGGCCGATCTAGGTAGACTGCTCTCAGTAGGAGAAATGGTGGGTGGTCGGTATAAAAGTACAATGTTGGAGTTTAGTTCTGCAATCGATTTTTGGGCTTCCTCGCGATGTAAGGTGGTTAAACCAGCTCTATAGGCGGCTTTGCCGAATGGCTTCTAAATTTTTGGAGATCTTTCTCAGGATTCCTCTGGATGTGTCTGATGTTACGCGGAGGCGGTGTTTTGTCCATGAGTTGATAGTTCGGGTGGTCACTTCGGTAGCAGCCTACCAAGGAGGAGGGTGTTGTGGCTTTATGCAGCATGTTGGTCTCTTATTGGAGGTGATCTTGAGATGGCATCAAGTGACACCCTGTCACTGTGCGTAAAACTGCGTTTTGACAGGACTGTATGTGCTTCCATTGTGTCACTCAGGCTCTGAGACCAGGTAGGTGCTGCGTAATTGGCCACTGATCTTCCAATGACTTTGTACGTTACAAGTAGGGTCTCTTTATCTATTGCCCACGAGCTTCTAGCTAGCGCTTTGAGAATCTTATCGCGAGCTCTCATTTTATCGCATATTGTGGAAGCATGGGCAGATGATAGTGTCATACTATCCAAGGTAAGACCAAGGATTTTCGAATGATTGGCGGTGGGAATGGGTTGGTCTCCTACTGACATGTTCAGTTGTTGTTCCACCTCCTTGGTCCAAGATGTAAACAATGTGGCAGATGATTTCGGCGCTGCGATTAACAAGTTTTTTTTGGTGAAAAGGCGTCGAGTACGTCAAGGTGGCTGTTGATCATTGCACACATTAGTGGAATGTTGTTGTTGTAGCAACGCCTTCTGGCGTCGAAGGGGGTTTGGTAGCTCCTGGCGGTTGTTGATGAATGGGTCGCTCCGGTGCGTAGAACCAGCTGCCGTAGGAGCGATCAATGGAATGTCGTTACCGGTGGCTCACATTGAACAAACATCACCTCGTCCCCCCTCCATTCAGCCCTGGTGGGGAATTTGGTAGAGAAGCTTCTATTAAACCTTAGTTTGGGCACAGTGAAGTTTGTTTTTACGTTGACCACATCTCGTGGCAACTGGTTGAGGATGTTGCTATGGCCGTACGGCTTGGCAGTCCAGGCTCCCGAGTCTTTGAGCCTGACTGCACTGCCCGTCGCCAACTGTTTAATAAAGAGGTCTATTGGTGAATGATACAGGATCACGTTTAGCGCTTCCCTCGGGCAAGTTCGTATGGCAACTGTAGCGCCAACACATGCCGTCCTTTGCACGCTGCCAAGTTTTGTTATGTTATATCCTTTAGCAAGTGCTGGCCACCAAACTAACGACCCATATGAGAGAATCGGACGGACTACTGCTGTGTACATCCAGAGGACCATATTTGTCTTAAGGCCCCATTTTTTCCGTAGGTTTTACAGGTTTACAGGCGTAGAAAGCTATGTAGGCTTTCTTCATCCCCTCTTCAATATTTAACTTCCAGCTGAGCTTCGTATCTAAAATGACACCTAGGTACTTTGCGCTGGTTGATAGTTGGAGTAACTGACCGTTTAGTTTAGGGAGGGTAAAATGCGGTACTTTGATTTTAGTGGTAAATATCATAGCATCAGTTCAGTCTTGCCTGGATTAACGCCCAGTCCACAGCTTGTGGCCCAGAGCCCTTTCCATGATTTGACTTATCACGGAGAGGCTTTGGCTGTGGGCGCGGAAATCCTTTCACAGAAAAAACGCGTTACCGGTTTTTAATGGTTTTTTATTGAACAAATTCAAAATTAACAAATTCAGATGTATAATGTCGCGCGATAGATACTGCTAGCAACTGTCGTCAAAGATACTACTTGTATCTTTTTATATTCGCATATTCCGCTGACTCGACTTCTTGCATCGAGGGGGTTTAGCAGCTCTTGACTGTCGAAAAACGGGTCGTTCCGGTACGAAGAACCGGCTGCAGCAGGAACGGGAACGCCCAAGGTTGTTGTTGTAGCGACATTTGGGGTTCATCGTAGGGTGTCACTTAAAAACGCCTCCTCGTCTTCTTCTTTGTCGAGGCCAAGGAAGAATGCGACCTCGATGGGGTTTTCCCACAAAGATATAGGTGTTAAGTTGGTGGGGGCCTCTGGGCGTTCAAGCAGATGTCTGACGTCGTGTGGAGTGCCATTGCAAGCGGGACACGTGTTGTTGATGTTTCGATCGATTCGAGACAGGTATGAGTTTAGCCTCGAACACCATCCAGATCGGAGCTGCGCTAGGGTGGTCCTAGTACGCCTAGGCAGCGTAACTTCATTGGAAGATATGTTTGGTGGACGGGACTGGAGTACCGGATTGGAGCGAAGGTCTTGGATCGATCGTCGTGCCTCCTCAGTGTGTGTCGATGCAATGGCAGTCTTGTAAGTTTCGTTGTCAAACGGCTCCCTCTTGAACCTTTGGACCTCCCTCTCAAGGTCCCTTAGATTACCTCTAATGTTTTTGGGTAGGGGAGTTTTATCCATGAGATGTTGGTTAGGATGTTCGCTGCGATAGCACCCGACAAGATATTGGTTGGACAGCAGGAGGTTGTGTTGTTTGACTGGTAGCATGTTGGTTTGGTTTCGGATGGTTGACTGTGGGGATTGGTATGTTACCTATGTTTACATTCAGCTGTGTGTTGACCTCCTTGGTCCAAGATGTGAATAGGGTTGCTGTAGATTTAGGAGCTGATAACTGTAGGTTACGATTGGCGAAGAAGGGCATGTAACACACAAACACACTTTCCTTCTTGCATTGAAGCGTAAAATCCGTAGACAGATTCACAACCGAACCACAGATAGCATACCTGTTTTCACCACGGACGAAGTACAAGTAGTTGCAGCTATAAGGAAGGCAAACAACTCGAAAGTATTGGGACCAGATGGCATTTCAATGACTATGCTCAAACACCTCGATCTGCCAGCCATCAACTATCTCACGGCTACGTACAATCTATCCATCTCCTCGTTGATCGTTCCGGAAATCTGGAAAAAGGGAGAGTCATCCCAATACTAAAACCTGGGAAGAAAGCGACACTCGGCGAATCCTATCGTCCAATAACTTTACTGTCACCAGTTGCCAAAACGCTGGAAGCACTAATTCACCCTGTTCTTACAGCCCACATCCAGCTCGCTGATCACCAACATGGCTTCCGAAGCATGCACAGTACGACCACGGCCTTGGATGCCATTACATCCCGCATCCATAATGGCCTCAACCAGGTTGGTCCGTGTGACAGAACAATATTGGTGGCGCTTGACCTGTCGAAGGCCTTCGACACTGTCAGCCATTCAGCGCTTTTGTCTGATATCAACTGTTCATCGCTTCCGACGCAAATAGTGAAATGGATTGCCAATTATCTCGCTGGCAGGCAATCCTATGCAGAATTCAGGAACAGCAAATCAAAGCTTAGGAAGATCAAACAAGGGGTACCTCAAGGAGGAGTTCTATCTCCTACCTTGTTCAATCTATACCTCTCAGGACTCCCAGCACCACCTGAAGGGATCGATATTGTCTCCTACGCTGACGACTGTTCCATTCTAGCAACAGGGAATGACATAGTGGTTATGTGCAGAAACATCAACGCTTATCTTGAACGACTAAACTCGTTCTTCATAAACAAGAACCTGACCGTCTCAGCGCCCAAATCCTCGGCAACCCTATTCACCACCTGGACGAAGGAGGTCAAGATGCAGCTTGATATCTCGATCGGGAATCATCCTATTCCTACTATAAATCATCCTAAAATCCTAGGAGTTACGCTAGATAGCATGGCCACATCATCACCCCATGCCTCAACTGTATGCGATAGGATGCGCAGGAGGAATTAGATCTTCAAAGCCCTGGCCGGTAGCACCTGGGGCAAAGACAAAGAAACTCTACTGGTCACGTACAAAGCAGTCGGAAGATCAGTGGCCAACTATGCGGCTCCTGTGTGATCGCAGAATCTCTGTGACACGCAATGGAAGAAGATTCAAACGTGCCAAAACGCCGCTCTCCGCACTGTTACAGGCTGTCTCCTGATGTCACCCCAGGACCATCTACATCAGGAAACCAGGATGATGCCTTTAAGAGATCACAACCAGCTTCTTGCCAAGCAATACCCGGTGGGCTGCTATCGTAGTGATCACCCTAACTTCAATCTCATGGATAAGACGCCGCCGCCCAAACATGTCAGTCGCGACCTGAGGGACCTTGAAAGAGACGTCCAGAGATACAAAAGGGAACCATTTGATAGTAGCGCACATAGATCGGCCATCGCAGCAATACATCGTGAAGAGGTCAACAAGTCAATAGCAAGCTTAGGTTCGAATCCAGTGCTCTCGTCCATACCACCAACGATATCTCAGGAAAAGGAAAGACTTCCGAGAGCTACGAGAACAACACTCGCCCAACTTCGGTCAGGCTGGTGTTCGCGACTGAACTCCTACCTAGCTCGCATAGACCAGGACGTCTCAAACATCTGTCCTGCTTGTAACGGAACCCCTCACGACGTAAACCATATCTTTCACTGCCCAGCTGCACCCACTCACCTGACTCCAAGATCGCTGTTGGAGAACCCAATAGAGGCAGCTAACTTTCTATCCCTCAACACCGGGGATGAAGACGAAACCGTAGGCATGTAACAGACAAACACATCGAATTCTGACCATTGCTACAACAACAACAACTAGTTGGGTGAACCAGTTCCTAAGGGAACGACTGCTGATCCTTGATGAAGCTCAGCTGGTGGTGGATAATGGACTGCCTCAGGGCAGTTGCCTAAGTCCGACGTTATTCAACTTATACACCAATGAAATTCATGAATTGTCTGATGAATTCAATATCATATACCAATTTGCCGATGATTTCTTATTGCTTTCTCGGGGAAAGAATACCCAGGAAGCCATAGGTAACCTTGAATTATTTGCATCGAAATTTATTAATACACTAACTAATCTTAAGCTTCCGGTTAATTTTGAGAAATCTCATTTATTTTTTTTTTAAAAAGCTAATTGCTCACAACATAATATTAACGTTAATAATCAAACTATCACGAATTCTAAGAAACTTAAATATCTTGGATTCTTTATATCTTGGAATCTATCGGTTCTTCCCCATTATCATGAAGTAATAAAGAAAAATAATTTTAATAAATTACCTTTTAATGTAAATTATAAACAAACTGAAGGCCTACACCCTAGCAAGGCGCTCACCTTGTTTAGGACCCACATTCGTCCCAAAATCGAGTATGCGAGAACAACCACGGCAAATATGAATACCACAACTGCCAACAAGGTAACATCCTATTTCAATCCATTTTTAACGAAATGTCTAGGGGCCACCCCATCCACCCCGATAAACGCACTTTACGTGTTGGCCAATGAACTTCCGCCGACTCTTAGAGGGTTATGGCTCACGGCCAAAGAAATGGCAAAAAGAATTACATTCGACCCAGAGTTCGTGGAATTATGGATTGAGAATA
Organism: Chloromyia formosa; assembly: GCA_964017055.1. Taxonomy (NCBI): domain Eukaryota; kingdom Metazoa; phylum Arthropoda; class Insecta; order Diptera; family Stratiomyidae; genus Chloromyia; species Chloromyia formosa. The sequence goes on from OZ024815.1 coordinate 66,129,481, forward strand.
TGATCCTTGCAAATATTGAGTCTAGTTATGGGGAGTGCTGGAGGCTATTTGATGACGTTCTTAAAAACCTTCCACATATTAAAAGTAACACTCCTGCGGACAAAATGCTCATCTTTAATAAAGATAAAAAAATTTAATATTGTAAGAGATGAGGATTTATTGCATGACAACCTGGGATCCTTGTTAGGGCTCGTTCTGGAACGAAATGAAACCTCATTTTTCACCGATGCATCCAAAGACACGACCTCTGTGGAGCGGCGTTTATTAATAAGTCTGATCAAGCCGTGGGTAAGTTCAGCTTACCTGCTGACACTTCAGTAGTAGAAGCTGAATTAGTAGCTATACTTAAAGCAGTGCAACATGCCGCTAACAGTAACCTTCCATACGTATCTATCTTCACAGATAGTAATGTGGCCTGTGATATTCTTAATAAAAAAGACTGTGATTCTCCAACTGCACAACTCATCAAAGAAACGGTCCATTCATCTAATATAAATACAATAGACTGATTTTAATATGGATCCCGTCCCATAGGGGTCTGACGTTTAATGAACGAGTGGATAGGTTGGCGAACGAAGCCAGATTAGATGGAACTCCATTCATTGATTCATTCCATCATTCTCACTAAATCAAGCCTTGAGTATAAGTAAAGAACGTATTTTTAGGAGATGGCAAGAGGATTTCGATCTCACATCTAGACAAAAAGGGCGGTTCTTTCACAAAATCATTAGTAAAGTAGATACTGAAAGCTGGTATAAAAAGATTAAATTCAAACATACAAAACCTAAAATCATTAAAACATTGCACTCACTGTAATTTGCCTGAAAATAACTACCATCTAATAATGAAATGCCCTAGATATTACAGTATGAGAGCTAAGTTTCCGATCCTAAATAGAATTAATAATGGTTTTGCTGATTCCCTAAAGGAAATAGGCCCGGTGGGATGGGTAATATTAGCATATGAGATCGAAAAAAGAAATATCCCTTTCTGACGAAGAAGTAGTCATTATTCTTTTCTTTTTTGGCCAAAGACCTATCAAACACTAGTCATAAGATAATAAAGTTTAAATTATTTTTTTCTGAAATAAGATGGAATCAGTCGATCATTTGGAATCTTGGATGAATCTCTGAGAACAGTAAAATATTTTATACTATGTTTTGTTTTTTTTTTTCACGTTGATCTATCTCTTAATCCATATACTACCGGTTTCGCCTTCGTTCATTATCCGTCTCGAAGTCATTAGACTAAATCGGGAGTTACCACGAAAACCACAGTTTCGCGTTGCAAGATGGCTATACAGTCCTTATAGGATTCAGCCAACCCGAACACATATACGCATCGCCTGTGCGGCTCAGATCACTGAGCTTATATCAGGGTTTATGCACGTGTGTTCAAAGGAGAACGAAAAAAATGTAAACGTGACCATGGCAAGTGATTTTGCTGTCTCAGCTAATAATTGGGTAAACACGATGAATAAAAAAGATAAGAAAGCTAGGAGATATACTGATTTCTCGTGTTCAGAAAACGATGATAAAGTGATGATCAAAATAAAATAAGCAAAAAAAAAAACTAAATTGGCATCTGAAAAAAACAGAAAGAAGCGTCTTGGTGGGTAATCAAATTCAGATTAATGAAGATTGCTTGGAAGCTAGTACCGAACAAAATATACAAAACAATGGGAAAATAATTTATAATACGAGTCAAATACTTTGTATCTAAATGATATTCGTATGTTTAACAAAATTTCTTTGAACTTAAGACAGAGCATTGACAATGGTGTTAAACTTAACAAGTCTCGTGCTAAAGTCTTCTTCAAATCAGCTTCTGAAGCGAACATATTTGTTAATCAGGATAAATTCTCCAACGGAATTAGTGTCTATATTCCGAATAATCATGCAAATAAGATTGGCATAATCTGCGATGTCCCCACTGATATCGAGGATGATGAATTGTATGAAATGATAAGGTCAGATGTTAAAGTTATTAAAGTTGGGAGGTTTAAGAGGAAAGATCCTAAAAACAGGGATAAACTTATTCCGCTAAAACTTGTCAAAATAACTTTTAACAGTAGCAGATTGCCAACGTCTGTCAAATTACTGTACAGCACTAGGAAGGTCCAACATTTCTTTTATAAAGTAAAACAATCTAACAAGTGCTTTAGATTGGGACATATTGATAAATGGTGCAAAATCAAAGATAATAGATGCATGCATTGCGGCAGCTCACCATCTTGCAACCCATATGTCAATTAAAGAAATGCATTCTATGTAAGGGCGTAGGTCACAACCCGTTGTCTCCAGACTGTCGGAAAAAACAGCAAGAAAAAGATTTGATTAGGATAATGACTATTGGGAGTCATACACGCAAAGAAGCCATGGAAAAACTACAATATAATAACAGGTTTAAGCTATTGGAAACAAATATTGACGACAATGTTGAATTCCCACCACTGACATCAGAAACTAGCGAACTTAACCAATATCATAATAAAAATGAAATGGTTAATAAAATAATAACAAAGAGGCAAACTTATGCCCAAGCTATAAAGAAAAAAACCTAAAAACATAAGGACTACTGGCACACAGTACTCAGAATCTGATGAGGCTGCCGTAGCAGAAAATGTATCTCTTGACCACATAAAGCCAAGAAATTTGAGTGATGCTCAGTACCAAAAATATAAGATACTATGTGACAGATACGAAAATGTATTGCAAGATCTAATTAGGCATACTGAAAGTAATATCTATAAATTCTTACCTACAAACCAAAGGGATGAATTTGCCAGAATAGCTTAAATAGGCAGATCTCTACATCTTTCGCATGATGTGCTTAAAATCAAAGATAAAGCCAAAGATAACCAAGAATATAGATCATTATCTAATTTATCTAATAAATAAATAAAAATAAAAAGAATAACATAATAAAATATAAAAATTAAAAATAATTTATATTTAAAAACATAATTTAAAAAAAATAAACAATAATAACAAAAACATAATAAAATGAAATTCCTTCAACTCAATATTAAAAGTATTAATCTCTATAAAGACAACTTAGAAATTTTTCTAACAAATAATAAAATTGACTGTGCCTTATTGCAGGAAACGTACTTGAAAAATGAAGATTCTTTAAGTTTCAGTAACTATAACTTCTCTCTCTGGATCCTGTCAACCCCTTGTGGGGCATAGGGCATTAACCACGCCGACTTTCCACCTCGTCCTGTTCGCCGCCATCGCCTTCAACTCTCCCCACGATTTGCCTAATGACTTACCCTCGTCCTCAACTAATCTTCTCCAGGTGTTTCTAGGTCGTCCAACGCGGCGACTTGCATCGGTTCCCTGTGGGTTCCAATCGAGGGCCTGTTTTGCAGTGTTTTCCGGCCCCTTTCGAAGTGTGTGACCTATCCATTGCCACTTTCGCTTTTTTATAGAGGTGCCTATCCTGTCCTGGCCGGTAATGTACAGGAGATCGTCGTTAGAAATGACCTCCGGCCAGCGTATGTGCAGGATGCGCCGTAGACACTGGTTCACGAAAGTCTGCAATCTAGTTGTTAATTTCCTGGTCACCTTCCAAATTGAACAGCCATAAAGAAGCGCAGATTTTATATTGGTTTCGAAGATCTTGAGTTTGGTACGTCTGGAGATGTTGTTGTTTTGCCAGAAAGGAGTTAAACTGAAAAAAGCTGCCCGAGCCTTATTGATGCGAGACTGTACATCAGCATCCGCCCCACCATCTGCTGTAACTACGCTTCCGAGGTAGCAAAAATTGTCCACTTTTTCCACCGTCTGCCCCGTAACACAAATTTCGCTCTGTCCTCCTGGATCCAAGCTCAAGTATTTAGTTTTGGCAGCATTGATTTTGAGCCCCGCATTGCCACTTTCGCGGTGCAGGGCATCCGTCATCTGAACTAGATGATCCGATATATTTGAGAGAAGACAAATATCATCAGCCTAATCCAGGTGTTGAAGGTATTCAAACAGGTTCCATCTGATACCTTTGCTCTGGTGTTCACGAAGCGCACTGCAGAGTACGTCGTTAATGGCAATCAAAAACAATATAGGTGACAAAATGCAGCCTTGTCTCACTCCGCTATGTACCTCGAAGGAATCTGAAAGCTTACCCTTGTGTAAGACGTGACATTGGGTTTCGCTATAGGACTCCTTGATGATGGATATGATTTTATCTGGTATACCTCTCCTATGTAAAGCCTTCCAGATGTATTCCCGGTCAACGCTGTCAAACGCCTTCTCGAAATCGATGAACATGAGATATAATGGGGATCTCCACTCTGCGGATTGTTCAATAATAATTCGGAGGGTGTTGATGTGGTCGCTACATGAAAAGCCCTCGCGAAAACCAGCCTGTTCTTCGTTCAGTGTGCGGTCAACTGTTTGCTTGATCCGGTTTAAGACTATTTTTGCCATCAGTTTGGAGACTGCGGGGAGGAGGCAAATTCCACGCCAATTATTACAATCCTTCAGGTTCCCTTTTTTCGGGATCTTAATAATGACGCCCTTCTTCCATTCTTTAGGGAGAGTTTCGGTTTCCCAACACTCTTGGATAAGGGGTAGAAGAATATCCGCAGTAGCGTTGATATCCGCCTTAAAGAGCTCCACCGGAATTCCATCTATCCCCGGGGCTTTACCCGCTTCCATCGATTTAATAGCCACAGTTAATTCCTGTTTAGATGGTGGATTGGTATCAACTCTGGCTATTTGCGGAATATTTTTTGCTTCTAGTGAAGATGAGTTCGAATGTCCAAAGGTGTTGTTGAGGACCTCAATGAAGTGCTCTCTCCACCGTCGCAGTTGGTCTTCAGTGACGAGTAGAGACCCGTCTTTATCTTTCACGGGATGTTCAGCTATAAAAGATTTGCCAGTGATTGGCTTGATAAGTTTGTAAAGGGTTCCACTGTCACCACGGTAAGCCGCTTCCTCTACCTTCTCCGCTAATGCATTGATGTTGTTTCGTTTATCCCGTCTTACGCTTCTTTGCACGCCTTTCTGAAGAGAACGGTATTCAGCTCTAAGTTGGTCTTTGACTGCGTCGTCAGTGGCTGAGTTGATTTGTTCTTTAATTCTCTTGCGTGCCGTAATTAGAGACCATGTAGAGTCACTAATGAATGGCCTTCTACCGCGCTCCAATCTGCCCGCAAAAGTTTCACCGCACGAAATAAATGAGTCCTTAGCGACGTTCCATCTATCATGAATTGTAGGAGTCTCATAAGATGGTGGTGCATTAGCTCTTTCGTGCAAGGCGGTGGAATAAGCACGTCTTATAGATGGATCTTTAAGCTTTTGCACATTAAAACGTAGCAAGATTCTTGCATTTTGAGGGCGATGGATCGCTGCCGTTTGTAAGCCTACTTTTGCGACAACAACTTGGTGATCGCTGCCAATATCAGCACCCCGCTTCGACCTGACGTCTAAGAGACAATTCCTCCATGTCTTGGAAATGGCTATATGGTCAATCTGGTTCTCTGTTCTGCCATTCGGAGAAACCCAGGTTGTTAAATGGCATCGTTTGTGCATGAACAAAGTACCGCCGATGACGAGCTGACGAGAGTTGCAAAACTCCACGAACATCTCGCCATTTTGGTTCCTGCTACCTAGACCATGATTGCTCATTAGGTGTTCCAAACCAAGGTTGTCAGACCCGACTTTGGCATTGAGATCCCCCATAATAATCTTTATGTCACCTTTGGGAGCCTTGTCGAAGGTGTCGCCGAGTCGGTGATAGAATGCGTCTTTAGCTGATTGATCCGCTGGTTCAGTCGGAGCGTAGCACTGAATTATTGTGAGGTTTCTTACCCTGGATTTAAATCTGGCTGTAATGATACGGTCGGAGATTGGCTTCCAGTCAATTAGAGATAGGTGTGCCTCGCTAGTCAACAGGATTCCGACGCCTGCCATTCGAGGTGACGTATCGTCTTCATTTCCAGAGTAGAGCAGTACTGTTTGGGAGCTTGGTGATAAAGTTGATCCCGATCCAGGCCATCTTGTTTCGCTTAGTCCTAGTATATCGATGTTATATGCGGTCATTTCCCGTTCGACTTCAGTGAGCCTCGCATTATTGCACTCGCCCCACATCGTTCGAACGTTCCAAAAACCGATCGTGGTCCGTTGTTTGTAGCCAAAAGTCGTTGCCGGTGAATCAGTTCGTGGTATCCGAGGCTCGTTTAATGTTTCGAGTGTAAATTTATTTCAGGTACGCAGGTTACAAGCCCACATACCCAATCTTAGGGGAAGGGCTGCTTCCTTAGGTGTCCTAAGAGTCGCCGGGAGCTATTTTTGATATAGCGCAGAGGTAGCTCTCCAATGGTGTTTTTAATTGCGCGTTCTTTTGATGATCTTTCAGCTGGGTGTGGCGTGTTGGTGTTCTCACAACAATGTTGCAACTCCACCGTTCGCCTACTTCCTGAGACGCACTGATGTTATTGGCCATTCAGGATGATCATCGTTATTGTGCCTCTACCAAATGTTTTGCAGTGCAAAACTTGGTTGGCTTGGTTAGCCGTTCCATAACTTATATGCTGATAATAGATGTAACCGTCATGGGGGTGCTGCGATTATTTTAGGCGTGTGTGTAAGTTAACCCGGATAGCCCCCAATTAACCTGCACCGCAGTACAAAAAAAAACATGCCTTATGAATAAAAAATATAAAGTTAAAAAAATTAAACTCGAAATGAGTTTTGAAGTTGTTGCTTTACAGTGCCTTAATATTACAGGTACACCAATAATAGTCAATATGTATGTTCCTCCAAGCATAAATCTTGCTACTTTCAAATTAGAGATAAAAAAATCTTTGAAAAATGTAGTTCAGAGGAATTAACTATAATTGCAAAAGATCTAAATGCACATGATAGGGACTGGGGTAATGAAAATAATGATGCTAAAGGTATTTTTTTTATTAAATACATCAATAGATAATGATTTTAAGTTTCTTAATAACAAACAACCTACATTTCACGCTTTAAATAAAAAGCCTACATCAATTGATGTTACATTAACAAATGGTGATGGAAACTCCTTCCTATGGTATGTCATTGATAATCACATATCCAAATCTGAACACAAATCAATTATATTTGAACTTAAAACAAGTGTTAATATTCCAAGTAAAGTGATAAATTATAATATTTTAATATATATCAGGTCGTTACAAATGAAATGTCCGAATTTATATGGTTGAAATAAAAGTCTGTAGCTTCGAATTAAAAAACATTTATTCGCAGAATTTATCACCCATTACATCTACGGTACGTTGCCAACGTTCTGGCAGAGCGAATATTCCTTTTTTAAAAAAGCCCTTATTTTTGCGAGATAAAAAATCCTCGAAGGCCGAAATTACAGACTGCCGATCTTGGAAGCACTTACCTCTCAAATAGCTGTCTAGATTTCTAAATAAATGAAAATCCGTTGGCGAAAGGTCTGGCGAGTATGGTGGATGAGACAAAATTTCGTATCCTAACTGTGAAAGTTTTTGTACCGTTGTTTGTGAAGTATGCGGCCTTGCATTATCGTGAAGAAGTATGGGTCCACGCCTATTGACCAAAAACGGCTGCAAGCGCTTCAATTTTTTCGTGCATATTTTCATATTCGTTGCAATAGGACGCTGGTGTGATAGTTGAACCAGTTTGCAAGAAAGAATAATGGATGACACCTTCACAAGTCCACCATACAGTAACCATTACCTTCTTCGGGTGTAATGATGATTTTGCATGCTGCCTCGGCGCTTCTCTCCGTTGTAGCTATTGTCCTGATCGTCGTCGATTATCATAAAGTATCCACTTTTCGTCACACGTTATAATCCGATTCAAAAAAGGATCCACTTTATTGCGATTAATCAAAGAACTGGCTGTTTCGCAGCTTGTTGGCATCGGTCAACAGGTGTGGTACCCATCGGTCGAGTTTTCTAACCTTTCCAATATTCGCCAGGTGACGACTAATGGTGGCAATAGACACCTGAAAGTGCTGTGCAAGGCATCGTACAGTTGTTGATGTGTCACGTTCCACTTCCGCCTTTAATTCGATTTCATCAGTGGTGCAAGTCGGCCGCTCACGAGGCTCATTTTCAAGGGCACAGTCTCCCTTCGTTGAATTTCCGAAACCAACGTCGCACTGTACGTTCGTTACAGGTTTTCTCCCCTAATGTCCCGTTAATATCCCGAGCTGGCTGTGCTGCGTTTACTTCTTTTTTAAATTGAAAATAAAAAATGGCACGAATATCCCTTGTGGAAAGCATTTCTGCAAGAGTGAAAAGGACCACTGTATTTATCCTTCCAGGAAAAGATGGAGGTACAAAATTTTAGACACTAGCCTAATTCGTCAAACACAATAACCAGTACGATTGAAAAGATAAAAGTGTTTACACTATCAGCACTTCTTTGAGACTGATGAAAAACGGACACTTCATATGTAACAACCTGATACTTTTAGAAAACATTGAAAATATTGATATTGGTAACTCTGTGGAAGATATGGAAAAATCATTTAGGGAAGTTATTAATAAGGCCACATTTAACAATAATGATAACGCTTATAAACCCAAGACTTGGTGGAATGATGAATTGGCAAAAATCTACAAAGAAAAAATAAGGCTTCCAAAAAGTACTTTAGGAAAAGAACTTACGGAAATTTAAAATCTCTCACAGAAATAAATAAAATTTGGAAAAATAAAATGGCGAAAGCTAAAAAAGAGTCATGCAAAAATTATACCAAGAAACTGAATGGAAACGAAAACACCAAGGAAATGTGGCAGTTAATAAAAGGTTGGAAAATAATGAAACGCTGTTTTGGGACAACAATATGTCCAATAAATTTCTGGAACATCTCAAAAACCAAACTAAATGATGACAACTTTCACATTGATATACCGTGTAAGCCTGCAAATGAAGATAATTTAAATATTGAAGAATTTGATGAGGTTCTAAACAAAAACTCAAACAAATCAGCACCTGGGAAAAATAAAGTTAGTTACAAAATAATTAAAATAAATTACTTAGCAGGAATGAACAAATTAAATTTTTCAATATCTTAAATATTGTTTGGAAAACTAACAATATACCAAGTGCTTGGTGAGTTTTGAGAATTGCCCCAATACTTAAACCTAAAAAAGACCCTACTGAACTCAAAAATTACAGACCAATAGCTTTAATTAACACCCAGATAAAATCATAAATGGTATTATACTCAATAGACTGAAAACACATCTTGAAACAATTGGTGCAATTCCTGATGATTCTTTTGCATTTCAAAAGAACAAAAGTACGTTAACTTGTTTAAATAAATTTTTAAACATTATCAACAAAAACAAAGAGCAGAAACTTGTTACTGCGGCAGTGGTGGTTGACTTTACCAATGCTTTCGAGAAGGTAGACCTAAACATTTTAAATAGCATTTTCAATGAAATTAATCTTCCTAATAATCTGAAATACTGGATATTAAATTTCCTTAGCAATAGAACACTTGTAGTCAATAATGAATCAATTTGCATTAAAAATGGTATACCTCAGGAAAGTGTGCTTAGTCCGACCTTATTTAATATATGTATATACATACAAGAAGTTTACATAAATGCATATATCCTGGAAACCATCTACTTCAATATGCAGATGACTGCATGATAATTGTGCAGGGGAAAAATGTTAAGGAAGTAACTGAAAAGCCTAATCTACAACTTAATAAATTTTTTGAGTGTAATGCTAAATTGAAGCTTGAAATTAACCCTAGCAAATCTCAATTCATAATTTTCAACAGAACCAAACAACAATCAGTAAAAATCAAAGTACTTGAGCAGGATATAATGAATAGTCTGTTTATTAAATATCTAGGTGTTAGCTTCAAAAATACAATGGGGGCTACTATCATTATGAAAGTAAAATTAAATTCAACAAAAGGTCTCTCTTCTCACTGAACTGCATTACGTCAAAAAATTCCAACTTACACCCTGACGTTGCCCTACGTATATAAAAATCAATGATCAGGGCCAACACGGATTATGCTTTAGGTATGAATAAAGAAATACCAGTAACCACCATTGAAAAAATTGATATACAGAACAGAGCTATTGTCCGGAAGATTTTCGGTCTTACAAGAACAACACCTAAGCATGTTGTACATGTCCTGGGAGGTGATTTACCTACAAAATTTAGGAAATATTGCAGATGCAAAACAAATAATGAACAAAATTCAAATAGACTACAATAATTCTATTAAATTGCCGATATTTCAAGAAAAGACACCTCACTTCAAAATCTCAGACAAGTATAGTTATGTATTTAGTATCACAATACCTAAAACAGAACAAATAAAACCACCTAGTCTTACAATTGACTATAAATCCGTCTCCTTAGACATGAACAACAATGAAATTTTACATACCTTTCAAGTATTATATAATAAGCATAAAATCCAAGGTTTTAGAATAAGTTTTACTGATGGATCTATGAATAAAGGGAAAACGGGCTGTGCTGTTATATTCCTTGAAGAAAAGATAACACTGAAATATAAACTATCTCCATACGCGTCGGTATTTACTACGGAGCTACTGGCTAAATTTCAAGCCATCAAAGTTACCATCGATAATAATAACAGCCTGAATCTGGTAATATTTACTGACAGTAAATCTTCAGCTTTAGCTCTAGAAAATAAGAATAATAGTAACAGCCTGGTCAAACAAATCTTTTCGCTTATTAATAATAATAATATAAATGTAAAAATCATATGGATACCTGGACATAAAAACATTGAAGGCAATGAACTGGCAGATAAAGCAGCTAAGGAAGCTACATTAAAGGACGATATTGATATTAATTTGATCACCAACCATGATGCTATTTTTGAGGTTGAAAAAGATGTAAGATTTATGTGGAAACTCGAATTTCTTGCCATCTCACGGACAAAAGGTAAAAATTTTGCAAACATTTTCAAAAATAGACCGTTTAATTGGTATAAGAATGTTAATGATGGTACTCAATACATCAAATTAGTTAACAGAATTGTGAAAAATCATGGAGTTAACAAAGTCTTTTTAAAAAGAATGAATGAAATTGAAGATAATAATTGTTGTATTTGTAATGTTCCTGAGGATAATGAACATCTTTTAATGAATTGTCCGAAACATTATCGTCTCAAAGTTGAATCTTATTTTCTTACTGAATACAATACATTGACCATGAATCTTATTAAAAGTGACACAGAGGACTGGCTCAATCTGGCAAAACTCATCGTAAAACATAAAGTTAACATTTACATAAATGATTTCGCTTAACCGTTTTATTATCATTTATTACTTAATTACAAAATATGAATTGTTTACTCTATCCTTCATCCCTTCCACTTTCATCCACCCACTATCCCTTAATCATCCTCATTATAAATAAAAGTCAAATAACATCAAAACATAAGACTGAAATATATAAACTGGAATTCATCACACATAACTTAATCAACCTTATGGTTTAATCTACCTAGCAATACAATCCTTAGGGATTAGCCATCGATCCTGGATAGGAGCCCCACCTGTGGACTTCTGTAATACAGCGGTAACATCAGGAACAACGCCTTATCTAGATCACAGGAGGAAGAAGAAGAAGAAGTTTATTCTAGCTCACCGATTTTCGAAATCTCACCATGTATCCATACGACTGTGGTAAAGGACATGTGCGCTGATTGCGGCGCGGACTTGCAGCGTAACGAGAATGTGAGTGTACAACGAGAAAGTTAGCCGTTTTTCCACATTAGTGATATGCTGCTACTTTTTCAGGGTGTTCCGACGGAAGCTTCGCTTCCCATGGTTCAATCAGTGCCCGAGCTGAAAGTTACACAGAAACTTGCCCAAGAATTGGGTAGAGGCGATACGAAACGTTTACTGGAAGAGCGGAAACTTGTATTGCTGATGGATCTGGATCAGACCCTAATCCACACGACAAACGATAGCGTCCCTAGCAACATTAGTGGAATACATCACTTTCAGCTGTACGGACCGAATTCACCATGGTATCATACAAAATTATGGCCGGGAACTGATGAGTTCCTGTCCAAGATGACATCACTTTACGAACTGCACATTTGCACCTTTGGCGCAAGGAATTGTGCACATACCATTGCTCAAATTTTAGATAAAGACGGCAAGCTGTTTTCACATAGGATCTTATTCCGAGACGAGTGTTTTAACATAACGAGTAAAACGGACAATTTAAAGTAAGTTATACACAATACCAGCTGAAATAGTTCACTTCGCTCGCTCTTTCTTCTAGGGTTCGCTACGCTCACAACATTTATACTAATTTCCGTCGCCTTGGAATTTTTTTCACGATCACTAAACCCGGGGGCTTTGGGAGCGCCACCTTTCATCCCAGCGAACACGAAAACCATTGGGTTGACACTAGTCTTCGTCATTTTCGATTTTTCTTTTGCACTTTCATTCACGCCCGGGTTTATTTCTTGCACGCAAATTTTCGGAGCCTTTTCACTCGTGTAGAGTCCAGGTTCTCAGCACACAATCTTACACCAAAAAAGGAACGGGACGCGGACGACAAACCGCAATTAAAACAAATCCTAATCGTATTTCTCGATTAGTAAGTTGAAACGATTACAATCGTTTTCGTATACGATTAATCGTATTTCTTGTTTTCATAGCTAAGACGTTTGGCTCGAGGGGCACAAATAATCATTAAATAATGAAATCTTCTCGGCTGCAATGACTACATATTCTGAGATCTGCATACGAATCATGTGCGCTTATGTTTTTCTGATCGATTGCTCCACACCGTCATCGGCTTTGAGCAAGATTTGTAGTCTAATTGCTTGACAGCAACCATGACCATCGAATGTTGCCCAATCTGTGGAACAGTTTCCTGGCTATATCGCCGTCAAGTTCAATTGTCCGTGGCGTGAAGCTTGTTCTCTAATTCGTCGGTGTCATCGGCTTCTTGCTGCGCTCATTGATTTTGTCCTCCGACTGCCTTTTGCACGCTTCTTTCAGATTAAAGCTAATCTTCACCCGGTGATTCCATTCAATTAGGGGCCGCCTCGGCGTCATCAAGCCGTTCGTAGTCGTTGTCTGCTTGTAGACGGTTCTAAAAGGAGGGGAAAATCCTTTAAATCTTCTATTTATCAATTTAAATGGAAAAGCCTAGGAAATAAAATAAAACTTTTGACGTATAGAAAAATAGAATAATTTATTTTTTCGAACAAGACGTCATTCGAAATTTGTTTTAACGATGAAAAAATCGTTGATCGATGTAGGCCGGCAGGCAATGCGAGGTTATAAAAGGGCGGCAGCTCGTCTGAAATCATTTTGCGATTGGGGCTTGTAAAGTGTAGTTGTGAAAGTGAGTGTGTGTATTAGTGCGAGTGAAATAGGGAATTATTATTAAAAAAATATTTTACTGACTCGCAGTGGCTCACAACCGTTCACCGGTCTGAATACACAAATAGAAAAAATTTTCACAATTCACGTAAGTGAATAATACATACATACGTACATACATATTTATAAATTGTCTTACAGTATGGGTTGCTTGCCACTAAAGGCAGCTTCAAGGCGCTCTACTTCCCAAAGAGATAGAGAAACCTCATTAATGGCTACTATAGCCTTGTCAAAAACAGGCTATAGGCTTGGTCGAAAAATCGGGAAGGGGTCTTTTTCGAAAGTTCTAAAGGCCACATATATCAACGGCCATGACAAAAGCATGATTTTGGCCTGTAAGATAGTCAACTGGGAAAAAGCTCCGATGAATTCTCTAAGATTTATTCGCCGCGAACTGGACATTCTCACTAAAATAAAACATCCTCATATCGTTGGCATACATAGTATCCTAGAGCGAGAACCGAACATTTATATTTTCATGGACTATGCAGAAAATGGGGACTTGAGTAAATACATAAAATTTAACGGTCCAGTCAATGAAAATAAGTCGCGGAAATGGTTCTCGCAAATGGTGGGAGCCGTTCAGTATCTCCATTCTTTAAACATTGCCCATCGTGATTTGAATTGCAGTAATATTTTACTAGATAAGGAGATGAACGTGAAGTTGGCCGATTTTTCCCTGGCACGCTACTGTTGTGGGAAGAATGACTTGTCGCAAACCTACTGCGGAACACGGGCTTATACGGCACCCGAAATATTGACCGGGACACCGTATGATCCCAAATTGGCCGACTCGTGGTCAATGGGGGTGATTTTGTTTCGGATGTTGAACGAAACAATGCCTTTTAAATATAGTACCAATCTGTCGCCGCTGATAGCGGCTCAGAACAGTAAGAAGTTTAAATTCCATCGCAAATTGGAAGGCCGTATCTCGGATGATGCCAAGAAAGTGGTCAGTTGTTTGCTGGAACCCGAGACGAAATTGCGATGGCCATTGGATCGGGTTGCAAAAAGTCGGTGGCTCTGTGGATATCATCCAACCGAAAGTGCCAATAACCACTATCTGTCGGAGCAGTCAACTTCCTACATTTCGGTGGCCTCCTCTATGGAGACATGTCGGGGATCGGTGCAACATACAAGTCAGCTTCTGACAACACTGGCGGTTCCAAAAAAGCCGATAAATAAACTGTTCGGCCTCATTTGCTGCGGGTCGAGAAGATCTAAAAAAATTACAGCACCGAGAGTCATTTTTAAAGGGCTTTCTGCCGCCGAACCGGTAACTTTTTCCGAACCGTCGAAATCACGGATGCGACGTAGAAACCGCAAGCTTGGGCTTAAGGTCCGTCGGCGTCTAAGGAGTCAACGTTGTCCAAAAAACCGAAAGCTTCGATTGAAGGTTCATAGACGTCGAAGAAAAAATTATAATAATGCAGTGCGTATAGAAAAATGAAGGGGTGACAATAGCGTTGAAGTGTGGCGAAAAAAATTCGTCGCGATAACTAGATTCATTGAAAAATGAAAATTCCGAGTTGTGATTCTTGCAAATTTTGTATTGATATGTAGTATTAATTTTAAGTTGTCTATTTTAATCATGTAAATCCAATGTAAAGATTGATGTACATAATTATGGCAACATAGCCTCTTCGCCAGTTCATTAGCTAAGCCATTGGCCTAGCTATTGCACGGGCGAAGAGGCTATGTTGCCCAAGGTTATTCCAGGTACGGTTGGTGGAGTTTAATTTCGCGTCCTTTTCTCTCGCGTAGAGTCCAGATTATCAACACACAATCTCACACCAAAAAAGGGACGGGGCGCGGACGACAAAACGCAATCAAACCAAATCCAAATCGTATTTCTCGATTAATAAGTTGAAACGATTACAATCGTTTTCGTATACGATTAATCGTATTTTTCTTGTTTTCATAGCTAAAACGTTTGGCTCGAGGGGCACAAATAATCATTAAATAATGAAATCTTCTCGGCTGCAATGACTACATATTCTGAGATCTGCATACGAATCATGTGCGCTTATGTTTTTCTGATCGATTGCTCCACACCGTCATCGGCTTTGAGCAAGATTTGTTGTCTAATTGCTTGACAGCAACCATGACCATCGAATGTTGCCCAATCTGTGGAACAGTTTCCTGGCTATATCGCCGTCAAGTTCAATTGTCCGTGGCGTGAAGTTTGTTCTCTAATTCGTCGGTGTCATCGGCTTCTTGCTACGCTCATTGATTTTGTCCTCCGACTGCCTTTTGCACGCTTCTTTCAGATTAAAGCTAATCTTCACCCGGTGATTCCATTCAATTAGGGGCCGCCTCGGCGTCATCAAGCCGTTCGTAGTCGTTGTCTGCTTGTAGACGGTTCTAAAAAGAGGGGAAAATCCTTTAAATCTTCTATTTATCAATTTAAATTGAAAAGCCTAGGAAATAAAATAAAACTTTTGACGTATAGAAAAATAGAATAATTTATTTTTTCGAACAAGACGTCATTCGAAATTTGTTTTAACGATGAAAAAATCGTTGATCGATGTAGGCCGGCAGGCAATGCGAGGTTATAAAAGGGCGGCAGCTCGTCTGAAATCATTTTGCGATTGGGGCTTGTAAAGTGTAGTTGTGAAAGTGAGTGTGTGTATTAGTGCGAGTGAAATAGTGAATTATTATTAAAAAAATATTTTACTGACTCGCAGTGGCTCACAACCGTTCACCGGTCTGAATACACAAATAGAAAAAATTTTCACAATTCACGTAAGTGAATAATACATACATACGTACATACATATTTATAAATTGTCTTACAGTATGGGTTGCTTGCCACTGAAGGCAGCTTCAAGGCGCTCTACTTCCCAAAGAGATAGAGAAACCTCATTAATGGCTACTATAGCCTTGTCAAAAACAGGCTATAGGCTTGGTCGAAAAATCGGGAAGGGGTCTTTTTCGAAAGTTCTAAAGGCCACATATATCAACGGCCATGACAAATGCATGATTTTGGCCTGTAAGATAGTCAACTGGGAAAAAGCTCCGATGAATTCTCTAAGATTTATTCGCCGCGAACTGGACATTCTCACTAAAATAAAACATCCTCATATCGTTGGCATACATAGTATCCTAGAGCGAGAACCGAACATTTATATTTTCATGGACTATGCAGAAAATGGGGACTTGAGTAAATACATAAAATTTAACGGTCCAGTCAATGAAAATAAGTCGCGGAAATGGTTCTCGCAAATGGTGGGAGCCGTTCAGTATCTCCATTCTTTAAACATTGCCCATCGTGATTTGAATTGCAGTAATATTTTACTAGATAAGGAGATGAACGTGAAGTTGGCCGATTTTTCCCTGGCACGCTACTGTTGTGGGAAGAATGACTTGTCGCAAACCTACTGCGGAACACGGGCTTATACGGCACCCGAAATATTGACCGGGACACCGTATGATCCCAAATTGGCCGACTCGTGGTCAATGGGGGTGATTTTGTTTCGGATGTTGAACGAAACAATGCCTTTTAAATATAGTACCAATCTGTCGCCGCTGATAGCGGCTCAGAACAGTAAGAAGTTTAAATTCCATCGCAAATTGGAAGGCCGTATCTCGGATGATGCCAAGAAAGTGGTCAGTTGTTTGCTGGAACCCGAGACGAAATTGCGATGGCCATTGGATCGGGTTGCAAAAAGTCGGTGGCTCTGTGGATATCATCCAACCGAAAGTGCCAATAACCACTATCTGTCGGAGCAGTCAACTTCCTACATTTCGGTGGCCTCCTCTATGGAGACATGTCGGGGATCGGTGCAACATACAAGTCAGCTTCTGACAACACTGGCGGTTCCAAAAAAGCCGATAAATAAACTGTTCGGCCTCATTTGCTGCGGGTCGAGAAGATCTAAAAAAATTACAGCACCGAGAGTCATTTTTAAAGGGCTTTCTGCCGCCGAACCGGTAACTTTTTCCGAACCGTCGAAATCACGGATGCGACGTAGAAACCGCAAGCTTGGGCTTAAGGTCCGTCGGCGTCTAAGGAGTCAACGTTGTCCAAAAAACCGAAAGCTTCGATTGAAGGTTCATAGACGTCGAAGAAAAAATTATAATAATGCAATGCGTATAGAAAAATGAAGGGGTGACAATAGCGTTGAAGTGTGGCGAAAAAAATTCGTCGCGATAACTAGATTCATTGAAAAATGAAAATTCCGAGTTGTGATCCTTGCAAATTTTGTATTGATATGTAGTATTAATTTTAAGTTGTCTATTTTAATCATGTAAATCCAATGTAAAGATTGATGTACATAATTATGGCAACATAGCCTCTTCGCCAGTTCATTAGCTAAGCCATTGGCCTAGCTATTGCACGGGCGAAGAGGCTATGTTGCCCAAGGTTATTCCAGGTACGGTTGGTGGAGTTTAATTTCGCGTCCTTTTCTCTCGCGTAGAGTCCAGATTATCAACACACAATCTCACACCAAAAAAGGGACGGGGCGCGGACGACAAAACGCAATCAAACCAAATCCAAATCGTATTTCTCGATTAATAAGTTGAAACGATTACAATCGTTTTCGTATACGATTAATCGTATTTTTCTTGTTTTCATAGCTAAAACGTTTGGCTCGAGGGGCACAAATAATCATTAAATAATGAAATCTTCTCGGCTGCAATGACTACATATTCTGAGATCTGCATACGAATCATGTGCGCTTATGTTTTTCTGATCGATTGCTCCACACCGTCATCGGCTTTGAGCAAGATTTGTTGTCTAATTGCTTGACAGCAACCATGACCATCGAATGTTGCCCAATCTGTGGAACAGTTTCCTGGCTATATCGCCGTCAAGTTCAATTGTCCGTGGCGTGAAGTTTGTTCTCTAATTCGTCGGTGTCATCGGCTTCTTGCTACGCTCATTGATTTTGTCCTCCGACTGCCTTTTGCACGCTTCTTTCAGATTAAAGCTAATCTTCACCCGGTGATTCCATTCAATTAGGGGCCGCCTCGGCGTCATCAAGCCGTTCGTAGTCGTTGTCTGCTTGTAGACGGTTCTAAAAAGAGGGGAAAATCCTTTAAATCTTCTATTTATCAATTTAAATTGAAAAGCCTAGGAAATAAAATAAAACTTTTGACGTATAGAAAAATAGAATAATTTATTTTTTCGAACAAGACGTCATTCGAAATTTGTTTTAACGATGAAAAAATCGTTGATCGATGTAGGCCGGCAGGCAATGCGAGGTTATAAAAGGGCGGCAGCTCGTCTGAAATCATTTTGCGATTGGGGCTTGTAAAGTGTAGTTGTGAAAGTGAGTGTGTGTATTAGTGCGAGTGAAATAGTGAATTATTATTAAAAAAATATTTTACTGACTCGCAGTGGCTCACAACCGTTCACCGGTCTGAATACACAAATAGAAAAAATTTTCACAATTCACGTAAGTGAATAATACATACATACGTACATACATATTTATAAATTGTCTTACAGTATGGGTTGCTTGCCACTGAAGGCAGCTTCAAGGCGCTCTACTTCCCAAAGAGATAGAGAAACCTCATTAATGGCTACTATAGCCTTGTCAAAAACAGGCTATAGGCTTGGTCGAAAAATCGGGAAGGGGTCTTTTTCGAAAGTTCTAAAGGCCACATATATCAACGGCCATGACAAATGCATGATTTTGGCCTGTAAGATAGTCAACTGGGAAAAAGCTCCGATGAATTCTCTAAGATTTATTCGCCGCGAACTGGACATTCTCACTAAAATAAAACATCCTCATATCGTTGGCATACATAGTATCCTAGAGCGAGAACCGAACATTTATATTTTCATGGACTATGCAGAAAATGGGGACTTGAGTAAATACATAAAATTTAACGGTCCAGTCAATGAAAATAAGTCGCGGAAATGGTTCTCGCAAATGGTGGGAGCCGTTCAGTATCTCCATTCTTTAAACATTGCCCATCGTGATTTGAATTGCAGTAATATTTTACTAGATAAGGAGATGAACGTGAAGTTGGCCGATTTTTCCCTGGCACGCTACTGTTGTGGGAAGAATGACTTGTCGCAAACCTACTGCGGAACACGGGCTTATACGGCACCCGAAATATTGACCGGGACACCGTATGATCCCAAATTGGCCGACTCGTGGTCAATGGGGGTGATTTTGTTTCGGATGTTGAACGAAACAATGCCTTTTAAATATAGTACCAATCTGTCGCCGCTGATAGCGGCTCAGAACAGTAAGAAGTTTAAATTCCATCGCAAATTGGAAGGCCGTATCTCGGATGATGCCAAGAAAGTGGTCAGTTGTTTGCTGGAACCCGAGACGAAATTGCGATGGCCATTGGATCGGGTTGCAAAAAGTCGGTGGCTCTGTGGATATCATCCAACCGAAAGTGCCAATAACCACTATCTGTCGGAGCAGTCAACTTCCTACATTTCGGTGGCCTCCTCTATGGAGACATGTCGGGGATCGGTGCAACATACAAGTCAGCTTCTGACAACACTGGCGGTTCCAAAAAAGCCGATAAATAAACTGTTCGGCCTCATTTGCTGCGGGTCGAGAAGATCTAAAAAAATTACAGCACCGAGAGTCATTTTTAAAGGGCTTTCTGCCGCCGAACCGGTAACTTTTTCCGAACCGTCGAAATCACGGATGCGACGTAGAAACCGCAAGCTTGGGCTTAAGGTCCGTCGGCGTCTAAGGAGTCAACGTTGTCCAAAAAACCGAAAGCTTCGATTGAAGGTTCATAGACGTCGAAGAAAAAATTATAATAATGCAATGCGTATAGAAAAATGAAGGGGTGACAATAGCGTTGAAGTGTGGCGAAAAAAATTCGTCGCGATAACTAGATTCATTGAAAAATGAAAATTCCGAGTTGTGATCCTTGCAAATTTTGTATTGATATGTAGTATTAATTTTAAGTTGTCTATTTTAATCATGTAAATCCAATGTAAAGATTGATGTACATAATTATGGCAACATAGCCTCTTCGCCAGTTCATTAGCTAAGCCATTGGCCTAGCTATTGCACGGGCGAAGAGGCTATGTTGCCCAAGGTTATTCCAGGTACGGTTGGTGGAGTTTAATTTCGCGTCCTTTTCTCTCGCGTAGAGTCCAGATTATCAACACACAATCTCACACCAAAAAAGGGACGGGGCGCGGACGACAAAACGCAATCAAACCAAATCCAAATCGTATTTCTCGATTAATAAGTTGAAACGATTACAATCGTTTTCGTATACGATTAATCGTATTTTTCTTGTTTTCATAGCTAAAACGTTTGGCTCGAGGGGCACAAATAATCATTAAATAATGAAATCTTCTCGGCTGCAATGACTACATATTCTGAGATCTGCATACGAATCATGTGCGCTTATGTTTTTCTGATCGATTGCTCCACACCGTCATCGGCTTTGAGCAAGATTTGTTGTCTAATTGCTTGACAGCAACCATGACCATCGAATGTTGCCCAATCTGTGGAACAGTTTCCTGGCTATATCGCCGTCAAGTTCAATTGTCCGTGGCGTGAAGCTTGTTCTCTAATTCGTCGGTGTCATCGGCTTCTTGCTGCGCTCATTGATTTTGTCCTCCGACTGCCTTTTGCACGCTTCTTTCAGATTAAAGCTAATCTTCACCCGGTGATTCCATTCAATTAGGGGCCGCCTCGGCGTCATCAAGCCGTTCGTAGTCGTTGTCTGCTTGTAGACGGTTCTAAAAAGAGGGGAAAATCCTTTAAATCTTCTATTTATCAATTTAAATTGAAAAGCCTAGGAAATAAAATAAAACTTTTGACGTATAGAAAAATAGAATAATTTATTTTTTCGAACAAGACGTCATTCGAAATTTGTTTTAACGATGAAAAAATCGTTGATCGATGTTGGCCGGCAGGCAATGCGAGGTTATAAAAGGGCGGCAGCTCGTCTGAAATCATTTTGCGATTGGGGCTTGTAAAGTGTAGTTGTGAAAGTGAGTGTGTGTATTAGTGTGAGTGAAATAGTGAATTATTATTAAAAAAATATTTTACTGACTCGCAGTGGCTCACAACCGTTCACCGGTCTGAATACAGAAATAGAAAAATTTTTCACAATTCACGTAAGTGAATAATACATACATACGTACATACATATTTATAAATTGTCTTACAGTATGGGTTGCTTGCCACTGAAGGCAGCTTCAAGGCGCTCTACTTCCCAAAGAGATAGAGAAACCTCATTAATGGCTACTATAGCCTTGTCAAAAACAGGCTATAGGCTTGGTCGAAAAATCGGGAAGGGGTCTTTTTCGAAAGTTCTAAAGGCCACATATATCAACGGCCATGACAAATGCATGATTTTGGCCTGTAAGATAGTCAACTGGGAAAAAGCTCCGATGAATTCTCTAAGATTTATTCGCCGCGAACTGGACATTCTCACTAAAATAAAACATCCTCATATCGTTGGCATACATAGTATCCTAGAGCGAGAACCGAACATTTATATTTTCATGGACTATGCAGAAAATGGGGACTTGAGTAAATACATAAAATTTAACGGTCCAGTCAATGAAAATAAGTCGCGGAAATGGTTCTCGCAAATCGTGGGAGCCGTTCAGTATCTCCATTCTTTAAACATTGCCCATCGTGATTTGAATTGCAGTAATATTTTACTAGATAAGGAGATGAACGTGAAGTTGGCCGATTTTTCCCTGGCACGCTACTGTTGTGGGAAGAATGACTTGTCGCAAACCTACTGCGGAACACGGGCTTATACGGCACCCGAAATATTGACCGGGACACCGTATGATCCCAAATTGGCCGACTCGTGGTCAATGGGGGTGATTTTGTTTCGGATGTTGAACGAAACAATGCCTTTTAAATATAGTACCAATCTGTCGCCGCTGATAGCGGCTCAGAACAGTAAGAAGTTTAAATTCCATCGCAAATTGGAAGGCCGTATCTCGGATGATGCCAAGAAAGTGGTCAGTTGTTTGCTGGAACCCGAGACGAAATTGCGATGGCCATTGGATCGGGTTGCAAAAAGTCGGTGGCTCTGTGGATATCATCCAACCGAAAGTGCCAATAACCACTATCTGTCAGAGCAGTCAACTTCCTACATTTCGGTGGCCTCCTCTATGGAGACATGTCGGGGATCGGTGCAACATACAAGTCAGCTTCTGACAACACTGGCGGTTCCGAAAAAGCCGATAAATAAACTGTTCGGCCTCATTTGCTGCGGGTCGAGAAGATCTAAAAAAATTACAACACCGAGAGTCATTTTTAAAGGGCTTTCTGCCGCCGAACCGGTAACTTTTTCCGAACCGTCGAAATCACGGATGCAACGTAGAAACCGCAAGCTTGGGCTTAAGGTCCGTCGGCGTCTAAGGAGTCAACGTTGTCCAAAAAACCGAAAGCTTCGATTGAAGGTTCATAGACGTCGAAGAAAAAATTATAATAATGCAATGCGTATAGAAAAATGAAGGGGTGACAATAGCGTTGAAGTGTGGCGAAAAAAATTCGTCGCGATAACTAGATTCATTGAAAAATGAAAATTCCGAGTTGTGATTCTTGCAAATTTTGTATTGATATGTAGTATTAATTTTAAGTTGTCTATTTTAATCATGTAAATCCAATGTAAAGATTGATGTACATACTTATGGCAACATAGCCTCTTCGCCAGTTCATTAGCTAAGCCATTGGCCTAGCTATTGCACGGGCGAAGAGGCTATGTTGCCCAAGGTTATTCCAGGTACGGTTGGTGCAGTTTAATTTCGCGTCCTTTTCTCTCGCGTAGAGTCCAGGTTATCAACACACAATCTCACACCAAAAAAGGGACGGGGCGCGGACGACAAAACGCAATCAAACCAAATCCAAATCGTATTTCTCGATTAATAAGTTGAAACGATTACAATCGTTTTCGTATACGATTAATCGTATTTTTCTTGTTTTCATAGCTAAAACGTTTGGCTCGAGGGGCACAAATAATCATTAAATAATGAAATCTTCTCGGCTGCAATGACTACATATTCTGAGATCTGCATACGAATCATGTGCGCTTATGTTTTTCTGATCGATTGCTCCACACCGTCATCGGCTTTGAGCAAGATTTGTTGTCTAATTGCTTGACAGCAACCATGACCATCGAATGTTGCCCAATCTGTGGAACAGTTTCCTGGCTATATCGCCGTCAAGTTCAATTGTCCGTGGCGTGAAGCTTGTTCTCTAATTCGTCGGTGTCATCGGCTTCTTGCTGCGCTCATTGATTTTGTCCTCCGACTGCCTTTTGCACGCTTCTTTCAGATTAAAGCTAATCTTCACCCGGTGATTCCATTCAATTAGGGGCCGCCTCGGCGTCATCAAGCCGTTCGTAGTCGTTGTCTGCTTGTAGACGGTTCTAAAAAGAGGGGAAAATCCTTTAAATCTTCTATTTATCAATTTAAATTGAAAAGCCTAGGAAATAAAATAAAACTTTTGACGTATAGAAAAATAGAATTATTTATTTTTTCGAACAAGACGTCATTCGAAATTTGTTTTAACGATGAAAAAATCGTTGATCAATGTAGGCCGGCAGGCAATGCGAGGTTATAAAAGGGCGGCAGCTCGTCTGAAATCATTTTGCGATTGGGGCTTGTAAAGTGTAGTTGTGAAAGTGAGTGTGTGTATTAGTGTGAGTGAAATAGTGAATTATTATTAAAAAAATATTTTACTGACTCGCAGTGGCTCACAACCGTTCACCGGTCTGAATACAGAAATAGAAAAATTTTTCACAATTCACGTAAGTGAATAATACATACATACGTACATACATATTTATAAATTGTCTTACAGTATGGGTTGCTTGCCACTGAAGGCAGCTTCAAGGCGCTCTACTTCCCAAAGAGATAGAGAAACCTCATTAATGGCTACTATAGCCTTGTCAAAAACAGGCTATAGGCTTGGTCGAAAAATCGGGAAGGGGTCTTTTTCGAAAGTTCTAAAGGCCACATATATCAACGGCCATGACAAATGCATGATTTTGGCCTGTAAGATAGTCAACTGGGAAAAAGCTCCGATGAATTCTCTAAGATTTATTCGCCGCGAACTGGACATTCTCACTAAAATAAAACATCCTCATATCGTTGGCATACATAGTATCCTAGAGCGAGAACCGAACATTTATATTTTCATGGACTATGCAGAAAATGGGGACTTGAGTAAATACATAAAATTTAACGGTCCAGTCAATGAAAATAAGTCGCGGAAATGGTTCTCGCAAATGGTGGGAGCCGTTCAGTATCTCCATTCTATAAACATTGCCCATCGTGATTTGAATTGCAGTAATATTTTACTAGATAAGGAGATGAACGTGAAGTTGGCCGATTTTTCCCTGGCACGCTACTGTTGTGGGAAGAATGACTTGTCGCAAACCTACTGCGGAACACGGGCTTATACGGCACCCGAAATATTGACCGGGACACCGTATGATCCCAAATTGGCCGACTCGTGGTCAATGGGGGTGATTTTGTTTCGGATGTTGAACGAAACAATGCCTTTTAAATATAGTACCAATCTGTCGCCGCTGATAGCGGCTCAGAACAGTAAGAAGTTTAAATTCCATCGCAAATTGGAAGGCCGTATCTCGGATGATGCCAAGAAAGTGGTCAGTTGTTTGCTGGAACCCGAGACGAAATTGCGATGGCCATTGGATCGGGTTGCAAAAAGTCGGTGGCTCTGTGGATATCATCCAACCGAAAGTGCCAATAACCACTATCTGTCGGAGCAGTCAACTTCCTACATTTCGGTGGCCTCCTCTATGGAGACATGTCGGGGATCGGTGCAACATACAAGTCAGCTTCTGACAACACTGGCGGTTCCAAAAAAGCCGATAAATAAACTGTTCGGCCTCATTTGCTGCGGGTCGAGAAGATCTAAAAAAATTACAGCACCGAGAGTCATTTTTAAAGGGCTTTCTGCCGCCGAACCGGTAACTTTTTCCGAACCGTCGAAATCACGGATGCGACGTAGAAACCGCAAGCTTGGGCTTAAGGTCCGTCGGCGTCTAAGGAGTCAACGTTGTCCAAAAAACCGAAAGCTTCGATTGAAGGTTCATAGACGTCGAAGAAAAAATTATAATAATGCAATGCGTATAGAAAAATGAAGGGGTGACAATAGCGTTGAAGTGTGGCGAAAAAAATTCGTTGCGATAACTAGATTCATTGAAAAATGAAAATTCCGAGTTGTGATTCTTGCAAATTTTGTATTGATATGTAGTATTAATTTTAAGTTGTCTATTTTAATCATGTAAATCCAATGTAAAGATTGATGTACATAATTATGGCAACCTAGCCTCTTCGCCAGTTCATTAGCTAAGCCATTGGCCTAGCTATTGCACGGGCGAAGAGGCTATGTTGCCCAAGGTTATTCCAGGTACGGTTGGTGCAGTTTAATTTCGCGTCCTTTTCTCTCGCGTAGAGTCCAGGTTATCAACACACAATCTCACACCAAAAAAGGGACGGGGCGCGGACGACAAAACCCAATCAAACCAAATCCAAATCGTATTTCTCGATTAATAAGTTGAAACGATTACAATCGTTTTCGTATACGATTAATCGTATTTTTCTTGTTTTCATAGCTAAAACGTTTGGCTCGAGGGGCACAAATAATCATTAAATAATGAAATCTTCTCGGCTGCAATGACTACATATTCTGAGATCTGCATACGAATCATGTGCGCTTATGTTTTTCTGATCGATTGCTCCACACCGTCATCGGCTTTGAGCAAGATTTGTTGTCTAATTGCTTGACAGCAACCATGACCATCGAATGTTGCCCAATCTGTGGAACAGTTTCCTGGCTATATCGCCGTCAAGTTCAATTGTCCGTGGCGTGAAGTTTGTTCTCTAATTCGTCGGTGTCATCGGCTTCTTGCTGCGCTCATTGATTTTGTCCTCCGACTGCCTTTTGCACGCTTCTTTCAGATTAAAGCTAATCTTCACCCGGTGATTCCATTCAATTAGGGGCCGCCTCGGCGTCATCAAGCCGTTCGTAGTCGTTGTCTGCTTGTAGACGGTTCTAAAAAGAGGGGAAAATCCTTTAAATCTTCTATTTATCAATTTAAATTGAAAAGCCTAGGAAATAAAATAAAACTTTTGACGTATAGAAAAATAGAATAATTTATTTTTTCGAACAAGACGTCATTCGAAATTTGTTTTAACGATGAAAAAATCGTTGATCGATGTAGGCCGGCAGGCAATGCGAGGTTATAAAAGGGCGGCAGCTCGTCTGAAATCATTTTGCGATTGGGGCTTGTAAAGTGTAGTTGTGAAAGTGAGTGTGTGTATTAGTGCGAGTGAAATAGTGAATTATTATTAAAAAAATATTTTACTGACTCGCTGAATACACAAATAGAAAAAATTTTCACAATTCACGTAAGTGAATAATACATACATACGTACATACATATTTATAAATTGTCTTACAGTATGGGTTGCTTGCCACTAAAGACAGCTTCAAGGCGCTCTACTTCCCAAAGAGATAGAGAAACCTCATTAATGGCTACTATAGCCTTGTCAAAAACAGGCTATAGGCTTGGTCGAAAAATCGGGAAGGGGTCTTTTTCGAAAGTTCTAAAGGCCACATATATCAACGGCCATGACAAATGCATGATTTTGGCCTGTAAGATAGTCAACTGGGAAAAAGCTCCGATGAATTCTCTAAGATTTATTCGCCGCGAACTGGACATTCTCACTAAAATAAAACATCCTCATATCGTTGGCATACATAGTATCCTAGAGCGAGAACCGAACATTTATATTTTCATGGACTATGCAGAAAATGGGGACTTGAGTAAATACATAAAATTTAACGGTCCAGTCAATGAAAATAAGTCGCGGAAATGGTTCTCGCAAATGGTGGGAGCCGTTCAGTATCTCCATTCTTTAAACATTGCCCATCGTGATTTGAATTGCAGTAATATTTTACTAGATAAGGAGATGAACGTGAAGTTGGCCGATTTTTCCCTGGCACGCTACTGTTGTGGGAAGAATGACTTGTCGCAAACCTACTGCGGAACACGGGCTTATACGGCACCCGAAATATTGACCGGGACACCGTATGATCCCAAATTGGCCGACTCGTGGTCAATGGGGGTGATTTTGTTTCGGATGTTGAACGAAACAATGCCTTTTAAATATAGTACCAATCTGTCGCCGCTGATAGCGGCTCAGAACAGTAAGAAGTTTAAATTCCATCGCAAATTGGAAGGCCGTATCTCGGATGATGCCAAGAAAGTGGTCAGTTGTTTGCTGGAACCCGAGACGAAATTGCGATGGCCATTGGATCGGGTTGCAAAAAGTCGGTGGCTCTGTGGATATCATCCAACCGAAAGTGCCAATAACCACTATCTGTCGGAGCAGTCAACTTCCTACATTTCGGTGGCCTCCTCTATGGAGACATGTCGGGGATCGGTGCAACATACAAGTCAGCTTCTGACAACACTGGCGGTTCCAAAAAAGCCGATAAATAAACTGTTCGGCCTCATTTGCTGCGGGTCGAGAAGATCTAAAAAAATTACAGCACCGAGAGTCATTTTTAAAGGGCTTTCTGCCGCCGAACCGGTAACTTTTTCCGAACCGTCGAAATCACGGATGCGACGTAGAAACCGCAAGCTTGGGCTTAAGGTCCGTCGGCGTCTAAGGAGTCAACGTTGTCCAAAAAACCGAAAGCTTCGATTGAAGGTTCATAGACGTCGAAGAAAAAATTATAATAATGCAGTGCGTATAGAAAAATGAAGGGGTGACAATAGCGTTGAAGTGTGGCGAAAAAAATTCGTCGCGATAACTAGATTCATTGAAAAATGAAAATTCCGAGTTGTGATTCTTGCAAATTTTGTATTGATATGTAGTATTAATTTTAAGTTGTCTATTTTAATCATGTAAATCCAATGTAAAGATTGATGTACATAATTATGGCAACATAGCCTCTTCGCCAGTTCATTAGCTAAGCCATTGGCCTAGCTATTGCACGGGCGAAGAGGCTATGTTGCCCAAGGTTATTCCAGGTACGGTTGGTGGAGTTTAATTTCGCGTCCTTTTCTCTCGCGTAGAGTCCAGATTATCAACACACAATCTCACACCAAAAAAGGGACGGGGCGCGGACGACAAAACGCAATCAAACCAAATCCAAATCGTATTTCTCGATTAATAAGTTGAAACGATTACAATCGTTTTCGTATACGATTAATCGTATTTTTCTTGTTTTCATAGCTAAAACGTTTGGCTCGAGGGGCACAAATAATCATTAAATAATGAAATCTTCTCGGCTGCAATGACTACATATTCTGAGATCTGCATACGAATCATGTGCGCTTATGTTTTTCTGATCGATTGCTCCACACCGTCATCGGCTTTGAGCAAGATTTGTTGTCTAATTGCTTGACAGCAACCATGACCATCGAATGTTGCCCAATCTGTGGAACAGTTTCCTGGCTATATCGCCGTCAAGTTCAATTGTCCGTGGCGTGAAGTTTGTTCTCTAATTCGTCGGTGTCATCGGCTTCTTGCTACGCTCATTGATTTTGTCCTCCGACTGCCTTTTGCACGCTTCTTTCAGATTAAAGCTAATCTTCACCCGGTGATTCCATTCAATTAGGGGCCGCCTCGGCGTCATCAAGCCGTTCGTAGTCGTTGTCTGCTTGTAGACGGTTCTAAAAAGAGGGGAAAATCCTTTAAATCTTCTATTTATCAATTTAAATTGAAAAGCCTAGGAAATAAAATAAAACTTTTGACGTATAGAAAAATAGAATAATTTATTTTTTCGAACAAGACGTCATTCGAAATTTGTTTTAACGATGAAAAAATCGTTGATCGATGTAGGCCGGCAGGCAATGCGAGGTTATAAAAGGGCGGCAGCTCGTCTGAAATCATTTTGCGATTGGGGCTTGTAAAGTGTAGTTGTGAAAGTGAGTGTGTGTATTAGTGCGAGTGAAATAGTGAATTATTATTAAAAAAATATTTTACTGACTCGCAGTGGCTCACAACCGTTCACCGGTCTGAATACACAAATAGAAAAAATTTTCACAATTCACGTAAGTGAATAATACATACATACGTACATACATATTTATAAATTGTCTTACAGTATGGGTTGCTTGCCACTGAAGGCAGCTTCAAGGCGCTCTACTTCCCAAAGAGATAGAGAAACCTCATTAATGGCTACTATAGCCTTGTCAAAAACAGGCTATAGGCTTGGTCGAAAAATCGGGAAGGGGTCTTTTTCGAAAGTTCTAAAGGCCACATATATCAACGGCCATGACAAATGCATGATTTTGGCCTGTAAGATAGTCAACTGGGAAAAAGCTCCGATGAATTCTCTAAGATTTATTCGCCGCGAACTGGACATTCTCACTAAAATAAAACATCCTCATATCGTTGGCATACATAGTATCCTAGAGCGAGAACCGAACATTTATATTTTCATGGACTATGCAGAAAATGGGGACTTGAGTAAATACATAAAATTTAACGGTCCAGTCAATGAAAATAAGTCGCGGAAATGGTTCTCGCAAATGGTGGGAGCCGTTCAGTATCTCCATTCTTTAAACATTGCCCATCGTGATTTGAATTGCAGTAATATTTTACTAGATAAGGAGATGAACGTGAAGTTGGCCGATTTTTCCCTGGCACGCTACTGTTGTGGGAAGAATGACTTGTCGCAAACCTACTGCGGAACACGGGCTTATACGGCACCCGAAATATTGACCGGGACACCGTATGATCCCAAATTGGCCGACTCGTGGTCAATGGGGGTGATTTTGTTTCGGATGTTGAACGAAACAATGCCTTTTAAATATAGTACCAATCTGTCGCCGCTGATAGCGGCTCAGAACAGTAAGAAGTTTAAATTCCATCGCAAATTGGAAGGCCGTATCTCGGATGATGCCAAGAAAGTGGTCAGTTGTTTGCTGGAACCCGAGACGAAATTGCGATGGCCATTGGATCGGGTTGCAAAAAGTCGGTGGCTCTGTGGATATCATCCAACCGAAAGTGCCAATAACCACTATCTGTCGGAGCAGTCAACTTCCTACATTTCGGTGGCCTCCTCTATGGAGACATGTCGGGGATCGGTGCAACATACAAGTCAGCTTCTGACAACACTGGCGGTTCCAAAAAAGCCGATAAATAAACTGTTCGGCCTCATTTGCTGCGGGTCGAGAAGATCTAAAAAAATTACAGCACCGAGAGTCATTTTTAAAGGGCTTTCTGCCGCCGAACCGGTAACTTTTTCCGAACCGTCGAAATCACGGATGCAACGTAGAAACCGCAAGCTTGGGCTTAAGGTCCGTCGGCGTCTAAGGAGTCAACGTTGTCCAAAAAACCGAAAGCTTCGATTGAAGGTTCATAGACGTCGAAGAAAAAATTATAATAATGCAGTGCGTATAGAAAAATGAAGGGGTGACAATAGCGTTGAAGTGTGGCGAAAAAAATTCGTCGCGATAACTAGATTCATTGAAAAATGAAAATTCCGAGTTGTGATTCTTGCAAATTTTGTATTGATATGTAGTATTAATTTTAAGTTGTCTATTTTAATCATGTAAATCCAATGTAAAGATTGATGTACATAATTATGGCAACATAGCCTCTTCGCCAGTTCATTAGCTAAGCCATTGGCCTAGCTATTGCACGGGCGAAGAGGCTATGTTGCCCAAGGTTATTCCAGGTACGGTTGGTGCAGTTTAATTTCGCGTCCTTCTCTCTCGATTTGAGTCCAAGTTATCAACACACAATCTCACACCAAAAAAGGGACGGGGCGCGGACGACAAACCGCAATCAAAACAAATCCAAATCGTATTTCTCGATTAATAAGTTGAAACGATTACAATCGTTTTCGTATACGATTAATCGTATTTTTCTTGTTTTCATAGCTAAAACGTTTGGCTCGAGGGGCACAAATAATCATTAAATAATGAAATCTTCTCGGCTGCAATGACTACATATTCTGAGATCTGCATACGAATCATGTGCGCTTATGTTTTTCTGATCGATTGCTCCACACCGTCATCGGCTTTGAGGAAGATTTGTTGTCTAATTGCTTGACAGCAACCATGACCATCGAATGTTGCCCAATCTGTGGAACAGTTTCCTGGCTATATCGCCGTCAAGTTCAATTGTCCGTGGCGTGAAGCTTGTTCTCTAATTCGTCGGTGTCATCGGCTTCTTGCTACGCTCATTGATTTTGTCCTCCGACTGCCTTTTGCACGCTTCTTTCAGATTAAAGCTAATCTTCACCCGGTGATTCCATTCAATTAGGGGCCGCCTCGGCGTCATCAAGCCGTTCGTAGTCGTTGTCTGCTTGTAGACGGTTCTAAAAAGAGGGGAAAATCCTTTAAATCTTCTATTTATCAATTTAAATTGAAAAGCCTAGGAAATAAAATAAAACTTTTGACGTATAGAAAAATAGAATAATTTATTTTTTCGAACAAGACGTCATTCGAAATTTGTTTTAACGATGAAAAAATCGTTGATCAATGTAGGCCGGCAGGCAATGCGAGGTTATAAAAGGGCGGCAGCTCGTCTGAAATCATTTTGCGATTGGGGCTTGTAAAGTGTAGTTGTGAAAGTGAGTGTGTGTATTAGTGCGAGTGAAATAGTGAATTATTATTAAAAAAATATTTTACTGACTCGCAGTGGCTCACAACCGTTCACCGGTCTGAATACAGAAATAGTTCACGTAAGTGAATAATACATACATACGTACATACATATTTATAAATTGTCTTACAGTATGGGTTGCTTGCCACTAAAGGCAGCTTCAAGGCGCTCTACTTCCCAAAGAGATAGAGAAACCTCATTAATGGCTACTATAGCCTTGTCAAAAACAGGCTATAGGCTTGGTCGAAAAATCGGGAAGGGGTCTTTTTCGAAAGTTCTAAAGGCCACATATATCAACGGCCATGATAAATGCATGATTTTGGCCTGTAAGATAGTCAACTGGGAAAAAGCTCCGATGAATTCTCTAAGATTTATTCGCCGCGAACTGGACATTCTCACTAAAATAAAACATCCTCATATCGTTGGCATACATAGTATCCTAGAGCGAGAACCGAACATTTATATTTTCATGGACTATGCAGAAAATGGGGACTTGAGTAAATACATAAAATTTAACGGTCCAGTCAATGAAAATAAGTCGCGGAAATGGTTCTCGCAAATGGTGGGAGCCGTTCAGTATCTCCATTCTATAAACATTGCCCATCGTGATTTGAATTGCAGTAATATTTTACTAGATAAGGAGATGAACGTGAAGTTGGCCGATTTTTCCCTGGCACGCTACTGTTGTGGGAAGAATGACTTGTCGCAAACCTACTGCGGAACACGGGCTTATACGGCACCCGAAATATTGACCGGGACACCGTATGATCCCAAATTGGCCGACTCGTGGTCAATGGGGGTGATTTTGTTTCGGATGTTGAACGAAACAATGCCTTTTAAATATAGTACCAATCTGTCGCCGCTGATAGCGGCTCAGAACAGTAAGAAGTTTAAATTCCATCGCAAATTGGAAGGCCGTATCTCGGATGATGCCAAGAAAGTGGTCAGTTGTTTGCTGGAACCCGAGACGAAATTGCGATGGCCATTGGATCGGGTTGCAAAAAGTCGGTGGCTCTGTGGATATCATCCAACCGAAAGTGCCAATAACCACTATCTGTCGGAGCAGTCAACTTCCTACATTTCGTTGGCCTCCTCTATGGAGACATGCCGGGGATCGGTGCAGCATACAAGTCAGCTTCTGACAACACTGGCGGTTCCAAAAAAGCCGATAAATAAACTGTTCGGCCTCATTTGCTGCGGGTCGAGAAGATCTAAAAAAATTACAGCACCGAGAGTCATTTTTAAAGGGCTTTCTGCCGCCGAACCGGTAACTTTTTCCGAACCGTCGAAATCACGGATGCGACGTAGAAACCGCAAGCTTGGGCTTAAGGTCCGTCGGCGTCTAAGGAGTCAACGTTGTCCAAAAAACCGAAAGCTTCGATTGAAGGTTCATAGACGTCGAAGAAAAAATTATAATAATGCAATGCGTATAGAAAAATGAAGGGGTGACAATAGCGTTGAAGTGTGGCGAAAAAAAATCGTCGCGATAACTAGATTCATTGAAAAATGAAAATTCCGAGTTGTGATTCTTGCAAATTTTGTATTGATATGTAGTATTAATTTTAAGTTGTCTATTTTAATCATGTAAATCCAATGTAAAGATTGATGTACATACTTATGGCAACATAGCCTCTTCGCCAGTTCATTAGCTAAGCCATTGGCCTAGCTATTGCACGGGCGAAGAGGCTATGTTGCCCAAGGTTATTCCAGGTACGGTTGGTGCAGTTTAATTTCGCGTCCTTCTCTCTCGATTTGAGTCCAAGTTATCAACACACAATCTCACACCAAAAAAGGGACGGGGCGCGGACGACAAACCGCAATCAAAACAAATCCAAATCGTATTTCTCGATTAATAAGTTGAAACGATTACAATCGTTTTCGTATACGATTAATCGTATTTTTCTTGTTTTCATAGCTAAAACGTTTGGCTCGAGGGGCACAAATAATCATTAAATAATGAAATCTTCTCGGCTGCAATGACTACATATTCTGAGATCTGCATACGAATCATGTGCGCTTATGTTTTTCTGATCGATTGCTCCACACCGTCATCGGCTTTGAGGAAGATTTGTTGTCTAATTGCTTGACAGCAACCATGACCATCGAATGTTGCCCAATCTGTGGAACAGTTTCCTGGCTATATCGCCGTCAAGTTCAATTGTCCGTGGCGTGAAGCTTGTTCTCTAATTCGTCGGTGTCATCGGCTTCTTGCTACGCTCATTGATTTTGTCCTCCGACTGCCTTTTGCACGCTTCTTTCAGATTAAAGCTAATCTTCACCCGGTGATTCCATTCAATTAGGGGCCGCCTCGGCGTCATCAAGCCGTTCGTAGTCGTTGTCTGCTTGTAGACGGTTCTAAAAAGAGGGGAAAATCCTTTAAATCTTCTATTTATCAATTTAAATTGAAAAGCCTAGGAAATAAAATAAAACTTTTGACGTATAGAAAAATAGAATAATTTATTTTTTCGAACAAGACGTCATTCGAAATTTGTTTTAACGATGAAAAAATCGTTGATCAATGTAGGCCGGCAGGCAATGCGAGGTTATAAAAGGGCGGCAGCTCGTCTGAAATCATTTTGCGATTGGGGCTTGTAAAGTGTAGTTGTGAAAGTGAGTGTGTGTATTAGTGCGAGTGAAATAGTGAATTATTATTAAAAAAATATTTTACTGACTCGCAGTGGCTCACAACCGTTCACCGGTCTGAATACACAAATAGAAAAATTTTTCACAATTCACGTAAGTGAATAATACATACATACGTACATACATATTTATAAATTGTCTTACAGTATGGGTTGCTTGCCACTAAAGGCAGCTTCAAGGCGCTCTACTTCCCAAAGAGATAGAGAAACCTCATTAATGGCTACTATAGCCTTGTCAAAAACAGGCTATAGGCTTGGTCGAAAAATCGGGAAGGGGTCTTTTTCGAAAGTTCTAAAGGCCACATATATCAACGGCCATGATAAATGCATGATTTTGGCCTGTAAGATAGTCAACTGGGAAAAAGCTCCGATGAATTCTCTAAGATTTATTCGCCGCGAACTGGACATTCTCACTAAAATAAAACATCCTCATATCGTTGGCATACATAGTATCCTAGAGCGAGAACCGAACATTTATATTTTCATGGACTATGCAGAAAATGGGGACTTGAGTAAATACATAAAATTTAACGGTCCAGTCAATGAAAATAAGTCGCGGAAATGGTTCTCGCAAATGGTGGGAGCCGTTCAGTATCTCCATTCTATAAACATTGCCCATCGTGATTTGAATTGCAGTAATATTTTACTAGATAAGGAGATGAACGTGAAGTTGGCCGATTTTTCCCTGGCACGCTACTGTTGTGGGAAGAATGACTTGTCGCAAACCTACTGCGGAACACGGGCTTATACGGCACCCGAAATATTGACCGGGACACCGTATGATCCCAAATTGGCCGACTCGTGGTCAATGGGGGTGATTTTGTTTCGGATGTTGAACGAAACAATGCCTTTTAAATATAGTACCAATCTGTCGCCGCTGATAGCGGCTCAGAACAGTAAGAAGTTTAAATTCCATCGCAAATTGGAAGGCCGTATCTCGGATGATGCCAAGAAAGTGGTCAGTTGTTTGCTGGAACCCGAGACGAAATTGCGATGGCCATTGGATCGGGTTGCAAAAAGTCGGTGGCTCTGTGGATATCATCCAACCGAAAGTGCCAATAACCACTATCTGTCGGAGCAGTCAACTTCCTACATTTCGTTGGCCTCCTCTATGGAGACATGCCGGGGATCGGTGCAGCATACAAGTCAGCTTCTGACAACACTGGCGGTTCCAAAAAAGCCGATAAATAAACTGTTCGGCCTCATTTGCTGCGGGTCGAGAAGATCTAAAAAAATTACAGCACCGAGAGTCATTTTTAAAGGGCTTTCTGCCGCCGAACCGGTAACTTTTTCCGAACCGTCGAAATCACGGATGCAACGTAGAAACCGCAAGCTTGGGCTTAAGGTCCGTCGGCGTCTAAGGAGTCAACGTTGTCCAAAAAACCGAAAGCTTCGATTGAAGGTTCATAGACGTCGAAGAAAAAATTATAATAATGCAATGCGTATAGAAAAATGAAGGGGTGACAATAGCGTTGAAGTGTGGCGAAAAAAAATCGTCGCGATAACTAGATTCATTGAAAAATGAAAATTCCGAGTTGTGATTCTTGCAAATTTTGTATTGATATGTAGTATTAATTTTAAGTTGTCTATTTTAATCATGTAAATCCAATGTAAAGATTGATGTACATACTTATGGCAACATAGCCTCTTCGCCAGTTCATTAGCTAAGCCATTGGCCTAGCTATTGCACGGGCGAAGAGGCTATGTTGCCCAAGGTTATTCCAGGTACGGTTGGTGCAGTTTAATTTCGCGTCCTTCTCTCTCGATTTGAGTCCAAGTTATCAACACACAATCTCACACCAAAAAAGGGACGGGGCGCGGACGACAAACCGCAATCAAAACAAATCCAAATCGTATTTCTCGATTAATAAGTTGAAACGATTACAATCGTTTTCGTATACGATTAATCGTATTTTTCTTGTTTTCATAGCTAAAACGTTTGGCTCGAGGGGCAAAAATAATCATTAAATAATGAAATCTTCTCGGCTGCAATGACTACATATTCTGAGATCTGCATACGAATCATGTGCGCTTATGTTTTTCTGATCGATTGCTCCACACCGTCATCGGCTTTGAGCAAGATTTGTTGTCTAATTGCTTGACAGCAACCATGACCATCGAATGTTGCCCAATCTGTGGAACAGTTTCCTGGCTATATCGCCGTCAAGTTCAATTGTCCGTGGCGTGAAGCTTGTTCTCTAATTCGTCGGTGTCATCGGCTTCTTGCTGCGCTCATTGATTTTGTCCTCCGACTGCCTTTTGCACGCTTCTTTCAGATTAAAGCTAATCTTCACCCGGTGATTCCATTCAATTAGGGGCCGCCTCGGCGTCATCAAGCCGTTCGTAGTCGTTGTCTGCTTGTAGACGGTTCTAAAAAGAGGGGAAAATCCTTTAAATCTTCTATTTATCAATTTAAATTGAAAAGCCTAGGAAATAAAATAAAACTTTTGACGTATAGAAAAATAGAATAATTTATTTTTTCGAACAAGACGTCATTCGAAATTTGTTTTAACGATGAAAAAATCGTTGATCGATGTTGGCCGGCAGGCAATGCGAGGTTATAAAAGGGCGGCAGCTCGTCTGAAATCATTTTGCGATTGGGGCTTGTAAAGTGTAGTTGTGAAAGTGAGTGTGTGTATTAGTGCGAGTGAAATAGTGAATTATTATTAAAAAAATATTTTACTGACTCGCAGTGGCTCACAACCGTTCACCGGTCTGAATACACAAATAGAAAAAATTTTCACAATTCACGTAAGTGAATAATACATACATACGTACATACATATTTATAAATTGTCTTACAGTATGGGTTGCTTGCCACTAAAGGCAGCTTCAAGGCGCTCTACTTCCCAAAGAGATAGAGAAACCTCATTAATGGCTACTATAGCCTTGTCAAAAACAGGCTATAGGCTTGGTCGAAAAATCGGGAAGGGGTCTTTTTCGAAAGTTCTAAAGGCCACATATATCAACGGCCATGATAAATGCATGATTTTGGCCTGTAAGATAGTCAACTGGGAAAAAGCTCCGATGAATTCTCTAAGATTTATTCGCCGCGAACTGGACATTCTCACTAAAATAAAACATCCTCATATCGTTGGCATACATAGTATCCTAGAGCGAGAACCGAACATTTATATTTTCATGGACTATGCAGAAAATGGGGACTTGAGTAAATACATAAAATTTAACGGTCCAGTCAATGAAAATAAGTCGCGGAAATGGTTCTCGCAAATGGTGGGAGCCGTTCAGTATCTCCATTCTATAAACATTGCCCATCGTGATTTGAATTGCAGTAATATTTTACTAGATAAGGAGATGAACGTGAAGTTGGCCGATTTTTCCCTGGCACGCTACTGTTGTGGGAAGAATGACTTGTCGCAAACCTACTGCGGAACACGGGCTTATACGGCACCCGAAATATTGACCGGGACACCGTATGATCCCAAATTGGCCGACTCGTGGTCAATGGGGGTGATTTTGTTTCGGATGTTGAACGAAACAATGCCTTTTAAATATAGTACCAATCTGTCGCCGCTGATAGCGGCTCAGAACAGTAAGAAGTTTAAATTCCATCGCAAATTGGAAGGCCGTATCTCGGATGATGCCAAGAAAGTGGTCAGTTGTTTGCTGGAACCCGAGACGAAATTGCGATGGCCATTGGATCGGGTTGCAAAAAGTCGGTGGCTCTGTGGATATCATCCAACCGAAAGTGCCAATAACCACTATCTGTCGGAGCAGTCAACTTCCTACATTTCGTTGGCCTCCTCTATGGAGACATGCCGGGGATCGGTGCAACATACAAGTCAGCTTCTGACAACACTGGCGGTTCCAAAAAAGCCGATAAATAAACTGTTCGGCCTCATTTGCTGCGGGTCGAGAAGATCTAAAAAAATTACAGCACCGAGAGTCATTTTTAAAGGGCTTTCTGCCGCCGAACCGGTAACTTTTTCCGAACCGTCGAAATCACGGATGCAACGTAGAAACCGCAAGCTTGGGCTTAAGGTCCGTCGGCGTCTAAGGAGTCAACGTTGTCCAAAAAACCGAAAGCTTCGATTGAAGGTTCATAGACGTCGAAGAAAAAATTATAATAATGCAATGCGTATAGAAAAATGAAGGGGTGACAATAGCGTTGAAGTGTGGCGAAAAAAATTCGTCGCGATAACTAGATTCATTGAAAAATGAAAATTCCGAGTTGTGATTCTTGCAAATTTTGTATTGATATGTAGTATTAATTTTAAGTTGTCTATTTTAATCATGTAAATCCAATGTAAAGATTGATGTACATAATTATGGCAACCTAGCCTCTTCGCCAGTTCATTAGCTAAGCCATTGGCCTAGCTATTGCACGGGCGAAGAGGCTATGTTGCCCAAGGTTATTCCAGGTACGGTTGGTGCACTTTAATTTCGCGTCCTTTTCTCTCGCGTAGAGTCCAGGTTATCAACACACAATCTCACACCAAAAAAGGGACGGGGCGCGGACGACAAACCGCAATCAAAACAAATCCAAATTGTATTTCTCGATTAATAAGTTGAAACGATTACAATCGTTTTCGTATACGATTAATCGTATTTTTCTTGTTTTCATAGCTAAAACGTTTGGCTCGAGGGGCACAAATAATCATTAAATAATGAAATCTTCTCGGCTGCAATGACTACATATTCTGAGATCTGCATACGAATCATGTGCGCTTATGTTTTTCTGATCGATTGCTCCACACCGTCATCGGCTTTGAGGAAGATTTGTTGTCTAATTGCTTGACAGCAACCATGACCATCGAATGTTGCCCAATCTGTGGAACAGTTTCCTGGCTATATCGCCGTCAAGTTCAATTGTCCGTGGCGTGAAGCTTGTTCTCTAATTCGTCGGTGTCATCGGCTTCTTGCTGCGCTCATTGATTTTGTCCTCCGACTGCCTTTTGCACGCTTCTTTCAGATTAAAGCTAATCTTCACCCGGTGATTCCATTCAATTAGGGGCCGCCTCGGCGTCATCAAGCCGTTCGTAGTCGTTGTCTGCTTGTAGACGGTTCTAAAAAGAGGGGAAAATCCTTTAAATCTTCTATTTATCAATTTAAATTGAAAAGCCTAGGAAATAAAATAAAACTTTTGACGTATAGAAAAATAGAATAATTTATTTTTTCGAACAAGACGTCATTCGAAATTTGTTTTAACGATGAAAAAATCGTTGATCGATGTAGGCCGGCAGGCAATGCGAGGTTATAAAAGGGCGGCAGCTCGTCTGAAATCATTTTGCGATTGGGGCTTGTAAAGTGTAGTTGTGAAAGTGAGTGTGTGTATTAGTGCGAGTGAAATAGTGAATTATTATTAAAAAAATATTTTACTGACTCGCAGTGGCTCACAACCGTTCACCGGTCTGAATACAGAAATAAAAAAAATTTTCACAATTCACGTAAGTGAATAATACATACATACGTACATACATATTTATAAATTGTCTTACAGTATGGGTTGCTTGCCACTAAAGGCAGCTTCAAGGCGCTCTACTTCCCAAAGAGATAGAGAAACCTCATTAATGGCTACTATAGCCTTGTCAAAAACAGGCTATAGGCTTGGTCGAAAAATCGGGAAGGGGTCTTTTTCGAAAGTTCTAAAGGCCACATATATCAACGGCCATGACAAATGCATGATTTTGGCCTGTAAGATAGTCAACTGGGAAAAAGCTCCGATGAATTCTCTAAGATTTATTCGCCGCGAACTGGACATTCTCACTAAAATAAAACATCCTCATATCGTTGGCATACATAGTATCCTAGAGCGAGAACCGAACATTTATATTTTCATGGACTATGCAGAAAATGGGGACTTGAGTAAATACATAAAATTTAACGGTCCAGTCAATGAAAATAAGTCGCGGAAATGGTTCTCGCAAATGGTGGGAGCCGTTCAGTATCTCCATTCTTTAAACATTGCCCATCGTGATTTGAATTGCAGTAATATTTTACTAGATAAGGAGATGAACGTGAAGTTGGCCGATTTTTCCCTGGCACGCTACTGTTGTGGGAAGAATGACTTGTCGCAAACCTACTGCGGAACACGGGCTTATACGGCACCCGAAATATTGACCGGGACACCGTATGATCCCAAATTGGCCGACTCGTGGTCAATGGGGGTGATTTTGTTTCGGATGTTGAACGAAACAATGCCTTTTAAATATAGTACCAATCTGTCGCCGCTGATAGCGGCTCAGAACAGTAAGAAGTTTAAATTCCATCGCAAATTGGAAGGCCGTATCTCGGATGATGCCAAGAAAGTGGTCAGTTGTTTGCTGGAACCCGAGACGAAATTGCGATGGCCATTGGATCGGGTTGCAAAAAGTCGGTGGCTCTGTGGATATCATCCAACCGAAAGTGCCAATAACCACTATCTGTCGGAGCAGTCAACTTCCTACATTTCGTTGGCTTCCTCTATGGAGACATGCCGGGGATCGGTGCAACATACAAGT
This sequence comes from Chloromyia formosa, assembly GCA_964017055.1. Taxonomy (NCBI): domain Eukaryota; kingdom Metazoa; phylum Arthropoda; class Insecta; order Diptera; family Stratiomyidae; genus Chloromyia; species Chloromyia formosa. The sequence continues at coordinate 66,170,530 of OZ024815.1, forward strand.
CAGCTTCTGACAACACTGGCGGTTCCAAAAAAGCCGATAAATAAACTGTTCGGCCTCATTTGCTGCGGGTCGAGAAGATCTAAAAAAATTACAGCACCGAGAGTCATTTTTAAAGGGCTTTCTGCCGCCGAACCGGTAACTTTTTCCGAACCGTCGAAATCACGGATGCAACGTAGAAACCGCAAGCTTGGGCTTAAGGTCCGTCGGCGTCTAAGGAGTCAACGTTGTCCAAAAAACCGAAAGCTTCGATTGAAGGTTCATAGACGTCGAAGAAAAAATTATAATAATGCAATGCGTATAGAAAAATGAAGGGGTGACAATAGCGTTGAAGTGTGGCGAAAAAAATTCGTCGCGATAACTAGATTCATTGAAAAATGAAAATTCCGAGTTGTGATTCTTGCAAATTTTGTATTGATATGTAGTATTAATTTTAAGTTGTCTGTTTTAATCATGTAAATCCAATGTAAAGATTGATGTACATAATTATGGCAACATAGCCTCTTCGCCAGTTCATTAGCTAAGCCATTGGCCTAGCTATTGCACGGGCGAAGAGGCTATGTTGCCCAAGGTTATTCCAGGTACGGTTGGTGCAGTTTAATTTCGCGTCCTTTTCTCTCGCGTAGAGTCCAGGTTATCAACACACAATCTCACACCAAAAAAGGGACGGGGCGCGGACGACAAACCGCAATCAAAACAAATCCAAATCGTATTTCTCGATTAATAAGTTGAAACGATTACAATCGTTTTCGTATACGATTAATCGTATTTTTCTTGTTTTCATAGCTAAAACGTTTGGCTCGAGGGGCACAAATAATCATTAAATAATGAAATCTTCTCGGCTGCAATGACTACATATTCTGAGATCTGCATACGAATCATGTGCGCTTATGTTTTTCTGATCGATTGCTCCACACCGTCATCGGCTTTGAGCAAGATTTGTTGTCTAATTGCTTGACAGCAACCATGACCATCGAATGTTGCCCAATCTGTGGAACAGTTTCCTGGCTATATCGCCGTCAAGTTCAATTGTCCGTGGCGTGAAGCTTGTTCTCTAATTCGTCGGTGTCATCGGCTTCTTGCTGCGCTCATTGATTTTGTCCTCCGACTGCCATTTGCACGCTTCTTTCAGATTAAAGCTAATCTTCACCCGGTGATTCCATTCAATTAGGGGCCGCCTCGGCGTCATCAAGCCGTTCGTAGTCGTTGTCTGCTTGTAGACGGTTCTAAAAAGAGGGGAAAATCCTTTAAATCTTCTATTTATCAATTTAAATTGAAAAGCCTAGGAAATAAAATAAAACTTTTGACGTATAGAAAAATAGAATAATTTATTTTTTCGAACAAGACGTCATTCGAAATTTGTTTTAACGATGAAAAAATCGTTGATCGATGTAGGCCGGCAGGCAATGCGAGGTTATAAAAGGGCGGCAGCTCGTCTGAAATCATTTTGCGATTGGGGCTTGTAAAGTGTAGTTGTGAAAGTGAGTGTGTGTATTAGTGCGAGTGAAATAGTGAATTATTATTAAAAAAATATTTGACTGACTCGCAGTGGCTCACAACCGTTCACCGGTCTGAATACACAAATAGAAAAAATTTTCACAATTCAAGTAAGTAATATGTATGTACGTATGTACAGTCATTTCCACAAGAGCGTATACTTTGTAACTTTTTAATGCACCATTTCTCAAAGAGTGGTGGGGGACTTTTAGTTACCTGCATTCTTCCTCTTTTTCGCATTGTATAAATTTGGTCATTCTAAGTTCAAGTAGGAGAGTGATAAGACGTCAAGTGAAATGAGTGCGATTTACAAAAAACGATTCGAAGCTGTGTTTTTAGTAAGTCATCCGAAAGGACCAAAAATGACACCTGCATCGGCCGGAAAGTACCTGAAAGTTTCGACACAGTTTGTGAATAAGTGGATAAAGCGTTTTAAAGATACTGGAAATGTAGACGATCTACCTGGTAGGGGTAAAACCCGAAGCACTTCAAAAACCCAGGATAAGGCCATCATTGATATTTTTAAGAAAAATCCGTCCGTTACTACCTTAGTGCAAGCAAAGGAAATGTTATCGAAGAAGAATATTTACGTGTCCTTGAATACGATTCGGCGAAGATTACAAGAGGAAAACATCAAAACCAGGTATGCCTTGATGAAACCATTACTTACCGAAAACCAGAAGCGAAGACGTGTAGAGTGTAGAGGCTAAGGAAAACATCGATCGTGATTGGGACAACGTGATCTTTACGGATGAATCAAGTTTTGCTGTAAATACGTTCAGGAGGCGAGTGTGGTCACAAAAAGGAGAAGCTGTCGTGAACCGAACCGTTAAACACCCTGTGAAGGTCCATGTTTATGGATGCTTTTCTGCACGCGGTTTCGGAAAATTAATAACGTTTACCGGAATTCTTACTGCTGAAAGGATGATCATTTTGTACAAGAAAGGATTATTGAAGTCTGCTAGGATGCTATATGGCAACGACAACACCGATTGGTTTCTACAAGAAGATAACGATCCGAAACATAGAAGCCGGTTGTGTACACGCTGGAAAGAAGAAAATAAATGATTGGCCTTCGCAATCGCCGGATGCCAATCCTATTGAAAATGTTTGGGGATTAATGAAGCAGAAGCTTCAATGAAAGCAAATAAAAGGAGCAGCACATTTAAGGCGAACGAATCGACAGACTACGCGGAAAAATTGGCCGAAAGTTGTCACCGAAGATGCCAGTCAATAATCAATAGTGACGGCGATTGGACCATGTATTAAATATAATTGCGAAAATGTATTTTGTATTTACTTTCAATAAAAAATAAAATTTCTTACTTGTAACATTTTGTTTTTATTTTGTGAGGTATACGGTCTTGTGGAAATGACTGTACATACATATTTAGGGGGGCAAAAACTCCTCTTCCATAGTCCTCCGCGTGGGCGCCCCCTGGAACGGCAGTGGTCACTGACCATTGCCAACCAACGTCAAGCCGCCAGTGATGGCGGTGCGATGATTTGGTTGAGGTACCCCTGTAGTGTGGGGTGTGAAAAAAATACCCCGACCTTTCCCTTTGAGGGCCTGTCGTTAAAACCGACAATCAAAGGACAGGGTGTGTATGTCAGCAACTTGCACTATCCGAAATTTTTATATGCTAACGAAACGTCAACTATGCCTCGGATAAGGACTGACTCAACGGTTACGACTTTTGGCTATCGTACAATGACAAAGATTGGATTCTGGAATGTGCGTACTCTCCTGGACAATGGATCAGAAGGTCCCCAGAACGCACGATTTCTTCAATTAGAGAGTGAATTTCTGAGGTACAAATTAAATATCTTAGGAGTTAGTGAGATAAGATGGTGGAACAGCGGAGAATTCATCTCTCCAACGGGCAGCACTGTAATGTTGTACCCCGGTAAAGCTACCGGTAGTCGTCGTGAGTCAGGTGTGGGGCTCCTTTTAACCAGAGCCGCGCGAAACTGTCTCTTATCCTGGGAACCGGTGTCTGACAGGGTGTTGACCGCCAGGTTCCGGACCAAAATGAGGAACATTTCAATAATACAATGTTATGCCCCTACTGAACCCGACAATGTCTTGGCAAAAGACTCCTTCTACGAAGAACTAAACGCCGTTCAGAGCAGAACACCTAAAGGTGACATTATAATGGTTATGGGTGATTTGAATGCGAAAGTTGGCGCCGATAACTATGGGCTCAGACATGTGATGGGGAGAAACGGTCTTGGTGATCGTAATGACAACGGTGAAAGATTTGTAGAGTTCTGCAACTTTCACAGTCTCTTCATCGGTGGTACTATGTTTGAGCATAAGGACCACCACAAAATCAGTTGGTCCTCTGTTGATCGGCGCAGAACACAAAATCAGATCGACCATTTTGCCATTAGTAAAAGATTCAAGAGTTGCCTCCTGGACGTGCGAAACAAGAAGGGTGCCGATATTGGGATGGGAAGAGACCATTATCTTATGATCGCTAATGTTCGATTGCGTATTGCAGCCGTGCGCCGCCCCAGCGACGAAAGATCCAGGCCCCGCTAATTCAACACCGCTCGACTAAAAAATCCAGCTGTCTTACAACAATATAATGACCATCTTGCGCAAAAAGCGGCTGAGATAACTAGTCACCCAGATAGTGACATAAACGAAAACTGGGATGCCATAAAAAAAGCGTACATTGATAGCGCAAATACCATCCTTGGCCCAAACCCGGATTGCCGGAATAAGCCCTGGATGTCCGACGCTTCATGGCAGCGGATTGTTGAAAGAAAGGAGCTGAAAGTTCGTTTGGCTGCAGCTTCAGACGACAATCGAAGCAGCATCGAACTCCTTTACCGTCAGAAAGCTCGAGAAGTTCAGCGTAGTGTGCGACGCGATAAAAGAGTTTATGCCAATTCTCTTTTAGCGTCAGCAGAAGAAGCCGCTAGAAGTAACAACTTAAACGCCGTATACGGTGTCATCAAGGAGTTTACAGGTGGTCGTAACTCCTGCCAACATCCGGTGAAAGATAGTGATGGAAAGCTACTTATCTTGGAAGAAGATCAAATGAGGCGGTGGAAAGAACACTTCCCCGCGGTTTTGAACCGTGTAACCTCTGGTGAAGTTCCCCCTCATTTAGATAATTTAGCTAACCATCAAAATGTGCGTATACGGTCCACTGCCCCGACTAAAGAGGAAATAGTCACTGCAATTATTGCACTAAAACGAGGAAAGGCCGCCGGACTTGACGGCATCCCTGCCGAACTTTATCAAGCAGCGCCAAGCGTAACTGCCGATTTGCTGCACCCACTTGTTGATAAAGCGTGGAGTACAGAGACCTTTCCCACTGAGTGGAAGGAAGGTTTGATCATCAAACTTCCAAAGAAGGGTAGCCTCACAGACTGTAATAATTGGAGAGGCATTTGTGTGCTTCCTGCCGTTGCCAAGATAATAGCTAAAATCGTCCTGGAAAGACTAAAGGCCCACTTAGAAAGCACAATTGATGAAGAGCAGGCTGGCTTTCGATCCGGATTCTCCTGTGTCGATCACATTAACACCTTGCGAATCATCATCGAGCAATGCGCTGAATACGATTCTCCGCTTCACTTGCTTTTCATCGATTTCGAAAAGGCTTTCGATAGTGTGAACCGGGATTCTATATGGGCGGCCTTGCGCAGGAGAGGCATCCCTGAGAAGCTTGTGGCTATTATTAAGGCAACCTATGACGGCGCGAAATGCCGCGTTCTGCATAAAGGTAAGGTGTCGGGAGACTTTGAGATTCGCAGTGGAGTTCGGCAGGGGTGCATCCTCTCACCGATCCTATTCCTCATTGTGATCGACGATGTGTTGCATGCAGCCCTATCCGGACTCGACAGAGGAATTCAATGGACTTTGACATCTTATCTACAATATCTTGACTACGCTGACGACATATGCCTACTCTCCCACAAAATCATGGATCTGTCCGCAATGGCGTTAGATCTCGAGAGGGAGGCAAGCAAGGTTGGGCTAAAGATTAATACCAACAAGACCAAGGTTCTTAGCCCGCCGTTGCGAAAAAGAAATCCGACACCTATTGCCATCAATATTAATGGGCAGCCTGTGGAGAAGGTGGACAACTTCGTCTACCTGGGTAGCATTGTTGCCGAAAATGGTGGTACGGAGCAGGACATCGCTCGTCGTATCAACCAGGCTAAACGCGCATACGGCATGCTGTCCAAAATCTGGCAGAGCATTTATCTCAGCATCAAGACCAAGCTGGGCCTGTTTCGCTCCCTGTTACTATCAGTGCTTTTGTATGGGAGCAGTACATGGAAAGTTTCCGTAGGAGTTACCAGAAAGCTGCAAGTTTTCGTCAACTCATGTCTTCGTCGAATTTTAAGAATTTTCTGGCCCGAAACAATATCAAATGAAGAGCTAAGTCGGCGTACGGGTCAGATGCCAATCGACGAATAGATACGCAGGCGAAAATGGCAGTGGATAGGTCACACATTGCGGAAGAGTGATAACTGCATTGCTATGCATGCCATGAAATGGAACCCCATTTCCAACCAAGGCCGACCAAGAGGGGGTCCTCGAATCACATGGCGTCGATCTGTGGCAAAGGAGTGTCAGGTACTGGGTAAGTCTTTTGGGGAGTTGCGCCCCATTGCCCAGAACAGAGTACGATGGCGCGCAGGAGTAGTTGACGCGCTATGCCCCGCTAAGGGTTAAGGCAAAGTAGTTTACATACATATTTATAAATTGTCTTACAGTATGGGTTGCTTGCCACTAAAGGCAGCTTCAAGGCGCTCTACTTCCCAAAGAGATAGAGAAACCTCATTAATGGCTACTATAGCCTTGTCAAAAACAGGCTATAGGCTTGGTCGAAAAATCGGGAAGGGGTCTTTTTCGAAAGTTCTAAAGGCCACATATATCAACGGCCATGACAAATGCATGATTTTGGCCTGTAAGATAGTCAACTGGGAAAAAGCTCCGATGAATTCTCTAAGATTTATTCGCCGCGAACTGGACATTCTCACTAAAATAAAACATCCTCATATCGTTGGCATACATAGTATCCTAGAGCGAGAACCGAACATTTATATTTTCATGGACTATGCAGAAAATGGGGACTTGAGTAAATACATAAAATTTAACGATCCAGTCAATGAAAATAAGTCGCGGAAATGGTTCTCGCAAATGGTGGGAGCCGTTCAGTATCTCCATTCTATAAACATTGCCCATCGTGATTTGAATTGCAGTAATATTTTACTAGATAAGGAGATGAACGTGAAGTTGGCCGATTTTTCCCTGGCACGCTACTGTTGTGGGAAGAATGACTTGTCGCAAACCTACTGCGGAACACGGGCTTATACGGCACCCGAAATATTGACCGGGACACCGTATGATCCCAAATTGGCCGACTCGTGGTCAATGGGGGTGATTTTGTTTCGGATGTTGAACGAAACAATGCCTTTTAAATATAGTACCAATCTGTCGCCGCTGATAGCGGCTCAGAACAGTAAGAAGTTTAAATTCCATCGCAAATTGGAAGGCCGTATCTCGGATGATGCCAAGAAAGTGGTCAGTTGTTTGCTGGAACCCGAGACGAAATTGCGATGGCCATTGGATCGGGTTGCAAAAAGTCGGTGGCTCTGTGGATATCATCCAACCGAAAGTGCCAATAACCACTATCTGTCGGAGCAGTCAACTTCCTACATTTCGTTGGCCTCCTCTATGGAGACATGTCGGGGATCGGTGCAACATACAAGTCAGCTTCTGACAACACTGGCGGTTCCAAAAAAGCCTATAAATAAACTGTTCGGCCTCATTTGCTGTGGGTCGAGAAGATCTAAAAAGGTCAACGTTGTCCAAAAAACCGAAAGCTTCGATTGAAGGTTCATAGACGTCGAAGAAAAAATTATAATAATGCAGTGCGTATAGAAAAATGAAGGGGTGACAATAGCGTTGAAGTGTGGCGAAAAAAATTCGTCGCGATAACTAGATTCATTGAAAAATGAAAATTCCGAGTTGTGATTCTTGCAAATTTTGTATTGATATGTAGTATTAATTTTAAGTTGTCTATTTTAATCATGTAAATCCAATGTAAAGATTGATGTACATAATTATGGCAACATAGCCTCTTCGCCAGTTCATTAGCTAAGCCATTGGCCTAGCTATTGCACGGGCGAAGAGGCTATGTTGCCCAAGGTTATTCCAGGTACGGTTGGTGCAGGTTAATTTCGCGTCCTTTTCTCTCGCGTAGAGTCCAGGTTATCAACACACAATCTCACACCAAAAAAGGGACGGGGCGCGGACGACAAACCGCAATCAAACCAAATCCAAATCGTATTTCTCGATTAATAAGTTGAAACGATTACAATCGTTTTCGTATACGATTAATCGTATTTTTCTTGTTTTCATAGCCAAAACGTTTGGCTCGAGGGGCACAAATAATCATTAAATAATGAAATCTTCTCGGCTGCAATGACTACATATTCTGAGATCTGCATACGAATCATGTGCGCTTATGTTTTTCTGATCGATTGCTCCACACCGTCATCGGCTTTGAGCAAGATTTGTTATCTAATTGCTTGACAGCAACCATGACCATCGAATGTTGCCCAATCTATGGAACAGTTTCCTGGCTATATCGCCGTCAAGTTCAATTGTCCGTGGCGTGAAGCTTGTTCTCTAATTCGTCGGTGTCATCGGCTTCTTGCTGCACTCATTGATTTTGTCCTCCGACTGCCTTTTGCACGCTTCTTTCAGATTAAAGCTAATCTTCACCCGGTGATTCCATTCAATTAGGGGCCGCCTCGGCGTCATCAAGCCGTTCGTAGTCGTTGTCTGCTTGTAGACGGTTCTAAAAAGAGGGGAAAATCCTTTAAATCTTCTATTTATCAATTTAAATTGAAAAGCCTAGGAAATAAAATAAAACTTTTGACGTATAGAAAAATAGAATAATTTATTTCTTCGAACAAGACGTCATTCGAAATTTGTTTTAACGATGAAAAAATCGTTGATCGATGTAGGCCGGCAGGCAATGCGAAGTTATAAAAGGGCGGCAGCTCGTCTGAAATCATTTTGCGATTGGGGCTTGTAAAGTGTAGTTGTGAAAGTGAGTGTGTGTATTAGTGCGAGTGAAATAGTGAATTATTATTAAAAAAATATTTTACTGACTCGCAGTGGCTCACAACCGTTCACCGGTCTGAATACACAAATAGAAAAAATTTTCACAATTCACGTAAGTGAATAATACATACATACGTACATACATATTTATAAATTGTCTTACAGTATGGGTTGCTTGCCACTAAAGGCAGCTTCAAGGCGCTCTACTTCCCAAAGAGATAGAGAAACCTCATTAATGGCTACTATAGCCTTGTCAAAAACAGGCTATAGGCTTGGTCGAAAAATCGGGAAGGGGTCTTTTTCGAAAGTTCTAAAGGCCACATATATCAACGGCCATGACAAATGCATGATTTTGGCCTGTAAGATAGTCAACTGGGAAAAAGCTCCGATGAATTCTCTAAGATTTATTCGCCGCGAACTGGACATTCTCACTAAAATAAAACATCCTCATATCGTTGGCATACATAGTATCCTAGAGCGAGAACCGAACATTTATATTTTCATGGACTATGCAGAAAATGGGGACTTGAGTAAATACATAAAATTTAACGGTCCAGTCAATGAAAATAAGTCGCGGAAATGGTTCTCGCAAATGGTGGGAGCCGTTCAGTATCTCCATTCTATAAACATTGCCCATCGTGATTTGAATTGCAGTAATATTTTACTAGATAAGGAGATGAACGTGAAGTTGGTCGATTTTTCCCTGGCACGCTACTGTTGTGGGAAGAATGACTTGTCGCAAACCTACTGCGGAACACGGGCTTATACGGCACCCGAAATATTGACTTGCACTTTTTCAAATGGCTGTAACTCGAAAACTACGGCAGCTAGAGAGTTGATTTGGGTCTTCAAATGCAGCTTGTACCATGCCCTAAAAACCAAAAATAGGATTCCGGAACAAAACCCGCAAGGAAACTTGAAAATTTCAAGGCAAAGTCACCCCTCGACTGGAAAATATAAAACCTTGAATAACTCGGAAACGGAAGCAGCTAGAGTGTCCAAACTTGCACTTTTTCAAATGGCCCTACCTCGAAAACTGCGGCAGCTAGAGAGTTGACTTGGGTCTTAAAATGCAGCTTGTACCATGCCCTAAAAACCAAAAATAGGATTCCGGAACAAAACCCGCAAGAAAACTTGAAAATTTCAAGGCAAAGTCACCCCTCGACAGGAAAATGTAAAACCTTGAATATCTCGGAAACGGAGGCAGCTAGAGGGTCCAAACTTGCACTTTTTCAAATGGCTGTAACTCGAAAACTACGGCAGCTAAAGAGTTGATTTGGGTCTTAAAATGCAGCTTGTACCATGCCCTAAAAACCAAAAAAAGGATTCCGGAACAAAACCCGCAAGAAAACTTGAAAATTTCAAGGCAAAGTCACCCCTCGACTGGAAAATATAAAACCTTGAATATCTCGGAAACGGAGGCAGCTAGAGGGTCCAAACTTGCACTTTTTCAAATGGCTGTAACTCGAAAACTACGGCAGCTAGAGAGTTGATTTTGGTCTTAAAATGCAGCTTGTACCATGCCCTAAAAACCAAAAATAGGATTCCGGAACAAAACCCGCAAGAAAACTTGAAAATTTCAAGGCAAAGTCACCCCTCGACTGGAAAATATAAAACCTTGAATATCTCGGAAACGGAGGCAGCTAGAGGGTCCAAACTTGCACTTTTTCAAATGGCTGTAACTCGAAAACTACGGCAGCTAGAGAGTTGATTTGGGTCTTAAAATGCAGCTTGTACCATGCCCTAAAAACCAAAAATAGGATTCCGGAACAAAACCCGCAAGAAAACTTGAAAATTTCAAGGCAAAGTCACCCCTCGACAGGAAAATGTAAAACCTTGAAAATCTCGGAAACGGAGGCAGCTAGAGGGTCCAAACTTGCACTTTTTCAAATGGCTGTAACTCGAAAACTACGGCAGCTAGAGAGTTGATTTGGGTCTTCAAATGCAGCTTGTACCATGACCTAAAAACCAAAAAAAGGATTCCGGAACAAAACCCGCAAGAAAACTTGAAAATTTCAAGGCAAAGTCACCCCTCGACTGGAAAATATAAAACCTTGAATATCTCGGAAACGGAGGCAGCTAGAGTGTCCAAACTTGCACTTTTTCAAATGGCCCTACCTCGAAAACTGCGGCAGCTAGAGAGTTGACTTGGGTCTTAAAATGCAGCTTGTACCATGCCCTAAAAACCAAAAATAGGATTCCGGAACAAAACCCGCAAGAAAACTTGAAAATTTCAAGGCAAAGTCACCCCTCGACAGGAAAATGTAAAACCTTGAATATCTCGGAAACGGAGGCAGCTAGAGGGTCCAAACTTGCACTTTTTCAAATGGCTGTAACTCGAAAACTACGGCAGCTAAAGAGTTGATTTGGGTCTTAAAATGCAGCTTGTACCATGCCCTAAAAACCAAAAATAGGATTCCGGAACAAAACCCGCAAGAAAACTTGAAAATTTCAAGGCAAAGTCACCCCTCGACAGGAAAATGTAAAACCTTGAATATCTCGGAAACGGAGGCAGCTAGAGGGTCCAAACTTGCACTTTTTCAAATGGCTGTAACTCGAAAACTACGGCAGCTAGAGAGTTGATTTTGGTCTTAAAATGCAGCTTGTACCATGCCCTAAAAACCAAAAATAGGATTCCGGAACAAAACCCGCAAGAAAACTTGAAAATTTCAAGGCAAAGTCACCCCTCGACTGGAAAATATAAAACCTTGAATATCTCGGAAACGGAGGCAGCTAGAGGGTCCAAACTTGCACTTTTTCAAATGGCTGTAACTCGAAAACTACGGCAGCTAGAGAGTTGATTTGGGTCTTCAAATGCAGCTTGTACCATGCCCTAAAAACCAAAAATAGGATTCCGGAACAAAACCCGCAAGAAAACTTGAAAATTTCAAGGCAAAGTCACCCCTCGACTGGAAAATATAAAACCTTGAATATCTCGGAAACGGAGGCAGCTAGAGGGTCCAAACTTGCACTTTTTCAAATGGCTGTAACTCGAAAACTACGGCAGCTAGAGAGTTGATTTTGGTCTTAAAATGCAGCTTGTACCATGCCCTAAAAACCAAAAATAGGATTCCGGAACAAAACCCGCAAGAAAACTTGAAAATTTCAAGGCAAAGTCACCCCTCGACTGGAAAATATAAAACCTTGAATATCTCGGAAACGGAGGCAGCTAGAGGGTCCAAACTTGCACTTTTTCAAATGGCTGTAACTCGAAAACTACGGCAGCTAGAGAGTTGATTTGGGTCTTCAAATGCAGCTTGTACCATGCCCTAAAAACCAAAAATAGGATTCCGGAACAAAACCCGCAAGAAAACTTGAAAATTTCAAGGCAAAGTCACCCCTCGACTGGAAAATATAAAACCTTGAATATCTCGGAAACGGAGGCAGCTAGAGGGTCCAAACTTACACTTTTTCAAATGGCCCTACCTCGAAAACTGCGGCAGCTAGAGAGTTGATTTGGGTCTTCAAATGCAGCTTGTACCATGCCCTAAAAACCAGAAATAGGATTCCGGAACAAAACCCGCAAGAAAACTTGAAAATTTCAAGGCAAAGTCACCCCTCGACAGGAAAATGTAAAACCTTGAATATCTCGGAAACGGAGGCAGCTAGAGGGTCCAAGCTTGCACTTTTTCAAATGGCTGTAACTCGAAAACTACGGCAGCTAGAGAGTTGATTTTGGTCTTAAAATGCAGCTTGTACCATGCCCTAAAAACCAAAAATAGGATTCCGGAACAAAACCCGCAAGAAAACTTGAAAATTTCAAGGCAAAGTCACCCCTCGACTGGAAAATAAAATATAAAACCTTGAATATCTCGGAAACGGAGGCAGCTAGAGGGTCCAAACTTGCACTTTTTCAAATGGCTGTAACTCGAAAACTACGGCAGCTAGAGAGTTGATTTGGGTCTTAAAATGCAGCTTGTACCATGCCCTAAAAAACCAAAAATAGGATTCCGGAACAAAACCCGCAAGAAAACTTGAAAATTTCAAGGCAAAGTCACCCCTCGACTGGAAAATATAAAACCTTGAATATCTCGGAAACGGAGGCAGCTAGAGGGTCCAAACTTGCACTTTTTCAAATGGCTGTAACTCGAAAACTACGGCAGCTAGAGAGTTGATTTGGGTCTGAAAATGCTGCTTGTACCATGCCCTAAAAACCAAAAATAGGATTCCGGAACAAAACCCGCAAGAAAACTTGAAAATTTCAAGGCAAAGTCACCCCTCGACTGGAAAATATAAAACCTTGAATATCTCGGAAACGGAGGCAGCTAGAGGGTCCAAACTTGCACTTTTTCAAATGGCTGTAACTCGAAAACTACGGCAGCTAGAGAGTTGATTTTGGTCTTAAAATGCAGCTTGTACCATGCCCTAAAAACCAAAAATAGGATTCCGGAGCAAAACCCGCAAGAAAACTTGAAAATTTCAAGGCAAAGTCACCCCTCGACTGGAAAATATAAAACCTTGAATATCTCGGAAACGGAGGCAGCTAGAGGGTCCAAACTTGCACTTTTTCAAATGGCTGTAACTCGAAAACTACGGCAGCTAGAGAGTTGATTTGGGTCTGAAAATGCAGCTTGTACCGTGCCCTAAAAACCAAAAATAGGATTCCGGAACAAAACCCGCAAGAAAACTTGAAAATTTCAAGGCAAAGTCACCCCTCGACAGGAAAATGTAAAACCTTGAATATCTCGGAAACGGAGGCAGCTAGAGGGTCCAAACTTGCACTTTTTCAAATGGCTGTAACTCGAAAACTACGGCAGCTAGAGAGTTGATTTGGGTCTTAAAATGCAGCTTGTACCATGCCCTAAAAACCAAAAATAGGATTCCGGAACAAAACCCGCAAGGAAACTTGAAAATTTCAAGGCAAAGTCACCCCTCGACTGGAAAATATAAAACCTTGAATATCTCGGAAACGGAGGCAGCTAGAGGGTCCAAACTTGCACTTTTTCAAATGGCTGTAACTCGAAAACTACGGCAGCTAGAGAGTTGATTTTGGTCTTAAAATGCAGCTTGTACCATGCCCTAAAAACCAAAAATAGGATTCCGGAACAAAACCCGCAAGAAAACTTGAAAATTTCAAGGCAAAGTCACCCCTCGACTGGAAAATATAAAACCTTGAATATCTCGGAAACGGAAGCAGCTAGAGGGTCCAAACTTGCACTTTTTCAAATGGCTGTAACTCGAAAACTACGGCAGCTAGAGAGTTGATTTGGGTCTTCAAATGCAGCTTGTACCATGCCCTAAAAACCAAAAAAAAGGATTCCGGAACAAAACCCGCAAGAAAACTTGAAAATTTCAAGGAAAATTTCAAGGCAAAGTCACCCCTCGACTGGAAAATATAAAACCTTGAATAACTCGGAAACGGAGGCAGCTAGAGGGTCCAAACTTGCACTTTTTCAAATGGCTGTAACTCGAAAACTACGGCAGCTAGAGAGTTGATTTTGGTCTTAAAATGCAGCTTGTACCATGCCCTAAAAACCAAAAATAGGATTCCGGAACAAAACCCGCAAGAAAACTTGAAAATTTCAAGGCAAAGTCACCCCTCGACTGGAAAATATAAAACCTTGAATATCTCGGAAACGGAGGCAGCTAGAGGGTCCAAACTTGCACTTTTTCAAATGGCTGTAACTCGAAAACTACGGCAGCTAGAGAGTTGATTTGGGTCTTCAAATGCAGCTTGTACCATGCCCTGAAAACCAAAAAAAAAAAGGATTCCGGAACAAAACCCGCAAGAAAACTTGAAAATTTCAAGGCAAAGTCACCCCTCGACTGGAAAATATAAAACCTTGAATATCTCGGAAACGGAGGCAGCTAGAGGGTCCAAACTTGCACTTTTTCAAATGGCCCTACCTCGGAAACTGCGGCAGCTAGAGAGTTGACTTGGGTCTTAAAATGCAGCTTGTACCATGCCCTAAAAACCAAAAATAGGATTCCGGAACAAAACCCGCAAGAAAACTTGAAAATTTCAAGGCAAAGTCACCCCTCGACAGGAAAATGTAAAACCTTGAATATCTCGGAAACGGAGGCAGCTAGAGGGTCCAAACTTGCACTTTTTCAAATGGCTGTAACTCGAAAACTACGGCAGCTAGAGAGTTGATTTTGGTCTTAAAATGCAGCTTGTACCATGCCCTAAAAACCAAAAATAGGATTCCGGAACAAAACCCTCAAGAAAACTTGAAAATTTCAAGGCAAAGTCACCCCTCGACTGGAAAATATAAAACCTTGAATATCTCGGAAACGGAGGCAGCTAGAGGGTCCAAACTTGCACTTTTTCAAATGGCTGTAACTCGAAAACTACGGCAGCTAGAGAGTTGATTTGGGTCTTAAAATGCAGCTTGTACCATGCCCTAAAAACCAAAAATAGGATTCCGGAACAAAACCCGCAAGAAAACTTGAAAATTTCAAGGCAAAGTCACCCCTCGACAGGAAAATGTAAAACCTTGAATATCTCGGAAACGGAGGCAGCTAGAGGGTCCAAACTTGCACTTTTTCAAATGGCCCTACCTCGAAAACTGCGGCAGCTAGAGAGTTGATTTGGGTCTTAAAATGCAGCTTGTACCATGCCCTAAAAACCAAAAATAGGATTCCGGAACAAAACCCGCAAGAAAACTTGAAAATTTCAAGGCAAAGTCACCCCTCGACAGGAAAATGTAAAACCTTGAATATCTCGGAAACGGAGGCAGCTAGAGGGTCCAAACTTGCACTTTTTCAAATGGCTGTAACTCGAAAACTACGGCAGCTAGAGAGTTGATTTTGGTCTTAAAATGCAGCTTGTACCATGCCCTAAAAACCAAAAATAGGATTCCGGAACAAAACCCACAAGAAAACTTGAAAATTTCAAGGCAAAGTCACCCCTCGACTGGAAAATATAAAACCTTGAATATCTCGGAAACGGAGGCAGCTAGAGGGTCCAAACTTGCACTTTTTCAAATGGCTGTAACTCGAAAACTACGGCAGCTAGAGAGTTGATTTGGGTCTTCAAATGCAGCTTGTACCATGCCCTAAAAACCAAAAATAGGATTCCGGAACAAAACCCGCAAGAAAACTTGAAAATTTCAAGGCAAAGTCACCCCTCGACTGGAAAATATAAAACCTTGAATATCTCGGAAACGGAGGCAGCTAGAGGGTCCAAACTTGCACTTTTTCAAATGGCCCTACCTCGCAAACTGCGGCAGCTAGAGAGTTGATTTGGGTCTTCGAATGCAGCTTGTACCATGCCCTAAAAACCAAAAATAGGATTCCGGAACAAAACCCGCAAGAAAACTTGAAAATTTCAAGGCAAAGTCACCCCTCGACAGGAAAATGTAAAACCTTGAATATCTCGGAAACGGAGGCAGCTAGAGGGTCCAAACTTGCACTTTTTCAAATGGCTGTAACTCGAAAACTACGGCAGCTAGAGAGTTGATTTTGGTCTTAAAGTGCAGCTTGTACCATGCCCTAAAAACCAAAAATAGGATTCCGGAACAAAACCCGCAAGAAAACTTGAAAATTTCAAGGCAAAGTCACCCCTCGACAGGAAAATAAAATATAAAACCTTGAATATCTCGGAAACGGAGGCAGCTAGAGGGTCCAAACTTGCACTTTTTCAAATGGCTGTAACTCGAAAACTACGGCAGCTAGAGAGTTGATTTGGGTCTTAAAATGCAGCTTGTACCATGTCCTAAAAAACCAAAAATAGGATTCCGGAACAAAACCCGCAAGAAAACTTGAAAATTTCAAGGCAAAGTCACCCCTCGACTGGAAAATATAAAACCTTGAATATCTCGGAAACGGAGGCAGCTAGAGGGTCCAAACTTGCACTTTTTCAAATGGCTGTAACTCGAAAACTACGGCAGCTAGAGTGTTGATTTGGGTCTTCAAATGCAGCTTGTACCATGCCCTAAAAAACAAAAATAGGATTCCGGGACAAAACCCGCAAGAAAACTTGAAAATTTCAAGGCAAAGTCACCCCTCGACTGGAAAATATAAAACCTTGAATATCTCGGAAACGGAGGCAGCTAGAGGGTCCAAACTTGCACTTTTTCAAATGGCCCTACCTCGAAAACTACGGCAGCTAGAGAGTTGATTTTGGTCTTAAAATGCAGCTTGTACCATGCCCTAAAAACCAAAAATAGGATTCCGGAACAAAACCCGCAAGAAAACTTGAAAATTTCAAGGCAAAGTCACCCCTCGACTGGAAAATATAAAACCTGGAGTATCTCGGAAACGGAGGCAGCTAGAGGGTCCAAACTTGCACTTTTTCAAATGGCCCTACCTCGAAAACTGCGGCAGCTAGAGAGTTGATTTGGGTCTTCAAATGCAGCTTGTACCATGCCCTAAAAACCAAAAATAGGATTCCGGAACAAAACCCGCAAGAAAACTTGAAAATTTCAAGGCAAAGTCACCCCTCGACAGGAAAATGTAAAACCTTGAATATCTCGGAAACGGAGGCAGCTAGAGGGTCCAAACTTGCACTTTTTCAAATGGCTGTAACTCGAAAACTACGGCAGCTAGAGAGTTGATTTTGGTCTTAAAATGCAGCTTGTACCATGCCCTAAAAACCAAAAATAGGATTCCGGAACAAAACCCGCAAGAAAACTTGAAAATTTCAAGGCAAAGTCACCCCTCGACTGGAAAATATAAAACCTTGAATATCTCGGAAACGGAGGCAGCTAGAGGGTCCAAACTTGCACTTTTTCAAATGGCTGTAACTCGAAAACTACGGCAGCTAGAGTGTTGATTTGGGTCTTCAAATGCAGCTTGTACCATGCCCTAAAAAACAAAAATAGGATTCCGGGACAAAACCCGCAAGAAAACTTGAAAATTTCAAGGCAAAGTCACCCCTCGACTGGAAAATATAAAACCTTGAATATCTCGGAAACGGAGGCAGCTAGAGGGCCCAAACTTGCACTTTTTCAAATGGCTGTAACTCGAAAACTACGGCAGCTAGAGAGTTGACTTTGGTCTTCAAATGGAGCTTGTACCATGCCCTAAAAACCAAAAATAGGATTCCGGAACAAAACCCGCAAGAAAACTTGAAAATTTCAAGGCAAAGTCACCTACGGCAGCTAGAGTGTTGATTTGGGTCTTCAAATGCAGCTTGTACCATGCCCTAAAAAACAAAAATAGGATTCCGGGACAAAACCCGCAAGAAAACTTGAAAATTTCAAGGCAAAGTCACCCCTCGACTGGAAAATATAAAACCTTGAATATCTCGGAAACGGAGGCAGCTAGAGGGTCCAAACTTGCACTTTTTCAAATGGCCCTACCTCGAAAACTGCGGCAGCTAGAGAGTTGATTTGGGTCTTCAAATGCAGCTTGTACCATGCCCTAAAAACCAAAAATAGGATTCCGGAACAAAACCCGCAAGAAAACTTGAAAATTTCAAGGCAAAGTCACCCCTCGACAGGAAAATGTAAAACCTTGAATATCTCGGAAACGGAGGCAGCTAGAGGGTCCAAACTTGCACTTTTTCAAATGGCTGTAACTCGAAAACTACGGCAGCTAGAGAGTTGATTTTGGTCTTAAAATGCAGCTTGTACCATGCCCTAAAAACCAAAAATAGGATTCCGGAACAAAACCCGCAAGAAAACTTGAAAATTTCAAGGCAAAGTCACCCCTCGACTGGAAAATATAAAACCTTGAATATCTCGGAAACGGAGGCAGCTAGAGGGTCCAAACTTGCACTTTTTCAAATGGCCCTACCTCGAAAACTGCGGCAGCTAGAGAGTTGATTTGGGTCTTCAAATGCAGCTTGTACCATGCCCTAATAACCAAAAATAGGATTCCGGAACAAAACCCGCAAGAAAACTTGAAAATTTCAAGGCAAAGTCACCCCTCGACTGGAAAATATAAAACCTTGAATATCTCGGAAACGGAGGCAGCTAGAGGGTCCAAACTTGCACTTTTTCAAATGGCTGTAACTCGAAAACTACGGCAGCTAGAGTGTTGATTTGGGTCTTCAAATGCAGCTTGTACCATGTCCTAAAAAACCAAAAATAGGATTCCGGAACAAAACCCGCAAGAAAACTTGAAAATTTCAAGGCAAAGTCACCCCTCGACAGGAAAATAAAATATAAAACCTTGAATATCTCGGAAACGGAGGCAGCTAGAGGGTCCAAACTTGCACTTTTTCAAATGGCTGTAACTCGAAAACTACGGCAGCTAGAGAGTTGATTTGGGTCTTAAAATGCAGCTTGTACCATGTCCTAAAAAACCAAAAATAGGATTCCGGAACAAAACCCGCAAGAAAACTTGAAAATTTCAAGGCAAAGTCACCCCTCGACTGGAAAATATAAAACCTTGAATATCTCGGAAACGGAGGCAGCTAGAGGGTCCAAACTTGCACTTTTTCAAATGGCTGTAACTCGAAAACTACGGCAGCTAGAGTGTTGATTTGGGTCTTCAAATGCAGCTTGTACCATGCCCTAAAAAACAAAAATAGGATTCCGGGACAAAACCCGCAAGAAAACTTGAAAATTTCAAGGCAAAGTCACCCCTCGACTGGAAAATATAAAACCTTGAATATCTCGGAAACGGAGGCAGCTAGAGGGTCCAAACTTGCACTTTTTCAAATGGCCCTACCTCGAAAACTACGGCAGCTAGAGAGTTGATTTTGGTCTTAAAATGCAGCTTGTACCATGCCCTAAAAACCAAAAATAGGATTCCGGAACAAAACCCGCAAGAAAACTTGAAAATTTCAAGGCAAAGTCACCCCTCGACTGGAAAATATAAAACCTGGAGTATCTCGGAAACGGAGGCAGCTAGAGGGTCCAAACTTGCACTTTTTCAAATGGCCCTACCTCGAAAACTGCGGCAGCTAGAGAGTTGATTTGGGTCTTCAAATGCAGCTTGTACCATGCCCTAAAAACCAAAAATAGGATTCCGGAACAAAACCCGCAAGAAAACTTGAAAATTTCAAGGCAAAGTCACCCCTCGACAGGAAAATGTAAAACCTTGAATATCTCGGAAACGGAGGCAGCTAGAGGGTCCAAACTTGCACTTTTTCAAATGGCTGTAACTCGAAAACTACGGCAGCTAGAGAGTTGATTTTGGTCTTAAAATGCAGCTTGTACCATGCCCTAAAAACCAAAAATAGGATTCCGGAACAAAACCCGCAAGAAAACTTGAAAATTTCAAGGCAAAGTCACCCCTCGACTGGAAAATATAAAACCTTGAATATCTCGGAAACGGAGGCAGCTAGAGGGTCCAAACTTGCACTTTTTCAAATGGCTGTAACTCGAAAACTACGGCAGCTAGAGTGTTGATTTGGGTCTTCAAATGCAGCTTGTACCATGCCCTAAAAAACAAAAATAGGATTCCGGGACAAAACCCGCAAGAAAACTTGAAAATTTCAAGGCAAAGTCACCCCTCGACTGGAAAATATAAAACCTTGAATATCTCGGAAACGGAGGCAGCTAGAGGGCCCAAACTTGCACTTTTTCAAATGGCTGTAACTCGAAAACTACGGCAGCTAGAGAGTTGACTTTGGTCTTCAAATGGAGCTTGTACCATGCCCTAAAAACCAAAAATAGGATTCCGGAACAAAACCCGCAAGAAAACTTGAAAATTTCAAGGCAAAGTCACCTACGGCAGCTAGAGTGTTGATTTGGGTCTTCAAATGCAGCTTGTACCATGCCCTAAAAAACAAAAATAGGATTCCGGAACAAAACCCGCAAGAAAACTTGAAAATTTCAAGGCAAAGTCACCCCTCGACTGGAAAATATAAAACCTTGAATATCTCGGAAACGGAGGCAGCTAGAGGGTCCAAACTTGCACTTTTTCAAATGGCCCTACCTCGAAAACTGCGGCAGCTAGAGAGTTGATTTGGGTCTTCAAATGCAGCTTGTACCATGCCCTAAAAACCAAAAATAGGATTCCGGAACAAAACCCGCAAGAAAACTTGAAAATTTCAAGGCAAAGTCACCCCTCGACTGGAAAATATAAAACCTTGAATATCTCGGAAACGGAGGCAGCTAGAGGGTCCAAACTTGCACTTTTTCAAATGGCTGTAACTCGAAAACTACGGCAGCTAGAGTGTTGATTTGGGTCTTCAAATGCAGCTTGTACCATGCCCTAAAAAACAAAAATAGGATTCCGGGACAAAACCCGCAAGAAAACTTGAAAATTTCAAGGCAAAGTCACCCCTCGACTGGAAAATATAAAACCTTGAATATCTCGGAAACGGAGGCAGCTAGAGGGTCCAAACTTGCACTTTTTCAAATGGCCCTACCTCGAAAACTACGGCAGCTAGAGAGTTGATTTTGGTCTTAAAATGCAGCTTGTACCATGCCCTAAAAACCAAAAATAGGATTCCGGAACAAAACCCGCAAGAAAACTTGAAAATTTCAAGGCAAAGTCACCCCTCGACTGGAAAATATAAAACCTGGAGTATCTCGGAAACGGAGGCAGCTAGAGGGTCCAAACTTGCACTTTTTCAAATGGCCCTACCTCGAAAACTGCGGCAGCTAGAGAGTTGATTTGGGTCTTCAAATGCAGCTTGTACCATGCCCTAAAAACCAAAAATAGGATTCCGGAACAAAACCCGCAAGAAAACTTGAAAATTTCAAGGCAAAGTCACCCCTCGACAGGAAAATGTAAAACCTTGAATATCTCGGAAACGGAGGCAGCTAGAGGGTCCAAACTTGCACTTTTTCAAATGGCTGTAACTCGAAAACTACGGCAGCTAGAGAGTTGATTTTGGTCTTAAAATGCAGCTTGTACCATGCCCTAAAAACCAAAAATAGGATTCCGGAACAAAACCCGCAAGAAAACTTGAAAATTTCAAGGCAAAGTCACCCCTCGACTGGAAAATATAAAACCTTGAATATCTCGGAAACGGAGGCAGCTAGAGGGTCCAAACTTGCACTTTTTCAAATGGCTGTAACTCGAAAACTACGGCAGCTAGAGTGTTGATTTGGGTCTTCAAATGCAGCTTGTACCATGCCCTAAAAAACAAAAATAGGATTCCGGGACAAAACCCGCAAGAAAACTTGAAAATTTCAAGGCAAAGTCACCCCTCGACTGGAAAATATAAAACCTTGAATATCTCGGAAACGGAGGCAGCTAGAGGGCCCAAACTTGCACTTTTTCAAATGGCTGTAACTCGAAAACTACGGCAGCTAGAGAGTTGACTTTGGTCTTCAAATGGAGCTTGTACCATGCCCTAAAAACCAAAAATAGGATTCCGGAACAAAACCCGCAAGAAAACTTGAAAATTTCAAGGCAAAGTCACCTACGGCAGCTAGAGTGTTGATTTGGGTCTTCAAATGCAGCTTGTACCATGCCCTAAAAAACAAAAATAGGATTCCGGGACAAAACCCGCAAGAAAACTTGAAAATTTCAAGGCAAAGTCACCCCTCGACTGGAAAATATAAAACCTTGAATATCTCGGAAACGGAGGCAGCTAGAGGGTCCAAACTTGCACTTTTTCAAATGGCCCTACCTCGAAAACTGCGGCAGCTAGAGAGTTGATTTGGGTCTTCAAATGCAGCTTGTACCATGCCCTAAAAACCAAAAATAGGATTCCGGAACAAAACCCGCAAGAAAACTTGAAAATTTCAAGGCAAAGTCACCCCTCGACAGGAAAATGTAAAACCTTGAATATCTCGGAAACGGAGGCAGCTAGAGGGTCCAAACTTGCACTTTTTCAAATGGCTGTAACTCGAAAACTACGGCAGCTAGAGAGTTGATTTTGGTCTTAAAATGCAGCTTGTACCATGCCCTAAAAACCAAAAATAGGATTCCGGAACAAAACCCGCAAGAAAACTTGAAAATTTCAAGGCAAAGTCACCCCTCGACTGGAAAATATAAAACCTTGAATATCTCGGAAACGGAGGCAGCTAGAGGGTCCAAACTTGCACTTTTTCAAATGGCCCTACCTCGAAAACTGCGGCAGCTAGAGAGTTGATTTGGGTCTTCAAATGCAGCTTGTACCATGCCCTAAAAACCAAAAATAGGATTCCGGAACAAAACCCGCAAGAAAACTTGAAAATTTCAAGGCAAAGTCACCCCTCGACAGGAAAATGTAAAACCTTGAATATCTCGGAAACGGAGGCAGCTAGAGGGTCCAAACTTGCACTTTTTCAAATGGCTGTAACTCGAAAACTACGGCAGCTAGAGAGTTGATTTTGGTCTTAAAATGCAGCTTGTACCATGCCCTAAAAACCAAAAATAGGATTCCGGAACAAAACCCGCAAGAAAACTTGAAAATTTCAAGGCAAAGTCACCCCTCGACTGGAAAATATAAAACCTTGAATATCTCGGAAACGGAGGCAGCTAGAGGGTCCAAACTTGCACTTTTTCAAATGGCCCTACCTCGAAAACTGCGGCAGCTAGAGAGTTGATTTGGGTCTTCAAATGCAGCTTGTACCATGCCCTAAAAACCAAAAATAGGATTCCGGAACAAAACCCGCAAGAAAACTTGAAAATTTCAAGGCAAAGTCACCCCTCGACTGGAAAATATAAAACCTTGAATATCTCGGAAACGGAGGCAGCTAGAGGGTCCAAACTTGCACTTTTTCAAATGGCTGTAACTCGAAAACTACGGCAGCTAGAGTGTTGATTTGGGTCTTCAAATGCAGCTTGTACCATGCCCTAAAAAACAAAAATAGGATTCCGGGACAAAACCCGCAAGAAAACTTGAAAATTTCAAGGCAAAGTCACCCCTCGACTGGAAAATATAAAACCTTGAATATCTCGGAAACGGAGGCAGCTAGAGGGTCCAAACTTGCACTTTTTCAAATGGCTGTAACTCGAAAACTACGGCAGCTAGAGAGTTGACTTTGGTCTTCAAATGCAGCTTGTACCATGCCCTAAAAACCAAAAATAGGATTCCGGAACAAAACCCGCAAGAAAACTTGAAAATTTCAAGGCAAAGTCACCCCTCGACTGGAAAATATAAAACCTTGAATATCTCGGAAACGGAGGCAGCTAGAGGGTCCAAACTTGCACTTTTTCAAATGGCCCTACCTCGAAAACTGCGGCAGCTAGAGAGTTGATTTGGGTCTTCAAATGCAGCTTGTACCATGCCCTAAAAACCAAAAATAGGATTCCGGAACAAAACCCGCAAGAAAACTTGAAAATTTCAAGGCAAAGTCACCCCTCGACAGGAAAATGTAAAACCTTGAATATCTCGGAAACGGAGGCAGCTAGAGGGTCCAAACTTGCACTTTTTCAAATGGCTGTAACTCGAAAACTACGGCAGCTAGAGAGTTGATTTTGGTCTTAAAATGCAGCTTGTACCATGCCCTAAAAACCAAAAATAGGATTCCGGAACAAAACCCGCAAGAAAACTTGAAAATTTCAAGGCAAAGTCACCCCTCGACTGGAAAATATAAAACCTTGAATATCTCGGAAACGGAGGCAGCTAGAGGGTCCAAACTTGCACTTTTTCAAATGGCCCTACCTCGAAAACTGCGGCAGCTAGAGAGTTGATTTGGGTCTTCAAATGCAGCTTGTACCATGCCCTAAAAACCAAAAATAGGATTCCGGAACAAAACCCGCAAGAAAACTTGAAAATTTCAAGGCAAAGTCACCCCTCGACTGGAAAATATAAAACCTTGAATATCTCGGAAACGGAGGCAGCTATAGGGTCCAAACTTGCACTTTTTCAAATGGCTGTAACTCGAAAACTACGGCAGCTAGAGTGTTGATTTGGGTCTTCAAATGCAGCTTGTGCCATGCCCTAAAAAACAAAAATAGGATTCCGGGACAAAACCCGCAAGAAAACTTGAAAATTTCAAGGCAAAGTCACCCCTCGACTGGAAAATATAAAACCTTGAATATCTCGGAAACGGAGGCAGCTAGAGGGTCCAAACTTGCACTTTTTCAAATGGCTGTAACTCGAAAACTACGGCAGCTAGAGAGTTGACTTTGGTCTTCAAATGCAGCTTGTACCATGCCCTAAAAACCAAAAATAGGATTCCGGAACAAAACCCGCAAGAAAACTTGAAAATTTCAAGGCAAAGTCACCCCTCGACTGGAAAATATAAAACCTTGAATATCTCGGAAACGGAGGCAGCTAGAGGGTCCAAACTTGCACTTTTTCAAATGGCTGTAACTCGAAAACTACGGCAGCTAGAGAGTTGATTTGGGTCTTCAAATGCAGCTTGTACCATGCCCTAAAAACCAAAAAAAAAAGGATTCCGGAACAAAACCCGCAAGAAAACTTGAAAATTTCAAGGCAAAGTCACCCCTCGACTGGAAAATATAAAACCTTGAATATCTCGGAAACGGAGGCAGCTAGAGGGTCCAAACTTGCACTTTTTCAAATGGCTGTAACTCGAAAACTACGGCAGCTAGAGAGTTGACTTTGGTCTTCAAATGCAGCTTGTACCATGCCCTAAAAACCAAAAATAGGATTCCGGAACAAAACCCGCAAGAAAACTTGAAAATTTCAAGGCAAAGTCACCCCTCGACTGGAAAATATAAAACCTTGAATATCTCGGAAACGGAGGCAGCTAGAGGGTCCAAACTTGCACTTTTTCAAATGGCTGTAACTCGAAAACTACGGCAGCTAGAGAGTTGATTTGGGTCTTCAAATGCAGCTTGTACCATGCCCTAAAAACCAAAAAAAAAAGGATTCCGGAACAAAACCCGCAAGAAAACTTGAAAATTTCAAGGCAAAGTCACCCCTCGACTGCAAAATATAAAACCTTGAATATCTCGGAAACGGAGGCAGCTAGAGGGTCCAAACTTGCACTTTTTCAAATGGCCCTACCTCGGAAACTGCGGCAGCTAGAGAGTTGACTTGGGTCTTAAAATGTAGCTTGTACCATGCCCTAAAAACCAAAAATAGGATTCCGGAACAAAACCCGCAAGAAAACTTGAAAATTTCAAGGCAAAGTCACCTCTCGACTGGAAAATATAAAACCTTGAATATCTCGGAAACGGAGGCAGCTAGAGGGTCCAAACTTGCACTTTTTCAAATGGCTGTAACTCGAAAACTACGGCAGCTAGAGAGTTGATTTTGGTCTTAAAATGCAGCTTGTACCATGCCCTAAAAACCAAAAATAGGATTCCGGAACAAAACCCTCAAGAAAACTTGAAAATTTCAAGGCAAAGTCACCCCTCGACTGGAAAATATAAAACCTTGAATATCTCGGAAACGGAGGCAGCTAGAGGGTCCAAACTTGCACTTTTTCAAATGGCTGTAACTCGAAAACTACGGCAGCTAGAGAGTTGACTTTGGTCTTCAAATGCAGCTTGTACCATGCCCTAAAAACCAAAAATAGGATTCCGGAACAAAACCCGCAAGAAAACTTGAAAATTTCAAGGCAAAGTCACCCCTCGACTGGAAAATATAAAACCTTGAATATCTCGGAAACGGAGGCAGCTAGAGGGTCCAAACTTGCACTTTTTCAAATGGCCCTACCTCGAAAACTGCGGCAGCTAGAGAGTTGATTTGGGTCTTCAAATGCAGCTTGTACCATGCCCTAAAAACCAAAAATAGGATTCCGGAACAAAACCCGCAAGAAAACTTGAAAATTTCAAGGCAAAGTCACCCCTCGACAGGAAAATGTAAAACCTTGAATATCTCGGAAACGGAGGCAGCTAGAGGGTCCAAACTTGCACTTTTTCAAATGGCTGTAACTCGAAAACTACGGCAGCTAGAGAGTTGATTTTGGTCTTAAAATGCAGCTTGTACCATGCCCTAAAAACCAAAAATAGGATTCCGGAACAAAACCCGCAAGAAAACTTGAAAATTTCAAGGCAAAGTCACCCCTCGACTGGAAAATATAAAACCTTGAATATCTCGGAAACGGAGGCAGCTAGAGGGTCCAAACTTGCACTTTTTCAAATGGCTGTAACTCGAAAACTACGGCAGCTAGAGTGTTGATTTGGGTCTTCAAATGCAGCTTGTGCCATGCCCTAAAAAAAAAAAAATAGGATTCCGGGACAAAACCCGCAAGAAAACTTGAAAATTTCAAGGCAAAGTCACCCCTCGACTGGAAAATATAAAACCTTGAATATCTCGGAAACGGAGGCAGCTAGAGGGTCCAAACTTGCACTTTTTCAAATGGCTGTAACTCGAAAACTACGGCAGCTAGAGAGTTGACTTTGGTCTTCAAATGCAGCTTGTACCATGCCCTAAAAACCAAAAATAGGATTCCGGAACAAAACCCGCAAGAAAACTTGAAAATTTCAAGGCAAAGTCACCCCTCGACTGGAAAATATAAAACCTTGAATATCTCGGAAACGGAGGCAGCTAGAGGGTCCAAACTTGCACTTTTTCAAATGGCTGTAACTCGAAAACTACGGCAGCTAGAGAGTTGATTTGGGTCTTAAAATGCAGCTTGTACCATGCCCTAAAAACCAAAAATAGGATTCCGGAACAAAACCCGCAAGAAAACTTGAAAATTTCAAGGCAAAGTCACCCCTCGACAGGAAAATGTAAAACCTTGAATATCTCGGAAACGGAGGCAGCTAGAGGGTCCAAACTTGCACTTTTTCAAATGGCCCTACCTCGAAAACTGCGGCAGCTAGAGAGTTGATTTGGGTCTTAAAATGCAGCTTGTACCATGCCCTAAAAACCAAAAATAGGATTCCGGAACAAAACCCGCAAGAAAACTTGAAAATTTCAAGGCAAAGTCACCCCTCGACAGGAAAATGTAAAACCTTGAATATCTCGGAAACGGAGGCAGCTAGAGGGTCCAAACTTGCACTTTTTCAAATGGCTGTAACTCGAAAACTACGGCAGCTAGAGAGTTGATTTTGGTCTTAAAATGCAGCTTGTACCATGCCCTAAAAACCAAAAATAGGATTCCGGAACAAAACCCGCAAGAAAACTTGAAAATTTCAAGGCAAAGTCACCCCTCGACTGGAAAATATAAAACCTTGAATATCTCGGAAACGGAGGCAGCTAGAGGGTCCAAACTTGCACTTTTTCAAATGGCTGTAACTCGAAAACTACGGCAGCTAGAGAGTTGATTTGGGTCTTAAAATGCAGCTTGTACCATGCCCTAAAAAACAAAAATAGGATTCCGGGACAAAACCCGCAAGAAAACTTGAAAATTTCAAGGTAAAGTCACCCCTCGACTGGAAAATATAAAACCTTGAATATCTCGGAAACGGAGGCAGCTAGAGGGCCCAAACTTGCACTTTTTCAAATGGCTGTAACTCGAAAACTACGGCAGCTAGAGAGTTGACTTTGGTCTTCAAATGGAGCTTGTACCATGCCCTAAAAACCAAAAATAGGATTCCGGAACAAAACCCGCAAGAAAACTTGAAAATTTCAAGGCAAAGTCACCTACGGCAGCTAGAGTGTTGATTTGGGTCTTCAAATGCAGCTTGTACCATGCCCTAAAAAACAAAAATAGGATTCCGGGACAAAACCCGCAAGAAAACTTGAAAATTTCAAGGCAAAGTCACCCCTCGACTGGAAAATATAAAACCTTGAATATCTCGGAAACGGAGGCAGCTAGAGGGTCCAAACTTGCACTTTTTCAAATGGCTGTAACTCGAAAACTACGGCAGCTAGAGAGTTGACTTTGGTCTTCAAATGCAGCTTGTACCATGCCCTAAAAACCAAAAATAGGATTCCGGAACAAAACCCGCAAGAAAACTTGAAAATTTCAAGGCAAAGTCACCCCTCGACTGGAAAATATAAAACCTTGAATATCTCGGAAACGGAGGCAGCTAGAGGGTCCAAACTTGCACTTTTTCAAATGGCCCTACCTCGAAAACTGCGGCAGCTAGAGAGCTGATTTGGGTCTTCAAATGCAGCTTGTACCATGCCCTAAAAACCAAAAATAGGATTCCGGAACAAAACCCGCAAGAAAACTTGAAAATTTCAAGGCAAAGTCACCCCTCGACAGGAAAATGTAAAACCTTGAATATCTCGGAAACGGAGGCAGCTAGAGGGTCCAAACTTGCACTTTTTCAAATGGCTGTAACTCGAAAACTACGGCAGCTAGAGAGTTGATTTTGGTCTTAAAATGCAGCTTGTACCATGCCCTAAAAACCAAAAATAGGATTCCGGAACAAAACCCGCAAGAAAACTTGAAAATTTCAAGGCAAAGTCACCCCTCGACTGGAAAATATAAAACCTTGAATATCTCGGAAACGGAGGCAGCTAGAGGGTCCAAACTTGCACTTTTTCAAATGGCCCTACCTCGAAAACTGCGGCAGCTAGAGAGTTGATTTGGGTCTTCAAATGCAGCTTGTACCATGCCCTAAAAACCAAAAATAGGATTCCGGAACAAAACCCGCAAGAAAACTTGAAAATTTCAAGGCAAAGTCACCCCTCGACTGGAAAATATAAAACCTTGAATATCTCGGAAACGGAGGCAGCTAGAGGGTCCAAACTTGCACTTTTTCAAATGGCTGTAACTCGAAAACTACGGCAGCTAGAGTGTTGATTTGGGTCTTCAAATGCAGCTTGTACCATGCCCTAAAAAACAAAAATAGGATTCCGGGACAAAACCCGCAAGAAAACTTGAAAATTTCAAGGCAAAGTCACCCCTCGACTGGAAAATATAAAACCTTGAATATCTCGGAAACGGAGGCAGCTAGAGGGTCCAAACTTGCACTTTTTCAAATGGCTGTAACTCGAAAACTACGGCAGCTAGAGAGTTGACTTTGGTCTTCAAATGCAGCTTGTACCATGCCCTAAAAACCAAAAATAGGATTCCGGAACAAAACCCGCAAGAAAACTTGAAAATTTCAAGGCAAAGTCACCCCTCGACTGGAAAATATAAAACCTTGAATATCTCGGAAACGGAGGCAGCTAGAGGGTCCAAACTTGCACTTTTTCAAATGGCCCTACCTCGAAAACTGCGGCAGCTAGAGAGTTGATTTGGGTCTTCAAATGCAGCTTGTACCATGCCCTAAAAACCAAAAATAGGATTCCGGAACAAAACCCGCAAGAAAACTTGAAAATTTCAAGGCAAAGTCACCCCTCGACAGGAAAATGTAAAACCTTGAATATCTCGGAAACGGAGGCAGCTAGAGGGTCCAAACTTGCACTTTTTCAAATGGCTGTAACTCGAAAACTACGGCAGCTAGAGAGTTGATTTTGGTCTTAAAATGCAGCTTGTACCATGCCCTAAAAACCAAAAATAGGATTCCGGAACAAAACCCGCAAGAAAACTTGAAAATTTCAAGGCAAAGTCACCCCTCGACTGGAAAATATAAAACCTTGAATATCTCGGAAACGGAGGCAGCTAGAGGGTCCAAACTTGCACTTTTTCAAATGGCCCTACCTCGAAAACTGCGGCAGCTAGAGAGTTGATTTGGGTCTTCAAATGCAGCTTGTACCATGCCCTAAAAACCAAAAATAGGATTCCGGAACAAAACCCGCAAGAAAACTTGAAAATTTCAAGGCAAAGTCACCCCTCGACTGGAAAATATAAAACCTTGAATATCTCGGAAACGGAGGCAGCTAGAGGGTCCAAACTTGCACTTTTTCAAATGGCTGTAACTCGAAAACTACGGCAGCTAGAGTGTTGATTTGGGTCTTCAAATGCAGCTTGTGCCATGCCCTAAAAAACAAAAATAGGATTCCGGGACAAAACCCGCAAGAAAACTTGAAAATTTCAAGGCAAAGTCACCCCTCGACTGGAAAATATAAAACCTTGAATATCTCGGAAACGGAGGCAGCTAGAGGGTCCAAACTTGCACTTTTTCAAATGGCTGTAACTCGAAAACTACGGCAGCTAGAGAGTTGACTTTCGTCTTCAAATGCAGCTTGTACCATGCCCTAAAAACCAAAAATAGGATTCCGGAACAAAACCCGCAAGAAAACTTGAAAATTTCAAGGCAAAGTCACCCCTCGACTGGAAAATATAAAACCTTGAATATCTCGGAAACGGAGGCAGCTAGAGGGTCCAAACTTGCACTTTTTCAAATGGCCCTACCTCGAAAACTGCGGCAGCTAGAGAGTTGATTTGGGTCTTCAAATGCAGCTTGTACCATGCCCTAAAAACCAAAAATAGGATTCCGGAACAAAACCCGCAAGAAAACTTGAAAATTTCAAGGCAAAGTCACCCCTCGACAGGAAAATGTAAAACCTTGAATATCTCGGAAACGGAGGCAGCTAGAGGGTCCAAACTTGCACTTTTTCAAATGGCTGTAACTCGAAAACTACGGCAGCTAGAGAGTTGATTTTGGTCTTAAAATGCAGCTTGTACCATGCCCTAAAAACCAAAAATAGGATTCCGGAACAAAACCCGCAAGAAAACTTGAAAATTTCAAGGCAAAGTCACCCCTCGACTGGAAAATATAAAACCTTGAATATCTCGGAAACGGAGGCAGCTAGAGGGTCCAAACTTGCACTTTTTCAAATGGCTGTAACTCGAAAACTACGGCAGCTAGAGTGTTGATTTGGGTCTTCAAATGCAGCTTGTGCCATGCCCTAAAAAAAAAAAAATAGGATTCCGGGACAAAACCCGCAAGAAAACTTGAAAATTTCAAGGCAAAGTCACCCCTCGACTGGAAAATATAAAACCTTGAATATCTCGGAAACGGAGGCAGCTAGAGGGTCCAAACTTGCACTTTTTCAAATGGCTGTAACTCGAAAACTACGGCAGCTAGAGAGTTGACTTTGGTCTTCAAATGCAGCTTGTACCATGCCCTAAAAACCAAAAATAGGATTCCGGAACAAAACCCGCAAGAAAACTTGAAAATTTCAAGGCAAAGTCACCCCTCGACTGGAAAATATAAAACCTTGAATATCTCGGAAACGGAGGCAGCTAGAGGGTCCAAACTTGCACTTTTTCAAATGGCTGTAACTCGAAAACTACGGCAGCTAGAGAGTTGATTTGGGTCTTAAAATGCAGCTTGTACCATGCCCTAAAAACCAAAAATAGGATTCCGGAACAAAACCCGCAAGAAAACTTGAAAATTTCAAGGCAAAGTCACCCCTCGACTGGAAAATATAAAACCTTGAATATCTCGGAAACGGAGGCAGCTAGAGGGTCCAAACTTGCACTTTTTCAAATGGCCCTACCTCGAAAACTGCGGCAGCTAGAGAGTTGATTTGGGTCTTCGAATGCAGCTTGTACCATGCCCTAAAAACCAAAAATAGGATTCCGGAACAAAACCCGCAAGAAAACTTGAAAATTTCAAGGCAAAGTCACCCCTCGACAGGAAAATGTAAAACCTTGAATATCTCGGAAACGGAGGCAGCTAGAGGGTCCAAACTTGCACTTTTTCAAATGGCTGTAACTCGAAAACTACGCCAGCTAGAGAGTTGATTTTGGTCTTAAAGTGCAGCTTGTACCATGCCCTAAAAACCAAAAATAGGATTCCGGAACAAAACCCGCAAGAAAACTTGAAAATTTCAAGGCAAAGTCACCCCTCGACAGGAAAATAAAATATAAAACCTTGAATATCTCGGAAACGGAGGCAGCTAGAGGGTCCAAACTTGCACTTTTTCAAATGGCTGTAACTCGAAAACTACGGCAGCTAGAGAGTTGATTTGGGTCTTAAAATGCAGCTTGTACCATGCCCTAAAAAACCAAAAATAGGATTCCGGAACAAAACCCGCAAGAAAACTTGAAAATTTCAAGGCAAAGTCACCCCTCGACTGGAAAATATAAAACCTTGAATATCTCGGAAACGGAGGCAGCTAGAGGGTCCAAACTTGCACTTTTTCAAATGGCTGTAACTCGAAAACTACGGCAGCTAGAGTGTTGATTTGGGTCTTCAAATGCAGCTTGTACCATGCCCTAAAAAACAAAAATAGGATTCCGGGACAAAACCCGCAAGAAAACTTGAAAATTTCAAGGCAAAGTCACCCCTCGACTGGAAAATATAAAACCTTGAATATCTCGGAAACGGAGGCAGCTAGAGGGTCCAAACTTGCACTTTTTCAAATGGCCCTACCTCGAAAACTACGGCAGCTAGAGAGTTGATTTTGGTCTTAAAATGCAGCTTGTACCATGCCCTAAAAACCAAAAATAGGATTCCGGAACAAAACCCGCAAGAAAACTTGAAAATTTCAAGGCAAAGTCACCCCTCGACTGGAAAATATAAAACCTGGAGTATCTCGGAAACGGAGGCAGCTAGAGGGTCCAAACTTGCACTTTTTCAAATGGCCCTAC
Organism: Chloromyia formosa; assembly: GCA_964017055.1. Lineage (NCBI taxonomy): Eukaryota > Metazoa > Arthropoda > Insecta > Diptera > Stratiomyidae > Chloromyia > Chloromyia formosa. The sequence goes on from OZ024815.1 coordinate 66,203,143, forward strand.
CTCGAAAACTGCGGCAGCTAGAGAGTTGATTTGGGTCTTCAAATGCAGCTTGTACCATGCCCTAAAAACCAAAAATAGGATTCCGGAACAAAACCCGCAAGAAAACTTGAAAATTTCAAGGCAAAGTCACCCCTCGACAGGAAAATGTAAAACCTTGAATATCTCGGAAACGGAGGCAGCTAGAGGGTCCAAACTTGCACTTTTTCAAATGGCTGTAACTCGAAAACTACGGCAGCTAGAGTGTTGATTTGGGTCTTCAAATGCAGCTTGTACCATGCCCTAAAAACCAAAAATAGGATTCCGGAACAAAACCCGCAAGAAAACTTGAAAATTTCAAGGCAAAGTCACCCCTCGACAGGAAAATGTAAAACCTTGAATATCTCGGAAACGGAGGCAGCTAGAGGGTCCAAACTTGCACTTTTTCAAATGGCCCTACCTCGAAAACTGCGGCAGCTAGAGAGTTGATTTGGGTCTTCAAATGCAGCTTGTACCATGCCCTAAAAACCAAAAATAGGATTCCGGAACAAAACCCGCAAGAAAACTTGAAAATTTCAAGGCAAAGTCACCCCTCGACTGGAAAATATAAAACCTTGAATATCTCGGAAACGGAGGCAGCTAGAGGGTCCAAACTTGCACTTTTTCAAATGGCCCTACCTCGAAAACTACGGCAGCTAGAGAGTTGATTTTGGTCTTAAAATGCAGCTTGTACCATGCCCTAAAAACCAAAAATAGGATTCCGGAACAAAACCCGCAAGAAAACTTGAAAATTTCAAGGCAAAGTCACCCCTCGACTGGAAAATATAAAACCTGGAGTATCTCGGAAACGGAGGCAGCTAGAGGGTCCAAACTTGCACTTTTTCAAATGGCCCTACCTCGAAAACTGCGGCAGCTAGAGAGTTGATTTGGGTCTTCAAATGCAGCTTGTACCATGCCCTAAAAACCAAAAATAGGATTCCGGAACAAAACCCGCAAGAAAACTTGAAAATTTCAAGGCAAAGTCACCCCTCGACAGGAAAATGTAAAACCTTGAATATCTCGGAAACGGAGGCAGCTAGAGGGTCCAAACTTGCACTTTTTCAAATGGCTGTAACTCGAAAACTACGGCAGCTAGAGAGTTGATTTTGGTCTTAAAATGCAGCTTGTACCATGCCCTAAAAACCAAAAATAGGATTCCGGAACAAAACCCGCAAGAAAACTTGAAAATTTCAAGGCAAAGTCACCCCTCGACTGGAAAATATAAAACCTTGAATATCTCGGAAACGGAGGCAGCTAGAGGGTCCAAACTTGCACTTTTTCAAATGGCTGTAACTCGAAAACTACGGCAGCTAGAGTGTTGATTTGGGTCTTCAAATGCAGCTTGTACCATGCCCTAAAAAACAAAAATAGGATTCCGGGACAAAACCCGCAAGAAAACTTGAAAATTTCAAGGCAAAGTCACCCCTCGACTGGAAAATATAAAACCTTGAATATCTCGGAAACGGAGGCAGCTAGAGGGTCCAAACTTGCACTTTTTCAAATGGCTGTAACTCGAAAACTACGGCAGCTAGAGAGTTGACTTTGGTCTTCAAATGCAGCTTGTACCATGCCCTAAAAACCAAAAATAAGATTCCGGAACAAAACCCGCAAGAAAACTTGAAAATTTCAAGGCAAAGTCACCCCTCGACTGGAAAATATAAAACCTTGAATATCTCGGAAACGGAGGCAGCTAGAGGGTCCAAACTTGCACTTTTTCAAATGGCTGTAACTCGAAAACTACGGCAGCTAGAGTGTTGATTTGGGTCTTCAAATGCAGCTTGTGCCATGCCCTAAAAAACAAAAATAGGATTCCGGGACAAAACCCGCAAGAAAACTTGAAAATTTCAAGGCAAAGTCACCCCTCGACTGGAAAATATAAAACCTTGAATATCTCGGAAACGGAGGCAGCTAGAGGGTCCAAACTTGCACTTTTTCAAATGGCTGTAACTCGAAAACTACGGCAGCTAGAGAGTTGACTTTGGTCTTCAAATGCAGCTTGTACCATGCCCTAAAAACCAAAAATAAGATTCCGGAACAAAACCCGCAAGAAAACTTGAAAATTTCAAGGCAAAGTCACCCCTCGACTGGAAAATATAAAACCTTGAATATCTCGGAAACGGAGGCAGCTAGAGGGTCCAAACTTGCACTTTTTCAAATGGCCCTACCTCGAAAACTGCGGCAGCTAGAGAGTTGATTTGGGTCTTCAAATGCAGCTTGTACCATGCCCTAAAAACCAAAAATAAGATTCCGGAACAAAACCCGCAAGAAAACTTGAAAATTTCAAGGCAAAGTCACCCCTCGACTGGAAAATATAAAACCTGGAGTATCTCGGAAACGGAGGCAGCTAGAGGGTCCAAACTTGCACTTTTTCAAATGGCCCTACCTCGAAAACTGCGGCAGCTAGAGAGTTGATTTGGGTCTTCAAATGCAGCTTGTACCATGCCCTAAAAACCAAAAATAGGATTCCGGAACAAAACCCGCAAGAAAACTTGAAAATTTCAAGGCAAAGTCACCCCTCGACAGGAAAATGTAAAACCTTGAATATCTCGGAAACGGAGGCAGCTAGAGGGTCCAAACTTGCACTTTTTCAAATGGCTGTAACTCGAAAACTACGGCAGCTAGAGAGTTGATTTTGGTCTTAAAATGCAGCTTGTACCATGCCCTAAAAACCAAAAATAGGATTCCGGAACAAAACCCGCAAGAAAACTTGAAAATTTCAAGGCAAAGTCACCCCTCGACTGGAAAATATAAAACCTTGAATATCTCGGAAACGGAGGCAGCTAGAGGGTCCAAACTTGCACTTTTTCAAATGGCTGTAACTCGAAAACTACGGCAGCTAGAGTGTTGATTTGGGTCTTCAAATGCAGCTTGTACCATGCCCTAAAAAACAAAAATAGGATTCCGGGACAAAACCCGCAAGAAAACTTGAAAATTTCAAGGCAAAGTCACCACTCGACTGGAAAATATAAAACCTTGAATATCTCGGAAACGGAGGCAGCTAGAGGGTCCAAACTTGCACTTTTTCAAATGGCTGTAACTCGAAAACTACGGCAGCTAGAGAGTTGACTTTGGTCTTCAAATGCAGCTTGTACCATGCCCTAAAAACCAAAAATAGGATTCCGGAACAAAACCCGCAAGAAAACTTGAAAATTTCAAGGCAAAGTCACCCCTCGACTGGAAAATATAAAACCTTGAATATCTCGGAAACGGAGGCAGCTAGAGGGTCCAAACTTGCACTTTTTCAAATGGCCCTACCTCGAAAACTGCGGCAGCTAGAGAGTTGATTTGGGTCTTCAAATGCAGCTTGTACCATGCCCTAAAAACCAAAAATAGGATTCCGGAACAAAGCCCGCAAGAAAACTTGAAAATTTCAAGGCAAAGTCACCCCTCGACAGGAAAATGTAAAACCTTGAATATCTCGGAAACGGAGGCAGCTAGAGGGTCCAAACTTGCACTTTTTCAAATGGCTGTATTTCGAAAACTACGGCAGCTAGAGAGTTGATTTTGGTCTTAAAATGCAGCTTGTACCATGCCCTAAAAACCAAAAATAGGATTCCGGAACAAAACCCGCAAGAAAACTTGAAAATTTCAAGGCAAAGTCACCCCTCGACTGGAAAATATAAAACCTTGAATATCTCGGAAACGGAGGCAGCTAGAGGGTCCAAACTTGCACTTTTTCAAATGGCTGTAACTCGAAAACTACGGCAGCTAGAGTGTTGATTTGGGTCTTCAAATGCAGCTTGTACCATGCCCTAAAAAACAAAAATAGGATTCCGGGACAAAACCCGCAAGAAAACTTGAAAATTTCAAGGCAAAGTCACCCCTCGACTGGAAAATATAAAACCTTGAATATCTCGGAAACGGAGGCAGCTAGAGGGTCCAAACTTGCACTTTTTCAAATGGCTGTAACTCGAAAACTACGGCAGCTAGAGAGTTGACTTTGGTCTTCAAATGCAGCTTGTACCATGCCCTAAAAACCAAAAATAAGATTCCGGAACAAAACCCGCAAGAAAACTTGAAAATTTCAAGGCAAAGTCACCCCTCGACTGGAAAATATAAAACCTTGAATATCTCGGAAACGGAGGCAGCTAGAGGGTCCAAACTTGCACTTTTTCAAATGGCTGTAACTCGAAAACTACGGCAGCTAGAGTGTTGATTTGGGTCTTCAAATGCAGCTTGTGCCATGCCCTAAAAAACAAAAATAGGATTCCGGGACAAAACCCGCAAGAAAACTTGAAAATTTCAAGGCAAAGTCACCCCTCGACTGGAAAATATAAAACCTTGAATATCTCGGAAACGGAGGCAGCTAGAGGGTCCAAACTTGCACTTTTTCAAATGGCTGTAACTCGAAAACTACGGCAGCTAGAGAGTTGACTTTGGTCTTCAAATGCAGCTTGTACCATGCCCTAAAAACCAAAAATAAGATTCCGGAACAAAACCCGCAAGAAAACTTGAAAATTTCAAGGCAAAGTCACCCCTCGACTGGAAAATATAAAACCTTGAATATCTCGGAAACGGAGGCAGCTAGAGGGTCCAAACTTGCACTTTTTCAAATGGCTGTAACTCGAAAACTACGGCAGCTAGAGAGTTGATTTTGGTCTTAAAATGCAGCTTGTACCATGCCCTAAAAACCAAAAATAGGATTCCGGAACAAAACCCGCAAGAAAACTTGAAAATTTCAAGGCAAAGTCACCCCTCGACTGGAAAATATAAAACCTTGAATATCTCGGAAACGGAGGCAGCTAGAGGGTCCAAACTTGCACTTTTTCAAATAGCTGTAACTCGAAAACTACGGCAGCTAGAGAGTTGACTTTGGTCTTCAAATGCAGCTTGTACCATGCCCTAAAAACCAAAAATAGGATTCCGGAACAAAACCCGCAAGAAGACTTGAAAATTTCAAGGCAAAGTCACCCCTCGACTGGAAAATATAAAACCTTGAATATCTCGGAAACGGAGGCAGCTAGAGGGTCCAAACTTGCACTTTTTCAAATGGCTGTAACTCGAAAACTACGGCAGCTAGAGAGTTGATTTTGGTCTTAAAATGCAGCTTGTACCATGCCCTAAAAACCAAAAATAGGATTCCGGAACAAAACCCGCAAGAAAACTTGAAAATTTCAAGGCAAAGTCACCCCTCGACTGGAAAATATAAAACCTTGAATATCTCGGAAACGGAGGCAGCTAGAGGGTCCAAACTTGCACTTTTTCAAATGGCCCTACCTCGAAAACTGCGGCAGCTAGAGAGTTGATTTGGGTCTTCAAATGCAGCTTGTACCATGCCCTAAAAACCAAAAATAGGATTCCGGAACAAAACCCGCAAGAAAACTTGAAAATTTCAAGGCAAAGTCACCCCTCGACAGGAAAATGTAAAACCTTGAATATCTCGGAAACGGAGGCAGCTAGAGGGTCCAAACTTGCACTTTTTCAAATGGCTGTAACTCGAAAACTACGGCAGCTAGAGAGTTGATTTTGGTCTTAAAATGCAGCTTGTACCATGCCCTAAAAACCAAAAATAGGATTCCGGAACAAAACCCGCAAGAAAACTTGAAAATTTCAAGGCAAAGTCACCCCTCGACTGGAAAATATAAAACCTTGAATATCTCGGAAACGGAGGCAGCTAGAGGGTCCAAACTTGCACTTTTTCAAATGGCTGTAACTCGAAAACTACGGCAGCTAGAGTGTTGATTTGGGTCTTCAAATGCAGCTTGTGCCATGCCCTAAAAAACAAAAATAGGATTCCGGGACAAAACCCGCAAGAAAACTTGAAAATTTCAAGGCAAAGTCACCCCTCGACTGGAAAATATAAAACCTTGAATATCTCGGAAACGGAGGCAGCTAGAGGGTCCAAACTTGCACTTTTTCAAATGGCTGTAACTCGAAAACTACGGCAGCTAGAGAGTTGATTTTGGTCTTAAAATGCAGCTTGTACCATGCCCTAGAAACCAAAAATAGGATTGCGGAACAAAACCCGCAAGAAAACTTGAAAATTTCAAGGCAAAGTCACCCCTCGACTGGAAAATATAAAACCTTGAATATCTCGGAAACGGAGGCAGCTAGAGGGTCCAAACTTGCACTTTTTCAAATGGCTGTAACTCGAAAACTACGGCAGCTAGAGAGTTGATTTTGGTCTTAAAATGCAGCTTGTACCATGCCCTAAAGACCAAAAATAGGATTCCGGAACAAAACCCGCAAGAAAACTTGAAAATTTCAAGGCAAAGTCACCCCTCGACTGGAAAATATAAAACCTTGAATATCTCGGAAACGGAGGCAGCTAGAGGGTCCAAACTTGCACTTTTTCAAATGGCTGTAACTCGAAAACTACGGCAGCTAGGGAGTTGATTTGGGTCTGAAAATGCAGCTTGTACCATGCCCTAAAAACCAAAAATAGGATTCCGGAACAAAACCCGCAAGAAAACTTGAAAATTTCAAGGCAAAGTCACCCCTCGACTGGAAAATATAAAACCTTGAATATCTCGAAAACGGAGGCAGCTAACTTGCACTTTTTCAAATGGCTGTAACTCGAAAACTACGGCAGCTAGAGAGTTGATTTTGGTCTTAAAATGCAGCTTGTACCATGCCCTAAAAACCAAAAATAGGATTCCGGAACAAAACCCGCAAGAAAACTTGAAAATTTCAAGGCAAAGTCACCCCTCGACTGGAAAATATAAAACCTTGAATATCTCGGAAACGGAGGCAGCTAGAGGGTCCAAACTTGCACTTTTTCAAATGGCTGTAACTCGAAAACTACGGCAGCTAGAGAGTTGATTTGGGTCTGAAAATGCAGCTTGTACCATGCCCTAAAAACCAAAAATAGGATTCCGGAACAAAACCCGCAAGAAAACTTGAAAATTTCAAGGCAAAGTCACCCCTCGACTGGAAAATATAAAACCTTGAATATCTCGGAAACGGAGGCAGCTAGAGGGTCCAAACTTGCACTTTTTCAAATGGCTGTAACTCGAAAACTACGGCAGCTAGAGAGTTGATTTGGGTCTGAAAATGCAGCTTGTACCATGCCCTAAAAACCAAAAATAGGATTCCGGAACAAAACCGGCAAGAAAACTTGAAAATTTCAAGGCAAAGTCACCCCTCGACTGGAAAATATAAAACCTTGAATATCTCGGAAACGGAGGCAGCTAGAGGGTCCAAACTTGCACTTTTTCAAATGGCTGTAACTCGAAAACTACGGCAGCTAGAGAGTTGATTTGGGTCTGAAAATGCAGCTTGTACCATGCCCTAAAAACCAAAAATAGGATTCCGGAACAAAACCCGCAAGAAAACTTGAAAATTTCAAGGCAAAGTCACCCCTCGACTGGAAAATATAAAACCTTGAATATCTCGAAAACGGAGGCAGCTAGAGGGTCCAAACTTGCACTTTTTCAAATGGCTGTAACTCGAAAACTACGGCAGCTAGAGAGTTGATTTTGGTCTTAAAATGCAGCTTGTACCATGCCCTAAAAACCAAAAATAGGATTCCGGAACAAAACCCGCAAGAAAACTTGAAAATTTCAAGGCAAAGTCACCCCTCGACTGGAAAATATAAAACCTTGAATATCTCGGAAACGGAGGCAGCTAGAGGGTCCAAACTTGCACTTTTTCAAATGGCTGTAACTCGAAAACTACGGCAGCTAGAGAGTTGTTTTGGGTGAAAATGCAGCTTGTACCATGCCCTAAAAACCAAAAATAGGATTCCGGAACAAAACCCGCAAGAAAACTTGAAAATTTCAAGGCAAAGTCACCCCTCGACTGGAAAATATAAAACCTTGAATATCTCGGAAACGGAGGCAGCTAGAGGGTCCAAACTTGCACTTTTCAAATGGCTGTAACTCGAAAACTACGGCAGCTAGAGAGTTGATTTTGGTCTTAAAATGCAGCTTGTACCATGCCCTAAAAACCAAAAATAGGATTCCGGAACAAAACCCGCAAGAAAACTTGAAAATTTCAAGGCAAAGTCACCCCTCGACTGGAAAATATAAAACCTTGAATATCTCGGAAACGGAGGCAGCTAGAGGGTCCAAACTTGCACTTTTTCAAATGGCTGTAACTCGAAAACTACGGCAGCTAGAGAGTTGATTTTGGTCTTAAAATGCAGCTTGTACCATGCCCTAAAAACCAAAAATAGGATTCCGGAACAAAACCCGCAAGAAAACTTGAAAATTTCAAGGCAAAGTCACCCCTCGACTGGAAAATATAAAACCTTGAATATCTCGGAAACGGAGGCAGCTAGAGGGTCCAAACTTGCACTTTTTCAAATGGCTGTAACTCGAAAACTACGGCAGCTAGAGAGTTGATTTGGGTCTTCAAATGCAGCTTGTACCATGCCCTAAAAACCAAAAATAGGATTCCGGAACAAAACCCGCAAGAAAACTTGAAAATTTCAAGGCAAAGTCACCCCTCGACTGGAAAATATAAAACCTTGAATATCTCGGAAACGGAGGCAGCTAGAGGGTCCAAACTTGCACTTTTTCAAATGGCTGTAACTCGAAAACTACGGCAGCTAGAGAGTTGATTTGGGTCTTCAAATGCAGCTTGTACCATGCCCTAAAAACCAAAAATAGGATTCCGGAACAAAACCCGCAAGAAAACTTGAAAATTTCAAGGCAAAGTCACCCCTCGACTGGAAAATATAAAACCTTGAATATCTCGGAAACGGAGGCAGCTAGAGGGTCCAAACTTGCACTTTTTCAAATGGCTGTAACTCGAAAACTATGGCAGCTAGAGAGTTGATTTGGGTCTGAAAATGCAGCTTGTACCATGCCCTAAAAACCAAAAATAGGATTCCGGAACAAAACCCGCAAGAAAACTTGAAAATTTCAAGGCAAAGTCACCCCTCGACTGGAAAATATAAAACCTTGAATATCTCGGAAACGGAGGCAGCTAGAGGGTCCAAACTTGCACTTTTTCAAATGGCTGTAACTCGAAAACTACGGCAGCTAGAGAGTTGATTTTGGTCTTAAAATGCAGCTTGTACCATGCCCTAAAAACCAAAAATAGGATTCCGGAACAAAACCCGCAAGAAAACTTGAAAATTTCAAGGCAAAGTCACCCCTCGACAGGAAAATGTAAAACCTTGAATATCTCGGAAACGGAGGCAGCTAGAGGGTCCAAACTTGCACTTTTTCAAATGGCTGTAACTCGAAAACTACGGCAGCTAGAGAGTTGATTTTGGTCTAAAAATGCAGCTTGTACCATGCCCTAAAAACCAAAAATAGGATTCCGGAACAAAACCCGCAAGAAAACTTGAAAATTTCAAGGCAAAGTCACCCCTCGACTGGAAAATATAAAACCTTGAATATCTCGGAAACGGAGGCAGCTAGAGGGTCCAAACTTGCACTTTTTCAAATGGCTGTAACTCGAAAACTACGGCAGCTAGAGAGTTGATTTGGGTCTTCAAATGCAGCTTGTACCATGCCCCAAAAACCAAAAATAGGATTCCGGAACAAAACCCGCAAGAAAACTTGAAAATTTCTAGGCAAAGTCACCCCTCGACTGGAAAATATAAAACCTTGAATATCTCGGAAACGGAGGCAGCTAGAGGGTCCAAACTTGCACTTTTTCAAATGGCTGTAACTCGAAAACTACGGCAGCTAGAGAGTTGATTTTGGTCTTAAAATGCAGCTTGTACCATGCCCTAAAACCCAAAAATAGGATTCCGGAACAAAACCCGCAAGAAAACTTGAAAATTTCAAGGCAAAGTCACCCCTCGACTGGAAAATATAAAACCTTGAATATCTCGGAAACGGAGGCAGCTAGAGGGTCCAAACTTGCACTTTTTCAAATGGCTGTAACTCGAAAACTACGGCAGCTAGAGAGTTGATTTGGGTCTTCAAATGCAGCTTGTACCATGCCCTAAAAACCAAAAATAGGATTCCGGAACAAAACCCGCAAGAAAACTTGAAAATTTCAAGGCAAAGTCACCCCTCGACTGGAAAATATAAAACCTTGAATATCTCGGAAACGGAGGCAGCTAGAGGGTCCAAACTTGCACTTTTTCAAATGGCCCTACCTCGAAAACTGCGGCAGCTAGAGAGTTGATTTGGGTCTTCAAATGCAGCTTGTACCATGCCCTAAAAACCAAAAATAGGATTCCGGAACAAAACCCGCAAGAAAACTTGAAAATTTCAAGGCAAAGTCACCCCTCGACTGGAAAAAATAAAACCTTGAATATCTCGGAAACGGAGGCAGCTAGAGGGTCCAAACTTGCACTTTTTCAAATGGCTGTAACTCGAAAACTACGGCAGCTAGAGAGTTGATTTTGGTCTTAAAATGCAGCTTGTACCATGCCCTAAAAACCAAAAATAGGATTGCGGAACAAAACCCGCAAGAAAACTTGAAAATTTCAAGGCAAAGTCACCCCTCGACTGGAAAATATAAAACCTTGAATATCTCGGAAACGGAGGCAGCTAGAGGGTCCAAACTTGCACTTTTTCAAATGGCTGTAACTCGAAAACTACGGCAGCTAGAGAGTTGATTTTGGTCTTAAAATGCAGCTTGTACCATGCCCTAAAAACCAAAAATAGGATTCCGGAACAAAACCCGCAAGAAAACTTGAAAATTTCAAGGCAAAGTCACCCCTCGACTGGAAAATATAAAACCTTGAATATCTCGGAAACGGAGGCAGCTAGAGGGTCCAAACTTGCACTTTTTCAAATGGCCCTACCTCGAAAACTGCGGCAGCTAGAGAGTTGATTTGGGTCTTCAAATGCTGCTTGTACCATGCCCTAAAAACCAAAAATAGGATTCCGGAACAAAACCCGCAAGAAAACTTGAAAATTTCAAGGCAAAGTCACCCCTCGACTGGAAAATATAAAACCTTGAATATCTCGGAAACGGAGGCAGCTAGAGGGTCCAAACTTGCACTTTTTCAAATGGCTGTAACTCGAAAACTACGGCAGCTAGAGAGTTGATTTTGGTCTTAAAATGCAGCTTGTACCATGCCCTAAAAACCAAAAATAGGATTCCGGAACAAAACCCGCAAGAAAACTTGAAAATTTCAAGGCAAAGTCACCCCTCGACTGGAAAATATAAAACCTTGAATATCTCGGAAACGGAGGCAGCTAGAGGGTCCAAACTTGCACTTTTTCAAATGGCTGTAACTCGAAAACTACGGCAGCTAGAGAGTTGATTTGGGTCTTCAAATGCAGCTTGTACCATGCCCTAAAAACCAAAAATAGGATTCCGGAACAAAACCCGCAAGAAAACTTGAAAATTTCAAGGCAAAGTCACCCCTCGACTGGAAAATATAAAACCTTGAATATCTCGGAAACGGAGGCAGCTAGAGGGTCCAAACTTGCACTTTTTCAAATGGCTGTAACTCGAAAACTACGGCAGCTAGAGAGTTGATTTGGGTCTTCAAATGCAGCTTGTACCATGCCCTAAAAACCAAAAATAGGATTCCGGAACAAAACCCGCAAGAAAACTTGAAAATTTCAAGGCAAAGTCACCCCTCGACTGGAAAATATAAAACCTTGAATATCTCGGAAACGGAGGCAGCTAGAGGGTCCAAAATTGCACTTTTTCAAATGGCTGTAACTCGAAAACTACGGCAGCTAGAGAGTTGATTTGGGTCTTCAAATGCAGCTTGTACCATGCCCTAAAAACCAAAAATAGGATTCCGGAACAAAACCCGCAAGAAAACTTGAAAATTTCAAGGCAAAGTCACCCCTCGACTGGAAAATATAAAACCTTGAATATCTCGGAAACGGAGGCAGCTAGAGGGTCCAAACTTGCACTTTTTCAAATGGCTGTAACTCGAAAACTACGGCAGCTAGAGAGTTGATTTTGGTCTTAAAATGCAGCTTGTACCATGCCCTAAAAACCAAAAATAGGATTCAGGAACAAAACCCGCAAGAAAACTTGAAAATTTCTAGGCAAAGTCACCCCTCGACTGGAAAATATAAAACCTTGAATATCTCGGAAACGGAGGCAGCTAGAGGGTCCAAACTTGCACTTTTTCAAATGGCTGTAACTCGAAAACTACGACAGCTAGAGAGTTGATTTTGGTCTTAAAATGCAGCTTGTACCATGCCCTAAAAACCAAAAATAGGATTCCGGAACAAAACCCGCAAGAAAACTTGAAAATTTCAAGGCAAAGTCACCCCTCGACTGGAAAATATAAAACCTTGAATATCTCGGAAACGGAGGCAGCTAGAGGGTCCAAACTTGCACTTTTTCAAATGGCTGTAACTCGAAAACTACGGCAGCTAGAGAGTTGATTTTGGTCTTAAAATGCAGCTTGTACCATGCCCTAAAACCCAAAAATAGGATTCCGGAACAAAACCCGCAAGAAAACTTGAAAATTTCAAGGCAAAGTCACCCCTCGACTGGAAAATATAAAACCTTGAATATCTCGGAAACGGAGGCAGCTAGAGGGTCCAAACTTGCACTTTTTCAAATGGCTGTAACTCGAAAACTACGGCAGCTAGAGAGTTGATTTGGGTCTTCAAATGCAGCTTGTACCATGCCCTAAAAACCAAAAATAGGATTCCGGAACAAAACCCGCAAGAAAACTTGAAAATTTCTAGGCAAAGTCACCCCTCGACTAGAAAATATAAAACCTTGAATATCTCGGAAACGGAGGCAGCTAGAGGGTCCAAACTTGCACTTTTTCAAATGGCTGTAACTCGAAAACTACGGCAGCTAGAGAGTTGATTTGGGTCTTCAAATGCAGCTTGTACCATGCCCTAAAAACCAAAAAAAGGATTCCGGAACAAAACCCACAAGAAAACTTGAAAATTTCAAGGCAAAGTCACCCCTCGACTGGAAAATATAAAACCTTGAATATCTCGGAAACGGAGGCAGCTAGAGGGTCCAAACTTGCACTTTTTCAAATGGCTGTAACTCGAAAACTACGGCAGCTAGAGAGTTGATTTTGGTCTTAAAATGCAGCTTGTACCATGCCCTAAAACCCAAAAATAGGATTCCGGAACAAAACCCGCAAGAAAACTTGAAAATTTCAAGGCAAAGTCACCCCTCGACAGGAAAATGTAAAACATTGAAAATCTCGGAAACGGAGGCAGCTAGAGGGTCCAAACTTGCACTTTTTCAAATGGCTGTAACTCGAAAACTACGGCAGCTAGAGAGTTGATTTGGGTCTTCAAATGCAGCTTGTACCATGCCCTAAAAACCAAAAAAAGGATTCCGGAACAAAACCCGCAAGAAAACTTGAAAATTTCAAGGCAAAGTCACCCCTCGACTGAAAATATAAAACCTTGAATAACTCGGAAACGGAGGCAGCTAGAGGGTCCAAACTTGCACTTTTTCAAATGGCTGTAACTCGAAAACTACGGCAGCTAGAGAGTTGATTTGGGTCTTCAAATGCAGCTTGTACCATGCCCTAAAAACCAAAAAAAGGATTCCGGAACAAAACCCGCAAGAAAACTTGAAAATTTCAAGGCAAAGTCACCCCTCGACTGGAAAATATAAAACCTTGAATATCTCGGAAACGGAGGCAGCTAGAGGGTCCAAACTTGCACTTTTTCAAATGGCTGTAACTCGAAAACTACGGCAGCTAGAGAGTTGATTTGGGTCTTCAAATGCAGCTTGTACCATGCCCTAAAAACAAAAAAAAAAAAGGATTCCGGAACAAAACCCGCAAGAAAACTTGAAAATTTCAAGGCAAAGTCACCCCTCGACTGGAAAATATAAAACCTTGAATATCTCGGAAACGGAGGCAGCTAGAGGGTCCAAACTTGCACTTTTTCAAATGGCTGTAACTCGAAAACTACGGCAGCTAGAGAGTTGACTTTGGTCTTCAAATGCAGCTTGTACCATGCCCTAAAAACCAAAAATAGGATTCCGGAACAAAACCCGCAAGAAAACTTGAAAATTTCAAGGCAAAGTCACCCCTCGACTGGAAAATATAAAACCTTGAATATCTCGGAAACGGAGGCAGCTAGAGGGTCCAAACTTGCACTTTTTCAAATGGCTGTAACTCGAAAACTACGGCAGCTAGAGAGTTGATTTGGGTCTTCAAATGCAGCTTGTACCATGCCCTAAAAACCAAAAAAAAAAAGGATTCCGGAACAAAACCCGCAAGAAAACTTGAAAATTTCAAGGCAAAGTCACCCCTCGACTGGAAAATATAAAACCTTGAATATCTCGGAAACGGAGGCAGCTAGAGGGTCCAAACTTGCACTTTTTCAAATGGCTGTAACTCGAAAACTACGGCAGCTAGAGAGTTGACTTTGGTCTTCAAATGCAGCTTGTACCATGCCCTAAAAACCAAAAATAGGATTCCGGAACAAAACCCTCAAGAAAACTTGAAAATTTCAAGGCAAAGTCACCCCTCGACTGGAAAATATAAAACCTTGAATATCTCGGAAACGGAGGCAGCTAGAGGGTCCAAACTTGCACTTTTTCAAATGGCTGTAACTCGAAAACTACGGCAGCTAGAGAGTTGACTTTGGTCTTCAAATGCAGCTTGTACCATGCCCTAAAAACCAAAAATAGGATTCCGGAACAAAGCCCGCAAGAAAACTTGAAAATTTCAAGGCAAAGTCACCCCTCGACTGGAAAATATAAAACCTTGAATATCTCGGAAACGGAGGCAGCTAGAGGGTCCAAACTTGCACTTTTTCAAATGGCCCTACCTCGAAAACTGCGGCAGCTAGAGAGTTGATTTGGGTCTTAAAATGCAGCTTGTACCATGCCCTAAAAACCAAAAATAGGATTCCGGAACAAAACCCGCAAGAAAACTTGAAAATTTCAAGGCAAAGTCACCCCTCGACTAGAAAATATAAAACCTTGAATATCTCGGAAACGGAGGCAGCTAGAGGGTCCAAACTTGCACTTTTTCAAATGGCTGTAACTCGAAAACTACGGCAGCTAGAGAGTTGATTTTGGTCTTAAAATGCAGCTTGTACCATGCCCTAAAAACCAAAAATAGGATTCCGGAACAAAACCCGCAAGAAAACTTGAAAATTTCAAGGCAAAGTCACCCCTCGACTGGAAAATATAAAACCTTGAATATCTCGGAAACGGAGGCAGCTAGAGGGTCCAAACTTGCACTTTTTCAAATGGCTGTAACTCGAAAACTACGGCAGCTAGAGTGTTGATTTGGGTCTTCAAATGCAGCTTGTGCCATGCCCTAAAAAAAAAAAAAATAGGATTCCGGGACAAAACCCGCAAGAAAACTTGAAAATTTCAAGGCAAAGTCACCCCTCGACTGGAAAATATAAAACCTTGAATATCTCGGAAACGGAGGCAGCTAGAGGGTCCAAACTTGCACTTTTTCAAATGGCTGTAACTCGAAAACTACGGCAGCTAGAGAGTTGACTTTGGTCTTCAAATGCAGCTTGTACCATGCCCTAAAAACCAAAAATAGGATTCCGGAACAAAACCCGCAAGAAAACTTGAAAATTTCAAGGCAAAGTCACCCCTCGACTGGAAAATATAAAACCTTGAATATCTCGGAAACGGAGGCAGCTAGAGGGTCCAAACTTGCACTTTTTCAAATGGCTGTAACTCGAAAACTACGGCAGCTAGAGAGTTGATTTGGGTCTTAAAATGCAGCTTGTACCATTCCCTAAAAACCAAAAATAGGATTCCGGAACAAAACCCGCAAGAAAACTTGAAAATTTCAAGGCAAAGTCACCCCTCGACAGGAAAATGTAAAACCTTGAATATCTCGGAAACGGAGGCAGCTAGAGGGTCCAAACTTGCACTTTTTCAAATGGCCCTACCTCGAAAACTGCGGCAGCTAGAGAGTTGATTTGGGTCTTAAAATGCAGCTTGTACCATGCCCTAAAAACCAAAAATAGGATTCCGGAACAAAACCCGCAAGAAAACTTGAAAATTTCAAGGCAAAGTCACCCCTCGACAGGAAAATGTAAAACCTTGAATATCTCGGAAACGGAGGCAGCTAGAGGGTCCAAACTTGCACTTTTTCAAATGGCTGTAACTCGAAAACTACGGCAGCTAGAGAGTTGATTTGGGTCTTCAAATGCAGCTTGTACCATGCCCTAAAAACCAAAAATAGGATTCCGGAACAAAACCCGCAAGAAAACTTGAAAATTTCAAGGCAAAGTCACCCCTCGACTGGAAAATATAAAACCTTGAATATCTCGGAAACGGAGGCAGCTAGAGGGTCCAAACTTGCACTTTTTCAAATGGCTGTAACTCGAAAACTACGGCAACTAGAGAGTTGATTTGGGTTTTCAAATGCAGCTTGTACCATGCCCTAAAAACCAAAAATAGGATTGCGGAACAAAACCCGCAAGAAAACTTGAAAATTTCAAGGCAAAGTCACCCCTCGACTGGAAAATATAAAACCTTGAATATCTCGGAAACGGAGGCAGCTAGAGGGTCCAAACTTGCACTTTTTCAAATGGCCCTACCTCGAAAACTGCGGCAGCTAGAGAGTTGATTTGGGTCTTAAAATGCAGCTTGTACCATGCCCTAAAAACCAAAAATAGGATTCCGGAACAAAACCCGCAAGAAAACTTGAAAATTTCAAGGCAAAGTCACCCCTCGACAGGAAAATGTAAAACCTTGAATATCTCGGAAACGGAGGCAGCTAGAGGGTCCAAACTTGCACTTTTTCAAATGGCTGTAACTCGAAAACTACGCCAGCTAGAGAGTTGATTTTGGTCTTAAAGTGCAGCTTGTACCATGCCCTAAAAACCAAAAATAGGATTCCGGAACAAAACCCGCAAGAAAACTTGAAAATTTCAAGGCAAAGTCACCCCTCGACTGGAAAATATAAAACCTGGAGTATCTCGGAAACGGAGGCAGCTAGAGGGTCCAAACTTGCACTTTTTCAAATGGCCCTACCTCGAAAACTGCGGCAGCTAGAGAGTTGATTTGGGTCTTCAAATGCAGCTTGTACCATGCCCTAAAAACCAAAAATAGGATTCCGGAACAAAACCCGCAAGAAAACTTGAAAATTTCAAGGCAAAGTCACCCCTCGACAGGAAAATGTAAAACCTTGAATATCTCGGAAACGGAGGCAGCTAGAGGGTCCAAACTTGCACTTTTTCAAATGGCCCTACCTCGAAAACTACGGCAGCTAGAGTGTTGATTTGGGTCTTCAAATGCAGCTTGTACCATGCCCTAAAAAACAAAAATAGGATTCCGGGACAAAACCCGCAAGAAAACTTGAAAATTTCAAGGCAAAGTCACCCCTCGACTGGAAAATATAAAACCTTGAATATCTCGGAAACGGAGGCAGCTAGAGGGTCCAAACTTGCACTTTTTCAAATGGCTGTAACTCGAAAACTACGGCAGCTAGAGAGTTGACTTTGGTCTTCAAATGCAGCTTGTACCATGCCCTAAAAACCAAAAATAGGATTCCGGAACAAAACCCGCAAGAAAACTTGAAAATTTCAAGGCAAAGTCACCCCTCGACTGGAAAATATAAAACCTTGAATATCTCGGAAACGGAGGCAGCTAGAGGGTCCAAACTTGCACTTTTTCAAATGGCCCTACCTCGAAAACTGCGGCAGCTAGAGAGTTGATTTGGGTCTTAAAATGCAGCTTGTACCATGCCCTAAAAACCAAAAATAGGATTCCGGAACAAAACCCGCAAGAAAACTTGAAAATTTCAAGGCAAAGTCACCCCTCGACAGGAAAATGTAAAACCTTGAATATCTCGGAAACGGAGGCAGCTAGAGGGTCCAAACTTGCACTTTTTCAAATGGCCCTACCTCGAAAACTGCGGCAGCTAGAGAGTTGATTTGGGTCTTCAAATGCAGCTTGTACCATGCCCTAAAAACCAAAAATAGGATTCCGGAACAAAACCCGCAAGAAAACTTGAAAATTTCAAGGCAAAGTCACCCCTCGACTGGAAAATATAAAACCTTGAATATCTCGGAAACGGAGGCAGCTAGAGGGTCCAAACTTGCACTTTTTCAAATGGCCCTACCTCGAAAACTACGGCAGCTAGAGAGTTGATTTTGGTCTTCAAATGCAGCTTGTACCATGCCCTAAAAACCAAAAATAGGATTCCGGAACAAAACCCGCAAGAAAACTTGAAAATTTCAAGGCAAAGTCACCCCTCGACTGGAAAATATAAAACCTTGAATATCTCGGAAACGGAGGCAGCTAGAGGGTCCAAACTTGCACTTTTTCAAATGGCTGTAACTCGAAAACTACGGCAGCTAGAGAGTTGATTTGGGTCTTCAAATGCAGCTTGTACCATGCCCTAAAAACCAAAAATAGGATTCCGGAACAAAACCCGCAAGAAAACTTGAAAATTTCAAGGCAAAGTCACCCCTCGACTGGAAAATATAAAACCTTGAATATCTCGGAAACGGAGGCAGCTAGAGGGTCCAAACTTGCACTTTTTCAAATGGCTGTAACTCGAAAACTACGGCAGCTAGAGAGTTGATTTTGGTCTTAAAATGCAGCTTGTACCATGCCCTAAAAACCAAAAATAGGATTCAGGAACAAAACCCGCAAGAAAACTAGAAAATTTCTAGGCAAAGTCACCCCTCGACTGGAAAATATAAAACCTTGAATATCTCGGAAACGGAGGCAGCTAGAGGGTCCAAACTTGCACTTTTTCAAATGGCTGTAACTCGAAAACTACGACAGCTAGAGAGTTGATTTTGGTCTTAAAATGCAGCTTGTACCATGCCCTAAAAACCAAAAATAGGATTCCGGAACAAAACCCGCAAGAAAACTTGAAAATTTCAAGGCAAAGTCACCCCTCGACTGGAAAATATAAAACCTTGAATATCTCGGAAACGGAGGCAGCTAGAGGGTCCAAACTTGCACTTTTTCAAATGGCTGTAACTCGAAAACTACGGCAGCTAGAGAGTTGACTTTGGTCTTCAAATGCAGCTTGTACCATGCCCTAAAAACCAAAAATAGGATTCCGGAACAAAACCCGCAAGAAAACTTGAAAATTTCAAGGCAAAGTCACCCCTCGACTGGAAAATATAAAACCTTGAATATCTCGGAAACGGAGGCAGCTAGAGGGTCCAAACTTGCACTTTTTCAAATGGCTGTAACTCGAAAACTACGGCAGCTAGAGAGTTGATTTGGGTCTTCAAATGCAGCTTGTACCATGCCCTAAAAACCAAAAATAGGATTCCGGAACAAAACCCGCAAGAAAACTTGAAAATTTCAAGGCAAAGTCACCCCTCGACTGGAAAATATAAAACCTTGAATATCTCGGAAACGGAGGCAGCTAGAGGGTCCAAACTTGCACTTTTTCAAATGGCTGTAACTCGAAAACTACGGCAGCTAGAGAGTTGATTTGGGTCTTCAAATGCAGCTTGTACCATGCCCTAAAAACCAAAAATAGGATTCCGGAACAAAACCCGCAAGAAAACTTGAAAATTTCAAGGCAAAGTCACCCCTCGACTGGAAAATATAAAACCTTGAATATCTCGGAAACGGAGGCAGCTAGAGGGTCCAAACTTGCACTTTTTCAAATGGCTGTAACTCGAAAACTACGGCAGCTAGAGAGTTGATTTTGGTCTTAAAATGCAGCTTGTACCATGCCCTAAAAACCAAAAATAGGATTCAGGAACAAAACCCGCAAGAAAACTTGAAAATTTCTAGGCAAAGTCACCCCTCGACTGGAAAATATAAAACCTTGAATATCTCGGAAACGGAGGCAGCTAGAGGGTCCAAACTTGCACTTTTTCAAATGGCTGTAACTCGAAAACTACGACAGCTAGAGAGTTGATTTTGGTCTTAAAATGCAGCTTGTACCATGCCCTAAAAACCAAAAATAGGATTCCGGAACAAAACCCGCAAGAAAACTTGAAAATTTCAAGGCAAAGTCACCCCTCGACTGGAAAATATAAAACCTTGAATATCTCGGAAACGGAGGCAGCTAGAGGGTCCAAACTTGCACTTTTTCAAATGGCTGTAACTCGAAAACTACGGCAGCTAGAGAGTTGATTTTGGTCTTAAAATGCAGCTTGTACCATGCCCTAAAACCCAAAAATAGGATTCCGGAACAAAACCCGCAAGAAAACTTGAAAATTTCAAGGCAAAGTCACCCCTCGACTGGAAAATATAAAACCTTGAATATCTCGGAAACGGAGGCAGCTAGAGGGTCCAAACTTGCACTTTTTCAAATGGCTGTAACTCGAAAACTACGGCAGCTAGAGAGTTGATTTGGGTCTTCAAATGCAGCTTGTACCATGCCCTAAAAACCAAAAATAGGATTCCGGAACAAAACCCGCAAGAAAACTTGAAAATTTCTAGGCAAAGTCACCCCTCGACTAGAAAATATAAAACCTTGAATATCTCGGAAACGGAGGCAGCTAGAGGGTCCAAACTTGCACTTTTTCAAATGGCTGTAACTCGAAAACTACGGCAGCTAGAGAGTTGATTTTGGTCTTAAAATGCAGCTTGTACCATGCCCTAAAACCCAAAAATAGGATTCCGGAACAAAACCCGCAAGAAAACTTGAAAATTTCAAGGCAAAGTCACCCCTCGACAGGAAAATGTAAAACATTGAAAATCTCGGAAACGGAGGCAGCTAGAGGGTCCAAACTTGCACTTTTTCAAATGGCTGTAACTCGAAAACTACGGCAGCTAGAGAGTTGATTTGGGTCTTCAAATGCAGCTTGTACCATGCCCTAAAAACCAAAAAAAGGATTCCGGAACAAAACCCGCAAGAAAACTTGAAAATTTCAAGGCAAAGTCACCCCTCGACTGAAAATATAAAACCTTGAATATCTCGGAAACGGAGGCAGCTAGAGGGTCCAAACTTGCACTTTTTCAAATGGCTGTAACTCGAAAACTACGGCAGCTAGAGAGTTGATTTTGGTCTTAAAATGCAGCTTGTACCATGCCCTAAAAACCAAAAATAGGATTCCGGAACAAAACCCGCAAGAAAACTTGAAAATTTCAAGGCAAAGTCACCCCTCGACTGGAAAATATAAAACCTTGAATATCTCGGAAACGGAGGCAGCTAGAGGGTCCAAACTTGCACTTTTTCAAATGGCTGTAACTCGAAAACTACGGCAGCTAGAGAGTTGACTTTGGTCTTCAAATGCAGCTTGTACCATGCCCTAAAAACCAAAAATAGGATTCCGGAACAAAACCCGCAAGAAAACTTGAAAATTTCAAGGCAAAGTCACCCCTCGACTGGAAAATATAAAACCTTGAATATCTCGGAAACGGAGGCAGCTAGAGGGTCCAAACTTGCACTTTTTCAAATGGCCCTACCTCGAAAACTGCGGCAGCTAGAGAGTTGATTTGGGTCTTCAAATGCAGCTTGTACCATGCCCTAAAAACCAAAAATAGGATTCCGGAACAAAACCCGCAAGAAAACTTGAAAATTTCAAGGCAAAGTCACCCCTCGACAGGAAAATGTAAAACCTTGAATATCTCGGAAACGGAGCAGTCCAAACTTGCACTTTTTCAAATGGCTGTAACTCGAAAACTACGGCAGCTAGAGAGTTGATTTTGGTCTTAAAATGCAGCTTGTACCATGCCCTAAAAACCAAAAATAGGATTCCGGAACAAAACCCGCAAGAAAACTTGAAAATTTCAAGGCAAAGTCACCCCTCGACTGGAAAATATAAAACCTTGAATATCTCGGAAACGGAGGCAGCTAGAGGGTCCAAACTTGCACTTTTTCAAATGGCTGTAACTCGAAAACTACGGCAGCTAGAGTGTTGATTTGGGTCTTCAAATGCAGCTTGTGCCATGCCCTAAAAAAAAAAAATAGGATTCCGGGACAAAACCCGCAAGAAAACTTGAAAATTTCAAGGCAAAGTCACCCCTCGACTGGAAAATATAAAACCTTGAATATCTCGGAAACGGAGGCAGCTAGAGGGTCCAAACTTGCACTTTTTCAAATGGCTGTAACTCGAAAACTACGGCAGCTAGAGAGTTGACTTTGGTCTTCAAATGCAGCTTGTACCATGCCCTAAAAACCAAAAATAGGATTCCGGAACAAAACCCGCAAGAAAACTTGAAAATTTCAAGGCAAAGTCACCCCTCGACTGGAAAATATAAAACCTTGAATATCTCGGAAACGGAGGCAGCTAGAGGGTCCAAACTTGCACTTTTTCAAATGGCTGTAACTCGAAAACTACGGCAGCTAGAGAGTTGATTTGGGTCTTAAAATGCAGCTTGTACCATTCCCTAAAAACCAAAAATAGGATTCCGGAACAAAACCCGCAAGAAAACTTGAAAATTTCAAGGCAAAGTCACCCCTCGACAGGAAAATGTAAAACCTTGAATATCTCGGAAACGGAGGCAGCTAGAGGGTCCAAACTTGCACTTTTTCAAATGGCCCTACCTCGAAAACTGCGGCAGCTAGAGAGTTGATTTGGGTCTTAAAATGCAGCTTGTACCATGCCCTAAAAACCAAAAATAGGATTCCGGAACAAAACCCGCAAGAAAACTTGAAAATTTCAAGGCAAAGTCACCCCTCGACAGGAAAATGTAAAACCTTGAATATCTCGGAAACGGAGGCAGCTAGAGGGTCCAAACTTGCACTTTTTCAAATGGCTGTAACTCGAAAACTACGGCAGCTAGAGTGTTGATTTGGGTCTTCAAATGCAGCTTGTACCATGCCCTAAAAAACAAAAATAGGATTCCGGGACAAAACCCGCAAGAAAACTTGAAAATTTCAAGGCAAAGTCACCCCTCGACTGGAAAATATAAAACCTTGAATATCTCGGAAACGGAGGCAGCTAGAGGGTCCAAACTTGCACTTTTTCAAATGGCCCTACCTCGAAAACTACGGCAGCTAGAGAGTTGATTTTGGTCTTAAAATGCAGCTTGTACCATGCCCTAAAAACCAAAAATAGGATTCCGGAACAAAACCCGCAAGAAAACTTGAAAATTTCAAGGCAAAGTCACCCCTCGACTGGAAAATATAAAACCTGGAGTATCTCGGAAACGGAGGCAGCTAGAGGGTCCAAACTTGCACTTTTTCAAATGGCCCTACCTCGAAAACTGCGGCAGCTAGAGAGTTGATTTGGGTCTTCAAATGCAGCTTGTACCATGCCCTAAAAACCAAAAATAGGATTCCGGAACAAAACCCGCAAGAAAACTTGAAAATTTCAAGGCAAAGTCACCCCTCGACAGGAAAATGTAAAACCTTGAATATCTCGGAAACGGAGGCAGCTAGAGGGTCCAAACTTGCACTTTTTCAAATGGCCCTACCTCGAAAACTACGGCAGCTAGAGTGTTGATTTGGGTCTTCAAATGCAGCTTGTACCATGCCCTAAAAAACAAAAATAGGATTCCGGGACAAAACCCGCAAGAAAACTTGAAAATTTCAAGGCAAAGTCACCCCTCGACTGGAAAATATAAAACCTTGAATATCTCGGAAACGGAGGCAGCTAGAGGGTCCAAACTTGCACTTTTTCAAATGGCTGTAACTCGAAAACTACGGCAGCTAGAGAGTTGACTTTGGTCTTCAAATGCAGCTTGTACCATGCCCTAAAAACCAAAAATAGGATTCCGGAACAAAACCCGCAAGAAAACTTGAAAATTTCAAGGCAAAGTCACCCCTCGACTGGAAAATATAAAACCTTGAATATCTCGGAAACGGAGGCAGCTAGAGGGTCCAAACTTGCACTTTTTCAAATGGCCCTACCTCGAAAACTGCGGCAGCTAGAGAGTTGATTTGGGTCTGAAAATGCAGCTTGTACCATGCCCTAAAAACCAAAAATAGGATTCCGGAACAAAACCCGCAAGAAAACTTGAAAATTTCAAGGCAAAGTCACCCCTCGACAGGAAAATGTAAAACCTTGAATATCTCGGAAACGGAGGCAGCTAGAGGGTCCAAACTTGCACTTTTTCAAATGGCCCTACCTCGAAAACTGCGGCAGCTAGAGAGTTGATTTGGGTCTTCAAATGCAGCTTGTACCATGCCCTAAAAACCAAAAATAGGATTCCGGAACAAAACCCGCAAGAAAACTTGAAAATTTCAAGGCAAAGTCACCCCTCGACTGGAAAATATAAAACCTTGAATATCTCGGAAACGGAGGCAGCTAGAGGGTCCAAACTTGCACTTTTTCAAATGGCCCTACCTCGAAAACTACGGCAGCTAGAGAGTTGATTTTGGTCTTAAAATGCAGCTTGTACCATGCCCTAAAAACCAAAAATAGGATTCCGGAACAAAACCCGCAAGAAAACTTGAAAATTTCAAGGCAAAGTCACCCCTCGACTGGAAAATATAAAACCTGGAGTATCTCGGAAACGGAGGCAGCTAGAGGGTCCAAACTTGCACTTTTTCAAATGGCCCTACCTCGAAAACTGCGGCAGCTAGAGAGTTGATTTGGGTCTTCAAATGCAGCTTGTACCATGCCCTAAAAACCAAAAATAGGATTCCGGAACAAAACCCGCAAGAAAACTTGAAAATTTCAAGGCAAAGTCACCCCTCGACAGGAAAATGTAAAACCTTGAATATCTCGGAAACGGAGGCAGCTAGAGGGTCCAAACTTGCACTTTTTCAAATGGCCCTACCTCGAAAACTACGGCAGCTAGAGTGTTGATTTGGGTCTTCAAATGCAGCTTGTACCATGCCCTAAAAAACAAAAATAGGATTCCGGGACAAAACCCGCAAGAAAACTTGAAAATTTCAAGGCAAAGTCACCCCTCGACTGGAAAATATAAAACCTTGAATATCTCGGAAACGGAGGCAGCTAGAGGGTCCAAACTTGCACTTTTTCAAATGGCTGTAACTCGAAAACTACGGCAGCTAGAGAGTTGACTTTGGTCTTCAAATGCAGCTTGTACCATGCCCTAAAAACCAAAAATAGGATTCCGGAACAAAACCCGCAAGAAAACTTGAAAATTTCAAGGCAAAGTCACCCCTCGACTGGAAAATATAAAACCTTGAATATCTCGGAAACGGAGGCAGCTAGAGGGTCCAAACTTGCACTTTTTCAAATGGCCCTACCTCGAAAACTGCGGCAGCTAGAGAGTTGATTTGGGTCTTCAAATGCAGCTTGTACCATGCCCTAAAAACCAAAAATAGGATTCCGGAACAAAGCCCGCAAGAAAACTTGAAAATTTCAAGGCAAAGTCACCCCTCGACAGGAAAATGTAAAACCTTGAATATCTCGGAAACGGAGGCAGCTAGAGGGTCCAAACTTGCACTTTTTCAAATGGCTGTATTTCGAAAACTACGGCAGCTAGAGAGTTGATTTTGGTCTTAAAATGCAGCTTGTACCATGCCCTAAAAACCAAAAATAGGATTCCGGAACAAAACCCGCAAGAAAACTTGAAAATTTCAAGGCAAAGTCACCCCTCGACTGGAAAATATAAAACCTTGAATATCTCGGAAACGGAGGCAGCTAGAGGGTCCAAACTTGCACTTTTTCAAATGGCTGTAACTCGAAAACTACGGCAGCTAGAGTGTTGATTTGGGTCTTCAAATGCAGCTTGTACCATGCCCTAAAAAACAAAAATAGGATTCCGGGACAAAACCCGCAAGAAAACTTGAAAATTTCAAGGCAAAGTCACCCCTCGACTGGAAAATATAAAACCTTGAATATCTCGGAAACGGAGGCAGCTAGAGGGTCCAAACTTGCACTTTTTCAAATGGCCCTACCTCGAAAACTGCGGCAGCTAGAGAGTTGATTTGGGTCTTCAAATGCAGCTTGTACCATGCCCTAAAAACCAAAAATAGGATTCCGGAACAAAACCCGCAAGAAAACTTGAAAATTTCAAGGCAAAGTCACCCCTCGACAGGAAAATGTAAAACCTTGAATATCTCGGAAACGGAGGCAGCTAGAAGGTCCAAACTTGCACTTTTTCAAATGGCTGTAACTCGAAAACTACGGCAGCTAGAGAGTTGATTTTGGTCTTAAAATGCAGCTTGTACCATGCCCTAAAAACCAAAAATAGGATTCCGGAACAAAACCCGCAAGAAAACTTGAAAATTTCAAGGCAAAGTCACCCCTCGACTGGAAAATATAAAACCTTGAATATCTCGGAAACGGAGGCAGCTAGAGGGTCCAAACTTGCACTTTTTCAAATGGCTGTAACTCGAAAACTACGGCAGCTAGAGTGTTGATTTGGGTCTTCAAATGCAGCTTGTGCCATGCCCTAAAAAACAAAAATAGGATTCCGGGACAAAACCCGCAAGAAAACTTGAAAATTTCAAGGCAAAGTCACCCCTCGACTGGAAAATATAAAACCTTGAATATCTCGGAAACGGAGGCAGCTAGAGGGTCCAAACTTGCACTTTTTCAAATGGCTGTAACTCGAAAACTACGGCAGCTAGAGAGTTGACTTTGGTCTTCAAATGCAGCTTGTACCATGCCCTAAAAACCAAAAATAGGATTCCGGAACAAAACCCGCAAGAAAACTTGAAAATTTCAAGGCAAAGTCACCCCTCGACTGGAAAATATAAAACCTTGAATATCTCGGAAACGGAGGCAGCTAGAGGGTCCAAACTTGCACTTTTTCAAATGGCTGTAACTCGAAAACTACGGCAGCTAGAGAGTTGACTTTGGTCTTCAAATGCAGCTTGTACCATGCCCTAAAAACCAAAAATAGGATTCCGGAACAAAACCCGCAAGAAAACTTGAAAATTTCAAGGCAAAGTCACCCCTCGACTGGAAAATATAAAACCTTGAATATCTCGGAAACGGAGGCAGCTAGAGGGTCCAAACTTGCACTTTTTCAAATGGCTGTAACTCGAAAACTACGGCAGCTAGAGAGTTGATTTTGGTCTTAAAATGCAGCTTGTACCATGCCCTAAAAACCAAAAATAGGATTCCGGAACAAAACCCGCAAGAAAACTTGAAAATTTCAAGGCAAAGTCACCCCTCGACTGGAAAATATAAAACCTTGAATATCTCGGAAACGGAGGCAGCTAGAGGGTCCAAACTTGCACTTTTTCAAATGGCTGTAACTCGAAAACTACGGCAGCTAGAGTGTTGATTTGGGTCTTCAAATGCAGCTTGTACCATGCCCTAAAAAACAAAAATAGGATTCCGGGACAAAACCCGCAAGAAAACTTGAAAATTTCAAGGCAAAGTCACCCCTCGACTGGAAAATATAAAACCTTGAATATCTCGGAAACGGAGGCAGCTAGAGGGTCCAAACTTGCACTTTTTCAAATGGCTGTAACTCGAAAACTACGGCAGCTGGAGAGTTGACTTTGGTCTTCAAATGCAGCTTGTACCATGCCCTAAAAACCAAAAATAGGATTCCGGAACAAAACCCGCAAGAAAACTTGAAAATTTCAAGGCAAAGTCACCCCTCGACTGGAAAATATAAAACCTTGAATATCTCGGAAACGGAGGCAGCTAGAGGGTCCAAACTTGCACTTTTTCAAATGGCCCTACCTCGAAAACTGCGGCAGCTAGAGAGTTGATTTGGGTCTTCAAATGCAGCTTGTACCATGCCCTAAAAACCAAAAATAGGATTCCGGAACAAAACCCGCAAGAAAACTTGAAAATTTCAAGGCAAAGTCACCCCTCGACAGGAAAATGTAAAACCTTGAATATCTCGGAAACGGAGGCAGCTAGAGGGTCCAAACTTGCACTTTTTCAAATGGCTGTAACTCGAAAACTACGGCAGCTAGAGAGTTGACTTTGGTCTTCAAATGCAGCTTGTACCATGCCCTAAAAACCAAAAATAGGATTCCGGAACAAAACCCGCAAGAAAACTTGAAAATTTCAAGGCAAAGTCACCCCTCGACTGGAAAATATAAAACCTTGAATATCTCGGAAACGGAGGCAGCTAGAGGGTCCAAACTTGCACTTTTTCAAATGGCCCTACCTCGAAAACTGCGGCAGCTAGAGAGTTGATTTGGGTCTTCAAATGCAGCTTGTACCATGCCCTAAAAACCAAAAATAGGATTCCGGAACAAAGCCCGCAAGAAAACTTGAAAATTTCAAGGCAAAGTCACCCCTCGACAGGAAAATGTAAAACCTTGAATATCTCGGAAACGGAGGCAGCTAGAGGGTCCAAACTTGCACTTTTTCAAATGGCTGTATTTCGAAAACTACGGCAGCTAGAGAGTTGATTTTGGTCTTAAAATGCAGCTTGTACCATGCCCTAAAAACCAAAAATAGGATTCCGGAACAAAACCCGCAAGAAAACTTGAAAATTTCAAGGCAAAGTCACCCCTCGACTGGAAAATATAAAACCTTGAATATCTCGGAAACGGAGGCAGCTAGAGGGTCCAAACTTGCACTTTTTCAAATGGCTGTAACTCGAAAACTACGGCAGCTAGAGTGTTGATTTGGGTCTTCAAATGCAGCTTGTACCATGCCCTAAAAAACAAAAATAGGATTCCGGGACAAAACCCGCAAGAAAACTTGAAAATTTCAAGGCAAAGTCACCCCTCGACTGGAAAATATAAAACCTTGAATATCTCGGAAACGGAGGCAGCTAGAGGGTCCAAACTTGCACTTTTTCAAATGGCCCTACCTCGAAAACTGCGGCAGCTAGAGAGTTGATTTGGGTCTTCAAATGCAGCTTGTACCATGCCCTAAAAACCAAAAATAGGATTCCGGAACAAAACCCGCAAGAAAACTTGAAAATTTCAAGGCAAAGTCACCCCTCGACAGGAAAATGTAAAACCTTGAATATCTCGGAAACGGAGGCAGCTAGAAGGTCCAAACTTGCACTTTTTCAAATGGCTGTAACTCGAAAACTACGGCAGCTAGAGAGTTGATTTTGGTCTTAAAATGCAGCTTGTACCATGCCCTAAAAACCAAAAATAGGATTCCGGAACAAAACCCGCAAGAAAACTTGAAAATTTCAAGGCAAAGTCACCCCTCGACTGGAAAATATAAAACCTTGAATATCTCGGAAACGGAGGCAGCTAGAGGGTCCAAACTTGCACTTTTTCAAATGGCTGTAACTCGAAAACTACGGCAGCTAGAGTGTTGATTTGGGTCTTCAAATGCAGCTTGTGCCATGCCCTAAAAAACAAAAATAGGATTCCGGGACAAAACCCGCAAGAAAACTTGAAAATTTCAAGGCAAAGTCACCCCTCGACTGGAAAATATAAAACCTTGAATATCTCGGAAACGGAGGCAGCTAGAGGGTCCAAACTTGCACTTTTTCAAATGGCTGTAACTCGAAAACTACGGCAGCTAGAGAGTTGACTTTGGTCTTCAAATGCAGCTTGTACCATGCCCTAAAAACCAAAAATAGGATTCCGGAACAAAACCCGCAAGAAAACTTGAAAATTTCAAGGCAAAGTCACCCCTCGACTGGAAAATATAAAACCTTGAATATCTCGGAAACGGAGGCAGCTAGAGGGTCCAAACTTGCACTTTTTCAAATGGCTGTAACTCGAAAACTACGGCAGCTAGAGAGTTGACTTTGGTCTTCAAATGCAGCTTGTACCATGCCCTAAAAACCAAAAATAGGATTCCGGAACAAAACCCGCAAGAAAACTTGAAAATTTCAAGGCAAAGTCACCCCTCGACTGGAAAATATAAAACCTTGAATATCTCGGAAACGGAGGCAGCTAGAGGGTCCAAACTTGCACTTTTTCAAATGGCTGTAACTCGAAAACTACGGCAGCTAGAGAGTTGATTTTGGTCTTAAAATGCAGCTTGTACCATGCCCTAAAAACCAAAAATAGGATTCCGGAACAAAACCCGCAAGAAAACTTGAAAATTTCAAGGCAAAGTCACCCCTCGACTGGAAAATATAAAACCTTGAATATCTCGGAAACGGAGGCAGCTAGAGGGTCCAAACTTGCACTTTTTCAAATGGCTGTAACTCGAAAACTACGGCAGCTAGAGTGTTGATTTGGGTCTTCAAATGCAGCTTGTACCATGCCCTAAAAAACAAAAATAGGATTCCGGGACAAAACCCGCAAGAAAACTTGAAAATTTCAAGGCAAAGTCACCCCTCGACTGGAAAATATAAAACCTTGAATATCTCGGAAACGGAGGCAGCTAGAGGGTCCAAACTTGCACTTTTTCAAATGGCTGTAACTCGAAAACTACGGCAGCTGGAGAGTTGACTTTGGTCTTCAAATGCAGCTTGTACCATGCCCTAAAAACCAAAAATAGGATTCCGGAACAAAACCCGCAAGAAAACTTGAAAATTTCAAGGCAAAGTCACCCCTCGACTGGAAAATATAAAACCTTGAATATCTCGGAAACGGAGGCAGCTAGAGGGTCCAAACTTGCACTTTTTCAAATGGCCCTACCTCGAAAACTGCGGCAGCTAGAGAGTTGATTTGGGTCTTCAAATGCAGCTTGTACCATGCCCTAAAAACCAAAAATAGGATTCCGGAACAAAACCCGCAAGAAAACTTGAAAATTTCAAGGCAAAGTCACCCCTCGACAGGAAAATGTAAAACCTTGAATATCTCGGAAACGGAGGCAGCTAGAGGGTCCAAACTTGCACTTTTTCAAATGGCTGTAACTCGAAAACTACGGCAGCTAGAGAGTTGATTTTGGTCTTAAAATGCAGCTTGTACCATGCCCTAAAAACCAAAAATAGGATTCCGGAACAAAACCCGCAAGAAAACTTGAAAATTTCAAGGCAAAGTCACCCCTCGACTGGAAAATATAAAACCTTGAATATCTCGGAAACGGAGGCAGCTAGAGGGTCCAAACTTGCACTTTTTCAAATGGCTGTAACTCGAAAACTACGGCAGCTAGAGTGTTGATTTGGGTCTTCAAATGCAGCTTGTGCCATGCCCTAAAAAAACAAAAATAGGATTCCGGGACAAAACCCGCAAGAAAACTTGAAAATTTCAAGGCAAAGTCACCCCTCGACTGGAAAATATAAAACCTTGAATATCTCGGAAACGGAGGCAGCTAGAGGGTCCAAACTTGCACTTTTTCAAATGGCTGTAACTCGAAAACTACGGCAGCTAGAGAGTTGATTTTGGTCTTAAAATGCAGCTTGTACCATGCCCTAAAAACCAAAAATAGGATTCCGGAACAAAACCCGCAAGAAAACTTTAAAATTTCAAGGCAAAGTCACCCCTCGACTGGAAAATATAAAACCTTGAATATCTCGGAAACGGAGGCAGCTAGAGGGTCCAAACTTGCACTTTTTCAAATGGCCCTACCTCGAAAACTGCGGCAGCTAGAGAGTTGATTTGGGTCTTCAAATGCAGCTTGTACCATGCCCTAAAAACCAAAAATAGGATTCCGGAACAAAACCCGCAAGAAAACTTGAAAATTTCAAGGCAAAGTCACCCCTCGACTGGAAAATATAAAACCTTGAATATCTCGGAAACGGAGGCAGCTAGAGGGTCCAAACTTGCACTTTTTCAAATGGCTGTAACTCGAAAACTACGGCAGCTAGAGAGTTGATTTTGGTCTTAAAATGCAGCTTGTACCATGCCCTAAAAACCAAAAATAGGATTGCGGAACAAAACCCGCAAGAAAACTTGAAAATTTCAAGGCAAAGTCACCCCTCGACTGGAAAATATAAAACCTTGAATATCTCGGAAACGGAGGCAGCTAGAGGGTCCAAACTTGCACTTTTTCAAATGGCTGTAACTCGAAAACTACGGCAGCTAGAGAGTTGATTTTGGTCTTAAAATGCAGCTTGTACCATGCCCTAAAAACCAAAAATAGGATTCCGGAACAAAACCCGCAAGAAAACTTGAAAATTTCAAGGCAAAGTCACCCCTCGACTGGAAAATATAAAACCTTGAATATCTCGGAAACGGAGGCAGCTAGAGGGTCCAAACTTGCACTTTTTCAAATGGCTGTAACTCGAAAACTACGGCAGCTAGAGAGTTGATTTTGGTCTTAAATGCAGCTTGTACCATGCCCTAAAGACCAAAAATAGGATTCCGGAACAAAACCCGCAAGAAAACTTGAAAATTTCAAGGCAAAGTCACCCCTCGACTGGAAAATATAAAACCTTGAATATCTCGGAAACGGAGGCAGCTAGAGGGTCCAAACTTGCACTTTTTCAAATGGCTGTAACTCGAAAACTACGGCAGCTAGAGAGTTGATTTGGGTCTTCAAATGCAGCTTGTACCATGCCCTAAAAACCAAAAATAGGATTCCGGAACAAAACCCGCAAGAAAACTTGAAAATTTCAAGGCAAAGTCACCCCTCGACTGGAAAATATAAAACCTTGAATATCTCGGAAACGGAGGCAGCTAGAGGGTCCAAACTTGCACTTTTTCAAATGGCTGTAACTCGAAAACTACGGCAGCTAGAGAGTTGATTTGGGTCTGAAAATGCAGCTTGTACCATGCCCTAAAAACCAAAAATAGGATTCCGGAACAAAACCCGCAAGAAAACTTGAAAATTTCAAGGCAAAGTCACCCCTCGACTGGAAAATATAAAACCTTGAATATCTCGAAAACGGAGGCAGCTAGAGGGTCCAAACTTGCACTTTTTCAAATGGCTGTAACTCGAAAACTACGGCAGCTAGAGAGTTGATTTGGGTCTTAAAATGCAGCTTGTACCATGCCCTAAAAACCAAAAATAGGATTCCGGAACAAAACCCGCAAGAAAACTTGAAAATTTCAAGGCAAAGTCACCCCTCGACAGGAAAATGTAAAACCTTGAATATCTCGGAAACGGAGGCAGCTAGAGGGTCCAAACTTCCACTTTTTCAAATGGCTGTAACTCGAAAACTACGGCAGCTAAAGAGTTGATTTGGGTCTTAAAATGCAGCTTGTACCATGCCCTAAAAACCAAAAATAGGATTCCGGAACAAAACCCGCAAGAAAACTTGAAAATTTCAAGGCAAAGTCACCCCTCGACAGGAAAATGTAAAACCTTGAATATCTCGGAAACGGAGGCAGCTAGAGGGTCCAAACTTGCACTTTTTCAAATGGCTGTAACTCGAAAACTACGGCAGCTAGAGAGTTGATTTTGGTCTTAAAATGCAGCTTGTACCATGCCCTAAAAACCAAAAATAGGATTCCGGAACAAAACCCGCAAGAAAACTTGAAAATTTCAAGGCAAAGTCACCCCTCGACTGGAAAATATAAAACCTTGAATATCTCGGAAACGGAGGCAGCTAGAGGGTCCAAACTTGCACTTTTTCAAATGGCTGTAACTCGAAAACTACGGCAGCTAGAGAGTTGATTTGGGTCTTCAAATGCAGCTTGTACCATGCCCTAAAAACCAAAAATAGGATTCCGGAACAAAACCCGCAAGAAAACTTGAAAATTTCAAGGCAAAGTAACCCCTCGACTGGAAAATATAAAACCTTGAATATCTCGGAAACGGAGGCAGCTAGAGGGTCCAAACTTGCACTTTTTCAAATGGCCCTACCTCGAAAACTGCGGCAGCTAGAGAGTTGATTTGGGTCTTCAAATGCAGCTTGTACCATGCCCTAAAAACCAGAAATAGGATTCCGGAACAAAACCCGCAAGAAAACTTGAAAATTTCAAGGCAAAGTCACCCCTCGACAGGAAAATGTAAAACCTTGAATATCTCGGAAACGGAGGCAGCTAGAGGGTCCAAACTTGCACTTTTTCAAATGGCTGTAACTCGAAAACTACGGCAGCTAGAGAGTTGATTTTGGTCTTAAAATGCAGCTTGTACCATGCCCTAAAAACCAAAAATAGGATTCCGGAACAAAACCCGCAAGAAAACTTGAAAATTTCAAGGCAAAGTCACCCCTCGACTGGAAAAAAAAATATAAAACCTTGAATATCTCGGAAACGGAGGCAGCTAGAGGGTCCAAACTTGCACTTTTTCAAATGGCTGTAACTCGAAAACTACGGCAGCTAGAGAGTTGATTTGGGTCTTAAAATGCAGCTTGTACCATGCCCTAAAAAACCAAAAATAGGATTCCGGAACAAAACCCGCAAGAAAACTTGAAAATTTCAAGGCAAAGTCACCCCTCGACTGGAAAATATAAAACCTTGAATATCTCGGAAACGGAGGCAGCTAGAGGGTCCAAGCTTGCACTTTTTCAAATGGCTGTAACTCGAAAACTACGGCAGCTAGAGAGTTGATTTGGGTCTGAAAATGCTGCTTGTACCATGCCCTAAAAACCAAAAATAGGATTCCGGAACAAAACCCGCAAGAAAACTTCAAAATTTCAAGGCAAAGTCACCCCTCGACTGGAAAATATAAAACCTTGAATATCTCGGAAACGGAGGCAGCTAGAGGGTCCAAACTTGCACTTTTTCAAATGGCTGCAACTCGAAAACTACGGCAGCTAGAGAGTTGATTTTGGTCTTAAAATGCAGCTTGTACCATGCCCTAAAAACCAAAAATAGGATTCCGGAGCAAAACCCGCAAGAAAACTTGAAAATTTCAAGGCAAAGTCACCCCTCGACTGGAAGATATAAAACCTTGAATATCTCGGAAACGGAGGCAGCTAGAGGGTCCAAACTTGCACTTTTTCAAATGGCTGTAACTCGAAAACTACGGCAGCTAGAGAGTTGATTTGGGTCTGAAAATGCAGCTTGTACCATGCCCTAAAAACCAAAAATAGGATTCCGGAACAAAACCCGCAAGAAAACTTGAAAATTTCAAGGCAAAGTCACCCCTCGACAGGAAAATGTAAAACCTTGAATATCTCGGAAACGGAGGCAGCTAGAGGGTCCAAACTTGCACTTTTTCAAATGGCTGTAACTCGAAAACTACGGCAGCTAGAGAGTTGATTTGGGTCTTAAAATGCAGCTTGTACCATGCCCTAAAAACCAAAAATAGGATTCCGGAACAAAACCCGCAAGGAAACTTGAAAATTTCAAGGCAAAGTCACCCCTCGACTGGAAAATATAAAACCTTGAATATCTCGGAAACGGAGGCAGCTAGAGGGTCCAAACTTGCACTTTTTCAAATGGCTGTAACTCGAAAACTACGGCAGCTAGAGAGTTGATTTTGGTCTTAAAATGCAGCTTGTACCATGCCCTAAAAACCAAAAATAGGATTCCGGAACAAAACCCGCAAGAAAACTTGAAAATTTCAAGGCAAAGTCACCCCTCGACTGGAAAATATAAAACCTTGAATATCTTGGAAACGGAAGAGGCTAGAGGGTCCAAACTTGCACTTTTTCAAATGGCTGTAACTCGAAAACTACGGCAGCTAGAGAGTTGATTTGGGTCTTCAAATGCAGTTTGTACCATGCCCTAAGAACCAAAAAAAAAGGATTCCGGAACAAAACCCGCAAGAAAACTTGAAAATTTCAAGGCAAAGTCACCCGTCGACAGGAAAATGTAAAACCTTGAATATCTCGGAAACGGAGGCAGCTAGAGGGTCCAAACTTGCACTTTTTCAAATGGCTGTAACTCGAAAACTACGGCAGCTAGAGAGTTGATTTTGGTCTTAAAATGCAGCTTGTACCATGCCCTAAAAACCAAAAATAGGATTCCGGAACAAAACCCGCAAGAAAACTTGAAAATTTCAAGGCAAAGTCACCCCTCGACAGGAAAATGTAAAACCTTGAATATCTCGGAAACGGAGGCAGCTAGAGGGTCCAAACTTGCACTTTTTCAAATGGCTGTAACTCGAAAACTACGGCAGCTAGAGAGTTGATTTTGGTCTTAAAATGCAGCTTGTACCATGCCCTAAAAACCAAAAATAGGATTCCGGAACAAAACCCTCGAGAAAACTTGAAAATTTCAAGGCAAAGTCACCCCTCGACTGGAAAATATAAAACCTTGAATATCTCGGAAACGGAGGCAGCTAGAGGGTCCAAACTTGCACTTTTTCAAATGGCTGTAACTCGAAAACTACGGCAGCTAGAGAGTTGATTTGGGTCTTAAAATGCAGCTTGTACCATGCCCTAAAAACCAAAAATAGGATTCCGGAACAAAACCCGCAAGAAAACTTGAAAATTTCAAGGCAAAGTCACCCCTCGACAGGAAAATGTAAAACCTTGAATATCTCGGAAACGGAGGCAGCTAGAGGGTCCAAACTTGCACTTTTTCAAATGGCTGTAACTCGAAAACTACGGCAGCTAGAGAGTTGATTTTGGTCTTAAAATGCAGCTTGTACCATGCCCTAAAAACCAAAAATAGGATTCCGGAACAAAACCCGCAAGAAAACTTGAAAATTTCAAGGCAAAGTCACCCCTCGACTGGAAAATATAAAACCTTGAATATCTCGGAAACGGAGGCAGCTAGAGGGTCCAAACTTGCACTTTTTCAAATGGCTGTAACTCGAAAACTACGGCAGCTAGAGAGTTGATTTGGGTTTTCAAATGCAGCTTGTACCATGCCCTAAAAACCAAAAATAGGATTCCGGAACAAAACCCGCAAGAAAACTTGAAAATTTCAAGGCAAAGTCACCCCTCGACTGGAAAATATAAAACCTTGAATATCTCGGAAACGGAGGCAGCTAGAGGGTCCAAACTTGCACTTTTTCAAATGGCCCTACCTCGAAAACTGCGGCAGCTAGAGAGTTGATTTGGGTCTTAAAATGCAGCTTGTACCATGCCCTAAAAAACCAAAAATAGGATTCCGGAACAAAACCCGCAAGAAAACTTGAAAATTTCAAGGCAAAGTCACCCCTCGACTGGAAAATATAAAACCTTGAATATCTCGGAAACGGAGGCAGCTAGAGGGTCCAAACTTGCACTTTTTCAAATGGCTGTAACTCGAAAACTACGGCAGCTAGAGAGTTGATTTGGGTCCAAAAATGCTGCTTGTACCTTGCCCTAAAAACCAAAAATAGGATTCCGGAACAAAACCCGCAAGAAAACTTGAAAATTTCAAGGCAAAGTCACCCCTCGACTGGAAAATATAAAACCTTGAATATCTCGGAAACGGAGGCAGCTAGAGGGTCCAAACTTGCACTTTTTCAAATGGCTGTAACTCGAAAACTACGGCAGCTAGAGAGTTGATTTTGGTCTTAAAATGCAGCTTGTACCATGCCCTAAAAACCAAAAATAGGATTCCGGAACAAAACCCGCAAGGAAACTTGAAAATTTCAAGGCAAAGTCACCCCTCGACAGGAAAATGTAAAACCTTGAATATCTCGGAAACGGAGGCAGCTAGAGGGTCCAAACTTGCACTTTTTCAAATGGCTGTAACTCGAAAACTACGGCAGCTAGAGAGTTGATTTGGTTCTTAAAATGCAGCTTGTACCATGCCCTAAAAACCAAAAATAGGATTCCGGAACAAAACCCGCAAGAAAACTTGAAAATTTCAAGGCAAAGTCACCCCTCGACTGGAAAATATAAAACCTTGAATATCTCGGAAACGGAGGCAGCTAGAGGGTCCAAACTTGCACTTTTTCAAATGGCTGTAACTCGAAAACTACGGCAGCTAGAGAGTTGATTTTGGTCTTAAAATGCAGCTTGTACCATGCCCTAAAAACCAAAAATAGGATTCCGGAACAAAACCCGCAAGAAAACTTGAAAATTTCAAGGCAAAGTCACCCCTCGACTGGAAAATATAAAACCTTGAATATCTCGGAAACGGAGGCAGCTAGAGGGTCCAAACTTGCACTTTTTCAAATGGCTGTAACTCGAAAACTACGGCAGCTAGAGAGTTGATTTGGGTCTTAAAATGCAGCTTGTACCATGCCCTAAAAACCAAAAAAAGGATTCCGGAACAAAACCCGCAAGAAAACTTGAAAATTTCAAGGCAAAGTCACCCCTCGACTGGAAAATATAAAACCTTGAATATCTCGGAAACGGAGGCAGCTAGAGGGTCCAAACTTGCACTTTTTCAAATGGCTGTAACTCGAAAACTACGGCAGCTAGAGAGTTGATTTGGGTCTTCAAATGCAGCTTGTACCATGCCCTAAAAACCAAAAATAGGATTCCGGAACAAAACCCGCAAGGAAACTTGAAAATTTCAAGGCAAAGTCACCCCTCGACTGGAAAATATAAAACCTTGAATATCTCGGAAACGGAGGCAGCTAGAGGGTCCAAACTTGCACTTTTTCAAATGGCCCTACCTCGAAAACTGCGGCAGCTAGAGAGTTGATTTGGGTCTTCGAATGCAGCTTGTACCATGCCCTAAAAACCAAAAATAGGATTCCGGAACAAAACCCGCAAGAAAACTTGAAAATTTCAAGGCAAAGTCACCCCTCGACAGGAAAATAAAATATAAAACCTTGAATATCTCGGAAACGGAGGCAGCTAGAGGGTCCAAACTTGCACTTTTTCAAATGGCTGTAACTCGAAAACTACGGCAGCTAGAGAGTTGATTTGGGTCTTAAAATGCAGCTTGTACCATGCCCTAAAAAACCAAAAATAGGATTCCGGAACAAAACCCGCAAGAAAACTTGAAAATTTCAAGGCAAAGTCACCCCTCGACTGGAAAATATAAAACCTTGAATATCTCGGAAACGGAGGCAGCTAGAGGGTCCAAACTTGCACTTTTTCAAATGGCTGTAACTCGAAAACTACGGCAGCTAGAGAGTTGATTTGGGTCCAAAAATGCTGCATGTACCTTGCCCTAAAAACCAAAAATAGGATTACGGAACAAAACCCGCAAGAAAACTTCAAAATTTCAAGGCAAAGTCACCCCTCGACTGGAAAATATAAAACCTTGAATATCTCGGAAACGGAGGCAGCTAGAGGGTCCAAACTTGCACTTTTTCAAATGGCTGTAACTCGAAAACTACGGCAGCTAGAGAGTTGATTTTGGTCTTAAAATGCAGCTTGTACCATGCCCTAAAAACCAAAAATAGGATTCCGGAACAAAACCCGCAAGGAAACTTGAAAATTTCAAGGCAAAGTCACCCCTCGACAGGAAAATGTAAAACCTTGAATATCTCGGAAACGGAGGCAGCTAGAGGGTCCAAACTTGCACTTTTTCAAATGGCTGTAACTCGAAAACTACGGCAGCTAGAGAGTTGATTTGGGTCTTAAAATGCAGCTTGTACCATGCCCTAAAAACCAAAAATAGGATTCCGGAACAAAACCCGCAAGAAAACTTGAAAATTTCAAGGCAAAGTCACCCCTCGACAGGAAAATGTAAAACCTTGAATTTCTCGGAAACGGAGGCAGCTAGAGGGTCCAAACTTGCACTTTTTCAAATGGCTGTAACTCGAAAACTACGGCAGCTAGAGAGTTGATTTTGGTCTTAAAATGCAGCTTGTACCATGCCCTAAAAACCAAAAATAGGATTCCGGAACAAAACCCGCAAGAAAACTTGAAAATTTCAAGGCAAAGTCACCCCTCGACTGGAAAATATAAAACCTTGAATATCTCGGAAACGGAGGCAGCTAGAGGGTCCAAACTTGCACTTTTTCAAATGGCTGTAACTCGAAAACTACGGCAGCTAGAGAGTTGATTTGGGTCTTAAAATGCAGCTTGTACCATGCCCTAAAAACCAAAAAAAGGATTCCGGAACAAAACCCGCAAGAAAACTTGAAAATTTCAAGGCAAAGTCACCCCTCGACTGGAAAATATAAAACCTTGAATATCTCGGAAACGGAGGCAGCTAGAGGGTCCAAACTTGCACTTTTTCAAATGGCTGTAACTCGAAAACTACGGCAGCTAGAGAGTTGATTTGGGTCTTCAAATGCAGCTTGTACCATGCCCTAAAAACCAAAAATAGGATTCCGGAACAAAACCCGCAAGAAAACTTGAAAATTTCAAGGCAAAGTCACCCCTCGACTGGAAAATATAAAACCTTGAATATCTCGGAAACGGAGGCAGCTAGAGGATCCAAACTTGCACTTTTTAAAATGGCCCTACCTCGAAAACTGCGGCAGCTAGAGAGTTGATTTGGGTCTTCGAATGCAGCTTGTACCATGCCCTAAAAACCAAAAATAGGATTCCGGAACAAAACCCGCAAGAAAACTTGAAAATTTCAAGGCAAAGTCACCCCTCGACAGGAAAATAAAATATAAAACCTTGAATATCTCGGAAACGGAGGCAGCTAGAGGGTCCAAACTTGCACTTTTTCAAATGGCTGTAACTCGAAAACTACGGCAGCTAGAGAGTTGATTTGGGTCTTAAAATGCAGCTTGTACCATGCCCTAAAAAACCAAAAATAGGATTCCGGAACAAAACCCGCAAGAAAACTTGAAAATTTCAAGGCAAAGTCACCCCTCGACTGGAAAATATAAAACCTTGAATATCTCGGAAACGGAGGCAGCTAGAGGGTCCAAACTTGCACTTTTTCAAATGGCTGTAACTCGAAAACTACGGCAGCTAGAGAGTTGATTTGGGTCCAAAAATGCTGCTTGTACCTTGCCCTAAAAACCAAAAATAGGATTCCGGAACAAAACCCGCAAGAAAACTTCAAAATTTCAAGGCAAAGTCACCCCTCGACTGGAAAATATAAAACCTTGAATATCTCGGAAACGGAGGCAGCTAGAGGGTCCAAACTTGCACTTTTTCAAATGGCTGTAACTCGAAAACTACGGCAGCTAGAGAGTTGATTTTGGTCTTAAAATGCAGCTTGTACCATGCCCTAAAAACCAAAAATAGGATTCCGGAACAAAACCCGGAAGGAAACTTGAAAATTTCAAGGCAAAGTCACCCCTCGACAAGAAAATGTAAAACCTTGAATATCTCGGAAACGGAGGCAGCTAGAGGGTCCAAACTTGCACTTTTTCAAATGGCTGTAACTCGAAAACTACGGCAGCTAGAGAGTTGATTTGGGTCTTAAAATGCAGCTTGTACCATGCCCTAAAAACCAAAAATAGGATTCCGGAGCAAAACCCGCAAGAAAACTTGAAAATTTCAAGGCAAAGTCACCCCTCGACTGGAAAATATAAAACCTTGAATATCTCGGAAACGGAGGCAGCTAGAGGGTCCAAACTTGCACTTTTTCAAATGGCTGTAACTCGAAAACTACGGCAGCTAGAGAGTTGATTTGGGTCTTAAAATGCAGCTTGTACCATGCCCTAAAAACCAAAAAAAGGATTCCGGAACAAAACCCGCAAGAAAACTTGAAAATTTCAAGGCAAAGTCACCCCTCGACTGGAAAATAAAATATAAAACCTTGAATATCTCGGAAACGGAGGCAGCTAGAGGGTCCAAACTTGCACTTTTTCAAATGGCTGTAACTCGAAAACTACGGCAGCTAGAGAGTTGATTTGGGTCTTAAAATGCAGCTTGTACCATGCCCTAAAAACCAAAAATAGGATTCCGGAACAAAACCCGCAAGGAAACTTGAAAATTTCAAGGCAAAGTCACCCCTCGACAGGAAAATGTAAAACCTTGAATATCTCGGAAACGGAGGCAGCTAGAGGGTCCAAACTTGCACTTTTTCAAATGGCTGTAACTCGAAAACTACGGCAGCTAGAGAGTTGATTTGGGTCTTAAAATGCAGCTTGTACCATGCCCTAAAAACCAAAAATAGGATTCCGGAACAAAACCCGCAAGAAAACTTGAAAATTTCAAGGCAAAGTCACCCCTCGACAGGAAAATGTAAAACCTTGAATTTCTCGGAAACGGAGGCAGCTAGAGGGTCCAAACTTGCACTTTTTCAAATGGCTGTAACTCGAAAACTACGGCAGCTAGAGAGTTGATTTTGGTCTTAAAATGCAGCTTGTACCATGCCCTAAAAACCAAAAATAGGATTCCGGAACAAAACCCGCAAGAAAACTTGAAAATTTCAAGGCAAAGTCACCCCTCGACTGGAAAATATAAAACCTTGAATATCTCGGAAACGGAGGCAGCTAGAGGGTCCAAACTTGCACTTTTTCAAATGGCTGTAACTCGAAAACTACGGCAGCTAGAGAGTTGATTTGGGTCTTAAAATGCAGCTTGTACCATGCCCTAAAAACCAAAAAAAGGATTCCGGAACAAAACCCGCAAGAAAACTTGAAAATTTCAAGGCAAAGTCACCCCTCGACTGGAAAATATAAAACCTTGAATATCTCGGAAACGGAGGCAGCTAGAGGGTCCAAACTTGCACTTTTTCAAATGGCTGTAACTCGAAAACTACGGCAGCTAGAGAGTTGATTTGGGTCTTCAAATGCAGCTTGTACCATGCCCTAAAAACCAAAAATAGGATTCCGGAACAAAACCCGCAAGAAAACTTGAAAATTTCAAGGCAAAGTCACCCCTCGACTGGAAAATATAAAACCTTGAATATCTCGGAAACGGAGGCAGCTAGAGGGTCCAAACTTGCACTTTTTCAAATGGCCCTACCTCGAAAACTGCGGCAGCTAGAGAGTTGATTTGGGTCTTCGAATGCAGCTTGTACCATGCCCTAAAAACCAAAAATAGGATTCCGGAACAAAACCCGCAAGAAAACTTGAAAATTTCAAGGCAAAGTCACCCCTCGACAGGAAAATAAAATATAAAACCTTGAATATCTCGGAAACGGAGGCAGCTAGAGGGTCCAAACTTGCACTTTTTCAAATGGCTGTAACTCGAAAACTACGGCAGCTAGAGAGTTGATTTGGGTCTTAAAATGCAGCTTGTACCATGCCCTAAAAAACCAAAAATAGGATTCCGGAACAAAACCCGCAAGAAAACTTGAAAATTTCAAGGCAAAGTCACCCCTCGACTGGAAAATATAAAACCTTGAATATCTCGGAAACGGAGGCAGCTAGAGGGTCCAAACTTGCACTTTTTCAAATGGCTGTAACTCGAAAACTACGGCAGCTAGAGAGTTGATTTGGGTCCAAAAATGCTGCTTGTACCTTGCCCTAAAAACCAAAAATAGGATTCCGGAACAAAACCCGCAAGAAAACTTGAAAATTTCAAGGCAAAGTCACCCCTCGACTGGAAAATATAAAACCTTGAATATCTCGGAAACGGAGGCAGCTAGAGGGTCCAAACTTGCACTTTTTCAAATGGCTGTAACTCGAAAACTACGGCAGCTAGAGAGTTGATTTGGGTCTTCAAATGCAGCTTGTACCATGCCCTAAAAACCAAAAAAAGGATTCCGGAACAAAACCCGCAAGAAAACTTGAAAATTTCAAGGCAAAGTCACCCCTCGACTGGAAAATATAAAACCTTGAATATCTCGGAAACGGAGGCAGCTAGAGGGTCCAAACTTGCACTTTTTCAAATGGCTGTAACTCGAAAACTACGGCAGCTAGAGAGTTGATTTGGGTCTTAAAATGCAGCTTGTACCATGCCCTAAAAAACCAAAAATAGGATTCCGGAACAAAACCCGCAAGAAAACTTGAAAATTTCAAGGCAAAGTCACCCCTCGACTGGAAAATATAAAACCTTGAATATCTCGGAAACGGAGGCAGCTAGAGGGTCCAAACTTGCACTTTTTCAAATGGCTGTAACTCGAAAACTACGGCAGCTAGAGAGTTGATTTGGGTCCAAAAATGCTGCTTGTACCTTGCCCTAAAAACCAAAAATAGGATTCCGGAACAAAACCCGCAAGAAAACTTCAAAATTTCAAGGCAAAGTCACCCCTCGACTGGAAAATATAAAACCTTGAATATCTCGGAAACGGAGGCAGCTAGAGGGTCCAAACTTGCACTTTTTCAAATGGCTGTAACTCGAAAACTACGGCAGCTAGAGAGTTGATTTTGGTCTTAAAATGCAGCTTGTATCATGCCCTAAAAACCAAAAATAGGATTCCGGAACAAAACCCGCAAGGAAACTTGAAAATTTCAAGGCAAAGTCACCCCTCGACAGGAAAATG
Organism: Chloromyia formosa; assembly: GCA_964017055.1. Lineage (NCBI taxonomy): Eukaryota > Metazoa > Arthropoda > Insecta > Diptera > Stratiomyidae > Chloromyia > Chloromyia formosa. The sequence goes on from OZ024815.1 coordinate 66,246,473, forward strand.
TAAAACCTTGAATATCTCGGAAACGGAGGCAGCTAGAGGGTCCAAACTTGCACTTTTTCAAATGGCTGTAACTCGAAAACTACGGCAGCTAGAGAGTTGATTTGGGTCTTAAAATGCAGCTTGTACCATGCCCTAAAAACCAAAAATAGGATTCCGGAACAAAACCCGCAAGAAAACTTGAAAATTTCAAGGCAAAGTCACCCCTCGACAGGAAAATGTAAAACCTTGAATTTCTCGGAAACGGAGGCAGCTAGAGGGTCCAAACTTGCACTTTTTCAAATGGCTGTAACTCGAAAACTACGGCAGCTAGAGAGTTGATTTTGGTCTTAAAATGCAGATTGTACCATGCCCTAAAAACCAAAAATAGGATTTTGGAACAAAACCCGCAAGGAAACTTGAAAATTTCAAGGCAAAGTCACCCCTCGACAGGAAAATGTAAAACCTTGAATATCTCGAAAACGGAGGCAGCTAGAGGGTCCAAACTTGCACTTTTTCAAATGGCTGTAACTCGAAAACTACGGCAGCTAGAGAGTTGATTTAGGTCTTAAAATGCAGCTTGTACCATGCCCTAAAAACCAAAAATAGGATTCCGGAACAAAACCCGCAAGAAAACTTGAAAATTTCAAGGCAAAGTCACCCCTCGACAGGAAAATGTAAAACCTTGAATTTCTCGGAAACGGAGGCAGCTAGAGGGTCCAAACTTGCACTTTTTCAAATGGCTGTAACTCGAAAACTACGGCAGCTAGAGAGTTGATTTTGGTCTTAAAATGCAGCTTGTACCATGCCCTAAAAACCAAAAATAGGATTCCGGAACAAAACCCGCAAGAAAACTTGAAAATTTCAAGGCAAAGTCACCCCTCGACTGGAAAATATTTATAAAACCTTGAATATCTCGGAAACGGAGGCAGCTAGAGGGTCCAAACTTGCACTTTTTCAAATGGCTGTAACTCGAAAACTACGGCAGCTAGAGAGTTGATTTGGGTCCAAAAATGCTGCTTGTACCTTGCCCTAAAAACCAAAAATAGGATTCCGGAACAAAACCCGCAAGAAAACTTGAAAATTTCAAGGCAAAGTCACCCCTCGACTGGAAAATATAAAACCTTGAATATCTCGGAAACGGAGGCAGCTAGAGGGTCCAAACTTGCACTTTTTCAAATGGCTGTAACTCGAAAACTACGGCAGCTAGAGAGTTGATTTTGGTCTAAAAATGCAGCTTGTACCATGCCCTAAAAACCAAAAATAGGATTCCGGAACAAAACCTGCAAGAAAACTTGAAAATTTCAAGGCAAAGTCACCCCTCGACTGGAAAATATAAAACCTTGAATATCTCGGAAACGGAGGCAGCTAGAGGGTCCAAACTTGCACTTTTTCAAATGGCCCTACTTCGAAAACTACGGCAGCTAGAGAGTTGATTTTGGTCTTAAAATGCAGCTTGTACCATGCCCTAAAAACCAAAAATAGGATTCCGGAACAAAACCCGCAAGAAAACTTGAAAATTTCAAAGCAAAGTCACCCCTCGATTGGAAAATATAAAACCTTGAATATCTCGGAAACGGAGGCAGCTAGAGGGTCCAAACTTGCACTTTTTCAAATGGCTGTAACTCGAAAACTACGGCAGCTAGAGAGTTGATTTTGGTCTAAAAATGCAGCTTGTACCATGCCCTAAAAACCAAAAATAGGATTCCGGAACAAAACCCGCAAGAAAACTTGAAAATTTCAAGGCAAAGTCACCCCTCGACTGGAAAATATAAAACCTTGAATATCTCGGAAACGGAGGCAGCTAGAGGGTCCAAACTTGCACTTTTTCAAATGGCCCTACCTCGAAAACTGCGGCAGCTAGAGAGTTGATTTGGGTCTTCAAATGCTGCTTGTACCATGCCCTAAAAACCAAAAATAGGATTCCGGAACAAAACCCGCAAGAAAACTTGAAAATTTCAAGGCAAAGTCACCCCTCGACTGGAAAATATAAAACCTTGAACATCTCGGAAACGGAGGCAGCTAGAGGGTCCAAACTTGCACTTTTTCAAATGGCCCTACTTCGAAAACTACGGCAGCTAGAGAGTTGATTTGGGTCTTCAAATGCAGCTTGTACCATGCCCTAAAAACCAAAAATAGGATTCCGGAACAAAACCCGCAAGAAAACTTGAAAATTTCAAGGCAAAGTCACCCCTCGACTGGAAAATATAAAACCTTGAATATCTCGGAAACGGAGGCAGCTAGAGGGTCCAAACTTGCACTTTTTCAAATGGCTGTAACTCGAAAACTACGGCAGCTAGAGAGTTGATTTTGGTCTAAAAATGCAGCTTGTACCATGCCCTAAAAACCAAAAATAGGATTCCGGAACAAAACCCGCAGGAAAACTTGAAAATTTCAAGGCAAAGTCACCCCTCGACTGGAAAATATAAAACCTTGAATATCTCGGAAACGGAGGCAGCTAGAGGGTCGAAACTTGCACTTTTTCAAATGGCTGTAACTCGAAAACTACGGCAGCTAGAGAGTTGATTTTGGTCTAAAAATGCAGCTTGTACCATGCCCTAAAAACCAAAAATAGGATTCCGGAACAAAACCCGCAAGAAAACTTGAAAATTTCAAGGCAAAGTCACCCCTCGACTGGAAAATATAAAACCTTGAATATCTCGGAAACGGAGGCAGCTAGAGGGTCCAAACTTGCACTTTTTCAAATGGCCCTACCTCGAAAACTGCGGCAGCTAGAGAGTTGATTTGGGTCTTCGAATGCAGCTTGTACCATGCCCTAAAAACCAAAAATAGGATTCCGGAACAAAACCCGCAAGAAAACTTGAAAATTTCAAGGCAAAGTCACCCCTCGACAGGAAAATAAAATATAAAACCTTGAATATCTCGGAAACGGAGGCAGCTAGAGGGTCCAAACTTGCACTTTTTCAAATGGCTGTAACTCGAAAACTACGGCAGCTAGAGAGTTGATTTGGGTCTTAAAATGCAGCTTGTACCATGCCCTAAAAAACCAAAAATAGGATTCCGGAACAAAACCCGCAAGAAAACTTGAAAATTTCAAGGCAAAGTCACCCCTCGACTGGAAAATATAAAACCTTGAATATCTCGGAAACGGAGGCAGCTAGAGGGTCCAAACTTGCACTTTTTCAAATGGCTGTAACTCGAAAACTACGGCAGCTAGAGAGTTGATTTGGGTCCAAAAATGCTGCTTGTACCTTGCCCTAAAAACCAAAAATAGGATTCCGGAACAAAACCCGCAAGAAAACTTGAAAATTTCAAGGAAAAGTCACCCCTCGACTGGAAAATGTAAAACCTTGAATATCTCGGAAACGGAGGCAGCTAGAGGGTCCAAACTTGCACTTTTTCAAATGGCTGTAACTCGAACACTACGGCAGCTAGAGAGTTGATTTTGGTCTTAAAATGCAGCTTGTACCATGCCCTCAAAACCAAAAATAGGATTCCGGAACAAAACCCGCAAGAAAACTTGAAAATTTCAAGGCAAAGTCACCCCTCGACTGGAAAATATAAAACCTTGAATATCTCGGAAACGGAGGCAGCTAGAGGGTCCAAACTTGCACTTTTTCAAATGGCTGTAACTCGAAAACTACGGCAGCTAGAGAGTTGATTTGGGTCTTCAAATGCAGCTTGTACCATGCCCTAAAAACCAAAAATAGGATTCCGGAACAAAACCCGCAAGAAAACTTGAAAATTTCAAGGCAAAGTCACCCCTCGACTGGAAAATATAAAACCTTGAATATCTCGGAAACGGAGGCAGCTAGAGGGTCCAAACTTGCACTTTTTCAAATGGCTGTAACTCGAAAACTACGGCAGCTAGAGAGTTGATTTGGGTCTTCAAATGCAGCTTGTACCATGCCCTAAAAACCAAAAATAGGATTCCGGAACAAAACCCGCAAGAAAACTTGAAAATTTCAAGGCAAAGTCACCCCTCGACTGGAAAATATAAAACCTTGACTATCTCGGAAACGGAGGCAGCTAGAGGGTCCAAACTTGCACTTTTTCAAATGGCTGTAACTCGAAAACTACGGCAGCTAGAGAGTTGATTTTGGTCTAAAAATGCAGCTTGTACCATGCCCTAAAAACCAAAAATAGGATTCCGGAACAAAACCCGCAAGAAAACTTGAACATTTCAAGGCAAAGTCACCCCTCGACAGGAAAATGTAAAACCTTGAATATCTCGGAAACGGAGGCAGCTAGAGGGTCCAAGCTTGCACTTTTTCAAATGGCTGTAACTCGAAAACTACGGCAGCTAGAGAGTTGATTTGGGTCTTAAAATGCAGCTTGTACCATGCCCTAAAAACCAAAAATAGGATTCCGGAACAAAACCCGCAAGGAAACTTGAAAATTTCAAGGCAAAGTCACCCCTCGACAGGAAAATGTAAAACCTTGAATATCTCGGAAACGGAGGCAGCTAGAGGGTCCAAACTTGCACTTTTTCAAATGGCTGTAACTCGAAAACTACGGCAGCTAGAGAGTTGATTTGGGTCTTAAAATGCAGCTTGTACCATGCCCTAAAAACCAAAAATAGGATTCCGGAACAAAACCCGCAAGAAAACTTGAAAATTTCAAGGCAAAGTCACCCCTCGACAGGAAAATGTAAAACCTTGAATATCTCGGAAACGGAGGCAGCTAGAGGGTCCAAACTTGCACTTTTTCAAATGGCTGTAACTCGAAAACTACGGCAGCTAGAGAGTTGATTTGGGTCTTCAAATGCTGCTTGTACCATGCCCTAAAAACCAAAAATAGGATTCCGGAACAAAACCCGCAACAAAACTTGAAAATTTCAAGGCAAAGTCACCCCTCGACTGGAAAATATAAAACCTTGAATATCTCGGAAACGGAGGCAGCTAGAGGATCCAAACTTGCACTTTTTCAAATGGCCCTACCTCGAAAACTACAGCAGCTAGAGAGTTGATTTGGGTCTGAAAATGCAGCTTGTACCATGCCCTAAAAACCAAAAATAGGATTCCGGAACAAAACCCGCAAGAAAACTTGAAAATTTCAAGGCAAAGTCACCCCTCGACTGGAAAATATAAAACCTTGAATATCTCGGAAACGGAGGCAGCTAGAGGGTCCAAACTTGCACTTTTTCAAATGGCTGTAACTCGAAAACTACGGCAGCTAGAGAGTTGATTTGGGTCTGAAAATGCAGCTTGTACCATGCCCTAAAAACCAAAAATAGGATTCCGGAACAAAACCCGCAAGAAAACTTGAAAATTTCAAGGCAAAGTCACCCCTCGACAGGAAAATGTAAAACCTTGAATATCTCGGAAACGGAGGCAGCTAGAGGGTCCAAACTTGCACTTTTTCAAATGGCTGTAACTCGAAAGCTACGGCAGCTAGAGAGTTGATTTGGGTCTCAAAATGCAGCTTGTACCATGCCCTAAAATCCAAAAATAGGATTCCGGAACAAAACCCGCAAGAAAACTTGAAAATTTCAAGGCAAAGTCACCCCTCGACAGGAAAATGTAAAACCTTGAATATCTCGGAAACGGAGGCAGCTAGAGGGTCCAAACTTGCACTTTTTCAAATGGCTGTAACTCGAAAACTACGGCAGCTACAGAGTTGATTTGGGTCTGAAAATGCAGCTTGTACCATGCCCTAAAACCAAAAATAGGATTCCGGAACAAAACCCGCAAGAAAACTTGAAAATTTCAAGGCAAAGTCACCCCTCGACTGGAAAATATAAAACCTTGAATATCTCGGAAACGGAGGCAGCTAGAGGGTCCAAACTTGCACTTTTTCAAATGGCCCTACCTCGAAAACTGCGGCAGCTAGAGAGTTGGTTTGGTTCTTAAAATGCAGCTTGTACCATGCCCTAAAAACCAAAAATAGGATTCCGGAACAAAACCCGCAAGAAAACTTGAAAATTTCAAGGAAAAGTCACCCCTCGACTGGAAAATGTAAAACCTTGAATATCTCGGAAACGGAGGCAGCTAGAGGGTCCAAACTTGCACTTTTTCAAATGGCTGTAACTCGAAAACTACGACAGCTAGAGAGTTGATTTGGGTCTTCAAATGCAGCTTGTACCATGCCCTAAAAACCAAAAATATGATTCCGGAACAAAACCCGCAAGAAAACTTGAAAATTTCAAGGCAAAGTCACCCCTCGACTGGAAAATATAAAACCTTGAATATCTCGGAAACGGAGGCAGCTAGAGGGTCCAAAATTGCACTTTTTCAAATGGCTGTAATTCGAAAACTACGGCAGCTAGAGAGTTGATTTGGGTCTTCAAATGCAGCTTGTACCATGCCCTAAAAACCAAAAATAGGATTCCGGAACAAAACCCGCAAGAAAACTTGAAAATTTCAAGGCAAAGTCACCCCTCGACTGGAAAATATAAAACCTTGAATATCTCGGAAACGGAGGCAGCTAGAGGGTCCAAACTTGCACTTTTTCAAATGGCTGTAACTCGAAAGGCAGCTAGAGAGTTGATTTGGGTCTTCAAATGCTGCTTGTACCATGCCCTAAAAACCAAAAATAGGATTCCGGAACAAAACCCGCAAGAAAACTTGAAAATTTCAAGGCAAAGTCACCCCTCGACTGGAAAATATAAAACCTTGAATATCTCGGAAACGGAGGCAGCTAGAGGGTCCAAACTTGCACTTTTTCAAATGGCTGTAACTCGAAAACTACGGCAGCTAGAGAGTTGATTTTGGTCTAAAAATGCAGCTTGTACCATGCCCTAAAAACCAAAAATAGGATTCCGGAACAAAACCCGCAAGAAAACTTGAAAATTTCAAGGCAAAGTCACCCCTCGACTGGAAAATATAAAACCTTGAATATCTCGGAAACGGAGGCAGCTAGAGGGTCCAAACTTGCACTTTTTCAAATGGCCCTACCTCGAAAACTGCGGCAGCTAGAGAGTTGATTTTGGTCTAAAAATGCAGCTTGTACCATGCCCTAAAAACCAAAAATAGGATTCCGGAACAAAACCCGCAAGAAAACTTGAAAATTTCAAGGCAAAGTCACCCCTCGACTGGAAAATATAAAACCTTGAATATCTCGGAAACGGAGGCAGCTAGAGGGTCCAAACTTGCACTTTTTCAAATGGCTGTAACTCGAAAACTACGGCAGCTAGAGAGTTGATTTTGGTCTAAAAATGCTGCTTGTACCATGCCCTAAAAACCAAAAATAGGATTCCGGAACAAAACCCGCAAGAAAACTTGAAAATTTCAAGGCAAAGTCACCCCTCGACTGGAAAATATAAAACCTTGAATATCTCGGAAACGGAGGCAGCTAGAGGGTCCAAACTTGCACTTTTTCAAATGGCCCTACCTCGAAAACTGCGGCAGCTAGAGAGTTGATTTTGGTCTAAAAATGCAGCTTGTACCATGCCCTAAAAACCAAAAATAGGATTCCGGAACAAAACCCGCAAGAAAACTTGAAAATTTCAAGGCAAAGTCACCCCTCGACTGGAAAATATAAAACCTTGAATATCTCGGAAACGGAGGCAGCTAGAGGGTCCAAACTTGCACTTTTTCAAATGGCTGTAACTCGAAGACTACGGCAGCTAGAGAGTTGATTTTGGTCTAAAAATGCAGCTTGTACCATGCCCTAAAACCAAAAATAGGATTCCGGAACAAAACCCGCAAGAAAACTTGAAAATTTCAAGGCAAAGTCACCCCTCGACTGGAAAATATAAAACCTTGAATATCTCGGAAACGGAGGCAGCTAGAGGGTCCAAACTTGCACTTTTTCAAATGGCTGTAACTCGAAAACTACGGCAGCTAGAGAGTTGATTTTGGTCTAAAAATGCAGCTTGTACCATGCACTAAAAACCAAAAATAGGATTCCGGAACAAAACCCGCAAGAAAACTTGAAAATTTCAAGGCAAAGTCACCCCTCGACTGGAAAATATAAAACCTTGAATATCTCGGAAACGGAGGCAGCTAGAGGGTCCAAACTTGCACTTTTTCAAATGGCCCTACCTCGAAAACTGCGGCAGCTAGAGAGTTGATTTTGGTCTAAAAATGCAGCTTGTACCATGCCCTAAAAACCAAAAATAGGATTCCGGAACAAAACCCGCAAGAAAACTTGAAAATTTCAAGGCAAAGTCACCCCTCGACTGGAAAATATAAAACCTTGAATATCTCGGAAACGGAGGCAGCTAGAGGGTCCAAACTTGCACTTTTTCAAATGGCTGTAACTCGAAGACTACGGCAGCTAGAGAGTTGATTTTGGTCTAAAAATGCAGCTTGTACCATGCCCTAAAACCAAAAATAGGATTCCGGAACAAAACCCGCAAGAAAACTTGAAAATTTCAAGGCAAAGTCACCCCTCGACTGGAAAATATAAAACCTTGAATATCTCGGAAACGGAGGCAGCTAGAGGGTCCAAACTTGCACTTTTTCAAATGGCTGTAACTCGAAAACTACGGCAGCTAGAGAGTTGATTTTGGTCTAAAAATGCAGCTTGTACCATGCACTAAAAACCAAAAATAGGATTCCGGAACAAAACCCGCAAGAAAACTTGAAAATTTCAAGGCAAAGTCACCCCTCGACTGGAAAATATAAAACCTTGAATATCTCGGAAACGGAGGCAGCTAGAGGGTCCAAACTTGCACTTTTTCAAATGGCCCTACCTCGAAAACTGCGGCAGCTAGAGAGTTGATTTGGGTCTTCAAATGCTGCTTGTACCATGCCCTAAAAACCAAAAATAGGATTCCGGAACAAAACCCGCAAGAAAACTTGAAAATTTCAAGGCAAAGTCACCCCTCGACTGGAAAATATAAAACCTTGAATATCTCGGAAACGGAGGCAGCTAGAGGGTCCAAACTTGCACTTTTTCAAATGGCCCTACTTCGAAAACTACGGCAGCTAGAGAGTTGATTTTGGTCTTAAAATGCAGCTTGTACCATGCCCTAAAAACCAAAAATAGGATTCCGGAACAAAACCCGCAAGAAAACTTGAAAATTTCAAGGCAAAGTCACCCCTCGACTGGAAAATATAAAACCTTGAATATCTCGGAAACGGAGGCAGCTAGAGGGTCCAAACTTGCACTTTTTCAAATGGCCCTACCTCGAAAACTGCGGCAGCTAGAGAGTTGATTTTGGTCTAAAAATGCAGCTTGTACCATGCCCTAAAAACCAAAAATAGGATTCCGGAACAAAACCCGCAAGAAAACTTGAAAATTTCAAGGCAAAGTCACCCCTCGACTGGAAAATATAAAACCTTGAATATCTCGGAAACGGAGGCAGCTAGAGGGTCCAAACTTGCACTTTTTCAAATGGCTGTAACTCGAAAACTACGGCAGCTAGAGAGTTGATTTTGGTCTAAAAATGCTGCTTGTACCATGCCCTAAAAACCAAAAATAGGATTCCGGAACAAAACCCGCAAGAAAACTTGAAAATTTCAAGGCAAAGTCACCCCTCGACTGGAAAATATAAAACCTTGAATATCTCGGAAACGGAGGCAGCTAGAGGGTCCAAACTTGCACTTTTTCAAATGGCCCTACCTCGAAAACTGCGGCAGCTAGAGAGTTGATTTTGGTCTAAAAATGCAGCTTGTACCATGCCCTAAAAACCAAAAATAGGATTCCGGAACAAAACCCGCAAGAAAACTTGAAAATTTCAAGGCAAAGTCACCCCTCGACTGGAAAATATAAAACCTTGAATATCTCGGAAACGGAGGCAGCTAGAGGGTCCAAACTTGCACTTTTTCAAATGGCTGTAACTCGAAGACTACGGCAGCTAGAGAGTTGATTTTGGTCTAAAAATGCAGCTTGTACCATGCCCTAAAACCAAAAATAGGATTCCGGAACAAAACCCGCAAGAAAACTTGAAAATTTCAAGGCAAAGTCACCCCTCGACTGGAAAATATAAAACCTTGAATATCTCGGAAACGGAGGCAGCTAGAGGGTCCAAACTTGCACTTTTTCAAATGGCTGTAACTCGAAAACTACGGCAGCTAGAGAGTTGATTTTGGTCTAAAAATGCAGCTTGTACCATGCACTAAAAACCAAAAATAGGATTCCGGAACAAAACCCGCAAGAAAACTTGAAAATTTCAAGGCAAAGTCACCCCTCGACTGGAAAATATAAAACCTTGAATATCTCGGAAACGGAGGCAGCTAGAGGGTCCAAACTTGCACTTTTTCAAATGGCCCTACCTCGAAAACTGCGGCAGCTAGAGAGTTGATTTTGGTCTAAAAATGCAGCTTGTACCATGCCCTAAAAACCAAAAATAGGATTCCGGAACAAAACCCGCAAGAAAACTTGAAAATTTCAAGGCAAAGTCACCCCTCGACTGGAAAATATAAAACCTTGAATATCTCGGAAACGGAGGCAGCTAGAGGGTCCAAACTTGCACTTTTTCAAATGGCTGTAACTCGAAGACTACGGCAGCTAGAGAGTTGATTTTGGTCTAAAAATGCAGCTTGTACCATGCCCTAAAACCAAAAATAGGATTCCGGAACAAAACCCGCAAGAAAACTTGAAAATTTCAAGGCAAAGTCACCCCTCGACTGGAAAATATAAAACCTTGAATATCTCGGAAACGGAGGCAGCTAGAGGGTCCAAACTTGCACTTTTTCAAATGGCTGTAACTCGAAAACTACGGCAGCTAGAGAGTTGATTTTGGTCTAAAAATGCAGCTTGTACCATGCACTAAAAACCAAAAATAGGATTCCGGAACAAAACCCGCAAGAAAACTTGAAAATTTCAAGGCAAAGTCACCCCTCGACTGGAAAATATAAAACCTTGAATATCTCGGAAACGGAGGCAGCTAGAGGGTCCAAACTTGCACTTTTTCAAATGGCCCTACCTCGAAAACTGCGGCAGCTAGAGAGTTGATTTGGGTCTTCAAATGCTGCTTGTACCATGCCCTAAAAACCAAAAATAGGATTCCGGAACAAAACCCGCAAGAAAACTTGAAAATTTCAAGGCAAAGTCACCCCTCGACTGGAAAATATAAAACCTTGAATATCTCGGAAACGGAGGCAGCTAGAGGGTCCAAACTTGCACTTTTTCAAATGGCCCTACTTCGAAAACTACGGCAGCTAGAGAGTTGATTTTGGTCTTAAAATGCAGCTTGTACCATGCCCTAAAAACCAAAAATAGGATTCCGGAACAAAACCCGCAAGAAAACTTGAAAATTTCAAGGCAAAGTCACCCCTCGACTGGAAAATATAAAACCTTGAATATCTCGGAAACGGAGGCAGCTAGAGGGTCCAAACTTGCACTTTTTCAAATGGCCCTACCTCGAAAACTGCGGCAGCTAGAGAGTTGATTTTGGTCTAAAAATGCAGCTTGTACCATGCCCTAAAAACCAAAAATAGGATTCCGGAACAAAACCCGCAAGAAAACTTGAAAATTTCAAGGCAAAGTCACCCCTCGACTGGAAAATATAAAACCTTGAATATCTCGGAAACGGAGGCAGCTAGAGGGTCCAAACTTGCACTTTTTCAAATGGCTGTAACTCGAAAACTACGGCAGCTAGAGAGTTGATTTTGGTCTAAAAATGCTGCTTGTACCATGCCCTAAAAACCAAAAATAGGATTCCGGAACAAAACCCGCAAGAAAACTTGAAAATTTCAAGGCAAAGTCACCCCTCGACTGGAAAATATAAAACCTTGAATATCTCGGAAACGGAGGCAGCTAGAGGGTCCAAACTTGCACTTTTTCAAATGGCCCTACCTCGAAAACTGCGGCAGCTAGAGAGTTGATTTTGGTCTAAAAATGCAGCTTGTACCATGCCCTAAAAACCAAAAATAGGATTCCGGAACAAAACCCGCAAGAAAACTTGAAAATTTCAAGGCAAAGTCACCCCTCGACTGGAAAATATAAAACCTTGAATATCTCGGAAACGGAGGCAGCTAGAGGGTCCAAACTTGCACTTTTTCAAATGGCTGTAACTCGAAGACTACGGCAGCTAGAGAGTTGATTTTGGTCTAAAAATGCAGCTTGTACCATGCCCTAAAACCAAAAATAGGATTCCGGAACAAAACCCGCAAGAAAACTTGAAAATTTCAAGGCAAAGTCACCCCTCGACTGGAAAATATAAAACCTTGAATATCTCGGAAACGGAGGCAGCTAGAGGGTCCAAACTTGCACTTTTTCAAATGGCTGTAACTCGAAAACTACGGCAGCTAGAGAGTTGATTTTGGTCTAAAAATGCAGCTTGTACCATGCACTAAAAACCAAAAATAGGATTCCGGAACAAAACCCGCAAGAAAACTTGAAAATTTCAAGGCAAAGTCACCCCTCGACTGGAAAATATAAAACCTTGAATATCTCGGAAACGGAGGCAGCTAGAGGGTCCAAACTTGCACTTTTTCAAATGGCCCTACCTCGAAAACTGCGGCAGCTAGAGAGTTGATTTTGGTCTAAAAATGCAGCTTGTACCATGCCCTAAAAACCAAAAATAGGATTCCGGAACAAAACCCGCAAGAAAACTTGAAAATTTCAAGGCAAAGTCACCCCTCGACTGGAAAATATAAAACCTTGAATATCTCGGAAACGGAGGCAGCTAGAGGGTCCAAACTTGCACTTTTTCAAATGGCTGTAACTCGAAGACTACGGCAGCTAGAGAGTTGATTTTGGTCTAAAAATGCAGCTTGTACCATGCCCTAAAACCAAAAATAGGATTCCGGAACAAAACCCGCAAGAAAACTTGAAAATTTCAAGGCAAAGTCACCCCTCGACTGGAAAATATAAAACCTTGAATATCTCGGAAACGGAGGCAGCTAGAGGGTCCAAACTTGCACTTTTTCAAATGGCTGTAACTCGAAAACTACGGCAGCTAGAGAGTTGATTTTGGTCTAAAAATGCAGCTTGTACCATGCACTAAAAACCAAAAATAGGATTCCGGAACAAAACCCGCAAGAAAACTTGAAAATTTCAAGGCAAAGTCACCCCTCGACTGGAAAATATAAAACCTTGAATATCTCGGAAACGGAGGCAGCTAGAGGGTCCAAACTTGCACTTTTTCAAATGGCCCTACCTCGAAAACTGCGGCAGCTAGAGAGTTGATTTGGGTCTTCAAATGCTGCTTGTACCATGCCCTAAAAACCAAAAATAGGATTCCGGAACAAAACCCGCAAGAAAACTTGAAAATTTCAAGGCAAAGTCACCCCTCGACTGGAAAATATAAAACCTTGAATATCTCGGAAACGGAGGCAGCTAGAGGGTCCAAACTTGCACTTTTTCAAATGGCCCTACTTCGAAAACTACGGCAGCTAGAGAGTTGATTTTGGTCTTAAAATGCAGCTTGTACCATGCCCTAAAAACCAAAAATAGGATTCCGGAACAAAACCCGCAAGAAAACTTGAAAATTTCAAGGCAAAGTCACCCCTCGACTGGAAAATATAAAACCTTGAATATCTCGGAAACGGAGGCAGCTAGAGGGTCCAAACTTGCACTTTTTCAAATGGCCCTACCTCGAAAACTGCGGCAGCTAGAGAGTTGATTTTGGTCTAAAAATGCAGCTTGTACCATGCCCTAAAAACCAAAAATAGGATTCCGGAACAAAACCCGCAAGAAAACTTGAAAATTTCAAGGCAAAGTCACCCCTCGACTGGAAAATATAAAACCTTGAATATCTCGGAAACGGAGGCAGCTAGAGGGTCCAAACTTGCACTTTTTCAAATGGCTGTAACTCGAAAACTACGGCAGCTAGAGAGTTGATTTTGGTCTAAAAATGCTGCTTGTACCATGCCCTAAAAACCAAAAATAGGATTCCGGAACAAAACCCGCAAGAAAACTTGAAAATTTCAAGGCAAAGTCACCCCTCGACTGGAAAATATAAAACCTTGAATATCTCGGAAACGGAGGCAGCTAGAGGGTCCAAACTTGCACTTTTTCAAATGGCCCTACCTCGAAAACTGCGGCAGCTAGAGAGTTGATTTTGGTCTAAAAATGCAGCTTGTACCATGCCCTAAAAACCAAAAATAGGATTCCGGAACAAAACCCGCAAGAAAACTTGAAAATTTCAAGGCAAAGTCACCCCTCGACTGGAAAATATAAAACCTTGAATATCTCGGAAACGGAGGCAGCTAGAGGGTCCAAACTTGCACTTTTTCAAATGGCTGTAACTCGAAGACTACGGCAGCTAGAGAGTTGATTTTGGTCTAAAAATGCAGCTTGTACCATGCCCTAAAACCAAAAATAGGATTCCGGAACAAAACCCGCAAGAAAACTTGAAAATTTCAAGGCAAAGTCACCCCTCGACTGGAAAATATAAAACCTTGAATATCTCGGAAACGGAGGCAGCTAGAGGGTCCAAACTTGCACTTTTTCAAATGGCTGTAACTCGAAAACTACGGCAGCTAGAGAGTTGATTTTGGTCTAAAAATGCAGCTTGTACCATGCACTAAAAACCAAAAATAGGATTCCGGAACAAAACCCGCAAGAAAACTTGAAAATTTCAAGGCAAAGTCACCCCTCGACTGGAAAATATAAAACCTTGAATATCTCGGAAACGGAGGCAGCTAGAGGGTCCAAACTTGCACTTTTTCAAATGGCCCTACCTCGAAAACTGCGGCAGCTAGAGAGTTGATTTTGGTCTAAAAATGCAGCTTGTACCATGCCCTAAAAACCAAAAATAGGATTCCGGAACAAAACCCGCAAGAAAACTTGAAAATTTCAAGGCAAAGTCACCCCTCGACTGGAAAATATAAAACCTTGAATATCTCGGAAACGGAGGCAGCTAGAGGGTCCAAACTTGCACTTTTTCAAATGGCTGTAACTCGAAGACTACGGCAGCTAGAGAGTTGATTTTGGTCTAAAAATGCAGCTTGTACCATGCCCTAAAACCAAAAATAGGATTCCGGAACAAAACCCGCAAGAAAACTTGAAAATTTCAAGGCAAAGTCACCCCTCGACTGGAAAATATAAAACCTTGAATATCTCGGAAACGGAGGCAGCTAGAGGGTCCAAACTTGCACTTTTTCAAATGGCTGTAACTCGAAAACTACGGCAGCTAGAGAGTTGATTTTGGTCTAAAAATGCAGCTTGTACCATGCACTAAAAACCAAAAATAGGATTCCGGAACAAAACCCGCAAGAAAACTTGAAAATTTCAAGGCAAAGTCACCCCTCGACTGGAAAATATAAAACCTTGAATATCTCGGAAACGGAGGCAGCTAGAGGGTCCAAACTTGCACTTTTTCAAATGGCCCTACCTCGAAAACTGCGGCAGCTAGAGAGTTGATTTGGGTCTTCAAATGCTGCTTGTACCATGCCCTAAAAACCAAAAATAGGATTCCGGAACAAAACCCGCAAGAAAACTTGAAAATTTCAAGGCAAAGTCACCCCTCGACTGGAAAATATAAAACCTTGAATATCTCGGAAACGGAGGCAGCTAGAGGGTCCAAACTTGCACTTTTTCAAATGGCCCTACTTCGAAAACTACGGCAGCTAGAGAGTTGATTTTGGTCTTAAAATGCAGCTTGTACCATGCCCTAAAAACCAAAAATAGGATTCCGGAACAAAACCCGCAAGAAAACTTGAAAATTTCAAGGCAAAGTCACCCCTCGACTGGAAAATATAAAACCTTGAATATCTCGGAAACGGAGGCAGCTAGAGGGTCCAAACTTGCACTTTTTCAAATGGCCCTACCTCGAAAACTGCGGCAGCTAGAGAGTTGATTTTGGTCTAAAAATGCAGCTTGTACCATGCCCTAAAAACCAAAAATAGGATTCCGGAACAAAACCCGCAAGAAAACTTGAAAATTTCAAGGCAAAGTCACCCCTCGACTGGAAAATATAAAACCTTGAATATCTCGGAAACGGAGGCAGCTAGAGGGTCCAAACTTGCACTTTTTCAAATGGCTGTAACTCGAAAACTACGGCAGCTAGAGAGTTGATTTTGGTCTAAAAATGCTGCTTGTACCATGCCCTAAAAACCAAAAATAGGATTCCGGAACAAAACCCGCAAGAAAACTTGAAAATTTCAAGGCAAAGTCACCCCTCGACTGGAAAATATAAAACCTTGAATATCTCGGAAACGGAGGCAGCTAGAGGGTCCAAACTTGCACTTTTTCAAATGGCCCTACCTCGAAAACTGCGGCAGCTAGAGAGTTGATTTTGGTCTAAAAATGCAGCTTGTACCATGCCCTAAAAACCAAAAATAGGATTCCGGAACAAAACCCGCAAGAAAACTTGAAAATTTCAAGGCAAAGTCACCCCTCGACTGGAAAATATAAAACCTTGAATATCTCGGAAACGGAGGCAGCTAGAGGGTCCAAACTTGCACTTTTTCAAATGGCTGTAACTCGAAGACTACGGCAGCTAGAGAGTTGATTTTGGTCTAAAAATGCAGCTTGTACCATGCCCTAAAACCAAAAATAGGATTCCGGAACAAAACCCGCAAGAAAACTTGAAAATTTCAAGGCAAAGTCACCCCTCGACTGGAAAATATAAAACCTTGAATATCTCGGAAACGGAGGCAGCTAGAGGGTCCAAACTTGCACTTTTTCAAATGGCCCTACCTCGAAAACTGCGGCAGCTAGAGAGTTGATTTGGGTCTTCAAATGCTGCTTGTACCATGCCCTAAAAACCAAAAATAGGATTCCGGAACAAAACCCGCAAGAAAACTTGAAAATTTCAAGGCAAAGTCACCCCTCGACTGGAAAATATAAAACCTTGAATATCTCGGAAACGGAGGCAGCTAGAGGGTCCAAACTTGCACTTTTTCAAATGGCCCTACTTCGAAAACTACGGCAGCTAGAGAGTTGATTTTGGTCTTAAAATGCAGCTTGTACCATGCCCTAAAAACCAAAAATAGGATTCCGGAACAAAACCCGCAAGAAAACTTGAAAATTTCAAGGCAAAGTCACCCCTCGACTGGAAAATATAAAACCTTGAATATCTCGGAAACGGAGGCAGCTAGAGGGTCCAAACTTGCACTTTTTCAAATGGCTGTAACTCGAAAACTGCGGCAGCTAGAGAGTTGATTTGGGTCTTCAAATGCTGCTTGTACCATGCCCTAAAAACCAAAAATAGGATTCCGGAACAAAACCCGCAAGAAAACTAGAAAATTTCAAGGCAAAGTCACCCCTCGACTGGAAAATATAAAACCTTGAATATCTCGGAAACGGAGGCAGCTAGAGGGTCCAAACTTGCACTTTTTCAAATGGCTGTAACTCGAAAACTACGGCAGCTAGAGAGTTGATTTTGGTCTAAAAATGCAGCTTGTACCATGCCCTAAAACCAAAAATAGGATTCCGGAACAAAACCCGCAAGAAAACTTGAAAATTTCAAGGCAAAGTCACCCCTCGACTGGAAAATATAAAACCTTGAATATCTCGGAAACGGAGGCAGCTAGAGGGTCCAAACTTGCACTTTTTCAAATGGCCCTACCTCGAAAACTGCGGCAGCTAGAGAGTTGATTTGGGTCTTCAAATGCAGCTTGTACCATGCCCTAAAAACCAAAAATAGGATTCCGGAACAAAACCCGCAAGAAAACTTGAAAATTTCAAAGCAAAGTCACCCCTCGACTGGAAAATATAAAACCTTGAATATCTCGGAAACGGAGGCAGCTAGAGGGTCCAAACTTGCACTTTTTCAAATGGCTGTAACTCGAAAACTACGGCAGCTAGAGAGTTGATTTTGGTCTAAAAATGCAGCTTGTACCATGCCCTAAAACCAAAAATAGGATTCCGGAACAAAACCCGCAAGAAAACTTGAAAATTTCAAGGCAAAGTCACCCCTCGACTGGAAAATATAAAACCTTGAATATCTCGGAAACGGAGGCAGCTAGAGGGTCCAAACTTGCACTTTTTCAAATGGCTGTAACTCGAAAACTACGGCAGCTAGAGAGTTGATTTTGGTCTAAAAATGCAGCTTGTACCATGCACTAAAAACCAAAAATAGGATTCCGGAACAAAACCCGCAAGAAAACTTGAAAATTTCAAGGCAAAGTCACCCCTCGACTGGAAAATATAAAACCTTGAATATCTCGGAAACGGAGGCAGCTAGAGGGTCCAAACTTGCACTTTTTCAAATGGCTGTAACTCGAAAACTACGGCAGCTAGAGAGTTGATTTGGGTCTTCAAATGCAGCTTGTACCATGCCCTAAAAACCAAAAATAGGATTCCGGAACAAAACCCACAAGAAAACTTGAAAATTTCAAGGCAAAGTCACCCCTCGACTGGAAAATATAAAACCTTGAATATCTCGGAAACGGAGGCAGCTAGAGGGTCCAAACTTGCACTTTTTCAAATGGCTGTAACTCGAAAACTACGGCAGCTAGAGAGTTGATTTTGGTCTAAAAATGCAGCTTGCACCATGCCCTAAAAACCAAAAATAGGATTCCGGAACAAAACCCGCAAGAAAACTTGAAAATTTCAAGGCAAAGTCACCCCTCGACTGGAAAATATAAAACCTTGAATATCTCGGAAACGGAGGCAGCTAGAGGGTCCAAACTTGCACTTTTTCAAATGGCCCTACCTCGAAAACTGCGGCAGCTAGAGAGTTGATTTGGGTCTTCAAATGCAGCTTGTACCATGCCCTAAAAACCAAAAATAGGATTCCGGAACAAAACCCGCAAGAAAACTTGAAAATTTCAAAGCAAAGTCACCCCTCGACTGGAAAATATAAAACCTTGAATATCTCGGAAACGGAGGCAGCTAGAGGGTCCAAACTTGCACTTTTTCAAATGGCTGTAACTCGAAAACTACGGCAGCTAGAGAGTTGATTTTGGTCTAAAAATGCAGCTTGTACCATGCCCTAAAAACCAAAAATAGGATTCCGGAACAAAACCCGCAAGAAAACTTGAAAATTTCAAGGCAAAGTCACCCCTCGACTGGAAAATATAAAACCTTGAATATCTCGGAAACGGAGGCAGCTAGAGGGTCCAAACTTGCACTTTTTCAAATGGCTGTAACTCGAAAACTACGGCAGCTAGAGAGTTGATTTTGGTCTAAAAATGCTGCTTGTACCATGCCCTAAAAACCAAAAATAGGATTCCGGAACAAAACCCGCAAGAAAACTAGAAAATTTCAAGGCAAAGTCACCCCTCGACTGGAAAATATAAAACCTTGAATATCTCGGAAACGGAGGCAGCTAGAGGGTCCAAACTTGCACTTTTTCAAATGGCCCTACCTCGAAAACTGCGGCAGCTAGAGAGTTGATTTGGGTCTTCAAATGCAGCTTGTACCATGCCCTAAAAACCAAAAATAGGATTCCGGAACAAAACCCGCAAGAAAACTTGAAAATTTCAAAGCAAAGTCACCCCTCGACTGGAAAATATAAAACCTTGAATATCTCGGAAACGGAGGCAGCTAGAGGGTCCAAACTTGCACTTTTTCAAATGGCTGTAACTCGAAAACTACGGCAGCTAGAGAGTTGATTTGGGTCTTCAAATGCAGCTTGTACCATGCCCTAAAAACCAAAAATAGGATTCCGGAACAAAACCCACAAGAAAACTTGAAAATTTGAAGGCAAAGTCACCCCTCGACTGGAAAATATAAAACCTTGAATATCTCGGAAACGGAGGCAGCTAGAGGGTCCAAACTTGCACTTTTTCAAATGGCTGTAACTCGAAAACTACGGCAGCTAGAGAGTTGATTTTGGTCTAAAAATGCAGCTTGCACCATGCCCTAAAAACCAAAAATAGGATTCCGGAACAAAACCCGCAAGAAAACTTGAAAATTTCAAGGCAAAGTCACCCCGCGACTGGAAAATATAAAACCTTGAATATCTCGGAAACGGAGGCAGCTAGA